>OW121851.1:100045215-101295215 GCA_933228895.1 Platycnemis pennipes
TAAATATCACGAGTAATAATGTCACAAATTTTGTGCCAAATTTTGTGGTCAATACGTTTGGGCCCTGGGGGTTCTTTAAACAATCCATAACATTTAAGTGCATCTAATAAATACTCCAAATGGCTAGAAGCTTCTCTTGCTGGTCAAAAAACTCTTTCACTTGGATGACATACTTAAGGGCCCACTTCCGATACTACAAAACAGAGGCTTTCATCTACGTTTTACCCTGCAAGCGGCCTCAAGGGTACAAAGTAGGTGGTGGTATGCCAACAGCCGTGAAGCTGAATTTTAGCAGTCTAGCTGTCTTTAGCTGTCTTTAGCTGTCTCTCTGTCTAGCTGTATAGAATTAATATATTTTTACTTATAAAGAATTGTGGTGCGTAGTTTGTTTCAATGAATAATACTTTGTCCGTTTATTGTCGTGTTTAGTCGGAATAAGGGAAAGGTAAATTCCGTGAACCACTTAGACAACACGCTTTCAAAGGCTATGGGAAGATTCATGAGGTGTCAACTTTGATGAATATAATTCATATTTCGCAAAAAATGAGAACGACAAAATGAATATTTTAAAGAAAAAGTTATTTTTTTTGTTTTCTAGATATATGAAATTAACACTTGTTCTTTGTAAAGCTGATGTTCAAGGCGTGTGAGCTCCTAGAAATCATTGAATACCTGCGAAGGGTTCAGGAAAATAAGCCCGAGTGATTGTATCCATAGTTAAGAATGCTTGGAAGCATCAAATATTCCGGAGGGATTTCTGGGATTAAAGAACGTTTGTGAGGTCAGATTAAACTGGAATGCAAGACCTAAATGAGATACTTGGTATGCCAACCCAACGATATAGGCTCTTCACGTTAAGTTTCTCTCAAAGATGTAAAAAAATCGAAATTTATATATGTTACCAGAAATTTGTTTGCGTTAGTTTCTTCCAAATAACATGCGTGGAGAAATAAAAAAGTAAGTTTGTCTTTAGGAGGCTTGAAACGACCCCCAACCATTTGCCCGAATGATGGCTGGTCGGTTAACGCCTGGTTTAGGTGAGTAATGAAATTAAAGGCACCCCAGCGTACCCTTTCGTTTCTCTGAATAAGCTTCCTCAGCGTGGCCGATGTTGAGGCTCGATTTCCCCTCCCTCCGTGGGTCCGGATAAATAATTCTCTTTGCTGGGGGACGATTTGCTGCAGTCTTTGCCCTCATCCAATGGGGGAGGCTGTACGGCAACTCTCGTGCCCACTCGGATACATACCTTCATCACAATGAGCTTATTGCGAGTGATCCTAGCTGTTCGAATTCCAGGGTCTTGGTCCTCTGGATTCCCTCCCTTGGCAGCCTCGATGATTGATGAGGAGGACCGCTTTGGCCCCGACCCAATCCCACGTTTCACTCGCGAGTGCATACTACGGGGACGGAATTTCTGTAGCTCGGATGCTTATGAATTGTAGGTTCAGAAATCTTCAAGACACAGGCCGGAGCGTGCGCGGTGTTCCGTCCTTGGCTGTCCTGAGCCTCGATCATGGATCTTCATAAGGCGTGCGCTAGCGTTATCGTTATTTTTTGATTTAACGTACCTCAGAGAGAACGTGATCTCCATTCTTCATTTTCCGCACAGCACTTCAAATAGCGTATCACAATCAGTGGAGCGAATTTTATAGACGGTTATTGTTAACCCTGCACTACTCTAGGGGTAAGCGTTAACGATAAAGATTGCGATAACGCGATAGATGCATCCGTGATTCCACACCTGAACCGCTCTCTATTAAGGGCCGCGTATTAATGTAGTACATACGGTGAGTGGTGTCCCCGCGGCACCAGGTTTTGCAACTGTACGTACACGCATCCCGATGAAATTCATTCGTTTTGAGGCAAGGGATCATGGGCGGTCCAAGCTAGAGATTAGTGAATCGGCCTCCACTTCGGAGCGATCTCCCATTCACGAGGGTGTTGCGAATGGAGGTCGGAATTAGAGTGAAATTAAAGGACGCTTTAGGGCCGGCTCGATCCCACGGTAGATGTCCACAGACGGCCTTTCTGTGCGCCTTCCTTGAACGGCCGCTTTCTCCTCTTTGACGCGCCTTTTAAGTCCCCGCCATTGCATTACTCTCTGAACGTGCGGTTCCCCGTCTCCCTTCTGAATATTTTAACGCGCCAGGGGGAAAATGATGCCACGCTCTTGCTTCATTGCCTCCTCGTGTGAGGAAAGCCCTTATCCATCTGCCTGTACTTGGTGCCGTATTGTCGGGAATCGTCTACTTGGAATGCCCCTCAAGATGGTGGGAAAAAAGTGCTCTCTAATGGAAGAGAGCGAAGATTGTTTCCTATAATAGTATCGCACTTTACGAGCCTTTCAGGATGTTTACGATGTCTATCGTTTCCTTGCTTTTGAATATTTTAGCTCGTGTTTGAGAGCATTTTGCCAAGCTTTCCCCGTGAATACCACATAAACCGCAGCTTTCACAGAAATTCTTCCCGTGACAGGGCTTCCCGAATGTTATGGGCTCTCCTTTTAACCTTGCCGAAATTCCGTTTATTTCCTGAGTGTTTGAGGTGAAAGGCTGGAGTCTTGTAAATGGAATTATTTAAATATTATATTCTTATTAAAATGGTTGATGAGTGATTTAATTTTTTTTAGCTATAGAAAAGCTATGGACCCATCAGGAATGAACCTAGAGATGTCGTAATCAAAATATTCAACCTTAAACTTGGGCTTTTTTACTATCATTTATAATATTTTTACTTATTATTTAGGAAAGATTTTCGTGTCCCTGAAATGTGATGATTTCCATCGCGAAATAGCATGGATAGTGTTTTTTTAAGCTCCGGAGTTTTAGCGCGGAATTATTGACAGGCACACCTAAGACATTGCATAAACATTGTATAGAAAATCGTTAGTTCCAGCTTTCAGCACATTTGATAAAAGTTCTTAGAATGCTGAGGAGCATTCGGTCAAATCATAACTGGATTACCTGTTTTAAATTACACTCTCAAAAACGTTTTACTTGGGTTTAATGATGCATTAAAGTTGAGCCTTTTCTCTCATTTGGATACTTTGTTTAGGATGCAAATAGGACAATTTAACAATCGCCACATGCCAAGTACTAAGAAAAGAAGCAATGCATAGTTGTCAATGAAATAACTGTGGGCTTTTAAGCTAGATTTACTGAGAGAGGCCTCATTGAGCCCTACAGACATGTGTGGCGTATAATATCTTGACAATCTTCAATTAGTGAATTGCCACCCATTGACGGGATAAGCCATTAAATAAATTCCTCTAAAAATCGGAATTCCAGGGTAAAACTATTTTTCCGCACTATTTTTCAGCTAAATTACTTTTCTGTGACTGGGAAATATCTTTAAGCCAAAAGAAAATGGTAATAAGGAACCTAACCATTGGCATATTTGAGTTTTCGGGTCAGTCAGCATGTGGGGACAAAATTCCCCCTTCGACATCGTGAGTTTAATGGGAGACATCAGTGTCAACAATAATTGCTGCAGTCCTGAAATTAATATCATTTACGGAGCCTCTGAAATAAATTTAAATTTTGACTCCCGTTGCATTATGATTGATACAATTACTCAAATATGGTGAATTAGCAACTTACGATCGCTTAGCATAGTGATTGCATGTGGAGAAAGTTTTTAAACTTGATGATGATGTGAATATATATCGAAAAGAATTGTGTTTAAAATAATTTATTGAAATATTGTTCGTTTTTCATTTAAATGAAAAACATTGTTTAACGTCTATTCCATGATAATGGGTTTCCACAATCTCGTTCCTGCATTTGCAAAATCATATGCGTGAAGAAAGGGTTAAAGGCGTGGCAGCGACAGGATATAACTTCATATCGTTGGGCACTGGTTAGAATCTTTTTGATTTCCTTGCGATTCATAGCGTCTCCTTTAAAAACGATGTTAAAAATATATTCGGGGGCCATTCTTGGCGTGTACGTCGAAATTAATAACATGTTCTTCAAACTGTTTATCAGTTGGGCGTGCACTGAAACCGCGTTATTAAAAAAATTCAACCCTCTTCTTCGCCATTAGCTCTTTTTTCATTGTCTTTACACCATCCTTTAGTTTCAATGAGATGTGCGTCTGGAGGCAAGCGCTGGAAATTGTTTTATAAATAAAACACGGCCTTAGTGGACCTCAAATGAAGCAGTCAATTCTCATCACAAAAAACCCAGCGTGGTCATAATGAGTCAAGAGAAATTGACGTGAATAGACGTTTTCACTTGAAGAACTGATCTCTCTAGGAAAGCCAGTAAGAGATGAGATTGGATTAGAGGGGGCAGAACTGGAAAGAAATAATGCGATGGGGGGAACCTTGAGATAGGGAAGTAAAATACGATCAGGTGCAACGCCCGGGAAGGTAGAAGGGTTTTGAATTTATTGTAAATATTAATATATTTGCAGTATATTCTATTCTTTCTCAGCTCCTTTGAAACTAATTAATATGGGTCAAATACCATTATTCCTATTGCATTTTCCCAGTGTTGTACCTATATGCGGATGCAAAATAATAATGATATAAATTTTATTTGATTTACTCCGTATTGCAAGAAATGCTTTGAACATGTAATGATTCTTGAAATACCTTATGCCCAGATTAAAATTTTTATCAATTTTATTCATCTTATTTTTGATCAGCGGTTTAAAAAAATTCTTCTGTAAGATTTTACTTCGACAATTTTCAAGGGCCAACGCAATTTTCAACACTGCCTGTCGTGACTAACGGTGAAATAGAATCTTGCAGAGGTGGCTTATCGCCCTTTGCGTTGATTTGTAGGATCTGTCCTCGTGGGTAGCAAGATCCTTGAACCATAATTCTGCTTTAAGGTGACATCCTTGTAGAACCGTAATAACAAATGAGAACTAGCTGCTACAGATCCTCATGAAAAGGCCAAAAGTGAACGATGACACACAGTTGGACTTTCGGCTACCAAAGAATTTGACTTTCCTTGCTGTAGTTATCACTATAATTCTTACTTAGTCACCAAGCATAGAGCCACATTTAATGGCAAAAGGGAGATACTCAATTATTACCTAGTGCCTGAGGCCACTAGGAACCCTGAACCACTAAATGCATATCCAGAGGAATATGACATGAATGGATTCTACATTATTTATGCATACTACTTTAACATTTTCTGTGCGTAAAGTAAAGGTTGGAATCAAAGTTACGCCGGTGGAAATAAGTAGCGCAAAAATGTGTATTATCGTCACGATAACATAGAAAAAAACACGAGCCAAATCCACAAAAATAAACTTAACTACGACCCGGGTTTCACTGTATTACAGCATCGTCAGGTTTTCTTTTTATGTTATCATGTTTTGCTTCCACTTCATATAGCCCGAATCTTCAGAATTAGTGTATCATCGTCATTTAGAACAGGTGTAGTTCATACTCTTCAACGAGTATACAGTCGGAAAAAATCAATAACGTCTATTTTGATCATTAATGGCATATGAAAATGGTTCTGTAATGCATTTTCTGTAATTCACGGTTTATATTCTTCTTCATCCTTTCATGCCGCTTCCTTTTTTATGAAGCTTATTTAATTTTTCCTCGCATTGAATTCCCCGGAAAAAAATGTATCCATAATATTCAAATAATTTTCTTCTCTGAATACTCTTCACTGATCTCCACTATCCACATCAATCTTTTTCATCTTCATGAGACCCTCACATGAGTAAACTAAACATAAGTAAACCAAATAGTTTGTGCTTCTCTCAGCAGTTCATAAATCGGACATCCAATTCAAGTATTCTTTCTCCACCCAATCATCTCCTTTCCTGTCCCAAGCTTACCTTCCAAGCCCCTCAAGCGTTCAATCGCGGGTAATCTACCATTCATGCTCATTCTGGCGTGCCTAATTCTTCATCTTGTGTGGTAAGGAAGCTATAGTAATGGCCTCCCGAGAGCCAGGGTTTGAATTTCGGAAGTGGTAGGTACTTTCAGAGGCATACGAATACCTCCTTAAGTAATGAGTGGAAGGCACTTCAAGTTCAGTGCCCTGTCCTGCGGATGGGACATAAGGCATTCTTGACGTTTTTCGTTCAGATCAAGCCGGGTTTCTCCCTTATCCTCTTCCACTCCCTAAATAAATTTCTACCTCTTTCTTAATGGCGTAAATGACCTTACTAAATAGAGATAGTAGGTGTCAAGCGACCATCCTTAATGAGAATAACAACTCAACATCTCCCTTGCCTGGAAACAAAAGAAAAAAATGACCTCAGCTATTAGTTTCTTCCCCAGAATAAACAATTATTGGCACTATTATTTCCGTGCAGCGCTTCTGTTACTAATAACTCATTCGTATGATTAAAAAAATAGCACAAGCATCCGAAGCTGGCTGTTGCCAATTCAATCGCCGAGTTCGTCGGTGGGGCCACCCTCGGGAATTGAATCTGGGTCGTGCGTCGTAGGAACTGCGTAGAATCGAAGAGATCCGGGGTTGGAGGAATGAGAAGGGGGGATAAAGGGAGGGGGGAGGAGGGAGGCGGATGAGGGTGTGGTGCGGACGGGTGTTTTGTCTCCCTCTCCTCAAATCCTCACCATCTACATATACGCCTCTCAACCCTCGTCCGTCCGCTGGCCATCCGTTGGGTCACGCACCGAAACCATCCCCTTCTCCATTTCACGATAATCGCCGAGAGGCACTTGTGGCGGTTCCTTCGTGGAATGGCTTCGCCCGGGAAATTTACGAACATCAAATCCTCTCGTCCTCTCCAGCTGATGCGGGCGTGAGGGGTCGGTGTTAGTGTCTAGATTATTGGCTTCCTCTCCCTAGGTTCCTAGTTCAAATCCCGGTTGTGGAAGATTGGTATATATTGTTAAAAAAATATCTGTCACAGCCGGGGTTAGAATCCGGGCCCTCTGTTTTGAAGATCAATACTCTACCCGGGTCCTCTCATCTTCTCCTCTCGTTAGTTATTCCATGGAGGTGACTCTCACCCGAGTTTATTTTCTCCATTTGGGGGTAGGTAGGCAGTTGGTTAGAGGAACGATTGTTTTACAGGGGTCAGAGTTAGGTTGGAGAGAAACGTCCGCATTAGCCTACTCATAACGAAAAGTGCCTAGGAGTCCATCCGACGGACTGAGTGTTATGCTCAATATGCTCTCTAGACAACACTTAAGTGGGGACCGGTATACCGATGAAAAACCTCTATCTTAGCCCAGATTTGAACTTAGACCCTCTAGATTGGAAGCCAATACTCTAGCTACCTCGCAAATTCGATCCTTCCGCGCTCGGCGTTGAATGAAGAGGTTGAACAAATTTAATTAAAGAGCGAGCGATAAACCGAGGGCCGCTCGATTTTCGGATTTAATTATCGCACTGCGATATTGACTTCATATCACAAAAGCGACGACATGTCGACTTCGTGATGTAAATTAGAAATATCGCATACTTATATCGTGATACCGTACGATATGGCATGATATTGCACGATCTAGCGTATCACATATTATTAGGTTGGCTGCTGTTTCCATATGGTGTCGCGATATTTAGGAAATATTGAATAAAGCTGGCGATATATCGCATATATCTCAGTATTGCTCAATCCTGGGTATGCCATTTCTACATGAGTGTTGCGTACAGAGAGCTTCATGTTCAGTGCTCTGTACGTCGGGTGGGACGTGAAATCGAGGACAACTAGATGCCTCCCGTCGAGTGCAGGCTAATATCGACACCGCTCCCTTCGTCCCCCCTTCCTTGAAAATGTCCTTACTCAACTCAAATACCCATCCATTCCAAATGGCGCAAATGACTCAAGCATTTAATCCCCTCTCCGGAATAACAGTGTGCATTATGGAGTAAAACTCTCCGCATGGAAGAGGCGACAATTACTCCGATGGCAAGAGCGATGCCACGAATTCTCAACTCTGGCACTGAAACCAAGGTGGAAAAGATGAAAAAATAGAATCCTCGAGTGTGTTTAAACTTACAGGAGCTGAAGATATGTAGTACTTAATCGATGGGAATGATATTCAATTTGTCGGAATTAATTTAATATTATTTTTGGGTACAAAAAACCCTATGTAGTGGCCTTGGGTAAAAAAACAAAAACTGTAAAATTCTCTGTTATGTGAGTGCGTCTATAATAGCCAATTGATTCGGTGACTCCCATTAACACATTATGACACCATATCATCGTAATGGCAAATGGAATGATGGAATTCATAATTTTCTGTTCTATTATTTTATTTAAACAATTAAAGAGATTTTCAGTAATAATTTTATTTTAGTGTTCCATCGTTCCCTACAAGAAATTCATCTCAAACAGAATTTTTCGCTTGAGTATTGAAATTTTTCCATGTCAAGGATTTTGTTATTGAATGACATTACGTTGCTTTCGTTTTGAATTCGTGAATAATAATGTTTCTGGTGGTATCGTAAGCATATAACATCGGCAGAAGCAAATAACTCTCGGAATTTTATTAATTTCTTATTATTGGAAAGCCTGAATTCCTTAATCCCTGTTAGCCTAACTAAGGATAAGTAATTGACGTGTTAGGTGATAAGGTTACATTTTTTTCATGGAAGATAGGTAGTGTAAAATTAGGTTATTAGGTGCTCCAACTGCTTCTTATGTATCGCAGCGTTAAAGTTCTCTTACTGCTAACTAATACCTTGATCCTAAGGCAAGCATCACATCAGTTATCTGTGTGGGATTTAGAACCACGATCTATTGGTTGCTAGGCGGCACTAACCTGGCTACCGCGGTCGCCATGGGAAGGTTTATCTACTCCTATCCTGACGGCTTGAATTTGATTTTCGCTAGTGTCTAATATGAGACTGAGAAAATTTAATACACTTAAACGGAACGCAAATCCGATGGCTGAGGAATTCACCCTCCATTAAAGCAATTAGGGGAATGGGGATTTGACGTTTGCGCGCGCCCACCTTCCACCGCGGAATAACGGGATTGGAACCGTGGCGCAGAGAGGATTTTCCTTTCCGGCGCTATTTTTGCACTCGGAGTTTGATGTGTGGGGAGCACTTCGATTATATTGCCGAGTTCTTTCGGATGGAGTTTGTTTGAGGGTCGGAGGGTGCACACGGCCTTGGGGCATACAAGGAAGACTTGTGGATTTCCCTGAGGGGATTGAGATGTTTACCTGTGCCTTTCCAGCTTTTAGGCGACGGTTCCCTTCCGTCTCGTCCTCGAGTCACCCGGTGAGTTCTTTCTCGTGAAATTTTCCTCCGTGAATGTGATTCAACAAGTTTTAGTTCTGGGAATCCCGGGGCACCTTTCAGCTCTCTAGATACGTCGTGACGTGAAACAAGTTTTCAGCGTCGCCTTCCGACGGTATCCAAGGCGTAGTCATGTAATGAAAGCACACTTTCTAATGCTACAAGGCCGCACATGATGTTACGCCCTTGCAGAGCGGTTTCAATAAAACATAAACTTCATTTAATCTAATTTTTTCTCTTTCAATTGCTCACATATTTTGTGTACACCGGCAAATTTCCTACGTACCTACCATATTCTAGGCGAAGGCGTTTGAGGCTCTGAAATGGCGAATGACGTTGAAGCCGTTGTTGATTCTGGTTGCCTCGGTCCACTGACGACATGATTATGGAATAAGTGAATTTGTTCGGTAGGGACATACTAAAATTTCTTAAAGTTTGCCAGTTATTTAAATTTTCACGCTGGGAAATTTTCAAAGATATTCTATCATTTGCAAATTTATGCTACTTCATGTCGTAGCATTTCAGTTTTTAAGAAACGTATGCAAAACCAAAATTCACTACTTGACTCTCGGTCTGGTTTTAAACAGAATGCCCTCATATTCGAGCGTATCAGTAAACCGACAAATACATGTGGCTCCCTAGCTCCTTCCTTATTGTTCCTTTTGGAGTATTATATGACTTCGAGATAATATCACTACGGACGTGTACCCATTAGGATTCAGTTGTTATATCTTTTAATGTTTAACTGTGTATTTTCCTAAAAAGGAAAACCAGATAACGCCAAACACAGCGATAGGAATGGTATGTGGTAATGATCTAATTTACTGATTGCAGCGGAGAGCAATTGTGCAAATTTATTTGATTTGGACCGTAGCTATTTTCTGGTTAATAGCTGCTGCGGTTCCGAGTGAATTACAGTTTATCACCCTACTCGCAAGCTCCAGTTCCGGGACATCGGCCCTGTTGCCTCGACCTAATTCCTTCCCACCATGCTACGGAAGGGGTGTGGGGTGTGAGAAACTCAAGCCAATGTCGGCGTAAAGAGGAGTGCCCACTTTGAGCATCAATCCAGTAATCTTCTTTCCCATTACTCCCGTGTTTTTTTTCGCGCTAGTGACCCCAGTCGTTGACCGCTTCCTCCCTGACCCTTTCCTGCCACCATAACCCTGAGATTCTTAACGGAAAATCCTCCGTGAAAAAGTTCGCGTTACATTCAAAATAAGAGTAGTAGAGAGTAGGAGAGGTTTGATTTTTTTTCAGCACCATGATGTGAGAACGATCGCCTACGCTCGCCTTCAGCCGCACTTCACATAGGTACATCCGGTTAACTACCTCGGGAGTTGGGTTTTGGTCTCTTTTTGTGAGTTCTCGGCTTCGGCAGCGGGAGATATCGTCTGCCGTACGTTTTAAATGTTTTCTCACCTCTCGTCCTCCTGAGGAACTGGTAATTCGTTGCCGAATCATTTCTTACAGTTGTATTGCTAGGAGTAAAAAGGATCAAAATGCGTGAGGATACTTATCGCTCTCTAGGTCGCCTTCCTAGAATATCTTTTATCGTGGTAAGGGTATTGATGTCAAGTAATAGCGAGTCGACAGAGCTTGAAGAGATCACCACTGATTTTAGGCCCGTTGATGTGCTGATAGTGGAATATATGGAATGTCTTACGCCATATTTATTGATATCTGTGACCAACTTATTACGGTCTTTGGAAATGTCCAGGCATAAAGAAGGCATTTTTCCATCCACAATCAAGTTTACGCAAACTGAAGAAGCTTTGAAATTTCATTTTCCCGGCAGTCTTCTATTTGAAGTAAACATTGAATTAGATGTACTACATATCCTCATTGCTTTATGTGTAAATACTTATTTAGCGATTTGGTTGATATATAACAGCTGGAAATCAAAGTGCCGGTGAATTAAACTTGTGCCATTTGACCGTTGCAGTGGTGAACGCAAATAAAGTATTAATATTTCTTAGATTCCGCACTGTTTAAGGTACTATTTGGACACATTAACGTCACTCTAATCTCCATGCCTCCATTGTGATAATTCAACAGTTCTAACACCTCCACTTCGTTTTGGAGGTGTAAAGGAGGTGTGGAGGTCAGAGTCCTCTAGATTGCCAATAATAAACTATATTAGTTGTTATTTGGCAATCCAGAGGACTCTGGTGGAGGTTAAAATCAGTAAAGGTTATTTACTGCGTATTTATTATTTAATTTTCCCTGAAAATGTCAAAATATCCTGGAGTTTATTCATTCAGTATTAAAATTCACTGAACCAATGTCCTGAGATCACTGTAAGTGTATTGGATAAGCCTACCTTGCAATTTTTACTGCTCTCAAGGCAAGGTTACACAAGAGAACCGAGAAGATCGTTTATGGGACTTTAAGTGCTTTTCCTCCTGAGCTGTAAGAGACTTATTTATTGAGGTATGAACGGCCAGCTCCGCTGCTACAAACTTGTTTATGAGAATAGAAGCCATTTTCACCTTTGTTCGGTTGTTACTTCAACGTGGGATATTCGTAGAGTACTAAAAGTGTCTTGATCATTGAAAAATTTGTAATATCGAAGAGAGAAACTTGAGTAGAGAAAAACGGAGAATATATATAATCAGTTCGAGTATCTTTTTCTGCTCGTACTTCTAGGACTGCCAAGAATTTACTTGATATCCCTGAAAGAAGCGGTAGGCCCTTGTTAAAAAAAGGCACCAAATTTTCGGAGCTCGACAATAACGAGGTTGAGAGTTTTCAGGAATTCCAAAAAAATTCTCTTTTGACTGCCTCTATCGGAATTTTCTATACTCTTGACTTTTAAATTTCTTCGCCGTCAGTTCCCTGCAAAGGCGATTATTTTCGGATAAAGGATCCTAGACTCGTTTGATGTTTCGTCATATCGTCGTAGAATTTCCCTGAATTTTTTTCAAGCACGGAGACTTTTGGTATTTTTATTTTACGTTAACCGAGCTCTATCTGTTATCAATCTCTTATGCCTATTTGTCATGTTAATGCCGTGGATACCTTCAGATCCAATTTTATGAAGCATATCTCTAACTCAGTCTGTTGAATAGATTATTGACTACGAAATACGTTGTCCATGACTGTTCTCATTCCTCGAAAATAGCTGACCAGGCATTGTAAAAATGGGTACCTATAAGTCTCCAGTTCGATGTTAGAGCCTAGCTTGCTTCGAGCAAAGTTTGATGTTTTGTTTGGCTTGAGAGGTGGTTCATTTGATTCTAATTTTTTCTTCGTGAATATTCACTCCAGAAGACTTCTCTTTGATCTCCTTGATAGATCTTTCGTTGTAAACATAAAAAAGTACGGGAGACACAATTAAGTGCACAGTCTTGCCTCACTCCGTTCCTTGTTCTTGCTTCTTCAAAGCTGGCTCCAGATTTAATCACAGCTACTTGGGTTTTACACAAACTGTGGAAAAGTATTCTGTCATTGTAGGACACTCCAATTCTTTTCATAATTCCTAGTATTGAATTCCAATCCACGTTGATGATGATATTATGATTACAAAATTAAGGTATGAGATCCCTCATGGTCACCGCTGTCCCGTCCGTTATAACCTGGCTAACTGTTTAACTCATTAGTCACGGGTTCCTCATTTGCGTGTTTTGGTAACATGTTTACTTGTTGAGAAACCCGATCTCTAGCGAGTTGTCAGCCTTTCCCAAAACCGTCGTGGGTCAAAGTAGTGGCCGAACAAGGTGAAGACGTATAAAACGTGAATTTTTACGGTAATTACCGCAAGATTATTAAGATAGTCCACTATTGCTCATCTTACTGAAAGTCACTGAGATACTCTGATGAGTATTATTCCAAAGGGAAGGCTAGCTTGAAATAATCTGGTTTAGTGGAGACAGAAAATAATTGGATAACACGGTAAGTGAGCTAGCCGAAGCTTAGTCTTACTTTGAGCTTGCAAGGTTAGTCTTACTTTGAGCTTATGCTTGCACATGCTGGAAAACTTTCTGAATTTTGTTTTATTAGGGATAGGGAGGAATATTGACGTGAGAGTTAGGTTTAATATTTTACCGATTGAGTAGAAAGGTTAGGGATGAGGGTGGGGGGCGTTTATGTTCCTGCTATGAAGAAGAATGCTTACGTTCCTGCTAAGAAGAATCGAAGAATAATGAAGATAAAATGGATCGACTGAGTGACAAACGAAGAAGTCTTAAGCAGTTTGGGAGACAAGAGATGTCTTCTAAGAACCCTAAAAAGAAGACGGGACAACTTAATCGGCCACATCTTAAGACACAATGGGCTGATGAAGACAATCGTCGAGGGGGAAGTGAACGGGAAGAATGGAAAAGGCAGGCCTCGTATGAGATATATGGAACAGGTTGTGAATGATGTACAAGAGAGAAATTACGTCAATATGAAGAGGTTGGCCGCTAGAAGAATTGAGTGGAGAGCTCCTATCCTAGGATTCCTAGGATAGGAGCCCTCGGAGCTCCTACCCTGGCGTTTTGTTGACCAATAATTATGATAACCAAGATATTCCTGAGACTTTTTACTCTGAAAATAAAGAGTTGTGGCATACTCTTAAATATCATGAATATATGAGAAAATAATAAGTAAAGTATTTTCACGAAAAGTATGAATAATTATTTAAAGACAGCACCTAAGAAATATTGCCACGCAGATGCCTAATTAAGAAGACAGCTCCTGGAATGGTATTATGGTCGTTCCATTTTATTTTTTATGAGCGCACCCTGTTACTTAAGGTTCCAGCTAATTAGCTCCGACCTTGTTTTTCCTTGGACGAATCAGGGATTGCCACGTCGGCCGCGATCAGGGGTGCTTTTGGCTTTACGGCGTTCCTCCTCCGACGTCAAAACAAACGACGGAGCAATTTTTCTCGGGGTTCTTCCCGAAGTCACCAGAAACGCTCCCGGCTTACGAATCGATTTCGAGGTGACGCTGGGGAAGGAGAAGGGATTACTTGAAATATGCACGTGAGAAATACCAAGGAATGTGCAATGCGGGTTGCAGCTCACTCGTGGAAAAAAATGACTTTTTGAAAAAAAATTAACCGTCCCATCCGACGGGGATGGGACGAGTGCGGCACATTTGAAAAAGTGCCGCATGTCTTGACTGGAGCTATCAAGCCCTCTCGCGGTAAACCTTGGGACGTGTTTGCAGGGTTGACGTTTTCTGGATCTGGCAAAAAAATCGTGACCGATTTTTCTAATTATAGTCGAGAAATGATGGAGTCGCATGGCGTGACGCCTCCTCTGCTAATGCCTCTTTCAAAAGGTCTTCTTGAAGTGGATATGCTATCTTCAGCGTCTCGCGAGATGCGGAGAATTTGAGATCGCATCTATACGTCACTGCGCTCTCAGCCCCTCAGCAGGTTGAGAAATGAGGTTCAGGTTCTTGCGAAAGCCATTGGTAAGTAAACTTTTTTCTAGTGGGTTAAGATCTAAAGAAACGATTTAAAGAGGTTAATGTTTATTTGAGAACGAAAAAAATTGCACTTTTATTTACAGAATCTTAAAAAATGGTGAACAAATTAACGCTTTCAGTTTTGGCAAAACCATGGTAGAGGAAAAAATACCGCGGTATTTTGTCTACGCTCATTTAAAGTCGGCAATTATCAATGAATTTATTCCAGTGGATCCCCTAGTTCTTCACACTTATGTCGTTTTACATTAATTTTACATTTACATTAATTCTAGAAGCAAATCTGTTAGTTATAAAGTTAGATAATGATTTTAGAATTCATCTTTTAATTAATAATTTTTTAAATTTTTTGCCATAAAATCTTATATTTGATGCACTTGAGGGCATTCCGTACGTTAGTCTATGCAGATAAAATTCTTTATTGCTATAGAGACACGAAAAAGAGTTATTTATGAATCATTTTTACCAGGTTTCTTGTTGTACGGAAAAGCACAAATTACGATTCTCAATCATATACCAATCATATCTCAATCATTTGAACCGAATAAATTGCGAAATTTGCTGTTACTGGCGGTGAATAAAGTTAAAAAAATAAATGGTGTTCACCGATTTGAGAATTGATATGAAGTCGATAAAAATAAAATGACACACCGTAAAGAGTAATCCGTCGTGAAGAACGAATCAAACTCGTACAACCTTATACCACCGATTTTAAAATAAAGGCGGAATAATAAAATATTGAGGAGGTAGAAAATATAGAATTTTGTAATTTTTGTAATGGATGTTAGTCTACCCTCACCCTTCTTTGTTTTTTTTCTTTTAATTCCATGTTCCCTAAGATAATTGGATCACGCCACATTTGCGGTGTCCTCACGCATTCATAGAGTTTTAAATGACAAATAGTTTGGGTCCAAACCGTTTATCATACTCTAATGAGCTTTTAGAACTACTTTTGTCGAGCAATATCCCACAAATTTGAATGATACAAGCGGCATTGTGCGGAAACAAAATATCATTGAGAAATCATAATAATGGGTTTGGTATACTTTTTTAACGAGTGGCGAGGAGTTATAACTCCCTTTAATGTGATTTCTCAGAAAATATTGTGTTTGATGCCGTTTTTGAACATAGTTTGCTCCAGGACAGTTTTATTCTTCTTTCTTAACGAGGTATGCCATACTTTTTGATTGTCGCACCATTTTGTCTCCACTATTCACCGCTGACTGCATAAAACTTCATTCATTAAGCGCGGATATGCGCCTCATACAAATTCATGTAGTCCGTGAAAATGTGTTCAGGTTCTCCGTTGCGAGATACTGTGACGTGATCAATCCTTGGTATGAGTAGGATCGTTCTTTAAACCACAAAAATTACTTTTTCTAAATCCCAAGATCCATTTATAATAATTAAATTTCCCCGGAGGTATGGCGTTTCGATAGATTCACTGTATTTCCGATATGTGTTTCCCACGAGCTTCGATACTTAAACTCAAACACTTAAGTTACCAAGGGAACCATCACCATGGAATCCCCTGACGCATAAAATGAAACCTTTACGACGATTACTTTTGTGATTTCTCATTGCAGTGTGTGAAATGTCGCTTCTCCTCCGATGACGCAGGCTTCTTCTATGCTAATGGCTTACGCAAAAATAGATGACTACGATCGAAGGAGGAACTTAGGCCTTCCAGAAAGAGATAAGTTGGGAAAAATCCCTAATGCAATGATTCGTTGAGTACTATGGACCTGGGAAGTTTTAATGCATTTGTTCTGGGGAAGAAGTCACAGTCAACAGATTGTGAAGGAGAAGACAAATACGCAAACCTACTCCGCATTGGATGCGGATACTATCTATTTGGCACCCATGAGTGACCTCCATCCTTTGACAGTGTTTTATATAAAATTTTGTATTTTAAATAGCAGGTGACAGCGTGGTCGCGCAGTAAGTTGAGGGTTGGGATGCTGAACGAGGATCCTGTTTCAAAAGCGGAAGAAGACTATGGGCATTCCCTGCCAAACCTAAGCTATTTTATTGCTCTGAGTATCTTTTTGGGGAACCGCAGGTGGCATAGGGAAAGGAACTGGCCCCCATTACCCGGAAGATAATATTTCAAACGCCGTTGGGCTCAGTTATACTTCATGAGCTCTATAATCAATCGTTGATGAGCTAACATTGTGGAAAAATTTCATCATAAATGAAATTTAAAAGACTTTGTAGTTTTACACACCTTTTCATTATTAAACCGCAACCGGTTTCAAAGACTCAGCGTCATTGTCGAGAGTACAGTACAGTATTCTTTGCATAAAATACTCTATACAATAATCTACAATACTGTACTCTTGACAATGACGCTAGTCGTTGAAACCTACTGAGGTTTCATAATAAAAGTGTAGAAAACTAAAAAGTCTTTTAAATTTCATTTACGTTGGTGAGCTCTGCCCTCATCTACCAAACCGAGATTCGGGTTGAACTCATTCTTTTTATTAGGCGATACTGAAACTTTTGAGAGTACTTTTTGATGAGAGCCTACCGTGATAATAAGCTCGGAAACACGCTACCTAATGGTCGCGCGTTCAAATACCGTGTGGAGCATGTATGCCGAGCTTGTCTCAAGAATAGGCTCAGGTGGGATGGTTCGACGTAACTTTAGCATTTGTTACTCCGAATGCCATTGGCCCGCGGCTCTTGCCATCTTGCGACTCAATTGGCGACTCCAGAATGAGGTCGTTTACCATATGTTTTTGTTGCCGAATCTGATAGAGTTTGTAAAATAAAAAGACACGTATTTTTCCGTTTTTTGATCCGTCAATTATCTCTCGAGTTATAAGCGGCGAAAAACTGACGTTTTTAATCGTTTCAGAAAAGTGGGCGTGGTGCAACCTCTGACGCATATCGACTTCGTCCAATCACAACTGAGGCAGCGAAGCTACTTTGCCTTATCGCAATGGGGGGAGACACAGCTGACTCTGCCAATATCAGCATCTGTGCGAGCAGACCTTCCGAGAACCCCCCTCCACTCCCTTCCCTTCCACTAAAAGCAGTCAAGGACGGGAGGAAAATGACATCAATGATATCAAAGCAGCTTTTTCGGTGGGCGTCACATTTTGCTTATTTTAATTTTTGATTTATGAGTGAATGGCTGTGGTTAGAAGATTAATTTTTTCTTTAAAATTCCTTGTTCGTTCCCATCCAACGATTTCGTGTTCAAAATTGCGATTTCGGTTCCGAGTTGCGATTGCGGCGTCCAATCACGGCGAGAGAGGGTAAATACCTACCTCCGTGGGACGGATGGGAACGCGTGCAATGGTCGCTCACAGTTTCCTCACCTGGCGCCCCCAAGTCCGCGCGTGGGTCGTTTACGTACGGTGTTTGCGTTGCTGGCGCTCTTTGTCACCGGGGCCAAGGGCGGTGGGGGCGAGGGTCGCGTGGCCGAGGCGGTCACTTTGAAACCCCAGCTGCGGTCGAAGCGAGCACCCCAAACTACCCTTCCCTCCTCCCTTCGCCACGTAATGACTCGGTCGCAATCGACGGCTGGAATTGCCCCATCTAGCAGCGTCCGAATCGGAGACCCAAAGTGCCTCCTGGCTTATTGCGGTTCGTGCTTTCTCAGGAGTGAGTGGCCCAGGCGATGGGTCCGTCATTGTGTGCCAGTTTTCTAACAAAGTGCAATTTCGCTGGAGACTTGAGTATTCTTTTCCATGAGTGTGGTGCACCCACGATGAAGCTGGAGTCGAATTTATCTTAACCCTTAGATAGTTAAGGTGCCGATACATTGGCTTTAATTAAAATGGTTATTCTTATAACATTTTTTACAATAAAACTAAATACTTAATTGAATCGTTGAAAATTTTTAAATTTAGGCGAACTGTATCTTAAATACATGTTAAAAATTTCAAACGCTTAGATTAAATGTTAGGCTTGCAAATATTTTTTTAAACAAAGAGATAATGTTTTCAAGATTTACCCGTGAGGTTTCTGGGAGGGAAAGTCGGATGTGCCGTGAGAGAAAAAGGGTAAGCAAGGGTAAGGGTAAGCAAGTAATTCACGAGTTTAGTTGACGTTATATTTTTAGTCTCTAGAGATTTTAATCTATTCGCATATATGTTGGAATTTTGCGGTGTTTTTTTGTAAATTTAAAATAACTGCTAATTTTGTTGCTATTATTCCCTGGGAGCTATTCACATGTTAAGATTCTGTGATACCGGCATCAGATGGCAGAGTTGCATCGGTACGTATCAATTGTGTGTACTTTAGAACAGAGTTTGCAGTGATAAACAATTGGAAAGTTATTTCCGGCAGAAATCAATTCTCATAATTTATTTATAGTAAATGTAGAACCTACAATTAAAAGGCTGAGTACAAGATTTCATTCCTTGAAATATAGCTGGAAGTATAGAAGTATAAAGAAGCTGCCCGAGACTCTCTCGCCTACGAATTTAAAATTAGCATATTTTACGGGATGATCAACGTGTTTCGGTGTTTATTGTCTTAATTCTTCAGCTTCACCTCTAAATTATACGTGTGCTAGGCCCACAAGTGGAGATATATGATGTGAGAATGCTGAGGTCATACTATTAGCGACGAATAAACCAAATATTAACCTGTCTCGCGAATTACTGTTTGCGTCAAGTGAATTTCTGGTAATTTTCATAAGAAGTACCGAAATGGTTTGTTTCTCATGCCTTCATGAGATCTCAAAATACCTATACTTTTTTCCACTATTCCTCAGCTTCCTGCTCTCCGTATTCAGCTTTTAATTATGTGGTTCATCATCTCCACTCCTTCACTAATTTAATCCAAAAAAAATCCTTTTCGCTTCAATTATACCCAGCACCACGTCGTGTAACTTCCTTTTCATGCATCGAACTTTCTCATCTTTCCCCCCCGCATTAAAAAAACCTTCATCTCTCCTCATCCACCTTTTTCAAGTTCTGCGTATGGCAACCACGCTAGACCACGCTCTTGATTATTTCCTTTCTAACTTTCTTTTGCTTGCTTGTCTCTTGAATTTGTCTTCATATCATTATCAAGCGATTGAGTTAGAAGCGACTATTTAATTTATCCTTTTTTTTGCTGTTTCTGTCGCATACGGAAAACGTTGCTTCAACACCCTTTCAAAAATCATTGCCGGATTTATTTTTCGCAAATAATAAGCAACGTATGCGCATATATTGATGAACGTACTGAAGCATATTCAATCTCGGCGACCTCACCTGTTTTAATATTTTCGACATTTTCGGGAATGAACAGGGGGGGGTGGCGTTATAACCGAGTGTTTACGTTGCGTGCCGATTTATTATTTTTGCGCCTTTGGGCAAATATCTCTGGGCTCTATCACGTAAGGATATTCCTCTCCCGTGACGAATGGAGCATTGCAATTACTCTGGGGAGTTATTGCACCGACTTAGGCCCCTTCCTAATTGAAACGTGCCTTATCTGGGGGTATTAAGAACTGCTCCCGGGTGCATACTATCCCCGACTCTTCTTGGCTTAGAATCGCGAATTAAGGAGGTCAGTGGTGTGGATAATCCGTGGAGAACGATCATCTGGAGTCGGAGCCCTGCGCGAGGCTAGTCGGGATAAATGTGCTACCATTATTACTCATCCAAAGGAGCCATAATTTAATTTCATTTGATTCCTTTTTCGCCATGCCCTTTGGCGTTTGCTCAATTCAATAATAATATTTATTTATTTTTCTGTGGCAAGGCCACCTAAGAAAAAAATACAGAGTATAACATATACAATGGCTTGAGTATACTTGTAGTACAATTTAGTATCTTCTTGATTAAAAAGGTGCTTCTGTTCTGTAATTCATCACGTGTAAAATCAATAAAATTTCTCAGAGTCAGCTTGGACGTGCGGTTATACAGATTCATCTAAAGACGAATCGTTTCCTGGGATGAAAATATTACTTTAAATGATTAAAAAAATGCTATTTTTAGTGTGCCTTTGGAACTGACATGAAAATAAATATGACGATTTGAGGTGTTAATATCCCGGTATGGTTCTTCGGCAGGAAGTTTTATTCACGCTCCTTTATCTTAATTTTTCGACTTACACATCATCTTTTAAGTGACGAATGTGCAGGTCACCTTTTTGAATCTCGCTGTCAGCGTATTTGAGGCGTTTCATCAGCCTGCTGAACGCGGCAAGTATGTGCCAGAACCAATTTGGATCGCCCACAAACATGTCGTTCACCCAATGCAGAACCGCCGTTTGGACGCCCATTGTTAAAACGTGAATTGTCTTTCTCTATTGGGTTTTTTCCATTCTTTGTTCGACGGCTCCCCTTTTAAACCGATCTGTTTTCATAAAATACAGGCACCTGACCTGGCATTTTGATCATTTATGGTTTATAGTAGTCATTTTGCCTTGCAATAAGAGGAAAGAGAATAAAATAACATTTGGCCACTCTCGTCAAATTCTGTGTTGGGCCCAAAAGTTATTTTTTCTCGGTTGCACGTTTTAACCAAACATTACCGGAAATTAAAATACAAGGTAATTTTGATATAATTCAAGTATTTGTTCTTTCTCAGATATTTTCATGCATAATGAATGGACCGAATATTTCATCGCGATCAGAATACTTTAAAATGGACTGTTTTCCCCTTTCATAATTGGTGGTTTTATTTTTATCTAATGTGGTGGTTTTAATGTATACATTCATTTGCCTCATGCTTCATCTCCCTCTGTGATTCTTTGGTTACAGTAATTTACTGAAATCCGGAAAAATACCTGAGCATCCTCTAATTGCAGCCTATTATCTTATTTCATATGTTATATCGAAATTTGAAAGGCATCCCTCTGCTTTTCTACCTTGTCTCAACTCCATGTTTGCCTCCTTTTCATTTCTTTACCCCTCTTCCCACTCAGATTTCCTTGTTGCCTTAGGACTTATCCTCATTATTATCCTAATATGGCTGTATTTTTAAAATACATGAATATAAATCTGATTGTTAAATGCAATAATTTGGCAAATGTATGGAAACTATATTTTTTTAATTTTGGATTCGAGGTAGTTGCAGCCCTATTAAATCCCCTTTTTGAACTGTTTTTTCTCCCTCTGATTTTCAATGTCCAAAGGTTTGTTCAGTGACTCTTCTTACTTGTCAACTAAGGTACATGAATGCATTCGAGGCTTTAAAACAGGCTAGGAGTCTTTTTGAAGGTTAAGCAGTAATATTAAGGAAAAAATTGTGGATAAGTACCAAGTTTGTAACTCTACGAATAATTTAATCCATGCTTAATGTGAGTTCGTAGAATTATTTTGTGGACACGAGTTACTATCAAGCATTCGACTAATTGTTATTCACTGCCCGCTGGGAGCGTTATCCTGTGTTTGGAACTAGCTTGAGCTCGTTATTTAATGTTTTAATCGCGCTTCGTTTCTGCAGCAAGGAGGATGAATATTTTGTCGTGAAACACGGACACTTATTTTGTTCTTAATTTCCTCTGTCAAACTTTGGACTGTGGTTGGCCTGAAATACCAACCGCATCCGGTCACATTCTTCGAGCTCTGCAATCGCGTTTAGAGATTAACGATAAATTGAAAATGCTCAAAATATTAGTTAATCTCAAAATTATACTTGTCATTGCTCCTGAATAATATGATTTGCCCTCTTCTTTTTTTAAATTAGAGCCATCTTTCTCCAACAGACCGCCATGTGATGCACTCACCATCTTGTCTTTAAGTCTCGGTTTTGAACAATTAGTGTAATAAAACGGTCTTTTTTTATATATTTTTTCCTTTTACTCGTCGGTAGTTATTTGAGGGATGTGACCGATGCCTGGAAAGCCATTTTGCCATTCAAAATCGATGATTAATGGTATGGAGGTAGGATTTTTCAGGGAACGTAGGAGGCGAGGGGGCGGGGAGAACGGGGGGAGAGAAACTCAGCGTCGGCATTACCTTACTCTTAACGAAAAGCACCAAAGGGTCCGCGGTTTAACGTCCCATCCGACGGACGGAGTATTGCATTTGAAGTGCTCTGCACACAGCACTCAAGCAGGGACTAGTATGTAGTTGAAACATCTTTGCCCCTACCGGGGTTGAAACCTGAGCCCTCGTGATAGAAGGGCAGTACACAGGGAACAACAACAAACCCGACCCCTTTAGTTCTGACCTCAGTTATTACATAACGTGAAATAAAAGTAGAGATGTGCGAATACTACCCGCGAATACTCGGTCGAAGGCTTGAAAGTGTTCGATATTCGAGATCTCGAAGAATTATGCTAAGGAAAAACGCAGAACGCAGTTTGCAAATTTGGCGTGTTGATGAACCACATCATATTAATTCAAAACTGGAGAGAACAAATGTAAACACTTTCTACTCACATATTAACGCTTATAAAAGTTAATGCATCCAACAGTCCATAATGGGTAGAAAAATATTTTTTTAAATATTTTTCAATTTAAAACCAGAATTAATTTTTTTTAATTGAATCAACTTGTAGATTTTTACTTTAACAGGCAACAAATTAATTTGCAGAATAACATTTAGCTAATCAATTGCAAATCTAGTATTCGAGATATTCGAAATTCGAGTCATGATTTAATATTCAAATTCGATATTCGAATTCGAGAAATCTGATAGTCGACCCATCTCTAATTAAAATAGAGCACGCTAATTATCGAAGGAAACTCTAATACCTGTCATCAACACGGCAGTAGTAAAAAAAGACCATTTGTCATTGAAGTGAATACATATTCATTAGGTATGTACCTTTCGCCTAAAATCTCAGCTCTAGGATGGAAAAGTTGTCGGAAAAAAATAGCATGAGGGTAAATTGGCTAAATTGAGAAGGAAATGTCGTGGAGACCGATGCCAGGCGTGCTATGTCGGACGCCGGGTGATGGCACTCGAAGTTCAGCTTGCGACACCAGAGTGTTCGGTTTCAACGCGAGAAAATAAAGTGAGGAAGGTCATTTAACATGCAGGCGCATTGCGCAAAAGTTCAGCGTGGAAAGGGCGGAAGGTCGCATTTTGCTTCCTCTTCTATGAGATGGGTACACGGTTGTCGTCGCATGTTGTCGTATAAATGATGCCTGCCCACCCCGGTGACAAAGTGTCTATCTAAAAATATCTCTCGCGGGAGGGGTACGAAAAAATGGGCAACTCTTTAATGACGATGTTCCTCTGCATTCATTGCCCTTTTTACTAGATGACCACAACATAGGAAGAAGAGAAAGGAACAATGAGACGGTTCATGTCGTGAGTCCTCCATTTTTGAAGACGAAAACATTTGTTTTGAATATTTAACCGTTAAATTATCAAATTATTTAGTAAGTAAGGAATTAATTACTTGCTGTACACTCCATATTCGACTCAAATTGGTGATTTGGGATTCTATTGAGAATTTTACACCAGAACGAAATCAACATTTTCTTGAATGCCTTGCTAGTGCTCTTTGCACTTCCGTTTGTACCTCGGTTTCTCTATTTTATCTCCATTATTCTTCCAGAACACCACATTTGGAATGTATATAGTGTTATCTATTCTACTGGAGTCATCGTCCTTGCCTCACTGCTATAAAGGGGGATACTATATATACTATAATTGTTTCCTTGCATTTAAACTTGTGAAAGACGGGTCAAATTGTGCAATGTATCCTTCGTAAAGTTGACTCCTTACAACCTAATTCTACTCATTCTATCAAAATGTAGTATATACCTATAAATTATTTTATAGGCCTTTATTGGTATGATAAATTAACCTCACAATGATAACACTTACCTAGAGTTGCCATCGTACCGGCAGCTCAATCAGGGTGATTAAGGGAGAATAGGGCTCAAGATGAATCTCTGTTATGGTCCAAAAAACTAAATACATATGGTAATATTTACTAAACATCTCTGTATTATGGAGCATATATACTTAATACATTTATCAAATGAAACAAGATTAAAGAAATCCTTTTTTTGCATTTCAATATATAAAAATTCCAATATAATAATTTTTTCTTCCTTTTCCCAGTAAGGAAACGATGTCAGCTTTCATTTTGTGGAAAAATGGATAAATCAGAACTGACATTACGAATTCAACGACTGGTTTTTCCCAGTATTGATGACAGCTTGGGTCGTGGCTTTATGCGCGTCGAGGTCTAAAGATTTGTGGGTTCAAAGGAGACTGGTTTTCCACCGCGCCGGTAAACAACACGCGGCCCACGGGGAAGACCCACGCACGTCTTCTTCGGAAGCGGACTACTTCTTTGGCGAAGTAGATAATTCCATTCGATTCCCGGCTCACCTCGTACGCTATCATATCGCCGTCGAGAAAGGGAGGCGAGTCGGCAATGCAGTCGTTCCCTCCTGATGATCCTCGTCCACCGGTGTCTCTCGCCGAGTGTTGCTGGATCGGCATCGGCGCTTATTTGCATTCCCCTCCTGCGCTCTGGTACTTCCGCGGCGGGGTTTGCTTCCGGGATAAGGGGGTAGGGGGCGAGGAGGGAGGCTGAACGGGTCGTGAGGAGCTTCGGTTTATCCCAAGAAGTTTAGAAAGGACGCATAGGCATGCTAGCCTACGGGTGACAATGGCTTAGCTTGGGAAGGTTACGCCCCGTCTCCTTGGAACGAAACATTGCGTTTTTTATGACCTATTGTGGTGATTGCCTGTGTTTTAAAACGTGAATTACAACGAAATCATTCGTGAAATTCTTCTTATGCCTATGTTATGGAAGTAATAATAAATAGAATTCCACTGGGAATTGATTCTATTACAAAAAGCTGGCACACATTTATACCAACTAAACCACATTTTTGGAAAGTTCAACAAAATCTATTTTTTCAGCCAGTAATTATACAGAGGAAATTATAAAGCTTCGGTACCTTTTCTTTCTCAAGCAATCGGGTGAAAAAACGATGAATAGGGATTCGAATCCCGATCAAGGTAAATGTTTTTTGTTGGGAAAGTACTTACTATCGTACATATTTGGCATTTCTAAGCTTCATATTTTCAATACCTTATCAACCAATTTTAAATGCTCCATTTCACTATTCATCCACTCAACTTCGTTTAATTGAGCGCGAAATCAACTTGATCCGCGAGTGAAATCCCTAAGCACTGATTGCTAAGCCCTTAAGACTGGTTCCACAAAATTGATCGACCTTGCTTCATGAATCAGTTGCGATACTGCCTCAATTATCTTTGATCCTCCTTGGTTTATCCATCCTCGGTCATGGCGCGTGCCATCATCGTAATTTAATGGGCATTTGTGCAAAGTGCGGGTATATCCTTTGTGGCGTTCGGAGTACAGTAACCACTCCCGTGTCAGACCCTAGAGGGATGGCTCGAAGCTGACGATGCGTGCGCATCAGAGAATCCAAGGCCGGAATAGTGATTTTATTTTATTTTCCAATCCCTCGATTCTGTATTCAAAAAAATTATGGTAATGGAGTAAGCAGAAAAAATATGAACGACTAGACAATTCCTTTTAAACGGACTGAGTTAATTGGCAAATTACAATACATTCACTCTAAAGAAAAGTTATTTAGTAAAAAAATGTTGTATGCAGGTTTTAAAACACCACGAAAAAGTCATTGGTTTATTAAAAGGCACTTATAGTATATGCGGTACATTAGCTGGAAGTCAATGTGCACTCTTCAGTTTCAGGTATTTTTTCTAGGAAGAATTGAATATTCATGTTGAAAATAAACAATTACACTTTCCACAGTGAGCTGGTACAATGTTATTGGCACGATGCGTTTTACCACTTTATGGCATTTTCAGGTACCTGTTTATTTTTCATATAAATATCCATATAAGTATAAATATCCAGAATATAGCTAGTTTTTGAGGTTTGTTTGACTTGAGCCATGCTTACTGAATTGTTTTCTGTCCATAAGCCGAAAGTTCAACCCCGTTTACTTATTAGAACCAAACATTGTTTAGGTCGCGGAATCATTCAGGATTTAAAAGTAGTCCTGTTTTTCCGCAGGCGATCAACAACTAATGAAAAGTTCAGCCATTAATATGTATATTGAAATGTTAGTGATTCGGTTTTCTATTATTTGAATAGTGCGTCCTTTTGAATCCACTCAAGATCATTATATGTTGGCGTCCGCTACGTTAACATTTTAAGTTCCATAAGTCTCAGAGCCGTACTTTCTCAGTCGTAATTAGCGTTTCATTTGTATCTTTGCTCAATGTTCCAGATTCATGACTGTTGTAAAATCGTTAGTTAGTTATTCAGTGGAGGCGATGGACAGCTGAGGTAATTAGCGCCATTTAGTATAGGTGTGAAGAGGCAAGAATAAGGAAAGGAGTGAGACAAGGCTGTGCACTGTCTCCCATAATTTTTAATGTTTACATCGAGTGAGCCATGAATGAAATCAAAGAGAAGTCTTCTGGAGTGACTATCTACGGAGAAAAAATAAGCATGCTACGACTCGCTGATGACATAGCACTCGTTGCAGAGACAGAGAAGGATCTGAACAAGATTCTAGTAACCATGGAAAGGACAATGGTCAGATATCAGCTGAAGATAAATAAGAAGAAGACTAAGATATCGGTGTGAAGCAAGAAAGAAGAGCCCAAAACAAATGTCAAACTAGGAAAACAAAAACTTGAAGAGGTGAAAGAGTTCTTTTACCTAGGAAGCCGAGTAACCAACGATGGACGAAGCAAGAAAGAAATAGTGAGTAGAATAGCCGAGGCAAAGAGGGCGTTCTATCAACAAAAAAAATCTACTTGCAGCAGGAAATACAAGAGTAGAAGTAAGGAAACAGTTCATGAGAGCATACATCTGGAGCATGTTTCTTTGCTGCAGTGAGGCATGGACGATGACAGCAGCGGAGAAGAATAGGGTAGAAGCATTCAAAATGAGGTGCTACAGAAGAATGCTGAAGATTAAATGGATCGACCGAGTAAGTGCTAAGAAGAGTAGGAGAAAAGAGAAGTCTGCTGACAACTCTAAAAAGAAGAAGGGACAACTTAATCGACCATTTCTTGAGACACGATGGCCTGATGAAGACTATCGTCGAGGGAAAAGTGAACGGGAAGTTTAGAAAAGGCAGGCCTTGTATGAGATGCATGGAACAGGTTGTGAAGGATGTAAAAGAGAAGAATTGCGTCACAATGAAAAGGTTTGCCGATGGAAGAATCGAGTGGAAAGCTCCGTCAAACCAATCCTAGGATTGTTGACCAATGATGATGATAGGATAGGTGGGTAATTGGGTAATGGTAGGAACATTTCAGGTAATGGAAGAAGGGTGGAGAGAAACCCGGCGTTGGCATTAGCTCACTCTTGACGACAGGCACCAGGGGGCCACGGCTTAACGTCCCATCCGACGGACGGAGCACTGAACCCGAAATGCCCTCCACTAGACACTCAAGTGGGGACCGCTTTGCCACTGAAAAATTCGACACTGCCGGTAATCGAACCCGGACCCTCGGGATGGGAGGCCAGTACTCTAGCCACCACACCAACCCGATCCCCGTATATTTAAACTATCTTTCGCTAGGATAGTTATTCTCACGTTATCTTCAGAGCTGCAAACCACGCTCATCTTCGTCAAAAAGACTGGCCAGCAATGAAAAATAAGTAGAAGATGGCATATCATTGGCTAAACTTGCGCAATTTAATCGAAAGATACAAATCTCATGCATCAAAAGTTTTATCCTAATAATGTGTACGCTAGGGCTGTATAAACTATCCAAGAACTTTTTTTACAATTGGTAAACTACTTGTAGGTCGTTAAATTGCGCATTGGTTTATGATTTTCAGCAGGTCGGGAAAATGATATAGTTAAAATTATATTGCAATGGGTTTATTTCATTGTGTTAAATATAAATCTTCTGGAATATTTAATTCTATAATTGTCCGCTGGATGATTCCCTTAATTCATCACGTCTTTAGACCATGCCACAATATCATCTTCGGTAACATTGCCAACATTGTGGACAACCGGTTATACGTCCCTCAGAAAGTAGCTTTTTCCAGAAGAATATTGTACCGATGTATCCATCTGTGAACCTACCTGATTTTGAATTTACCACCTTGAAAGCGCCGATTTCATGCACTGATACATCTCTTTCTGCTTTCGGTTTTCAGAAATCAATATGGGGGCCACAAATAAAGTGATTAATACATATTTCATCAATTTATCTCTTTCCCATGCTGCATTTTTTTCTGTCCATGCACAGAATATTAATACTTAAGGTGGTACTTCATTATTATTCATGCGGTCATCCAATTTTTTTATCTCTGAAATAAAAATTCTTCACACAAATGGGATATAAATATTTCTACAAAAATAATTTTTTTTCAACATATAGTTTCAGTAGTCCAACATGTGCTCAAAAAAGGTGAGAACATTTTTTCTTCCTTCGCCAGGTATTTATCAGGACCGAAGAGAATATCGAGCCAACTGTTTGCTTTAAATCATTGTCTCATTACGCTCGAGTAATTAATCTTCACAAACGCGACTTGACCTCGAAGGTCCACCTGGTATTGTGCCAAAAATTGGCGTCCAGCCAATCGGTCGTTGCAATGCTTCCCATATTAAAGATGGCGGTCCAAGGGTTGCAAATCAGCTAAGCAGGTGTTCGTGGGAAATCCTTATTAATTTTGCCAACATCTGAATAGTGATCTTGACGTAGACCATTGAATGCGCATATTTTTGCCTCAATTCAACCGGGATTTTTTTTCAGTAACATCAGCCAGGTGGTGCTCATGGAATCTGTGGTTTTCATTGCGCAATCCTTGTTTCGGATGACAAATATTTTGCGAAAATTTTCATATTTATTTTTCCGTTGATTGGAAAGAAATAGCACGATCAGTGATCTCTCCGCTTGCGAGGCTGACGAGACTGGTGTGATTAATGGACGATTTCGTGATTTAGTGGCCGTATAAATTTCCCGATGCTGCCTGCGCTGTGGTAATTCGATCCGCACTGCAGTCACGTGGAAAAGCGGGACGGTCGTCTGCCTTTTTTCACGTAAAGTATTGTATTACCCTTCAATGATTGTGATTAATGCGTGCCGAAAGCTCTGCATCGAGGATTGACGCATGTGTCGGTGTCCCAATACTGCGTCAACGACGTTTTAACCCTCTCGGTATCATCTTTCAGGTAGTTTTTTTCTTTGATAAAATTTTTAGAAATATTTTAAGTCTTTCACTTCAATATTCCCGTCATTCCAATAAATATGGTCCATACATGAGTTTTATTACATTCTTCTATCTGATAACACGATTAAAAATATTTAGAAAAATATTCACAAATAATTGTCTAAGACCATTTAGGTAGGTGAAATTCCGAACGAAAAATAGCACATTTTTAATTCCTAACATATGCCGCAATATCGATAGAACAAGAACTATGACGTCAGTGTTCCTGTATTTCGCCTGTGAATATTAAAGGGAATAAATTAGGAAAGGGAAATTGTCCACATTTTGTTTCGTACCGAGCACGAATTAATACGGGTTTTAGCACACCCGAAAAACTGAATTTCAATGCACCAAAAGAGTCTGAATTGAGGAATATCGATCGATATAAATTGTTTGGCCATTTTTTTCGGAAGACTGCCTGAAATTTCATTTTTAAAGTAAAAAACCTGATTTTGCGCTAATTTTTCAATTTGAAATACACAAAATTCGCAATCTACGATAATTTCTGTACGGAAGTGAGGAATATTTTCATCTTAAGAAAAATTTCATGCACGGTCCCGGTTGCTTTTTGAGCTGTACGCAGTACTGTTTATTATTTTGATGAAAGTTATGTTTAGATAACAGTCAAAGATTAAATTATTATTCAACTTCCTCATATTTGGATATTGAAATAATTTTATCGCAAAGCTATACATGTTCCCTTTGCCTCGCGTTCTCTAAAACCTTTAATTTGGACTCACTCAGAACTCCGTGAGCTCTACAGGGAAAGGGATTAAAGGGGAGCGAATTTATGAACCGAGTGAGCGATGTTTTAAATGGAGTTACGCATTGATGAATGGATAGAACTTGGAAGTACATGAATTGCTACGTGCATACACAATTGCTACATTCAGAGTAAAAGGCTACGTATTCACACCTACTTTTGTAGGTAGTGATTGACTTGGAACAGATCCTACCGAGGATATTAAAATACGATTTACGACAACTTATTATTACAAGGGGAGGCGGAAATGAGTCCCAAGATCTGAGATGCAATTGCTGTGAGCAGTTGTGCAGGCTGTGAGGATGGCTATTAATGGTAGAAAGTTTAGTATCGGAATAATGGTGGAGAATAATCCGGCATTTACCATGGCCGCCAAGGGGTCTACAGTTTAGCATCTCTTCGGACGGACAGAGGACAACATAAGGTGCTCTTTTCTCTGCACAATAAACATTTTAATATAATAATGGCAAATCCGTATCACCTCAGGAATTCGAGGCCTCGGGATAGGAGAATATCAAACAGGAAACCTATTGTTTTTGCAATAAGTCCTTATGGGTGAACGGAATGACTTCCATCGTAACTTGCTATGTGATTTCGAAATATGTGTCCTCAACTTGGAGTTCAGAGAGGAACTGAAGAGAAAAAACAATCCACGGTAAACCTTAGCCTTGGCTGTAGCTCGGGGAAACTCTCCGATTGGCGATCGATCGGTACATCTCATTTCGCCTTCGTATGCCTTCACTTTCTCTTTTGGTACAGCCAGGGTAATCAAATCCACCCAAGGTTTTACTCTCGATTGGAAGGGCTGCGGATGTCTGACTGTGATGTTGCGTGACAATATTAATTAGGTAATTGAGTGGAAACGGAACATAACTGCACTTGAGAAATGAGCAACTTCCGCTGTGATATGGTTTATAACGACCAGGCGAAACTTGGTCATAATAAAGCATGTCACCAGGCGACACCTGGTCATAATAAACCATATCACAGTGGAAGTTGCGCATTTTTCAGGTGCAGAGACAATATTAGATGAAAATTTAGAATAGAAGAAGTGACGTGGATCCTCGATGATGACAAATAAAAGCAACTGCTAAGATAATATTAATTATGAATATATTGATGAATATATTGATCCAGATTAAAAGTTGCGGAAAAGAAGTAGGTAATCGTTTAACGAAGTTGGTCAATATATAGATTAATATTTTTCGTAGTATTTTGGAGGCTGCCAGAGTTCATATCTACCATATGATTAAATATTCCGGTATTGCATCACCCCGTAATGGCCTGATAACGCCTTCATATTTTCTCGCTCGGTAAAATATAGTGTCCCACTGACGAAGTCATCACGCTTAACTACCTTTTGGCCTAAATTTGAAAGAATTCTTACTGAAATATGTTAAAACGTGCTCCCGATTATAATTCCTGCCATTGATGGGCTTCCGAACTAGAAGTTGTGGGAATGGGCGTTGAGAGACAAGAAAAAATATCCTGGATTTGGCACCACACTGACCTAAGTACGATAAGTTTCGCCTGAAAATTGAACTCCGTGAGGCATTTATGAAATGAAAAATGAGATTTGGGTGAAGGGGTACTTTCACTTGCTTAAAATTTGGACCCAAACCCCTGGAACATGGTACCCGAAACTTCCTCGCGGGAATCGATGTTGCCGGCGTGTTTCCGAAATGAGGAAATTGGAGATGAGACGCTAGGTGCTTTATAGCGAGCCCAAGTTTTGGGTTTACGAGGTGAATCCGTAATATAATTTGTAGGGCTTCTTTAAGTGCTACATCAAATTACCGTCTGATGGATATTGCGAGTCCTGTGTAGGTATATTAAAGTTTTATGGACGTTCTTTTGACATGAGATTAAAATATTGTACCTCTGAATGTAGACACTTTTATTTCTTATTCTCATTTACATTTGGTTATATTTTCATGAAAAAGTCAACCATGTGTAGATATGTACTTGCTATATATTGCTTGAGTTTTACTATTATGCTTATGAGAGTAAGAAGAAGAAGATAACTTTTATGACCTCAGATGCTAGGTTGCTTTAGCTTTATGAAAGTTTTACGCGGGAAGAATACAAAACCGAATTTATGACTTAATTTAGTTGTTAATCAAGTACGCAATACTTTGTACTGTGCAAGTTATTTAATGCATTATCTGATCTGCATGTACTTGTGTTGAGGTTTGGAGCCCTAAGAATTACTACCGCATGAGGAGTTAACTCAGTTGACCTTCGCATTTGTGAGAGCTGGTTTACATTCTAGTTTAGACCATGGGCTAGTGTCGTATCTATTACAAGCCTCTTTATATCGTGGTTTAAGGAGTGAACTTGGTTAACCGTCGCAATTGTAAGAGCTGGATCCCGATCACGGATTCTCATGAGGTTCGCGATTGCGTTGTCTCAATGTTCAAGTACGCATAGGAAAACGAAAATCCTATCATAATTCTTCAATTTTTTTACGACGATTTATATCCCTAACAAATTTGTTAGAGCCAATCGTTAGGGCGGATGCAATTAGCAGGGTCCTTCAAAATGAGTCGGCGTCACTGATAACAACATTCAGTAGCGATAAATAGCGACAATGTGACAGAACGATCCGCGATTCTACCACTTACCTCTTGTGGTAGTGACATAGCATCTATAACAGGGGTCCCCATACTTTTTTGTACTACGCCCCCACCTGTTAAAATGGAAACCTTCCACGCCCCCCTTCACAGTAAATTTTTTGGGCATGTGAAAAAACAAGTATTACATTGAAAAAAAACATGTATGTTTACTATCAAAAAATACAACATTATAAGTTTAAATTTAAAGAAATACTGTTAAGAGAAAAACATCGACAAAAAGCTATATATTTTTGCTATAAAAGAATTTTATAAAAGTGGATTGTTATGTTTTCTAAACTTCAAGGGTGATGTTTAAAAATCTACACCATAAAATTAGTTAAAGAAATGTATGGATTTTATTTACTAAGAGAATTTTATTTTTAACTGGTCTCGCGCTCACGGCCCCCCTGACATGTCTTCACGCTCCCCTAGGGGGGCGCGCCCCCCAGTTTGGGAACCCCTGATCTATAAGAAACTCAGTGAGGAAAGCGATACTCTGTGGAACCGATCCATGTTACAAGGATAAAAAAGACTTGGTAAAATTACAATTACAATTTAATCAGGTACAACCTAGGTTTCACCCATTTGGACATGATAACTTTATATAGACTGGTATGTATGGCTAAATGTCTTAGAAGTGAATTTTGTTTTTATTATCTATTGCATTATAACCCACATCCAACGCAAATTGCGGGAAACGTAAAATGAAATGGAGTAAATGCGGAGTTCTACATACATTGGAGACAGGAAATTGGATGGTACCCGATTAAATCGTAAATTGCGGGGAAACGTAAATTCCGATGGTGCAAATGCGAGGTTTTACTGTAATAGGAAGTTGGTTAACTAAAAAAAGGCTGAAAAAGCCAACTATATTCATTCAAAACTATGCTATTCCAATATGATTTAGAATGTTAAACAAGACTTAAAAGAACTTAATTTACCTGATGGTGCCCTAACGGGTGAAACTTAGATTGTACCTGATTAAATTTAATGTGGAGTTTTCCATTGGTCCATAAAAACCCATTGCTTCATTCATAGTTGGTAGCTGGAATAAGTACACCACTGCACAGAATTAATGGATGAAAAAACCTTAGATTACAGCATTCATAGGAATGGTACCTGGCACTAATGATTTCTATTATATTTTAACCCTATAAAAACATTAGAATCAGTACAATCGATGTTTTATTGTGTCTAACGCAAAAACTGTTTTTTCTGCTGCCAGCTGTCGATATTGGTGGTTTCTTTGTAAGTTTCACAAGTAAGTTTATTATCTCTTCATCACCTTGTTTTCGTTGCAACGAGCGTATGAGAACGCGCACGGGTGCGTTATTCCTTCTCCCGTTCAGCGCTTTTAGACTCCTTTGTCATTCTCCGCATTATTCCTCGGCCATGTCAGATCCATCCATTAGCGACTCTCACCGTTCTCCAGTAACGCCTTTTTTTGTCGCCTCCTATCCACTCTTTCTCGCCAATGTGATATCTCACTTATCCTCGCCCAATGTTCCATTTCGGCGATCCCTTCTTTACGAAACACTCCCTGAGGTCATTGGCTCGGGATCAAAACAGAAAAAAAACTTCTCCTCCTCTGATTGGAGCGTGATCCACTCTACTACCCACTCAAAAATGGTGTGACCGTTTCGTTTTCAATTGTGACTCTCCCCAGCATATTCACGGCGGCCATTCTTATTATGCAGGCCATTATAGGGATGGAGTGTGAAAGTGATGAAACTTACTTTCTCAGTTGCCGGGACTTCAAGTCATTTTGGTAAATATTATACTCACATTTCATTTCTAGGATTCTTGCAAATCAAAACTGAAAAATTAGACGAACAAAAACGTGGATAATCGTTAGTGAATTGGCGATATTTGCCAGTTAGCAATTTCACTTTGTAGCAGTTAGCAATATCATTTATTGGTTCTGTGTGGTCTGTGGTGCAGTGCTTGCAATAAATTCACACAGGCCCGAATTTTATAATACCTGGTTAGTCTTAACCGTGAGATTAAAGAGATATAAAGTTACTTTGTATAGTTTCAAAAATGTGAATCATACGAGTAACTAGTTAATGTGAGTATTATTAACTGAAAAGGATACCTGAAGTCGTTTACAAGCCTAAAATATATTCAATTAAACATTATAAAACAGTGCTAAGATAATTATATTATTTGGTAATACTTTATTGGCCCACAGTGTTGTGTGTAACCCTCTATTAATCACTTTTCCACCGTTTAACATTTCGATTTGCGGAGAACATTTTTCATTTTTGGACTAAAAGATCTGCAATACTAAACCGACGTCATAGTGTAAAGCAAAGGAATTGGCGTAATTACTGGGATGGAAATTGAATTGCCCCCGAATGTTTTGGACCAAATGGTAAATTTATCGCTTTGCATGTGTCGGAGGAGCACAGATGTCATATCCCAGGGTCTAAATAATATATATTCTTGCGATGTCAGAGAACGTCACCCGGGACACATCTGCCGTATGAAGTGGGATCGCCGATAGAACTCCGCTTTTGAGCCCCGCAATCAATCATCCCGGGCGATCAGTATCAATAGACGCGTTTATCCGTCAAATGGGGCTCGAAAATGGAACGGCGCGTTGAAATCTTAATAATAATAAATCGTGGGCGTGTGGGCCCGACGGAAAGGGAACGGATGATATCGACGTTAGGGGGAACAACTCAAGGGAATCCGTTCTTGAGGGTTGAGCGCATGAACAGGACTCTTGAATAGAGGGTAGAAAAGAGCGGAAAGAAAGCCGGCGACTGCGAAAGGAAAGCATATTTTAGCGGAGTGGGATCGTGTGGCGGTTGAAATCTCCCTTCCGCTCCCTCATTCGTATTCCCTACGTCAAGACAACGAGCGTCTGGATGCTCGAGACAATCTTGCTCTAACGGCAGTGGCGGCGCCCACGGAGAGATAAAAAGGGTCTATTGTCGGCAGGCTTGGGACGGCTCCGTGCGCGTAGAATGCTGCGCCTATATGCTAGTCCTCTGGTGAATAAGTTAATGGACTGGCGCGGTCGAGAGACGTGAGCCTAGGGGGAGAAATTAAATGAAGCGGTGAACTGGTGCACGTTGTCACCTCCGATGTGAATGAGTGCGGAGAGAGAGAGGGGGGTCGCATGCAATTAGGGTTGCTCTCCTCTTCAATGGCGTGAAATTGGCGTCTTTGTCGGTGTAAATGTTGAAGTGGAGACAGGCCATTATCGATGAAGCTGATGCCCGTTTTACCATGCGCCACGGAACGGACGCCTTCTCCACTTTATCTCCGTAATGTTTCACCCAGAATCTTTATCAGGAATTGCATGGTTATCATTTGTTTTTAAACCCCATGGAAGTTATAGAGGAGAATTAAATAATTTAAAAAAAGTAAAATAGTATTTGACTGTCTTGAATCATCGCCAATATATATTTCTTCGCTAACTGTTCATTTATATCTTAGGTTTGAGGTTAAATGGTGCATTTTGATGAAGACAGCTTGTAAAAATTTTGTGTTAATTAAAGTATTCCGTGAATAATGATTACGAAGCGCATTAATTAATTCAACTGGATTATTGTTGGATTTGGTCTTGGTTGAGCTTGAAGTATTGATTTAGGACTGGATTCTGAGTATCTTATATTTCTTTTTCTGATGTCGAAAAGAAAAGAAAAGGATCTGAATTTATGCCCGTTATCATTACAGAGTAAGATTTAAATATTTTTATCATAATTGAATCTTTAAATAATCAGGAAATGATAAAGTTTACATTTTTTCGCAAATAAGCACGGAATGATGTGTTGTCACATGCTCATATTTTTTTGATCTTAAATAGGTAACGTTGAAATTTAATCTAAGTAATAAAAGATCTGGTATGAAGCATTTAAATCGAAGACAGTATGAGTGTTGAATAAATGTTGGCTTTTTTTTTACTCTTTTGCTTACTTGTGATGAAATTGCGCTCGTGTTTAAGTGTCATTTAAATTCAAAAACTATAAATAGACCACGCACTCATTCTATCTTCAGCGAGTTCCTTTACATGGAATTTAAGTTAATTAATTTGGTGGATTAATATTATTGTATTTCAGACGAATATTGAAGTACCTATTATTAAGTTTTTTCTTTAAAATTGTGCCTTTTGAAATCCTTAGAGAACAGAAACTATTTTGTTGTACACGAATTAATTTCCTCTCGAATCTTCTACTGAATTCTCAAAATAATTCTGGATCGTTCCTGTGCAAATTTTCGAATTTAAGACTTCAGTGCTTCAGCGTGAAATATTGGTGGCATATATAATATAAATGGGCTTAAAATCGCCAAGTTGTAAGCTCCAAATATTATATGCGCAGAAAGTATTTTCTTAAGAATAATTTACGGCCCGATACGGATGGTGGTGCCTTACATTGATGTCCTGACCTGATAGCCTCATTCCTGCCGAATTCAATGTGATTTATTCTCTAAAATGGATCTTTTGTTGGGGTGTAACCTTAAGCTAATCGGAGTACTATTGGAAAGTATGCTCAAAGTGGAGAGATATGGATGCCAAAGGAAGGGCTGAATAGGAAATTATTATGGGTAAAGGCACGCGGCGGAAGGAAGCCATACTCAATATGAGGATGGTAGCCCTTTCAGAAAAGAGGATCTCGAAGTAGGAGCTGATTATTAAGTAAAAAACTACTTACTACAACCAATTGTTATATCATAATATCATGCTACAACTAACTTAATGATAAGCACTACTGGATGGTCTTCTACTCTGCGTACTGCAAGTCAAGCTGGCTCATAAGTTTTCACTACCGATGGAGTGGTTGTAGAAATTAATGCGATGAGGTTGGAGTGCTCCAACGAAAAGAATCTCCAACAAGAAAGCAAATAATTGTGCAACAACTCAAAAATAAGGCTCCGTTAAAGTACATGATACTATGGCTTGCAATCCCTCTACCTCAATGCAAAACTCTCGAGCTTGTGGAGCCGGAGATGGTTGAATGAAAGTTAATGGTATTTAAATATACTCATGAGGACTTCACTCCTCCAATCCTTCTCTCTCTTCATCGTACTCTTGACGGTAAATTGTGTGGGTACTTGACGCAGCTCCGAGGCAGAAAGAGCTCTTGTAACTCGCCTTTTATTACCGTATGTGCGGGTTAAACTTCCGACGGGATTAAAGGAAGCGGAGGCGCCACTGCGGAGAGAGGTTAAGTCGACGCGGCGGCTGCGTTTGTCGGCGAAGTAAGAATTTATAACGACGGAGGTTGACTTCAGAGGCGGCGACACACATTCAGGGAGGAATTTATTTTATTATATTCGTCCCTCGACGAGCACTGCATCTTCACGTTCATAACTGGGTCATACGCTCCTTGGAATCGGAAAAGTTTTTTTTCCCGTTCCGTCGTTTATTTGTCCGGCTTTGAATTCAAGGCGGGAGAGACGGAGAGATGAGAATGGACGTCGTGATGCATCCGGCGATCGATTGCTTCTCTCCGGCACCATCCGACGCTCCCGGTCAATCCGCAGGGGAGCTCGTGATTTAGCGGAGAAACTAACTCAAGGCTGATGACTCGTGAGTCGAGCCTTTTGCACTGCACCGTAGAAGCTTTGTGTACGCTCTGTACCTGCGGGGAACGCGCTCAAACAAATGGGTGAGATTGAGTCCATCAATTGAGTCACTGCTTTTTGGCCGGGAAGTGTAATTGCGCGGGAGAAAAAAGAAATCCTTTATCGATCATGGGTATCTTCTTTACTGTCTTTTGAAACACATTAAAACCTCTGGAGTCACATTTATCATATGATTGGCAACGACTTATCAAAATTAATTTTGTATTTAAGGCTAATGCCCAACTCAGATAATCTGTCAGTATAGCGGTGGCCCGACAACCCAAGGGCTCAAATCCAGACTAGCGAATGGGTGTTGTATTTACTTAGCATTATGTTGGGTTAGACGCAGCGATACATCCTTAGCAGTTGGGGCGCCTTAAAATCTAATTATACAGCTACTAACTGCGGGTTGTTATCTATTCGCAAGTTTATTAATCGGTTGCTTGTATTTTTCAAAGGGAAGTTATATTTATGCAATTAGTGCGTCTACTTAAATGGCCTTTCATGTAACATTTCATGGATATTACGTATTGCTTAAGCTTTCATCTCGCCTCCACTCAGGAGAGGATTGCGTGCAATCGAAAGATAAGGTAGCTAGATGCCATCGTGGTAATCATTTCACCAGCTCTTTTACGGCAGTAGCCGTGATTAGATCCCAGCCTCGTTCATGGGTGTACTTTTTTGCAATAAGGTAAACCATTGAAAAACCTTATCACCCTCAGTTTCGGCGGTTTCAGCTATCTGGCATAAAACATTGTCCTCATTCGAGACGGCGCTTGCTGCTAAAACGTGCCGAATACAGTTCCACGCATGTAGTTACCTGTTTTGCTGTGCAATTCTGATTAGAAAATACGTTAGGGGGAATAAATACATCTACATCTCAATCATCTGTCCGAGTTCATCATGCGGATGCTCTGCCATTACTATGCATCTCACATGTTGTGAATTTTCCAAACAATATACTACAGAGGGTTATGTGGTCATGATTGCGATACTCTGGCATATTTCACTAGTTCTAATTTTAAGACACTATCTCAGGCATCACTTTATGGAATTGGTGTAAAAAAACACTTTGTGATTCCACATAACATTTATTGAAAGGATCAGTTTCGTAACAGAGTTTAGGTGAATTACAGTACATCTCAGTCGTATACATATAGCTCTAGTTTTGCAATTCAAATCTCATGTCTAGCGCATTAGGGCATTTATCCTTCATATTTCCAAACGTTCACCTCAGCGTATTTGTAAAGTTCTGGTTCCAACTGTCACGAATCGTATTTGTTGTAAATGTATGCAATTTACTGGGCGGTATAATGCACAACGCTATGTGGTCATTATTGCGGTGTGCATGGAAAAGTGGTTATTTTCCGGGAGTGCTACAATCTTCCACTTTGGAAATGGGATGCGCTTGTGATCGTTGCCGGGAAACGCTGAGGGTCCTATGAATTTGCTCACTAGCTGGCGCGATATAGCTTTGACCATAGGAGCGTCGATTCCGGGGACAGAACGGAATCGCGCTATGATGGTTCATATGAACTATAAAAGTTTCAGGGATACGTTGAAAAATCCCCTCTCCTCGTATCTATGGTCTATCCTCTATCTATCTATCCTTGTATCTATCGTCTGTGTAAAAACCGTACTGAATATATACATCGCGTTTCCGTCGACGCAGCCGAGCGCATGCCTCACAAGCGAAAGTATTTTTCCTCTCTCCTCTCGCATCCGAAGAGGTTATTTCACCATAAAAGTTCAGGCAATCTCTCCGCAAGTCGTAAAAAACCCCGGGAGCAAAATCCACCGATATTTGCTGAAAACGGGTGCTCAATAATGCGCTCGGCGATATTGCTCCGCTGCGTCTTTTGCATGCCAGGGAAACTCATATCCATGTCAGCCGATGTTGCGATTGTAAATCAAAAAAATCCTCGAAATGATTAAAATGGACATTATTAATGCGTGCATGTTAATACTGGCACGGGTCACGTACGCCTCAACCATCCTAATTTTGACCGCGTAGGAATTAAATTCGGAATAAAGGGTCGAAAATGTTCGACGCTTACGGGTACGCTCTAATATTCACTCAAAAATAAGAGCATAATCTAAAAAAATAATGAGAATAAAATTCAAAATAAGAAATTAAGATAGTAAGATGGTTATTTAAATGTAAGATTACTATAGACATACCTCAATAACCGTGACGAAAAGATAAAATTATGAATACTCTCAATCATGGAGTGATATTTAAAAAAACAGGGGCTTAAAAATAATGGATGAACTTGAAAATAAAATTATTAGTCATGAAGAGAAAGGGAGTAGATACATTTGAACTTATTTTTTTGGTTTTATCGGAATGTATGTGGAATATAACCCTGGGATGGAAAATTCAATTATATAGTTTAAAAGAGTTTCGGTTTAATTAAAGGAGCACACAATCTACAACCATTACCTACTTATACGTTGAAAGCCTTGCTTTCAACATTCACGGTATTAGAATTACACGATAAGCATCTTGTGCTACGCTAAATTGTACGCCGTGCGGGTATAGAATCACGAAACTTTCAGTTTGAAGCTTGAAGTGGTACGGAAAGACATGCGGCATAGAGGAAAGCATATGTAGTGTTGACTGCTGAGGGCAAGTATATTATTTGCTGAAATAGTGGGACGGAATACTTATTCAGCTATGAAGAGAAAATAATCATGAAGAAGACAGAAAAGGAAATTTCAAATTATATAGGAATTTTTGAGGAGGAGAGGAAGGAATAAACTTTAGATTCCTTGCAGGTGGGCAGAGAGTTTGAGGGTATTTATAACGCAGTGTAAGATGAGTTGATGGTGTTGGTCAGGGGTTTCTAAACTTTTTCAGCCTCGGAACCCTTTCTGAAGCAAAGGTTTCTGGTCTAGCACCAGATGATATTTAGTGTTTAATGCTATGTTCTGTGAGGCATAATGAACACGAAAGTCACACTTATTTTTACGGATATTCATTGTTAATCTTAAGAAATTCATTGTTATCTCATCTTATTCTAAAAAGCATTAAGTCGATGAGAAACATTGCATATCCTTCTTCTTGATACTTTTCTTTTAGAAAGCCATCTTTTTCTTCAACGCAGCAATGTTGTCATTGGTATCGATTGTTGACTTCCATTTCCGATGTATGTTTCCCATATTTAACACGAATTCTTCCTTTTTCGAAGAAATGTCAGGTATCAAAATGTGCACGACCATTTCTGACCTTACAAATAAAATTCTAGCCAACTGTTTCCTTCTTTTAAAAGCGAAGAAATTTCCGTTTAAATTTCGAGTAAACGGGACAACGAAACACGACCAAGGAGACCGGAGATCCGACGGACGGACGGACGGAACCTTGCGACAACCAATATTTGTATTTGGTGTAAAATTAGAATTAATATGATATGTAGAGTAAATGGGAACGTGAAATATGAGTAAAGTCAAATGTTTAAGGAAAGCACTAAAATTTCGAAAAAAATCATGTGCCAAAATTGACTGACATGGATGTAGGGACATGAGTTTTTCGAAATTTTAATGCCTGCCTCAGATCCATTTATTACAATTGTATTTCTAACATGTATTTCACCAGAAAACGGCCTGGCACTGGTAGCTTATGTTACTGGAGTGAACAGTTGGAGGGTTAATAATACTATAAAAATACCTAATACCATATTTGAACCTAAATTTTTATTACTGTCATCACTTGAGTGTTCAAGTCTGTACCCACTCGTATAAGCCCTTATAACATTGGAACGAAAAGTACAAGGATGGAAATGAAAATCTCATTCTCAACGCACTCAAGGGAACCAGCATACCAGTATCTGCAAATTCCGGGTTTTAAACCAGAGCTATTGGGATAGGACAGCAATAAAACTAACCACATCAACCAGGCTCCTTAAAAATGCTTTTTTCCGGTGGTTTTCATGTCTCTCCCCGCACCTAAAGGCGCTTCTGAGATAGATACATTTCTCGTATAGAAAAACCAGTATATATATGTAGAGACTGAAGCCAAATCTTTCGAATATGTGAGCTCATCAACCCCTCGAACCAGTTAGACCTCCTTTCGGATTGCATCATTATAACGAGTTAATTTGTAAATACATATAATCTTCACAATATCACTCACCGGCATCGTTACGACTAAAAACAATTGGATTCGAGGTCGTTAATACCTTTTTTTACACAGCCTCCATCTCTGTGAGATTCTTTTGAAAGTGCAAATGATGAATGCATGTTTATTGTTTATCAAGCATTTTGTGTTTTCAGTAGCGTGTTGGATTAATTTTGAACTATTATCTTTTCAGGTGAGTTTTGATTGTGTCCTCTTCACTCTGTTTCGCGTTTGTTGCCTCTTGGGGTAAGTACAAGATCTAAATTAAATTTCTCTGTAACGCGAGCATTGGTGAATGTGATTCCACAGTGAATAGTAATTATATGCCGTCTTTATGGGGTGCGATATTTTGCCTAAATATTACCTTCGTGCATATAATCTCCCATTACTATTAATTACAATTATTTGTGATGGGTTTTTTTTTATTAATGTAGTATATTATGAATTAAATATATATTATCGATAGAAAAAATATTAAATACCTTTTAATATTCGATAACATTTGAGACAAGATAAAAACATAAACAACATAAACATAAACCAAAAATAATATTGTCAAATTTTTATTCTATACAGAAGCAGTAAAAGATTAAAAACATAACTTTGAAAAGTTTCTTGAAAGTGCCGTATAAATGTTAGGATACATTGCAATGAACGAACGTTAACGAACAGTGTTCTACACCAATCACTCAGGCAGCCGTCCGAGCCCTCGGGAGAAAGACCAGTACGATTATTATATCCTATCTGTGGTAATCAATTTGGTACCCGAACCGCGCTTCAGACCGAGAAGAAAGATACAAGGATAGAAATGGAAGGATAAAGAGGAGGGTGGAGAGAAACCCGGCGTCGGAATCAGTCCGCTTTTAACGAAAGGCGCCAAGGGCACTACATCTTAACCGCCTATCCGACGGACGGAGTACTGAACTCGAATGCCCTCCGCAAAACTCTCAAGTAGGAACCGCTTTCCCAATGAAAATGCACCTTCACTGCCGAAGAAACTGAATGATAAACGCTGACTGTCCGGTATATTAAAAAAAATAATTTCGAGAATCGACGAAGTTGTACTTGGCAAGCAAGGAAGATCGAATTGGTTCCAGTGACGACTAGGTCTCTATGGTATTACGACCTCTTATCTGGTCTAATTATCTAGCGAAATCCCTTAATACTATCTGAGGAAGTACCTTTGGTTTGATAAGGCAATTTCTTCTTCCCTGTACATGGAAGCAGCAATTTATAGTTTCTCATCTTCATAACTGTCGCGGACGGAGCCCAGAGAATCGCTCGTGGAGGCCCATGGGCTCCGCGGAGCTCAGTTTGGGAAACACTGCTGTAGGTCATTGAAAGTTCTTTATGTGCCTATTGGTATCTTTTTACGAGGGTTTTCGTGTGAAACTATCCTAAATGTACTGAGGTTTAGTGGAACACTGAAATGACGAGTATACACAGAGAATAATTTTATATATACACAGAGAATAATTTTACTTTTGCGTCACTTATGCCAAGCAGTAAGATTCAGTTTTCAGCGCTCAAGTTGCTCGAAGCCTCGACCTTAGTGTTTTCTAGCTATTAATATGATGTAATTTTTTTTGACACTAAAAACTTGGCTGTTTATTCTCCTAAGCTAGCATTTAGGGTCTCTGAGAAACGAGAAAGAGAAAGAGAATTTTTATGGAGTTTTAAACTTGATAGTAACATTTTTCAATTGATGCATGCGTTTTCTTTCGAGCTGGCTGATATGTATATCGTTTATATCGGAACTGATGTGGCTATTTAATCTCGATCTTTATTATTGCTATCAGCCTGCAAAATACAGTAAGTACCTTGTGTAGAATGATTATACGTCAAAATTCACGATAAGTTTCCGATAAACCGATGAAATATTATTTGAATAAAAGATAAAGTTAGAAAGTCAGCCATGCTGTTCACATAATAACCAAAAATAATAAAAAAGTAAGTAACTTAAAAACGTCACCGCAAACGCTCGTCAAAAAATACTACCGAGAGTGATTAGTTTTTGAAAATAAAGGTAGTTTCAATTGCTTTCATATTTTAAATTATTTTTTTTACTTCACATATTTCATTATTTTATTTGGCACCGTGATTGGGCCAATAACTACATACAGAATCCCATTTTATTGATGCTATTAATTATTGTTTCTTTTCGTTTGGAACATTTGCCATTAACCTTTTTAAAAACTGTTTACAATTACGAATGAAGCACCTTATTGAGACCCAAGGTGATATTGATTTTGATATGCAACACGCGAATAAGCCTGGCCTCGCAACTCTAAATCTTTCATGTTTTTATTACTGACTGTAAATGGTTTGCCGATGACAAAAATTGAATCATGCGTTGGAAGGAAACGGTAAAGAATAATACATCAAAAGCTGGACTTTTTATTGCCACACTGAAATTAGTTTTCCAGCGTCGAGTTTGCCTCGGGTGAATTAATGTTTTCCAACAAAATTTATATAGCAGTTTGTGTAAAAGTCTATTTAAAAGGCAATGGAATTTGGGAATTCCCGCATTTATCACGTGGCGAATGAGTTTCCTTGCTAATAAATTTATCAATTGCTAGTTCGAAAGTAAACGATAGCGTTTTGATGGCGACTAGTTTCGGGTATTACCGCAAGCAATTTCATGCATTTTAGCTGTTGTGCTTTCGTTTAGGAAGGTCAAGGAATGATTTCACTACTAACTGGAGTCTCTCTCAGTGTCGTTTTTACGTGATTCGTTACCTGTCGTCGAAATAATAAGCATCACTAGGGATGTAATAGTCAAATTTCAGTTAATATTTTAGATATTTCAGAATTTTTAAAGGGATTGAATGATGTGATTGTGATACTCCGGATGTGATGATATCGAAACGCTTGACTCTGTTTTCATTGAATTGAATCTACATGAGTAATCCCAGGAAATTGAATTCCAACCTATAGCAACGACTCATCAAAATGGAGCTTTGAATGATTGGAACGAAAACCTCCGCTGAGGGTATAACTATAAAAATAGCCATTGACTCTGGGATGAGGAACCATTTAAATTTTTCATACTTTAGGAGGAGGAAATTAAAAACGATTGTTTTTGTGGCCAATGAACAATTTTATACTCATGGACCCTTTTACCTCATCGTCTTCTTCCTCTTCCCCATTTAATATGCGTAATTACGGATGTCTGAGTTTTCTGGCTTCCTCTGCCTAATGAAGACGCTGCGTTATTCTAACGGGATTTTGGCTTCATTTGATATCGAATGCCTCTTCATTTGAGATCGAATGTCTCGTGAAATGAAATTTGGAGTCCTCTGAATGAATACTTAATATTGACCAGCGGAATTTTTGTATTCCGCCATATTCCGTTTTCATTGAAGTATAAAACGCTGGGATCATTGCTAGAACGAAGAAATATAGAACGTTTAATGAAAAAATATTTGGCTCGTTTTGGCATTTCAGAAATATTGCTCAAGGTGTTTTCAAAGCAGTGAATGAATTCAAATGTTTAAGTGTTATGGTTTATCTCACTTTGATTAAAAATTTTTACAGCGTGTTTAGAAAAAGCAATATCTATGGATGGCTCCCTATTTATATCATGGGTTTTAGAATGTACTGGAGTAGGCGTTGGCATGATAACCTATAACAATGAAACAAGAATGGAGGTAGTTGGGGACGATTAGGCCCAAAGTATTGTGTTTTGTATGGTCCCTTATGGAGGTTGCATGTTTATTTAAACATGAATAACAATGAAATCGTATCCAAATTACACTGAAACGGCATTAGTTGACCTTCCTAATGATATTTAAGAAAAGTGCTAGTGAATTTCATACCACTGGGAATCAATTTTATCACTCAAACTGTTTTGTATTTGATCTATTTAAACTACATTAGCGATTGTTGTTTTTTTTGCCCACTTTCCTCTGTCTCTTTGAAGATTTTCAAATATGTACTCCAAAACCTTACTAACCAAAGTTTTACCGCGTGCAAAAATAACTTCATCAGTTAGCATCTCGAGTATCAAGCCTGTATGTCTGTGATGATGATGATGATAACCGATCAAGGTGTCCGACCTCGCTTTTCAAATCAGCTGCGATTTCGCCTCCTATGCATCCTAACCACCTTGATGTTTATAGCTATGTTTACAATTGTTATGAATGGATTTCAGCAAAATAAGAGGATGGGGACGGGACGGCTCCTTATATCCTGCATAAGGAAATGCACATGGGAAACATTGCGTTTTTACTTTCTTTGCAAACGTCTTGGATCTCACATAATCTCTGAGGTTGTGCCAATTAAATTAAAATTTAGAGAACGTTAGCTATGCATTCATCATCTACAATTTGAAAATACGTAGGAATATCATTTTCGTCAATGATAGGTAGGTAGGTAGGATTTGTGTTTAGGGTGCGTCAATAGTAAAGGTCATATCGTACCATCCAACAATGGTTTTTGCTTTACTTAAATGTTAAGAACTTTTTTTAGATTGCTGACTAGACCACCCAAGTTATATCCAACTAAAACGTTGATGGTGTTGGGCTTATCCTTTATATATCCTTTATATATTACAAGCTGACCCGGCCACGCGTTGCTGTGGCTCAATCTGGTTAAATGGAAAGCGCACGTTTATAGTATGTTTAATTTCACAATTCTTATGGGTATACAATATATCTCAGTTGATCGATTGTTTTGCAGCTGGACACGCATATTTGTATATTATTTTAACGTCTTTACATGTCGTCACAAAGTAGAATATTTCAGGCAAGTATTTATTTCATAGTGTCAATCGAGGAATTACAGGTAATGTTTGCCTGAAATGTCGTGCAAGCAATATTAATGCGTTCTCAAATGGTCTCAGGATTCCACGGAAATCTTGCAATGATCGATCCAGAGCCTCGAGCGATGCTTTGTGCACCATTGTGCATTCATCCCAAGCAATAAGTTGGCATTTCTGAAATATTTGTCCCATGCCGGATGATTTGAATATGTTGCACGTGAGTGTTTCAATGAATTGCAAGTTCAATGGGATGCACATCCCGTCTCCAGTGTCGATATTGTATTCTCGATATTGTACAAACCTTCATGGAGTGAACAAAACAACTAACCAAAGCTTCATGGAAATTGGATGAATATTGTGGTAATGCATGAAGTTATCAATATTGTATCGATAAAGTATCGATATTGCAATGATACCTTATAAAACTTTGATAAAAAACACCTAAATAATTTCACCTCAATTTTGTATCAACAATGTATCGATGTGTCCATATTTTATCGATATTATATCGATACAGTATCGACATTGAATTATCGATTTTGTAGAAACCTTCGCGGAGCGTACCTACTCAATAACTTTCCAAAGTTTCATGGCGATCCGATGAATGGCGTAGTAATGCATAAAGGACAAACACATTATGTACATTCGATGCAGTATCGATATTGCAACGATACATTCCTTTAAAAAAACTAAATAATTTCACCTCAATTTTGTATCAATAATGTATCGATTTATCGATACTTTAGCGATATTATATCGATAAAGTATCGATATTGAAATATCGATTCCGTAGTCCTGTTTCCGGGAATGTACTCAACAACTTCCCAAAGTTTCATGGCGATCCGTTGAATGGTGTAGTAATGCATAAAGGACACACACACACACACACATACATTCATTTTTATATATATAGAAGAGAGTGTTAACTAAGGTTAGATAGTATAGCCTAGCAGTTGGAGTATGTTTATACTTAAGAAACTGAAAAAAATTTCAGTCACCGGCAAAACCATAAACAAATAGTGCATGGTTGAACGTGTTTATAATGTTTATGATTTTTCATGCATTACAGTTGTAGTTAACTTTCAAGAAAAAAAACATCACCGGATGAGTTTTGTTTTTAGTTCTTCGACCTTCATCTTTGCTAGCACATCCATCTTGCTTGTTAATATATATAATATATTCTCAGTGTTTTAAAAATCTCTTCACGATTTCATACTTTGGTATCTCTAGTTCATTTATTAGAAGGTTCACAATTTTTCTTTATGATTCACAGTTATGTTTGGAGATATGACAGCAAATCCCTAAATTCGTACGCCACTAGACTCAAAATTTCATTCATGGCAAAATAAACTATGCTATGATTCATGGAAATGTGTTCGAAGAGTATCAAAGACCAATGCACTCTTTGCCCTAGAATCGCAGGTTGACAGCAGACTTTTCCCAAAACTATAACTCGCTGGAGATTAGATATTTTTCTAACTTTGTTAAGCGCCATCGGCATGGCTACGGTCATGAAAGACCACCGAAAATCTTGACTCAGCCTGTGACGTTTTCAAGGGTCTCAAGGTGTTGATTTTGATGGTCTGAAAGGTGATATTGGGATTAATGGATGGATACATGATACATATTTTATTTGAGATCATAGTACACCAAAAAAATTATGCAGAAATTCAAATATGATGTGCATATGTACATTTTTTATAAATACATCAAGGATGAGATAAATTCCTTCATAGTTTTTTTCTACCGTGTTCAAAATTATGGTCATATTAATCGTGTTGCCGATTATCTTAAAGATGAAATTGCATTTTGAAAATATTTTGTGGCTGTGAATGTGTTTCACATTTCCCTTTTCGCCGTCGTTTGGATTTACTCTCGTCCCTCATCGATACATCTATTGTAAACATTGTCTTCATTTTCATTAAAGTTATTTCCCTTTCTTCAATATCATTTCTTGGGTTACATATATCGTTAGTTGGCATTCTAATGTCAAAGTAATTAGCGTGATTAAGCTCCCGTAATGCAACATTGGGAGTTAACCAAATTGCCGATTTAGAAACGGACACATTCAAAAGGCGAAACGCCCTATTTTTCTGCTATCCTGGATAAAATTAAATTATCTACCATTTTTTGCTTGCCCGTCACTGCCCAGTTCCCATTTATTTGGAGCCGCAGTGATGTTCAGTCACGCAGCCTGCAATGGAGTTGGCACGTTATTTTATTGCGTGATAACGTAGTTTTATGGGAGCCATACCTTATTTCAACGGTGATTGGGAGGAAAAATTCAATAACGTGAATGCAGCTGACGGTGCATTAATTAGTGATCGCAATATATAGCAGATTTTTTATTTTCTGAAATAGCTTTTATCTGCGCAGCGCAGCACGCCTCACAATACCGTGAACTCTCAAAACGCGACAATTGGCACGGAATTTCTGCAGATGTTCATTGTTGTTTTAAATTATTTTAAAATTACTTTCCCGAATATCATTTTAGCTGTGTCAATGTATGTCTATGTATTGTTATCATCTTGGTTAAAGATGAGATTGGCAGGTAGTGGGCTAATTCCAGGATGCTCGTAGCCAATATTGGTATTTTCCGTTCTTTCCTATAAATATTGAGAGGAAAGAGCAGCCTCCATTCATTCACAGAGGAGAGCCTTCGGAGCGGTGAAAAATCGGATGAGTGGATCCAAATACTGAGGTAATATCGCAGTGATTAACCGAACTTAAGCCTAATTCTAAAAATAAGATAACATAGGATCACGAGGTGGGATACTAACCCATGATATTTGAGCTGCCATGCCGGTGCAATGCGGTGCCTTTACCAATGTGGCTACCACATTCATAACTTTCACTAGACTCACGACCTTCTAAAAACTCGCACTGGGTAGTGAAACCAATCTCAAAGAAAAAAATACTTTCTCTTGCTTTTAAGAGCGCAGTCAACTCAGTTTTGTGCTGAAATGTCAAAATTTGCAAAAAAAATCCTATGTGACGGTTGAGAACTAGAATGGATTTATTTAGACACTAATCAAAAAATATTCACTGTTGGATGTCCCTCTTAAGGTTCCTAAATTTTTGTAGTGCAAACGTATGGATGCCAAAGTCTTTGTGTTTTTCTAGTGAGCATTGGAGAATTCAGTTATTTTCGTTTACCTCTTTTTGTGAATGCTGACAACATGTTATCTCATTTGTGCATTTTCAAGCTGAAAAGGCATTTATTTTTCTCCAACCGCGCCGAGAGTAGGCTAAGATTAACTCCTAATGCGATTGAAGAACTGGCGGTGCGAGTACCCGTCATTCCTACAGCATCCGGCAGTTTGAAGACGACGACGTTCTGTAAGATTTCCGTGGTGCATTCTCTTTTCTGTGGAACGAAAGAGAAAGGCCCCCGCGCCCTCGCATTACGTCTCGTGGGACGTTCAATATGGATTTGAGGTCTCCCGTTCCTTTCGCGCGAGGAGCCCTAACATTCTCGGATATCAGCAGTGCGGGAGTTTGACTCAGGGTTTCCCTTTATGTCGAGCTTTTCCCTCGATTTCGTCCTTTCGGGGCGGGTTTCACCCCGGCCTCGTTCCCCGTGATTGATTAGTGTCCCGGCGAGGAGAGGGAGATGGAGAGGGAGGTAAGGGCCGGAGACCTGGGACAAAAAGGACCCATTCTCTCCTCGTGCGGAGGTGGCACTCCTCTTTACGATTGCCATCGTTTGGGGGCGAATTGTGAAGGAGAGGCCTGAGGCGGATCCGCGAATTGATCTTCGGGTGGGAGGTTTTTCAGCTTTTGCTTAGTTGCTTACGCACATTTCAGTGCCGCCTCAGACTTTCAAACCTTTAAATACCTTTTCTTGCTAGTGTTTGTCTGTTCCTCTATGCATCTTGTTAATCCTATAAGACGTTTATGTAGCATTATTTTTCTACAGCGTAATGCACGAACCTAATAGTTCTGATTTTTGAAGAAGAGAATATTAAAGTCTCAAATATATGAGACAATTTCTCCCCGTAAAGCATTTCTTTTACCACATTAGGAGATTGATGGTTTGAAATTAGAAGCTGTATATTTGTGAATCTCTTTTTTCCCGGGCGAATTTATAAAGGTAAAACATGAAAAATGATGCGTGGCGAAATTTTATGTCTAGTGAAATGACTCTTCCTCCCAAATGTGTTTGCTTATGTCTAGGAGAGCACTTCATGCGTGGGAATATAGTGTGTCATTTAAAGCTGCAATGGCAATAATAATGATGTTTTTCCATTGAAAATGAAAGTTATACAAATATGACAGCATAGTAAATAATACGCTCATCTACATGCGTTGCCCCTCCAATCACGGCAAGTACGAGTAGCATCAGTTGATAGGTCTCCACCCGTGCAGATAAGGTGAAAAATGGAAAAGAGTGTGAGAAATTGGATATAAAGGGAGGCCTTGTTTTGAGAAATATTACGCTTGGAATGGTGATCATGAAAAGGTATTTGCATGGCCTAATGAGTTCATGGAATGAGCTGAATATAATTTTTTTCTTTCAATTTTTAGTAGTCAAGCTTATTCATGACATGCACATAATGGTATCTTAAGGAACGCTAGTTTTAGAAAGGCTAACATTGCTATCATTAATGCTCCAAAATATGTGACTGCACCATTATCAGTCATTCCATGAGGTAGACTCGAAACTCGTAGAAAATACACGGCGACCTCTTCAATTTTGCGAAGATACCGGCTGTCTGAGTTTTAAGCGGTTATCCTAAACAAAAATGTCAAAAGAAACTAACGAAAAGTAAGTTGTATTATAGAAGATGTAGGCGTTAAATTCATGCAGAAAAATTTGAAGAATTGATCACAACAAAAGTAAAGGTGGCTCTTTTCCAGGAAATCGAAATGTCAATTTCGATGATTCCGAAAATTATACGACTATTCGTTCGAAGATCTCTCCATTCTCTGTACCCCTCTTTTTTCCCCAGCAGATACACCGCTAAGTGGACGCATGTGTGGCGTTTCTCATCAACCTCACATGCCACCCAGGACTAGCATTCGGGAATAAGGCCCTTCCCGAGCCCAATCCCACAACACCATTTCGGCTCCATTTTGTCGCCGAGATAGAGAAACACGTCGGTCGAGAAGTCGGGTTGGGAAATGAGCCGGGCCCACGGCTACACGAACTCTTTTGTTTTTTTTTGTGACGGCTCCAGGTCCATCCATCCAAGGGCTTGCCCCGTTGGGGGGAAAGTATCCGAGGTCGACGTCCGCGGACGTTCACCACAGGGCCGGACGGTAAAAAGAGTATCGGTCACCTTTTGTGGGCGAGTGGCAAACTGTCGAAGGTCGTCGGAGCTGGGGGAGGGATGGAGGCGAGGGAGTTGGGGAGGGCGGAAAAAATAAAAAGGGACGAAGAGAATTCGTTCGACCGCGAATGTGTTCCCACCGCTGCAGCTTCGGGGCGACTCGTTTCAATCACCCTCATGAGGACATTAGGGCACCCTAGGGCGCGAAACAAGCTTTTTTTTAAAAAAAAAAAAAAATAAAAGTTCCGGGTCATCAGAGACTTAGAAGTTGATTGATCTTCCGAATAAATGAACTGGAAAATATTCAACGTCGTTAATTACTGGATTCTTGATGGGGTGTGGAACGTTGCCGAGGAGCCCTAAACGTTAATTATAACCTCATGTGCACCTACTGAGTGAGCTATATGCGAGCCAGATCGAGGGTGTTTGGCGGAGGGTGACTCTCACCAAACATACTCTGCGTACTTGCGTACACCACTACTTCATTAGAGAAAATTGTTTGATATGCATGAACCAGCCATTTATAACTAAGTGCTAAGTATTTAAAGAGAAATTTTGGGGGTCGTGGTGACCTAGCGGGTAGAGCATTGAGCTACTGACCGAAGGGTCCCGGGTTCAAATCTCGGTTTTCCTTTATTTAGATTTTCTCCTTATCAGAACTTTGCAGGAAATCGCAGGTGGCCAACGGAAAGGAACAACCCTGAATGTTTGAATTTCACACGCCGTTGGCTTAGTAGACTCTCACCTATCAAAGACCAACCTTTGGGTTGAATCACTGAGTGAGTGAGTGTAGTTTTTATCTGGGTAGGTAATTTTGTTTTAATGCTTCAACTTGTAATACACAAAAGACATGAGGTGTAGAAATAAGGACTTTTATCAGATATATCACTGAAATCACATTGATCTTATCAATTCATTTATTTTGTTGCCTCGTAACTGTTATATTTTCAGGGAGTGGTATTATATGAATACATTTCGATGTTAATTACCCGTTATACATTAAAGTCAAAGGTGGATAATCACCTTCATTAGAAATTATATACTTAAACAGTGCCTGACTAATGTAAAATGATTTATCGTACTTCACGACATTAGTTTACTGGAGTAAGTAAATGTTTGAAATCTTTGTTACCACGATTGGAATGAGAAAACTTGGTTGTTCCACATAAAATTTTATTTCACAACACAACACGACCTAGGTTTCGACGATAAAACGTCATCTTCAGGTGAAGACTCTACAGAACATCAGTATTTATATAATAGCACTCGGGGAGGGGTGGGTGAAGGGGTGGTTGTGGAAGGGGTGAGGGGGAGGGTGGAGGTGACGGAGAGGAGGTGTGTCATTGGGGTATTCGCTGGCTGGAAGGATGGGTGGGAATGGGAAGAGGACCCCTGTGGGGAAAAGCACTATGGTGGAGGGATAAGGGCCGTAGACCCTACGTGACGTAGGAAGTAGGAAAGGAAAGGAAGGATTGCTCATTGCGATATGGAAAGGGGAGGTTCAGGAGGGGGGAGTGAGAAGAATACAAGAGGTCATTAACAATATTTTCCTTTGCACGGACAGTTTAGAATTTCGATTTGCTCGAGAGCATCAAGTGTTTGTCCTTTTTGTTGCACATGTAAAATATCAAACTTAAAATCACTGACATGATTGTTATCCACTAATTGTAAGTGTTTCGCAAAATGTGAAGTTTGATTTTGTTGTCTCGTACAAGCTTGGTGTTCCTTCACCCGTTGTTGAAAAGTCCGTCCCGTCTGTCCCACGTACACTGCCCCACACTCGCACCGTAGTTTGTACACTCCGCTTTTTTCTTCATTAGGGATTTTGTCTTTAGCGTGGGAAAGTAAGTTGAAAGTAAGTAAGTTTACCACCTTGAAATATGAAAGAAAATTCCTCAACTTAGTTCGTAACGAGCGAATTCGGAACATCTAACGTAGATATTATTAATGGAGGCGAATATCAATTAAACGGTCGAATCTGGTGAAGCGCTAAACACAAACGTAATAATACTGAGTGGTATCATTAAAATTATATACGTGATGTTTGCAAAAGCCAGATTAGGGTTTATTTATTTCAATGGTAGAGGATAAAAAGCTCTCAAAAAAACTCAAGAGGCACATGGGGAATAACTCTCTGTTTCACCGGTGACCTTCAGTCTTAACAAAAGAATACCCATTAATTTTTTGCTGGGTAAGACGGAAGGTCGTCGCTGAAGCGGAGTGCCCTCTTCTTTGTTCAATTTTTTTCTTGTGCTTAGTGTGTATTTTGCTCTCTTATGTCGGAAAGAATGGCAGTGAGAGGCTATCTAAACATTTATGGTCATAAATATGAAGATATATACTTACTTATGTATTGGATATCGTCGACTTTCGATGCATGAACCCTGGAAGCAATCTCTTATGCGACCCGTTAGATCTGCCTCATGAATGAAGCATTGCAAAAATTCCCTCAGCTACTTCAGAAATCGTTTGAAAATAAGCTTTAACAATTTTTAAGAGATTCTTAACACATTAATTTAAGAGACACTTTAATTTCTCATATTGTTTATTTTTTTGAAGATACATTTTATCATATTGGCCTTTTCAGGTTGGCTTGAAAAAATAACAGCCTGAATCTCCTGAATACTTAATAGTATTCAGGAGATCATGTTGGGCAATGGGGTCGTTTACCAAAATTTTTTTATTGCCGAATATGATAGAGTTTGTAAAATAAAAAGACCCGTATTTTTCCGTTTTTTGATCCGTCAATTATTTTTCGAGTTATAGGCGTCGAAAAACTGATGATTTTAACCCTTTCGGAAAAGTGGGTGTGGTGCAACCTCTGACGTATATCGACTTCGTCCAATCACAACTGAGACCGCGAAGCTACTTCGCCTTATTGCAATGGGGGGACACAGCTGACTCTGCCAATCGGATCAGTTACGACAGCATCTGTGCGAGCAGACCTTCCGAGAATCCCGTTCCACTCCCTCCCCTTACCATAAGAGCAGTCAAGGACCAGAGGAAAATGACGTCAATGTTATCAGAGCAGTTTTTTCGGTGGGCGTCACCTTTTGCTTATTTTAATTTTTGATTTATGAACGAATGGTTGGGTTAGAAGATTAATTTTTTCACTAAATTTCTTTTTTTCGTTTCCATCTAACAATTTCGTGTACAAAATTGCGATTTCGGTTCCGAGTAAACGCCCCCATTCTATTACTAGTTTGCTTTTTCTTAGCTACTAGAGACATGTTAGGTAATTTATTAGACACCCTCAGCGATAAACTTCTCTTTATGCTTCGGCTAAAACGAAGTTAATTTTAAACGAAGTTATTTTTCCTCTCTTGCCAGAATCTTTTGTTTGCATTCTATTTAATAGAGCACAGAAAGCGACCGAAAAAAATCCAAACGCTTGGGGTGAATCATTTGTTTTGCATTTGTGACACTCTTCGGGGTGATCTTTAAATGAATATGAATTGATCTCGGAAGCGGTTGGCTTTTATTTTCCCTATTCATTTCCTAAGGGGGAATGTAAGATTTCTTTGTTCATTGAAATTCCAAATTCGATGTGTTTTCGCTCGAATAATTTGTGCCCGAAATATACCTACCATACTTATGATTGCCTTTCTTATTTAAGTATGCTGAAGTTATTTAACCAGAATCTCATTTTCTGTCCAATGCTGCCAAAATTAATCTTGCAGCGCAAGAGAGGGCTTTTAGAAATTCAAATGTCGTGACAACTCAATTTGGCCTTTAAGTGTCATAATAACCGGACGAATCCGTTTTGTATGTACTCTCTGTTGTTATGTTCTTCAAGCTACCCAACGGCAAGCGGTAAAGGGCGCTTGTTGCTAGTGGATTGTGCATTCAAAAGTAGATTGAGGAAATTGAGAGGGAGGGAACGTTGAATTTAAATGTTAACCTTTTGATACAGTAATTTGCTTTCGATAGGGGTACATTTCAGAAGTTGGTACCAGTTTTTTTAGGTGAAATGTTATTTTAATATATTAATTTTTACTTAGATTAAACTAAGTATAACCCAATAATCCGATTAAAGTGAAGGGAAGGAATAGTAAGGCAAAAGAAAACCTCGAATAAATTTATTCTACGAAATAGGTTTCGATTTTTACAATCATCTTAATTTTGATATGATTGTAATTATCAAAACCTAAGTCAGTGAATTAGAGATGTTTGACTGCTCATATTGAGTCTTCCATTTTCTTATTGATACTACCGTTCCAAAACATGAAGCCTAAAACTTTAATACAAAGATTAGAATAGTGGCAGGCATTATTTCTCACACCTTTAGTAGTTTTCTCCCTGTCAGGGTAGGTTTTCGAGAATAATCTCCATACCATGAATGTCGGTACGCTTTCTACAACTTTGAACGCCATATTTCTTGCGCCTTTTTCCTCTTTTACATGGCCATTTTGTGAAAGAGACCTGCCTTAAGCGTTTTACTCCCTCCTCCTCTTCTTCCCAGAATTATATCCTCTATAACGTCCTTCAATAAAGCAACGCCTTTAATTACGCAGCCCTTCCTTCTATTCTGTCTCCCTCTAATTTCCTCATTATTTCGCTTGCCCCCAAAAAAAAACTGACAACCTTCCTTCGCCGATGCATATATTCAAGGGCATTTAAATTTATCTCTACTGTAGTTTATGTGTGACTCTGCGAAAAAAGTATGAAATGGTCTCTCAACAATTAATAACTGTAAAATCCGAAGATTCTCGCGAAATCGAGTGGAATTCGTACATACACGTGCAATTTTACACAAAATAAAAGTTTTTACTTCGACCCGGTTTTCAATGTTGGCACATGACGATGACGACCTGACGATGATGTATCAACATTGAAACCCGGGTCGAAGTAAAAACTTTTATTTTGTGGATAATTGCACGTGTATTACTTCAATAATTAATAACTGCGGGTTGAAAATGTTTTTATTGTTTCTCGTCTAGGTTTCGTGATCAAAGTTGTTCTCTTGTATTTCAATAAATTGCCTGCTGTTATTTTAGCCTTTCCAAGGGTGCGAAAATTAGTAGCCTAGTGGGTAGGGTGTTTGTTTCCAGCCAGGTTGTTCTGGGGTTAAATCTTTGTGAAGTCTCCTCTTTCCGCACGTCCGCTCAACACCATAGTGGTGACATTTTCCGGTTGCTCGAGTTCGTTTGGAAACCGCAGAAGGAACCGTAGGGAAAGGAACGCTCTCTCTTATCCTGGAAGGGGTGGAAAACCTTTCACAAGCTAGACGGCTTCACCTTCGCCTCTCAAGGCATGGCCATTTTGTGTCCGAGTGACTGAGGATTGGGGAATATGCATTAAATTTGTTTCTCATGTACTGATGGTGCACTTGATACGAAATTTTCTCACATATTCAAATGTTTAAGTCAAAACCTATTATTAAATGCTATTAAAATATTCTAGCAAATTGATGAAAGTCACATGACCTGAAACGCATTCTGTCGTCGCCGTACGGTATAGGTTCCATATTGCTACGGGAACAGTCGTTTATTTTGGAAGAAAACAAAGCGAAAATATTGTTTTGAGGTTTTTAGCCGTCCCTTGATCTAAAAAAAATGACTGAAAAATATTTAAAAAAGCAGAATCTGACAATTTGTCGTCTTTGGGTGACTTCCTTATGTCGGCGTTCTTCTTAAAAACAATAGCGATTGCTTTGTCGAAGTAGAGATTCGCGGGGTGAAATCAAATAGGTACGTATGCAGTTATTATATTTTTTAGAAATGATTTTCTCGTTACAATCCATGCGACTTAAAGAACCGAATGCATCAGTTTATTACCTACACTTAAAAATTACGATAAATACATACGTTTTCGCTAAGTATCCATTAACCAACTTACCCTCACACGCTACAGATAAACAACGCCCATAGTGATACCGTGCCGTGACGTCATGCGATGACGCCGTGTTTTTAAACAGCCGAAAACGTTCAATTTTCGAAGTAATGTCTGTGTGACACCACTCGCCAAGTACATTTTAGCTATTTAACTTCTCATTAAATGGGTTGCACAAAAAATAGTGCATGTTCCCCATTGAGAGTAGCTTGGTTGTCGTTGTGGCAGTCTTAAGTGCGACAGTCTTTATTTACTCTGCTTCGGCTGTAGTTTTAATATTAATACTAAATTTTGGATCGAGGTGGTAGGGTCACTACAGTTGCGGATACTACCTGTCCATGGAAAAACCAAACGTTTTTTTTTCTATTTTATGGTTTATGCCTATCGAAAAAGTCGTTTTCCCAAAAATAAAATAAAACGACAAAGATTGATGAATTGACGATGCATTTGCTGTGTCATCACAAGACACTCATTTAAGTTTATCAATTGTACAATTTCATAAAGTAGCAGAAAAGCCATATCAATTTCGTTTTTGAATAATATTTATGATAGATTTTGGGTTTAATAAAAAAAACTGATCATCTTCATCATAAGTCATCAATCTTCAGTTTGGTTTGACGCAGCTCTCAACTGAGTTCTTCTATCGGCTAATCTCTTCATATTTACGGTACTTAAGTTACGGTACGTACTTATATTACATGCGTACATATTTACGGTAAAAACTGATACCGGACATAAATTAGGGATCAAATGAAAAATGAGTGGTTTTCGCATCTTGCATTAATATTTAATACGAATCTTAAACAATGATTTTTATCCCAAACTTTCCTGTGAAAAAAATTACCTTAACTTGCCTTCAACAATGACCACGTTACATAAAATTTACAATTACTTTAGAGGCAATTTTCTCGTTTGCGAAAAGGTATTAAATTTTAATTAAATTAAATGTGAATGTAAATTTTAGGCAATTAGTTCTTATTCTGATTAATTAAAAATAAGTTTTTAAAAATATTTTCTTTACGGAAACCATTTTTTACGTTAATTTCACTCGAAAAAAGGTTTCAAATCTTTTTTTTTAAATGTCACTCATCGCTAATCCCACCCTCCCTGTTATACCTGACACAAGTCTTGGGCCGGCAGTGGTTTCTCAGTGGAGCACTGGTTCCTACTAGAATACCATGCTCACCGCTCCAACAAGTCAGCATTCTGCCTGTCAGATGATACTATGTCTGGCACCCATTGGTGCCGGCATTGGCGCTAGGTAGACTGATACTAATTTAGACGCTGGGGTACACTTATTCCTTAGGAGCAACCCATAAATGGCGTAACGACAAACGGGAGGGGGGGAGGCCACCTTTACGAGGAAATTTAGACATGGAGGGGGTCCTTGTGTTACGTTGGGAGAAAGAAATAGTATAAAACTATTTTTTTCAAATGGGAACGAGGGTACTTGCAATAATTAGCGAATAAGTGTCAGTATTGACATGTTAAAAGGTGTGATACAGTCTGGTTACTATTCATAAAAGAGAAAAGGTTCATAAATAGTGTTACGTAACTCTTAGGGGTCTCTCGTACTCTCCTAGGGGTCTTAGAGAATGCTAAGTTTCGTTATAGTAGAGGAGTGGTAGAAGAAAGTGAAGAATCAGTGTAACGTAATGTATGAGTGCCACATGTTCCCTAATAATTCCTATCCCCATCGGATCACTCTCCTATTCTTAAAAGGTAAAAGAAAGTGAAGAATCAGTGTAACGTAACGTATGAGGGACACTTATAATATTCCCTAATAATTCCTATCCCCATCGGATCACTCTCCTATTCTTAATTGCGTAAATAAACATTGCTGTCGGACGCATTGCCTATTAACAATAACAAGACGGCTCGAGTAAAAATTTACGATAACGCTTTTGATTTACGATAACACGATTGATGAGACATGAGTCTTATTTTTTCAATCCACGAGAAAGCTTTCATTCTTCGCTTTGCCTAAGGTTCCTCTCAATTCACGCGCGCATTCGAAGCAATGCTCTCTCGGAGAAATAGTGACTCAGGGATCCAGGCCGCTAGGTTCCTTACCCTAGTTCCCTGGGAGATATGAAAATGTCATTACGTGTACCTACTCTCCGCCAGCACTCGCTTTAATATGATTGTGATCGCGGGACGTCCCGAAATATCCCGGAGAAACGAGAGGGGCCTCGGAAAATGTCGCGAGATTCAAGGGAATCGTAACCCCAGACTCGCATCTAATTTCCCCTGAGACAATGTCCCCGGAGTGAGGAGTCCGCCCGTTCTGCCCGGCCTAACGCTTCCTCTTAGGACGCGTATCTCTTAGTCGACTATGCTGTGGCTTGCTCAGCGTTTACTTACCGGGGAACGCATCGGATGAATAAGAATTAATTTTCTACAGTGGTTGTGTTTGGTGGATCGAATTAACATTGAATGCTCTTCTTGTTTCTAGATCAGGGATTCTTCCGTCGAGAGTACGTAGCAATTATGTTGCTGTAATGCTTTTTTTTCCAAGAATTTAGTAAGTATAAATCTAAGTTTGGCCTGTGGTCAGTTCTATGATAATCGTTTTCCACTTTCAGTATCAACTCTGTTTTAGTATCAGTTAAAGAAGCCACATGAGTCGGGAATTACGGTCGTATGTGGTGTTCGAGGTTGGTTTTAGTTTTTTAAAAGGCGATGCCGATTAACCTGATATTTTTACTTTCTATTTGTAAAAAGTACTCCACAATATACTTTTGGGATTAACTGCACTTTTCTTTTTTATTTTACTTCAAGGAAAAATCTACACCTAAATGACGCATCCTTCATCTTAATTTTTCTTTCCTAAATCAATTCAAGCACAATAAATTCATTGTAAGTGGAATGATTTAGGAGAGTAAACAGATAACAGCTGTTTTCTTTTGGTATCGATTTTTCTTTGATGAAAAAAATGTACAGTAAATATGCTTACAATTCTGAAGTAGGTACTCATCAATATCATCCGATTGGGATAAAAAGGGGTGTTGAAGTAATAAACTATCCATCTAAATGTTAATTTAAATTAAGAAAAAAAACAATGAATTGTCATGGAGGGCAATTTTATTTAATGTTTACTTTGTTAATGTTCTCAATTAAAATAGACAACAACAAGATTTGTCACTAATGTAAATTAAATATCTTTTTACGTTCATATATCTGTGAATTGAGTTATTCAGTAAAGAAAATTTAATTCTGAAGTAGGTACTCATCAAAATTATTCAACTGGAATCAAGAGGGGGAGAAACTGTTGTTTTGAACCGCGAAACGTTTTCGTTTATTAAGCGTTTTTTTATTTCTTACATTCGATTAGAGAAGTGATATTGCGGTGGTCCACAATATATATTGTTCATCAGAAGAAGAGCTCGATTTATCCATGCCTGTTTGCCACAATGTTGTTTCCATAGGCATTCACAAGTGGGTTGACGTTATCATATGGGACCTATCAACTCATCCGTTTAAAAATCGAGATTTTTTTAAATATCGCATGCATTCGTCGCAGATGTGTTTTTCCACAATGCCACAATGGTGATTCGGTACGTACAAAATGTTGCCAGTGTAGCCATGTATGTAGCAAAAGGTTGGTGGCGAACAATACCCATTCTTCACAACCTCACCTCCTTAAACAATGCTGAGCGAAGTCGTGAACGCCGGGGCTTTTTTTATGCCATTGTGAAGGCAAGCGTGAAAAAAACGTGGAGTAAAAATAGTTTTTTTGCTCGGAGAGGAACGTATGCCTCTAAAGCTCACTTGCCGAGGGCATTTTTCATATCCCTCTCGGGGTCGTGGTAAATATGTAACGGTCGATATAACCAAGGCAAGTGGGCAGAAAAAGAAATGGGACCACATCCCGTGACTTTAAAATTCGGCGAAGCATCTCATTCCAGAGAAGCACATACCTCTGGGTAACGAATGATTTGGGTTCGCAATCGTCTAGATCAGGAATCGTCGAGGAGAGAACTCTTAAATTTTGAGTTTGATATTTTTCCTAAAAATGAACGCGTTGAAAAGAAATTAAGGGAGGTAACTTTGCGAGATAAGAGTTAGAAAAGGTTGTGCTTAAATGTAATGGACACGGCGCCGTAAAGAATTTTTTCTGATCCAGTTTGTGAGATTGCGATACCACGTGACCAGGCAATTTTCTGCCCAAGGAAATTTATTTCACAAGGGAGAGCGAGAGCAAAGGACTTCATTTCTCATCAAGGTGTCGAGTGACTTCGTCCATTACAGATTTATGGTGAATATCTTTGACCGAAGGTATAAAAGATCCTCCGGTTATCCTTTTTGCTCCAGTCATCATGTTAAATATGCTTTGAGCACTTTTTCATCCGTAGTTAACGCTTGATCCCGTGGAATGTCGAGGAATAACTGTATTTATTTAACAAAGATTCTCAAAGATGAGGTAGAGTCATGACAAAACTTTTAAAGCTACATCATCTTAAGGTCCATAATAGTAAAAACTCGAAGCTTTAGTGAAATGGATTCAGACAAAGATATTGGAAATATTTCAAGAGTAATACATAAGGGTACCTTCCCTATAACTTTAATTCCACTGATTAAAATTTCGATGATGACGACGCAAAGAACATGATGGTGATACCATCTATCAGAATATTATGTGAGCATAACTTTCCAATTTTGAGAAAAATCAATATTTTTCTATTAAGTATTCATTGCATTAGTATTTCGCAGCATCATACCTGAATTTTAGTATCACCACTAATTTAATGGACACAGCTGACAGAACTATTCATCTCGGTAATTTGACGGAATCGCAACTAAAAGGTCACGGATTCGAGTCCCGCCCAGGGATTGGATATTAAGTGTCGTCTTGGGATTTATGTGTAGGACTTTGCGATATAACCTAAGCAGTAATCTGAGGAGTAATGTGCGATAGAAGCTTAGTATAATCTAAGGGATACTACAGCCTTCAAATCGAATGCTACTTCTGCTCTGAATGCGCAGATGCCATTTCTTTCATTCCAACGCATTTTTGGCTGGGCTGTGTCCTTTTGTTGTGTGATTGCTGGTGGTAACCGTCCCTTGCTCCTATAGTTCCGTTGGTGCTTTTCGTTTCTTCTTTCCCTGCGTTTCCCAATTCTCGCCTCCTCCTTGGCGAGTTGTTGCGGGAGGGGGAAGGGCGGAATGTTCAGACGAGCTGTTGTTCGGTCCCTCTTTGAAGGCGGACCGAGGGACACCTCCCCTTGAAATGCGTATCCTCTCCTCTTCATCTCCTTTGAGGGATATTTTCTTTTGCTCCTCCGCACGGTTGGGGGATTGTTTCGCAGCGAAGGAGGGCTTAGTGTGTGCCGGGGCGGGGGCAGGGAGGAGGGACTTGGGGGGGCTGGAGAGCGTCCCCCTTTTCTGGGGAAGGGTTATGAAGGTTACGAGAAGTCGGCAGGGATAGGGTGAAGGGTTGTGGAGCGGCAATATGTTTCCGGTGGTAGTGTCATCCGTATTTCCAACACCAAGCCTTCTCAAAGTGCGGTACGCGGGTCACAAAAGGCTCGCTAGGGTTCACCCTGCGGCCCGCAAAGAGTTTAGAAAATGATGGCCCTTTACAAGTATTGGTATTTTTTATGTTGTAAAAAATGGCAGTAATAATAGTAAGTTTACCATATTGTTATAAAAAAATAATAGTTAATTGAGAGTTAACAGTTTAATGTCGTATTATTGCATTTGAGGTACTCTCTTCAAGGCACTGAAGTTGGGACCGGAGTGCCAATAAAAAAATCTCCACTACCGGGATTCGAACCATGGCCTTCGGGATGGGAAATCAGAAGTTTAGTCATCACACCACCCAGAGTGCCCAGAATTCTTCATATGCGGCCAGCGGTCATTTTTAGGCAAATTCATGCCACTCTTCCCTTCTTTAAGTCGTGAAGACCAGTCCTACACCTTGAGTATTTTAGATTTAGCGTATTTATTCATATTGTATAAACGCACATATTACTCAATTGGTCACTCGTAATCTTGATAAAAAGACCGGTGAAAATTCGTTCTTTAACACAATAAACCGGTTACAATATTAACTTATAGCTTTAATTCGACGTCCAAACATCAATTAAGCTTACGTGGGAGTATAATAATCTTATTTGCAGTGGTAGCGCATGAAGAAAATTTACAAATAGTGTAATAAAACAATAAACCTTCTTTACATCGAAGATAAGTGGGAAAAGGAGAAACAGGCCAAGAAATTCACGCATGGGTAAGGCGATTGAGGCTTCTTTGAGGAGAAATAGCACCAGTGTATGGAGCTGGGTATTGTGTTTGATACGCGAATACGTCAGGAATATTAAATCTTGGCGTGAATAGGGCAGAGTGGGAAGGAATGGAGAAACGATCTTTCTACGACGCATGAAACTACTAATTGGGCTCTATTGATCGCTCATACCTCCGACGAGGCAGTGCTTCAATGGAGAATACTGAATTCAGATATGGGGAGAAGGAGGAAGTGAAAAGGGATTTGGACCGCTTGAGGGACGGCTTAAGGGTTTGACGGCTTCTAGAATCAGTCGAGTGGGGCCTAGGAGGGTTGCCTGAGGAACTGAGGCGGAGCTGTTCAATTCTGGTAAAGCACCTTTGGTGACGTTGCACTCCAAATGGATAACATGGCGAAACTTTTCATCCTTGTGGAAATATAATACTATATCATCAACAACCAGAAAGAATTAATGGCGATAGAAATCCTGGGGTTTAGTTGCTCCAGCGGCTAAGATTACTTAGCACCGTCTAAACTAACATCTTCATCCAATGACAACCATGATTCATGATGATCCAAGATCAGAATGGGATTCGAACTACGACCTTTGGATTGATAGGACAGCACTTAACCGACAAGGCTACCACGACCGGCAGCATTAGAGCAGTTGTCTGAGAACTCATCATTTGCGCCATTAAGAATACTTGGACTAGTGGTTAGGATTTTTTAAGGAACGGTGGAAGACCTGGGAGGAATATGGCGTCGACATTGGCTTACTCTTAACGAAAAGCATTAAGCGGTTTAGTCTTAAACATCACATGCAACGGACGGATTATATTCTGTCAAGTAGGGATATTACAAAACTGCCAAGTAGAGATGTGTTCTGGCAAATCTTTTTCACGTTCGGTATTTGAAGCTAGGACTTCGCGATAAGAGGCTATTACTCCAGGAACCACACTAATTAGATCCACCAATGACTATTAATCCCTCATTGTGAGTGGCCAGAAAGCAAATGAGTGCTCCAGGTTTTTTGTTTGAGTAAAAAACCGTACGTTAAGTAGGCAAAGCTCCTAGCGGTGAATTTTTTACTGTTGGAGATTTCCTTTTCCTTCGCCCTTTTGCTCCTGGTGTTAGAGCGAGGACGGAGAAGAATCGCGGCTCCCGTTTCATCCCTCTCTTTCCCCCACTTAGTTGTCCATTTTTGCCGCTCCCGGTCCACAAGCTCCATATTCCCCCTTGCCACCCGCTCGACGTTGGGCGAAAGGCAAGGGGTGGGTCCACAGGGTGGGTCTTTCGCAATAAATGCGGTCATTGAGGGGCGAGGGGGTTGGTCGGTGGTAGGGGATCAGTAGAAGCGGCTCGGGTGACGAGGAATCCCTTTTTTGTTCTCCTCCGAGAGCGCGGAGGTCTCCTCAAGGAGAAAAAAACATGAGCATCAGACCGCAGAATTGCCGTTGACGCCGGAGACGAAACTGGAGCCCTTTGCCGATGCGGATATCCTCATTAAAAGTCGCATCTCGGATGTTAAGCGAATCCCGGAGCGGGAGGAGGGGAAACAACAAGTATACAACGGCAAAAGTCGCGCATGAATTAAATGGGAGTGCGCGTGTGACTGTGGATGTGTACCCTGATGTAGTGCAAAGCACGCAGTGGTAATTGAATCATCTATTGCGACGCTAGGGAAGGAGGGGACAGGGTGGTCGCACGTCAATGTAAATATTTGGGTTACACAGACGCCCTAATCAGCTGACCGGTGGACCGCACTTGCAGTGACAACGATAGCAAAGGCGAGGAATAGGCTAGAGTGTGTGGTAAATTAAGGTTTGGGGTACATCGTGGGAAGTTGCATTTGCTGTACGTAGGAAGCCGCAATGAATTTTCTCAGGAGAATAGGAATTCCTACATTAACTTTACTTTAATTGAGGTATCTCGATTAATAGCTGACTATTCTAGCAGCGTAGCTATAGGACCAAATTATATTTGCCTGTGAACTTAACCGTAGCCCTTTGGTGTTGGTGAAAATTCACCCAAGTAGTTGTCGTTTTATTATTTCATTAAAATTACTGAAATGACAATATGTGAAGTCATATAAATCTATTTATTGTATCTGAAAGGAGGGCAATAGCTTGCTGCCGAATCGAACCAAGTATTCATGTTTTGATAACTCAATAGTCTTAGGCGTTAATTTGTGGGATCGCATTTCAATAAATTAATGGGAAAAAGTGCCCTAAACTTTTCGAAGTAATTCAATGATTTGTTCATGTGATATTTTGTTTGGGGACCATATTTTTACCATGGTAGTATAGTTACGAATCATCTCTCCGTTGACTCCAACAAGCACTTTTACTATATGCCCTCGATCTTGAAATGTGATTTGATTTGCTCCGCTTACTGCCAGATTATCTGTGAAGATAACCAGGAAGTACGGGGGCCGATCTCTCTGCTACTCCACGATTTTTGAAATATGCTGGCTCCTTTAGCGTCTATTTTTCGTTCATATTTATGCACAATCGAGTGCGGTTTTAACTTGAGTGAACCCAACTTTTACTCATCCACACATCTTTGCCATGAGCGGTCAAAAAAAACTTCTTGGGTGGGATTCAAACTCTGGATTACGGGACTGGGTTTCAGGCCGTCGCCACAGAGGTCGCCTCCGGATATAACGCGCCATAATTTTTCATCAGTCCCCGCACAATGCCTCGGAAGCCTCCGTGAGGACATATTTCGCTGCCGGAGCGAGCGAAGACATCCGAGACGCTCGCGTCGGTTTTCAACGGAGGATCGCGGGCGACCGTGGATTTCGGGTCCAAGCTTTGAGAAATAATCTTTGAAGAAGGGAGGAGTGCGAGAGGGTGCCATGGAAATCCCGTGGCAGCCGTGATTTGTTTTGGGTGAAATAGCGGGAAACCAACGCAGAGAGAAGTTCTCGCGTGCCCGAGCTTAGACGTGCTCGGTAAGCATTATTCACGAGTGCCCGCGGGGCCTTAATCCCTTGTTCACCGAGAAATTGTTCACTTGTTTCCCACAGTACTTAAATTCTTTGCAATAGAGGTCACCCGCTGCGAGTTTTACGAGCCAGTAACTCAATTTTTTAGTGCGATTGCATATAATACACTTGAATTCCTAAATTAAATGAAAGAACACGTATTCCGCGAAGAAGCACTAGAGATGACAGGAGATGAAAGGAAGCTGATTAAGGAAATTAAGAAAAGGATGAGAAAGGGGATGGAACGGGTGATAAAAGGAAGAATTAAGGAAGTGACAGTAGGACGAATGCTGGGTTAGTGGGGTAGAGGAGGATATGAACTGAACTTTTGGATAGAATTATGTCTGATAGGAGATATGTGGAACTAAAACAGGACATTATATGAAGTGCGAGGATCGGGGTCCGAGTTTACTGTTCATCTATATCTACTTTGACCTTTGGTTCTCAAAAATATGATCTCACGAATGAGTAACTTAGTGTTGTTTACCAAGGGCAGGGGTGTTATATGAGAAGGGCTGCCTAAAAGGATTGCCCAAGCCCTCCTAGTTTATGGTATTTTATGAAAATCAATAACTGAGTATTACTAAATATGACAAATTCCAGAAGTCTACTCTACACATTAAAATAATTAACTGATCCTCGCGGATTAAAAAAATGATAGAGGAGATAATTTCGACGAAATGTGCCCTCAGGCATACAAATGAAGATTAATGCTTCCCCATCGGAAACCCTACCCTTGCACCGGTTAAAAAATGGGAATGGCGTCCCTTAGTGGAATCGGAGAGATTTACTCACCCTTTTTATTTTATATTCCTGAATTTTTCAAAGGTATATGGAATGGTGGAAGGCATTCGAGAAATCCATCCCCAGCATCGGTTTTACATCCCTGGACTAGGTCCTCACTAGGTCCACGAGTCCAATCACAGATTTTCCATTCCGTATGTTAAAAATCGTCGGACGAAACAGGTAACCTGGACCGGGGTCCGAACCACGGATCTTCGGCTTGCCGAGGCCAACGCGGACCCCCACGCTACACAGAATTCCAGATTATAAAAATAGTATTTTGTAAATTAAAAGAAAAATGAGATACAGCTCCTATAGATCCTCCAAAAGATGACTTTAGGTTCTGAATTGTAGCATGGTGGTCTGCAAATTGACCTCGGTCCATATTTTGATTTTCTTCAGTTCATTTTCTTAAACAATTTTCAACAAAATTTCTTACTGCCCATAACGATAGCACAAAATCTTGCAATGGTTCCCTTCCATGAAGTCCTAAAATAGAAAGGTCAAGCCTTTGCCCTTAGGTTCGAGAGTACACATTTGTCAGAGTCAAGAGTCGGTAATGGGACTCGAATACCATCCGCTGCGAAGGTTTTTTTTTTCTTCCTTCCAAGACAGACTGTGTCAATTATAGGAAACGTCGACGAACGGTGATCCAGTGTGATTGATAACGATCTTTGTGTCCTTCTTCTTAATGGATAGTGATTGATGTCCCTGGAAAAAAGATACGCACTTATGACAGCTAGGAAATGGCCCGCCGTCGGAGAATACAAATGTGATATTGATATACCCTTATATTGTAGTTCCATATTATTACGTATGTATATTTTATGTTTCAACTTACAGTTAGAAAAAAATGGAAAATATTGCAGGTTCTGTCATAAATTATAATTGTAAAACAGTTCTCTATGGCGAGCTAAATTTTTGTAAGCGATAACAATCGGTGTGTTATATATCTAACACCCTGAATCTGGATTTATTACTGCCGTCATGACTTGGTAGTCGATAGAAAAGCGATTCGTTTTATCGCGATGATTGATGGGGATATCATCTTTGGATTTACGTTTACTTCAGTATCCAGTGAGTGAACTTAAGAGAGGTCAGGCGCGGGTTTTTCGAGGCATACCAAGTGTATAGTTTGAAGTATTCCCTGCTGATTATCCCTCTTCTTTTTCTGAATACTTAGTTTGAGTGAGTGTCTAAATGACATATAACCTACCAGATTACCTATCAGAGATGTCCTCAACGATTGTTAAAATTCATGTTTCAGTCAGAAGCTGCGCTCTTCTTGTCTGATATTGGTGATGAGGTCGTTCCTGTGGATAATTGTAGTCATATGGGCACTATTCAAATACAATCGCGTTGTTACTCAACTCAGCTGTCATCAATGATGGATTTATATGAAGTTGGTTACTTGGTTTGACCCGGTGGGGTGGCTTTGGGAGACAAGTAAAAGTTCATTGACTTGTATACGCTGAATTGTTTGCCTTTATTGCGAATACGATGTATGATCTTGATGTTTCTCGACATAAATGATCTCGACTGCCTGTTTACCTTCATCGGCTAAATTACTTCTGAATAAATTGTTACTCGCCAAATCTTCAGCGCCTGAAATAATCAAAAACATTGTCGATTAAAATATAGCCTGGCAATATTCACCTAGAAAGACCTAGTACTCTCAGTAGAGCGAGCATTTTTGAAAAGAGGACATGGCTCAACTAACTTCGGACTAGAGATTTAGAAAAAAATATCATCCTTATTAAATGAACATTAGAATATTTTCTGCTCAGTTTCGACAAGATTGTATCGGATATGAAACTTAAGGAATAGTGGAAGTCTCAGCATTGTGTACAATTTTCTTTCTCATTCTTCCGGCTAATATTTCTAGGTTTCTTACTCGCAAGACGAAAACAACGCTCTTTCATGAGTGCGAGAAGTTTGCAAGAGTCCCTCATGTAATCATACTGCTGCAGTTGCTCTTGGGTTGTTGGAGAACTTCAAGCTCTGCTTCACTTCGCTACGTCGCAATTTAAGCATACGATCCAAGATTCACATCCTCATACTATGGATTTCTGTGCTGTGGTATTATTTCAACGTGGTTAAATACGTCGCGGCCTCAATGCCCGAAGAATTCCTCTCCCTTCAGATTTCCAGCCCTCTCGCAGCTGAATAATTCGCGAATTCAGCTCATATCCATTCATTCCTCTCGTCCGCGAAAGAGGATTCGCGAATGAAGTCGAAGTGAAATTTCACGAGAGGTTTTGTCTCCATTCTATCTTTTCTTCGTCTATTAAGGCATGAGATCGCGGCATTGTGTGCTCCTTCGTGTAGTTCGGGGTCCGTTTCATTTCCGCCTGGTGTCTTTGGCTCCGGGAGAGAAAATCCCTCTCTCTCCAAAGAGCTGGTGCATTCGTACGCATGTGGATATATCAGCAAACGTACGTATATACGTATACATATGTGTGTTTTGGGGTCCTCTTTCTCCGAGCGCCCTTATATCATGGCTCAGCTGCGCATGTCACTCCCTATCCCTCCTAACCCCCGTCCTCCCTCTGCAGGGTAAATCCGGGGAAAGGAGGGGAAAGGGTATGTGGGAAACTCGAGTAAGGTAGAAGATGGTGTGGTGTGGGGTTAACGCGGCAGCCGCGGTGGCCGATGGGAAGGAGGGCACTCCCGAGGTGCTGGGCAAAAGGGGGTAAACTCCGTTGGGAGGGATACTGCGGATTACGCATCGAAGAGGGAATCCGCTCCCTCCCTCCCTCTCTCTCTCTCTTTCTCCATTCCTCCCTCGTCCGCATCCTTTCGATTTCTTCGAAAATGAAGAGACGGAAGCAATTAGAAGAGGATATAAGCGGGCGAAGTGCGCAGGTCATCAACTACGAAATGATTTTTCTCCCCGTTTCTCAATTCACTCGTCTGTTAGAAAGGAGCGCGTGCGATGGAAAGGCGTGCTTTTTCATCATTGCGTGCTTTTTCACCACTCTCACGACGGCAGGCGGCGTTAATTACGCTTTTCCCTGCGGCAGTTGATTTAAATGTCCCCGGTAATTATGCTAAGGCCCAATTTCATCCGATGACAAAAGCTGGACCTCGAGGACAATTTTCGACTTCACCTATATGATCACCCATCTTTATGCGGTTGAGTAGATGCTCTTCGTATGTACTTTTATGCGAGTTTTATGACTAGGTTCAGAGGTAAACTCTGACTAGATTCTAGGTTTTTGAAGGTGAAAAATGTTCGTTGTATCGGATTCTAAAACTAAGGTGTTGAAAACGAAGAGAGAAGAGAGATTTCAGGTCTGGGAATCAAACCACGGGCCTAAGGCTTACCGAGCTGATGCCCTGAGGAAATGGCTACGTTAGATTTATTCAGGACTTAATGTACCTATTAAATTATTCAATTTGTAACAGCCTCTCCGTTAAAGTGCGAAAGCTGGGTAATTTCACTAGCTGTGGTAACCGGGTCGGTAACACGTAGACTATGAAACCCTTAAGTCGCTGGTTCGAATCTCTCATCTGGTATCAAGATCGTGCTCGTCTTAGGATGATTTCCAGTTAGATGGTGCGGAGTAATATCTGCAGTTGGAGCTCATCAAAACCTAACTTCACCCGTGGATTTTACGTGTGTATGATAAGTGATTGATTTTCCGGTACTAAAAGCTAATGATTACTCAATTTAATAGCGTAAGTATAATACCATCTTTGGTAATCACGAGAATAACCAACTGCCTGCTATTCACCGAATATGTAGGCTGCTATTTTCCTCCATTCAGCCATCATTTTAAACCCATCTGAAAATTCTCTCACTTTCTGTCTGCCTTCATTCCATTGAGATGGATTTTTCCTCTAATTCGTGGTTGCCGAAATTTCAACCGTTTATCGCTGTCTTCAGCATTCTTACATTAAACAACGCATCCATCTACTTTTGCTTTATTCTAATTCCTTTGAACAACGTCCTTTCCTCACATGTCACATTTAGTACACTCTCATCTGTCTCCCCATCCATCCAGGTTTTCTTCTCGTATCTTTTGCACATACTGTTGATGCCGGAGTGATGACATTTACATGGCACCCTAGTTCACATTATTAACACAACGACGTTTCAACTTGAAAGACAATACCTTCTTTGTCGTGAAGATGAAAAAAGGGTCTCTGCAAGAAGTAAAGAATGATAAAATGAATAAGGATTCAGTTTATACCGGCAGCTGCGCGTTTCTCAATACTAATAAAAAAAATAAAAGTGCGTGTCAAAGCTTCGGGGTTGTCGCATGGAATGCTGTATGTGTTATAAGTAAATTAAATTAGTGTGTATCTTGTATGGAATGGGGACGGAAGAATTCTGCTTTTGGAGATGTTCGAGGGCTGGGGGTTAATCCGGTGTTGAGAAAGTGGGTCTAATGTAGGAGATTATGAATCCCACTCACGTCAAGCGATTCAAACAGAGCCCTCCCCTCTCACCCTTCTCTTCAGTGTACCCTCTGGAACTCTTCTTTCTCCCCTCTCCGCGACTATCACGATGGCGCCCTCCAGAACGGTGAGATTATGACATATTAGACTCATTTTCCCGCCGACTTAAACCCATTACAACCTCCCTCTTCCTCTTCAAACTACCCCTGCCCATTCCATACTGGGTATATATTCTTTACTTGCATTCCAAGTAGCGTTCTTGATGATGATGCCTAAGCGTTGAAACGCTCGTCGAGTTTGAATAAATGAAACAATCTCAAAATGCTTCCTATTGTCCCGAGTAACACATTCACATGCTTCAAAAATATTTGGCCACATATTTTTAGCCTTTTTTTAAAATTAATGATGTTCAGCGTTGCATGACGTTGTTTCAGCGTTATTGAGGTGAAACGTTTGTTTTTATTTCAGCTCGGCGTTGGCTTTTCGAAAATGCACCCCGCAGACGATACTTATTATCATTCCCAGTTTGTGTGTTCTTTAGCTCTTTTTAAGTTTTCCTTAAACTCACTTTTCGATTGATGCCATCGGGTTATGAATGCTTTGTTCTACTTTATCGTTCTCGGGCCTAGGAAGGGTCTCTAACAACGGATGTGATCCAAGCTTCAGTAGAGTATCCTAGAAGTTTCCGTCACTCATGGAAAAAAAAATTCTCTGTTGCTCATAATTTTTCTTCTTATTGTCTTACCTAAAATCTAGTGATGTTTGTGTATACAAATAGCAAGAATGCAGGAAAGAGGCGACTAACACGTACAAGTACAAGCGTAACAATTTGTGGTAACTCTCAACTCCCACCACCTTGACAGTAAGCCACTCTTCGCCCAACACTCGACAAATGGGGATCGAAAACTTTATACCTAAGCATAATATATCCACCGAATATACTTCCTCCTCCTCCCAACCCAGAATAATATATATGTATAATTCAGACGAATGTACATGTATATATACTCTTCTTTTACTCCAGTAAGAAATTTGTACATGACGATTACGCCTTTTCGTTGAAATTATCGGTAACAGAATAGTATTCTGTAAAAGAGAAGAATTACGTCGCAATGAAAAGGTTGGCCGATAGAAGAATCGAGTGGAAAGCTGCGTCTAACCAATCCTAGGATTGTCGACCAATGATATTGATGATAATGATGAGAATTGTATTAATTAGAAAGATAAAGTGCTTTATTCATTGAGTGCGAATGAATTTCCAATTTGGGGGAGGCTGTTAAACATCTCTGATTGTTTAAACTTCCTTCAACATTCATTTACTCTTAGCCGGACTTATTTGAATGCCGTCATGATAGCCATTGTGTAAACCTAGCTCCTAGGTTTTTAGGGATGAGAGGTTTATTTGGAGCTTAAAAGCTCAGATTAGTGTACTTCATGAGTTAGTGAAATGAAGAAATTTTCCATTTGCACTACAGGATGACTGCTTACATTACACGTATCAATACGGTTATTAGATAGAAAAATATGATCTTTTACTGCTCAGGGGAGGAAACAAACTATCAGTTTTGTAGTCTCTCTCATCTTGTGTCCATGAATGAACATAGTTTAATATGCGGATGTTCAAAATTTTTATAACCCCATTGCAAAACATATCAGCTTCTAATGTATGTAAATAAATTTAATCTTAACTTAAGTGTACGCCCTGAATTTGTCGTTGGGAATTTGAATCATGGGAAGAAAATCCGTCCAAGAAGGTTTCGAGGTATTTCTTGAGCTGAATGCATTTTTTTAACTAAAATATTTTTTTGAACTAATCTGCAGGTATTATCCAAATTTCTCTAGTTTCGGAGACAATACGTATTGTATAATTAATATTCTCTGTAGTCATAATTATCAACTTTGTTGCGGCTAGATACTTCCGTTTCTAAAAATTCTTCCAGAAGCTAAGCTTTGTGCTTCGGATTTTTGCCATTTATTTGTTGCCTTTTCGAAATTCATTTCTTGGTTTGCTTTGCATCATAAGAAAATCAGAGTTTGATCATGCGTACTTTCCCGTGGCCTAATTACAAGGAAGCCTTCTAATTTGACTCTCGGAGCACTGTAATTTGATTTTAATGTCGTCATATCTCGGTTGCCATAGGGATGCGATGTTGTCTCATCCGTGATCTGTGCAACTAGACGACGAACCTCTTAACTTTTGGATGACAAATTCCATTTTGGATGACGTAGCATGTCTCAGGCTACGGTTTTTTGCCCCAGTATTATGCTTTGATTACATTTCCAAATCAAGATACGGCGGAATTTGCTTTAAAAATCTCTTCTGTTGATTTTATATTGCATGCCTTCATTGTCCCATATTGGCCGACGCCTGTTTATATTAATTTCGTCGAACCACATTTCTCAAATTCCTGTTGGGAACTTCTTTTTCTGGCATTTTTTGATTCGTGCCCTTTTGTTTTACCATGAATTGATAATAAATATCAATATAATCTCACCAATCATTTTTAAAATTTTATTTCTCCTGGTATGCAACATGGAGTGTTTTGCGTCCTCTTTATGATTTTTGGGGATCGAGTTCTCCATACGATCAGATATGGCAAAGAGTGCTAATTTAAGTTATCAATAACATATTTCGTCCACGGTTTGTAAAAAAACTGACTTGATTCTTATTTGTTTCGAGTGATATGCTTCAAGTGACTTAATAATTATGAGGGATTCTCACTAAGCAACTAGTACCCTTTTGGTTTCTGTAAATCTATAGAATTATAGTCTAGTCTTACGTTGTTTCATCAGCATAAATATCCCTTCGGGCCACAGGTGGCCTATGCATATTGAACAACTATTGTATACCTTCTTGGACGATGAAGTCACTTTTCTGCACATTCCACTGTATTTGTCCAACAACTTGCACTAATTTTGTTCTTAATGTCTCACTTTATTTCAGGATTTGCATTATTTTACTCCATATTCTCCTCTTGTCAAAGAATCATCGTGAAAGCATAGACAAAGAAATATTTTTTATAATGGACCATTACGAAGTTTAATTATTGAAAGCATACACAAAGACATATTATTTACAGTGGACCATTACAAAGTGCAACTATTTTATTCTCGATTTCCTCATGGAGAGATTCCACATAGTAAAGCCCGAAGTCATTACCAGAGAAATATTCGTCCGTAGTCAGTCATCCTACAGCACTTTGACTTTTTTGGAATCATATTCATCATCGTTAGTGAGCAATCCTGCGATTGGTTTGACGCAGCTCTGAATTCTTTTATCAGCTTACCTGTTCATATTTACGTATTTCTTCTCTTTCACATCCTTCATCACTTGTTTTATGCATCTCTTCCGAGGCCTTCCTTTGCTGTTCTTTCCGTCCACTTGTCCTTCAACGATTGTCTTCATCTGGCCGTCACATGACGTGGTCGATTAAGTTGTCCCGTCTTCTTCTTAGGGTATTCAGAAGACTTCTATTTTCTCCCACTCTTCTTAGGACTTCCTCGTTTGGTCGATGCATTTGATCTTCATCATTATTTTGTATCACCACATTTCGAATGCTTCCACCGTTTCCTTCTCCGCTGCTTTCATTGTCTATGGCCCATCGCTATGAAGAAACATGCTCCAGATGTACGTTTCGATGAATTCTTTCCATATTCTACGCATTTAAATATTCCGTATAATTTCCTACATAAAACACTTCTTAATTTGTCATAAGACGTGTTTCTTCTATCATTGTCTCAAATCTCATCAAACTAAATTTATCATATTCCTTATAAATCACGCAATTCCATAATTTCCTTCTCTGACACGCAAATCCATGAGTATTGAAGTTTTAACTCATATATACTTTCTATTTTTATTTGAAGTCCTTCTTATTTTGTTTTATTCTCTTCTCTTAGTAAAGGCTCAATATCAGGTGAGTAAAATAATATGTAGCGTATCGCAGTTACTTGCACATTCTTAACATTTGTAAGGCTTGGAAAGTATTTAAAGTAATTTTCTTGAAATCGAGATTCTATTGCAAAGAGAATGACACGTTGTAGGTAAGGTAGGATGAAGCCCTCGAGGGATATTCATGCTCCGTGTAGACGCAAAGCAAGTATTCTACAGCGATGTTTGCAGAGGCACTCGAACACCGCATTCCATGGACCGTATGCTGTAGGAAAGCGGTTTGCTCAAACTGCCGTATTCTCATTCAAAAAGTCTTATTCACGTTTCTCGTTGGGTTGCCTGCTGCGGGTGTTCTGTGCCCTGGAGTTCTTCTTTGTTCTCTTATGACCGCTGAGTCAGTAGGAGGGAATTATTTTTAGAAATTTCTTTCCCGCGGCCAGGTTAATTCTACTTTCAGCTTAAAACGCAAGCTTGGATTCAATAAAAGAATCAGAAACGATGATTATTAAATCTGAATGATGCATATGAAATGATTGGACCAAGTGACTGAAGAGGATGTTTCCATAAGAATACGGAAAATTTAAAAGCGATAAAAAATTCCGTAAAGAGGACTGGATAATGTTGACAAACATATCTTAAGACGTTATTGCCTCATGAATGTAGTCGTCACGGAAAAGATGAACGCTAAAATCCAAAAATCTAGACTTCGGGTTAGATGTACGGAGTAATTTGGGCAAGATATAAAAGAGAAACATCATATTAATTTGATGATGTTACCCGATGTAAAAATTGAGTGAATATGTGCATCAAACTGATCAGAGAATTGATGACTCATGGCGCCTGTAAAAAATTGCAAGCTGCCCTCGTACATTCCATTATATAGATGGACAGTAACTCCTTTTCTTAAGGATAACGCCGAAAAAAGAAAGCATAACCAAAGGAAAATTGTGATTGATATTTATTACTCGTTGGATCTGAGGTTTCCGCGGCGTTTCTCAACACTGGTAACGGCTTTCGGGCGTTCCTCCGCGTCGTATTGTGTCAGGGTGACGACAGTTTCTCCAGCCATCCTGCTGGCGTCTTCAGGTCAGAAGTGTCAGAGTTTAACTTCTGATCCGAAGACGCCAGCAGGATGGCTGGAGAAACTGTCGTCACCCTGACACAATATGACGCGGAGGAACGCCCGAAAGCCGTTACCATTTATTACTCGTGCAGATGAAATTTTACTTGCCGGATTAGTGTTTGCTGACGTTATTGCGCGAATTTTGCTGCCTCAAGCTGCTTTAAGCTGACTTCATACTAAATTTGATTGAATGCTTGATAAATATGCACCCAATTTTCGTGATATTCGCTGGTATCTAATAGAAGCTTTCTAAGTCTCACTCAAAATGCCATGAATACAGATAGATTTCCGTCGTTTTCTCTTTATGTGATATATAATAGGATTGTTAAATACTGCGGGGATAGGAGGCATTGGCGATTTGCACTAAATTACAGATTTCATCATCAGGGAAGCAAGATGTATTGATTGAGGAATGGAGGAAGTTGAAGAGATTGGCTTCGTGGCTCATAGAGCGATTAAGTCGGAAACCTAGAAGATCGTGGTGCTTAAGCGATATTGCCTTATTGAAGTGTGCTTTGCAATAAAGGAATAGTAAATGTAGCTAACCCACTCTACATTAATAGTACTCGTGGAAACACGTTTAGAATTCTTTCAATATTTTATAATATTTTCTTATGTTTAATATCCGTTTGAAGATTAATTTGAATCTAAGTTCAGTTTCAGCGTTCATAAGGACCACTTTCAGGTTAATCCGATAGTTTCTAGGCTTAATTTTCATCTACAAGAAACAGGTTTTTGTTCTGGGAACTGAGCTCTCATTGAAATTTATTATTCCATCTCTTTCTTGTTCATTGTTAGAAGTAGTTTCTTGAAAATGAGTACCTCCATAGACGGTATTATTGAAACAAAACTATATTTGATGGTGTGTCTGCGGATTCTCATCCTCTCCTCTGAACTAATATTCATCTACATCATCTTCATTCCATACGATGTGCCATACATTCATGATTCTCATTTCGAAAGCCTCCAATCTCTCTGCAAAAATCTTCAAGTACCATCCTCTTTTTGATCAAAGACAAATAATTACATTGAACAAATAATTACAGCATAAAAGTGTCCGCTCCGTATTAATGCTTTATAAATAGCTGGTGATGGCCGTTTTAATTTGTCTTCTTAAGATGTACTTTCTATTGCGCACCGTTAAAACCTCGAAAATATTTTTTTTTCTATTGTAATCGTTATCTATTCGAAAATATTTTACTCAATGTTTTTTAATTTTATATTTCTTGCAAGAAAGCAGTGTTGCCGAATAAGTTGGTGTTGGTAAAGTTTGCATTTCGATTTATTGACCAATCCAACCTCCATGAATAACACCAAGGAACTATTGCAACTTCTCTTCCGTATTTATATTCATTGGTATCTTGAATTTTAGATGTGTATTGGAATGGAAAATTGATCATTCTTCAATTCCTCTTTTCCAGCCTCACTGACTTTTCAATTCTGTGATGTTCACTGATTCTCTTGACTTATCTGATCCCGGACGGAAGCGAATTTGGTCATTCGTGACCGAAGTAGTGCTCGCCCGTGTAGCTCCAACATCATGGTAGCAAATTAAATTCTGGCTCACGTATAACGTTTTATGGGGTTACGTGGAAGAATGGACTACTTAGCCTCAATCTCGACTCAAATTAAGATGGCTTATTCTTAAATTAAATTTGTCGATTTTATATGTTGGTGTAATAATCATCATTGCCATTGGTCAAAAATCCTAAGATTGGTTTGACGTAGCCCTCCACTCGATTCTTCCATCGGCCAACCTCTTCATATTAACGTAATTTTTCTTTTTTACATCCTTAATCACTTTTTCCATGCATCGGTGTTACCATGTCCTACATTATATCACGCTGAATAACTAATAACTCTTACAATGGGAGGCTACGTACCTTGACCTCGCGATTTGAATGCCTTAAATTTTATTTGGTGCAGGAGGTAAACAGAAATGGACATTTCATAAGAGCTCTGGCCAACTTGGAGTAGTTTTATTGTAAATAATTATTTTTTAATCGTGAAATAGGAATTCGAAAGCGCCAGTTTTATACGCTATTGTGGTAGTGGTCTAGTGGGTAGACTCGCGGGATTCCTAACTAAAGTTCGTAGGTTCGGGACCCTCTTGAACTAAATTTTTTCTCTTCAGAATTTACAAATTTTTTAAGAGGGGAAGAGGATTGTCGAAAACATAAATTGTAGTTCATTGATGACTGTATTTATAGCATTCTCAAGCTCACCAATAATCTTCTAATATGAGAACAATTTATACTCGACGAGGAATGAACATTGAACTTTTAATTTAACTGAGGGGACTAGCGTTTTCGACTCTCATAATTCGGTGCCTGCGTTTATTTCATGTGAATTTTAAATGCATTTTTCGCCATTTTCTTTGTTGCCAAACACCTAAATTTGTTCGACCATTAGTCTAATATTAAAAGTAACGTATATGCTTTCGTCAGTATGCATGCATGTAAGTAAGTATACAATTACACGAATTGTAACCAAACAACCCCTGCCATACGACATTGCAGCACTTCGCACGGTAGTATGTATATCCGTGACAACAACCGGAATCAATGTGCTTAATTGGGGGATGAAACAGAATAAATGGATTTAAAGTAAAGCGCTCCGTTATATCGGAAGTGAAGCTCTCCATCGTTGAGTGTTTCACAGTAAGAGTATTGTCTTCGGGGTCGGCGGTATTAGAAAAAAAATGTAAATTGTGTCCGAGGCTCGTAACAAAAATATTGGTTAAAAAACTTTAAAAAATTCATACATTCTGAAGGAAAACAAATTTAATCCCGGAAGGTCTCGAACCTACGAATATTGGTAGGAGAATCCCGCAGTCAACCTACTAGACTACTATCACACTATCGTCTATCACACACGAATGGCGCTTTCGAAATCCTATTTCACGATTAAAAAATAATTATTTACAATAAAACTACTCCAAGTTGGCCAGAGCTCTTATGAAATGTCCATTTCTGTTTACCTCCTGCACCAAATAAAATTTAAGGCATTCAAATCGCGAGGTCAAGGTACGTAGCCTCCCCTTGTTAGTCCCAAAGCAACCGCAATACTAATGGTCGAGGTGGCGTTCAAGCCCAGGAACGTTCCGTATTATTCTAAGTCCGTGTTGCGTAGGTACCCTTGCGTTACCAACCTGACCTCCGCGTATTCTCTCTTATGCTAACTCATCCAATAGGCTTTGGTATCTTAATGCAATTACCCTAAGTAATTTTTTCAGTGTATTTTTTATTTACGTCATTGCTTTTGCTCGGCGAAGGTGACCCCGACCCAAAGCCCAAAGTGCGGAAATGCGTAATCGCTCGCGCGGAGAATTGAATTTATCCTCCCTCACTCCTCCAGCCGCGACAAACGGCGTCGAGTTCTTGTCCATGAGCGTTCGCCGGAATAGTTTCCCCGGGCGACGAATGAGGGAATAAAATCCGGGGAAATTGGACCGGAATCCTTTTTCGCGCACGGCGGTGAATTAGCAGCAGGCGCAGTTTTCGTAATTACGAATTGATCGCGGTGCTGAATGCCCCGAAATTGAGTGCCCGGCGGCGGCGGTGGCGGAATACCGCGGTCGGTGCGGGCCTCCGCGTCTCCCTCGACCGTGGGGCATTGAGGGGGGCAACTGCCCCCTTCCTAACCTCCCGCCCCCTCCCACACCCCCTCTCCCGCGCGGCCTCTCCCGAGGGACTGCTTGATTTTCGGTCACACGCCGACGCGAGGTGGGGGTGGGAAGGAACGTTTCCTGGCGAAACAATTGAAGTCTCTCGCCCGTCGAGGGAGATTGGGAGAGGATACGGCGAGGGCAGAGCGGTGGAAAGCACTCGCGCGGGCGCCGGCGAAATGGAAATTTAAGACCTCGGACTGCGCCTGCGCATTTATTACGGCCCGCCTCGGGAATTAACGTTGGCTAGAGCGGTGCCCCGGTCCGTTTCTGAGCTCTGGAACCGCCCTGAAGGTTAGGACCCACTGCTCCCCGCTCCCCTTAGTGTCTTTGATGCCTCGAATCTCGTCTAAAATTCAACCGCCCATTGATGCGATTTCATTGCGCCTTAGCCCAGGGTCCTTTTCTGGCAAAGGCAAGCTGCCAGCAACGCAAGTGAGATCCAGGCTAGAAAAGGGAAGAGAGGTTGGAAGAATGCTTTGAATGCCATTTTAGCCGAGCTTGCGGAACAAATAAGACAGAATAGTAATTCAACCCTGGCTAATTTCTCTCTTGCATGACCGCAGTATTATTTTCTGTTCTCGTTCCTTTTCGAATGATCAAGCCGAAAGTGAGAGCCACTCCCTGAAAACCTTAGGTGGACGATAATGCTCTCCTTCATATTTCACCACTGTAAGGGCGGAATGCAAATATGGACTGAAAAAATCAATGAACGAATTGAAAACTATTGTTTTTTATTCTCTTCTACTGTAATTCACTTTCTTGGGAATTGGATAGTATTCTTACTCAGTGGACGGGAGTGCAAATGAACATTTCAGAGACTTTTTGGGCCGAGTTATAAATGGTGTAATTGGGTTTTACACTGTGTTCCAACGGCCAAGGTTGCATTGCCTTCTTTGAACTAAGCTCTTAGTATGAGTTAACTACCACGTCCATGCCTGGGGCGGGATTCAAACTGAGGACCTTTGAGTCACCATTCCGGCGCGTTACTGACCTGGATACCGCCACCGGCGTGTTACAATTTCCCATAAATTGAAGGCCGAATCTGATGACAATGTGCAAAATTTGACATTTTGGCTGTGGAACACGATGAGCAGTAAATTGCAATTAGCAGTCAATCCTAGAAGCAGTAGATAGTTGTCTATTGGTGTTTATGCACTTGGAGAATTGCCATTTCCCATTCCTATCACTCGCTTCAAGTAAACATGGTTATTTCTTCGCATCAACGTATCTACTTCTAATGAACACAATACATTTTTCTACTCCGCTAGTTTTATTCGAAAACCGAAACCTATCTGCATAGGAAAAACAAGAGTTTTACGCCACGAATCAAGGATCTTCTTAGATTGTTCCTTATGGCTTAAACGATTCATCTACGGCGGTGGGAGCGGGAGGTTGAAGGAGTGGGAATTGGAATACTATCCCTGTGATAAAATAACCCTAAAAAAATGAAGCGTCAAGTTTTATTCTCGCAGCGTTGTGTGATTAATATCTTGCTATTTGTCTTTCTCCCCTCTTTCGCTTATGGGCTCCATTAAATATGACGTTGGAAAAGGACGCATGCATAAAGATGGCCCGGAAAATGATGAAACGAGTCAAGCAGATTCGAGTCTGATTAAAGATATCTTTGTGCTAAATTAAGTTCGCAAAAAAATATCTCGCTCCCTGGAACAGTGGGTAATCCGAAAACTGTATCACTGGGTCTCGCGTAAAGTTCCAACAGGCGATTAAAGTTAGTGCGTCTGTTCCTCTTAATATACGATGAACGTCATATTTTAATCGTGCGTATTGTCTCCTTCTGTGAAATTAATTCTAGCAGTAGACTTATGCAATGAGTGCTTTATTTCGGTTCGCGAAATAATGGCAAATGCTCTGGCAATGATATATAGCGTGCTGTTTCCCTTCGTCTGTTATCGTGTGAGAAAAATATGATTCGTCATTTATATTCGGCAAATGTTATTGTAGAAATATAACAGGAATTATTTGAAGAAATGGTGAAAATAAAATCTTGATAGCATTATTTCATTATTTAGATTACTCTTATAAAGTTATAATAAGAAATAATGGTTGGTAGTAAGTTAATGAAATGATACTCGGTGGAAGAGAGTGAAAATAATAATTATTCCTCTGCGTAGAAATTCTTGAAGGTTAACACTTCCACTTGCTCTTTTGGTTGCATATATTGTACCTGTCTATAACAGTAAGTGAGGCCGAGTCCGTAGCGTCCATTCTGATGAAACTATCATAAGTTTCGTCCCGTAAGAAAGTGGATTCTTTCATTCAGCATTGATTGTTTTGGCCAAGAAAAAGCCCCAATCAGGATTTTATTTATTGGTGGATTCGTTTCGCCCCCTTCTCATCTGATATACCGTCCGGGGTGGCTCTTTGAGGTTAGAATCTACATCTACGGCTTAGAGTCTACATCTACATCTACAGCAAGCCATCTCGAGGGTGCGTGGTAGTGAGTCAATACCTACACTACGTATATGCAATTAAGAGATGTAAGACTACCCATCAGGGAAACGTGATGGTTATACAATTGAAAAATAAAAGAAATATCTCGGGTAATCGCCACGTCAATGATTCCCGACCAATGTTGTTCAGTTTTTCAAGGGGAATGTGTGTTGCCAGTGAACTTATTTATATTTATATGTCAGTTAATCGCTATGGCCCACAACAGTTTTAGACGACAGACTATAGTCTTTATTAATGGCTTAGGAATTTGTTGAAATGTATTAATTTTTTATTTCAATTAGGTAGGCAAGGGTGTGTTCAACATAGAATAGTAGTAATGGGAAGAAATCTTTCTGCACTATTCGTACTATAGACTTATCGACCTATATAAAGCATAGTGAAACACACTTTGTACATACCCACAGTATTTTCAACAATGCTAATCCATTCCGACGGCTGTAGCGTCATCGTCAAGTGTAACAAGATAAAAATTCCATCAATTTTACGCTACCTGAATTTCACCTACCTATCCGGTTGCTACTATGATCTTATTGGTGTTCAGAAGAATTGCGGATGACGGCGTGTAAAACCTAGGATTCCTCTCATATGTAGTTTCAAATTTGATATGACACAAGTTTGCAAAGACACAAGGCTGGAAACAGATGGGTGAGGAGAAGAGATAACCTCAGGCGCCAAGAGGACCAGAGCTTAACGTCCCATCCTACGGGCGGAGTACTGAACTGAACTCGAAGTACTCTCTACTAGGCATTCAAGTAGGGACCGGTTTACCAATGAAAATACCATTCACTGCTAGTGTTCGAACGAGATGGGGGACGAGTATTCTAACTAACAAACCAACCCGACCCGTAACTTCTTTCCCATTTATCTCCCTACTGTGGAAGGTTGTATAGGTAAAATGTCCTCCGAATTACGTTTTCCTTCCGGCTTTGCTTAAAGTGGGCGACCAGGGTCGACCCTGAAATGAAGGCAGCTGTCGTTGGCGTGAATTTAAGGGGTTGGCTTCCCTCCTTTAATATGGTTGGAGCCACCTAATTTGAGAAAGGTGACTGCCCCGGGCAGTAAATCTTGGGGAAGTGCCGAAATTTAGAATGAATAGACCCTGGGGAAGGAACACCCGAGACGTAATAGCCTCAGTATATGCTAACCTAAACTCTTGGATAAGGACTGGGGTAGCCTGATAGCAATTTTCTTAGGGTACTTCGGCTAACTTTTCTCGCGAGCTTTGAACTGTCACCCCTCCTCCCCCCTCCCTCTCAGTCTGAAGTGTAATTAGGATGCTTGTTATAAATACTAAACTCTTCTTTTCCGCTAAGTAATTTTCATCTCTGGATTAATTTAAATTGTTCTCAAATCTATCGATTGGCTCTACTCACGCGATCATTATATACTTAGTATGTATTTTAAACTCTACTTCATGCTTGCGTGACTATATGTACTTTTAGATCTTGCAATTACTTTTAGATAATTTCTCGAATTTCCTATAACAATATACAACAGAAGAGCGTAATATTGACAAAGTTGTCGTAAAAGATAGACGAATAGGTAACGTGAATACCTGATAACCCGAAAGTCATGAGTTCGAGTTCCGGATAGGATATGGGTGTATTTTATTGTATAAAATGAATTGAAGCACAGTTATTGAGTAAAACCTGTACGTAGCAACAAGAATCATTAAAGGTTTGTAGAGGAGAGTTGGAGTTGTTCTACTCTACCGAAATCTGCTTTCGACATACCTTGGCCGGACGCAGAACTTCGCATTGAAATTATTCGAACTTATATAATCAATCAAACGGATCCTTTGTGTTAACTCTGGCGACAGAGTCGTGGAGCTAAAAGCACATTGTAACTAACTACATGCATTTTGTTGATCTTTCAATGATGCAATGAATCTATGGCAAACGCAATTCCCCTTTGAATGGCTGTGAGCGGCATTTCAAACTTTAACGTGATTTTCGCAACGTTCTGCGCACTTAGTTTATGGAGGGCTCCGTAAATTTTTTATTGTGTGTCCAATCAATGCACGGAGGCTTAAATATCGATCTTTTGTTGTCATCAGAAGGAAACTCTCACCCCGCCATGTAGGTTAGCTATTACATCAAAACATGGAACAGAGATAGAGAGAGGAACCATTCAGTTCACCTATTCATTCATTCGTTCCTCCTCTCTCGCTCTATTCGCGACCACAAATCAAGGAGAGGGTAACAATAAAAAACTATTTTTCTGACTAATTTTCGCCTCTCCGTAGTCATTCTTTAAGAAACCTCTTCAAATATTTCTTGGCATGACTTATTTGACATTGTGCAGATTTATACGAATGTTGATGCGAGTTTCTTCTGGATTATGACTAAGATATGTTATCATAGTTTTGACTAAGTGGGGGAGGCGATCCTTCAGCAGAGGTCATTTGCACTATTTAGAATAGGTGAGTAATTGGGGAGAGGAAAGTATATTTCAGAGAACGGAGGAAGGGTGGAGAGTAAACCAGCGTTGACATTAGCCTAATCTAAATGAACGGCACCAAGGGGCAAACGTTTAAACGTCCCATCAGACGGACGGAGTACTGCACTCTAAGTGCTCTCCCCTCAGTACTCAAGTAAGGGCCAACATACCAATTAAAAATCACTGGCGGAATTCGATTCCGGATCCACGGGATTGGAGGCCAATACTTTAGCCACATTTTCTGGTCGTTTTCCTTCAAATGAATATTTCCATGTATCCATATTGTTGCAATGAGGTGTTCTAGGGTTTTACTTGAAGTTGAAATATGAAAAATGTTTAATCAGGATCCGCGCTTGAAATTTTTATTTTAATGAAAGAATTCCACTTTAGTGCTAAAATGATCATAAATTGCAGAGAGATTCAAGTGTTTTTTTTTAAATTGAAAAGTTAGCGTGAAATCGTGTTTTTTTGCTTTGAGAATGAGCTTTCAGGCAGTCTTCCGAAAATCATGGGCGAACGTTATTATATCGATAAGCATCGAAATACCTTATTTCAGGGACTGTTTCAGGAGAATAAAAAAAAAACATTTTTTTGGGTTTTATAAATCATTATTCAATCATTACTGTTCATCATGTCTTAGTGCATCTCGGGAAGAAGCACATTGCCACCCTTTTCTGAGCTTATTTCTTTTCATGTTCAATGGCGAGATATCGGAACACAGACGTCACAGTTATCTTTCAATCGACATTGTGGCAAATGTTAGGAATTTAAAAATGCACTATTTTTCGGTCAGTATATTTTCTACCTAAACGGTTTTGAGAAACATCTGCTCATATTTTCACAAACCTGTTCAAGCATGTTATCAGATAAAAATAAAAAAGTCTAATGTACGGCCCGGGCCCTATTTTCATTCCATCATAACACCAAAATAAAATTTCTAGAACCTTGTGCGAAGATTGTGGTCGGTTGAATGCCTAAAATTTTTACCTTAACTCCATGAGATATACCCTCTTTGCCAGAATGGCCTTTATAGTATTTTAACAGAAATTACGAACTTCTTGAAAATAAAAAAGTCGGAACTTCTTAGCAGTTGAAAGTCAAACTAAAAGGGGTGGACTGAAGAATAGTAATTTTATTTGCCAAACTAAATGCAATGCACGTGATCAACTGTATCAAATTAAACGGTGGAGTCTGGGAACAGTTTTAATGCTTATTCTGCTCAAATGTTTCGAAAAGTTTCATGGTTAAGTGTCAACAGAATGTTTAATTGTAAGTGTTCCTTCCTGGAAAACAATAGTTCTCAAAAGTTTAATCGAGTCTTTAAGAAGCTTACGAGTTTTAGAGTACTCCTTGGGGCTACTTATCAACAATTTTGGTGACAGAGTAAAACACTAAGGAGAGCTTTCAAAATTCAAAAGCGGTTCAGTTCCATAATATGCTGTCCATCTTGGAGATTCAAGCATGAAATTTACTTAAATGTAAAAAATGTTTATATATTTCGAAATCATATGCCATTTCCCGTTCCGAGAACGTAGAACTGTTATTTGAGAGTATGGTAATAAATATGCCGAATAAGTCTTTTCGTCAAAGTTACCGTACCATGCCGATTTTATCTTAGTTTTGCTGCACGATTGCATGTTATAACAATGCGATAATGCAATGAAATCATGCCTACGATTGATAAAACTAAAACAGAGTATTCTTTCAAGAATCTGGTATTACATTTCTGATGATTTTTTCGACAAATTAGTCAATGTCACATTAATTCCTACATCTCCATGAGAAACGAATTTAATTTTAATTTCTTTCTGAAATTGGTCTAATTTTTGGGCTTTGAGAAAATAGATCAAGCCTGAAAATTTGTTACATAAGTCGCCTAATTGGCTTCCTGTAAAAGGAAAACATATCGATTAACCAGCCAAACTGTCACAAATAACTTATAAGATCTTGTTTGGTATACGTCATTGTATCGGTTTTAGATAGAGCTTTTTATTTAGCGACGTTCATTTTCCATACTCTAAAAATACCTCGCCGTCATAGCCTGTGTACAATAACTAAATGGACTTGTACTGATCCGTTTCTGGGAAATAATATTGCTGAATATATAGACGTTTACATATGACATCTAAATTATTCATATTACGAGTAGAAATGATGTATGTTTGAAATGTTTGAAGCGATCGTCCATCCATCTGTACTACGCTCTGCCTCGGAAATGATTTGTTTGACTCATACCTTATAGACCTGACCGTCTTGTGTGAATGTCAGAGAAAATGTTCAAAAAATCGTGCTCAAAGTAGAAGGATGATTTTGTTTATTCATCGTTTTACTCGATTTTCCAGTTTTCAGAGGACAAGGATTAATCCAATTCACTAAAAATAAGCAAAGTTTTAGCATCAGTCTCGGGAGAATAGACAAGGAAATTGTTAGATTCTCGCCATTGAGGATATCTCTGTTTAAATTGGCTAAACCATATTTGGTTTACTTGATTTAATGGTTTTATCTGTCATGTGATTTGTGCGATCCTATAATTTCATTAGTTGATACGTATTAATCATGATACTGAAGGCTTTCGGTGGAACGATTAAAGGGATAATGTTTTATTGACTCATGACTATGTGACTGAATCAAAGCGGTAGCATTTACTTGCCTCCTTTAGAAATAGGTTTACATTATAGGTTCACAAAATGAGCAATTATTGCATTTTGTTTAGTAGAGCACTCTAAAATTTACTATTCGAATATTAATAAATGCATTCTAAGTGGAATAACGTTGTTGCGTTAACATGAAGAGGTTGGCCGATAAAAGAATCGAGGGAAGGGCTGCGTCATCCCAATCCTAGGATTGATGAGCGATGATGATAAAATGGAATTTTGGAGGTAATTTAATTACTAGGACTTAAGTTTTAAAGGATCCGAAATCCAAATATTTCCCAGTAACCATCCATCCAAGAAGTTGTTGTGAGAGAAATAAAATTGATGTGTGTTGTTGACATTATTCATAAGTGGTTTCCAGTCCGTCCCGCATAAAAGACATAATAGGTGGGACGAAAGGAGTAAAAATGGGAACAGAAGGGTAAGGAGGAGGGGGGAAGAGAATCCTGGTGTCGGTATTAACTTAATCTTAATGATAGATACGAACGGAACCACAGCTTTACGTCCTATACGACGGACCAAATAATAAACTCTCTCCATAAGGATACCAAATAAGGTTTCCAATTTCATTTCTACTGGCTTTCAACCCCGGTATTCAAAGATAACTTTCCTCTTATTCTACGTGTTTCTCGTGTGTTTTTAAGTCTATACCCGCATTCATAGAAGCTTCAGACCGGGAGGGTAGGTGCAAGGATATAAATGGAATAGTAATGAGGAGAAAGGGTGGAGAGAAACCCGGCGTCGAATTCAGCCTACTCTTAACGAAAGATTCCACGATAACCAAGGCTTAACGTCCCGTCCGGCAATCTCAGTTCTGAACCCCAATTATTCTTCACACAGCAATCAAGTAGTGGCCGGTTTACGCGGTCCTTCACCCCCTGCCACACACTCTCGCGGTGGCTTGCAGGGTATCGTGTAGATGTAGATGTAGATGCATGTATTAACCCCTTAAATACTAAAGATACTAACAATCAAGTTGCATAGACAATATAGTTGCTAGTTTGCATGTTAGTAGTGCATGCTTGGTGATCTTCACCCCCTGTCACACACCCTCGCGGTGGCTTGCAGGGTATCTGTAGATGTAGATTTAGATGTCCTCTACGCGAAAAGATACCAACACTTTTCGCAAGATACGTAGACGACACCTTCGCCATTCCCACGGCTTGGAAGAGCTGAACAAATTTCTTCAGCACCTTAAGAGCCAAAACTCCTCCATTCAGTTCACTATGGAGATAGGGAAGGACAACAGACTTCCATTCTTGGATGTAGTCGTCACCAGGAGACCGGACGGCAGCCTAGGACACTCCGTTTACCGGAAGCAAACACACACAGACCGGTATTTCCACTCCAACTCCCATCACCACCCCAGGCAGAAATCATCTGTAGTCCAGACCCTATACCACAGGGCACACATTATTTCTGATGCAGATTCCATCACTAGAGAGAAACAGCAACTCCTGACAGTGCTCCAACAAAATGGATACAGCCAGGATCTCAACCTCAAGACCGCCAGGAAGGGAGAAGAAAAACAAGGGATAGCCCTAAAAAGGACCTTCGAGGCTGCGGTCAAACAAGAGGCCAAGACCTATGCCCTGGTGCCATACGCCGCAGGCACCTCTGAGAAGATCGCCAGAGTCCTCGCTAAGCATGGCATCGTCATGAGATTTAAGAGCGACATGAAGACCTCGGACCTACTCAGAACGGAAAAAGATCCACAGAAGGACATCCATGAGGGCGTGTACGAGATAAAATGCATCTGCGACAAATCGTACATCGGCCAAACCTCCAGGTCCCTGAAATGCAGATTGGAGGAATATTAAAGGGCCACCAAGAAGAAACAATTCCGCCTCTCCCCTGGCGCAGAGCACGCCTAGTCAGCTCCCGGACACAGCATACATTTTGACGATAGCAAAATCATCGCTAGGGAAAATAAATATTTTCCTCGGCTGATACGGGAGGCAATAGAAATCGCTAAGCACTCATAAAAGTTCAAAGGGGAGGACGGCTACCAACTCTCTAATACTTGGAAGAGTTTTTTTCAAGCCTTATACCAACCAGAGCACAGCGGAACCAACGGCCAATCAGAGCGCACCGGTCTAAAATTGAGCCGTATATAAGACGGAAAATTTCTCTGCTTTAATCCCTTCGGACCTGAAGATGCCGACTGGAAATCCGGCGAAACTGTCGTCCAGCAGGATGAATCAACGCGGGAGGAACCCGAAAATTCTCGGATGGATGTCAACTTGGAAACTACTAAAAACGAAAGGTTCCACGGGATCCGCGGTTTAACATCCCACACGGACTGAGTACAAAGTGCTCACCTTGCAGCATCCAAGTAGTGGCCGGTTTACCAGTGAAATACTATTTCACTGCCGGGATTCAAAATCGTGTCCTCGGGATGGGAGCCTAAAACTCTAACCACCACGCCAACTCCAACCCAATCCCTGGTTTTTTCTCTGGCATCATTACGGAAACACTTTAAGCTTCCCATTTGAATTTATGTCATTCCCATCTGGAAGTTCTTCCGCCGCGTCTCAAGCAACAACTCCTCTCAGAGCGCAGACCGGAGAGGGAGAGGGGGAGGAAGGAAGGGGAGATGTGCGTCTACACATCTTTCCCATTCGCTCGAATCACAGAATTCCCTCCGCGCCCTTCGTCACTCACTTCGTCCTTCTCTCCTTCCCCTCGCCGGCAGCGCCCTCTCTCGACTTTCCTTCCGGCGTCCCTGGACCGACGAGCTGAAGAGGAGCTGAAGCCTTTTCGTTTTCTTTCCTCGCGGACCTTCTCCAACCTTCCCCCCACCCCCCTCCCCCTTCTCCAATCCTTCCCTAAGGGGCGCGCGGTGCGTGCACGCGCCTAAATTTTTCATCCCGAAGGCATCCCTCGGCGACGTGGGAGGCGGTGGAGGGGGCGTCTTTTTGTGCTGTAGGGTGGGGTTTGGGGAGGGTTGGGCAGGCGGGAGGAAGCACTCGTGAAGGACTGAGTGAGATCAATATGGAAAGGGGGAGTTATTGTGCGAGGGGGGTGGGAGGGTGAAGGAGAGGGAGGGTAGGTTTTCCGGCAGCTTGGGGAAGGAGGGGAGACCTTTCCTCGCATCCCCCTTTCTCTCCTCTCACACCCACCCCCGTTCACCGTGTTCCCCCCCTCCCTTCCTCAATCACACCCCCCCTTTCCCTTTGTGACAGCCGTGTTCGCAGTCTTGGTTCCGGCCCACCCTCTGTCAAACTCCTCTTCCCGTCTTTCTTTTTTTTTTTGGCTCACGGTCGTGGCCACGAATTTAGGGACCCCTCTCTCCGCGAGTGCGACAAAGCGGCAGGCCGAGCTCGAATCCTTTCCCTCGCATGCGGTGAACCCTCTCGTCTACGATATCGGATTTGTGTGTTGGCTAGAGCACTGGTTTCCCATCCCTAGATCATAGGTTCGAATCTCGGCATTGAAAAATTTTCCAATGGCACACTATTTAGGCGCGAGTGGAGGGAACTGCAAATTCAGTACTCCGCCCGCCAGAGGAGACGTTAAAATGTAGACCCCTTGGCGCCTTTCATGACGCTAATCTTAGTGTGCCTAGTAATAATAGTGAAAACAGCATAGCTTTAGTCTTCCCGCCTGCCTCGTTGCGTCCCCGGCAGTGTTCGTGGCTGTCGGCAACACTCCGCCCCGCTATCTCTCACGAGTGAGAGGATTTTCATCTTCCCGCTACGGGACGTCTTCCGCCACCCCCGCATATCTCACATTTGATTCGTGAAATATTGCTCATAAATATCTATTGGTCAGGCGTCGGTAGCGGGCGTGTGGTGACGTATGCCTGTTTTATCGCGCTTGTACATGCATATCTTTCGCGCCGCCTCTTCACAGGGTGATCACGGTCAAAAAAGTAAAACCATTTGTTTTTTCCCTTTGAGAAGGGCTGTTTCTTCCCCACTATCGTTCGCTTTGACCTATTCTGCAATCCTGTTTTCATTTTGTATTTTCTGTATACTGGTACTTGCTTTCTCTCTCGTTTATTAGACACCTTATTACGCATAACTCTCTTTGAGGGGTAATTTTAACAGACTAGCCCCAGGTGTACGATCTGCTTTTGTTTTATCAAACTAGTATCCTTTTCACATGATATACTAGGCCTGTTATTTTATATAAGTTCGTGTTTTTCTTTATTGGTCTCGTAATATGGATTGTCTTATCATGACCATAAAGAGCTCCTTAAAAAAAATACATCACGAGGTCAGGCAAGAGTTATCGCAACTTAAGGATTCAGAGTACTTCAAACATCAAGGTATTCATGTAGCCTAAGCGATATCCCAGGACATACATTACATCTATGCTTCAGTTTGCGTTCAAACCCACGCCCTTTAGGTTATCGAGCTGGGGCGTTCTTTCCGCCGTCATTGAGGTCAGTCTGTGTCTGCCATTGGTGCACTTCTCATCTAAACCCTAATCTTACGTTTTTTTGCAGATGCTCCTATTGCTTAATGCCTTCATAGAATAATAGGATTATCCTGGTTTTATGCTTATCCAGTTAATTGGGAGAATTAGGTTAAATGTTGCAATTATTTACTGAGATTCTCGTTTCTTTGAGCATAAATTCTTTGATGTGATCCCAGCTTACAACTACGGTATTCATTTCACTATTTGTTCGTCTTTTAATGTGCGTTTAATAGCATAGGATGAAAGAAGGAGAAGCTGGACTCCGATATGAAACATATAACTGCTGTTTTAGCGTTTGTTATTGGAATTATATGATGAACTATTCGTCCTCATCGATAAACATATGATAGTCATCAATCCTATGGTTGCAGAAACTTTGATTACTATGTCGTTAAGAACTGTGAGAAGGAATATTGATATAATTTGGCCACTTATTGTCTAGTAGACCAAGAACGTTCAAACTAATATCGCTAACCTTCGATGCGGAAGACACGGCGATCACCATTAACCACGAAAATGTATTTATGAACTGCCATTGCGGACAAATATTTGCATCTGAGCGTGAGGCCTGTAGAGAAACCTTGTCTCATAAAATACGTTTATATTACATATTTACCTGCCTGAGTTTTCTTCTCGTTGAATCTCTGAAGCAACTAAGTGTAGGTATTCATGCTTCCTTTCTGACAGGGAAATTCCGTGGAAATGCTAAACATCGTTATTAAAAAGCCTACTCCCCAGAGAACACTGGCCATGTCTTAACATTGCTGTAATGAGTATAATGCAATGACTGTTTGGAACGAATTCTTTAACTAATTTCTATTATTTTAGTTATTTTAACTAGGTCCGTTTCCTGATTACCCAAAAAGTAACAGTACATTGCACCATTTTGGAGTTTGTTTCCTCTTCGATGCAGGTAGAAATTTGGCAAAGTGGGAATATTAAACACACTTGCCTTCTTTATTCGCTTGAACTTCAAGTAAATTGGTTGATAGAATGAGTTCTTCACAGATGATAAGTAAAGAGAAGATAACTGCGTATATTTATTCCTCATATTGGGAGCCTAATGGGTCAGAGCGATAAGCCTAGATTTGATACAATATCGCTCTCTCTTGTGTTCTTTGGGGCCTTTGGAGCCATTTATGGGGTCGGGAGTTGGGGAGGGGGAAGTTTTAGACGTGGAGTAGGAGGTGGAGAGCTCGAATCCGAAAAACCAGCAAGTTAGAAATCGAAAACCCGATAGTGTGCGAAAGTTGCTCCTTCTCTTTGGAAACCGAACCACTTTTTTCTGTCGCTACTGGTCGATGCCCCTTCACTCTTCGCACTCCAATTGGGCCAATGAAGACCGAGTACGTTTTGGATTTACGATATGCCCAAGGAAAGTTTCCCCGGATGCGAAAAACTTCAGTGGGTGGTTGTGGTGACTCAGGTTGATTGGCAGATGATCAATCAATACGTAGGCTACATACAGCTCTACAAGCCGAGGTCATTTTGCGTAGATACCTACTCCAGCCAAACTTTCACGCGGGGTAAAATATTTTGGATATTCTTCCTTTTCTTGGATAACCAGGATGGAGTGAGAATTGTTGACATTATAAGTTTGTATATTGCTGAAGATACTTGTGTGACGTATTTGATTGACCTTTTGCGTTATATCTGACGTAAAGAGGCGCAGCAGATAGAGAAATGTCATCTTTATCACTCTAATTGCTCATAAAAGAAACACACATCATACAGATAAGCTTCAAAAACTTCGTCACAAACAAATGTAATTTACGTGTTCATTAATGTGTCACCATTCTCATGCCAAAGTAATACAGCATTAGTAAAAACGATTTATCTAGGGTATTTTTTCTCATTTTACGAGCAAGCTCAAGGAATTATATACCGAAAATGGAACGCGGTGTCTGGAGATGCGAAAATGAATTTGCCTTCGGGCACTGTTTTTATTACCATTAGTGGCATTTTGCCGATGCAGCTTGAATTGGTTGGGCTTAGAAGTTATTTCTAAACTCTACGCTGTACCCCTTGCAACTATCTTTACCTCATGGTTGCTCACCTGTTTGGCATACTTTTTATTGCATTTATATCCACACCAAACATATTTTTTTGCGCCCCCTTCCCCACTGTCATAGTGCTTTTTCTTCTATCGTGGCCTTCAGTATCCCTCTATCTCATATTATTTATGCACCATAATTATTTTTATTCCATTTATTAATATCATCCTATTACTTTAGTCTCCTTCCAACCATAAAGGCCGTTTCACGTGGTGAAGATCATGCGCATGAATGAATTTGCGAATGAATTCAAATGATCACCTGAAATTGGTTCCCCTCAAGGGAGTTTTGTACGGTGAATAATCATTCGAAGAAATTCCTTGAATTTTCTCTGCTGAAAGGATGCGTAGTGGTGGATATCTATGGTACATATCCATTCACGGGAAATGTCCGACCAACGCTGCTATTTCGATTGTCGGAATGGTTTGTTCATTTCGTCTGATATATGTGATTGATAAAACAAAGTGTAGTGTATATATAGTAATTATAATACGCATGGAATAAAGATTTTTAGAGACTGAGGTTAAAGTTAATCTGAAGTGAAGTATAGCTATTAATGATGGATCGGTATGGTTTAATTTTTGCATCCACTTCCACAGTGTCCATTACAATGGTGGCAGCCACAATTTTGTCGGAGAAAGCTAGGAGTCAGATAAGAGAGGATAAATAGAGGTCAAGATATGCTAAGCCCGATTCAAAAGGAACCGTTATTAAAGGACTGTGAGGCCTAGCGTAATTCATTAAGAAAGACGCTACAGCAATTTCATACAACATACATTAAATCTCAGCCGATATGATTAAGAAAGATTGTACACGACGACGAGCGGAGCAATTTTTGTGACACAAGGTGCAAATCTTGTTCACCCTTTGATTTATATGTTGTACATTATATTAATATTTTACTATTCGTTTCTGACTAGCTGTTACGCTAAGATTTTTAGCGGCGGGTTAATCGTATCCATGACCATGATTACACAACAAGTAATCATGAGGGTACAATAAGTTTAATTATGCCTGACGTGCATATGATCATCTATCGGAAGAAGAAAGTGAACTTTTTTAAGGTTAGCTACTTGCTATTTGTTTTAATTTTTCTCAGGCCGTGATAGTTGTGATAACATACAACAGTTAGGTGAAATCCTCATGAATGGCATGAGATCCAACGGATAACTGCCTTTGGAAATATTTTAATGCATTTTTTTTCAGTTCTGGTTTTAATGTTCTGCTATAACATTTTATTTCCTTATATTTGTCACAAGATTAGTGAAAATAATAAATAATATATAATAAACTATGGCTTCACCCAAAACAGGATCAATTCCAGAACTTCACCAGGTGCATGCTCATTGGTTGTAACTATAAGCATTATATATACCCAATTGGCACACCAATAAGTAAGATATGTACGAAAGGAATACTAATTGGATTTCGTTCTATACTTGTTTTATTTTGAATCTTCTTCTACCCGCTCAAAAACAAAGACGGATGACGTGCGCTCATATCAAGCGATCATTCAAGGAATCATGCGATCAAAATTAGAACATACTCTAATTTGGATCGCATGGCCATGCAAATGAATTTGCAGGCGAGGAATTTTCCGTTTTACACGACACATGAACGTCATGTGCGTGAAATTATTCGCATGATCTTTCGTCGGGTAAAACAGCCTTAACATTTCATTGTTGGCTTGCTTCCTGACACATTAATATGCTCAATTCATATCCGAGCTCATATCCACAGTATCATGGCTCTATTATCATCGTCATTCCCTTAAGTCTGTTTTGTGGAGTCCATCAGTTCCGCACTCTCGTTTAACAGTGTTATTTCAAATCTTTTTCTGCGTAGCTGTAAATGGTTCTATTACTTTTTTCTTGCATATCAGTAAATTTTTTCACCATCCGTGTTATCTTCAAATTGTTCAAAAAATGCTAGTCGCTATCACTTATTGAATCAATGCTTTTCCCTTTTAGTGTTAAATTTGTCTCAATTTTCAAAAATCTCATTATTCTGGTTTTATTACTATAAACCTCCATCCTTAATTTCTCTAACCGGACAATATATTCGTAAGAAGGACTGCTATTTTTATTAGGCAGCGCAACCAATTCTAGGGTAAATTGATTATTACATTCATTGCCTTAAAATACTTCCACCCCCATTAAATTCATTTATTCAGCGTTTTTTAAGAGGCAGGCTTTCCAACCAATCTGCCGAACAAAAATATAACCGCAAAGTACTGGTTGGGGCGACAGTACCGGAGGGATAGACTACAAATCTCAAATAATACTCATTGAGTATATACTATATATGGATTAGGTATTAACATTTATTTTTCGTTTATTTATTAACTTCAGATGAAATTAGATGAAGGATTACCGAGATCGAATGTCTACCTGGACTGTTACATGTGAGACGGCAAAAAATATTGATGTAAATAGAAAAATATGCCTTCAGAGTGTGACGTGACGAAGGTTCTACTTGTAAGGTGTGCCGGGACGTGAAAAAGATTGGAAAGCAAATGGAAATAATGTAAAATGCCTTCCTTGCGTATTATCCATGGAGTTCCATCCATATATGGAGTTCTCGTCTACTTAGTGTGGAATCTTGTAATTCATATGTCGTTACAAATTGCCAGTTTATTTTTCACGTCCATTCCTAGCTACTTCAGGTACCTAATACCAGCTAAGTGCTCTTTTCCTTAATTTTTCCAATTGTCTATTAGAGTCCACAAAGCAATAAGAATACCAACTGGTGCCAGTAGTGCCAAATTATATTTTACCGATGTAATTGATCGGACGTGATTCGTTCTCCACTCAAGAGGTCTGCCTGGCTGCATAAACACCCGTTAGCAGGTTTTGACCTTGCGCCCTTGCATTCTTATCCAGTTACATTATACTGTGAATGAGGGAGAAGTCACGACTGAGGGAGAAATCTTCGTAAACCCCAATTGAGCGCGAGAAAGGGAATCAATGGAGCGGCATTATTCTATGAACAAATTCGATAGAATGAGCCCTTAAGAAGAAGTATAGCCCTTTCTTTTTTATAAATAAATTCGGTTCGGAAAATATTTCCCTATGCTTTTTTCCCATTTCCTTAAATTTTTCTCCATTACCTTCCCATTCCACTTTCCGGGGTCCTATTTAAGATTATGGCCTTAAAGATTCTTCGTCTACCATTTCCACATTCTAATGTTATCATATATCAATATCAACCTAATCTTAAGCATAACTATGGTACTCTTATGTAAGAAACATTTAAGAGGTGAATGTTAAGTAAACACAGAAACATTTCAGCCGTTGATCGAAGATATAGAAATACGAGATGGTGAGATTTATTTATCCTATATATCATAATATTTATTCTGAAAGAAAAAATTGCGTGAGCTCCACCAGAAAAAAAGGCACAGAGCATACTGTTTAACTGTTATTTGGAAAAAACATTAGGGCCACTTTCTCCTGTCACAAAACATTACTTTCGCTACTGCATTTTTTACCGCAATTTTCCGTGGAACAGCCAACTTTGGGAGATTATTTCGTTCACTATTAACTTTTTCCTTGTTTCTTCATTCGCAATCGTCATCATGATGACTAAAGCCCTACGGGTGGAAAGGAATACATGAAGCCGAACGAGTCGGCAACTCATCGCAGAAAAATCGTATCAAATATTTATACAGTAAGCAAGAGCATATCCGGGTGGGATGATACCGTTTGACGCACGCGAAATCGAATTGGTAGCAGTGGGGAAACATGCCCGCGCGTTACGAAAGAGGTGAATCGAGTAATCTCCCGTGTGACGACATCATTACCTTTAGGTAAATAATGATGAAAAACGTGGAGCAGACAATTGATCCCATGTACTTAAATGTCCACAAGTCATTCAGCGCTGAAATGTATGAAAAGATAAATACTCTTTGTTTCAGTGGCCTCCATAACTTTTAAAGTGGTGTAATGCAACATGACCTATCCCGAAAAGGCGGATAACATTAAAGGTAGTAGTTTCAGGCTTCATTTGATGGAATATCGTAGCGAAAGAAAAAACTAGCAATTTTCCACAAGAATAAGGATTTTTAATTTGACCGGTTTCGGTGTACAACACCATCTTCAGGTCTGAGGAAAAAGTTAATAGTGAACGAAATAATCTCCCATCGTTGGCTGTTCCACGGAAAATTGCGGTAAAAAATGCAGTAGCGAAAGTAATGTTTTGTGACAGGAGAAAGTGGCCCTAATGTTTTTTCCAAATAACAGTTAAACAGTATGCTCTGTGCCTTTTTTTCTGGTGGAGCTCACGCAATTTTTTCTTTCAGAATAAATATTATGATATATAGGATAAATAAATCTCACCATCTCGTATTTCTATATCTTCGATCAACGGCTGAAATGTTTCTGTGTTTACTTAACATTTACCTCTTAAATGTTTCTTACATAAGAGTACCATAGTTATGCTTAAGATTAGGTTGATATATGAAAGCGTACATAAATATGTAATTGGCTAATGTTGGTCCATTTTGGCTTCTTATATCCCCATTTTCACCGAATAATTTGGATATGCTTTCTTACCTGAATTAATTCGCTCCCGTACAGCGCTGCTGTAACCTTTTCCCGCAGGCCTTGCCGTAGTGCGAAGGTAGTAACGTAAGTTATTAATGTTGTAGTCACGTTGACAGATACCTTCACGCCGCTTTCTGCGGTAGACAAGTCCGAAGGGAAAGTTTGAGCGAAAGTGGCCAAGTATGTAAGAGGCCTCAGGATTTTATTTCACGTTGCTTCAGCTTCCCCTGCGACGGTTTTATAGGAATTCCAGCTATTCTTTATGCTAAAAAACTGTGGAAACTGGCCAGAATGCCCTATAAACTATCGTTGGAGAACAAGAAGTACTGAAGAAATTGTGGAAAGCGTTCATCTGACACCAGAGTTCTCAAAGAGTAATAATTTGGGTGCAGTAGTGAGAATGAAACATTTTGGCCACGTGCCGGTGTACCGTACTAATTTAACCGCGATTCTCTACGAGTGGTATGTGTTCTATTGTTGATATTCGAAAAAAAGATTTGGTGATACGTGAATAACAGGTCAACGATCTTTTTTATTTAAATTATTACGTAAAATAGAAATAAAAAATCCATTTAGGTTAGCACACTGACGATATGATAACGCAAATTGGCAAAAATATGTATCATTTACCATATAACCGCATTATTGGCATGATATTGACTTTCTCTCTTTCATCATCTTCATAGGTCTGCAAGTTGCAGATTAGTTTCACGCAGATCACTAAATTTTCCTGTCAGTTAGCCTCTTCTTTTTACGTATCTTCTCTTTTATATCCTTAATTACTTACTCCATGTATTAATGCGAGGCCTTCCTTTTCCATTTTAACAGTTCGCTTTTCCCTCCACATTCAATTTCATCTAGCCATCATGTCCCTATATATGTAAGATTAGGTGGTCCCGTCATGTTTTTAAAGTTTTCAACAGACTTCTCCTTTCTCCCACTTTCCATAGTGCGACTTCTTTTGAATATCTAACTTTACGGGTTTAATCGATAGTTATAACAGAAATGTTTTTCCTTTTGGCGTTGGCGGTAAGAACTTTAATAATAATGGGGGGAAGAATGGAAGAAATTGGAGTCTTATGTGTGGATAGTACAGAAGCATTTCTCGACTTAATTCCATCCAGGGCTCTTATCCTTTTCCATGAAATAATCCTCTGATGTTTCTATCGCCCTTTTGGTCCCAAAGATTAGCAAATAAGTATGGAGATTCCGATGATCCCGGTGGTGTTTTCCTTACCAAACTTCTGCTGGTCTGCGACATTGCTAGACCCGGACTTTCCGCATCCTTTTGCTGGTCTGTGACATCGCTAGACACAACCCTTCTGAGCCACTACCCTCTGATTCCCACCAAGTCCTCAGTGCATCTACCCTCTCTAAAATGTACGTTATAATTATACCAAATTCAACAATAAACCTATGCAAATGATAAACCCATATGTCTTTAATGCCGCGACGACATTGAAACTGTCAAGACCTCATCCAAATTCCACCCATCCCTTGATATATTCAGTCCAAGCCTCAGTACATTGGGGTACCTTTTAACATTCGATCCTTAAATTTCCTTTGCAATGGCTACATTATTGTTTTTTCGTTATCAAATCCAACCGGCAGCTTTTAAGTTGTGAAGTTAAATAAAACTAATACAATTCCCATCATTATTATTTCTGCAATACATAGTAGGTATTATCAGAATTATGAGTAAGAATCACGTGGTCCGTTTTTGATTGCATCAGTCGGATTATGGAGATAATCCGACTTTTTCCATCTTCATCTCTTTTGCTTTGCACTTTAATTATTCTTTTTGTCCCTCTCATCCTTCCCTTCTCGCCTATTACCGTCAAAAGCCCCTCTATATACTCCCTAATTACAAATTTCCTTTTAAAAGGGCTTCTCCTATTTTCCCTAGCGTAAGAGAAGCGTTATCTGTGATAGTTCTAGGTGCAACTCTTTCATTTTTGTGTGCTGGCTAGTGCAAGATTATGTACTCTGGATCATTTATGCCAGTTCACAGATCTACAATCCCGTTACATCTCTTCCAATCTTCATTATAAATGCATTGGCTATGCCGGGCTCTATTAGGAGCTCGTTTATTCCGCGTTTATTTGTTTCCATTCTTTTTTTCCATTCTCTTTTTCACGAAAGGATCCTGGAAAATTTTGATATCCCGTGCTCTGGGAATTTGTGGTAAAGCTCTGGAACGGGGGGAGCTTTAAGCCAAGCGTTGTCTTCGATCCCCACCGTGCGCGTGCGAGCTTTAATTGGCGAGTCTTATACGTGCACTCTCAGCCATTATCCTCGAGCCGTATGGGATGCCCCTTAGCCCTACCGACGGGATTACTCGTAAAAATAGGGTAAGGCAAACTTCCGTTTAGAAGTTTGCCTTTACCTTCTTCTTATGGAAGAACTGCTCTCAAAGATTCGCTCTCGCCATCTGTATGTTTTTCTGTGTGAGAAAGCCTTACCGCGGATTGTGTCGCTCCATGGAAAACGGAATATTGGTATATATGGCCAGAGAAAATGAAATGCGCTCAAGATATTTTGCCACAGGCAGATTCTGGTGATTAAACGAAGCAAGAGGGCCTATCGTAAAGGAGGAAACGAAAAAGTGAGGCCCGTATGGATCGCTTTGAGAAAGAGAATCACCAAGTCCCAGGTCGTGTCACGATACTCCTGTACCATGTACCTGTCATGTTTGATCAAGTATCATGTTTTTGTAACATAAAGAGACAGATAATAAAATGATGATTCTCACGGGGAAAGGAAAGTGACAAAGAATCACAAAAACTGAGGGAAGGTGTTGATAATTACTGTTACCGTATTATTTTTTTAATTATTATCTTACGTATCCTCATGAAAGTAACTATCTATTTATTCTTCAACCAGGTTTCACAGAGAATTAAACCAATAGAGCATTTTATTTCCTGTTAATGTGGTTAATCAAAATATCATTCCATTATATTAAAATGAAATCCAACGAAGGAGAGCCAAAGTTTATTTCCTAAATCCATTTGCTGGAGAATCTGCGCTTGACGAGAATGAATTATTCAAATTGGAGTGAAGTATTTTCCTTAAGCGCCTATAAAAATTTTTTCAGCCCTTCTATAGGATTACCACTAGTGTCTTTCCTCATGGTTTCGTTGCATTAGACTTCTTCTCCCAAGTCTCTCTCGGCCCTCTGATTGCAGTGCAAGCGGATGAATTCGGAAACAATATTTCTTCGACTTTGGACGATGTGGCACCCACTATGAAAGCCAAAAAATTAGACCGTAAAAAGCGCCCTCTTCTTGTTAGAGTCCGTCCGCGAACAAGATGCACGTCACCCACGTTTCGGATGGATTCGCGCGGGAGACTGTCGTTCGCGCGTCCGTCCCCATCGTGTGGTCGGACACTCCCGTCCAGCGGCGTCCAAAGCCGGAAGGCACCGCCCGACCGAGTCTCGAGCCGAGAATTCCAGCCGCCATCTAGGTCAAACCACTACTAAAGGTCGAGCGTGCTCATCAAGGAGGCGGAGACACCACGCGGCGACGCGATATAATTTAAGCCACCGTCGCATCACGTAATTAAAGTACGAAAATGCGACGCTGTTTCACTAGTTGGGTTCCGTCCTTGGGTAACATTTGATTCCGTTTCCTCATTCGTCTACGTTTAAGGAGAAAACTTTTCCGAAAATAAATGCAGAGTAGTGGTATGCTTTCGGCAGTTCCCAAAATTAAAATCAACCAGGGATGAAATACTTAGTGGGTATATAAAAATGCCTGAACTTCTAAGACACTCGATCCCACCTCCCTCTACCCTATTTTTAAATATAGATACATCCCTGCGATCAAAGACCAGAGGATTTAAATTTTGTCTCGGTTACACCCTCATCCACGAGAAAATATCTAAAATACTTCAATTCAACTTGATTGAGAAAATTGAGCTCTATTGAGAAAATGCTGCTCTTGTTTCCCTGGGATGAACGTAAGATCATTTTCTCTCAAGGATTTCCGCCTCTGTAAATTCTCACTTAGCTCCGATTGATTAATCAAGCTATGTCGCGCGAAATGTGTCAGTAAATTTGATTTTAGGAATGTTTTATTTTATGTTGATATCCATTGTTTAGAGGTTTTTCGTTAAATATGAACTATGATGTGAGTTAAATATAATTCTAATGAGGTCTCATTATTTTAATTCACCCAAAGTAAAAATATTGCATTCCTCTTAATTCTACTTGCTCTAAGTATGTGGATCTCAGATAAGGGTTCTTGCTTATTAGGATGAGGGGACGCACTCCATCTGTTTCCTGGCTCATGTATACACCTTGTGATATGAATTGGGTTTCCTGGGTTAAAACACTTGGATAAAATTCCGCTACCCGTAAAACTGTCCTAATTATAACCAAGTCAGGATGCGTTATCCTAGAATTAATGGAATATTACCACAGAGTCATATTTGATGTTGCGAAAAACAAAATAATAACCTAGTCTATCTTAGCGTTTGATTCAATCTCAGGATTCATAAATTCAGGAGGTGAAAGAGTAGATGGATTGGACAAATAAGCAGTAGGAATGGGATTCTGAAGGAGATCGGCATGGTGTGGTGCCTAGAGTACTGACCTCCCATCCCGAGGGACCGGGTTCGATTCCTTGAGTACCTAGTGGAGGTTCAGTACTCTGTCCGTCGAATGGGACGTTAAGCTGTGGTCTCCTTGGCGCCTTTCGTTAAGAGTAGGTTAATGCCGACGCCAGGTTTCTCTCCACCCTTCCTCCGTTCCCTGAAAGTTTCTACCATCACCCAATTACCCACCTATCCTAAATGGCGCAAATGACCTCAGCTGTCGGCCGCCTCCCCTGAGTAGCTAACTGGAATTTTGAAGGTGGCTATAGAAGAAAAATACAAGAAAAATGAGAAAGAAGAAGAAAGAGAATGGGTAGTTTAGATTGAATGAAAAGGAGTAGAAAGTATACTAATCTAAAAAGAGGAATACCAAATGGAAGGGGACATTCCCGAAAGGAAGAAAAATAAATGTGAACTCTTCTCTTTCAAAAGTTAACCTAATCGGTAGAATACCAAATCATGATAAAAATAATAATGTTATCTTTTCCAGAAAATCGGTTCACCATATATGTTCCACCAATTAAAGCAAACTGCCTGCTATTGCGATTGCCTACTCTTATCGTCAAACCACCCGCATCCTCTTCCATCATACAGCGTTACTTATCATTCTCATCTAACCGCTATGCATATCATGCATAACTTCTTTCACGCCGGCCAAAATTCCTATTTTGTTCCAAACTTTACCCTAATTTTTTCTCTCAATCGATAAAGGGCTTTTGAAACCTGCGGCCTACAAAAGCTCCTTATCTCCTCATGCCTCTTCTATCTCTCCACTTTTTCAGCCCACTTTGAATTTCCCCTCCGACCTCTTTTTCACCTCGACCTTATTAAAACACCTTTTTATTCTCCTTCCCCTTCACCCGCCTAACCCCTAGCATCCTTCTTCGATGTATCCATATACTACCATACACGATCATTATGATTCCCCAAAGACTAATTTACGGCGCCGTGCAACCGGAGCAATTCATTAATCACCAGCTTTCACGAGCATTCTTGACAACTTTCCCGGAAGCGTGTGGCGCTGCATTGGATGGGTCGTTGAAACTCTGGCGAATACTTTTTCTTTTCGCTATTATAGTAAGTACAGTAATGTGGTGGTGGTTCGGGTTCGTGTGCTGAAGGGAATATTGGTTTCCCTTTCCGAGGTCTCGGGTTCATGTCTCGATAGTAGAACCCAATATTTATTGGTAAATCGGTCCCTGATTTAGTGGTGAGTGCAGTGAGATTCTAGCTCTGTGCTCCGTCTGGGTGCATGGTTGGACCCAGACCCAGATGGGACGTTGAAACGTGGACCCTTTGGCAGTCTTCTTTAAGAGTAGTTTAATGCCGTCACAGGGTTACTCTCCACCCTTCCTTCCTTCCCTGGAAAATTCCTACCTCTACCCGATTACTCTCCTCGCCAAAACGGACCACATTACCTTACCTGACGATAAGCTGACATCAGTAACATAACTGCTAGCCATTTTATGGTGTATATCCCATCACCTTTCCTGAACGAGGGTGTAAGCCGGCATCCAGTCCACCCAGGGTGCGTGGCATTATTCGTGGATCTCGCGTTGTCAGGTGCACGAGGTCGTGAGTACATCGTGCAATTCCCCAGCAAAAACATTAAAACTGCAAGGGCTCCTGTCTCGTTCCTCTGTTGAGCGGATGATCTCACTGCTAGTACGAGAGATATGACTCAAAGCCCCATTGCATGCTTTCGTTGGCAAAGCCGAGGAAAGAACCTGACCTAAAATTTATCAAGGTTCAAATGTACTGGCAAAATTGTGCGGTCAATAACAAGGCATGGACAATAATCAGGAGTGAGAAGAGGGGATAGAGATTGAAAATAAGCCACTTCATAATCGTCACCAGTCATAATATTAAAATTGGTCTTACCCAGCTCTCTACCGGAGTCTTTACCGGCTATTTATTTACGACTTCATATTTTCTTCGTTCTTCTTTTTTACATCCTTTACCGTTTGTTGTTTACAACTCATGCAAAAAATTCATTTGCCCTCATTTCCATTTTCTTTTCCCTCGACGACTATCTTCATTACATCTGAAGGTGCGACCATCTTTTTGAAATCATCATGAAGCTCCTACTTTCTGTCACTATGTTTTCAGCTTCTTCGTTCCTGCCTCGTTACATAAATATTTTCTTCTTATTTCTTCTAGAAATCACATTTCGAATGTAACCCATAAAATATCAGCTGTTATATTCCATACTTTTCTCTCGTAAAGTTTGTTCTGTTCCATTCTTCATTGAATTCCCTCACCTGCAATCGCTTTGATACCATGGCCAATACTTTTGAAACAATTTTTTTTAAAAAGTGTAATACATTCGCGCGCATCGAGGAAAGAGCGCCGATCGCGGCGGTTTGGTATTTGTTGCTCTCCAATACAGCTGACGAGACTTTCCGTTCCGTGTGCATTTCACCGAAACGTTCACGTGGTCGAACATAATCTGCTTTGGGCGCGTGGGTTCACTGCCCCGGAGTCTGCACACTAAGCCAGTCCGGACGGGAGTGGATCCGTGCCACTCCATTGGGCTGCGCTCCTCATAATCTTCTTCATTTAGCGCGGCAGATCCCCCCGGAGAGTAAACCGAAGCGCATCGCGCGCAACGAGCAGTCCGGAGGCTGTGATTAGAATGACGAGTGTGGAGAGAGGGGGTGCAGCCTGCTTAATCAGTTCTATTTTCGAGCGGGGTGGGCCTCCACCCCTGAAGAGTTGATTGTCCGTTCCCAGAGTGGGATATTAAACTTAGAGCATATTTGTAGCTACAGTAGAACGATTACTCATTGCTTATGAGCCTTATAAACTTGCGATTAAAACAAAATAGGATCATTAGCTCGTAAAGATATTTAATTTTGCGACCAGTCTTCATAGAGCACAGAGGCACCTACAGAATCATAGAAATTACTCGATGACGTCAAATCTCCAATAAATCGACATGAGATATTTCCAAATATCTCGAAACGATGATAGAAAGTTAATTCCATTCCTCAAATGGTCTAATTTATGGCCTTAGTAATTTAATTTAGTAAAGTCTTTTGATTAGAGTTTTACTCAAACTACTATATACTGCAAATAAGGTGTGAGGCAAGTACCAAATGCCTAAGAACACCATCCTTCATAAAATACACGAAGAGGTGGGAATTTCCATAATATTATGCCACTTTCACGATAATTGCATGGTTGTAAAAACCACGAATGACGCAACCCGTAAGATGATCGTGCTGTTTAGTGAAGCGGGAGGCAAATGTTTAAATTTTGGCAGCAGGAGATTAAAAAAAAAATTATTGTCCAATTCCGGTAGTCTCCCAGCAAATCAGGGAGGGCTGGAGGCTCTGTTTTGGAGAAAAAATGGAGCTTTTTACTTAAAATGGTCCGTTTGGGAAGTGTTGCGCGGTGACCATTTTCTTTTTAACCAGAAATTCAAGCTCCGGTGCGGATATAATTTACTGGCATAAGCACCAACGCGGAGGGATGGAGCATTTTGTTGTACTTGAGCCAGTCTAGCTCAATCTACCATCCTTATTATACCACTAATTTCCGCCTCAGGGTCATAAATATTCATGTGCACTAAGAATGCAGAAAGATATGTGCTTTAAAGGATTACTTTACGAAAGCACGGTGTATACTGCTTAGTGGCTGGATGTTAACGAGTAATTATGTGAACATAAATAGCATTTAAGGACAAAGCCAGTTCAAAATGCGTTGAATGCATCCTAAATCTAGGGAGTAATAATATTTTAAGGAAGTATAAAAGAAATGGACATGGACGGTATTGTGTGCGGGGGTTACAGTATTTATCATTTTTAAGAAAACAAATTAGTTACCACCCGTTAAAATATGAACGAGAACGGAAAAGTTCGATTTACCTATTAGAAGTTTTTTCCACATGATAATCTTCTCTTGATAGGTATGCTGTGATGAGACTTGCTATTCGTAGCTAAATCAGCACATTTTTATTATTAGCTGGTGTTTAAATTCACGAGGATACTTATCTTCTGCGTGTATGTGGGCGCTCCAGCCTCTTCAACAATGTTGCCTACAAATAAATGCATATACCAATACATATTTATAATCGCTCTCATAGAAATCATCTAGAAAGTGTTATAGTCAGCTTTAAACATACGTAACTTCGAACTACTTCTAGGGGTGTATGAAACTTGAATATATAAGCATATTTATAAGCACTATCAGTTGTCATTAGTCCTGAAATCTGTTTGAAGTATCTCTGCCATTGATCATTACATCAACTAGCATTCTCGTTTTACTATAATTCCTCTCTTTTATGTTTTTTTCATTTTGGTATAATAATATAAGCTAATTATAAAATAATATTTCTATAGTGTACATTAAATTCAGTTGAATGATTTTTCATTATCACAGCTGGAAAGATTAGAAGGCTAATTTGCTATGCAAGATTTAATTTATGAATTTATGTATGGTTTTGCAACTTGAGCCCGACTGTTTACGGGATAATTTGGAAATATTAGTTATAGAATAATTTAAACAAAAAAAGCTACTCAACATAGACCGTTTTTACGTTCGTTTTTGACAATGATATACTACAGCAAAGTTGGATTCTTTTATCCATTTATTTTATTTTATGATCTTTACAGATAAATGAATGAGTAGTGAATTGGAAACATACACTAATGATATATATTCATGGGAAATGCTCTGAGTTCGAGCAATATATGTGACGAAGGTCCTCTGTGTACAGCAATGACGCTGGTTTGAATTCAGTCGCAGGCATGGACGCTACCTACACGCGCTGATTGCCCGGACGACGTCGAACATTCTTTGGAACACCGCACCGGTCGATACAAATCAGCATTCATTCGTGGCCGTAGCGAAGTGTTGTAAAAGGTACGTAGATGGCGACCGCGTGAAACACACGTCGGGCGCGGGGTTGCGTCCGCAGACTTCCCCCGCTCGCCATTTCATCAGCTGCAGATGACGAGTGAGCTGGCCTACCGACCTCGTGCCCGGGGGGAAGGTCGAAAATCAGGTTGATGACGCTCGGCTTAAGGCACTGGCGAGCATGAACGAGGGCCGCGCGAGCGGAACGTCCTAAAATCGAACGCGAGCCGCACTCCGACCGTGTATTTCACGGTCAAAAGGGCCGCAAAAACGTTGCGGATCGGATCCGTCAGCTCGAATTTCGCCTCGCGCGACCGGAACACGACTGCGGAGCGGGAAAAATTACGTTGTACCATCTGCTTCCCCCCACCCTTTTCTCTCGGGCAGTATTGTCCGGCATCCGAAAGCGCCGACCCCGATGACAAATTGAGGGTGACTTGGTCCGGGGAGGCTGTCACATCCGGGGTTCTGCTCTGCTTATCCTGCGTCGCCCATTACCGACTTTCGCGCCGGAAATCATGCGGAGTTGACACTAATAGTCGGCGACGTCTATATCTCACAACCCCTCCTCTCCTTTTCTCTCTCTGGCACCCTGCTTGTGTCTCTTTTGCCCGGGCGGCCGAGGGGATCAGGGTACACGAGAGGGACGGGGAGAAGGAACGCAGAGAGGAGTTGAGGCGCCGAGAATTATGGGCTCGCATCGCGAGGGTGACCTCGGTTTCGTGAGCACACTCCGGGGGCCCTTTGAGGGTCACTAAATTATGTGGACTGTCGGATTCGTTGACGGAGTGTGAGACAGCCTCTATGAAAATAACATATGATCCACACACTAGCCTCGTCAGTTCAAACGTCATCCCCGGAACATATGGACGACTAGGACCTTGGTTGCAATGAATGTATGGGACGGGATAGTTGGTCCACCGTGAATAATTCAAATCTTGTCCATGCTTCTAATAGAGGAATAGTAGGGAGAAAACGTTGACGCACCTGAAACAACTTAACCTTACGTAGAATGAAAACCCTGATGCACCTAACCACCTCTTTCCTAGCGTCTTTGCGACGGATAATGAACCCATTCTCTAGAACTAGTAAAATGAGCTGCAGACGTATTCCTTTTGAACTCTTGAGTATTTAGCAATTCAGCATTCACCAAAATCTCTCTTTGATTTCTCTTATTCTCCTATATCCTTCGCGGAAAAACTGAATATTTTGAAAATGTGGGACGGGTTTTTGTACGCCTGTTCGTTATACATCGTTGTGTTGAGGAATCAGTTATCAATTACTTAAATTTTTCTTTGTAGAGTTATCTAACAATCAACTAATCATTATTTTTATTCTGTTATCGGAACAGAATAAATCATTATAATTTTAAAGTTATGAGATTATTGTAAGAAAAAAGGAAATTCCTTTGATCTAAGAGATGGAATCAACCAACCTTCTTTTAGACTCTCTATTTAGCTGTGAATATGTAGGCCCAATTTGGAACTGGAGGAAATGCTCTGGCAAAAATTACCCCTCCAGGTATTTGGCATAGTTTGCTTATTTTTACTCTTGCAAAACAATTTTTCCTTACTAAAGGAAATGCTTCCAGAGCGAGAACATGTACCTACTCTCGTTTCGTCCCCATTCTTTTAGATATTTATTTTCGATGGAGAAATATATTCCACTTTGCTAACTGATTTTTATGTTTAATCCTTATCGGCGATTGTGTGGCGGTTAGAGTATTGATATACCATTCTTTACTTGAGCACTGAGAGAAGAGCAAGTGCAGTCCTACGTCCGTCAGATGTGACGTTGGGTGGAGGCTGAAATTCTTCAGGGAATGGACCGAATTTGAGGTGAAACTCGGCATCGTATTAGCTTAATGCTAACAAAAGAGAGACCAAGGGATACATGTCCTATTCATTGAACGAAGCACTGGCCTTGAATTGCTCCACAAAAGTATTCATGGGGGTATTACAATGCCACTGAAAATATTTACCAATTCCGGAATTTAAACTCAGGTAATTCCCAGTTCTCTACCTACCAAATTAGCCAGGGTCAGGGTGAATGTTTATTTGGTACCTAACAATAAGTGAAGACAGTTTTCAAATAAAGAGTACAACCGATTTACACAAAATATCATTTAATACAATAGAGTTATATATCTTAATCCTCCGCTCTTTGACCAGATGTTAGAGTGTTTGTTCTGTGAGATGTAAAATGAACGGATGAAGATTTAACCAAAATTAACGTCTGGCATGAGCCCTATATTTGCCAGTTTGCCTTTCGGCCGCTAGAGTATTATTATGTACGGAGGATGTCGTCTGAGGCTAATTCACTTAGAGACCTTGTAATGTAATGGAAGTGTTTTGCTGCTGAACTTCCAGTGCCTGGCGGAACAAAGTTCCGTCTGGTATCCTTTCCATTTTGTGTACGTACGGACGTAGAACTGCACTTGCTCTTTACTTAGTTCTCAAGTAGAGTGGTATATCAATACTCTAACCGCCACACAAGTCTGCAGTTACCGCATATCCTTCTCATCATTTTGTGCTATTTCCTGAAATCGACTAGTTTAAAGAATTAAATTCCTAACCAAACGCATAAAACTTACCGCCATTTTGAATGCTCCCTTCCAAGGAGTTTAAATGACAATTTCTTATCAGAAATAATGGCATTGGTCAGAAATAATCGCACTTTCTGATGCATGTATTCAATATGCTGCAATGTTGAAATGAAGATGTTATTTATTATTAGAAAAAAGCATAATTGCGGTCTCAATTTCTGCTATTTTTCTGCATTTTCCTATAGTTGGGAAAATGACGAACACGCAATGAGACCTTTTAAAAATTTCGTTGACCTAATGTTTATAAGAATTGGCTTGAAAACCTTACGCAGATGACGAAATATGATACTATAATTTTCAGAATTTGCAACGAATGTAATTTCCGTAAAGATAGGTCTTTTCAATAACTTCGATACTCTCATCCCATTATTACTTTTAACGCCAGTCATGCAATATTTTAATGTGTTATTGATTAGGTGTATACTATCATGTATAGGTTTTAACTGCTCGCTTATGATTATGTATGGAGGTGTTTCTAAAAGTTCATTCCACTGACAGCAAAAAAATTTAAAATGTTTTAAATCTGCCAGGAATACCTTACGCTTGATACCCGACACATACCTTTCATCATGATTTGAAGGAAAAGAAAACACTGTCATGAGCTTAATTTTTTTTATTCCTCGGGTTAGACTTCGTTGTAAGTGTAAATGATCGGGTATCAAGCGTTTTGATATTTTCTCAGGAAAAATTCACGGACTCCATGCGTTGATTTGTCGACTTCACTCCGTTGGAAGGCACGGATTAGGAGTGGAAATGATTTATAACAGACGGACATCCGCTCGTGGCAGATTTAGCAGAAAGTAGAAAAGTTAAGCCTCTATAATGTAAAGCTGTTGATAGGAGCCAACAACGTAGCATTAGAAGATTTTAATTCGATTAGGAGAGAATTATTGCATGATTTGGATTAGAATGCAACGTCATGATGTAGCTGCTATTGGTTCTGAAAAACAGATTTAAGCATCTTCAAAATATTCAAAATACATATCATTCACTATCTTATACTCTCTTATTAGTAAACTACTAAAATTGTTTGCGTATCAAGGCTCAAGCCATAATTAAAAATCTTTAATTAATCTAAATTAATTAAATAGGTATTACTAAAGAAATATTTAATCCATTTCAATTAATAAAGGAAAACTACGAAACTTAAATGCAAGCCGCATCATGTTTGCTTGGCCACCATTCTAAACGACGGATTAGTTGTCACGAGTGCGACGTTTATACTAATTATCCTCGTTGGAAGAAGTATCAACAAAGCGATTAATATTTTTAGAAAAAAATTATTATTTTGAAAATCTTAAAGGTTAATATGTAGCCTTTAGGAAGGAACAATTTGTTAAGTGATAAATTGGATAACTATTGGATAACTAGCATTTAGGTGCTCTGATCATATAGGTAGTAAAAATATCCACCAAATATGACATCACCACAAAGCTTCACTTGCGATTCGATTGAGTTAAGGTCTTGGTAAAATGCTAATTAAAGTTTGATTGCGACGCCAAAGCTACCCAGCTAAGTTGATTGCATTTTGATGAACTTGATCGTATCAGACCAATCATTTGGCAGTTCTGAATTCAATTAGATTATATACGTGACGTCCCGAGCAGTGCACCGAAAATACTGGATTACGAACATTGTCTGCATCTCTATCAGATTTGATTCGGCTGTTGATCTGGTGGACATCTGTGCTATTGTTCGTGTATTCTAGCTTGCGACCGGGAGATGGTGACTAAAATTGGAATGGAAGCTGCAGCATTATTTCGTTAAAAATGAGGTTGTAACGAGAGCAAACATTTGTGATCCTATTTCTTCTTAGTCAGGAAGATATGGGACGTGATCACTAGCAAGTGGAATGGGGTATATTGTGAGACGGCAGAGGGAAATAGTTGAGCAAGTTACCATAAAAGCATTAGCGCATGTTAGCTCCCTCACTGTAAAAAGTAGATCTGATTTTAAGGTACAAAAGCGATCTGAATTTCAGATGCAACAATTTTAAGACAGGGTATGTTGAATTTCAGCAGTAATATCTTGTCTAAAAATAAGGCAGGTGAACGGCTGAAAATCAGACCATCCAGAATCCTGCTTCCTCTGCTTCCTGCTCAACTGCTCCTGTACCAACCATCCATGTTCCTGCCTCTTCCGTACCTTAAATCCGTGTTCCTGCCTTACAACCAGACAGCGCTTAAATTCAGATCGCACTGAAAATCAGATCAACTTTTTACAGTGCTTTAAGGGAGTATTTCCGAGGGTCATTTACACTTCCTGGAATATTAAGCCCCGAAGCGTAAATTTCTGAACGCAATGGGCTCATCCAAACTGTGAAACCCGAGGTCAGATAAAGCGGCTCACCTACCTCCTTCCTCATTTTGCCTGAATACTTCGGCGTAGTATTCACTACGCTTGCTATTAAGATCCCTCGTCATTACATCCATGTTTGTAGCGACCGTCTCCTGCTCAAAATGATGAGCGGATAGAGTTTGAAAATTCATTTGGTTTATTTATTTACTGAAAAGTAGTTGATGCGTTGGTTTTCTGAGCTTTCATTTTTTTGTATATTATTTTATTTTTTGTGGGTGTTCGGAAGTATATTGTGGCATCAAAGAAAGTGCCCGGAGGTGTATCATTTTCTTCCGAAGCTTAATTTGATCTCAGCCTCGTAAAAGTTAAATCATAATGCTGAAAGTTATTTGATGCACATTGGGAAGTAATTATTTTTGATATGATAAAATCAATTGATTTTAAAAAATTGTTTATAAGTCACATCATTTCGACCCATATAAGATTCTGTAGTTTTCTGAGACATTTTCGTGGTATTGGTAGAATAAGGATTTAAGGATCCAATTTGTATTATACCGCACTAGCTGATATAAGTTAATCAATAGCCTCTTCCTAGGACAAACACTACACCCATTCCCAAGGTAGAATGCAAGCCAGCGACCTTCATGTCATCAGGCGGGCTCATTATTATTGCTCCTTATTACTTGTCCCCTCAACACACTCTCCTTGCTTATGATTTCTACTAACAAATTTATTTCTTCCTTTCCCTTGGCAATATTTCAGCAAATGTCTCTTTCTTTCATCCATCTTCCTCCATCTCCAAAGGCTATTTTTTTCAAACCACCTTAGGGTGGATCCTTCCATCCTCCCCATCCAATCCTTCCTCCGGATGCAATTCAATTTCATTTCCGAGCTCTGATAAATAATTTGACTAGCTATTCATTTGGAATCTTTGCTCAATATTATGGCTATGAGTTCGCTTTCTTGCTTGGTGTGCTCCTTTTTTACAGGGCCATTCTTCTCCGAGTATCTATCACTGGTACCGAGTCCAAATTTTACCAACATACTAATGAAATTAGAAGTTTGTCTAACCTTTCCAGCTACGCTCTCCTAGCTATATGTTGGACTTTGTCTACTTTTTCTCAGGAATTTCTCATTGCTTAGACTACTTCTGAATGACCTTCATTCAAAATCTATCCCAATAGCGTTGTCAAACTCCTAACCTGACTAATTTCGCTGACTGACTTACCAATGCTTGGTCAAATCGGTGAGTCTAGCTGATTTTATTGGCGCTCACACAGTTATGCTTACCTACTGCAAAATTGTCCCATGTCTCCCTTGCCTCTTCCTTCTCGCAGGTATTTAATCACATTCTCCAAACTGGCAAATTTCTCAAACTATTCCTTACCCCAACGTTGCCCAAAAAGGTTCTCCGTTGACTAGACATACTCGCGCAGTCTAGACCATTTGCAAATCCGCACGGGTTCAAGGTGAATGCGGTGGTTTAATAGGATAATAACGTTACTTCCCTTCTTCATCCCTCTTGGAAGCTTTCCGCCGACGGTAAATGAGAATTAGCTGAAATAGATTTCATCATGAAGCTGGAACGTGCGGAGAGAAGATCGGCGAGATTTGGGAAAGATCGTTATGATAATAGGGCAAGTGTCGCAGGCTTAGGGGAATAATCAGAAGGGAGTCGCTATCATACCGTAGGGTGCACGTTTCACTGAATAGTTTAAGTGGCTTTGAAGACGCCCCTTTTTCCTGGTTGCTATGGGGATAGATGTAAAATGTCTTTTTCTCGCAAAAAAGGGGGTAAATAACAAATAGGTGGACGTGGTGAAAATAATTCGACCCGCAATATGTCTAGTTATAGCTGCTATTGTACAAAGGCATTCTAACTGCTCCCCTTATTAAAATATGTTGCCTTGGGAAACCTTATGGTGAAGTTTTTCGTCGAAAACTGGTTTTTATTTAAAAGACTTTATCAATCATGTATCATTGTATCTACCTAGTACTCCTTTTAATGCCTCATATGATTAATATCGCAGTGAATTGAAATAAATGATTAACTTATCATTAAAAATTACATTTCTTCATAATTCAAGTTATTTCGTTTCAAGTGAGTAGTGCCTTTTATCAGTTTTTCTCAATAGATAGGTAGTAACTTATTTTTTGTCAAGGATCAGGTTGATGTGACGACCAGAGTACTGTTATCCCATACCAAAGACCCGGGTTGGATCCCGGCAGTACTTCTTCATAGTTGAACCGGTCCCTACTTGAGTGCTGTTTGGAGAGCACTTTGAATTCAGTACTCCATCCGACGAATGGGACGTTAAACCGTGGACCCCTTGGTGTCTTTCGTTGAGAGTAGGCTAATGCCGATGCCGGATTCTCTCTACCCTTCTCCCATTTTTCACATCTTCCTACATCTAATCAATCAACTAGGTACTGCTATATCTTTGAGCTGCATGTACCCAGTCGTGCTTGGGGATTATTCACCTTCCTGCGACACATGCTCATATGACTTGTCAAGCATCCTGAGTTTTTAGATTTAGAATGATTCACCCATCCTTAATGCAGATGCTTAACGTATCCGAAATGTACTTTTCATTTCGGTTACAAAATTTCCTGAATAGTCTCCTACTCTACCGAATAGGGATGAAAGCTAAAAAAATAAAACGATCCCGATGGGCCCCTCGAGTTTAGGGGCCGAGTGTAGATCCGCTCACGTAGGGAAACGACTCCTCCGGGATGTTCGTCATGGAAGGGAATCCTTCCGATTCCCGCGATCAACGATTCCGTGGAATTTCCCCGGGCACGCACGGAAGATTCCGCTCGGCACGGAGCACTCGGGGCCTTCCGACCCGGCTTAAGTGCTTGTTCATTTAATGCTGGGTCGTCGGACGGCAGCCGGCACAGGGCCCTTCGAGGGTAGGAAACGGTCGTGGCACTCACGCGAAGGCCCACGCGTGTACCATCTCCGTAAACGTTATATTCCGTCGACGACGGGACCGAGAGAATTCCCGCCGTTAAATTTTAGTGCGTTCCGCCCGTTTTAATCTCGGTTGTCCATTCCATCGGAGTGCAAAGTGGCGGAAAATGAAACCGGCCTCTCGAAGACGCTTTTCGAGTGGGCGGTAAAGGATCAGAGATTAAGTCGTTGCCTTGCGAGCAGTGTGAAGAGCATTCAAGCAGTAGTAGGTATTGCCTGCGATGTTAGGAAGAAATAGGATAGAATCTATTTCTTCTGCTAGCGGTTGGTGGGTAAACATGAGTGTACAGTGCTTAGAAACTGCCACTCGGAGCTTCAAAAGCTGGTATTCGTATTTGTGATCTCGACGAATCATTATTAATGCTTTGAAGCCTAGAATTTACTGAAACTTTCCAGTGTTACACTTGAACGATATTTATGGCTGATTCATTTGTTCCATAATGGTCGTGCGTTTTCTTATCATATCATAACTTAGCCGCTTTTTATTGGCATTTTTATGAGATGCAACATATTGAAATAATTGAAGGGGAATGTTGTCTGATTTCATTGATACTAAACTAATCCGCTGTTGAGCCAATGTCGTAATATGTGATTGTTTCAGTGAGCGTACTTAAGAATAGAGTGCTATAGTAGAATATTTCATTGCACCACTAAAAACTAGTGCTTTAGCTAATTTCACATGAGGTTGAATGCAGTTGAAATCTACTGTATATCGTATTTTTCTTTTCCCGAAAATTTTTAGTGTTAATTAGTAGTAGCTAGTTAGGGTTTTACGTGCTGAAATAGCTGAGATGATATTGCAGAGTCCATCCTATCTAGATTCTAAAATTAAGCCAAAGTCAATATAATATCCACATCCGGGATTCGAACCCGCAAACTTTGAATTACCAGACCACCATGCTACTGAGCTGGCTACTTCGTCCGGCATGATGCTATAACGATCGAATTAGGTGCTTTGCCCCATAAATGCCTTTCGATGCCTTCCTTAACCATTCTTCCCATTCTCTGTTCCCTCGAAGATTGCCTTCATCAGACCATTATGTCTCAAGATATGGCCGATTGGGTTGTCCCGTCTTCTATTAAATGTTTTCATCAAGCTTCTGTTCTTTGAACTTATTCGTTTGTTCATTTTTAGATTCATTTTATCTTCATCATTCCTCCATAACACCTTGTTTCAAATCTACCAGTCTTGACTCCTCTAATGCTGTTATCGTCTGTGCCTCACTCCCGTAAAAAACATGCTCCAGATGTAAAGCTCCGATAAAGCGTGTAGCCAAGCTTGTTTACAGCTGTAAGTGGGTTCTTTATCTAGCAGAATGCCCTTTTTGCCTTATTTCTTTTGTGTTTTGAAAGCTATCTTGGTGAATTTCATTAACTATTTTAAACCTTAAAATTTTTTATTCACTCCCAAATTTTGTACACAAAAAATATAATGAGTTCTATATCGAGCTTTAGGTGTAGACTCGAAGGGAAATATATGTTGAGGTTTGTACCATCAAGTAAATTATATATACATTGGAACATAATAAACAAATTATACTAACAATTTGATTGCATACTAGTTAAAAATAAATCTTCTATATTACTACAAGTAAATAGCTAATTTTTTATGCTTTTAAAAAAGGAAATTAATACCTCTTTCAATACATAACGTAGTACGTTAATAACTTTTCCATTTAGCTCATAGAATAAAGGTGTTAGGAATGCTAGTAATGAAACTGACCTCAGGCCTGACTCAAGCACGGTAATCAGTCTTGATCTAACGGCTACTCTGCCGTCTAAAGGTTTTCAAACGACTTTTTGAATCGTTCAGCTCTCTGTCTCTCTCAGGTTCATTTAAATGCTCCAGTTGCGCACGCCATAGAAGATTGGCTGTACTGGGGAGAAACCTTCGCGGGGACACTTCGAGTCCAGTACATCTCGAAGTATTTTTGTCTTGTTTTCTCTTTGCTCTTTCGACAGAGAGAGTTTCCATCTCGCGCATTCGAGTATGTCAGCTCCGAGAAAACGAGGTTTTCTGCCGCTCCTTGTATCGGCTTCTTGGAAGTGTCCCCCGAATTCTTATTATTTTTTCCTTTCCCCATCCCTGGAGAGTAGGAATAGGGGCGGAAGGGACGGAGGAGAATTTATTTATTTTTCCGAGCGAGTGGCGGAGACGAGGGACGTAAAAATAATAAAACAGCGGAATAGAGGGTGAAGATATGTCGCGGGTGAAATGAATTCGAGGACGGCTGTATGTGTGTGTGTGTACAAGTGTGTTTGTGAGTGCACTCGCATGGCTGGAGTGCCTCCGAGAGAAAAAGAAGGGAGCGAGTAGGAAAAAATGTCACATCCAGGACGGCAAAGGTGGTTAAAAATATGAGATTAACCCGCCCTCTCATTTTTTCTCTCCGAGTCACCTTATTTCTCTTATCTTTGCTGTTCCGCAACGTTTCAGGATTCATTTCAAGCTTAATTTGGGACCAAATTGGTGGAAGCCCTAGTGAAGCTGCTTGAGATCCATTCTAGTTGTAATAAGAGGAGGAGGCGATATTAATCGGTGCAATGACTTAGTTTCATGACTCGATTAGTGTGGACCTTGGTTTCACATTTGCCGTATGCTTCTTGAGTTTGCAGTATAGTTGTGATAGTGTAGAATTGCTTTAGTTTGTTTTGATCCATGCAGGTAGAATTCTGAATTCTATGCACGCACTTGCATTCATCCTAATTCTTGTTCGTCCTCATTTGCGTTAACCTGATAAATCTGATATGCTATTTCATTACACCGAGGATGCCAGAGAATTCATTTTCTGATAAAAGATTTTTACATTCCCTTCATAATCGTAGAGTTTAACTAACCCCGACTTGCTAATTTAGCATTTTGAAGGATTTTTATTATATTTTTCTTCGTAATTGTTGGAGCAAAACTACGAGACTTCCGTAAGGATACAAATTAATTATTCTATCAACAAAGAAAGTATTACTAATTAGTTCATATGTGACTCCACCAATTCATTACATTTTATTCAGCTATGCATTGCACTTTTTCACGCCGTGTATTTAAATGCCTCAACTTTAATGTGAGTGGTCGTACTATTTAGAGCTATTTTCTCTCCTCGTTTCATATTAGTGTTATCACAAAGTTTTACTCCCTTTCCATTTCAACTCTCCCCTACCTACTCGCGTTATTTTATCGAGTTTACAGTCAACTGTTCCGTACTGGGGTATATATTCTGTGGTCTTTTAGAGCATCGCGTCTCCAAATTCTTTTCATGCCTTTCAAACAACCCATCACCATCATCTGTGTTTTCAAGTCTGGTTCCGCACTAATAGGCGCGTCACACCGGGAGGAAAATAAAAAGGATGGGAATTGAGTAAGGGTGGAAAGAAACCCGGCGTCGACATTAGCCTGCTCTTCACGAAAGGCGCCAAGGGGACCACAGATTAACGTCCCGTCCGACGGACGGAGTACTGTACTTTAATGTTCTACACAAAACACTCAAGTAGGGGCAGGTTCACCAATGAAAAAAATCTTTCACTGCCGGGATTCGAAACCGGCCCCTTTTGGTGAGAGGCCTGTTAAACAGCCTATTTTATGGGTGTTTTCAAGTCTGTTTCTACACTAATAGGCGCTTCAGACCGGGAGGAAAATAAGGATAGGAATGGAAGGGATGGGGGATCTCTCTATTGCCACGTTCAAACAGCCTATTAATATGGGTGTTTTCAAATCTGTTTCCGCACTAATAGGCGCTTCAGACCGGGAGGAAAGGTATAAGGATAGGAATGGAAGGGATGGGGGCTCTTAATTTTAACAGCCTATTTTTTTCCTTGAGGGATTCTCTCAGTTATATCCCGCATTATAGGTTGAGAATATCCTCCATCTTTGTAATGACCATTATCTTCCACTAATCAATTTGCCATTATGAGGAACTTAAATACTCTTCTCTCTTTTGGATAAACACGTTTGTTTGGTGATCGGCAATCTCATTTGTGGCTTCGAACGAATGCTTAAACGTGAGCATAGCGAGATGAGGGGATAAACAGTGCTGCACTCTGTCGACTCGTAATTGGATGCGTAAGCGGGGATTGAGATTTATCGATGGTCTCACCCGAGTGATCGATTTTTGCACGACTTTCCGACATTTCCTGACCCTCTCTGTGGCGATGTGTTTTGGTCCGTTGGAGCTAAAGGACGGAGGAAGAGCACTTTCTGGCGCTTGATGCGCGTAAGAGCTGTGGAGAATGAGATTAAAGGTGTAGCACTTTTAATTAGAATGACATGAGCGAGGGATCCATGTTAGCTAATGAAAATCTTTTCAATCAACGTTCCTAAGCTTTGCGGATATACCGTGAGTGAGGGGAATTAAAGTAAGAGTGATCTGTTCGTGTGGTGAGAGATTGAGATTAAATGGTCCTCAGCTACCTTCCTTGAATGGAAAACTTCTAATGTAGTCAATGAGCGCAGTCATTTTACAAAGATATTTTAAGATAAAAGCATTTTACAAGATCATCAATGAATTGAAACTCAAGGCATGATATATTTTGGACTAGATAAGTTTAAGTAAACCACTTCCACATTTTCATCCACAGACTGATCTGCTAGCCACCTATAGATTGTGCACGTGAGAATAACAGACTAACTTCGAAGGATTGGTATTTTTATTAATTGGATTGGCATTTTTAGAAAATGTACTTAAATATTTGTGCACAACGCAAGCTCAAGTGAGTTAAAATGAGTTAGTAAAATTAAGAACAATTACAGTTGGGCTACTACCTTTTTTACACCTGCCTGTAAATACGCTGTTCATCTCTAATAATCTCTTAGTGTTCTCAGAAAGAAAGATCCGTGCGGTATAATACCTCTTTTTATTTTGTTTCCGTATCCAAATCTACGATCACACGCATAGGTTCTAAAACTATTTCTAATTTAATCGACAAATGACACTGGCTACAAATTTACATCAATTCATACAAATAAGTCTTTCTAATTATAGTCGGGGGAATAACGTTAGATAGATAAGATAAAGAAAAGTTAGAATAAAATCTCGTGGTTGTGAAGCACCCTCTCGGAAGTAGAGGAATGGGTGGCTGAAAAACCTATAAAACTTATTAAGAAGAAATAATGTGGTATGTTTTGGGTCATACGTTTATGTATACTGGAATGAGTCAGATAGTATCTATATTTTTGTAAATAATCACGATCTAGTTGCGTGCGCTAGATTTGCGCCGCTGCACGTTTTAAGGCAGAAAACATAATAAGAGAGTCTGAAATGTAAAGGAAAGGGTAGAAACATGGCAATTTAAAGGGTGGTACGGGGTAAATATCCCCCATGGAATATCTGATCACTGGAAGAAAATACCATGTGATATTTCTGGCTGTGCTACTTAGACTGGCCATTTCATTACGCGCGGTGTAAAAGAATTGGCGAGTTTTCTCTAGAGTGCAAAATGTAACTACGAAATGGAAAGGAAAGTCTAACGAAAAAGTTAGTTCTGAACGATACGCAATGTGGTATCAGTTCATGAAGAGTGGCCAATCAGCAGTATATCACTTAAAATGGGTCTAGCCATGGAATCAGAGGTCAGAAATTGGCCCGAAACGTGACGGTGGACTTGTTATTGGGTGCGTCCTATGGGAGGTGGAACAAACTGCCGAAAAGTCAGCATTTTGGTGCCCCTTTGTCCCTCTTCTCTGGGACTGAGGCCCGATCCAATTTCTCCATTGTACTTTTTCCTTGCTTCATATTCTTGTCTCTCGGTTCTATCTCCTTACCAATGTAGTGGGGTAATATCTCTATAATTAATCAGGCGCTGTTAAATGGAATCTAGTGACACAAATTTGTTCATCGTCCACGTTCAATCTGGGCTCTATATCGGGTCTCTAAATACGAATCAGGAACATTGCCATGCACGATAAGAAACACATATTCACTTCTTTATTAATGGAGTCTTATAATCACCAAGTATTATCATAAATTCATGTATATGTCCCCAGTTTACATGTGTACGAAACATTCAATCACTTACCACAAACTATTTTGGAACCTTATATCTGACTTGAAGAACTAAATCCCACAATTTGTATTTAAGGCATTTTTACTTTTTATTAAGATATGAATACAATTGTTTCACTAATTCAGTCATGTGTAGAATGTGTAGAGTTTAGTTACTCTAATATTCACCAAAGGATGTTTATCACAAACATGGCGTCAATCAACATCAATCATGACTTCTTTCTTCGGGAGCAATCTTTTCCCCTTCTTCTTTGATGGATAAGGTGTATGTAAGGTGTATCTAAGTCTGCTACAAGAGCCATGCTCATTTAAAGATTGCCGTAAATGATGCTGGTGGTGGCAGTTGGGCTGGTAACAAGTCGGCCGAATAACACAAGGGTCGATGGTTTGAATACTGTCTTTATTTTGAGTTTCGTGCTCTGTTTTCAGGCTTGTGAGTGCGATTAGTAAGATGGTTTGATATAAGTTTTGGTAATTGGAAAACCCTAAATATTAATTATACTACTGTTCAGCTCAATTGTTAAACATTATTTTTCATCGTCATCGTCATCATCATCATTGGTCAACAAGCCTAGGGTTGGTTTGACGTAGCAGTCCGCTCGATTCTTCTATCGGCCTACCTCTTCATGGTAACGCACTTCCTCTACTACCTGTTCCATGTATGTCACACGAGGCCTTCCTTTGCCATTCTTCCCGTTCACTTTTCCCTCGGCGATTGTCTTCATTAGGCAGTCGTGTCTTAAGATATGGTCATTTAATTTGTCCACCCTAATCATGGGGTAATTCATTTAGTGAATATATTTAAGGCACTGTAAAATTTCACTTTATTATCTCATGGTTACAAACTAGTTTTAAACACATAGAGGCGATCTTTAATAAATTGAAAATGATACCTATGCGTTGAAAACTAGTTTTTACCCAATACATTATTCCGTGGAGTTTTTCAGTATTTCATCTACTACTATTTACATGAATGACACTAGCACTTTGGTGCTGAAAATTTTAAACTTATACCTGAAATATTTAATAGCATAATTAGCCCAAAGTAAATCGCTATGAAATGATTGTATTTAACTTTGAAATTGTCATGGTAAACCACCTGCCGTGAATTTCCTATCGTTTTCCCTGCCATTTATTGCTATTTAAGTTTCGGAACCGATATTGTTTTAAAAAATAGGACTCGAGCCATAGTTTTCCGGAATCGCAAAATTTTTTTGCTGATGGTGGCAAGACCATTCACCTACCGCATTCGAAAGTCGTAGTCCGCATGCAAGAGTCAAAATCCTTCGTATTAATAAATGCCATACGTGTCCCACATCTAGTTATTGCAAATCCAAATCCCAATTTTGAATTCAATGTCATTTTGTAAACACATTACATACATACTTGAATCAATTAAAAATATATTTATTTCATTAAATAAATAATTAGTACAGCAATTGTTATTGATATTATTAAATATATTGATCAAGAAAAATTTGTCTTATTTTAAAAAGTTGTTCAGCCTTGATAATGACATAAAAGTGTCGAAACCATGGTCGAAGTAAAGAAAACTTTAGTGTGGAATGTACAATGCGATTTTTTTTTCCAATCACAAAGTTGTGTTGGAGGAAATCAATTTGCACAGTGAAAATTTAGTTTTTCCCAAAATACCTATTGCCTAAATTTTAAAAATTAATATAAAATTGAAGGAACGTGACCTCGCCACGAAAGCCTTAATGGGGTTACTCGCTGAAAATGCGCAATAGCAGAAATTCCACAGAGATACCTATGAGTCATTCCTTGATGATCCCGGTCAAGGTGAATGATTTTTCTCTGTGGAATTTCTACTATTATGCAATTGATTAATAAATTTACCAACGTGATTCCCCAATGTTATGGCAGAATGGATTGATTTTTACTATATTTACCAAATATTTAACATACTGTCGGAGAGCAAGACATCTACAGTTTTATACATTTATCATATAAAACATGTATGATTTTTTATAGAATACATGTTTAAACAAATATAGGTATATATCTGTTTAGTTTGCATAGTTCTGTATGGGAAACGTCTACGTATCACCTCACCCTTGATCGTAGTTCGCGGATGCCTTGACCACGACGCCAAGGGAAAGGTGATGCGATTGTGGCGGGGAAGGAGGGGGGTCGGACAGCGAAGGGAGGAAGGGTTCCAGCAGCGGAGGTCGGTATGCGCTTGATGGCGAGTCGTAGGTGAGGTTGAAGGGAACTCGTTCGGACAAAGGGCAGTCGCTGGGGAGAGCCGGACAATGGACATAATCTGGATCTGGATCGGGGCGGTTGGATAAGGTGAAAAGCGGGTGGTGGGGAGGTCTCCCTTGCACCGTGACCTGACCCGCGGACACCACAGCCGCACCATCACCCTTCCCCCCCATCTCCCTCGACAACAAGGACCTAATTTAGCCGGGGCGCGTCAAGGATTGCATCGGCGTGCCGCGGGCGGCGTCGACGCTAACCAGCTTTCAGCGGAGACCACATGCGCCGAGGGACTCCCTAAGGGGAACGAGATCGAAGAATTGGAAGTAAGATTTATCCCGCTCCTCGAGGCTTATTCCGCTCGTCTCCCAGCATCCCGTAGTCGTGACGTTTTGTGCTTCATCTCCTCCGGATGAGTTGAAGTTTTTTTCCCCTCTATCTCTCTCTGTCTTTTTCTTTCCGAGGGGAGGAAAGTCAGGCTCACTTGACGCGCCTTCTTTGCTGTCTCCGGCGGGTGATACTTGACCCGGATACCGCACCCCGTTCGCGGGATCGTCGCGAAACCCCCTCCGTCTTATTCCACGAGATGCAGGGCCGGATCCTCGGCTGTGTGGAGTCGTGCGAGTAGGCATTTGTCACAACGGCCGGAAAGGTGAAATATGCCTACGAAGTGTCACATAGAGAGCTTATTCGTCAATGCTAGTGACGGAAACTGAGAAAAAGAGGGTGCTCGGATAATAGGAAGGAATATGTTCCATCCCATAGGGGGTGTCATCGAATCATTCGAGATTAATTCTGGTACGTAACTAAGAACTCACTCGTATGTTTTTACATTGAGTTCGGGATTATTCCGTGCCGGAATAAATCTGGAACAATTCAAGCACACCCCAACCAGGTCTAGAAAATATTAGAAGATTGTGGAGATCTTTGAGGATCTCTTTCATTGGACCTTTTTTTCTGGCTTAGTGAGACAACTTAAATAGGATGAAATTCTATTGCAATGAATGGAGGCTTTTTTGCATGGCCTCGTTCTCTTCCGTTTCATTCATCGTCATTTTTCCCTGTGGAATATTCCAAAATGGCGCCTCGGTAGCTTAACTGGTAAAGCACCTGGCCGGAAATCAGGGGATCCGGGCTCGAATCCCGGTTAAGGCGAATGATTTTTTCTCTGTGGAATTTCTGCTATTGTGATTATCCGCCTCGATCCTTCCAACACCATAGAACAAGAAGACAGTCAGCCTTTGTCGGAGACACCAGAGATGACAGCGAAGGAGATGCGCACCCTATTCAGTGAAATCATGAAGAAATTAGACTCACTGAGAGAGATGAGGGTAAGGAAACAATGCACTTCCACAAAATATAATTTATTCACTCACGACCATGGTTTCGATGCTTAGCATCATCTTCAGGTGTCAAATACAGAATTGTAGTCTCATCATGAAGGAATACCACGTAGTCAAGCCAGACACCGTCGACTTTATCACTGAGAGAGGACCAATTGGCACTCACGAACAAAGTAAGTGAAAATAGTGTACTATTGACCGGCCTCTCAAATAAGTTCGACGAGATTCAAAAAGAACAATCAGGTGTAAAAAATTTGGTAACAGTATTGCAAGAAAAAGTGAGTGAATTCGAAATTAAAACCATAAAATTCGAACAAGAATCATTAAAAAAACTCGGTGGAAATAAGAGGTGTCCCCCTTGTTCAAAACGAATCCATCGAAAGTGTTGTGTTGAACATTTTCACCTCCCTTAAAGTTGATGTGACCTTGGACGATATTGACTATGCCTTCCGGCCACAGTCTCGTCAAAGCAGCGCAACAAAATTACACACACCACCTCCCATAATTGTACGCTTTGCAAGGCAGGGCAAAAGGAACCAGCTCCTAACGACTCGGAGCGCCAAAATAAATTTTAACACCAGTGATATTGGATGGCAGGCAGAGGCATCGTCCTCCTCCTCTCAAATCATTTTTATTGATGAAGCCCTAACCCAATATTACAGGAAGTTTTTGCATTTGCCAGAGATCTAAAAAAGAAAGGCAAAGTGAAATTTGTCTGGGTGAGAAATGGCACTATTCTCGCTAGGCAGTCGGAAGGCAGTCCCGTCTCAGCCATCTACTCACAGAAAGATCTAGATCTTTTTTTATGAGTAATGGACCTGTCCAACAAATGACCAAACCCAACAACCTGGCTCCTTATAGCAATTTTAAAATCTCGCTTGTTAATGCGCAATCATTAACTGCCCATTTCGATTAATTTAAATTATACTCTGAACGTAGTGATGTGCATGTAATTGGTGTTACCGAAACCTGGATGAAATCATCTATTTCCTGGATGAAATCATCTATTTCCAGAGAGGAGGTGGGGTGGGCATTTACGTCCCTGACTCCTTCCAAGCGACACTTATTGGGTCGTCCCCTAGTGCATATTCGAGCCGGCCAGAATATTTATGCTTAGAGTTACGCCGACCGCCAACGAAAGTGTTAATCGCAATCATATTTCTCAAATCTTAAAATTTACAAGACTTTGAAAACTTTCTCGGGTATCATATTTCTATGTATGAAAATATAGTTGTGATGGGAGATTTTTAACATTCACCTGCTTAAATCCTCTTCATAAAAAGATAAGCTGTTGGAAATGCAGTATGGATTTAATCTCTCCATTATAGAAACCGGACCAACATGCCATACACACAATGCCCACTCTGTTTTAGACTTATTTTGTGTTGATAATCCTAAGAAGGTGGTAAAAATTGAAATATATGATGAACGTAATATGTCTTGCCACAATTAAATGTATGAATACAAATCCCCATATCAATTTTTAAAACACACTTAACCATCAGGGACTTCAGTTTTTTTGACCACACCAAATTCCACTCAGACATAAATAATGGAGACTGGTATGCAATACCCAAGGCACACTCACCGGATGATAAAATAGAAATATTTAACTCCAACATTTTGGATACCTTTGACCTAAACGATCCAATTCATTCAATTCGCGTGACCCACCCACCAACTCCATGGATAACACTCGAAATATAACCGACAATTAAGAGCAGGAATCATGCCCGTGCATTGTATATATGGTGACCCAGATGCTTTATCCTCGTACAAGGCCTTGAGAAAGATCACGAATAAAAAGATACGGGAAGCAAAAAATAAATATTATCACACGCTATTCTCAAAAACCAGAGTTCAAAAAACACATGGAAAAACTTGCGAAATATAGGAATAGTTACATAGCCCAAGGATTAGAAGTTAAACATTCACCCAGATATCCTAAATAATTACTTCTCTACTAGAAGGATGACTATCCTCCCCCGAACATTCGTCAATAATGAGACAATTAGACAATCGATTTTTTTTCACACGTGAAACTCATAGAAGTCACTAAAGCATGTAAAAATATTACCAAACATATAGCTCTTTAACGGGAGTTTGAATCGCCAAGTCACGGTGGAACCTCCTAAAGCGTGCTGTGGTTGTAGTTCCATGATACTTCTGCATTCTATGAGGGATTATTTTTTAACTAACTAAAAGTGACCCACACCGATATCTGAATTGTCAGAACCTTTAAGCCACGTCCCACTCGCTTATACAGATTGTATTCTCTTGTTTAAGGTACGATAGCCTTGGTGGCTACCTCGTTTCCCACAATTGTATTGTTAAAATAGTAATAAATTGCAGTAGTAACAAGTACGCTGACCGATTTAAATTCCTAGAACGGAAAATATGGGGCTGTTATTATTCGGGGGATGTGACCGACATCTAAGGTCATTTGCGCCATTTAAGATCAGTTAAGGCGGCAGAGGTAAGAAGATTTTTTAGGGAGTCGATGAAGGGAGGAGAGAAAGCCCGAGTCGACATTAGCCTCTTAATGAAAGGCTCCTAGGGGTCCGCGGTTTAACCCCCCATCCGACGGACGGAGCTTGAATGACTTTCTACGCGGCACTCCAGTAGGGACCGTTAGTTTGCTGAAAAAACTTCACGGGGTTGGATTCCGGACTCGGTCCCCGTAGAATTAAATGGACTAGAACACTTTTGTTATATTGCTGCTTCTGCTAACATATGCTAATTCTGGAATGACGGGCATCATTACCTCTTCTGGCTCATATCTTCATGCAATTCACACGGTAATTTTTTTGAGCCCTTTCAGCCATCCCAATCTGTGGGATTAGTTAAATGTCCTATTAATTTCTAACATCGTTACTGAAATTTCACTTAAAACCCATTTGTAACCCACTTAATTTCGTGCTGGAAAACAAGTGAAGGCGAAAATCACCCATGTAAAGCTTTGGTTTTGGGCTCAAACAATTTTACGGTCTTTTGCGAAAAGCAAAGTCGTTTATTGAAGATGAAACAATATCCGATTATTCATTATGCATTAGCTGATGGTCTCTTTGAAAAGACGGAAAATTATTTTATTTTTATCGTTCAATTCTCCCCCCCCCCCCCCCCTTACTGGAAAGCAATAAACGAAACGGTACACGCGCTAGCCTTGGGGTAATGGAAATGTGATTGGCTTCTAAATAATTGATCTATTTCGCTTACCTCACCACGATCATGGGGGGCGTCTCAATTTGCCTGGTGGGGAGGGAGTGGGTAGTGGAATTGGGATGGAGGAGGGAGGTTGAAAGGAGCTCAGGGAGCCGAAGGGGGTGTCTCTCGACTCTGGCCCATAAGGGAAGAGAAGTGGAGATGGTCCTAAACGCCGTGTTGAATCGCCTCGTAAAATGAAAATGAGTCCATTCTGAGGATTATAAAAAAAAGTATAGGAAGCGTTCCCTCTCCCGAATTAGGAAACTATCAGAAGTTGAACGATATTCATTGGATTTCGCCCGGCCAGGTAGATTTCCCATTTGCATGAATTGAAATTGCGGTCTTCCGTGGGAAAAAAGGCCATAGTTGCCCGAGAGAAGGGTCTGGCTACGTCGGCTGTCTCTACTTATGAATTCGAAGCGAGGGGTTCAGGCCGAGTCTTTTCATTTTTTTTTTTTTGGTTCACCAAGCTATTACATTCTTGTATAACCTACTGCGACGTCATGATGGAAATGTGCCGGTGACGGGAAATAAAATAGAATATTGAATTCCATTCAAGAATTGAGCCGCGATGGATGGAGTCGATAAAGTAAATTATTCTTTCATTCGCTCTTTTTGAACTGAATTGACTGGCCTGGTTGGAACCACTCTTTTCATCGAATTGCTTCCTTCCGATGTTAAATGCAGGAAATGGACCAAATGGACTATGTCTCTTCCTCCTATGACCACATCCTCACAGAATGTCATTTGCGTCCAGGTCTGCGTAAAAAACCGGCAGAGGGTATTCTCGTGACATTTTAGGAGACAATTCCAGCTGAGTGGGAGTATTTTTTTATTTTCTAACCAGAACATATCTAATTTTAATGATGAAGTTTGCTACAAAATTTTATTAATTATGCCTTCATTCTAGTTTTGTTTTTTATTTTCATGAAACATTTCTACAGCGTTAATTATCACGTTAAAAATACCGAGTTTCTAGCAATGGCTAGAGTGGCCTAAATGTCTACAAAAGTTTTCAATTTTACTACCAACTAATTGCCACTCTACCAAATGGAGGAAATTGGCGATGATTCTTTTCAAAGTGCACTCTTCATTCAGTGCGCCCTCAGCAGACTCAACGCACTCACAAATGTGTAACGCAAGGAGTAAATTATTTCTGCTTATTCAATTTCAGTTTAAGTTGTGGAATGCATCTAAATTGCCTGGTCTAATTTTCCCAAAAATAGTTCCTATTGAATATATCTAAATTATAATGTAGCAGATTTCTCACGAAGGCAGCTTAGTTCTAAATGACCAACCATTAGTTATTATTCGTCATCTCTAAGCTTCAAGAAGAGAGTTCTTTTTATAGTGACACGCTAGACTTTTCTTACGCTACCATATTAAAATATTTTCACGATTAAAATTATTTTATTTTATTCTTAGGTGTAAATTAGGCTGAATTGTGGGTGCTCAATTATTAGGCTTAGCTCTTTGAGGTGAGAGAATTTATTGTAATACGAGAAAATCTGTTTGTTCCTAACATGATACCGTTGCTACGACGCGTCGTCTGATAGCCTGATATCGGGTTATAAACAAATTAAGTTGTCTAACTTGAATAGTAATAATTAACAGTTGACGTGATAAAAATCATGGACATCAAAATTTTTCAAACTTGTATGAGAAACTTTTTAAATCACAAGAAATAATACATGGAACTTGCAGTGAGCATGTTAAGACTTCTAAGAACGAGTTTGAGAGTAATATTTTGAGACAACCAACCATATCACCCCGAATAAGAAGGGGATCGGGTTGGTGTTGTGGCTAGAATACTGGCCTCCCATCCCGAGGTCCAGGGTTCGATTCCCGGCAGTGGAGAATTTCTCAGTGGAAAACCGGTCCCCACTGGAGTGCTTCGTGGAGAACATTTCAAGTTCAGTACTCCGTCCGTCGGATGGGACGTTAAGCCGTGGTCCCCCTGGCGCCTTTCATTAAGAGTAGGCTAATTCCGACGCCGGGTTTCTCTCCACCCTTCCTCCATTTCCTGAAAACTCCTACCATTACTCACCTATCCTAAATGGCGCAAACGACTTCAGCTGTTGGTCGCCTCCCCTGAATAACCAATCATTCAACCCGAATAAGAAATCATTATCACAGACTAAAGACTACGTCTTGTCAGCACAACCATTCTTTCCTCTTTGCTGCCACCCTTTTCATAATTTGGTAAGAACCACATTAAGGTCTTTTGTTAATTTCTATGCGGTATATCAAGAAACGAATAAGAAACATGCTCAATATTATTTTTTATTCAGGGTATAAAATGGTGAATAACAGAACCAGACTGGATCCTATCGCTCTAGAAATGAAGCCGACAGAATTATGAGCCGGCAGTCGAGAATTATGTATCGATTGTGGAAATTCACAAAGTACCTACTAAAAAAAATTCCGTGATCGTGGATTTGATAAAGTTAAGCCTGAAATAGTAGATATTATTTTTTTTGCACTGATTTGAAGTGACCGAACAAACTTAAGTCGTTCAGCGCACAGATCAAATCTGTGTTAGAGGCTTCCGTGATCGAATAAAAAGAGTGAACCCTTCAAAACCTGGATTCCTTCAGAGGTGGGTTGGACGTGGTGCTCTCGATGGCCATCGAGAGGGGAGAGAGAGAGGGAACATTGTGGATTGGCTAAGTTTACTCCCACAAGATTACCTACGAAACTTGAGCTCGTGTTGCCCGCATTTGGGCGACGGCTCGTCAACTACACGGACGTCTCCACTTTTTTCTTTTAGAGCATCGGAGAAGTGCGCAATTGGGCGTTGGAGCTCGGGCGCACACGGCAAAGTTTCCGAACCCCCTCTATCCCCGCTCCCCCGTCCACGGAAAGGAGAAACTTTTCCTTCGGGCCCCTCGCCGATTTGAATGCTCCGGCAAAGATGGTGTCTCGGGGATCCCGCAACTGGCTGCCACTGCGTCCGCGAAAGTTGGGTTGATCTCCTGGGCCCGCGACGTTCCCCATTCAATCTTGATCTTTGTGGAGGGCATTTACTCGGCCGAAACCAGAAATTTCTTTTCAGACTTCTTCGCTATGCGCGAGTCGCTCGTTAGGTTTCGTTCCTTTTTTCGTCCTGTTAGAGCGTGTCAGGCTGCATGCCGTTAGTGGTTAACGGATAGGTTCCCCGGCGTCGGCTGCTGTGGTCGGTTCGAACCATTCCAATCACTCCAGCGGTTATAGCGGCGAGAGAGGAGGCGATGAATTATCGCCTGCCATTTTCACTATTCTGCACCTACTCAATGCTCTACAAGCAGGTCTCTTCTAGGGTGTTTGGCAGGGGCTGAATCACCAAATGTATTGCATGTATGCGGTATTAGATAAATATTACTTAATAAGGAACAATGTCAACTAGTAATGCACCATATACGCGCAGCTAAAGCCCATTTCACACGATACTTGATCCAGCACAAGACCTAGTGTGCTAGCCGCTATTGATATTGAGGACGGTATCTAGTATGACTGGAACCGCCCTGGGAGGTTTCATACGATCATCGACCTTGTACTTGCTATGAATTGGTTATTCCATATGATTCTATACTAATTAAAAAAGAAGTTCGCACAGCATCTGTAACGTGACTTGATTGGTCGATGGCTATGGACAACTGGGTCCTACTAGAATTCTAGTACCGCATGAAATCCAGTAGCTCAGCGAGTATATTAGCTAGCATGCTTGCTAGCCAGCATACTGGTTCAATTCACGCGATACTGGAAAGCTAGTATACTTGCAAGTATTCTCGACCTTGTGCTGGATCAAGTACCGTGTGAAACGGGCTTAATCGAGTATTCGAGTGGTGCCAAGTATTTAATTAGTGACTTAGTCAAATGGATAGTTTTAATTTCCCTAATGTTCAATCAAGCCCGCAGTTTATTTCAGTTGGAAGGGTTAAATTCTTTTCTCAGAACCCTACATACTACCTATCATTTTGAGTACAATGTATAAAGGCTGTTAAAAAAAAGTCCCAGAAGTTCTAAAACTGGCTAAAAACTATTATGAACATTTAAAAATCATTCCATTTTATCCCCTTCAAAATACTTCTATTCCGGTGGTATACATTTTCCTAGCGTCTTTCCTAATTCAAAAAACGGTCAAATACATAGTTTTCAGAATTCACAAAGGATTCTGCTTCGAATTTTATTTTGATTTTCAATGGCCTGAAATCGCCTTTTTTCCGCGTTTATGTAAGTGTAGAAAAACAGGTTAAAGTCGGGAGGGGTCAGGTCTGGTACGTAAGGTGGCTGGGGTAAAATAGAAGTCGATTGTTTTGCACGAAATTAGCAAATTGTGATGGGCACACTTTCATGCTGAAGAAATGACTCCCTCAAAGCGTAGTTAATTTTTTTTACGGAATCATTTAAAAAACGCATATAGTAGTTTTGATTTACGTTTTGACAGAAATATCACACTCTTTCTCTAATTCTCTGGCTGTTAATTATCAGTTAGAACATGTAAGATAACTCTCTTGATCCACGTAATCATTACCATTCGATTTTGAAGGCCTCCAACTTCGCGGACCCTCTGCAAAGATTCCGGACCGATTTGAAAACACGAATACCACTCCAAAATACCTTCCGTCGATCATTACGGCTCACTTCAAGGCTATTATTAACATTAAAAAAGTTTTCGAGAAGTTTTACCAAGGTTAAAACAAGAATTTCACGCAGAATTGCTGTTCAGCGAGACTGTTCATGACGACTAGTCGACTAATTCAAACTCTCCTGGAATTTTTTTTAATACACCTCGTATGCTGCCTATTACGACCTCCTACTGTTTGTATTATCGCTACGGATATAGATATGGGAATGTGAAATTCTAATTATTATAATGCTCACAACGTGAATAATATTTTGGTTCTATGTTGACTTACCTATTATTGTTGTAACTATTATAGATCTTGGGGATAAGTTAATTTTAAATCTCTCTCTAACGCAGTAAAGGGTGCCTTTAGGATACTACGTAAATACCGGTGTTTAAAATATCTTTACGCATCTGGGCATATCTTCCCTCGACCAATAAATAGTCTCTTTTTGTAAACAATACGCCTGTAATTACGCCTGAATGCTGCAGTTTATATTGTGTACACTTCTGAAAGTTTAACAATGTCTCAGAGAAGTTATTCGCTGTGATATACTTTGTCTAAGAGATCTAGCTTGTGATCTTATAAATATTTTATAGGGAAATTAATAACTATATGTTGACGAAGAATATTAAACTTACGAAATCTTAAAGAGAATCTTCCACCTGCTCATTCTTTTTAATTTTCTCTGCCAAAATGTTATATGTAAAAGATATTATAGCCTGATGAGTTATTTTTACACTGAAAACAAATACGACGCCAAAAAGGGCTTCTCTAAATGTTTTTTTTCCTACAAAAATTTAATAAATATGCCAAATAACTTACCAAATGTAGTATTTTGATAAAAAGAAGGATGGGACAACCAGAATGATTCAAGCAAATTGTGTCCTCGTTAGGTCATTTAGTTATGAGCACTTCGTTAGGAACTTTTTGTCACTCTGAAAATTGAAAATGCAAGAAATATTCAATGCGAGAAAAGTTGGCTTTGGTATGTTTCTGGATATCTAAATTAAGGGGGAATATATATTTAGCCGATACGCAAATTGAAATACGAGAGTAAATTATGATACAGGCTGAAGTAACAAGTCTTTATTGTCGGCAGGATTATGGGTGATGGAATAATATTACGAAGGAAATATGCCCTTGTTACGATGTAAGTATTTAGCTGAAATGCTGCAGTAGATGAAGATGGCTTGAAAAAGTTTTGTTTGGCTGTTTGATGAAAAATAAATGCCTAGTTCTTCTGGTCGCATCATCTATAATTAGGAGAGCAGCGTTATTTACGTTTGAATCAAGTCAAAATCAACCTGAATCTTTGTTGTCAAAATTTAATTTTGCCATTACTGCAACGTAAAAAAATATGAATCTACACCCCATTGCAATGTATTTAGCTAACGATATTCGTTAGAAGCTCATAAAATGTTGCGTTTAGTGAAAGATATATACCTATACAGTTTTTCAAGAGAAGAAATGTTATATCTAAAATTTTGCCACTTTTCCAGCCAAAGGGAAAATTTGCTGAAAAACTATTAATATGTCTTGCAAGCAACCTTTGGGATTTTCATTCACAACAGGGCTATAAATAAAAAAATATTTTCTTAACATAGATATACGCATAGGGTTTATCGTCGAATCCTGAAATTGCCATTAAATTTCATTACATCGGCTTAATTTGGGTTTCTCATAATAAAATATTTTAACGTTTCAAACTTTTTAAATGGTTCTAATTCCCTGACGTGTAACTTTCGTGCATATTTTCCTATTCTTGAAGTTGAAATAACCTTAGTCCCCTTGCTTCATTCGTACCGGCCGCCCGAAATGCCTCTCAACTCTTTGTCCTGCCAGAAACACATACCTTCCGGCTACCAGCTATAAAAACATTCTTATTTGACTTAGAATTCCTCGAAACTTCGGTAACGCTATCAAAACTACGGATTAACCAGTAAAAATTTGAATATTTAATGGAAAACTGCGAGAGTTCTAATTAATTACAGAGACGAAACGATCGATGAGAAGTTGCCAACTCGGATCATGTGATAAAAATCTTTTCACTCCACAGTTTACGAGGTCATTCAGTAAAAGAGAAAGTGGAGCTGAACTCGAAGGAAGTGTAGATTCTGGGGAGAAATTAAGGTGCTTTGTTGAACAAATTGTCCTCGGTGGTTCCACTGCAAGAGTTCAAGCGGATTAAATTCAGATGCTTGGGGGATAAATGAGAATAATTCCTCGAAGTGTCATCTGCATACGGTCTCAAGGAGGAAGACTTGGACCGCCGCAACGGCAAACGGAGTTCGCCTTTCTCCTCATGGGATCCTCGCTGAAAGGAGAACCGTGCCTTTAATGTGAAAAGTTGACATTCATCTCGAAATTGTTTCACGTTTGAGTTAAAGAAGTTCTATTCTCATTTCAGTGAAAATATCTCTCGGGTCTACTATGGCATTCTAACTCTTTCTTTGAAACCAAGCTACTGAATATGTGGTGCACATTTTTATCCTTCTTCCGTTTCATTTGGAGTCCACGACGTACTGAGGAGATTTGAAGTACTTCAGCACTGCGTAGGACTTCATCGCACGAATTTATCTTATACCAATTGGCTTCTCCCTCATTTTCTCAATCAGTCTCGTCATCTGCTTACTTATGTGGCAGTCGCAGGTACCTAAGAGAGGTACCTAAATAGTGTTACGGTTTCTAATTCCCATGGCTCAGGAATTAATTCCAGCTGTGGTAGATATTTTTACCGGTCTACCGCACCTTACTTGCGTGCTATAAGGAGAGCATTTCATGTTCCACAAATCGGGCGGAGCAGTGAACTGTGGACCCTTTGGCACTCTTGACGGCATTCTCACGCTTACTTTTTTGGAGAAAGTTGACGGAGCAACGAAAACAGACTGAGACTTGATCACTTCCAAGCAACTTTACTCCTCACAAGCATTCTAAATAAAAGCGTGCGATGAATAAAATATTATATATATATATATAATGCGATGAATAAAATATATAATATATATATATATAAACAAAGAATAAAATATATCTCCACAGTCGTCCGGAACCACCTTCACAGCCCTGAGGTCGAACGCGAACTCACCATTCCGCACTGATCGAACCAGCTGGACTCGCCCTACCATCCTCTTGCGGGAAATAAGATATTAAAAACAAAACACTAACCAGCGTGGGCGCCACTTTAGAACACAGGTTTATTCAACAGCCACCTTTCGTCAAAAGCAATACCGACGCCTGATTTATCTCCACCATTTTTTCGGTCTGTGTACCTACTCAATTACTCACCAATCCTTAATGGTGCAAATGAACATAGCTATTATTCGCCTCCCCCAAACAAATAAATCCACATGATAAAGAATCCTCTCGTGAAATACTCTCGTGGTCAAGAAACGAAGAATAGGGCCGGCGAGGTAGCCAGGTTGGTGACGCGCCAGCATGGCAACCTAAAGGTTTGGTGTAGGTATGATTCCCATCGTGTCCACGGATGTCAGGATTATATCTTAGAATTAAGCGGAACAGTACGTTAGGTTAGACGGTGAAATATAATTTTAGATTTTATCTGGAGCGCCTGAAAATCTAATTCTACGAATTAAATGAGAGGGCGTTGTACCTATTCAGAGAAAGTGGGTGACTATTGTTGATAGTTTTCCTCAAATTACGGGACATAATAATTTAATCGCATGTGTTCTTCAAGGTCTGTTCATTGGGGCAAGCTGGTGATATAGTTGGGAACTTTAGAAAAAGCCGGAGAGGAGGTGTAGAACATCTTAATATATCAATGTAAAGGACGCTGGCGTATTTTACAGAAAAGTGAACGTGGGGTTAAACACCTATCTTCCGAGGTTCCCCATCCCTTCCATTCCTATCCTTATACCTATCCTCCTGGTCTGAAGCGCCTATTAGTGCGGAAACAGACTTGAAAACACCCATGACCTATCTTTCTGAAAGCTTCCGCCCCCATCCCTTCCATTCCTATCCTTATACCTTTCCTCCCGGTCTGAAGCGCCTATTAGTGCGGAAACAGACTTGAAAACACCCATGAACCTATCTTCCATCCACTTCCCTTAAAAAAAGGATAGTGGAAATATAATTGGAATAAGTCAACGTTTATGACTCACCACAGACTGCCCGAAGACCCAGAAATGCTTTTATTTATGTATCTAACTCCACAAAACAGCACGTACTTCAACCACCGTTAGTTATACCTATTACGACTGATTTTGGTACGCTATGCTATGAATATTTAAAGTTAGCTCAGCCAGTCTAAAGTAAACTAATGGAGTATTTGCATACTTTTGCTTTTGAACTTATTTTGTCATTTTTTCAGGGATTTAACAAATATTAATTTTTTTAGCTTCAGATTAAGCTTTAATTTAAAGGAAAGCCTTAAAACTGATATAACCTCTACATTACGAAAAACTTCCAGAGATGCGACAACTGAGAGTATTACTACATCAACAGAATTACTGCTGACTAAGGGATGAAGCATTACAAAACATGCACTGGTAGTAGGGTCGAAATGGGCCATCTTGATAATTCCAAGTTTGCGTGTCCGTATCCTGTCTCGGGAATGGATCTTGCGGTAGTCTTAGGTGTAATAGTTTAGGTTAGTTGGTGTGATACATTGCACAGCCATCTGCGGTAACCTAATCAGTTGGAACTCTTCAAAATTAATTCTGCTATATACTACTAAAATGTTTGTTATTAAGGTTTAAGAAAAACTGGTGTTTGCGGGACTAGATGCGTGCAGTTAATAACCAGAAACTACGAAAGAACCTGCAATATATGTAGCCTTCGAAAACTTTTAAGTAGAGTTTGATTCATTGCCTACCTTTTAAACCTCTGGATTCGCTTGGAATGTATCATCCATAAACATGTCTGAGGTGAGTGCAACAAAGAGCGGTGTTATTACGTACTAAAAACTGAAGTTTATAATAAATTAATGGTTAGTAACTAGGAAGGTAATTGGGTTAAATTCTCCCTGCGAAAGCGCTTGAGTGCAGTTTCACTCAGTGCCGTAAATTTGGTTTTTCTTCGGTACATCCGGAGGCCCGCAGCCATGTGCAGCTCCGCGGTGGCTGAGGGTGGTTGAGGTTTGAGAGGGGCGATAGGCGTTAATGGAGATCGGTAGCTAGCCTTCGAGGATTCTCGCATTTCATCTCCTTGAATTATTCATATGGCGGAAAGTTGTGGCCCGTTGCGCGGACGGCGCGCCGCGGTGCCTTGGATATCGCCGGGCGGGCTCGTGAATGACCGCCCGCGCTCTGCTGGGCTCCTCGAAGGGTTGCGCCCGCCCTCAGCCCCCAGCGAATCCTCATCCTATCTTACATGTCCCTCCACTAACACGCACTTTGGTACCAACCATCTCGATTATCGAATTAGTTCCTCCCCTTCCCTTCCCCCACCCTGCGGGAGAGCGGCTTTTAACACGTTCACTGCGGAGCTGTTTAAAGCCCTACTCCTCACAGCGCGGCGTGACCCACCGGTGGGTCACACTCAGCCTTTTGCATGGGCGGTGTGACCCACCGGTGGGTCACAGTCCTTTCGAGTTTCTGGCCACTGCCGAGGGATGGTGGTTGAAGCGGCAATACTCAGCTGTTTCCTGAGATTAGAGGAATGCTGGGGGAGGCTACTCCCAGCTTCGCCCCCAGCCCACCCCTCCCCCGGCCACGTGGGGCACGCTATCAGCTAGACCCTGGCGTGGGATGGGGGAAGAGAGGGCCAACAATACAATGCATGTGGTAAAGATTTGCTGACGTTCGGAAAACCCAGGAGACACCCACTCGTCTCTGTTTATTACGCCTGCCGTTGTTCGCGCCCGTCTGTGAGACGTAGACGCCCGTCCGTGCGTACCGATTCCCCAGCCCTGCTCACACTATGAGAAAAGGGAAGGGGGATCCTTTGTAAAGAGTACATAGTGGTTTGTCTCACTCAGAAAAAAGTAGTGTCTGCAATTCGGAAGACGTTCACCCGGCAAGGGCACGGTCACTCATCCACCATTGAGGGATTGGCTCAAGAACGCTACGCGACTCTTTCCCAATTGCCCTTCCGTAGAGGGGGGGGGGGGGGGGTGAAGGGAAAAGAGAGAGTCAATCTCTCACACAGCTGGGCGAGTGCAGTTCGGACTGTTTAGTTTACGAACAACTGACGGACAGCCAAGAGGTTGAGGAGAAAAAATTGTCCTAAACATTTTCATTATTTTTAATAAGTTGAAATGTTTTACTATATCGAGTATTGTTCATCCTTATGTATAAAAATCGCATAAACATGAAAAAAACAAAAAGAAAGCAAAAAATTAACGTATTTTGGATATAATACGCTAATATGTAAATTTGTTCGTGACCCACCGGTGGGTCACACTAAGTGACACATAGCAGTCTGTTATTTGAACTGTGACTAACCTCTGGGTGAAGTCACTCGAGAAGATCTCGATTCCTACTCTCACAATACTCCTCGCAAGTTGAGACAATTCAAAGAATTAAAAGGCCGCGGCGCTAGAAGGATTAGCGTGACCCACCGGTGGGTCACGCCGCAGCGAACGTGTTAAGGTGAGTCGCGTTGTTTCCAATTGCCGGAAAATATCTGACTGTATTAGAGCAGCCGTCTCTATCGCTCCTATCTTTCTCTCTCTTTAACTCAGAAAAGGAGGGAATGAAAATGCTACGTGATAACATGCCCTCGAACTGTACTAAGCACAAAAGTTGGAGTCTAAAGCAAAAAACCAAACACATAACTAAATGTAGCAAATTTTAATGATTGGGTGGCTAAATTGTTTCCACTTTCCATATGCACAAGACCAGCACAAAGTTTCGAATTTTGCTTATTAATGATCTACCGATAAAGGTAGTTTTGATGGTTATGAAATATGTATAATGTAATAAAAAATCAAATCTTATCTATGGGCTGTATGTAACAGGTACATGAGTTATAATAAATTTAGCCTCACATATGCATAATAGCTATTTATTTTCAAATTACTATCATATACTACATGCCTTTTTCCTCCCTTGAAGCTAATGAAAATGACCATATTATCCATATTATATTGCCGTATTAATTTCAACTGGACCTAACCTGTCTTAGAAGGAAAACCTATTTAAAGCGGAAATGTAACATGGTCCCTATTGATTTTCATATATCATTTAAGAGATCATTCATCATATCGTTTCTTTAGATTTGCATACATCATACAGAGGTCGAGTGTCAAGATCGAAGAAAATAATCAAGAGGTAGAAACATTCAATAATATGTAACACTAAAATTGATGTATGCAATAAAGTTAAAAATAAGTGATTGGTACTTGAAAATCCGTTGGTGTACAGACACTACTCATTTAAAAAGTTTGAAATCCATAACTGTGAAAGTGCTTCCAATATCATGAAAATGTATCATCTTCAGAAGTCAGCAATCCTAAATTGGATTTCGAGTGTTAAACCAGTAAAACATCGCCACCGTATTATTTTACTATTTCCTTGAAGTCTGTTGTAAAAAGATTCACGAAACGTGGTGAAGTGCAGCTGAAGAATCGTTTTTTCTACGAAGAGTCATTGTAGTATAAATTGGCACATTAAAAAAGTGGAAATGTATCACTGACGATTGATATTTCATACCTTGAACCGAGTGGTAGGAACATGCAAAAATCGTTCGGAGGAGTAGAGCAAGATGAAGGGACTGTGGGAGGGGAGAGGAACATGGAGGAGAGAGGAACATGGAGGAGAGAGGAACGTGGAGGAGAGAGGAACATGGAGGAGAAGGAACGGAGAAGGAGGAGTGAGAGAGAGGGAGGGGTGAAGAGGGAGAGGCGAAGTCCGGGCGTCGGAGGCGTCGCGCTCGACGCGTTCGGTCTCCCTCGGGGGACGCGGAGCGTCGGTGGGGTGGGGGAGAAGCGGATTGAGAGCGGGGGGTGGGATGAGGGGGAGAAGGGGATGGGAAAGGGAGGGAGGGGGTGTAAACCGCGTCTGCTGTCACGTGCGAGCAACGACACTACCGAGGCTTCTTCTTCCCCAACCCACCCCCCTCCCCAACAGTACCCCGAGCAGATAAAGGAGGGAACATTTCCCCCAATTTTCGGTTCCCCTCCATCACTCTTTTCGTCGTCTGCTACTTTTTTATCTGGGGCCACCGTGCCTGTGGTTTTTCCTCGGGAATGTCTCGGGAAACATCTGTTCAAGGAGAGACGATTGATGTGTTTTCGAATGTTTTGGTCCCGGGAGCGCGGAGTCGACGAGGGGGGGTGTTCGATAAGGACGTATGCGGCTTGGATTTCTAGAGTTTAAACTCTCGTTGATTAGATCACTGAGATATCTCCCCCTCTCTATCCGGGAAAGTGTGGTGAACTCGAGTGGGAATACATGTGCCGGTTGAGAGGCTTTCGTCTCCACCAAGGGCCGCTCTCTGGAAGTCGTCCAACATATTTGTGGAATGGCCGCGTGAATTTTCTATTGGCTTCGTTTCACAAGCTTATTTTTGATCCTTATCTGAAATCAGTTATGAGCAAAGCTTCGGAGTAATATTGGATCTTGGGAAGAATTCCGAGATAGGTCAGCTTTCCACCCAGATTTTATCTTAATTGATGTCAACAAATTTTTTTCGGTGGAAAAATTATATTGACGAAATGTAGCGTACTACACGTAGACGTACGTAAAATTCCTGACCAGTATAGCATTATGTTTGCATAGATCAAAAAGCTGCCGAGATATTAGGCTCATTTGCAAACGACTCTTGTCTCTTTCTCTCCAAGGAGTAATGAATCCTGGGCATATTTTCTCAAATTTCTCTCCTTGCTATTCTCTCCTAGAAAAGCGTGGAATGGAGACAAGTTTTCGATTGGCCAAAAGGTATAATATTTCTATTAAATTTCCCCGCCTCAATCTCAGGTCCATATGTCAAAATAAAATTGTATGTTTTTAAAATCGAACTATAGGGGTTGATCAATTGTTCCATCGACTCAATGAATCATCGCTCATGATGCTATTTCGATTTTTTTACTTCATATTTGAATTCCACAACTTCTCATGAGAGTTAGAACTTCTCAAGAGCGATTTCTCTAACTACGAATGCGAATGTGAAGCTGATGAATAGGTACGCGTCCAAGAGGTTTAAACGGTTGCTCTACCCGCATTGCCCTCGGTGATCTATTTTGCGATCGAATACAGACAATGCATTATTATTTTAGTATACATCAGCCTAAATTTATTTAATATTTTCTAATAAAAACAATTAAACATAAAATAAGGCCCTAATCAATATGAATGATATCATTGTTTACTTTAAATTATATAAGATGTTTTTTATTATCTTTGATCCAATATTTAAATTTGAAGTCTTCACACTGACTGGAGCAATTAATAATGTTGATTTATGGGTAAAAATTTTTTAAAATTGTTTCACTAATTTCTCCAGGCAATTGGAGGCTGGGACTTATTGAAAATGAAAAGTTATTTTCTGAGGAATTTAGTCAAAAATTCCATTTTGATCTTTTCCGGCGAATTAATTTTCACTATTCCTCACATTCCATTGTGTATTATTTCTTGCACTGGGACATGATATATTCAGTTGCGTGACGACTGTCAAGGCTTTTTTACTCTAAGTATCGGGAGATGAGACACTTCCAGAAATATTTTGACTCAATAAACTAAAGTTTAGGAACGGAGTTTTAAAAATCACCAATGCCAATCGTGTGTAGACAGAATTGAAACAATAATTGGATCCCCATGTGTCACCCAAAATCATGCTGTGAACTCCAAAAAAAAAAGAAATATTTCCGGTCACGCACTGGAAATTAATTAACGGCGAGGCGTGAGATGACGAAGGGAGGGAGGAGGTCGGGGGAGGGGGATGATGGTGTGACCTCCCATCCCTCGTGCGCCGTTGTCCCTCACATTTTTTGCGCCAATCGATCGGGACAATCACGCACATCTGATGCTCCCGGGTATAGAGATAGTCGTCTCATGTGGAATTCCTAGAAGTTTTGGATGGACCGATTTTGGTCTTTTTAGCCCCCAACGGGGACAGGAGAGTATCAGGAGTGGGCCTCGGTGTGTCCTCGGGGGATCGTTCTTGTGGAACGAGGGCAGCGATTCACCAAATCGTATGGTTCCGGGAAGGCCAGGGGCGACGAACATCATCCCAATCTCTACACCGGACACTGCACCCGGCCCTATCCGATCTCCTCATTTGCAGGTCCCCTCTCCTCACGCTCCAATACCTCTCTCTCTCTTGCTCTAATCATCCTTCCCTCTCTCTCAATCCAAATTCTCATTATGGCTCCCATCAGACTGGGATTGTAAGCTAATGGATAGGATAGCTACGGATTCACATTGGTTTTTCAACGAAACGAAACGTAACTTTCAGCTCTTCTCTTATTCCTCAGAATCACCGATGTATCTGGCTGCTCGTCACTCTTAAGCAGCTTATGTAAATTGAGCAGGTTATATAATGGTTCTTTTACGATCTAAGTTCCCTTGTAAACGCTTAGTTCTATCAGAAGATCTTTTTTGTTCATCGCGAGACTGTTTGGAGGACGTTAATAATCTGTTTCTAGGTCTGTATTTCTAGTATGGTGGCGAAGATTGTTTATTTAAAATGAAATGAATGTACGCATAAACGTAAACTCCACCGATGCGGTGGTTATGTTTTTTTTCTGTGAGAATCTGCAGTAATCATGCGTCCAGAGGGCGTATTGTTACCCGTGTCACACATATGGTTTTTCTGAGATTGTTGACCTGATACTTACACACTTAAAAATACTTACATAAGCGTAGAGCCAACGTTTTCCACGGTTTTAGCTCATTTTTAATCCCACAACTTGTGTCTGAAGTGAAATGTATCAAACAATACATAATGGGTTGATTTAAAATGTATTACGACGTTCGCAATCCTGCTAACATTTTTCGTTCGGAAGACTAACAATAAGACTTGCGACGTTAATAATTTTAGCTCCCTATTCGATTGGAAATTTAAACTCGTCGCCATAAAGTACATTTGATGACTCCCATATCTGCTGCGAATTCTTAATATGTATATGTGAGTACGGGTTTCTTTTTGGTTCCACGAGCTGGACAGAACGAAACTTGGCCCAAGCTGTTATATGACGCGAAACGTCAGCTTATTCTGGATTTTAACAGCAGGTAGAAGAACGAAAATTCAAATAGTTGTGCACGAACGGAAATGGAACGGAAATTAAAGTACAAAAATCGAGGAAAATAAAAAAGTGGGGTGGAATTAAATTTTGAAACTGTAGCTCGGCGAATGGTAATCACACGGAAGAGCTGAATGTCAAAACGAGATGGATGAGTAATGGAACTCCTCGCATCGGAGGGAAACGTAGGCATTCCATTGGAAATTTGATTGAGTGCATGATAAACCTTTGGTTTCTGGCCAGTTGAAAGTGAATTATAGAGCATTTCCGTGGTAAACGGGGAGATGAGGATATGAAAGAAGGAGAGAAAATCAGCTGGCTTGTTGTCGTCTCTTTAGGTTTATCTTTATTTTCCTTATTTTTAGGAGCCTCTTTAGGCTCAACAGCGGTGTTGTTTTTTGATATTAGCAAAAAATGCATATATTTGTTATAACATATTTCATTACATCATTAGAGAACGCTGTTAGTGAATGGAAATTACTATTTATGAGTCCATTAACCGATCGCTGGTAATTGCAGTCGGCATCACTACCTGAAATGGAAATAATTTATCCACCGTGGATGAATCTACTGAATTTTGTGCCTGTGGTTTGTAAAAGCAGCTGTAATAGTAGTTTATCATGTACTAATATAAATTATTTGAAAATGCTGCATATTTAATTATTATAAAGCACTTAAATCATTGGTTGTGGAAATAAAAACATTTTGCTTTTGTTGTTTTAGTTGACCCAAAAAAGCGATAACATTTTTGTTGCATTAATTATTATGTAGCCCAGGGGGGTTGTGTTTGAAACCTTCGGAATTATCTCGAATAGGTAACCAAGGAGTCACGTGGTACAAACACGAATGGTTCGCAAATTTTATTTCTCTGAATCGCTCGTTACTATATACTCATACTCATCTCTCTCGACAATAGATCCCGCAAATGAGATAAAACACAAGTGTAAACAATGAATGAGTTTGTAATCAGCGGTTTTAAATCATCAAATTTGCGACCCATTCTTGTTTATACCACGTGACTCCTTGGTTACCTATTCGAAATAATCTCGACTGTTTCAAACACAACCCCCCAGGGTATATTTTCTTACTCTTACACAGGAGATCACGATTGAGTAGGTTATGCGACGGGAGAAAAGTAATTATTTTTCTCTTTTCGTCAAAAAACTTTCATTATTTCCCCCTACACATTGCTGTCTTTATTTTCATTAGTAACATCAGATTTCTTTTCGCAATGAAAATATTCACTAAGAAAGACTTGCTTTCGTCCCTGATTGTGTTTCCACCATTACTTGCATAGTAAAATAAGGTTTTCCTACTTAAGCTCCCAACCAACTCAATCCCAATATAAAATTGTTTTAAACTATAAGTCAATATTCAATTTAAACGGATTAATGCTATTTTCCATAAAAATGACTTAATCGAAAACAGACTCAATAAAACAGGTTTATTTCTTTTTTGACGTTGGGAAATACTATTTAGGAAGAGCGTTGAACTACAGACACGAGGCAAAGTTGAAGGGAACTTATGAAGTTCAGGCGAAGATGTCAAGGATTTTGCTATGGATCGTTGAACATCAACAATTTTTATGAACATTCGTATGAATTTTATAGTTTGTTAGGACTTTGCTAAGGATCGTGACGTCATGCTGCTTTCACGTCTTAGTCATGGGAAAATAGATAGCAAAAATGTGAGTATTTTGAGATATGGGTTTAAAGAGTGTTTACAAAGTGCAATGAATTAAAACTAGGAAGATCTAGGAAGGCCTTTTCACTGAAAGGATATGAAAGAATTAAATTATGAAGAGGGAGGGTTGTTAGGATGCCAAAATGATCAAAGACTAGGGCTGTGAAAGGGGATATGGAAGGAAGAATACTAAATGAGCGAGGAAAAGGTCGGGAAATTAAGAAGGAATAAAACGAGGTTGAAAGTTTGAAATAGCAATCTGTACAGATAAATAAGGGAAAGGGGACATTCAAGAAACGCGAGGAGAAGTAAAGCAGAGTTCTAATAATCATCGAAAACCAGCCTTAAGCATTAGATAGCAAAGTTCGGTTTATGATTCAACTGTTCAAATGAATTTTATGCTTTTTAAGTCCTCCGTGGCCACTCCATTAAAACAGAGAAAGCATTCCTCACCCATTTTGTCGTCGGTTTTCGTTTTAACGGCAGCCATGCCTGTTTCAGTTTACTTTTTTTTAACCACGTGGAGGATCAACAAAGAAAGGAGGACGGGACAGCTTCCGTATGAAACCAGGCCGAACTTGATCCCGTTCTCGGCAAACAAAGCCCTTAGTGAGAAAGAACGTTTGTTCAGAAGCCGGAGTTATTTTGGACCAAAGGTCTGGTTGTCATCGCACTTATCTGCCTTGTCCTTTGTCAGACAACACCGTCATTTGGCTGGCCATCAGAGATGAAAGTTTACTTGTGGAAAGATCCAAATCGTTCAGCAAAAAAATCAAAGGTCAAGCGTGAAAGAAAAATAATATTTAAAAATATGATTTATTTTACTTCACACTGTGGCATCAGCTTCCAGCTGGGAGAAGTTTCACGAGCAATGAGCCAAAATCAATACAGAATACGGACCAATGTTCGGCCATCAGAACGGATTAGGTTACATCGGAAATCATTTGCACTATGATATTCTGAATGCGTAACAGCTTGTCGTAACAAATATTTTATTCGAATGTTTAACTTTTAAAATCGTATTCGTAATGCAATGTTAATTTGTTGTCAATGGATAGTATCATATTTAGGCAATTTTAATACATGACTCTTGAGTTGAACTCTAATATAGTATATCGAATGATATGCATTTTGCCCTAAAATCCGCTATTAAATTTCTTTTAATGTGCCTTATTTGACATACCCAGGTCCAAGTTTCAAGTGGATTGGATGGTGGCTAAACCTCCAATCCCGAAGGCTCGGGTTCACCGGCATTGGCTGATTTTGCCTTATATATGGTATAACAGTCCCTACTTGAGTTCCACGAGGAGAGCACTATGAGTCCAGAACTCCGTCTGTCATATGGGCCGTTAGGCTGTGGTCACTTTGGTGACTTTCTTTAAGAGCAGGGTAATGTCGACTCTGGGTTTCTCTCCACTCTTCCACCATTCCATGGAAACACCTACTTTTACCTAGTTACCCTCCTATCCCCTCTGGCGCAAATGGCCTCAGAGTTCGATCGCCTCCCCCAAATGACTACAAACAAGTTTCATATTGAACTCAAATTTCAGTGAGCTTTTTCGCCTTTATTTGTATAAATGTTTCTCTGTAGAAACGATATTTTTGATGTTATTTTGATTAGTAATCTAATGCCAAGAGATGAATATTGGGATACCCCTTAACCCTTAATTAATAATTTAATTTTTTTGAATGAATTAACACTTTTCAGTTTGCATTTCATACAAGAAAGTTCATCAATCGATTATGGTTCTCAACAATCGAATAATGATATGATACAGGTGTATTGTACGGTGTAGGAAGTAATCATTGTGAATCGGTATATTGAAAACACTAGAATGCATCGAATGGTGTCAACGGAGCAGGCAGTTTTTTCAGTCACCTGGAAATATCCCTGGATATCCTGGAAATTCGTTCGTATGGCTTTGAGTGTTTCGTCATAATGTCAATCAACTTCAGTTCGAAAATTATTTGGAAAACTCTCTCCTATTTCCAATTCCATCGCAATTGCTTTCGACTACTGGGATTCGCTTGCCCAAAATCACCGCTTCGTCAATTCTGTGTGCTCACATTAGGTCTATTTTTTTGCATCTCCTCTTGGGTAATTTCATTAGGAATCTCATTAAGCGTTCAAAGCACGCAAATATGCTGTTGCGCTTATTTTTTGGCGTAAAAGGGCATGAAGTGCACAATTTCACCCAAGGGAACAATTGTGCGATAATGCTCATGGTGTTCGATTCGCACGCACTATATCTCTTATCTAGTTTTCATAAATTATTTTCATGATGATTCTAAGTATCTGACCCATCCTCTCTATGTCAAAGTTCTAAGGCTTGAGTTCCAACATAAGTGATTTGAAATGTAGTTATTGAAAAGTAAAGAGAATCTAATGTTTCTATTTGTGCCAAATATAATATGCTTCAATGGGATAGAATTGTGGGAAATGAGGAATGTGAAAATTCTTTTTGTTTCCTCGTTTTTTTTTTGCAAAATATTGACTCTGCTTTAGTGTACTTTTGCATGATTACTATAAATGGAAAACTAATGCTATTTGATTTTCACCTGAGTAGATTTTAATGGAACAATTCAACTTATATTTAAACAATTTAATTATTTTTTTACGCGTTATTTTCATGTAAAATCTAATTTAGCATCTTTAAATACTAAATTAGATTTTTACCTACCATTCCTACGCACCACTTCAGCTCAGCGTTATAGTTCTGCGACTCTGAATTGCTCATTTTTTTCGTCCCATTCCCTCTTTTCAACTTTTTTCTTTCTACCTTTGCTTTCAGAATTCTATTGCCTCTTTAGGATCGCGTATGCTCTTTTTTTGAAATAGAATTTTCAAGACCCCTGAAAGCTGAGCTGCGAGCATAAAGTGTCGTTTTGTATCGTGCTACTACGGTAGCGGGTGGAGGGAAAAAATACCGCGTGGGACGAATTGCGAATGAAAAAGGTTTGCGTGTTTGCGCACACGCGTGATGGGAGTGGTCCAGTGGAGCTCATGTGTTTCCTTCCTTCCCGCAGGATGCTGCCGTCGCCGGCCTGCCGCCCCACTTACAGCATCCCCGCCTCGCGGCGACGGGGACACAACTCCGCGCCACACAGTCGCACAAACGCCTGCACCACCAGCACCACCACCACAGCGGACACGGCAAGGCGGCCGACGGTATGTGTGCACCGCCTTCTCCCCTTGGTACGGGCGCTATATTAATTACCTTTTTTTATATCTACCTCCCCTTGAGGTTACAACCTTAAATCTAGAATCCTTCCCATATTTGCTTTTTATCTTCTTTCCTTTGGGTAAGGACTGACTCTACATTCGCCTAGATCGAAGGTCCTGTTTTTGCAATAATATCAATATGTATACGGACTTGATTCGTGTGCATATTTGTGATTTAGCTGTTCAAATACTCTGTCATTAGGGAAAACACCTAATAAGTAAAATATAAAATAATAAATTGAAATGCCTTCTTTTGACTGCCGAATTAAGCCAGGTATTGTTACCGTCGACGTAAAAAGCAGGAACTCGTAGACTTCAGCGATGCTCTTCTAGAATTATTGACATTAACACACGTATTTACTTTTTCACTGTATTGCGTCCTAGTAGCGAGGTTGGATACGTATCGGCATAACAGAATAAAGGTATGGAGGTTGGGTCCCATCTTTGGTGGTCTTGTCTTTGGATTGATTTTTGGTTAGATGTTACGGTTTAAATACCGTTTTTAGAGCGTTTATGGTGCTAATCTTACTACTACCACTCATTATCTTGGCAAATTTGCAGGCAATAAGGAATACTTTGCAGTATTATACGATATTCTTTTCTTGCATAACTTGGAGGAATGAATGTGAGCACCTAATATGGAGCTTATTTGTATTTCTTGTAGCTTATTTGAAGCAATGCTTATGAAATTAATTTTGTATCGAGGTCAATACTACTCGTCGATGATTTTAGGCATCTTTGCTGGGTAATTGAAAATGTTAAATTCTTAAATTTCGTATGAATTCGTGTACTGTTTAGTATTCCTAAAAGTTTGACTGGTAATGATTTAAAAATTGAAACATGCACCTTTTACTTTATTTGTGCGTCAGCTATCAGAGCATGGATTCGTGGATTTGATTAATTCAAATATTTATTAGCAAAATACAAAATATTAGTATTTAAATCGTAAATAAGTTCTGCAATTTGAAAATTTTCTGTAGCGAAAGAGCTTACGTATTTTGATTAGATTAAAAGAGCATTTTGATAGCCTCTGGAAATCATTCGTAGTTATTTCTCTTTCAACTTGATTTGAATATATCACTTTCACTCGTTTTAATGAGGTTTTCTTGGAAAAATTAAAGTGGAATAAATTTGAGTTTGGATAGAAATGAGCTTTTGAAAAGCAAGAATTAAAATTTTTTAATGCTTTGGTATGACAGAATGTAATTAAATATTAGCATCTACCGCCAGGAAGAGATTACCATTCATCTTTGTTCTCAGAAAGCTGTTTTTCTCTCAGGCCGCTTTCGTCAAATACAATGTTTTTTTAAAATAATTAATGGTAGTTCATTTACGAGTTCACTTGGAATGAATACAAATATTGCTTTTATTATTGAACCTTTCACTATTTTGATGTTTATTACTCTCATATTTATGAACTTTAGCAGCTGCTGCTGTAGTCTTTCACACAAATATGCAAGTGGGAATGTTGTAATTTTACTTTCCACGGAAAAGAAATATTTCAATGCTGTTTTACTAGGAATGTTCCCGCGAAACGTTTGGAGCTCCCATAAGTTGATAAAATCAATCCTCAGGATTGAATGCTTGATTCCATCCTGTTATATCGTTTTCTTCACAAATCGGCTCTTCTAATCTAAATTATCTGAACTCACCGTAGCTTTTCAGCCATTTTAATTTTTATCTGTCATTCATTTAAATTTCTCTCCTGATTTTTATTTGACTTGTGAGTAAAAAATAACACGAATTTGATATTATCTCCGAATTCAATCAAAATATCGTTGATTTTATGGAAATTATGTATCAATAATTAGTCATAACAATACATTTTCTTATTCTGTACACGTGCATTATTCCACCAGATCTCTGGTATCGCTGGGTAACACGTATCCTTGTGATTATGTTTTACGCGCTGAATATAGGTATCGCAAGTTGCTTGCTTACATCTTTAACATGTTAGCTGCTCGATTAGATTCTGTGATGTTTCGCAGACAGTGTTATTTAAAAGGGAAATGTTTGTGGGAGAAATTGATCATTCTGATTCATTACATTACCTCAGGTAGACGGGATTCTTAAAAACCTTGACCTTGAATTCTGAGCGTGATTTTAAGTATGAGAACTGTATGATAGCCTTTGATTCGGCTGGCCTTTTCTTATGTGCAGGATTAATGACACTCAATATTCTCTAATGTACCTATTCTATATTTCCCACCGTCAGTGGTAATGAACTAACTTTTTATGGAAAATCATTTGATACTCCCAAGTTGAAGTTATTTACTTCCGCAGCTAGTAGTTTTGCGTTATTTTGCGTTGCGTTAAATTGGAAACAGTTTTCGCTTTCACGTATCTCCTAGTTTCATTTTCTGTTCAATTTATAAAGTTTGAGCAAAAATGAGTTTTATTTATAAAATAAATTGATTTTCTCCAAATAAATTCACAGAGGTATACCGTAAATGTCGCTACTACTAGGTTAAGTGGTGTGCGAAGTGTATTGATTGAAAAATATTTTAAAGCTGTTTGGAGCATACCTCATATGATGTGGGGAATGGAATGAAAACTATCAGTCCCGACTTTACTGACAGCAAAAGGTCATCTGAGGTGAGAAGTATCCTACATGAGAGTTCCTTGTACATTTAAGCTAATTTTTAGATGGTATGCATTGAATCGAAACCTGCAGCTGATTCAGAGCTCGTAGTTGGGATTTCCTTCGGAACAGTCCCCAGTGGATTCAATTTGATGGCCTTTACGATAAATAGATCCTGGGGAGAGTTGTTGCCGGTTCCTAAATCGTTCACCAAGTCTCATTTCATCCAGTGCACTGCGCTTAGTTACGACCTATGCATATCTTGCTGCAGCAAATGTTTTGTACCATTGAGTATGTGAGCGCTCACCCTGTAGGCATTTTTTCAAAGACAAAATACAAGCAAGTAATCAAGAGAAAAAATCTTATGAATGGTTTCTGGAGTAATAGTCCCGTTGAAAAATGTAATTTCAGCGCCAAGGAAACCTTATTTATATAGTTCTTCCACAACCAGCCGTTACTAATAGTTTTGCTTGAAGACGTTTTCGCTTATGTATTTCTCTGCGCTTTACAAAACTAGAAGTTTGAACCATGGATTATATAACCACGTTTTTGCTGGAAAAAGTAGAAAATAAATGCTGCGACATAGTAAAAAGTACGCTTACTTCTTAAACACGGATTTTCACTTCGATAGTGGAAATCATTTACTATATATTATGAATAACTAATAGTGCTTCGCATGGCTCATAGTTCATATATTTATTCCGCTATCGCCTATTACAAAACTAAACGTTATTAAAATAAATATCTCGTAGGTAATGTTGATGGTAAATTTAATTCTTTTTCATACATCATTTATAGTTACGTATCGTTAATTTTATATTACCACGGTCTCAAGCGTCAAATTTTGCTTATCCGTTGTCGGAGAGTCATGAACAGGTTTATATGTTGCATTTTAGACCATTAATTTATTTTGTAAATACATGCATAAGAAATGTAAAATATGCCTATATCTTGTAAAGGTTGTCAATTAGTGCCATTTTAAGCGGCATATTATTTTTCCGTTGCGTAATGTAAGCTTCCTATCCGCAGTATTTAAAGAGAGATACTTTCTACAATTTTACCTGATTTTGGGATATTTATGAACCTATGGATACCCTTATGCAGAGTTTGGAAACAAATAATCCCCCTTGTTAGACTTCAATCGATTAATTGCTATTATCAATCAATATTCCAGTGAATCTCTCACCAAGGTTAAAATATTAATTTTTTGGGGCAAAAAAATGAGATAAACTCACCTCGAAAGCCCGTAAATGAATTTTATACTGCTAAAACCTCGACATTAATTTACTGACGTCTTCATAATTACGTAACGTTAATAAATATTTACTTATCCAGGGAAGTTCAAAATAATTAAGTTCATTATCCTACCATGGACGTTGGGTTTCAAGGCTCGTGGGCCATTGCGCGCAGCCCATCCCATATGGCAATTTACCTTTGCTTGTAGTACTGATTGAGGTGGACTTACGCTGATCAATTTAAATCTATAATTATCAAATTTCTAGCAAATATATCGTTGCTGTAGGCACTTAGCAATTACCACTCTCGAAGAAATTCTTCTTCGATCATGAACCTTGATTGCTGGTTGCAGCCCACATTTGCTTTCGTGCTTGAGATCGTATCAAAATAAATAAGTTTCTCTCCACCAAAAGATAGAAGAGGTCCGAGTTTGCTATTGAACTAGGGTTGGTTTCTTTAAGTTAAGTCCTAAATCGATTTGTAGTCGTATTGCATTAACTTTTCTCCAGTTTTAGTGAAGCCCAACGTTCAACTGTTACGAAAGTATACCAAACTTTACTTCCCATCCCATGTTAAGTTCAGTTGGCGGAAATGGCAGAAATATTTTCAGACGTGACACGTTCGCGCGAGCTGGAAATCGTCACTCCATGCAGTGACATAATCGCCGTTCGCATTAGGCTCCGCAGACTGCTGTTAGCAGTCTTTATTGACTTAATTAACTGCTCAAATTCAGTAAAGCTCTTGGCCTGGCTCACCAAAGGTCCCGCCTCCTCCTCCATTGCCCTTCCATTAACCCCCTCCCCCTCTTCTCAGTAACCCTGGGCTTTATTTAGGGTTATTGTCGCGCGGCAGGGATAAAGCTCCCAGCTGCTTCGAATGAACTGGCTTCCCTCCTACGGGCAGCATTACGCGAGAGCCATAAGAATTGTTGTCCATTACGATCGCAGAGCCTTTTCTTTCTCTACCTCTCTCTCTCTCTCTCCAGCCCGTCCGACTCAAGGTCGTCTTTTCCGAGCCACGTGGCCGCAGGGGGGCTTTGTGAAATCATTCGGCACCCAAGCCTCTATTCACTTGTGGTATCGAATCGTATCGATACTAGGCTATTGATACTAACAATAAGATGCAAGGCAACAAGGTGGTGTGCAAAGCAGTGTAGTATTATGGGGTAAACTTGCGTTTCCACGTGACATTTCCGAGAGCAGTGTTGAAGTTGATGTCGCATATCGCTCTATAGTCGGCAAGGCTGGCAAGCAAAGTTATTCAAGTACCTGCCTCTAAGTCAGAAGGCCCGAGCTCGAAAATCGGCAGAGAGACTTTTTTTTATTCGTTAAACCTCCCCTACGTGAGTGCTTTGTAGAGGGTTTTCGATCTCAGTACCATGTCCGTCGGATAGGCCAGAAGTCCCTTTCACGCCTTTCGCTAAGAGAAGGCTAATGCCGACGGATGGTTTATCTACTATCTTTCTCCTCCTAACCCTTCCATTCCCATCACTGTACCTTTCCTCCAGGCATGACCTTCCTAGGAGTGCTAGTACAGACTTGAAAACCACGGGCAGACAGTCAATGGAAAGGTGCTCTACTTACGAAAACTTGCAAGTTATAATAAGATATGGTAAAATTAATTTTTAGCGTAAAAATCCTGTCGTGTATTTCTTCATGCTAGGAATAAATTTAGATACACTGAACTCCTTCCAACTGCTGAGAGTGTATATATGCACCATTTAACCTTTCTTTATTCTTTAAGAAGCACGGAATTCATACCGAAGCGGGATTATAATCCGGAGCTTTATGATTGCCAGTCCGGCGTGTTACCGATTTGGCTACTTCTAACGTATGCGATCGTGATGGACAAAATCTGTTATTGCAAGCAATTAATTATTGACTCCATATTTTATTCAATATATTTAAAGCCTGCTGCATACCACTTACGTCAAAATGAGATGCCCATAGCATCCCCAAATATTGTACAGCCTTACACTTTCCCAAAAGTAGAGTAGAAATTTGATGAAAGCTTGATTTACATATAGAAATCTGTTAAATATTTTCTTTTTTGAATGCATTAGCTTATATAATGCCTTATTTAATAGCATTATGTATAGCATGCTCACAAAAATGTATCTTTTAAGGATTCAAATAATCCCTTCGGAAAAATTATAAACTAGAAATAGTCTTTGTGTGGCAGATCCAAGTGACAGTCGTAATGTTGAAGGTCAGTAGTTTACAGACAATAGTAATTAAAATGAATTATTTTATACGCTGAAAATCTACTCATTCAGGCTTCACTTCGCAAAAGTACTTGATATACTGCGTAAAACGAGCAATTATAATAATTTCTAACTAAGTTTGCAAACTTTCTTTTACAATGCCCATTTTTTATTTATTTTAATACAAAGTTAGATCATTGATGTTCCGTAACGGGATAAATCAAGTAATTAGGGAAAGTAGTCCATAGCTATGCGTACATTGTACTCGACTTTTCTTTCGTGGTTCACTATCATTAAAGATTGCTTTCCTTTACTCTCGGGGATTGCGAAAAAAATTCCGGGTCCAAAATCTGCCTGGACATTTGGAGTTTTATCAGCTTAAATTGGTGCTTGGCCCTTTCGCATCCACTCCCCTCGTTCAACCACTCAACGTTTTTATGATGGCGAAGTAAAGAGAGGTCGGGAGAGATAGAGAGAGAGAGAGAAATAGAAAGAGAGAAAGGGAGAGAGAAAGAGAAGAATAAAAAGAGGGTGAGCTGGAAATTTTCAGAGAGAGAGAGGTGAGAGAGATGTCGGGATCAAGTGGTGGAAGGGCACTCAATTCTCGGTGTGCGGGAGTGACGGCCGGGTAAACTTGGGGGAGGGGGAAGTGGGTGCGGAGCTAGAGAAGCGGCGAGTTACGTCGCAGGCTGCCGAGGGAGATTTGCGCGTGCCATTAAACTAGATCTTCTTGCCCGTGATCGTTTTTATCTCTCCCCCCACGCCGAGCACATGGCTAGGCAACCTGAAGGCTATGCATTTCCGCCCAACAAGACGACTGCTGCGACTTCGCTCGAACTTCCAATGGCCTAAGCCACGGAGCGATAATGGGAGGAAACAATCGTGCTTTTGCTTACGTTAGACGGCCCCTCCCTTGCTCTCATCTCCGCCTTCCTCCTTCGTGTCGGAGCCACCTCACTTTGATGGGAATAATCCTCACATGAGCAGACAGCCCTCTTTAGTGTGCATAATGTAATGCGAGCCGTTGCCTCCTCGTTCGTGGAATATTCATGTCGAGGTCGTCCGTGATCTCCGTAATTGATGGTTTCTTGCTACGATAGCATTTCTAGGTTTTCCTGCAGTAAGACTTCCTTGTGATCCGAATGAAAAAAAAAATTACTTTTTAGCTGCCATTTACATATCTCTACTCATCCAGTTATATTCGATCGCAGTGATCGGAAGTTTGCCTGTTGATTTTATGCCCTGATATTAGCTATCACATGGGAGTAAATTCTTAGGTGTAATTAGTTACGCCTTCGGATGATTACAATTTAAGCGATCTTATTGTCAGCAACTCATCTACTTTCCCTGTGGTTCAATGGATGTCTTGCTCCATCGCCCTAATATCACCATCAAAACTTGTACAAATAGAGCGTTACTGAGCCCCAAGTCGAAAATTCTAAGTTCCAATCAGCATTGCTGTATTAAATTTCTTTTGCGCATAGGTTTTGATCGTTTGAGGAAAAATTTTAACGTTTTTGCACGCGTAATTAATTTAATGACACTTATCATGGCATGATTTAAACTTTTAGCTGCTCCAAAACATAAAAATATTCGCAACTTGTATGAAAATACGTAAAATATAAATACTATTCTATGCACCGTATATATTTACATTTTTGGATGTTATACCCAAATTTTTATTATCCCTATGAATGACTAGATCCTCCCAACAAATTAATATTAAAACAAATAAAACTTGTCAAGAAACTATATACCTACATAATATTTCTTTTGATTTTTCGTGCATTGACCTTGGAATGCAGATTCTGTTAATTCAAAATATTAATTCTGGGTCAGCTAAAATGCTGAGGGTTTTTCCTTTAGTGACTATTAAATAGTTTGGGACCTATTTCTCAGTCACAATTATTCCATTTATAGATTGATACGAATGGATTACATTGCTCTTACATTTTATTTTCATGGCTGAGGGCCTAAACGTGGGAGGCTCTTTAAGCTCCTTAGCAGCATTTATCTTCAAGATACCATTGCCGTCAAATCTCCCTCCCTTTCAGCTCTCGTTTGGTTCGTGAAAAGGGTCTTGAGAAGAAAGGTCTAACCATTAGCGAGGATTGGGTTCCAAGAGAACTTTTTTCTTTTATAAGCTCCTGAACTGGAAAAGGTCTGTGAACAGAGGAATTACCATAGTGAAGCAGCCATCTACCGCCTTGTATACGTTTTGCCATATTTTTCCATCGTCCCGTAAACTGAATTATAAGTATTGTTGATAAAAATGATGATTCGATGTCGTGCATCTGAAATACATGTACAATTTACTATGCCCTTAAATCCCGCCCATAAAAATCTCCGTAAAGGGAGTGATTTTAAGGAATTTTTCAATCCGTAGTACGCCTACAAAATCGTTGAAATTAATATCCTTTACATTTTCTCATGGAACTGCTTCTAGCTTATATTTCGTTGTGTTTAGTGTTCCATACTAGTGTTATCACACTTCCATCAAAGTATTGCTTTTACCGTAATCCATTACCAGTATATTTTTTTGCATTTTGCCTCAGTCTCCTTCATCGAACGATATTATCCTCTTCAGATTATCAGCTGTCCCTTAGTTTTTTTCTTCATCGATACACTACTGAATATATGGCGCCTGATCCGTTTTCTCTCTTTTTTGTGAGTTATATTATTGCAAAATACTTCATTTTCCTTTTAATTTCTTTCGGTGCCATACGTTCCCCATATTACGGAACGCTGTTTATTCAGCTAGAGGTACATATGTTTGCACGTCCTTTGTTAAAATGAAAATCGATGACATTTCCTGCATTATGAAAATTTAATGACTCCATATCCATCACAATATCGCTTAATTGTGTCTTAGAGCTCCCTCTTTATCTGTTGGAATTGACAGCTTGAATATTTGATGGAATGTTGTATAGAGATTTCGGCACACGCTCTCATATTTTTCAACGGTATAATTTCGCTTATTTAGCTTAATTTTATTGTAACAGTTTCTCTAGGAGTGAGAGATAAAACTTTGGCAATATGAATTCATTGATCAGTTTTGAAATCGGAAAAAGTCAAAAAGCGAATACTTAGTGGTTCACCAAAGTACTTACTACTGTACATACACCTACAACTTATAGTTACAAGTCAGAAAAATGACTCATGACATATTTCCTGACGTGCTTTTTTTAAGTAATCCAAGTAAACTGCTAGTCGAATGACTTATTGAGGTATTTTGCGGTATTTTTAATGGTAAACCGGTCCCTACTTGAACGTTTTGTTGAGTACATTCAAATACAGTACTCCGTCCGTCGGATGGGGTGTTAGCCGTGGTCCCCTTTCGCTAAATGCAGGTTAATGCCGACGCCGGGTTTCTCTCCACTCTTCCTCCTTTCCCGTCATTGTGCATGTCGTCGCGGTTGAAGTTTCTATTAGTACGGATACAGACTTGAAAACCACAGATAGAAAGTAGTAACTTTCACTTGCTGCTGCAATAGTGTTACTCCGAAGCAGCCTTCAAAGCTACATTCACTACGCATGATATTCATTTTGCTGCAATCTTTCAAACGAAGACCTATTGGAAATGTACATTAATGCCATTTTGGTTAGCGTGGTGATTGAAAAACTCTTGTGGTTCAGGAACAACAAGCGGAAAGTGATGTACTGCAGTAAATGCAATATGTTATGTTGTTATTTTTCCATTCCGTCCCTCACGATTAGCAGTAAGGAGGTCGTAGTATGAGTACCAAAATGGTTAGATTTGCTTACTCAGCGCTTCATGCATGTACACGGGGATTAAAAAAATAATTGCTCCTATCAGTGTAACTATATCATTACATGTGAGGTGTGAAAATTAAAAAAAAATGCACTTAGGCTGCCTTTCTTCGAAGAAATATTTTTAAAGTATTTCTTTCGCATTCGACTTAGATTGGCACTGCTATGTCTAAAATATTTATAGTTTACCTTGGTTTATTCGGTGATGATGCACAGCAACAGAAAGTGCGACTGTTAGAAGGAACAATTTTTTTCTCTAATTCAGGAAAAGATAGTCCAAAGGGCCCAGTTTGCTAGAAAGAAGGTGACTCGTAAGAAAGAATTATAGTATTGTAATGCTTTTAGGTGAGCGGTTCTTCTTGTCACCATTAGTCTCACTTAATTATTCCTTCCCAGGCTGCGGCTCCTCTTCTGACCTCATTATACCCATTGCTCACTAGGAAGTCGACGAACGGCTGAAGATATTCTCTCACCAGATCATTCACTGGTTCTATGGCTTTGGAAATTGTCTGTCGTAACCGTAATGAAGGGGGTCTGTCGTCTCCAAACAAAAGGGATAAATCCACCTCTGCTGAAAATGAAGGGTCTTGTTTCTCCCACTCAATTAGATAGCCACCCTTCCCAACAAAAGAAATTATATTCGAGCGTTTTCACCGTTTGTCACATCAACGCTGCAGGTTATTACACGTAGTAAGAGAGAATTTTAGGAGTGAGTCTCAGTACGTCAATAATTTTGTGCTCCGTCACATTTATTTTGTGTACATAACGTACCCAATGGATCCTAACTTTTCTATGAATTATTGCACAGACATTCTTTAAAAACACCTTATTTATTTCGCAAGTCTATTATTTTCTCATTGATGATTATTCGAACAGTAAATACATTTTTAATGTATATCCCTCCCAACGTAGCGGAAGGCTGGGCCATCGCCAATGTTGTTGAAAGTGCATCGTAACAGTGGTCATACTATTACCTCTTTTCCCCTCCCCCTTTAGCGGCAGGTAATATATCTAAAGGCCCCAATTTAATTACACTTATTTTGATATTTAAAAAATCTAGTCTAAATTTTATACGCTCTGAAATTCCTTGAGATTTAGGATAATCACAACCTCCAGTAATACTCCAGGTCACCTTTTCGCGTCAATTAATTCAACACCAGACTCAATACGGTATCTAATTAAATTGATTTGCGTGAATTTAGCAGTCTTTCTATTACCATCGAACTTTCATCCCATTAAAAATCTCATCCTTCAATAACTCTCTTTTTCATTAATTTTTAACTCAGATTTATGACGTGTTTATGACTGCCTTATTACATTAGCCCTACGGCAGTGCTTAAGCTTGGGGTGAAAAGAAAACTCTATTTTCATTTCTATCGATCAGTAATTAACCTTTAAATACTGGGGAGGAATTGTCTTGTCTCAACTTATCAGTATCATAATGGTGACATAATATAGCATTAGGTTAATTGACTTAATGGGAAACATTTTTATGGCTTTGGTTCATTTGGACCTGAAAGGTCGGATCATGCAATTATCTCTGTTTACGAGGTGCTTTCAGCCAACGTAATTGGAAACCCAGTCATTAGTCGATACACGAGCCTCAAATACTACTGGCTCTATCATTCTTCTAGTGTCTCTTTCATGTACGTGTTTTTAGCGCATCTGACTAAATTCGAGTGAGAATTTCAACGCACATGACGTGTGATCAGGTTAATTTTTCAACTGTCCAGATCCTATCATCTAACAGTTATTATCCCCTAATTACACTAGCTCGTTGAAATGAAAACCTAGAAAAGCACTACTGGCAGGCACATGATTACAGTGCTACTCAAAATTATTCTCATTTATCTGATTCTTTACATGTACTCGTGCAATCAAAGACCGCTGTGAAATCGTACGCCAAGGTTTATGTCTGAAATGCTAATTCGTGCAAGAAAACTTTGACGACCCTGGAGAATTTTTTTTTATTGCCTAGGTAATAGTAGGTATGAGAGAAAATGAATTTTATGCAATATGAACTGCGTGGGGACTTTTCTCAAAAATGAATCAGGAGTCTCTTCAAAACCTACAGAGATGCTGAAATGAATACAGGAAATCTAGCGTGACCTTCTCAAATCAATAATTGTGTGTGTGCACTGTTTTGTGAGCTGGATAATCTGTGAACGAAAGAGAGCCAAAGCGATCGACAGGGCTCTTTTTTATTATTCGCATTAGATACGATTCTTATTTCCATTGAAAGAATTCTGTTTCTTCATTGATCATCAATGTTATAAAAACTGCGTCTACATGGCCAATGACTCAACGGTCCCGTGATTTTACCTCTTGGTCACCCTTGTATAGGCAGGTAGATGGAGATTTCTGAGAAAAACGTGGATTAGTTCGGGTACGTTTCTTGGACGAATTGGAGGCTTAAAAAATTGAGGAAGCCGTGTGTAAAACTTTCTCGTGGGGTGTCAGCCCTGAAGGCCGCTCATAATCAAAGAAAATTATAAAATCGCCGGTACCTTCCACAGTTATTTTATATGTTGACGCGTTTGGGCGCTTTTTGTCAATGGTATCTCTCTTTGCATTACTGTCTCTGCCAGACCATTGTGATGCCAATCATTGAAACACGTTGAAATTTAAAACAAAATTGTGGGCATTACGAGTGATTTTTATTTTTTTCATGAACTTGAGATGTTAATTGCAATAGAAGAATTCCCCGTAAGAGTTCCACAGAGGAGAAGAGAGCAGTAGTAGCTTCAGCGGTGAAACCCCTGGACAGAAATCAGGGGATCATGTTCGAGTCTGGTTTCTTGTGGAAATTCTACTATTGCGCATTTCAGCTTGTGACTCCACTAACTATTTGCGGCTAATTTGCAATCCTTGAATCTATTTCAAGGCATCACTTTTTAATCTGTTACGTTTTAAAAACCTTAGGACGCAGGTTTGAATCCCCACCCTATTAGTTTCTGATGTTAACGAGGGACGATGGCAAGACCACTTTGCACTTTACAGAAACATTTTGATTACAGAAGAAAAATGTTTTATGCTCAAATTCAATGTGATAAAAAGAATTTCAATGCAGTATTTACTTCATTTTCCAAGAAAATAGTTTTTTTATTACCTAGAATGTTGAGTCAAACCGATTTTTATGATATTTTCAGCAAAAAATTTCATTCAAATGTTTTTGATGAGACAGGACTCTTTTGAAGGAGTATAATTGAGGGTATTTTGTGCTCACGTCTGGTTAGTTATCTTTTATTGCTCCATTTATACCGTATTTGTTTTGTAACGTTAAAAATTAAAGACATTTGGTGAAGATGATAAATCATAGATTATATACACCATACGTGAATGGCCTACCTCACTTTCAAGAGGTTGGTTACAATACTCACATAGTGGGGAAAGGCGAGGAATGGTAATAGAGGTACAAATGAATAAAAACACTGTGGCCCACTCCTAAGATGGGTTAGATCTGCTTTCTCTCTCTTATTGTTTCGTATTGAGGTTTTCCGACTCTTTAAGTGAGTGAACATAAATCTTCAGGCTTCACTTGGTGAAACTGCATGCTAGCATCTAGAAAAAAAAACTTGGTAACATTCCATACAAATTTTATCGAAGTCTAGGTCGGGGTCAGTATTTTTTCTGTGAAATGTGTTTGTCGTACACTTTAAATTAGGTTTTACGCTGCGTAGCTTATTAAATTTTACAGTTTCATATTCTTTGGGTCTCTTGAAATAAACTTATTCTACTTATCAGAACACGTTCTACGGGTTCATTTCCCACCCAGATTGATTTTCCGCCACCAACTGAGAATGAATGTGTGTGCTCGTATTGGATTCTATCGTAATTTAATTTTCGTGTTAATAAATTCTAGATAAATATCTCAGTTGTATTTGTTGGCTGTAGTGTAAAAAATAGCCACGGTTGACAGGAGAAAACTCGGGGACAAACCTTCGAAGTGGATTGTCTGCGGGAACTCCCTCGGCGGCGCCGTTTCGGATCCCTCATCAGTCGCGGAGGACGCGCCGTGAATTGGTGATTTATGTCCGAGGATAATTGTGGTGCGAAATTGCTCGCGGCCGCTGGATCCGATGAGGGAGGGGCACTGCTGTTCCCATTCCGGAGGACTGGGACGGAAGAATGATTTGTGCGACGCGCGGCCGTGAAAAATACCCAGGGTTACGTCCAAAGGGAAGGGGACGAATTTTTTTACCGCCGTCGATTTTTTCCCTCCACCCGCCCCAAATTTTTTTCTGGCGTTTTTTTTCCTTTTGCCTCTATCCACTCGGTTGCTTGCGTCGGGAGAAGTGGATGGAAAGGGAGGAATTTTTGTGATCAAGACCCGGCTTTCCGTAGGGTCGTCAGGGTCAAATTGGTCCTGCGATTGGTGACGGTGGAACTCGCCGACTGTCAAGGGCGACAGCACGGTGCGGTGGAAAACTATTTAACCCAAAATTACGGAGTGGAATATTGTCATAGCTACGATACAATAAGAAATAATGGCATGCTTTTCCATATCAATTGTGAACCTTTTAGTACCACAACTCTCTCTCTGCCTCACATACGCGTAGCGAACAAGATGTCTGCATTACGATCGTTTAAGGTTTTTTCCTTACTTTCTCTATCTCTTTTAACTCGTTATATACTTTGTGTATACATGTCACCAACACTCCACAATAAAAAGGAGAATATTTGCGTATAAATCAATATCTTCAATATTTTTCCTCTGTACATTCTCTATTTCAATTTAATTTGTGAAGTGTTTCTAGTTACCATCGTTTCATGAAAATTCACAGAAAATCTCGTGGTGAATGAATTTTATATCATAAAATGCTTTCCTTTACAATTCAAAGGATTTCGCAGTCCTTAGTTGATTAACATGTATCTACATTGATCTTTATTGTCTATTATTTGAATAAAAATGCGTTGAAAAACATATTAGTCATACATAGCAAGCGCTATTCGAGCAAATTTTATGGGACTATGGTATTAAATTGTGGTAGAAAATTTGGCTGTAATATTTTTTTGTACCGTGATAAAGTTTTAGTGTACGAGCATTAAACAATCTCTATGGATGGTGAAGATTTGGGATAGTAGAGCATAAAGTTAAGATTTATTAATTTAGAAAGTACGATGCTAGAAAAAAATATCGCACCGATCCGTGTTGACCAAATGCACCCTGAAGGAGAGTCTGAAGTAAGAGTGCCAAAGAGTGTCGTTTTGACTCTTCAAGTCTCCGAAAGGTTGTCCAGAAAAACTCTGTCTGTTGCAGATTATGAGATCATGTAATCGGCATTCTAACTGTCAGGTGGGCACTCAAGGAGCACTTTTGCTCTCTTTTGCTACTTTTGAACGTTTTCTTTCCCCTCGCTATTCCCCTCTTCAGCTTAAAATACCTCAAGCCACCCAACCTCATTTCGTCCATAGGGCCAACATTTTCACTCCCTCTTGCACATCATTCTATCTACCACACCAGCCTAAAGTAACTCATCGCCTTTTATCGCTTATTCCATCTACCTTGGTGCGCCACCTCGTAGTTCTCACCGAGAATTTTATCTCTTCCACCACCATGTCCAGCACCTCACCTTATTCCTTCCTATCTTACTTTCTCCAATGCGTCTTGAAACGCGTATTAAAGGACTCTATTTCTTTCTCATCCTCTTTCCAAAGGCTCTCTCTTTCCCACCACCCAGCATCACACCCAAAATAAAAGTACCTACTCGTCATTTTTTTCGTAACATCGTCAATAAGACTTCCCGTCATAACCTCTCATGTTAAGTAAAAAAGACTCATCCAGCAACGCTATTCTCATCCCAGATTATTTTGTACCATTGACAGAAGATACAAATTTTCATCATCCATAACAAAAGATTGAATTTGTTTTCTTTAGGCGTGATACTTTTCCTAGACACGTTTTTTGTTTCGTTTTCTACTAACGATGGCTGGAGTTATATAAAAATTTGTTTCCTGCATGTTTACGTGTCATACGTACTCATTTTTTTAGAGTTAATTGTCATCCTCCCTAGGAGATGGTGCCTCATCTGGGAGTGAAACGTGTGTTATTGAAACAAAAATTAGCCGAAGGAAAAAGGAACATTAAATTCCAATTTTACGTGTTTTCACGTCTCCATTAGCTGTAATAAGTGCTTCAGACCGGAGTAAAGGTACAAGAATATGGATGGATGGAAGGGAAAGGAGGAAGGGTGAAGAGAAATGCTGACTTCGGCATCAGCCTGCTCTTAAGGCCGTTTTACACGGTCATTGAAACTGCGCAAGTTGATGTTGATTCCGTTTGAGCAGTCGTCTGCGAAAGTCCGTGACGTAGAAAATTGCTAGGACGCTTGCTTGACAGCTTTACACGGTGCAATCGTCGGTGCATTATGTCAGTGACAATATGCCATTCAGTAGCTGTTACCGTCAATATATCACATAACGTCAAGATCTGTTAAGTAGTAATTAAATGGACGTGAAAGATGCGATATATTGCCACCAATTTAAAATATGTTAAAAGCCATAGTCTAGACATAATAGTGGAGACCCTAGTCCCGCATACTTAGCCCAAAATTTGCACTACGAACGAACGGATGTGGGCCAAGGTAACAGGTTCTTCCTTTACGCACGGAATTTAAGCTTCCACGTGATTGATCGCCCAGCTCATCATTATTGCACTTTATTCACTACCTAAGGAGTTGAGTGCAAACAAAAACACCCAACTCAATCGTCAGCAACCTATTTAATTGCTAGAATTCCCCAGGCAGTTCGTTGCCGCTACATCTGCACCATCTAGTGAGAGAAGTATATTTCAAACTTGCGCGAACGCATGTATCAGATTAGAACATGTTCTAATTTGCTCAGAAGCGTTAGCGCAGTGGCGCTGCCTATTCTCGCAAGTCGTCGCTTTATACACGGCGCAGTATTTCTTGCGCAAGTGTCCTCGCAACAGCCTGCGCAGTATCAATGACCGTGTAAAACGCCCTTTAGGGTTATATTCAGAATCTCATCTACAGTCACGCTTCCACTGCTCCCGACCTAAAATCCCAGCTAAGAGTCAAATTGGTGCACAGATTCTATATTCCAAGGTGGTACCTATTGCTTCACAACGTACGCTGAGAACTTCGTTAAGATTCTGAATATGGCCCAGAATCTCAACTACAGAACACTTCTACTGCTTACGTCATAAAATCCCTATAACGAGTACAAAATGGTGTAGATATTCTCCTCGATATGGTCCGAAGCGCTTAACAGTGTGGTAATACCAACTTTTCAGGCGCACCAAGTTGACGCGAAGTAGAGATTTTAGGGCCTAAGCAGTAGAAGCGAGACTGTAGTTGTGATTCTTAAAATGGCCCTTAAAGTTCCATCTGACGGAAGGAGTACTGTATTCGAATGTTCTCCACAAAAAAATTCAAGCCGGCTTACCAATAAAATATCTTCCACTACGGGGATTCAAACCCGGGAACTCTCGTTGCTAGGCCAGTGCTTTAGCCACTACACCAACCCGTTTCCCATTTTGGTGGCCATTTATTTTCTAAAACCGAGTTAAACTGCATGACTATGCAGTGTTTGACTCACTGAATTGAAAATCTTTGATACAGCCAGGTTCCTCCTCCCTCAGCCATTGCTTATATTCCCTCGCTTTACTGCCTTGCTGCTTTTCGGCTCGCTTTGGCATCATTCACGCCATTACATTTCTCTTGCTGGTAAAATCTCAAGTGCGCCCATAAAAATAACAATCTCGCTCGCAACTTTTGCCGCAGAGCTGGGCTTCGACACAATAGACCTGGAAAGATCAAGTTTCACGTGAAAAGGACAAAAGTTCTCCGGAAAGGACGAGTTACCGAAATGAGGAAATGCTCGCATTTGATACGGGGGAGAGAGAGAGAGGGATGCGGTTCGTGAGAGCTCGTAGCAATTCGAGGCCCTCGCGCAGAATTAGTCTCGTTTTCTTATAATTGCCTCCTTATCCTAAAATGAGCTCGCACGTTCATTTTTGTCGGCCTAAGGAAAGCAATTAAAAGACGCGATTGTTTTGTATTATTGTCCTTACCTCGGAACTTATTTTTTATGATGGCAGTGGCATATGATGATTGCCTGCGAGAATTTGAGGCCTTATAATGAAATCACGTGCTTGGAGAATAAAAAGCAAACAATTTTTTCTTAAATATGTTAGCATTATATAAGTAAAAACGTGGAAATAGTTTTTATGTGACATTTGTAAACTACTGATTAAATATCATGAGAACTACAAAATTCATTCAAATATTCTATAATCTGCACTCTTGTAACAGCAGCGGTATTGCAACTAGCATTCTTAAATTTTAGCCACAAGAAAAAAACCACAAAAAATAGCTCGGTTGGATGAATAAGGTGTATTTTATTTTAAAGGTATAGTTAAGATAAATGGAACATTTGACGTGTATACGTAGCGTTTTTGAATGAAACTGTGTTTAGTAGCACATAGGAATATTGCTTTTTCGCATGAGAAGCGTGCTCAAAGAGTAAAGAGGTGATGACAGTTACACTGTGAGTATAGAGTTGAAGAAAGAAATAGTTTAGGCTTGGATTTGAAGTGTGCCATTACACAGGAACAAACTGCAGGCCACAGATAGAACCACCGTAGCAATGTAAATAGGAGGAGACTCGTAGCTTCCCATTTACATATTCCCTCCATATTATAGACCTGACACGTTAGTGGCATACTAAGTTGCTGTTAGTAGCTAATTGCCATATTATATACATTATTTTCTCTGGAAATGGGTATTCTATTTTTTCTATGCTTCATTTAGTGATCTCTATTCACATGATCTAATTGTTGACCCTTAGATTTTATCAAAATTATTTATCACATTTTACATCAAAGTATGCATACATATATACAGAGTACGCAGTAGACCACCTCGGTGGCTGGGATCCAGTTGGTGTGGTGGTCAAAAGTGGTGCCGTGTCCGAGGGCAGAGGCAAATTTATCTAGGGAATACTGGTACCCGCTTGTGTGGAGCTCACTTCATGAATAATACTCTGTTCATCGGATGGGACGTTAACCCTTTACCCCTTGGAGCATTTTGCAAAGAGTAGGTCAATGTCGACACCGGGCTTATCCCTACTCTTCATCCATTCCCTTCCAATTTTGTTCCTAATACCTCTGTTTCTTGTCTGAGGTGACTTTAAGTGTGGATGGACCTGAAAGCACTGACGATGACGACCTCGATGGTGGCTAAACCGAGATATGTCGCATGAATTTGCAGTGTTTGACCCACTGCAGCGAAAAGTTTAGGTGCAGCCAAGTTCCTTCCCCCCCTCAGCCATTGCGCACAACACATATATATCATTTATTTATTATTTCACCATTTATGTTTTCGTATTTCTTTCTGGAATGAATGCATGTTGGTGTGGTCACTACCAACCAGGAACGTCTCGTGGCTTCACACTCGGTTTTAAATTATCTGCCTCACTCACTCAGTGATTCAACCCGGAGGTTGGTCTTTCATAGGTGAAAGTAGAGCTCACCCCGTACTAAGCCACTGGCGTGTGAAATTCACACATTCAGGGTAGGGGGGCCAGTTCCTTTCCCTGGGCCACCTGAGATTTCCTACGAAGTTCTGACACGCAGAAAATCGAATCGTGAGGATTTTAGATGGGGGTGTCAGAAAGGCTCTTGCCCGGGATTATCTGCCTATGACTGCTAAATTAAAATTTCCCTCTCTCTTCAGGAATCATCCTCCCATATCTTTCCTTACTGTTGTTATTGTGATGGTCAAGTCCAATATCCTTTTAAGTGCAATGCATATATTCTTAAACCTTTTCAACTGTTCTTATTTTCGAGTAATTTTTTGCGAAGTTTTTCCTTTTTCCTTTCCGCAAAGTTATTTTGTGAGATTCTTTATTCTCTAAATCCTTTGTTACATGCACGGAATCTTTTCAAAAATTTTCTGAATCCTCATATTGTATATATTCAACAAGTTTATACACTTTAAGCGTCAAAGAGCCTTTGCAATCTTGTCCGCTTAGGACCAGTCCTCAACTGGAGTGAATCGCATCTCCGTGATTTTTAATCAATTACGAGGAACGGTGTACGCAATGCCTCCTTGATGTAGGAGTATGAGAGGGAATTGATAATGGAAAACTATTGATGGGATAGTTTCTCACCCTAGATTTAAGCACTCCCCGTTTCTGTCACTCTGAGAGAGACGTTGAAGTGGAGAATGAATTATGCACGCGGAAGCGTAAAAATAAAATTTTCATCGAGGCTTCTAGAGAAGTTTACCAGCATACTCAATGGATTTGAATGCAAGGGGGACTTGAGATGAGGACCTCTGCCTCCATCGCATGAATAATTAATAGATAAAACTTTTCGCATTAGTGCGGTTAAAAGAGAAAGAACTCGAGTGGCTGTTAGATATCGACTTATATTCGTTCAGCTACTTGAAAGAGGAAGGATTCTTCCAGTGGTGTGGAGGAACCACGCAGTTTAACAGGATGGAGAATCGTCACTCAAGAAAATCGTTAATTTCCTCGTCAGTGATCAATCACTTTCGTAAAGTTTAGTCTTTTCGAAAGGCCTTCTACCGGGCTAAAACTTCTCACTACGAGCTATTCATTTTTGCTCATATTTTGTCATGGGGACATTTGATCGGTCTAAAATGATGGAGAGATCTATAGAATGAAGAGAAGAAGTTATAACAATGGCAATTTTAAACTATCATTCAAGAAAGTATGGCGGCAGAGGTGAAGTGTTTTTTTTATTTTGGAAGGTCAAATGCCTCGGAAATCCCCCTCCTATTCTCACATTATATACTTTTCTTAAATTATCAGCACCATAATATATTTGCACAATATGTGAAGACTCTCGATAACATTTCATCCCATAGAAAGGCGCGCGTATATAAATAATTTTTCCGATGAAATATCAAGCATTTCCATTTTACACCAGACGTCTTCCACGCCTTTTCTTGGGAAAAATAAAAGGGATTATTCCCTCATTCAGAGAAACGATGAGGATTTTCCTCTCAACGTGCTGCTGAGAGTCAATGTGGATAAGAATTCCAATCATATTTCGCAGTCGCCAGCACAGGCACTCCACCTATCTCTTTTCAGCCGTCTTAAATCAACTTTTCATTGCTTCGCAACGCATGCGTGCAAGAATTATTACTTTTATAAAATACTCCACATGAAATTTTTCGATTCCGTACCTTTAATACCAAGAAATGAGGAAGAGTTAAAATTCAATGTTCTTTGATAGATAAACAGAGCGAAGAGGAGGAAAAATGAATAAATATCATATATTCCAGGATTCCAATGTGGATTGGGAGGGGAAAATGGAAGGAAGCAAAAAAGTGGAATTAGGAAGCATTGGATATAATAAGGTGTTCGAGGTTCAGTATAGAGGCGAATATCGAATGATGGGGGAGTGGAGGCAAGTATTATTTATTGCATAAAGTGAAAAACGGTGGAATATTTAAAACGATCAAATGAAAAAGAGAGATTAGTGGTAAATATGGCTGCCAGCATTGCAATTTTCCAGACAGGGAACACAAACCTGCCTGCATTTGGTAGGATTTCATGCGTAGTGATATTGGGAATTTTACTATTTTAATATCCTTTTCTGGTCCTTCCCATCATAAATTACTTTCATCATTGCCCGCAGTAATTGATACTTTGAGAAAACGAACATTCTTCGGACTGTATGCAAATTGTCAACGAAGAACGAATAACATATATGGGTTTCGCTGTTTCGATATATCTCAAAAGAGGAATCCTTAACTTACCATCTTTGAGGATATTCGCTGGATGTGAGAAAGCGAATAATCCGTATGTGCACCGAGACTCATTCCAAAGGCTAGAAAGGTGAGCAGAGGAGATCGTAATCACGGAATGGCATTTATTTGCACTTGAAACTCTTCTGTTTGCTCAGTAGAAAATATGCAAATGAAAATATTTACCCTTAATTATGATAATTCCGTATCGTAAGTGATCTTTGATCGCAATCTGATTCGTTCAAGGCTCCGATACCTCTTAGAAAAAATTAACGCAAGGAAGAATGGCACAAAATTGCGTGGAATTGGTTTTCTTTAACGCCCGGTGTTTGATGAGCTTTCACAATTTTCCTCAGTCGACCCGTAGGCATGTGACTTCGGAGTGAGGAAAGAATACAGCCTTTTAGATGGTGATCCTTATCTCACATTGATGTGTGTCATCAATTTTAAAATTTACTACTATTCTACATCATATCTTCGTTGAAACAACCTGTGTCTGAGATCATATCTATGAAACATAAAATAGAGCATGCAGACCCTTAAAAGTAAGTTGCTTATACGTTTACATACTTGAAGAGTTCTTATGTATGCAGATAGATGTATTCATGATATTTTTGCGTACGAAATATATGCCGTTTTTAGTTTTGCCTCATCCTTAAAATTGTAGGTATATAAATACTCGGACTTCCCATTTCAGGAATACCTAAACATATTGCCGTCCGCCCTACTCCTTCACAACGCGCATTTGGCCGTAGTGACCAAATCATTCATTATGCGCATCGATTTTCGCTCTATTTCATTCAATCGGAGATACAAATCATGAACCACATCGTGGAATAATTCCTCCCATCAGTTTTAAAGGCGGTATCATCATAGTCTCTCATTTATTTAATATACTGGTCCAGAGGAGTTCGTGATCAAGATTTGGTTGCTTTTTTTTTACTTTGCGGACATTTTAACGATTCCGTTTCTTTTATTAAATTTTCATCATTGCTTATGCACTCTTGTTTTCCCATTTGCTTACAAAATTTCCTGTAAGTCTACATAATTGTATCGTATGACCATGAAGAAAATTATTGCATACTACTTCCCTTGCCCTGAAAAAAAATAGCTGAAAAGATATGGGAGAAAATCACAAGGAAGCAGGTTTGTATAGGCTGCAGTGTACGACTGCTTTTCGTGTTACTCCAAGCTGACTTGTAGAGGAGTTATGACTTCCATTAAAACTATCTTTCAAAACTTCCCTAGGCAAGCATTCATCTGTTAAACGTTTGTTGGCTTCAGATATTAGGATCAATTTTCAGAATTTAGTAGAAGTGATTCGGGGAAGGCGACCAACAGTTAAGCCCATTTTCTTCATTGAAAGTTGGGTATTGCGGTAGGGGTAGAAATTTATTTTCGGGAGCGAAGGGAGGGTTGAGTGAAACTCGGTGACGGCATTAGGCTGCTCTTAATGGAAGGTTTCGAAGTGCCCACAGTTTACATGCCATCTGACCGAAGGAACACTGTACTAGAAATAAAGTCCACACACTATCAATCAGACCGAAAACTGAAAAGTCTGTAATCGAACTGAAGACTATCAATAATCGAACCTTGGCCTTCGAAGTGGGAGGCCAGTGCTAAGGTCACCACACCCTTATGCTAAGCGGAAACACGCCTTTAATAAGCTGAAAAATGAGATATTTCTTAAAATCCAAGTTGATTGCATAGCCCCAAGAAACTGCTCTAAAGCGTCCCTGATACCCAGCGAAAGTGACAGAATTGCGCTCAGCCTAGATGTTTATTTTGGTATCTACATTTTGGGGATGATTTCCAGTTCAAGCAGCACTTTCACTCCCAGAGTCGAATATTGACGGCAGTTCACCTCTCCTCCCAGCACCCTTTTCCGGTCACCGAATGATACTGTTGCACTCTTCTTCACCTTCTACCCATGAATAGCTTTCACCTTCTCCCCGTTTCTCGGTCCTCTCCCCCACCCCTTCCGTTCCGTCGTCCCATTTGTGCGCCTTCCCATCACATCCCCCCCTACCACCTCCCGTGTATGAATCCACTGGGGAGAGATTTGGCAAGCCTACCGGGATTTAAGGGGCACTTCCTCATTCAAGTTGAATCCCTCGCGTCCCGTTGCGCTCCTTCCGCGACATCGTATTTTCCCTTACGTGAAACTAAGTTATTCCCCGTCCGCTCGTCCACAATGAAGGAAAAGGTTGGAGTCAACAGGATAAGCATTTGGAGGTGGGGTGAAGGGACCTGGGGCGTATGAGAATAGAGAATCATTGTTAGGAAAGGATTCAGGAGTGGAATAAAGGAGGATAGAATGCACTGGAGAAGGCATTAGCATGCCGGTCTATAGGACAAAATGGGGTGCTTGAAAACGATTAAGCCCCATCTACTGCGTACTAAACGTTGCGTTTTGTTCGGCCTTTTATGGAGAATGCATGTGTATCAAAATGTATAGCAATAAAATTGTGACCAAATTTCATCGCAACGGCGTCAGTTAATATTCTAAAGGCCATGTAAAAGACGTATTAATGCAATTTATTCCAATGTGATTTAATTTTATCTCTAAAATTAGTTCAAATTTAAGCAATTTAAACTACACGTTTGGCGCTTGTTTGAGTGATGAAAATAATTAACTTTGTTATATTCCACAAAAATTTATTGACCAACCGGTTTCAAACTTCTCAGGTCATCATCAGGGGTTGAATATAACAAATTTATAATAGGATTTTTGTGGAATACAACAAAGCTTGTTTGAGTGTTTGCCTACTTTCCTGTTTTTTTGACGATTAAAATAAATGTACTTCATTGTTCATCTTACTACTCTTAAGTTTTACCATGTACAATAACAGCTTCATTCGGACGAGAATCACTAGTAGCAAGCCCATATGACGTACCACCAAGATGACCGCTGCCTTCTCAATTCAGCTGCGACGACTTCTCCAGTATATTCTAAACTCCTTGTGTAGAATCATGGATCCTTTTTTCATATTTTCGCCAGCATTATCAATTGAGTAGACTCCTCTTGTCACGCACTGCTCGCAGCAGCCAGAACAATGATTCAATCTTTCAACTGAGTTTGATAATTTGAGTCAACGGAAACAGTTTGAAGATAATCAGTTATATTACTGCTTTCGAGCTTCAGGAGGTGCGGGTGTGGGGAATATTACCTGGGTAGAGAGGAAGATGAGTGAGAAAATATTGAATATGGTACGATAACATTGGAAGATTTTTTGCAGGAAATATAAGGCCATAAAAACATTAATGGAGAGCTATTTAAAAGACAACGGAATGATGATTTTGAAGGAGAGAAAGTTCGAAAAATAAGGAAGAAGGTGGCAGATAATAGGGATTATGGATGCTGGGAAGAGAGGCATAAAACAATGATTTCAGAGAAGCTTAATGTGAATAACATGGATTGGTATGGGAAGAAAGTAAAGAAATGTTGCACTCCGTAGAACCAATTACTTTGCGTTTGTTTTGAGATAGTTTGGATTTATTGTACGGTTTCAATTACACTATTGTCATACTTTCTTATTTCGACAAGCATTTGACTTTCTCTCAGCACCCTTTCTGGTTAAAGGGGCTATATTAATACACTCAGCGCTTTTAATCCCTACGCCTTCTTTCTCAGCGCGATTAATTTGGGTGAAAAATAGTTCACGTGTGGGCACTAAACGCAGAGCAGAGCCTTTCTTAAATAAAATAACTATGTAAAGAAGACTGCTTGGTTTTTGCTAGGCACGAATGGGGAATGAAAGTTTTCAGCAGTGGATGAAGGTTTAGAGCTAACAAATGTTAATCATGAGGATCTGCTCCGCGTGCCCTGGCTTCCCGTACTCCAAGGGAGAGTCCCTTTAATTTCTCCGATTACGTCCCTTCCTTTCATCTTTAGGACCTGGAAACTTGGACTGATAATCATCTCGTGGCCCTGCTCCTCCCTCTCCACCTTTATGCCACCGCAGGCACCCTCGCCTTTCCCTAACCACTCGGGTACGCGCATTCCCTCAGCATACGATAACCACACGCCCTTCCTTCGACATACGTACCCCTAACTCCATTTCTCTTTCCTTCTTAGAAGCACGAAGTTGTTATTCGGAGAAGGCTAGCGGCAGGTTATTAAAGGTAAGAGGGCAATAGGGCGGATGTGGGAATGATTAATAAAAAGGAGGAAGGGTGGAGAGGAACCAGGCGTTGTCATTAGCCTAATGTAAACGAAAAGCGCATAGTGGTCAACGTTTTGACGTCCCATACGACGGACGGAGTACAGAACTTGTAATGCTCTCCACACTGAGCTACTAGAGTAAGAATCGGTAGGTACTTCACTGAAAAATCTCTGCCACAGTCCAAATCTGAACCCATTCCTCCGGGATGAGAGTCCAGTAGTCTTTCTACCACACCAATTCGATCTCTATCATCCTTAACTTTATTTTTCTCATGTTTCACCCCTGACCAATCTCCAATTCGCCTCTTATCAATCCCCTGCCGTCTTCGCCTGCCCCACGTCAACATTCTGCGCCAGAGACTTCGTTTCTATCGCTGGGTATCGAAAAAAAAGCTCTAAATTGACTTGAGATGTTTCAGGAAGTTACCGGAAGATATTTTATCGTAGTGAAGCCTACCACGTTGATGTCCAAGATGTAATAAAGTTGTTTTTTTTTTAATTTTTCGTTTGTTTAAATGAATGTTTGGATCTTCCGCGAAACTAGGGAAAATGATAAATTAATATTTTTTACTTCTTCAGGAAGCGGAGATTATTTCCATTTTGGTCAAAGGAAGGTTTTCGTTCAATCAGATAAAAATGGAGAAAGGAGTGAAAAGAGTAATAAGGTATTTACTTCTATGACATTTGATTTAAATGGAATTGCGGTGAAATTAGAAACGTTGAATATTCAGTGCAAAATTTCATCATTTTATCAAGTTAAAACTACGAAAAGTACAGAATTTTCTCACCCCTTGGAAGAGAAAAGATTAATCTAGTCTTACTTGCTAATTCATAAATAAATGGCCTAAGTGCGTAAACTTAGATTAGAGTAAATCTTAGATTAGGAGAGGCTATTGGTCGGGTAAATGCTCAAGTTCTCAGAATAAAAAAATTGTCTTCATTCATTACGATCTAGAATTTGGGCCGAATGGAAATCTGTCCGGCTTAGCATAAAAAACTGGGTGGAATTTCCTGAATTAGGAAGGACTCTTGGGATAAAGATTTTTCCTAATTACCTTTCCGACTCTCACTATCGTAGCTTATCTAAGTTTGGAACGCTATTCTCATTAACACCGAGAGACAGTTTGCATTCAAATCCAACATTATCTTACATCAGGGTGGAATCCAGGATCAGTCCGACTTTCTCGTGCAATTTAACACCAGGTAATCTGACTTTGGGTATGTCTTGGATTCTAGTCTTGGGACTTGGGAATCTGACTGATGATTCTGATCTTTGAGGATGTTTTGCGGGTGGATCGATGATAACTGAGAAAGACTTTACAGGAAGACGAGTTAGCTTGTCTTTAGCCGTATTGGGCAGGGATCGTTTAACCATACTCTCTTTGGCACTTCCAGTTTCCTCGAAGCGATTAAAGATTTCATGCAAATCATTCCGGCGGCTGTTATTCCTGAAGGTTTGAATAGCGTTCAACTTATAATCCGTCCTACTTTGCAAAGTGTCTACCTCAAAGGGTGACAAAAAAAGATGCGGTGAATAAGAAAACAGCGATGGTAAAAAAATTGGAAAACGGGCTGGTGTCGTGGGAACGATCCTTGTCACATGAGCAGCATACGCGCTTCAGTTAATGGGAGCACACTTGACACCGTTCCATTTGGAGGGACGACCCCATCACTCCAGCTTGCGCATCCACGAGGCGAATTAAAACCTCTTAAGGAGAGACCCATAAACGAAATAGATACACAGTTTATTCCGCAACACACGTGGAAACATTGAAAAGGTCAAGAGTTGGCGATCCTGTAGGAGTTGGATAAAAAATTGGTTTTCTTGGTTGAATATTTCTTTTAAATCCTTGCTCTGTTGAAAATACCTCGATTTTTTTTCTCATTGTTCTTATTAATTTTCCTTATATCACGCAGTGATGTTTTATCATGTCATGATATTGGGCAAGGGCCTAGCCACGTTGATACACCGGTTCCCGTCAGATCACCGAAGTTAAGCAACGTTGGGCCCGGACGGAGGTTGGATGGGTGTCCCCCTTCCATACCTCTACCGCGGTGCTCTTGTTCCCTGTCTGCGTGTGGCGGGCAGGTTAAACGTGGGTTGGCACAATGGATCTAAGGAGGTCTAAGTGCCAGGGGGGCTCCAGAAGGCCCCCGCCCACCCCTCCAATTTACATGTCATGATATTAGTTGTGAACTTTAACAGTGGAATTAAAATGCGCTAATATACTTATATGGAGCCTAAGAATTTAAGATGCAATAAAAATATTCATACATGTTTTAATGTAATCCAGGAGTAGTTGAAATGCAGACCTTGGTTTTGACTACCTTACTTTGGACCAACCTTGGAAATTACATGAACCGTAACATTCAGGATAATGAATACATTGCGATATTTACAGCATTTTTACTTTTATTATGGTACCTATAACGCTGGGTCACAAAGTTCAACAATAATCCAATCCTTGAAGTATGAATAGTTTTTTTCCCGGCGGATAATATTTAAGAAGTCTTCCACCGGGATAAGCTTTTAATAGAAGCCGACGTTTCCAGTTCTTGTGTCTCAAATAAGCTAGTTGTTCAAGGGAGGCAATCAACAGTGGCTGAAATCATTTGCGGCTTTTGGAATGGTGGATTACCTGGTTGGGGTAGGGATTTTTTATGGAACCAAGGAAGGGTGAAGCGAAGATAGGCTTCCATGCGCCATGGAGTCCGCGATTAAACTTCCCATCCGAAGGACGGAGTACTGATACCAATGTGCTCTTCACGAAACACTGAAGCGAGGCCCAGCATACCGATGCAAAATCTTTGCCACCGCCGGATTTCGAACTCATGCCCTCATGATGGGAGGCCAGTTTTTAAGCCACCTAATCAACCCCATCCTCCCATCCATTTAAGTGATTTTACAATCATATACTTCATTTTTCTATTTTTCTTTGATCTAATTCGATTGATTTCACGGGAGCCTTTGCCTCAAATGTATCCCCGTATCCTACCAGAAAAACTAATTTAGTGCCACTTTTGAACGTTTGAACAAAACTTTAGTATATTATTTCGTGTTACGCATGGTGTTATCTTTTCAAATTGAGCTACTGAGTCCTATTTTAGAGGAAGTCTTTGAGAGCTCTGCATATCCTAAAAGCTGATAGTAAAGAGAAAGAATCGTGACGTCGTCCGTTTGAAACGATCGTAAATTATTCTAAATTGGGAAATCCCGCGGGGAAAAACCGAGGGAATTGAAGATCTCATTAGATTCCTGCGCGTCGCTAAGCTCTCTTGTTTTATTAATTCATTGGCTGCGCATCCTTTTCATCGTTTGCGGAGGAGAAAGAACGGAGATAACCGTGATGATTAGGGAGTGCCTAAGCCGAGGAAAAGCCCCAGAAAAAATAAAGCGTAATTTTCGGGGGACGCTCTAATTACTCTTTTCACGGCGTCGTAATTGCATTTTGTAGGAGTACTCCCGTTCCCTCGGCAGGCTTCTTAAACGAAATTTTCTTCCTCAACACTCGTACCACGTGGCGGGGGTAAAGCTAATGGTTATCCTATAAAAAAATAACCTCCCCTCCAACTGAATATTTCATCTGCTTACTACTTATCCGGTCGATATGCATATGTGGAAACGAATATGGGGCAGGAGACGATAACGCCATCCTTATTGTATAAGGATAGGCAGCTTGGGCATCCTAAGCTGGGCATAAGATGGGCACCATAAGGTATTAAACCTTATGGTAAATGGAGATGGAGAAAGGAGGAAGTCACGTGTTTCGTAAACTCTCGAGTCAATATTTCGCTCACATTAAGGAAAATAAGAATACTCGTTCGCGATTTTTTTCTTCAAGTGATAAACACACGGAAAGAACTTATGCGCGTTCATGGCCTGAGTATTTGGTAGTAGAGTTTCAAAGTATAATATGACCGCTAATTAATCTTTCATAATTGAGGATGGTTTATAGGATGGCTCTGAAGGTTATTATTTTACTTGTTAGCAAGAAAATATTTATGACAGACTTTCTGATGAGGACATTCCGTGAAAGTACACTCATTCTGGGTCCGTTTTGTTTTTCGACGTGAATATGCGATAACGGAGGCTGTTTGCGTCCGCTCCGTTTGTTGCTGATTTCATTTTGTTTTTTTACAGTATTTATGGTTTTCTGAATCTTTCTTGTACGAATATTTGTGGTGATTACATATATTTAATATTCTTTCCCTAATTAACTGTTCGGCTTTTCCTGACGAAGACTTGAACGTTGAAGTTTAGTTCTCCGTTGAAACTCTCAAAAAAACTAAGGCATTCATTATGTTTCCGGCCGGAAGATGATGTTGCCTCTTACGCTATTCAACTGTCTCGGATGTCGTAAATATAAGTTTTCTTCTCAATTTGTTGTATTTTCCTCCTGTGAATTACCCATGCCAGAGATGTGCCTGAGATTATTTATGCCTTATAGGAATTGAATACTCCGAATTTCATTACTACTTCATTGAAACTTTATTGTTACTTTCTCAAGCTCTTTGCTCATCATTGTTTGTTTAAAAACAATTTAGAAGAATAAATACAACCCTCTAACTATATTAAGCATAGTTGATGGAAGCATGAAATGATAGTATTCTCTGATTCAAGGAGTGAAATCGATCATTATTGTTATTAGAACTTAAGTTGCTCCTATTGCTCAGGCTATATGTAACCGTTTCCTAATTTAGTTCTATACTCAATCCTTATATTAACACAACACTCGGACTGGATTTGAACCCGCTCCCTATATTAAACTGAAATTTCCAGCCAAATATTAATGTTTGTATCGCAGCGATAACGTACCCTGATTTATGATCTGTAACACAAACAAGATTGGATTCTGATTCTTTAAAAATGTTATATTGTTGAGCCATTGCAGTGTATAGCTCATCATTTTCCTCTTTTTTACCACTGCTGTCATCGAATTTGATCAAGCATCGACCAAAGGAGCTGCTGAATTTTTTGAGTCATTATCCTAGATACCGTGCTATGCAATGGTATTCCAATGGACTAAATCATGAAACGAATTCAACCATGTCAGGTGAGACTTGGTGGAACAGCATGATCTTAAATAAATAAAGTAAAACTTTTTTGGGCATAGTACTGTCCACAAATTTATTTGAAACAAGACTACAACTGTTTCAAATAAATTTATGGGCAGTAGGTACTATATTCGAAAAGGTTTTACTTTATTTATTTATAAATCATAAAAGAGCAATCTAATTCTTAGAAATTCAAATCTCATCGTGGTAATTCACAGCCAGGGGTAGAGAAAATATGGATCCATCAATCATTTATGTGTTTCCCAAAAATAATAGACATTTTTAGAATGTTCAATTTTCTTATATATTGAATTTTTTGTGTTGAGAGAATTTTTTGTTTCGGCGCAGAGTTCGGTGCAAATCGTCTTTAATCTTCCTCAATCTTATAGTTTGACAAGCCCTTAGATGACTTCTACATTGAATTTCTCTATATAATTTTTCGACAAAGGATCTCGTTCACAGTATGTGGGTTATATCAAAATAATCAAGGGAAGAAAAACAACCTAGTACAAATACACTTACGAGAATTAGGCTGACACTTTGGCTAATTTCAACCCGCACACTACATCATAAGGATATACAGAAGTTAAAAATAAAGAGAGATTAAAATCTACATCTACATAGTATACTGAAATCCTTCATAACGGTGTAAGGCAGCGGGTGAATCTTCACCAAACATGCAGTACGTATACTCAAAGAGAATTATCAGCTATATTCTTGTTGAATTATAATAATTTAAACAGTAACAGCGCGGCAGCGTGAGGAGGTTAGAAGACAGCAGCAGTTGATTGGCCAAGCACCAGGGGTGGGCGGTGGCTGGCAGAGTTGGAGGTACAGCGCGTGAAGCGAGGAGGGCATCGTACCCGGCCAAAGAGGTTCAAAAGGAATAAGGAAGAGGCAGCCACATCGTCATCGGGCCTGAGGCAGGGCAGTTCGCGGTGCAGTCTTTGCTGCCGGACGCCACAGCACGCCTATTCGGAGTGTCCTGCCAAGACGTCCACCTGCAACTCCTGTAAGAGGCGCGGCCATTGGGCGACCGTCTGCAAGTCCGTCCGGGCAGTTCAGTCGCACAGACAGGACAATGCAGAGGACGACGGAATGTTCCTGGGACGCGAGCAAGCAATCGGCATGAGGCGGAAGCGGAGACCTCCGTGAAAAGTAGCTGTACAAGTCTAAGGGCGTACGATACCCTTCCAGCTGGATTGCGGCAAGGACGTGACATTGCTCTCGTCGGTGGATTTTGGAAAGTACTTCCGTATGACATCGATACAACCATCTCGTGAGACGCTATGAGGAGTCGGCAATCGGCAACTCACAGTCATGGGGGAGGTGCCGATCATCGCGGAGTGGAATATCCATAGGGCGGAAGACGTCGTTTACATGGGGAAGGAGAAAACACCACCTCTTCTGGGTCGGCCTGCCATCGAAGATCTTCAGATTTTCGCATGGAATCCAGGAACGAAAATTGCCGCGACGGTGGCAGGCATCACCATATCATCGACGGACCCTGAACACGAATTCAGCGAAGTCTTCAGAGGCCTGGGCTGCATCAACAAGAATCGGCCATATAAGATACGCCTGAAGCCGCGAGCCGAGCCGTATGCTGTAGCAGCGCCGAGACGTGTTCCGCTGCCGCTACGCGATCAAGTTCGTCAGGAACTACGGAGAATGCAGCAGTATGGCGTCATCTCTCCGGTGGATGAGGCCTCTGACTGGTGTGGTCCAATGGTGGTCGTCGCCAAACCGGCAGGGGGAGGGCGGTTATGCGTAGACTTTACGCAGCTCAACCTCGTGAGGGAGCGATTCATGATGACCACAGTAGAAGAAGCGTTGGCCCAGCTAGCAGATGCTAAGTGGTTTTCGCTCCTTGACGCCAACAAGGGCTACTACCAGGTGGCGCTGGATGCGAAATCCTGGAATCTGACGTTTATCACACCGTTTGGGCGGTATGCCTTCAACTGTCTTCCCATGGGATTGTCATCTGCAGGAGAACATTTCCAGAAACGCGTCAGCGAGATTCTCTCCGGCTTGGAAGGGGTCGTCCATCTTGTGGATCACATCATGGTGCACGGCAGAACCAGAGAGGAACACGACCAGAAGCTTCGCGACGTACTAAGGAGACTTGGAAGCAGTGGAGTCACCCTTAATCGCGAGAAATCCAGAATTCGCCGGAAACGGGTGAAGTTTCTGGGATATATCGTGTCGGCGGAGAAAGGAGTCGAGGCAGATTGCAGCCATTATGAAAATGGCCAAACCGGCCAACATGACGGAAGTCAAGCGTCTGCTTGGTATGGTCCATTACCAACTAGCACACACATTTACATTAATTGCCATGGGAAAATATTCACCTGGACCGGGAATCGAACCACGGACCTTTGGCTTTCCGGGCCACTGCGCAGACCACCACTCTACCCAAGATCCTTAATTCCCATGGCAATTTTACCGAGGTTCATGGTACTAGATTTTGAGCCCTCGCGGTCCATCAAGGATAGCAACGCAAGGGAGACAGATGTGTGGAAGACAGAGTGGAAACAGATGCGTACTTCTACCAAAGTCTTGAGCCAAAATATTGCGTATGATAAGAAAAGCATATATGTCTACTTTATGTTGTGAACGACGTCACCGTTTACCCTGAGTGTAAAATATTGTTATGATTGATCTCTAGATCGATTCGGATGAGAATTGGCAGCCTCAGTTGAGAGCAGTCGTAAAGAACTCCTCAGGGAAAAGATCTTCGCCAACGGAAATGGAAACATATACATGCGTTCTACTGACCCAATATATAGACTATCCTAATACCCAGGATTTCTGGCCTCAGAATCAATTATGGAATACCAACTATGGGAAATAGACGTAAAGCGCCAGTTTGGCCCATTAAAGATAGCACTCGTGATGAATTTACGGGATTTGAGGTAGCCACTGTTCACGACGATAAATTTCGTTATCTTTGATTGTGAGTAATGAGCAACGCAATGCGGAAATAACCGAAGGGATAAGGGGACATAATCTACGCGTGGCCTGCCCTCTGGCACCGAGAAACTGAGGCCCGTGATTTGTTTAACCATCAGAAACACTTTTATACTGCAGCGTTTTCGATGCAATGAATGGAAAAATCACAGGAGAGAGAAGACGTATTCATCTACATGTGCAGAGTCCATGCAACTCATCTCTAGAGTTTGAGGTAAGGAGAGAAAGATAAACAAACATGAATTTCACACATACATTATGGCAATTAATTCTTTGAGGGGTTTGGAGGCTGCTTCATCCTCCTCTAATTGTGAATTCATAGAGGCCGTGAATGAAAAAGTTGCCGCAGAATGAGACGATCTCAGACTTTCTGTTTCCTTTCCCTTTGATCTTTTGCTGCTAGTGCGAAAAAAATTCTCCGGGCGCCCAGAAGTGCCTAATAAATGTTGCACTGCAAGCATAAATTTGATTTTAAATAATCATCCAAAGTACAAGGTTATTTCTTAATAATCTTAAATCGCTCGGATATACTTACAGGGTGTCGTTGAAGAACCTGGAAAATTTTGCATCAAATGTTCGGGAAAAGCAGCATTTACCTTTTGCCATTCGCCATAGCGCATCAAAAATCTCTTGTTATTCCACTTCGCCCCCTCTGAGAAGCATATCCATTATGAAAGAACCTCTTAATGTAATCACTAAAAACCTTTAAAACCTGGCAGGCATTCTTTCAGGCACATATATTGGTTACCAGCCGCGTTAGTCAGTTTGGGAATCCAAAGGTCACGGGTTCGATTTCTGCCCAGGGATGGGCATGGATATTAAGTTTGACTTAGTATTAAGGTAGTAGGTTAGATATAACTGTTGGACAACCAAAAACCCCTTCTTAGACTACTACCAATACATTGATACATAAATGCACAATAAGAAAAACGCGCCAGAAAATCTTCACGGGTTATTATTTATCAGATTATTCATACTGGCCAAATTTTTTTCTGCAGCGAGAACGCCGGAATATCACGCATTCTTATTTCAGGAACGCTTCAGTTACGCATGAATCGGAAACGTGCAACTTAATGCCTCATTACTACAAAGGAATAAAATTCTTATTGATGGATTTGGTATTTATTTCATTCTGCGTGATATATTTTTTCTTAGCGCTTGCTATAGTGTATATAACATGAGGTCGTCAAGCTAATGTAAGATTTTTTTCCAAATCTAGATGCACTATAGAAGCTAACCACAACAAAGGCTACCTAAGTACATCTCACCTATCCATTTGGTTTTTTCGTTGTCTATTATGATATCTTACTGTTCGTGGAAATAAATACGTATCAAATCTTTCTTACAGCAGTCTATCGAATCATTTTGGTGTTTAAATGCAAGCTACTATTCTCTTAACATTTCTAACGCCAATAAAAAATATATCAGCTCCCAGTTTTTTCGTCATAGACGGTGCAAATTTTACTTTCACGGTATGATAGCGATTCATATCCAAGCTTCGATAAGATCGAGAGACTAACGCAAAGGGTCCATTCACGAGGCTCTTTTTTATTTGACAACACGATTAAAATATTTTTTAAATATTCACACAATTCTCGAAGACCGTTGAGGTAAAAAAACTTTCAAAGCAGAAAAATAGCGCATTTTTAGTTCTTAACATTTGCGGACATATATGTAGAACAAGAGCTTTGACGTCAGAAGGCTCTTTTTCAATTTCCAAAAGATTCTAAAATGAGGAATATCGAACAATATCGATATGTATCGTTTGGACAAGATTTTCGGAAGACTACCTGAAAGTTCATATGTAAAGTAAAAAAGTATGATTTTGGGCTAATTTTTCAATTAAAAAAAACACCATTTCCGCGAAATCCACAATCATTTCTATACGAAATTAGGATGTTTTCTTCAAATTCAAAATTTCATGCACGGATCCTATTGCTGTATGGGCCTTTCACAAATCTGTACACGATTTTTCCCCTACTGTACACGATCAGATTACATAATTAAGCCTTTCTCGTACGGATGCAAAATACTAACGGCGTACTCAAAATAAGGCATGAGGGGGGAGGCAGTTTGTTTTCAGCATTCACTGTAGTTGAAATTATGAGTGAACCACCAACATCCTAATTTTTTTCGTCAACATCGTTCTGATACGTCATTTCCTGCATTAGCACTCAGAAAACGGACCTAACTGGTTTCACACAGAGTAGGTATGGTCCTGGGTCCCAGATATTTAAAATCAATTTCTAGTAACAATATTTGCTACCCAAGTAAGAAATGAGTGCATATTGATTAAGGACAATGCCTGTACGGAAAATAATTAAAAAAAATTTATTACAGAAATGAAACGCTTAATTTTACTTCAAAAACATATATTTTTAAGGATAAGTTTTGTAATTCTCGGGTCTCTGGAGACCCAAGATCTGTACTCCAAGTGTTAAGCGCCTAAGCCCCCATTAAGGCGTTAATTCATTCTGTTCCGCATTCATTTTTTTTCACTGTATAAATAATAGCGCCCCGATTCGAGAGTCCCTCCCTTTCAATGGAACTCCACCCTCGGCATTTGTCCTCCTCAGAGTGCCCTTCCGCTGTCGCCTGCGCGCTATTTCTCCCTCCCTAAGCCCTTGAGCGGCAGATTCGAGGACGTGTCCGAGTTGTGGGACAGCGGCTTTGTTTGCGGAGGACTGTTTCCTTGCGCGCCTTCCACCCTTATCAAAAATTGAAATCAACCCCCAGGTACCCACCAGTGACCCACATCCACGGTCCGACGGGTGAACAGGATGATGGTCGCGAAGAGAAGATGGTCGTTTGCACGGACTCAGAGCTCGTTCCCTCATTCCAACTGCGCGAACAACATATCCGATACACCCTTAGGTGTCCCCTCAAGGTTTCCAGTGAGTATTCTTGTTCCCTCTCTCTCTTCCTCCTCCTCAAATTCTCACCGGCTCCACGTAGGCCTCTGTTTATTCTGCGAAGGCCACCTGCTTTTGTGCCGGGTGCAATTTGAACAGGGGATCTAGTCAGTGAGGTAATTAGAGTACTAGCTTCTTATCTCCAAGGTGCGGGTTCGAATCCAGGCAAGGGCAGGGATTTTCATTTGTATACCGGTCACCGCTTGAGTGCCGATTGGAGAGCACTTCAAGTTCAGCATTCCGTCCCTCAGATGGGACGCCAAACCGTGGGCCATTTGGAATTGGAGGGTCTGCTATAAAATTAATGAAGGTTAATCTCCAGGCCTCCTAATTCCGGATAGGCCTCTTTGAAGCAATGTAATTACTTAACTACCGAAGCTGGTTTTTAAGGAGGCCTTACAGGATAACAGATCCTTCTTGTAGATCCAGCAGATCTTGTAGATCTTGCAGAGGCCTTCTTGTAGATCCACCACTGACCCTGGGCACCTATCATTAAGAGCAAGCAAATGCCGATGGATAATTTCATTCCTCTTTCATTCAGTTTCATTCCTCCATTCACTCTAATACTCACACGTACACACAACTACCTAAGGGTGGGCGAACTTGGTGTAAGGGGGATCGGGTTGATGTGGTGGCTAAGGTACTGGCTTGTAATGTCAAGGTCCCGGGTTTGAATCCCGGAACTGGTAGAATTTTTTCATTAGTGTACAGCGTATACAGATCCTCGCTTTTGTCCACTGTAGAGAATATTTTGAGTTTGGTACTTCGTCCATCGGGCGATCATAACATAGACTCCTTTGGTGCTTTCCATTGAGAGCAGGCTAATCCGAAGCCGGGCTTCTCTCCACCCTCCCTCCGTTGCCTGAAAAATCGCCACCTCTTCCCAAATACCCACCTATCCTGTTAATGTGCAAAATGGCTTTATCTGCCTGTCACCTCCTCCGAATAACTAAGTGGAACTCAGACGATCGTCCCTTGTCACGTGCGCTGTGCGCGAACCTCTTCTCTCCGCCTCTCACCTCCCGCGAGAGCCCTTTGAACCCCGGCAGTGACAGTTCTTCATCCGAAATTTGTTTTGGAATGATCCAAGGGATGTTCCCGTATGGGTTGAACAGTAGGAGCTAGTACGTGCACGCGTACTAATGTGGCGTGAACGGTATCACAACTGACAAGTCCTCTTGTTGTACCACTACGATATCTTTAATTTATTCCTTGTATTACCATGTATATATGCAACATCTCTTTGAATAAATTAAATCCATTTGACGTGCACTACAGCGGATGTATAATATATCCTTTCTCTCAGTCACATTGAGAGTGTTGCCGCATTTCATTGGATCGTTTTGGGACTCTCCTGGGAGATCTCTTATGTCAAATATGTCCACAATAAATAAAATACATGTGACATATAATCGAAAAGAATAGCAGGATAAGGGATAGTTATGACAGACTAATAGCCATTGACGACTAATGACCAGAATGGCCATTTGCCCATAGTATAAGATTCATTTGGCATGAATCTCCGTATAGCATATTTGCATCCCGAAGGTGTGAAAACATCGAGTAAGTACGGTTTCGATTTTAAAAACTTTATTCGTGCTGTTGCTATTAATTTACTCTTTATATGATAATTTTACTATTTTTGAGGAAAATTAGTATTTTACCTTTTTTGGAATTTTTTGTTAATTTGAATTTCGTATTTATTCATAATTAAAATGAGTTGAAGCTTATTTTCAATTATGACATCCTTCCACCGAGTGAAAGCTTCGCTTTTCGATTTCATGTTTGTCCGAAGAGCGTGAATCAATTTTTTCTGTTTTTGAATGCTAATTGAATTAGTCTTTGTCAATAAACGATATGCGGACTTTAAAAATCACTTCTTCCGTCCTTCTGAATTCAAATATTACTCTGTAAGCCTCTGAAACGCTTGAAATGGAGTGAAATAGTAGTAGAACAGAATATGAATTTTCTATGAATAAGACGGAGCACAACGGTTGAATAGGGGTGCCTATATTTTTGTGACTGTGCTAAAGTTTTCTTCGCGGGATACGGGAAGAGAAAGTGAGAATTATTATTAACTTTTTTGCTTTGTTAAATAATAAATTTTCTCGCTTCCATTTTGTAGCATTACAGGTATTAATGTTCTCTCATCAATCTGTATAAGCTTAAATATGTGCTAAATTAATGGTAATTTATGAGCCTGAGTTTTTCAGTGTCGTGAGAGAGAATAGTAATAGTAATAATGGAAATACTTTATCTTGTATCAATCGAGCCCGTTACCTTTTTGTCACTGATTCACGTGAAAAGTTATTGTATTAAAGGGAAACTATAGCCCCTTTATGTTTTTTTGTGGGTGATACAGAATAGAGGTTTAAATAGTTATTATGTGCCGTAGAATTGACTACGCCTACGTCAATTTTTTCTTGTAAAACGTATCCCTTAGGTGTTTCTATTCATTCGCCCTCTATTGCGTGATTCCAACCAAATCTCATTATGATAACCTTTTGGAGATAATATCTCAAGTTAATTCGTTTATGCAACGAACGAACAAAATAACGTAAAATTGAAAAGCATCGAGAATGCATAATCAATCATTAAGTATTATTTTTTAACTTTCCACTGGATTTAATTGACTAGGTGGTGCCCGACACCGCCTGCTAAGTTGGACGTTTTGGTTTGCGGTGCTCGTTTTCAGTATATCCCAGCTAAAGAAATCGTTGGTTGTTTCTGCTATCTTCTCTTTTTATAATTGCGTTAAAGTCACTTATTAATATATATTGTGTCCTTGTTTACCTCTATGAACAGCACGCTACCAGCCCTGGAGGTGGTAATTAGGAAAATGCACTCTTTTCTGGAGTGGATGTGACCGTCATGTTGCAGTTGGAAAAGTAATGTACAGCATTATTTGCCAAATTGTAAATTTTTTTTATTCCCTTGTAGTGTTTGTTTTCCGGTACCCTATTTGTTTTCACTCCAAAATCTTTGCTACGACAAATAAATCTGTTTTTTTTAAGGAACATGCCACAATAAGGGAGCCAACCAAAGGCAAATTGTCGGGTTGTGCTTTTTAAAATCCCTTTTCAGTCTTCATTTCGATCAAGGATTGGCTAAAAACCTCGAAACGATATATTCACTTCTTTTTCTTCTAAATTAGCGTCTGATTCCGTAACAATATGGAACCTATACCGTGCGGTGACGTCATTCAATTTAACGGCAATTTGATATACCTACCTCGACATCACTCACCGGATTGTAGTTCTCGAAGGATGTCACTTTTGAGAAATGCTGTTGTTTCATCCAAGTCTCGGGTGACATATGTGACTGATTCTCGTGGTGTGGTTCAGAAGTTCGGTTCAGAAACTTGTGGGCGTGTGCATTTTTTGTGCCGTCTTCTTTCTTCCGTGAGTCTTGAACAGCAGTTGGCTGGTGAGTTTGTGTCAGGCTCATGAGACTGTCTTTCATGGACGAATAAATAAGAGTTAAATGGTTTTCCTATCGAAGTTACCTCTTGCTTCAAATTCGACTCGTGAATGTCTTTTACGGGTGAACTCTTCCAATGAAATATTTCACCTCGCTGAGCAAACCTCCAAAACTCTTACCGTACTCTATGAGTTGCCTTTTTAGATGTTTATTTCTCATGCATACGACAAGTACCACATTTTCTCTGAGGAGTTATTTATGCCTACGTTACGGGTAGACGTTCAAGGGGGAAATTCTTTTGTATCCACAAGTGTATCCCAAAAGATCATTTTGATATAATCGTCATTTCTCTTCAGTTTTAAGGTACCTGTTGATCGCATATGTGTCACAAATTACTCAATTGACTTTTCACCATTTGTTGTACCCGGAATTGAAGCTTACTTAGATTCATAGGAGAGAAGGTGTTCCACTGTTATTGAACTCTTTTTATTTCAAATTTCTCTCGGGACTCAACTCACTTGACTGCCAATTTTATTTGCTCTGTTATTGAACTGTTAATACACAAATAACATGTCGGCATTTTTTCCTCGATTTACGTAAAAACATAAATAAAGGGCCATATTTTGATTACGCAAAACATATTTCTCGCGTAATCAAAATATGGCCCTTTGGGTGTATAGACGCGAAGAAAGTAACTTTACTTTCAAGCCCGTTAAAATACTACGTAATTTCTCAACTGTTGTGTTTCTTTTTTTTTAACTAATAGCCTCTTCCATTGTTGGTTTATTTAAGATGAAATATTTTACTGCCCATAAATTAACTGAAGCTTTTCCACCACTCCACCTAAAATCAATCCTCCTCGATCTTACTTGTTCATTTTTATGGTTTTTCATTCTTTTATATCATAAATAATTTTTACCATATACTAGGTACAGTTCTAAAACTAATTAAACGTTGTACCACGGGTTTTGTCACTTACAGCATCATTAGGTACAGATACTGTTAGTGGCGAAACTGGCTCTACAGCGTTACATAAATTGTGGAACTCGACATATTAAATTGTGTTTTTATTTTACCCTATATGCAGTGGTTCCACCATGTGACGTTGGAGGAGGTTTTGTTTCTCTTAAATGATTAGTTACTCTTTTACTCCTTGTGAGGCACCACTAGTCATCACACCATTAGTTATCTATGGCGTGGTTCTTTTCATCCATCCATCGCGAATGTTTCCTTACGAGCAAAATGATTACGTTGCTACATTTTTTGAGGCGTCCCTGATGAAATTCAATCAAGATGCAGTGATTATTATTTTACGTGACCTATGTTCCACAGCTTATTCTGTCTTCCTCATGAACAATCCTTGATGGAGTTTTTGGACTCAGCAAATGAGTTCTTGGGGACCCGTTTTAAATTATGAATGAATACGAGGAACAACGCAATGGATAGCCGAGCCTGCAGCATTCCAAATCTGCAAAGATTTCCGAATCTTCGATGATCGTTTTTTAAGAATCAAATCATGGAAAAAATATCTTTCGATATTGAAATTTGACTCAATGAATCATATTTGCTAACAAAGCTATAAATAAAAACTTAACAAAACAACTTAACAAAAGGCCCAAAATGGGCCCACCGTTTAACGTCCCATTTGACAGACGGAGCTTTCTCTTTCAATTGAATTTCAGAAAATAAAGGTGGAAAGAGTCGTTTTGTCGTGCGGGCTAAAAATGACTCTTTCCGTTGTAAAGTGAAAGAAAAGTTTTCAGATTTAATTTGTGGTGATATGCCAAGTTGATTGTGCTGTAAATACTCCTTTAAAGCTATTAACTGACCAGTAATTTTTATTTTTCTCCTCCCGAGACGTTTATGAACCATCGTACTTTAATGGGCACCATATGCATTAACTTTTTCTACATCCATCCTTCGAAATTATCATCTAATTACTCTGCATCCGCACAATAAAGGGGCACCGCTGATCAACCCCTCTCACCCACTATTGTAATATTTCGGTAATTTTGAAGAGGCCATTATTGCCAGAATTACGCCAGGAGATGTGAAACAGAAAGCCATATGGGCACTTGTCACGATTATTCACATCTGCATCTGCGTAATACCCTGAGAGTCACCACGAGGGTGTGTGCCAGGAGGTGACGATCACCAAGCATACACTATTGACATGCGACTAGGCTACTACATGGAGACATGCTAGATAATAGAGTCACTCGCAGCTAGATGGTTAGTATCTACATAATGAGAAAGGGATTATTGTTTGTTATTACATGCGTCATGCACTACAGACTACTCTCCAAATATTTCACCTACCTATCCATTTGCTACACTGCCTATTGTACCCTCTTATGGTACGCGGGAAAAATGACATTTTAAATCTTTCGGTATGACAATCTATCTCTCTAAACTTGTTAATTTGATCAAACCTAGCATAATACGCAGTAGTTCTTAATATTTATGTAATGTCATCTGTGAAAAAATTGGTTTCGAATTTACTTAAAAGGTTTAACCTAAATTTTAACCTGCGTTCTGATAGTAATTCCAATTCTAGTTCTTCTATTAAACTCGCAACGCTAATACAATCATATACGGTCGGATGCATCGCAAAACATCCTCGGCTGTGTGAACTCTATGCTCTTATTTGGTGAATTCAGTTCCTTTGGGCTGTGGCATCCTAGTGTAATTGGTTCACTGTGTATGCTATTCTTCGAAGAATCAGCTCCAATTACAGCGGTGGAAATCCACAATTGTTTAGTCGATGCAATTCACAGTTGGTATTTTTCCGAGGTTAAGTTTCCATTTGCATTTCGTGAATGTTTTATGAGAGCAAAGTTCCATGTGGTGCATTCATAAATCAGAGAAAATTAACCGGATTTGATTCGCAGTTGGGTTCAAATTTGAATATATATTGGCTATTTGATTTGGCATTCAACTCCACCGAGAAGTTGGATTTTGCAAGTCCATCATCCGTGATTATTCCCGTCGAATATTTTTGCTGTCATCATCTTGGAATCTTTTTTCGGAGTTCTCCCGACAAATCGGAATCTAGATTAATAGTATCACGGTTTATTTGGTAAAACATGTTATTATTTAATCCTCATCGTTGAATGAGTCTAGATGATATAAACCACTCGAAAGTGAAATAATATTTGTTTGTACATATTCTATCCTCACATCAGATGCTATGAGAAAGGACCCTTAGGATCTGTGGTCAAAATACTCAAGCAAACGATTGAATTATGCATGCATGTTTAAAAGCAATTAACGGCGTAAAAGAGAATAAATACGTAGATATGAAGAGATTAGCTGATAGGGGAATCGAGTGCAGAGCTGCATCAAACCAATCTTAGGATTGTTGACTGGTGATGGTGCATTTTTAAGATATGTCATACTAGTGTCTTAGTAGTGCAGACTGAATGCCTTTACAATGGCCATTAAAATCATAAAATTTCCTCCAAACTCTAACTCCGAGGGCTCGGGGTATAATGGGTTGTGATGTAGCCTTGTTTCCAATGATGCTGGAATTATCTTGGGATGAAATTTCCTCATGGCTTCATTTCAGCGTGCTCTAACATTTTTAAATATTCTGTTCTAAACCCTCTCTAACACGGCAACCCTTGCAAAAGTTTCTTATTGTAGTGTTTTTATGTTCATTTCGTTGTTAAATAGGGCAATAGATTAATAAATGAATCACGGAGCCTTTAGTACCATTTCATTTTTGTTGCAAGATTATTGTGTTTCTTGTGCGTACGTCATCGAAAAATATATATTTGCGAATGTAAATATATTTTAGGTTACCATTTAGTTTACATATCTGTGTAGAAATAGTGAGAAAGAGTGAATGGGGAAAATGGTAAAGGAGGGGAAATGTTAAAGGAGGCCTTGTATTATATGTGTAACGCTAGTAACCAACATCTTTCGATTGAGGTTCCTGTGTTAGCTATAGTGAAGGTCTTTTATCCTCTTCCTATCCCGAGGGTCAGGTTTAAACCCCGGTGTATGAGATTTTCAGTGATATAACGATCCCAACTTTGAGTCCGTGTGGACGGCACACTTGCTGTCGTTGTCGTCACACTTGCACACATGCACACAGCTCGCTCCAATTCATCCATTCTGTTGCTTGGAACACGTGGAGAAATCTGAGCAATGACTTCATCCGTGTCATTCAGGTTCCGACCGCGGGGGGAGTACAGGAGTATGTACAGTAAAATTCCTGTACAAAATAACAAAATAGCTTTTTTTAATGTATGGGCTTGAAACTTCCACACAAATACTCAGAAAATATTAATGATTAAGGAATAGTAAATCATTTGTCATGATTCTCATCCGTTGGTCAGATACAGGGACTAAACATGACCAAATTTCCAAAAAACTCCTGAACTCATTTTTCTCCGAATATCTTCCAAGTTAAGTTGAATGTGACGTTGTGGGAGGAATTTGATCGAATACAAAATAGCACTATCTACTAACACAATCCTTTACCTTTACAATATTTAAGCTTCAAATATATTTGAAGCATTCCATTACAAAATGGCGGACGCTGTTTTAGACGCAGACAATATTTTTACATAAAGTAGAGAATATCTAGCGTTTTAGGGAGAGACCTGTCAAGTGACTTAAATCAGAGTACTTGTTGAAGGCTCATAAACACGAAACTGAAGAGAAATTAAAAATAAGTTTGCGACGCCGAAAAATGCATATTATTTTCCGACGGATGAGAATCAATACAAATTATTCACTATTCCTTCATCAGCAATCTTTTCTGAGTATTTGTGTGAAGTTTCAAGGCCATATGTTAAAAAAAACTATTTTTAATTTTGTACAGAAAATTTCGATTTCATACCACTGTGCGCCGTCTCCTTCCTCATCTTCAGAGAACGAAGGGAGCGAAGCGGACTGTCACGCGCCGAGCACTTCACAAGTGGAGAAAGGGAGGAAGAGAGAGGGAGGGACGTGTTGCCCGCTGGGGAGACGAAGGTAACCGCACCAGGAGGAGGGAGATGGAGAAATAGGGCGCCGATGCAATTTCAACGCGGTGTGAGCTCTGGAGAAATACGCAACGGAGCGGGGCGAGTATAATTCGCGCCCTTTCCGAGAAATAGGCGTCTGTCGGAATGTTTGTGGCACAGCGATGAAGAGACTGGGATTTATCAAACGAATTGTGGGATAGTGTTCGTGTGAAAGAAAGAAGTTGTTTCGCTCCAGAAAGGCCTCGTCTGGAGTATGCATCAATCGTTTGCGATCCAAAGAATAATGATTTAACTTGGGAACTGAACAAGATGCAAGCAAGATGCAACTGAATACAACTGAGCAACAAAGGATACAGCTGAACAAGGACAGTTGTGTGTTTTGTAACAAAGTCGTATGGACGCCCAAAGGGCATCACCCGGCTATTGGAAGTGCTTCGTTGAAAAACCGACTATTTGTTTGCAAGATTTAATTACGAGAAAAGTTGAAATCTAAAAAATTTGAATCTGGCACCGACATCACCTCAGAAGGACATATGGTATAAGCGACAAATTAAGAGAAATCAGCCGTCGAACCGAGCGACAGAAGAATTAATTTTCCCAAGCACGATACCCGAATACAACGCAAAAAAGTATAATTATTCCGGGCACATTAAACACAGCAATTCATTATTAATTACTTTTTTTCATGTAAACCCTACTCCACAGCTGGTGACCTACCAACCCGCACCACTCGCCCTTGCGATGGCTCTCACGATAAAATGTAGATGAAGATAGATGTGGCCGCTCGATATCCGCTGGAATATCGCTCGGAGGAAGTTCTCGGACGGCGTTTCTGTCTCCTTTAAGTGGAAGCCTTCCCTCCTCCTCTCTTTTATCTATCTCTCACCACGCCGATGGATACAAACGGAGTGTTTCTCGAAGAGATGGAGAGAGAGGGAGGGGGGGAACAGATATCCACGCGGGGGGGGGAGATTGAAATTGAGATCTGTCTCTCTCTCTCCTCCCCTCCACATCATCCCACATATCCCTGTCCTTCCCCTCCAAGAGGATTTCTTCGCGAGTGAAGCGGTGCCGATTCCCTCCTCCGCCACCTCACGTATCCTCTTCCTTTGCGAGATAAAATCCGCGCGTTTTTGCCCGAGAGCGTAAAAATTTACATGGGAAATATTTGGATGTGAAATTCCCGGAGCGCAGATCTGTCTAAGAGGCACGGAGGTATGGCACTCAGGGGGAAACGTGAGATATTGGGGTGGATGGTCTCCTTCGCAGCGTCCTTGTGAGCATTGATTGTGTGAGAGAGGATTCATAATGTGATTTTTAATACGAATGATCATGCATTAGCATTCAAAATATCAATATTTCGTCGATTAAGAGCAGTTGAGTACCAAGGGGGAGGGGCGAACGGAGCGGCCGCCCCGGGCGCCGTCAAGGGGGGGCGCCAAAATTGAAAAACATCTTTTTTTAGTTTAAGAAAATTTTTTTTTCTACCGGGGGCAGCTACCATCTAGTTAGCCCCGGGCGAAAAGTAGCCTTGGTACGCCACTGATTAAGAGGCATGCTAGACCGTGACCACGACCGTGACTGTGATACGTGAAAATCGCACTTCACGGAAACTATTCTAAAGTAATATTGAATGCATAATGCATACTAATGTATTGATTTTAAATACTAAATTCGATTCGATGCATTCTAAATACTACGATCGACTTCCGTGGTACACAGAAATATATTTCGAGGTCTATATGGAACCAAAGAATCAGCACCACTCAGTAACGCAGGATGAATGAATTAAATATTTCAGTACCCCACTCTACGAGGAAAAAGGTCAAAATGCTTAACAAAAAAATACAACAGCATCTATGTAGAAAATTTAGAAGTATACGAAAAACAAGTTGAAGAAGCCAAAAAGTCACTACGCAAAGGGAAATCACCAGTACGTAATGAAGTTTACCACAAACTACTGAAGAATGGTACTAATACACCATGTACTGAAGTATGGAGGTACCTACTCGCTTAAATTAAGAAATTTGGGATGTAAACAAAATTCATGGATTATCTGGAGATACCACAAGAATGGGAAACAGCTATTCTGATCTCATTGTACAAAAAAGGAGAAAGGAAAAACTCTGGAAACTACTGAGGTATCAATCTCCTGAAAACAACATTAAAATTGTTCACAGTGTAATTAAGAAATTATATAAGAATAATATAAACTAAAATGATGACTAATAAAGATTTAGAAGCGGACGATCGTGCAATTGCGCAATCTTTATAGCAAGACAAATCGTAGAATAAACGCTCGAATGCAATATTCCTGCATACATGTATTTTGTGAATGTACAATAAGCATTTGATAACGCATGAATAATTAGCGTAACCAGAGCTTTTTAAGAAAGAGGAATATTCCACAAATTAAATAAGCTAATATACGAAATATGTATATGGGAAACGAAATGAGAATGAAATATTATGAGACGCTAGTAGATGAGATAAATATAAATAAGGGAATCAGGCCGGCAGACTCATTAAGTCCGTTTAATTTGATTGCTGCTTAATTTAATATAATGATATACGTTTATTGACGGATCACCATTCATTTATTTACTAATCAGTTAATTATGCATTAATAATGGAAAACATAATAGGACCAACAAAACAAATGGATGCATATAGGAGGGGTTAACATAAAATCAATGTGTATGCGGACGATGCGATATTAATATAAGAGAATGAAAGCGATCTCCAAAACATCATTTTAATTTACAAAATCATACAAAACACAAGAGCTCTCAATATTTACTGAGTAATCAAAAAGTATAGCAATGTCTTCGTTTCTGTTTAGTTGTAATTTAGCCGTAGATAACAATTTGCGTTACAGGCAATGCAAATGATGTATTTAGTGACAGGTGGCAACAGTGACAAGCAATGGAATGTCCCGGTTGTAAAAAAATGACGAATAGGTGGAAAAAATATAATTTTTGGCAGTTGAACACATATCACATGAAACGACAAATATTTAAGATAGGTCACAAAGACGATTTACAAATTACTAATTAGACATGATCGGAAGAAACAGAGAATGAAACGTCAAGAACAGAACAACACCTGGAAACCACAGAAATGAAAGTATAAAGAAAAATCAAGGGGACAGCGTTAAAAGATGGGGATTAGAGTGAACGGATAAGAGGGGATTGTAAAATAGAAGCGATAGGAAAATGGGTGATAAAAAGGAGAAGAGAGTGGAATAGTCATATAGGCAGGATAGACAACGATAGAATAGTAAAGGTATGTGGAGGTTATCATTCCAGATGGAAAAAGAATAATTGCAAGACCGAGGAATAGGTGGAAAGAAAGTATGTAAATCGCAAAAGAACAGGCTACGAGTCTAGACTGAAGTGAGAAGAAGAAATTAAATTATTAATGTATTACACATGTTTTCTAGTGCCATGTATCTTTTATTTCGACACTTCTAAGCATTTATTTCCCTCTGCGTTTTCCTTTTTTTTATCCTGCACTCATGTCAACTTCCTTCGTGCTACCCATAAATAATCTCCTCATCCTCTCTTCTCCAGAGATCTATTCTCTTTCTGGCCCTTTAATAATCCATCTTAATAATCTTATCATGCTTCATACTGCCGACTACTTGTTCATCAAATTAGTGCCAAGAGTTTCCACGTGAAGCATTTCCACCGGATAAACAAAGCATCCATAAAAGGAATCTACATCTTAACTAGACACTAGGCATTAAAGAACATGGTAATTGCCAAATGAGAATATTGTAGTGGAGAAGTACACATTTTAAAGAACTTTATTTCATTGCATCAGTTTGTAGCTAACCAAAAACGTTTGTCTACCCATTGAAATCGAACGTGTGTGAAACCCGCCGCGGTAGTAGGACATTTAAGTGGCTTTGCTCCAATTATAAATTTAATCATTTAATGTATACGTAAGAATGTTCACGAGGTAAGTGAGTGTGCAATAAGAGGCGCAGAGGAAATTGGTAGCAAGGGCATCAAGGTGAATGGCGAAGAAATAAACATGCTCCGGTTTGCGGATGACATAGCAGTTGTAGAAGAAAGTCGAGAGGATTTGCAAGCATCCCTGACCACAATGGACCAAGTACTTCAAGAATATAATATGAGAATCTACAAGAAGAAATCTAAAATCCTAGTGTGCGGAACAAAGAAGCTTTGGGCAAATATCACATTTCGAGGAGTGAAATTGGAGCAAGTGGAGAACTTCACCTACCTCGGCCACACTATAACTTGGGATGGAAGAAGCACGATAGGCATCAAGTAAAGAATAGCAAGAGACAACTACTATGCTCAAAGAACCTACGGCTGCAAACAAGAAATCTGTTCATCAAAACGCTGTTGGAGCGTGGCACTTTATGGATCAGAGACATGGAACATCGGGAAAGCAGACCAAAGAAGAATTGAAGCCTTCGAAACATGGTGCTGCAGAAGAATGTTGAAGATTAAATGGACAGATAAAGTGAAGAACGAAGAGGTGTACGGCAGAGCAGATGAAGAAAGGACAATATGGAAAACCGTACGGCAAAGAAGAACCATTGGATTGGACATAGCTTGAGGCATAGTGAATTATTTATAAATATAATAGAAGGGAAGATTGAAGGGAAGGACCCGCGAGGAAGACCAAGGGACAAGTATATAGGACAAATTAAGAAGGATGTGTGAGAGAAAACATACCAGGGCGTGAGGGAATTAACACTGAATAGGGAAGGATGGAGGGCTGAGGATTAGAATACTATTGATGATATCCACGAGGTGGTACCTATTTGTCGCTTTATGTACACGTGTTTTCCATCCATATATCTAGATGCGTAAATTGTTTACACGGGCAGGCAATAGGCGTACTCCTACATGTAAGGGAGAGGCTCTTGCGGAAGTGATGTGTGGGATTTATTGGGTCTTTCCCCCTTTTTGAACACTCGCTATCCGTGCACTAACATTGCAAAAACAGAAAGAAAAATGTAAATATGGTGACAGCAATATTAACATGCCGTAGTTAAGGTTGGTATTTTTATAATCTAGGGTAGTGATATAAAGAGTCGATTCAGGCATGATGTGGTGGAATAACATAAATAAATAAGATTGGCAATTTTCCGCAAAAAATTCTTTAAACCGACCGGTTTCGATGTGATACATCATCATTTGGTGGTGATGATGTATCACATCAAATCCGGTCGGTTTAAAAACTTTTTTGTGGAAAATTGCCAATCTTATTTAATAAATAGAGTAGTGATTATTTTTTAAATGCAATATTTAAACCACGCGGTTATATTCATAAAAATCTGATTTTTGCTAGCTGTCAACGTGCTGTATGTTTTCAGTTAAGAATATATTACGCACGAAAAAGCAATTGCATCAAGTAATAAAATTAGGAGTGATTTTTTTTGGCCGGTCTCATAATGTAGGTTACTCTCGACAATGTGTAAAGAATTAACCCAAAAAAGAGCGGCTATGTGCAAATATCTAGTAACATTAGAATGCGCTAGGATACGCATTACACTTCCTGATAGAGATGAAACTCTGTATCATAATCATCGGTCAACAATCCTAAAATTTGGTTTGACGCAGCCATGAAATTCGAATCTTCTATCAACCAACCTCTTCATATTAAGGTAATTCTTCTCTTTAACATCCTTCACAACTTGTTCCATGTATCTTATACGAGGCCTGCATTTTCAATTCTTTCCATTCACTTTTCCCTCAATGATTGTCTTCTTTAGGCCATCTGTCTTTAGATATGGTCGAGTAAGGAGTACCGTCTTCTTTTTAGTTTTCAGCATACTTCTCTTTTCTATCACTCTCCTTAAAACTTCTTCGTTTGTCACTCGGTCGATCCATTTTATCTTCATCATTTTTCGGTAGCATCACATTTCAAATGCTTCCGGCCTTGACTTCTCTGCTGCTGTTATGCATCCATGCGTCCATGTCCATATGCGTTCATGCTTCGCTGCCATATAGTAGCACGCTCCATATGCATGTTTTAATGAAATGTTTCCTCACTCCACTCAAATTTTATTTGCAGATATGAGCAGAATCTTCTTTAGGTTAAATACAATTTTCGCCTGGGCAGTTCTACTGGGAACTTCTTTTTTACGTCGTCCATCGTGGGTTAAGTGGCTTCCATGGTAACAGCTTCCACCTCCTCAATTTTTTAATTTCCTAGTTTAACATTGGTCCTGGCTTCTTTTCTTTCACTGCATACCAATACCTTAGTTTTCTTTTATCGTTCTTCAGGTGATATTTGGCGAATATCCTTTCTGTATTTCCTAGTGTCTTCTTTAAATCTCCTTCTGTTTCTGTCATGACTGCTATATCGTCGGCGAATCGTAGATTGCTGATTTTATTCCCGTGGATATTTACTTCGGAGACTTTTCTTTGACTTCTTGGATGGCTTTCTCGATGTAGACATTGAATCTACAGCGACAACAGCGCACAGCCTTGTCTCGCTCCTCTCTTTATGCTTGCTTCTCAACTGTTGGGTCCCGATTTGATTATTGCCAACTGGTTTTAATATAAGCTGTGGATAACTCTTCGGTCATTGTATGGTACTTCAATTTCTTTCAGAATCCTCAGCATCAAATCCCATTCCACGTTATCAAATGCCTTCTCCAAATCTACATACGCAACAAACGTCGTTAAATTCTACTCTATTCTCTTCTCTCTAAGTAGCCTGGGGACGAAAATCTTGTGGCCTTGTTTTTTCTGAATCCAAATAGGACCTCATCCAGGGATACCTCAGCTTTTCCTCCTATTTTTCTACAGGCGATTCTTGTTAATATCTTCGAGGCATCGAGGCATGATCCTAAAATGTTCACAGTTCTCGGCCCACTTATTTTTGGCAATAACGATGATGACGTTCTTCTCAAAGTCCGTGGGTATCTCTCCTGTAGAGTACACGTCTCAGATGGTTTTGTACAGCTGGGTGAATGTCTTCTCTCCCACATTTTTAATTAGTTCGGCAGGAATGTTATATATTCCAGAAGTCTAATTCATCCGTAGGTCCTTTACAGCTGCGCCGAATTCCGATCTTGAAATTGAGGCTCCCAAATCATCCTAATCGATTTCATTTTTCTCTTCGATTGCTTTCGCTCTAAGTATGTTTCCAAAGTACAGCTGTATTAGGTATTCCTTCCATCTCTCTATAACTTTGTATATTGCTCTCAATTGATACTTTTTTCAATCTCTTAAACCCATAACTTTTCTTGGTTAATCTCTTATACCCGTTGAATTAATGCAGTTCAGATGATAATCTTCCTAAAGGTATACCCTTTGCCCTGAACTATTATTAGTGCCAGAAATTAATCGTGGAAAAGTTTATAGATTTCTAATTCACAAAAATTCTGCTAACACATTATGCAGCAAATGGTCATCTCCCTGCCTGAATAGCATAATTTTAAAACTATCTACTTGCAGCGTGCTTTCCTGACATGCACTCTTCGACATTTTTTAAATCATGATAGACCTTAGTATTTATTAGAAAGATACCCCTTCCATCTCAAGAACTTGCATTGTCTTATAAAGCTCATCTTTTAATGGACACTCTGTGCGCTCGGGCTATCACAGACAATTATTTTGATTTTTTGGCCATCAATTTGGTAGTTAAATGTACATTACTGTTAACCTTTTGACTGAAATCTTTTTAATATCTATTTCTTCTCAACCAGCTTAAGTATCATCCGATAAAATTAGTGCTGAAATTTTCAGAAACAAATAAACTGAAGGAATGCAAATTTTCTCTTTGGAATATGTTGATCACTATGAACGTGAAGGAAAAAGGCAAACGAAGCATCAATAATGTACTTTTATTCTCGAGCCTGCGAAATCTAAACCAATCTATGTGTCAAAGAAAAGCAATTTTCCGATATTCCTTTCCATAGCTGCAAACCTGTTAAGCTCATTTCTTATTTTTTTCTGCGAGCGTCTTTCTTTAAGAAATGAAAATCAAGAGCGAAGATGGGCCTCCCATGTCTTCCTCCTTACCTTAATCTTCCTTTCGCCAAATCTGCAAACGAAATGAAAGCACGCTCGCCTTTTTGTTTCCTCTTTCTTGTAAGGCGTCTGCGAGTCGAAAGGGCTTCTCTCGTCCCTCTGCTTCTCTTCAAGCCTGAATGGTCTTCTTTCAAGAAATCCATGCCTTCTGTCCACCTTTTCTGCAAATGAAACTCTTCGAAATCTTCCACACTTCTTTCGTAAGCGCAATGTTTTGTACATTCTCACTTGATTTTATCTCATTTCCTGGGAGTTATTTTATTCTTTAAATAGCTACGCAATCGGTTTATGAAAATGATATACTCTGAATAGCTATGCTTGGAGTTTTTACCTTGAAACTGGGGAGAGATTGGACAAATCTCAACGTAAAACTAGCAGTTTATCAAACACTGTTGTAAATACATAATTTATTTTCTTGTTACAAGCCATATGCTCTAATCCTCTTAAAGTATTGCATATTGCATGTTACATTCATATTGCCAAGCACCATCAAGTATTCCTCGAAGCTACTCATTCTATATCTTTGCCGACATCTACAAGTTCATTACTTCTGCAATCCAAATGAATTAGTTACGTGCATCATATATTTTTATGCTAGCACCTAAAAATTCTATGCACACTCTATACTTACCCCTTAATACAATTATTTTTCGTACATTTCTTAACATTTAGTCTTTCTCTAGCTCATATTTACTTTATGGAACTCATGGATATTTTAATATTCAAGTCTTCCGGATAATCTGTATGGACAAACAATTGGTTGAAGTTCGACGCGCCTATATTCAGGTTTTGTAAAAATATGGGAAAACATTGAATGGCAAAGATGATAACGAAGAGTGGAGTCAAATTAAAAATATATGCCGGGTGTATTATTGCTAATGCAAAGTTTCATTCTTAATTACACCTTTATTTGCTTCCGGAATTCCATTTTTAGCTTCCGTTGGCTCTGAGACATTAGGGATGGCTTATGGCTTTGTCTTATTCTTTGTTTGCCACTCTGCTTTTTCTCTTTCAACAGGCCTAAATACGAGTCCTTTGCTTTTTGTTAGCAATTATGTCTGAGGGTATGTGTAGTTATACGTCCAGTATTGGTCAAAGAGTCAAAATATGATTCTTTTGCAGCTGATGTATCCAGTTTGTAGAGCTAAGTTATATTCTGAGAATACCGGGAAATTTGTCGTAGTCAGAAAGTCATTACTTGGCCTACTTAGAATCCAATTCCGATCGATTCAATGTAATGGCTAATTTCAAAATTTTGTGCTGCAGAAATGTAGTTTTTTTTCGTTTTTGTATCTTTGCGTTCCTTGCAGCCTACCTCATTATTATCCTCTTCGACGAATTCCGTTAAACGCATCTCTGTTGCTAATTTTCTTGAGAATACAGTGACCTCTTTCCCTTTACTCACTCGTATTACCTTATTGCGGGAACCTTTTCTTTTTTGAATCTCCAACCCAATCTACCCGTAAAAGCTTTCTCCATATGCACCGAATATCCATCTTGCAACTTCTCTATAGTCCATTTCCTCTTCAGCCTTCTTAAAATCTTGAACTACTTCAGCGTTCGTGGGTTTCCATTTCGACTCTGGTCTCTGAATTGTCCTTTCCTGCAGTTTCAGGAAACTCTTTTTATCTCATTCCGACTCACTCGAGAAGGATAATCCCATCTCAGTGATTAGACCCATAGCGCGTTATCTTAGTCTTCGCTCCGAAAAAAACTCCGTCTGCTAGCCATCTCATTTCGCCGACATCTAGAGCGTATGACCATATCCTTTGAATTTCTCTTTCCAAAGTGTCCAATCTCCTTCAGGTTGGATGGGATCTCACATTCCAAGCCCTGGTCCCAAGACTCATTTGGCTCCGACGTGGGTATTTCATGGACCGCTATTTGGGACAAGTTTTCTCTCGAAACACTCTTGGTGTGAGAGTTCCATTGGAATGCTTTTAATCCAATAAAGCTCTAATTTTTTATAAACAATTGGATGACTAGAGTAAACTTTTACTTTTTATTACAGTTATCAATTCAATCTTAATAAATGGTGAAGGGAAATCAGATGATATTCGAGCTTAAACTTATGTTTTCCCGATGCATATTTACACTGGTATATATCGGAATTTGTGTTAACTATAGCATGACAAAAGGAGGTAAAAAAAGTAACTTCAGTGTGAAAAATGTCCGTCGTGCAGGATAATAGTTATCCATTAGTTGTGTAATGCATGAAAAGCTAATTTAACTGTGAACTCGATTCATTTTAGACAGACAAAAAAACCCGCAATGTATCTTCTAAAAAAAAGTTGTGTTTCCTTGGCATGAACGGATGGTTGACCCCCTTCCACATTCCCTTGCAGTAGCTTGTAGGGTATTGTGTTGTTGTAGCTGTAGATGAAATTTCACGTCTACGTTTTAATACTTTTGGTCAGTATTTTTTTTGGCTCGTTTTGTTTAAATATTATACGCTTTCTGATTGAATTCCAATGTTACAATCTCAATCAGTACCAGTACACGTGTAGAGAGATTTCTCATGATTTATGGTATGTATTTAAAAAAAATTATTTCCAAGCGTTGCTCATTTTTCTCTTATTACGCTCAGCCAAGGTTGAATCCGTGCTACATATTTTTTTATACCGAAAGGTGCTGGAGCGACGCAAAGGACTCCTAATCGTCAAAGGAATTGAACTCAAATCACTTTGAGCCAGTTTCCTCTGAGAGCTTTTTTTTAACTGAAATAAGACTGACCTTGGATCAAAGCCGTCAGCGGAAAGCTAAGCACATTCGCACATTCTCGGCGGGTGGGAGTAGGGACCGGGGGTCCGATCTGCGAGACGTCATTCTTTCTCTCCCCGAGAGTCCAATCGCCCCATTACCAAAACGCCATCCGGGCGCGCCCTAGTTTCGCGCGTCCCTTTGAGACCGCTCCCAAGCTTAGAGTAAGTACGAACAATGAATGGGTCGAGGAGGAAGAGGAGGGGGGGGGGGGGGAGAGGGGTCTTCGCGCAACCGTTTTCGCCGTACGGGAGCGTATCGACTATTCCCGGACGAGGGAGGGGAACGAATATCTCCAGGGAAAAAAAATGGAGGAGAAAGATCGATGCCAAGAAGAAAATGACGCACTTGAGGAAAGGCTTAACCCTTAAGTACTTTTATTTTTTTTTTTCGAGGCGACCAATCCGAGTGACAGCGGGAGGGTGAGGTGGAGATTAGGGAAGGATTGGGAGGTGGGAGCGAGGAGGAGGTCGGGAGAAGAAGAAGAGAAAGGCAGAGGGAGCGATGGAAGTGCAAGAGGGAGGACGGAGTGGTGAGAAAGGTCCCACCACCACGAGCATATATATACAGGGTGGATAGAGTCTGCATCTCATAGCTTGTGATCTTCCGCCTAAGATTAAGCCAGTGGTTGCCATTATTTGCCTTATACTCCTATACTTGCGCGTTCCGGGATCATTGCCCTCCTGGGAGTGTACCTAGCTTAATGAATTAGTGCCTACACAAGTTTACCCCGAACCAGTAAGTGGGAACGAGTCCTTTCTCCCACATCAAGAGGCGTACTGATTTACAAGCACGTCGCGAGTTCAGGAGTGTTTGATTTGATAGTTTTCTACTGTCTACGGTAGGCTTTGATGACGTATACCTCCTCTTATTTACATTAAATTCATCTATCAGCCTCATTCCCACGCCAGTCACTTCAGGTCGGAATATTTCTTACCCCTCTTCGTACAATCCATAATACGTGTTTTCCTGCTTCCTCGCCCGCTCTTCCCAACATTCTACCTTAATAGCGACCTTTATTGTCTGTAAATACATGTTCCATCCATTTACCCTGCCTTGGCCTAATTTTTGACTGCATAAGAGTATGTATAACAAAAAATTACCATAAATCGCCAGTGATTTCAAGTCTACCATGCTCTTAAAATGCATTTCATGCCGAAATGAAAGTTTAAAGAATGAGAAAAGTAGATAAATGAGTAGAAGTGGAGAGAAACCTGTTGTCTAAATTCGTCTTATTTCTAAAGAAGAAAAACAAAACTTTACGTCCCCCTCCAACGTACGTAACACTGAACTAAAATGCTCTTCGCACAGCATCAAAGTGGAAATTGTCGTGTAATATATATCAGGATTAGAACTCGGATCCCATAAGCAGGGAGCCAGTAATCTTGTTACCACTTAACTGATTCTCAGCGGTGGTTTTCAGCCTGCACTACGCTAAAAGGCGCGTCAGACCCGGAGGAAAGACGCATATGGAAGGGAATGGAATTGTAGAAAGAAGGTTGGAGAGAAAGCCAGCGTCGGCATTAACATGCTCTAAATGAAAGGCGCCAAGGGATCCACAAATTTACGTTCCATCCAGCGGACCAAGTATTGGACCTCTCCACGGCGTACAAAGAGGGCTTCTGATGAAATGTCTGCCAGGCATCAAAACCGGGACCTGTGGTGGCGTAGCCAGTACTGTTAGCCAACTCAACCCCAAGCCGATCAGAGGATAATCGAGACCCATTTAAAGTAGTTTACTCGAATTATCAAGTTGCAGTGGCCCTTTTGACTTTTTGACACCACCATAAGCCTTTATACAAAAGTCAAGGGAAAGAGTTAAAGTTAAGCAACAAAGTTCACAATTAACTGGCAATCGGCAGCCGATGCACGATTTAATGAATAAAAAATACTGAATCGGACATTTTCGAATCATTGCGCCAGTACTTCTACTTGGAGGGCTTCATTCAATAAATTTTCCATATAATTTTGCTATTATCACTACCATCATAAATGTCCCTCCACTGATTGTAGGTTTCTGGATCTTTTCTGCCCCCCTCCCTTGCCGATGACACGATTTCCGAGATATTATTAAGATCACTTAAATCAATTTGAGTTTGGTAGGCTTTTAAAGTAGTACTTAATAGGAGGTGCATCTAGATTTAAACGAAACAGATTTATTACATGTTTTTGACATTTTTGGAGCGATTCAAGTGTATTTATTGCTAAATTTTTATTTAAAAGTAATTTTTATTATTAGTTTTATATTTAACCAGCATCAGTTAATTTTTGCTCGCCCTCATTGTAAGAAATGGTACCTTGCTAATCAAAGCAAAGCTCATTTTAGTGAGCGCAAAATTTCAAACCGTAGTTCCTTGGTTAGTTAGGTAAATCAAAGTATTGGAGTTACGCTTGTTTAAAAGAAATACAAATAAAGCTGCAAAATCTGCAAGACTGAAATTAGAAGACTGTTAGAGCCATCACGACCCGTAAATCAGCGTTTCATTTGCGGGGAGACGTGCAAGCTCTTGAGTTGCCAAAAGTTAGTCAACGATCTTAGATATGTAATTAAGGAAATCCGAGATGAGTGCTCTTTACGCCAGAATCACCCTCAAGTGTCCCCAGTCCTTGGATGAGTTGAATAGACATTGTGATCCGTGAATGCTGTCCGTTTGTGTCAACTTGACGACAGTTTCGCAGATTAGAGAAGGTCATCTCGTATGCTGGGATCGTTGAACGCGTAAACACGGGCGTCGTCATGCGAAACTTTAAAGTAGCCCACTCCTTAACCCAGACGTTACCAGCTAACTTTTCATTTGTGGGCATAATCGACTCTCAGCTCACCCTTGTGGAGAGACTTAATGCCGTTTTGCGTAACGCTGTGACAACGTTCTTGGCTACCAAAGGGAGAGGTAACGATCGTTTCGATGGGGACTGTATTCGAACGTTGTGGCGTGCTGTGCCCGGGAAGGAATATTAAAGGGAAGAGGAAATTAGGAGAGGTTGGAATGAGGGATATATTTAAGAACCTTTATGGTGCGGACTCTGGGGGTATTCAGGAGGAGTCGAGTAGTCAAAATTTGAAAAAGTGGAACCGTAGTAGAGCACGAGAAAAGGAAGCTTCACTCTCTGAATGACTAAGTATTCTCACTCACACACACTCAGTGATTCAATCCGAAGGTTGGTTTTGATAGGTAAGAGTAGAGCTCACCCCGTACTAAGCCAATGGCGTGTAAAATTTACACATTCAGGGTAGGGGTGCCAGTTCCTTTCCCTGGGCCACCTGCGATTTCCTACGAAGTTCTGACACGCAGAAAATAGAATCGCGAGGATTTTAGATGGGGGTGTCCAAAGGCTCTTGCCCGGGATATGAATCCGGGTCCTGCCGGTCAGTAGCTCAGTGTTCTATCCACTAGGCCACCACGGCCCCCCGACTAAGTATTATGAATTACGAAAACATCTCCTGTGCCGAAAAAAAAAATTTTTGGTGCAGGATAGCCCCCATCAATGTGCAAAATTCACCCTTCATGACAATGGAAAAAGGTTTCCTGGCCCGAAAATGGAAACATAGACCTTTGGCTGGACAAGCTAATGCTCAAACCACACGCTACCCAAGATTTATGATCTCATAGGTAATTTTTGGGAGCTATAGGAGCTATCGCGCTCTAAGTCGCCATTACGGTCCATTGGCCAAAGGTTCATGGATCATATTCCCATTCGGAAACCCTTTTACCTCCGGCTACTTTCAACACACTTGCTGACCATACATAGCGACGGAAAAGAATCTTACATTAGGTTGATGATCGCGCTGTGCAATAGTTCATATGATCTATCCTCGAGGAAAGTGGTTTCCTTGAAGCCAATTTCCGTTTTACGAATACCACTCTTGGTGGATCGTAATAGCGAATGACAGCTCCTTAAAGATTCTTCTGAATATTGAAATTTTTAGGAGGATCCTTAGTAGTAATTTCAACGTACTTCCAGAGAATAATCTTACACCTGCAGCAAAATTACCACTTACTGTGACTCTTGTCACACGCAAACTTTCCCTAGATCCTTTATATTTTCCCACTCGCGATACCTCCTTAGGTAGGTGGACGCAAACGGCCTGTAGGTACGTACTCCCACTGGTTATTTCCTGAGCGAGTGATGAGCTATCTATCATCTGTCGGCCAATCTCTCTAGCGACGTCGGCTTTCGGTCGCGGTTACAGATGTATTGACCTGGAACCCGATAGAGACTCCGAGAATATCATGCGTGTGCCCCATCACCTCGACTTCCTCTGTAACAATTTGCACGTCATTTGGCATTCGTGAAGTGCCCATATCACGTCCGCGAAATGCGTTTGCTGAATTATCAATTGAACTGCACGTACTTGGCTGAGCGCGTACTGTTATCAAGCATGCTCATAGACCTCAGAGCGTAGTATATTGATACGGTAGAACTAATTATTTTTTCAGCATATACTATTAGCACGAATGAAAATGCGTCCGCAAATGGTGGACATGACTAGGGAAGATTATTGAAGATTGGATGTATGTACCTGATCGTAAAATGCCTCTTTCGGATTAGTCGTCGCTTCCTTTAAAAAATTACGTTGCTGCTGTTAACATCACAACTAAATAGATATTAAGCTATCTTAAGGCTTCATGCTATATGATAGTAATGCGTTCACAGCTAATTCGTTATGCCAACTTTGAAGTACCCATTGAAGCAGGAGCGATTGGAATTGAATTTATCGTTCGTCCGCTACATTCATGGTGGTAATAAAAATGCATGCTTGATTAATATTAAAGCGGAGACGAACGAGGCCAGCCATTGTGATGGAAATGTTGTACGAGGAATTGCAAATTGGACGCGGATGAAACATATAATGAAATTCAATCCCATGAACGATGAAAAACGAATCACGCCTCTGAAACAAGCAAAATATGTGTTTCAATAAAAAATGGAGTTACTATTATAATCCTAAAAATTGGGACGTAAAATGAATGAAAAATAACTGGTCAATGGGAAAAGCTATGAAGTCCCATGTTAAAAGCAAAAGTATTGCGAACTTTTTTTTATAATTCAGATCAATGCCGCATTTTTCCTCTTTCGGTTATTTTCAAATATATCTCCATGGCTTGGTGTTTTCGCTAAGCCCTTTCAGCGTGTCAATCCTTGTTACCAGCCTTTAAAAGTTTTAACTTTGCAGCTGCTAATTGTCGTCACTCGTCATTCGTCCTAAGATTGATTCGATACCGCTCCCTAGTTGATTTATTCATCATATAGCCTCTTCTTATTAGCGTATAATTACATGTACAGTCATTTATTAATTATTTTAAGGTACCCTAACTTCTAAGGCTATATCATTCACTCTAACAAGTCCAAATTACATGAGCTAGAGGCTGACATTTCAGACATATTTCTTCCCTCGCATCAGCACCAGCAGGGCAGTCAGATTGATGATATTTAACGACAGTCGTCGTTTAGTTGTGAGTGTCTGAAATGTTTTATAGATAACAGACTTTTCTTGTTAAGTTATATTATATCTCTTTGTGTGTATACGTAATGCAATGTTTTGTAGTGATTCGCTAGTACCATACACACTCTAGGTCAGGGTATTCATTAGATGTTTATATGATACTAGCGGAAGGATCCCGTTGAAATTCAACGGGTGTGAGAAAAGTCAAATATATGAATAATATTAAGATTTATTGCAAAGCACGAATCCCAACTTGGAATATGGAGCTATCTTTCGCTCCAAAATAAAAAAGGCCAACGGAAATACATAAATGCTATCAGTCATGAAACGTCACCCTTACAAAAATGGGAATACTGTTCCCATATTCTAGGTGAAGGTGCCCATTGATGTTTAGCGGAAGGAGAAATTTTATAATTACCCATTGTATTTCGACATTTCAACATTTTTCATGAAGGTGCGGAAAAACTTGTGTTACGAAGTTGAGTATGGCTTTAAATCAGTGTCGGAATCATAAATATGATTTAAACCATTGTAAACTTATCATTTCAGCCAGTATTCATATTGTGCCCTATTATAAATATACTTACATGTCGTACCTATCTTAACATATATTTAAGTTCCATATTTACGCGCACCTATAAGACCAATTATGTTTTACGTCAATGCTCAATTTTTGTTAAACTATCTCAAATCTCAAACTACATAAATCCACAACGTTTTCGAAGAAGTTTTATTTTTGCCTTTTATGACTCAGGTCGTTGAAAATGCACAAACACGCAAAGAAATTAAAAAATAAAACTATTAAATACTCCTAATTTTAGCGAACGCAAACCTTCTTAAATCTATGAATAGCGCTAGTAGTCAGCACGGATATATGTGCAGAAAGAAATGGCCGACCACACCTCAAGAATCAGCGGCAAAAACCTACTTTAACATCTTCCATTATCCTCGTGAAAAGCGCAATGCAGTTCACGTCATACGACGCAATGTATAAGCATCCACGATCTCGGGAACGACAATGGAAAAGGCCTTAGCAACGCTCGGAAAAGGACCGAAAAATACACTAACTTTCAACGTAAATTACATGATTTAAGTGCAATACCGAAGGGCCGAATCAAATTCGCAAATGATCTCATCGAACCTAAACCTAACGAAATGAAATTGAAATGGGAGAATTTAGGAATCGCCATTTATGTTGATTTTTAAATCTAGTTTCTATCTTTTTCGGCAGTATTTTTTTCTATTTTTCATAATCACTCATTCTGAATCCTTCAATCCTTTATCATTTAATTAAGTCATGATTGATCTCCTATTTTAATCAAGCCGCTTCATTTATAATCATTCTCTGGTCATCTAAGCGAATGAAAGGAAGGGTTGGAGAGGTCATGAAATCCTAGGGGAATAGCGTCAGGTATAATTCATGCAAGAACAGATTATTTATGACCACTGGTTAGTTCCCGAGGTCCTCCCCTCAGCCTGAATTAGATGTTTATCTACTTCAAAGCTATGGAAAGAGCTGGTACTTTATATTTGATTTGTCATTTAAATGTGAGAAGTGTGGAGGATTAGAAACCACCTAAGGAGAATATTGGCTTTTGAAATGTGGACCTGGGGGGTTGTGTTTGAAACCGTCGGGATTATCTCTAATAGGTAACCAAGGAGTCATGTGCTACAAACACGAATGGTTTCAAAATTTAATGTGTCTGAATCGCCCTTTACAACATCATTAATTGTTTTTACTTGAGTTATTATCTATTCCAACTATAGAGCCCCCAGTTGAGATAAAACTCAAGTGTAAACAAAGAATGAGGTTGTAATATATGGTTTTAACACACCAAATTTGCGAAGTATTCGTGTTTATACCACGTGACTCCTTGGTTACCTATTCGATATAATCTCGACGGTTTCAAACACAGCCCTCGAAAGAGATGGAAGAAACAAATAGAGGTGACTAAGTGAGGAAATAGAAGGCCTTTCAGCATGAGGGAGAGATGCTGATAGCAATAGTTTACAGGTGGCAGAGGATGTAGATTTGATGAGGCATCTTAAGGCAAGTCATCATCATGGGTCAACAATCCTAGGATTGATTAGACATATCTTTCCACTCGATTTTCTTATCGGCTAACCTTTTCATATTTACGGAAGTCTTCTCCGTCTCACTCTCTTACATATCCTTGCTTATCTAATGCTGGATTTTGATTTCATTATAGTCACATGGTTTTCATACAATCTCTGGATAATTATTTGGTCTCTGTATGATACTCCAATTTCCTATAGAATTCCGAGCAATGAATTCCAATCCACGTTATCAAAGGCCTCCAAATCCATCAAAATAACTAACGTCAGTTTGTTCTTTTCCTTTATCTTCTTTATAAGCAGCCTGGTGGCATTTTTCTTTTTATTCAAACTAGTCTTCAATCGGGGGCTCCACTGCTGTTTGTTATATTCTTCTGAATATGACTCCTTTCAGAATCTTCGAGGCATCTATCGTCAGGCTTATAGTCTTAATGTTTTCACAGTTATCAGCCCTCTTCTTTTTGAAAATAGAGATGAAAATGTTATACCCAAAGTTCGTGGGCATCTCTCATATTGATAACATGTCGCTGATGATATTGTATAGTCGGTTGAATGTCTTTACTCCTGCATTTTTTAATTAACCCGGTAGGGATATTGCCAATTCCAGAAGCCTTATTTATTCAACGATCTTTTACTGCTGCTTCTAAATCCGATATTAAGATTGAGGCTCTCATATCATCCTTTTCGATTACATTTTACTCTTAAATTATTTTCGCATTGAGCTTGCTTCCGTTGTTCAAGTGCTCCAAATATTCCTTCCATCTCTTCATATTATCTTCATTTCCAATTAAAAGGTCTCCATTCTTGTGCCTTTTGCATACCAATAAGCCCTTTGCATAAAAAAATACTTACATATTGCGCCCCGTTCCTTGAAGTCATTTCTCACCATCCCGTAGGCAGCTTCCATCAGCTTAGCATATTTATTTTTCATCTTCTATCTCCCGAGTTTTTAGATCTGGAACATACTAACGACTCACTCCATACCCAACTCCTTGGCTGCTAACCTTCTCTTCGCACATGGCTGTTCAAGTTTTTGTCCGTCCTAAGTTCCCCACTCTAATTAAACGCCTCAACACACTTTGCTAAGGAAATTCTCTGTGTAATGTCTGTTTCTCTGCGCCCACCTAATCAGAGTTTTGTGTACCTAAGGTGCTCTCCCACTAACTAAATAAACCCACCTGTTTCATTTAATGCTCGCCTACTTTAATGCTTGGCGTGGATTTCTCCTCCTAGGAAAATTTATTACTCAGGATTAATATGATGCTATTTCACTGGGGTAATACCATGAAAAAGTATTATCTCGTATGGAATATTTTCGGGACAGTTTATTCGCGATTTCAATATTCGTAACTCACTTTGGGTAACTTTCTTTACGTGGCCTTGAAATTCGGAAGAAGTAAATAGTTTTTAACGCCAACCTATTTATTGTTTATGCCTCGACGTTGGTCTCATTTGTTGATGGTATGAGGGGCTTTGATAATTCCTTGTATGCTAAAAGTAGTCTCAGGCGTGCTACTTTTTATTTTATTTTTACTGCGATACACAATTCTGGAGTTGGAAGAGCTCTGTCCTTAAATATTTGTGCAAAGGTTTTCCATGGCTGTATAGCACAAGTAATCGGGGAAATATACTTAAATGTTGATGACCTTATTAAAAATTATTCAATTGTAACTGGTGTTGTTTCCTTTGAATTTATGAAGCAATACCACCGATGGGTCCTAAGTACACGAAGTGCATCCACCATTGGTATAACTTATTCCATGCCACTTACAAGGCTCTACGCAGACACTGAAGATAGTAATGGAGTACCCTATTACTATCTTTAGTCACCCGCGTAATGTGTTTATCAAGTACTTCAATTAACAATGTTCTCTAGGGTAAAATAAATATAACGACCCTTGTTTGCTTCGAGAGGAAGACTCAAAACTTCTATTCGCTGTCATAATATGACAGGATTCCCGCTGAAATCGATGGTCGGCGAGTTCAACTTGTGGAATGAATTCATGATGATGAATAGAATAAACTTGGTTATATTCCGCAAAAATGTTATTAACCGACCGATTTCGACCTTCTCAGTTCATCCTCAGGGGTTTAACAAGTTGTTTGCTGTTTAAGAAAATTTTAATCACCGACCTGTTTTGACCTTATCAGGTCATCCTCAAAGGTTTAACAACTTGTTAAACCCCTGAGGATGACCTGATAAGGTTAATAAAACCTTTGTGTATATAACCAAGTTTATTCTATTCATCATCAGGATTCCTGCTGTGTATCTTTCTCATCGCAGCATCCTCTGTTTATTCTAGAATAAGTTACGCTACTAGTCCTCCCTCTACTGGAATACGTTCTCTAATTCTCAAAGATGTAGTGAAAGGGAAATGGACCATGTCATGCTAATTGCTTCCTATTCAGTTTCAAAGGAGTAAAATGTTACTGGAAATGTTGTGATGAAGCTAGAGGTGTCTTATCTAATTATAATTTTATGTGTAAAAGATTAATTGATGACTGCATGATTCATTTATTGCCATTTAGATCGTAATGGATTGATATTAGCTTTAAAATATGATTTGACGACAGGTTTACGTTTCACTAAAAAGGATCATGAAAGGATATAAAAATGAATATTTTTAAAAAAGTCCTGCATTACATTTAAGTATATTTTTACAGTAATTACTTGTACTTTGTACTCTTGTCTGTATATAATCCCTTGAATATTTTATTCTTGAAGGTTTTATTTCGTGGTAAAATAAATAAGGTTGAAATTTCGGCCAGCTTGGGTCGGGGCGCTTCCAAGGGCCTCTCCCAGGATTCGAAGCCGGATTCTCCAATCAGCATCAAATAAGGCATTGACTAGGCTATCATAATTAGATATTATATCATGGGCTCAAAATTTTTCAACTGCTGACATTTCTAGGATTCTCAAAAAAAAAACGTGTTCTCGTATCCCAACGCAAAAATATCGATTTTTCTCTCCATAGAGAAATTCGGTCCCTTTACACTACGAGAATGTATATGCAGTTCACTTGATAATGAATTTTAATTGTTGCATACGTTCGATGCAAAAATATCTCCGTATAACGGTGTTTCTGATGCTGTATGATCTGCGCCGTAGAGCTGTGCTTCCTGACCGGTGGGACACGTCCCACTAGCAGTCGACTATTCGTTGTGACTCGAACCAGCTGAACTTGCTCCCCTAACTTTAAATAAACCTTATACCATCCCAAATACTTGTACCTGTAACGTTCGCACGTACCCACATACGTGCTGAAAGTCGAAAAAAAACTGCTATTTTTAACTAAGTGGGACTGGGTTTCCCGCAGGCTGGGAAGTGGGACCTTCTGCTTCAGAGGCCGGAGGAAATTCTTGAGAGTTTAAGGTGGAATTTCTTTTTCTGGGAACGAAGGAGGGAAGAGAGAAGTAAAACCCGGCATTGGTTTACGTTAACTTTTAACGAAATCCAAGAGGTTTGAGTTCCAAGAGGTTTACCTTTTTAACGCACCGTTCGGTGGTCGGAGTTCCGAACTGGAGGACTACTTCCATACAGCACTCAAAACTCTGGGAACTCTCTGACTTTTCCTGGATTTGAGCCCGGACTCTCAAGCCGCGAGGCTAGTACTGTAGTCACCACACCAATTGAATCTCCTTCCATCATATTTACGTTCCCCCTCACAAGTCACCAACTCATTGCCACCCCCTAGGGTGTACCAAAATAACCGAAAGTTTGATATTTGAGGGGGAATTTCCATTTTTTATGCGAATGTATGAAAAAAATCCCAAAAAATTTTTCACCTCAATTTGACCCTGCCGAAACGCCATCAAAGTCCATAAATTTCCATTTTTGCCTTTTCATAAATTTTGCCTACCTCCCAGGGGCCCGGGTCCCAAAACACCAAGTTCGAACCATCACTTCGAGCTCCCTAGTCGTTGGCGACGACACTTGAGCCACGGTGAGTATCGTTGGTATCGTAGTCACATAACTTGGTGTGTTTTTACGCGCCTCGCTCGCTGCTGCGGCCGCCAGTAGTCGAATTATTCGTATCGAGCGATAAATACCTTTACCTTCAACTGACTTCTAGCTAGTATTTATCGCTCGATACGAATAATTCGACTACTGGCGGCCGCAGCAGCGAGCGAGGCGTGTAAAAACAAACCAAGTTATGGCGAACGAGATCCACTTTCTTCCGGCCCACCGCCGTTCACGCGGCAGGCTTGAAAAATCCTATGCGTCCACTTTCTTGCCCAATATTTCCTTTTCTTTCTCATGCCGTTTCTTCCTTAAAGAATCCTCTTCCTGAAGTCTCAAATGATTTTCTACACGTTTACACCACTTCCTATCAATACCCGCCTTGTATCCTTTTCGATCAGTCTGTATTGAAATGTAAAACAACTTCTCCTCTTCGGATACGGTAATTTTGGAGAGGGCGTTTTTGCGGCCGATGTCAAACAGCACTTTGTTGTATTCATCTCTTGCGGACACTGACTTCTCGCTAGTGGACAACTACCTTATAGAAAGTCCCGTAATCAGTGGCGGATTCAGGGGGGGGGTCACAGGGGTCATGACCCCCCCCAAATTTTATCGAAAACTTTTAATTTTTATTAGTTTAATAGTTTTTGTAACCTTGTAAAGGATTAAAGTGAGTGTTCATGGGTGTTTTCAAGTCTGTTTCCGCACTAATAGGCGCTTCAGACCGGGAGGAAAGGTATAAGGATAGGAATGGAAGGGAGGTTTCCCTTCCTCTAAAGTGAGTGTATATACAACTGCCTGGCTACAAGTCCCAAACGTGAGAGAAGTTTAAGTTGCATTTATCGTAGAGCGTAGCACTTGCTACTGTAAAAACAAGCTCAAAAATAAAATAAGCTGTGTCCCAACTCGTTAGGCATTAGGAAGCATGGATTTGGGTGCCTAAAATTTAGCTGGCTAACCCAAAAGGGGGCACGAATTGGGACATATCCGTGAATTGCGAATCTCCTTACGCAGGTATTGCCATCTGCTGGGATTGAAACAGATGAAAAACAAGAGAATGTGAAAGGGATGACAAATTATGTACAAAATCTAACACAATCCATATTGTTAAATTTCTCATGCCATTGTGTACAGACAGAATTTAATTTGAGTTTAGAGTACCGTAGATTAGCATCTTCTCATCTTTTCCGAAATTTAGATAATACATTTATTTTAATGTAGAACAATTCGGCCTTCTCCTACTTCTGAATGAATCTCTCCGTCAGGTCACTACTCCCTATAACGATATTTTATTGTGATAAACGAATCAACACGACTAATTATAAAAATATCAACAAACTTTCAGCCAAAATACTTTCCCTTGTCGGTAGCTATCTTCATCGAGTCCACTGTTCTGGCGATTCTCGCTTTCCATCATGGGAAAAGGATGCACTCGTCGATGCCCAAATCTAGCGGCTGAAAAAGGTACCTAAATCTGCTCCCTTATGATGCCTAGGGGGCCCAGGAGAGGATGTACGCGGCAACACTGCACGGCTTAAACCAAGGTCCCTATAAAATAATATAATATAAGGACCATGGCTTAAACAATGCCAGTCGCTTTCTGAGGGACTCGCTTTCGCCAATATAAATACCATTCGATATAAATTAAACAAATGTGTTGAAATATTAGACAATTACATATTGGATACGTTCAGGACATGCGGATTTTAACGCCACCAAGAACGAAATTCTACGACACTCCAGTTTCGAATTGCTAACTTTTTATAAAATTGATAACAGCTCTTTTTATTTTAATGTTATATACTGGAAACTTACAGTATGCATAGAAAACATGTATACCTAAAACTATTTAAACTTTGGTTACAATTGAACGACTTAGTATTGATTTAAGGGTCATCAAAGTCGGTGCTTTGCTCGAACACCGTCAAAAACAGGCACTTTTTACGTCACAACCGTTGTAAAAAATATGCAAATACGTTAAAAAATTTAAATTTGCCACTCAATAACGCAAAATGAAGTAAGAAAAGCACCGGTGTGATTAGTTTTTCTGTAAGCCTAGTTGTAAACTTGTTATTTGTATTCAAACTCGAGTGCACATAATTTCTGCGCCGACAGTAGTACCTTGAACCTCCGTGAATTTGCCATGCGAATTAGGGATCCTGGGTAGCGTAGTGGTCTCCGCAGCCAAAGGTCCGTGGTTCTATTCCCGGTCCATGTGATTTTTTTCGCATGTGAATTAATGTGAACATATTCGGTATTATAATATTGGGTTATAACTCCAATAACTTCAACAGAAAACGAATCTGAAATATTTCACTATAGTGATAACGCTTAAAGTTACGCATCTTTCACTGAGGGACGTTGGGTCAGCAGTAAAGTAGTTATCTCATTATTATAATGAATCCTTATAATCCTTGTAATTATTTTATTAGGAGAGTTGGGTAAGGGGTACAGTGCAGGGTTTTTAGTGAGAACATTCCTAGATCGAAACCGACTCTCTCCATTTCTTTTTCCATCGCATTTTTATTGTACGATCGTCCCTGATTATAAATATTTGTAACATGTTTATCCAGGATACATTTTAGCTATCTTACTTTTTAAATCATCCCAATATCATGTTAATGAAAAATCAGTCCATGGTAATAGCAAACATACGTCGGCCCAATATCATTTTTATGCCACTGTATAGTGGTGACTGATGTCTTTTTATCATAAAATTAATATCGGCCCAATATCGTCAGCAAATATTATCACTTTTGACATTTGCCGACATTGGTAGCCGATATCGGATTGACCAATAAGTGATATGTGACGGTGTAAAAATGATATTGGACCGATATCATGATGCTGCTTGGGGAAGGCTACGTTGTTTCAGAAACCGTGAACTTCTCTACTACAAGTTCCCTCAGTTAGACTACCAGTTCCCTCAGTTAGACTACCAGTTCCCTCATAACGAAGTAATGAAGAAAGGAAAGCCTACAAAAAATATGCACGGAGATCACATCTTGACAATGTCCACTGGCTTGTGGTGTCTCATAAAGACAGGGGACTGTACGGTAAATATTGTGTACTTTTTTCATCTGGCTTAGGAAGTGTCCACCACAACGTGACTCCACTTAGGAAATTAGTTAAGGTACCCATTAAAAAGTTTGATAATCTTAGGAGAAAAAGGTGATCTTACCACTGACGAGTAAAACCGATTCCATGTATGTGTAATTGATAATAGAAAAGACTTTTAACTAACATACAATGAACCATCTTTAGAAATAAACAACCGATCGGGTTGGTGTGGTGGCTAGAGCCTCCCATCTCGAGGGCCCGGGTTCGATTCCTGGCAGCGGCAGATTTTTCATTGGAAAACCGGTCCCCACTTGAGTGCCTAGTGGAGGGCATTTTAAGTCCAGTACTCCGTCCGTCGGATGGGACGTTAAACCGTGGTCCCCTTGGCGCCTTTCGTTAAGAGAAGGCTAATGCTGACACCGGGTTTCTCTCCACACTTCCTCCGTTACCTGAAAACGCCTACCATTACCCAATTACCTACCTATCCTAAATGGCGTAAATGACCTCAGCTGTCGGTTTTTTAAAAACATTTTGAATGCAATTATTTTCAAGATTTTCCCACTATCGTAATTTGAAAAACTGATCATGAGTTGGCTTTCTATAAATTCTTTTGTTACATGATACTGATGATACCGTACAGCAATATTAGCACGCAACTCAAACTTTTTAGTAATCCCCTAATTAAACAGATAGTTTTTAACTTTTATGTATGTGCTTATAATCACTGTAAACCTTTTCCAATGAAATTTGTTCACATTGACTGTTGTATGAAGCAATATATTATAATTATTTTAAACTTCAAGTTGGCTATTTATTTATTCTTCATTGTTAAACTTGTTAAACTTAAATGTCTAAAATTGTTCAATTTCATTAGTTGTTAAGAATGCAAATGAAATGTTAGGCTCCAAAATGCGTAAAAAATGGGTATTTTAAAAAAATTTAAACGGGAGAACGCCCCTCTCCCTCGGGGGGTGGGGGGTAGGGGGGGGGGCTACTCCCCGGACCCAGGTCATGACCCCCCCCCAAATTTGATGCTGAATCCGCCCCTGCCCGTAATAGACATAAAGAATGCGTTGCTGTTACAGCGACGCCACGTGGCGTCGAGATTGGAGCTCTGCACTCTCGTGTTTTCGGTGCATCGCGCATGTGGTCGAAGTGTCACAGCTCAGTCAGTCAGTCTATCATACTCCACTGGGGAGGTCGTGTCGTGTATGCCGAGGTCGAGGCTGATTCGGCGGTGGCCATAATGAGCGCGAAGTTGAAGGGTACGCCGGTTATGCAACTAGTATGTGGTTGGTGGGAATTGAGTGCGAAGATTTTCCCGGCAACGGTTAACTCTCAACACTGCAGGAAGTTCTCAAGTTTTTCTTCTACAATCTACGCTGTGCTCCTGGATATATGGTAGCGGCAGATGCAGATTACGATCAAAGAGTTGCTTGTTGTGTGGGGAAAGGCTAATATTCCCACGCAGAAGGTTCGAGTAGCTATCAAGAAGCTCCTGAGAGCTTACGAGCACGGTTCCATAGGGAAAAAAACTAGCGATAAGTCAGTGTCCGCAAGAGATGAATACAACAAAGTGTTTGACCGTCTGTTTGACATCGGCCGCAAAAACGCCCTCTCCAAAATTACCGTATCCGAAGAGGAGAAGTTGTTTTACATTTCAATACAGACTGATTGAGAAGGATACATGGCGGGTATTGATAGGAAGTGGTGTAAACGTGTAGAAAATCATTTGAGACTTCTGGAAGAGGATTCTTTAAGGAAGAAACGGTATGAGAAAGAAAAGGAAATATTGGGCAAGAAAGTGGACGTATAGGATATTTCCAGCCTGCCGCGTGAACGGCGGTGGGCCGGAAGGAAGTGGACCTCGTTCGCCAGATGTCTGCGGATAGTACGACAAGCTCCTCGGACATGGATGAAGGTTATTTTTTTCGGGGGGGGGGAGGGGGGGGGGGCGTATCAGACAGCCTAGTGACTGCTTTCCTAGATCGGACTCAGACGTCCTCTGCTGCTGGGAATAAGATAGTCCAGGCTGTCACCAATGCGACAGCAGCTGCATTGGGTTTCAAAAGGGAAGAAATTCATTTACGGTCTTCAAAATCACGCCTTCATAGAATGAGAGCTGAGAAAAGGACTGAGACAGCAGAGCTTATCAAAGAATTTCACCCTCAAGTTCCCTGGCAGTACACTGGCACGGGAAATTATTTCCCAGTAATGAAGGTATTAATAATTTTTGATTGCGGCATTTATTTAATTTTTACAAAACCTTTCTCCTAAAAATTGTAATATTTAATATTTCGATTGTAGATAGAAAAAAGAATCCCACTTACTCAGCAGTTTTGGCTCGTTATGCCACGATCTATGGTATCTTTCCGAAACCCTGATTTGTTTGGCACTATTCGATGAAATTTTTTTTGGCGACGAGAAAAGAGACACTATGGTGGCAATCACAGACAACGTGCGTTATCATCAGATCCTGACCTCGGGCGATCTTTCCGCCTAACCGGCCTATTAGAGAGCTGACCCTCGCTGACTTCTCTTCGACAAATTCTGTAAAGTTTTTCAAAATCATTAGTGTTTCGCCGTCTTTTTTGTCGCAAGATCCATCTACATGGAAAAGTGACGCCTACTATCAGAAGGGCCTATCTGTAGTGTAACATCTTAAAGTTGTTGATGGCACTGCAGGGAGAGGGGTTCAGTTTTTAAGACATTTTCTGGTCAAGAAAAAATTGACAAATGATGAGGCACAGAGGCAACATCTGTTGCTAGTCGTTAAACGACATAGGGAAATGTACGACAAGAGTGGCAAAAAACTCTAGTTTTTCCCAGTGGTTTTGCATGAGTAGAGTGACTGTCTAATAATAAAAGACAATTTTATTTCAGAAGTTAATGATTTTAAACCCTGCTGACCCCTTGGAGGTAGGCAGCATTGCATGAAATGAGGAAATTGGAAATTTCTGAACTTTGAATGCGTTTCGGCAGGGTCAAATATTGTCCGATTGAGCTGAAAATATTTTTGGGATGTTTTTTCATACATTTGCATAGGAAAATGGAAATTCCCCAAAACTTTCAGTTTTTTTTGGGACACCCTAGTCATTTGGCTTTTCGTTTGCCAAGTGTGTGGTCGGCGGCTTGCTGCCCATACTGGATATAAATGCTCCTTCCCAGAAAATATAAAAATAGCACTCTACTATTATTTCAAATTATGCAGATGTTACAAGCTAAATGGACTGGCACGTATATTTGAGCCCCATTTCGTAAGCATATTTTATTTATATTGGCTGGCAATAAAGACAGAATCTCCTGTGATCACATTAATAGAAGTACCCGGAACCTAGATATGCGAAGTTTGCAGGTAATAACCGGTCCCTAGTATGGTGGCTAGAGAACTTGCTTCTAATTTCGAAGGCCTTCTTTAAAAGATTTTAACGAAAGCATTCTAACAACTCCCTTCAATGAAATCTTTTATCTCTTATAACCATATTTTACTTCGAAAACCGGGTCTTGTAAAATAACATTTAAATAGAGTATCGAAGTCTCGGTGTGCTATTCATTGCTCCCTTTAATGCCTAATGTAATTATTATGGCAGTGAATTCAAATAAATAATTAGCCATTCAATGAAAATATTGTTGAATAAGAAGATGCAACCTATGTAATATGAAAATATGAAAATATTTTTACTATGAAAATATTGTTCATTCGCAATTTCTATTTATTCTCTCGCGCGTGTGTTACATGTATGACTAAAATCAGTTTTTTTTACTAGCAAGTAGTACGTCTTTTGGAGGGATCGGGTTGATGTAGTGGCGAGAGAGCCTGCCATTCCAAGGGCCAAGGTTCGAATCCCGGCAGTGATTCCTACATTGGTGCACTGGTCCCCACTTGAGTGCTATGTGGAGAACAATTCGTGTGCAGTACTCCGCCCGTCGGATGGGGCGTTAAACCGCGGTCCCCTTGGTTCCTTTCGTTAGAGCAAGCTAATACTGTCGCCTGGTTCCTCTCCACTCTTCTCCCGCACCCCAAAAAAATTCCTACCCACATCCAATCACGCATCCATTCTAATCGGCGCGAATTTCCCATAGCTACAGTCGGCCGCCTCCCCCAAATAACTACAACCGGACTGTGGCCAACACACTCTGGGCTAATTCTTTATCTGCCGTCCGATCCGCAGGCGCCGACGACTCTTGGGGCCGCGGGGACTGGCCTCCGAGGCCCCTGCCGCCGGGGGCCGTGTGGCCTCCCGTGGTGGTGGGCGGCAGCGTGGCGGGTGACCCTTGGCCCCCGGGTCACCCGTCCGCGGCGGCCGAGGCGGCGGGGGCGGACGTGGCCTCTGCCGCGGGGGCGCCGCCCACCTCGCCGTCCGTCCCGCCGACGCCGCCCGGCTTGGCCACGTCGGCGCCGCTCGTCAGGGCCGAGGAGGCCCTCATAGTTCTCATCGTGCTGCTGCTATGGGTGGGCGCCATCGCCCTCTTCTTCAACCGGTGGGGCAAGATCCGCATGCTGGAGCCCTACCAGCCCAAGTTCCAACAGTCCGCCCAGCACAGGCCATCCTGCCCGCTCGCCGCCGCCGAGGCGCCCATAGCGCCACCCATCGTCCAGGTGAGAGATAGTAGATAACCAGAGGTTCACACAACGCTCACACTCGCGTCATAACTTCATTATATCGTTATTTTTCTCTGCGCATGGGAATGTGGAGATACGATCGCCATCTTTCAATTGTTTCCGTTATTTAAAATCTCCAGTTATAATTCGTAGAGCTATTTTCAAGGGTAGCAGACGTGTACTATGCTTTATCCTTTGGTGCAACCCTTGGAGAAGGTTAATTATAGTTAGTGATAATGGCACCGCGCAGGAATGATCCGTGATCACATCCCTATATACATATCCCTATATTACATCCCTATATACATATCCCTATCTGAGAATTTAATTTTAAGAGATATTTTAAGAGATTTTCACTGGGTGAAATTATAGGGTTGATCTGTTTCCCCTAATGCACATAAACCTACCTCCTCCACCCTCGCAAGCCAACTAATAATTCCAGTGGCATGGTGGGGATATTCCACGCAGCTACAATAAATCAGTATCCGCCTTGGTAAACCTTGATGGTGCCCTCGCACTCCATACGAAATACTTAGTGGCCCATTGATGAACTTCTACTGCTGTGATGTATGAGTCATTGTTTTTCAGGCACCATCCTAGTCACTGGACGATACTAGCTCGGCATTAGATGACACTGGTGTATACCTGCTCCATATATTTTTTTCAACTCTGCTATGTCCATTGAAAATTAGCATTATTATCACCTCTTGCTCATAATATTAGTTTGGTGTGCGTACTAGCTCGATATTTCTGTCAGCTAACCTCTTCAAAGTGAAATAATTTTCCTCCACTCTCATCTCCATCCTTCCTCAACAACTCTTCCCATTCACGTTCCCCTGGCAACTGTCTTCATAAGACCATAAAAATATTTATTCTCACTATGCATTAATTATGTGCCAAAAATTTAAATCCCCTTAATTGTGATGAATCACTTCCTAAGGGAGAGACATCTGATGCCATTTGGGAGAAGGCTAGTCACTGCCATAAATATATGTAAGTACACATTAGTCCAAAATAACTATTATCACTTCTGTTCACCCTCATCTAGTAATGGATTTACCATAAAACAAGGTCAAGCTCCCTGACCCTAGCCCCATCCAAAATTTCCCTATAAAAATTCTCTTGGATGGGAATATAGTGTCAGATCTATAAGATTCCTATGGGAAATCTATAAGACTTATAAGACTCCTTTAGGAATCCCACAGCAAATTATATCAGACCCATAAGAATCTAAACTCCTATGCCCAAGTTGGGCCCATTTTGGCCCAATGTGGTAGGCTACTTTAATAGGAGCTCCTGACTTTCCTTGAAGACTCCTATAGCCCCATAAGAATTTTCAATCGGAGCTATAGGAAATTATTGGTGTACAGAAGGGCTCTTCTGAATCAAATTCATGACTTAATTACTGTTGCTGGTTGTAAAGTAGGCCCCCATTACAGTTCAAACTTCTGCACCCCACAGTTGTAGATGATAACTGGACCTCATCACTGATCTGCTTGCTTTATTTCCTCAGTTTCGGTCGCTGTCAAAATTCAACCTTGAATTTGAGAGCATGGCAGCCCCCCTGAGGCCAAGACAGAACTCTGTGTTCGCAAGCGCAGTGTTCAGCCCTACAATCAGTACGCCACGGAAGGCAAAGTCTGCGCTTGACATCCAGACGCTGGTGATGACAGACGGGCAGCAACTCCTTCAGCAGCTCGATTCCATTGACTCTGCTGACTACCCGATTCGTGTCACCAAAGTGTGAGGAAGCAGGTGGGAGCCTGTAATTGTGATGTGTATTTCATCTAGAATGTGATTACTCTTTGAGTGGGACCAGTCATATAGGTACATACATACATAAATATATAATATATATCAGCTACAAGTTGTTTTGTGTGTGCGTGTGCATCTAATCATTAACTTCGACAGACTCAAAACCTCAGGTCTACTGAAAAGAAGGCCAACTTCTAATAATAATTAGCTGTTTTCATATTGCCTCCCAAGTGTGTATGTCTAAAAAAGTGTGGTTGAATCATTAGGGAAACTTCATGAGTGCTTCCACCATCAACTTTTTGTGTGTCAACGTCCATTAATCATAAGACAGATAGGTATATTTTTTGAACTTATTGGATCAGAATGTTTATATCTAAACCATGGTTGGCTGGTGGAATAGAAGTGGAGATGAATCCTAGGGAGGGGAACTAGGACTTTAATCTCATACTCATTGATTTTTGTCACCTACTTGATACATAAAACTGGGAAGATCGAGCCTTCATTTCAATGTATCAGTCATACATTTCACCATTGTTGTTTGAAGCATTGATGTTATTCGACTAATTTAACGTATGCCTCAGTGTGCATTTAGATTTGTGCTACTGTCTTTGCTCAGTTGTCAATCAAATTTGGTTACCTCAGGTACGTACGTATGTGTTTTGTGTGCATTGTCTTCGTCAAACAAGGAGGAAACGTTGTCAAGGAGAATTATGTGTGTCTCTCTCTCCCTGCTGTCATCATCAGTGGGGTCATCAGACAAATGTACCAAACCTACCATCTTCATAATTTTTTTTTCTATGGGGTATAAAGTAATGTTTTGTGCCATTGCAGTTGCTTAAGTGCATTGACCTTAAATAAACAATTGTTGTTAGTATTTTCACAGTTATTTTTAGTTGACCATCTCATCATTATCTCTTAGTAAGAATGTCAATCATTGTATGTCATTTCTTGTGTAAATTTATGTACACTTGGGTGCATTGATTGATTCATTTTTTGCTGATCCATTGTGGGCATTACCTGACATATTAATAAATGTAGTAACCAAATGAAATACTAATACTTTTACTATCCATGGTTGCATTTCAATGCCATGTATCAATATTAAGTTATATTATTAATTTTACTTGATCATGACATATCATCATCATTGGTCATCAATCCTCAGATTGGTTTGACGCAACTCTCCACTGAGTCCTTCTATTGGCTAATCTGTTCATATTTACGTATTTCTTCTCCTTCACATCCTTCATTGCTTGTTCCATATATCTCGCACGAGGCCTTCTTTTGCCATTCATTCATGCCAGATCATGACACAAGGAATCAAAATGTATCATGGCTAAAATACTATTGTGGATGGTAAGTACTAGTATTTTATTTGGTTTCTACAAGGTATAACCTCTTTCATGACATCACACAAGGCTCCATCAACTCATGACTTATTTATTTCTGGTTTTATATAAATACTGGATCATCACGTAGTGGATTAAATGCAGTTTTGGAGGAGAAATGAATGCTTTGGAAATATGTTTAAACCTCTGCTATGAGTGGGCCCAAAGTTTCTTTCTGTACTCGTTTAAAACATGCATGTGAATTCATTATGTCTTTAAGTTTACAATGACTATATAATGTAATGTGTCTTTGTGGTTGTTATTCTTTTCCTGTGTTCCTCAAAAACTCTTTTAGAATGGTATATTAGTATCTGGGATCAGTGTACCTTTAGGAAATATTTCTGTCTGTATCCATTCTCTGTTTATGTTATTTGAATGACAACGGAGTCAGATCTGGTAATTTTCTCGATTCATTCCACTTTGACCATTTAGTAGACATGATATGCTCCACGGAGCAATGCCTTCTATCAAAGCGATAGCAATGATGGTGGATTTTCAATTTTCCACCATAATTTTCCTATTTCACTAATCTTAATCTACTCACTTTCAGGGTTATACTTCATGATACATTCTATCTCCCAAGCATTGGGAAAAATTCCTCTCTTTACTATACTTGTAAAAGCTTGTATGTGAGAAAAACCATAGTAATAATTTTTCTCATGTGTAATCCCTTTGAATCTCTTTTCATTCTTATTAACCAGCAGTAAAAAAGCAATGTTACTACATATAGTCCTTTTAATTGATATGGTTTTTTTAAGTGCTGGTAAGTAACAACTTTCTACACTGAGACTCAGTGATTTACCTTGCATGGTATTCATTTATATTGTGATCAATTGGTGTGGAAGCATATTTAATACACCTTCCAGTTATTTTATATTGATAGAAGTTAGGAAAACTTTCCAACCTAATACTGATCAAGACAAACCTCAAAGAGTTTCAAAGGTACTCCATGAGAACCTAATTAACTTCTTAACTACATTCTATGTATTGCTCTTGGCTGTCAAACCCTTCTCTGCTATTGTTCATTGTAGGTATATGTGAAAACATAATAGGGCTCAAACTAGATTCTTTATTGGTGTAAAAATTAGGGATGTCATGGTAATAGAATCCTTTCCTTTGGCAACCAAAATTTTCAAGATGCATTTAATTTGAAATGCATCCCAAAGAGATTCACGCGTGATGCACCAGTATGATGGAATAGTCATCTCTTAGCTCTGAAAAAGTAGGCAGGTTGCTAGGCCGTCCCTAATGCTAATTTTTAAGGCCTATCAAGATACTCTCCTGTCTAATTCATCTTCTTAGAGGTTCTACATTTTCTAAGTGCTAAAATATTAAACTCAGATTTGTAGGATTTCAATTTTATGGTCTCCAATTGATGGAAATTAATGCTGAATATAAGACCAAAATCTACCTAACTATTTTAAAGACTTTTAACCAAAATTATACCTCGATCTAAATATCCATACGTTTCAGTCAAATTGAGGACATATCATATTCATTATGTCCTAAGTGTAAGGGACCCATGGATTACCATTTGGAATTGATACATTTGGTTTATATAAATGTAAAGGTGCAAATCATACACTGGAATTCATTAAAGGACGAGTTAATTACAAGTTGCTATGCAGGAAAATTTCATTTGAGCTTATTACCACTTCAATGACACATGGGAAGGGGGATTTGAATATATTAAAATCCCATTGAAAATGCTAGATAATAATTACAAATATGTATCAGTGCTATGTGTAGCTTGAACAACTGAATTAATTTTATCAAATAAATTTCTGCATTTGAAAGGAAGACTAAACATTCATATATAAAAATAAATATATATACACATGTACTCATAGCTTACACTGCCATATTTTTGTATTTTTATGTGTAATTATGAACTATTTTAATATAATCTCTACTATACAAACTGACTAGTGGACATACTATTCACATCTCCCCTCTCTTGTGCTCAGGTGCTTGCTCTTTGAAGATCCTTTATCCTAAATTCAATAACGAATGAAAAGTTTTCCGATTCTTAAATTCTCATTCAAAAATATTATAATATAGGTAATATTTTTTCCATCAGATCAATGAGGTCAAATCTTTCGGTAATAGGTGTAACACTCAACATTTTGGCCTGGTACTAAACTCAACTAAACTAAAACTAATTAAAAGTGGCTAAGAAGGAATTCTGAAAAAAATGTGCATTCTTCTGTCATTTACGCTCAACTTTTCTTCGTAGTGGGCTGTTTAGGGAAAAATACTCTTTACATTGCTTTATGATATAGGCAACTTTCATGGATGACTCAACTATATTTGGTATTATTTGCTCTAATGATGAAAACTAATTAGTTAGGGGTTAACCCCATGAAATTTGTTTATGGAAAATTAATCCAAGAATTTACAACTTAGCAAAATTAGAAAATGCCTCTCTCTTTCCACATCATTATATAAAGTCAAGTACATACTCATGTGGGGAGTTAATTTTTCTTCTTAACCATTGGCAATTTACTGGCATCTGGTAAATTTCCTAATAGAGGAAAAACTAACGGTTTAGCTAAAGAAAGCCTTTATAAAGGCTGGTCTCTGGTATACCAGAGATGAAAAAACTATTTGGTTAATTTCATGAATCTTTCAAATCTCCTATCAAGATTATATTAATTTAGGTGAGAAATTTAATTGGGGAAAAGTTTATATTAGTCTGTTTTTCAGGTGTATATTTCAGAGTAATAATTTGCCCATTCATGTAAGTTAAATCTATCATAAACTAACTCTAAATAAACTCTCCTTTCATAATCATAATTATTTTTTATTGATCCACTTAGGCTCTCATTTAGTGATGACAGAAATTGATCCAACCCTGCTATGTAGAAGAAATACTGAGGGAGCATTTTGATGAAAAAAATTAATGTTGCTAATGAGAAACTAATGAGAAATTACCAGTCAGAGATTTATTTTGGTATTATCCAACAGATTTGTTACTTGTACTTCACCCTAGTAGCAATTGATATCCATACAATATCTCCACAATATCTGTAATATTCAACTATAATGTCCAAACAATATCCAATTTTCATCCGCTAATCTTATATAGATATCCATAAAATATCCGAAGTTGTCACCAAATGCCATCCATATAATATCCAACTTGTTGGATATTAAATAAAAAGGGGATCCCTTCCCTTGCTTCATATTTTTCTCTAAAGAATATTTTAATATTACCCTCCTACTTGCTATGAATCAGTAATGCAGCACTTTGCAATTTTCCAAACTTGTTTTATTTCACCTCAAACAGTTCCAACGTACCTTTTATCATTAGTTAAAGGCTACTGCATATAGCAGCCTCTAGACAATAATGTAAGTAACGTCAAAACATGGTTGAGGTGAAATAAAACAACTGTGGAAAATTTCACAGTGCTGCTCTCAAGTTTTATTGTAATGAATTCCCTCAAAGATAACTCGTCTAAAATTGATTTTTACTCCTATATGTTATTCGATCTCAAACTTAAAGATGTCTTTCACCATCATTGCAAAGTATTATACTATAAACATTAAGTACAGCATTAAATGCATGATAATAGTATATTTGCATCCTGATAACCAAAATAACCATTCAATATCCAAAAGGCAGTCATACATTAACATCCATACAATATCCACACAATATTACATTTAGATGTAATAGGTTCTCAAAAAAGCAGTAGTACATATGTAAAAATTCCCCATTGCATGTTCTTATAGGGAATTGGCAATGGGGAAACATAAAATCCCTATATGGAATTTCACGTCCTTATAGGGATTTTTAATGGAGTTTCCCATAGGGAACATAAAATCCCTATAGGGAATTTCATGTCCCTATAAAGATTTTCTATGGGGAATTTTTAACATGTTGATGCGGCCGGCCACATTAACATCCAAACAATATCCACACAATATTGCACTTAGATGTAATACTTTTTAGATATTGGTAACACCCTATGGATATTGTATAGATATCAATTGCTACTAGGGCAGTTTGCTTAAGCTTATTCTACTGCAATTAAGGGAATAATAGGTTTGAAATTAAATATGCAGGTGTGAACTTGCATGATGAAACTGTGATTCTGAATCAATGGAATGGCCTTTCCCAAAGTATCAAGTAGAATCATTTCCACAGACATAAGCAAAATTTAAATAAAACAATTTTTCTTCAACATGGGATTTTCATCCAGGTGTATGATTTCCCGAGATAACTGCAATTTTGTTTCATTGCAATTAAAATAGGTAGCAATTACTGTAATTATTATTGGAAATTCCTTTAATCTTACAAATGTTTTTTTGTTTAATAGTTACTTGTAATAATTATGGATTCTGTTTCATTTAGTTAAATTATCACTTGACTGCAGTATTAAACTCATGATTCATGCATACACAATTGCACCATCAAAATTGTGGTGTAAGAAAGGGTCATGATATTGTCATAGTCTGTATTTAACCTATGCTGGATGTTTTCTCTGCTGAATTGCAATGAGTAATTTAAAACTATTTTAGGTATATAATTTTCATCTTTAGATCCTCAATGTCTGCCAGCTCTGTAATTCAGTTCTGGTTTCTTTTTTCTTTAACCCTTTTGCTGTGAAAATTGACTATGGTAGACTAAATTTTTTCCACTGGAAGGCATTGATCAACTTTTCTCCACGGTCTTGAAAAAACATGTTTGTAACGAGCATTAATCTACTGAAGTCACTTCTTATGAGAACAGACATTGGAAGGACCTTTGCTGCGACCTATGTGCTGAAAAAGATAGTTATACAAAATGAGTCACTGTGGTGCAGCGCCACCTGAAGCTTAACCCTCTTAGTGCAGCGAGCCGATATATCGGCCCAGTATCAATATATTGTTCAACTGTATGACACTAAAATAATAACATTTATTTTTCAGTCAGTGTAAAAAAATTGTGTCATTATTATTAGTTCAACTTAAGTAATGTAAAATAAAGCATTTGGACATTTATAACAATAGGTATATTGTTAACAACATTGTTAAAAACATTATGAAGCTATAGCTTCATAATGTTATTTTCCTAAGGTGCTACATTTTTTTTAATTATTCTCCAAATTTCTCTCTAGTACCCCAGGAGAAAGATTAGCACTAAGAGGGTTAAATATTACTATTTTGTTTTTTCAGTGTTTAAATGACATTTCATTGATAACCATGCTAAAAACAAAATGTTCAGCAAAAGGGTTGAAATTGCCTTTTTATTTTTTATATGACAGTAAATATTTACTGTCATATTGATACCATTAATGGTAGATATTTTAGAGATCTATAGTTACCACAGGGCCTGCATTTTTTAAATGTATCATTAAATGTTCTTAAGGTTCAAAATGATTGAGAATGTGCTCTCCTATGTTGTTGACTTTCATGCTAAGTATTTATCTTATCTAAGTTTTGTTGCCAGAAGTGTTGGTTACTGCCACATTAATTTGATGCCCTCCTCATAGTTAACTGGACATTATAAAACTATGGATGGAATTTCACCAGGCATGGAATTGATCATCAGTAATTGGAAATTTATCATTTACCTGGGAAACTGTTAAAAATGATGAATTCAGAATGAGTTATATGAACATTGACAGGGAATTATCTGTGGAATATGGTCATGCATTATTCTGTCATTAAAGAAATATGGGAGTAAAATCACAGGAAAGATTTTTTTTAAACTCTGATGTTCATCAGAAAAATAGAAGTTTGTACATAAGATATGAATGCCCTAATCAGCTTATGCTCCTTTGGGGACAATTCTTTGATTCCATTTGTTTTGTCTTGCAATGATTCATCCAAATTCCATACTCACTCATTGCTTCTACATTTACGTACATGATATGCTTCAGCAATTGTGAACGCTATAGGCACCTACCTCTTAATTCACCACTAGAGTATGCAGACGGGTTGATAGGACTGACCAGTATCATCTCATACTAAATTCATCTAAAATTCCAAAGGGATTTCAAATTCTTAACAAAACGCCAATTACTTGATTGGCTTTTGTAGCCTATGACTTGACAACAAATATAGTTGTTAGTGCCTGCAAATGTAAAGAGAATGTGTTTATATATATTTAAATATATGTGACTGGAAATTGTATTTAACAGAGCTATTATGTAATTGTAAGTATTTTCCTGAAATGTCTCATAACCTAGTTGTGATGTGATTTATGATAAGTTTGTACAAAGATATGTTGTTTGTAAATCATTGATGTGTATGTGTGAAAAATCTTCTGATTTTTCAAAAGACTGTAGGTATGTCAAAGTTTTAAAAGGTAAACCAAGTATCATTCAAGTGCTTGAGGATGCTTCTGCTTTTGACATAAATCTATCGATTATAATGTCACCATCTCAAGGATGATGTATCTGTGCTGGGTCTGCAATCTGCCCAAAATCCTGATCACTACTTGTCACTCCATGCCAGATAAATTGGGAGCCTTTCTTGTGTGAACATATCAGATGAAATGTAGTCTCAAACTGCCTTTATGTCCTATTTTATTTCCAGAACTCATACTCCGCACACAATTATCTAATATATACATATACATTAACATATACCTATGCATGTGCACTCTTGATATCAGTGCGCTGAGTTTGTGTACCTACTGCATGCACATAAAAATTTTAAAATTGCAAGTTATGTATCATATACAATTACGTATATGTACATTTAAATATATTTCTGTAGTAAATATATATTTACTGATCAATCAAAACATAATCACCTAATGATATAATGGGATGCTTTTTCACTACCTTGATCTATTGAGTCAAGTTCTGAATCTTGTCAAACATGTCCTGACAGTTGATTTGAATTCTTAAGACAAGCCAATTTAATTAAGTGCATGTTTTTTCTACTTACATTTCCACAAATTGAACTCCACATAATGGGTCCTTGGTTAACAGAATTTCAATGATATACAACTGTTCCTACATCTATGATGTGGACTCTGCCTTTATGTGTGAAAGGCTTCTAACCTACCAGACAGTCTATCATAAGACTGATGACAGATTATCCCTGCAGATTTTTTTCCAAATGTACCTAAATCATTCATGAATAAACCCTTCTTTATAACAACTATCTGTGTATTTTTGGCGATTTGAATGGATTGACAAATTCTCACTCTATAGGTACCTATTGGAAATAATTCCTTATTTGGATTTTAACCACAGTCATGCCTACTATACACATACTCTATCCAGTGTAATACAGTGCATTTTGAGGATTTGGCTTCCATTGGACATTACTTCCCCTCATCAATGCACCATTTGTATTGCCTCCATTAACCCATTTTTCCAAATCACCTGAATACCACTTGTGTGGAAAAAAATACTTGGAAAAACATCCTGATTATACTTTAGTCATGTTGTGCTTGGCTATACCGATGGGTCCTGGGTTCAAATCCTGGGCAGAAGCCTTTCTGGACAGCCCCACCTAAAATTTTTACGATGAGATTTTCTTTGGGTCAGAATTTTGTGGGAAATCACAGGTGGCCCAGGGAAAGGAATTGGCCCCCTACCCTTATAGTTAGAATTTATGCCAATATAACATAATACACACCAATGGCTTAAGCCGATCGATATAGTCGATACCTTTCACAACCGCGAACTATGAAATGAATATTCGGGTTAAAGTTATTCGTGTGCACCAAAGATGTAATTTATCGTTAATGATAGTGCTCTAATTAAAAAACATAAGTTTTATAAACTGTAGTGCGTTTGAACGTATGTACTTTGAATTTCATCATTGGAAATTAAAACGCAATAGGTAGTTAACTTGTTGAGTTGGCATGGAGTTTTTGATCCTAGAATTTTACTTCTTCTATTAATATATTTAAGTAAGCAATGGTTTTAAGTTTAACTAGAATTGAATTGTCAGTCCGTACTGAATTTTTTTAATGATTGTCACGGAAGAGAAAATTATTTAGTCTTTCGGCACATCGGCAAGTCACCCCCGCTGATGTGGCCATGATATGATTTTCAAGAACTCAAAATGAAACATCGGGCCACCATCGTACCGATGTCGGCAAGTGGTGTCGGCAATGCTACTTGAAGCTGGTGTTGGCCCAATGTTGGCAAACTCGGCCAACCATAGCCGATGTCGGCCCAACGTGGGCTTAGGTTGGCCGACTTTGCTGACACAAAGCCGACATTGGGCCAACACTGGGCCGATAGTTGATGTTGCCTGGGAGTTGTCAGAGACCCATGCAAATCAGAATCCAAATAACTATGTCCACTTACACGTTAGCAGGGAACCTTAAGTTAAAGTTATATAAATACTAAGGAAAATAATTTAGTTTTAAGACAAATAATCTAATTTATTAAAATTGATAGGAATTTACAAATTTAGTAAATAAATTCAACAAAAAATAAATTATATATTTTGCTCTCTGTTAATAAAATGTAAGATATGGATTAAATGGTTTTAAAAGTAAGATATGGATTAAATGGTTTTATAAAACAATGTAAGATATGGATCAGGGAACATCCTATAATTTGATTAATTATTAATAATAATGATCAGGGATATGGCCCTCTTTAATACAGGGAGTTAGAGCATTTGGCTTCAATGCATAACTTGTTTTAAATGAATGGAGAGGTATGGGTATAAAGATTTAATTAACATATAAAGAGGGCACAAATTAAGCCAAAGCAACATATCTAATAAATATAATTGGATCCCTTAGCAGCAGAATGTTGAATACTCCACCGTTATGAATAACGTACTACGATAATTCTTATATAGAACTAGTTACAGAACACTAGGAAATCAATACTAATACACATCTTTCACCAAGGTTGTATTCCGATGTCGGCCCTAGGTCGGCCCAACATCGGCATAAGTCGGCTGTAGTGTTGGTACGGAACGCTGTAAACCGATGTCGGCCCAATGTCGGTCCGATGTCGTATATGTCGGCCGACATTGCCGACATTAAAACAATGTCGGGCCGATGTCGGGCCGACGTTTGATGCTACTTGGGTTCATACTGAGAGAGCTCTATCCTCACTTATCAAACCAACTTCTGAGTTGAAGAGTGAGTTGCAAGTAAAAACTTGGACACCTACATGAGTAAACCAAAGTTATGGATTTAACTTTCCACTGTCAATACAATATGATGCACTTTTGATGAAGATTATAAGAAAGTTCTATTAGTATTTCAGTGATAATGACAAAGGGATCCAATCTGACAAATAATTCCAAAGGCTGTCTTGTATAAATTATTGATTAAATCTCTTTTTTGGTACGTATCAGTATACTCGCTCATCAAAAAAGCTACAGCTAATTAACATATGTTTGTTTTTAAATTGAGACAAAATTTTTTTTGAAATTGATGACTTAATTAATTTTAAATAAAAATGATTTCCAAACTGATACCTATATGGTATTGCTCATGTATGAAAATAACTCTTTTTTTAAGTACAGCATTTTTTCCTGAGAGTAAACTTTTTTCTTTAAATTCCATCAGGCACTTTGTTCTGGTATGGCTTATATTTGAGGCCAGTAAAAAGGTTTATTAACCCATTGGCCTATTAATTTTCATTGGATTTTCTCCACTTTAAAATTTTCACTTGGAATTTTTACAAATTTTTTAAAAATTAAAATTATTTATACATTAAATATTTCAAAATTCATTTTTACCGAATAAAAAAAAGACGCGGTAGGTACATATGATCGGAAAAAATAATAGCATTATAACACTGAATTCCATCATGTGACCGGCGAATTGCCAGCTCTTTATCTTAAGGCAAAATAAGGTAGACTGGTGAATTGCCAGTGCTTTGAGGAAGATATGCAAAGCCACTAAACTTGTGTAAACTCTCTCCCAAAATAATTTTCATAATGCACATGTAATGGATCACCTGTAGACCCTGGGGTCTAGAGGTAAGCCATTAAAATTTTGGGCTTGCATGCTAAAAGCATCAAAATGGAAACCTATTCACCCCCTAAGTAGCTTACCACATTGGGCCAATAGGTTGGTCTGATATATTGGCCCAATGTGGTAGGCTACTTGGGCCCTGAGGAGTAGTTACATAATTTTTAAATCATCCTTGCACAAGGCCAAATAAAAATACAAAAGCAACTTGAGGTGAAACCCCTAAGAAGCATGCAGAGCTCTTCAGGCCCATGCTACATGGAACCATCAGAACCAATACCCTGATCTTAAGCCTTCCTTGCCTTATTGTAACTTCTTACTCACCCTTTTTCAGTTTCAAAGGAAGAGTGATACTCATCCTACATAAATACAATTATCTTTACTTGGGACCATAAACGAATGTGAATGGGTCAGCTATCATGCTCAGAGAAAAGGGTAATTACTGCTTGGGTGTCAGCAGCCTGTAATTATCTCCAGAAAAGGGTATTAGGAAATTGGGAGTAGTGTATAATGCAAGGGAAAAGAAAGTTGCTTCCTTCAAAATTGTGGAGGAACCTAATTTTTATTTTCAAAATAGGTACTTCCCTCTACTATTGGTTCCCTATTGTATTACAGATCAATAGGGAAGAAAGACAAAAGGAGGAAATGGGGACGTGGATTGTCAAGCTCTGCCATTTTAACGTTTTAAGGAAAGGATTCAAACCTTTTTGACTGTTGACATATCTTAAATTATCAAAATGTATTCTTGCACCCATTCACAAAAATATGGCTTTTTCATCCACTATAGAGGAGGAGTGGAGGCTCTCTTCGCAATAAAATAGATACTCATTTTACATAATTAAAATATTTTGCTACCACATAAATGTAGTGAAGTAAAATCCAAAAAATACGCAACAAATAATTGTTCACTTGTTGGCAGCTGCAACTTTCTCCCCATGCCTGGCTAAAAACCATTTTGTTCCTAAACAGAGTGGTTTACACGGTTGCGCCGTTTGTATCCTTCTTGTAAGGAGTGCCTTACGCCTTCTCCAGATGGCACCATGTACCGGATCAATTTGAATAAGCGTGGTGCAACGGTAGCGGGAATGTTTCAACTTGGAGTACATGCATACCGGAGAAAGGTATTATTTCCGAAGAAAATGTGTTGCATGTAGGCTTTGTTTAATTTTATAGAGTTTTGTTCATTATATAAGTAATTTATTGCCATTTGATATCTACTTATGCTCATTGTGACATTCCATTCCTTGACTTATCGCAAACTTCTTGCGAAGCCGACAATTTCTAAAATTTAGTTATCCAGGTTAGAGAAGTGCAATTAAGTTACATAATTTACGTTATAAAATGCAATCATACTGCATACCAACAAAACTTGACGACTTCACTGCTATATTGTCTTATTTTCTGATTATAAATTCGAGAGATTTTTGAACAGCTAACCTTAATGAAAGTGTAATGTTACTGCAGGTCCAGTGGCAAAATTATTGCGTAATAATTGAATTATTCTCCCATACGCTAAGCATTTCTTAAAACAATCCACCTGGATGTACTGCAGGGTTGTATTATACATTTGAACGGACTTCACGTCCACAATCGCAGATTATGTAGCTCTACCGCTCTGAAACTGGTACAATACTGCCTTTATCATGGAGATGGAAACTTATACTTTGGGAGGGTACTGTTGTTCTTCACTTGCCTTTCTCCTTATTCAATTTACGTGTTCGAAAACTTAAGTGATGCGTGTTTGAAGGTTTACTTAATGAATTTTGACCTTATTCAAAGTTATAACTTGAATTCGGTTACAGTCGAACTTTTCCCATGAATGCCGATAATTAACACTGTGTGTACACAAAACTATTGCTATAGCGATATCATACACAAAACCTTAAAAGGTTTTTGTATTTCACATAAATGTAAGCATTCAGATATTGGTCCTTTTGAAAGCACTGCAAGGGATTTAACAATGAAAATGGTATTTAAAATATACCAGATGTCTGTTATATTTCATATTCTCTACCGATATTAATTTTCTGCTGGCAATGCAGTGGATTGTGTAGCATTGTGTTGCCAATAATCTTTGAATTCGAAATGTTGGACTGGAAACGAAATTTTTTTGGGTGTTGCTTTAAGAAGACATTAATAAAGGAAGGAAAGTTTAATTTCTTTCATTCATGCCATTTAGAATTAATTGCCTCCGAAGGTACCTGTGTTGAGAGGTCGACACAGTTCAGGTGAAAAACTACCTATGTAGGACAAATCATTTTTCCCATACTTTGTGTGGAAAGTTCAATGCTAATAAATGTAGAAATTAAATTTGGAATGGAAACAGGACTTGTCATAAGAGCACCCAAAATTAATATCCTATTGTTATGCATGACTTTTATTGATTCTCTTTTAATTTAGGAGATTGAGATAAAAGATTTGCCTCCTGTTGTCATGAAGTTTCTTTATGGGAACCTTTTTCATGAATTCATGAAACTTCTTCTAGACAACTACTTATTACTCCTGTGCTAAAAAAGGTGAGCCTATAGCCTTTGTAAAATACATTATACGGAGTACTTTAAAAAATTTTTATCCTGATAATTCAACTTCATATGAGTGCCACAATACTGTTTACTCTATCCATCATGACAGAGAATTGGGCCATATCAGTTGATAATAGCCTTGTACTGATGCATCAAGTTAGAATATGGTAACTCCATTGGCCTCTTCTGGAAGATGGTTTCCGATTGATGGCTGGACACCAAGCTTTCAACTAGGATATTATGGTGGACTGAGGACAGGTATGGTGGTTTGGCATCATTTTTGTAACGACATATACCATATTTCCTGTTACTAATGTTTGTTGCCAGGGATTCTGGATGAAATTTAATTTATTCATGCGTATTCAATTTATTCATTTCATTCAATTCAATTTATTCATTGGGCTACTGCCCAATTAAGTAGATAACAAAAATAGGTTAGCATAGAGTCCATGATTATTTGTACAAAATATTTGAGCACTCTGACTATATTTGATCCCACTTCAAACTTTTCTCATGCCTACCAACTTCCCTTCTGGGTAAATTTTGCTGGCAGTAATGGGCAGACCTTCCTTAATTTGTATTTTTTTGCCGAGTCTTAACCATTTCCTGTTGTCAATTGAGTTTGCGACATCATACTTGGCTTTAATTCTGAATGATTTAGTGATTGCGCTAAAAGTCTAAGTGCAGTCCTTGGTTGGGTTTTGGTTAGTATTATTTTGGCTTATAGTAATGTTACTAAATCATTCAGAAGAGCAGTGTAAGATACTCTCATCAGTTCTTAGTTTTTTCTATGCTTGTGTTCATCATCATCATCATTGGTCAGCAATCCTAGGATTGGTTTGACGCAGCTTTCCACTCGATTCTTCTATCGGCCAACCTTTTCATTGTGACGTAATTCTTCTCTTTTACATTCTTCACAACCTGTTCCACGTATCTCATGCGAGGCCTGCCTTTTCCAATCTTCCCGTTCACTTTTCCCTCGACGATAGTCTTCATCAGGCCATCGTGTCTCAAGATATGGTCGATTAAGTTTTCCCTTCTTCTTTTTAGAGTTGTCAGCAGACTTATCTTTTATACTACTCTTCTTAGCACTTCCTCGTTACTTACTCGGTGAATCCCTGTCATATCACAACATTTTGCTGATGTTTAGTATAACTTCTAAACAGTGGCTTGATTTTTCCCTCGCCATTGCTCTGAGGCATAAATGGGATGGAGCATGTATGTACCTTTTTTTCACGGATCCAAGCAGAGTAGGTGGAAACCCCTCATAATCCTCTGGTGACCTTCCTTTAAGTGGGCCTGTATGACAGTAGATCTGTGACACATTAATACCATATAAAAATGTTGGAACCGAAATCGCAATTTTGTACACAAAATCGTTGGATGGAAACGAAAAATGAATTTTAGTGAAAAAATTAATCTTCTATCAAGAGCCATTCACTCATAAAACAAAAATTAAAATAAGCAAAAGGTGACACCCACTGTAGAAGCTCCTTTGAGATCATTAATGTCATTTACCTCCCGTTGTCATCAGAGGCTTTCCGGTGCAGCTGCGTATAACACGTTGTCAGTGTGCGAGCATCATCAGGCAATGAACTCATCATTGCCTGATGATGCATCCTGCAATGGCCGCGAAAGCTCGCACACCGACAACGTGTTATACGCAGCTGCACCTGAAAGCCTCTGACGACGATGGATTTTGCTGCGAAAACCTCCGTTCCAAATTTACCTCCCGTCCTTGAATGCTTTTAGGGGAAGGGAAGGGAGTGGAGGGGGGTTATCGCAAGGTCTGCTTGCACAGATCCTGTCGCAAACACTCCATTGGCAGAGTCAGCTGTGTCCCCTCCATTGCGATAAGGTGAAGTAGCTTCATGGGCTCAGTTGTGATTGGACGAAGTGGATGACATAAGAGGTCAATGCACAACCACTTTTCCAAAAGAGTTAAAAACATCAGTTTTTCACCGCTTATAACTCGAGAACTAATAAAGAAACCTGATGGATCGAAAAACTGAAAAATACGGGTCTTTTTATATTATAAACTATCAGATTGGGGAATACAAAAAATGTGGTAAACGACCCCATTGGAATGGTCACTTTTTACTGAGGGTAGGTAGGTTTTTACCGAGGGTACTTACATTTGACTGAGGTAGGCAGGAAATGGACAAATGAACTAGTTCATAAAGGGAGTATGCAAGAACAATGTCCGACATACATCAGGCCATGAAGATAATATGTAAATGGTTCTAGCCAGGGAGTGAGAGATGATCCAATGTACCTATTCACTGGTGTTTACTCATTCCTGCAGCCTAAAGACTGAAAGAAATAATCCAGTATTTGCAAACATTTGCTGTAAACACCTTAACACATTTAGTGCAGACTATGTCAATTGACGAGACTACAACCATGTCAATCAATGAGCCACACTACGGACCACATCAATTGACATGATTGTTAAACCAATTGGGTAGTTGTGGTAGCCCAGTGGGTAGAGACTGAGCTGCTGACCGATGAGTCCCTGGTTCAAATCCCGGGCAAGAAGCTTTCCGGACACCCACACCTAAAATCCTCATGATTCAATTTTCTGCATGTGAGAACGCGTAGGAAATCGCAGGTGGCCCAGGGAAAGGAACTGGCCCCCCTAACCTGTATGTGTGAATTTCACATGCAATGGCTTAGTACGGGATGAGCTCTACCCTCACCTATCATAAACCAACCTTCGGGTTGAACACACCTTTAATGGAAATAAAATTGTTGCAATTTAGGGGATTTTTCTACTTATAACCCACATTATACATATAAAGAGACACGGACTTATGGAAAATGCTGATGGTATTCAAATTCACAATTTTTGTGAAAACTTATCTCATACCTGAAGTGCAGTATGGGAATTCATGAATCATATAATCATAAATACAGGTGTAAGGATTAGATTAGTCAAAACTTGATCACAGAATGGTGTGATCCTTGGTTTAGAAACCAGGTTTTCTTAGTGCATTAGGATGCTGAGAGAACATTTGAGAAATTGAGTGGTCATTAAAAAAAGAACCTTTAAGAAGGAATAAAATAAATACTGAGTTAAGCATGTTCCAAATGATGATATAAGGAATGGGTGAATGTTATGTGAATATAAAAGAGGGAGGAAGTGAATATGTAATATGTACATTTTGATGGTTATATGGGAGGTGGCATTCGTGCAAATGTGAAAAATGGACTGATGTAGGAAAAATGACCCTTCTGGAGGTTTAGACATGACATTGAATAGTGGGGTATGTATCTATGGTGGAATTTGCAAGGATTAATCAAATTTGTCAGAGCATTGCTTTGATCCATGCATCTTCGACAGAAGTTCAATTTTTTCACATTTTGGTTAGTTTTCATTACTTGATTAGGAATGTGATGTAAAGAAATTGTGATTCCCAAATGCAATGAATAGTTCAAACAAATATTAAGATGCCTTATCTTCTCCATCAGATACGAGGTTGAAATAATAAGGTTCATGCATTCAATTTGTTTAATAATGCAGTTTATGAAAAATGAACTGAAAGAAGTCATTAACTAGTTTTTGAACGTTAATAAGTTTCACCTGCATGCAGCAGTAGAAATTAATTTTCTATTCATGATTTCTAATCTTTCTTATTTTTGTATCATTGAATTTCAATGGGTAATTCTAGTAGAAAAAAATAAGTAGTACCTATATTTTGACTAGCTGTTCATCATTTTTTGCTCTGAAAATCCAACATAAAAATTCACTAGGGCTCAAATAGGTTTACAGGTGATGTCCTGTCCATTTTTTGTAACTTCATCTTATCCTTTCATACATTTTGTGCACATCATACTACTTTCAACGTTAAAAGTTTAGGCTTAGAATTTTCTTGAATGAAATTCTGTCTTGTCAGCTGCATTCAGACTGTGTCTCTTACATCCTTTGGACTTCTCTAAATTCTGCCCATGATAACTAGTATAGCCATTACACTACCTAAATATCTAATTCAGAAAGTCAAATGGTCTCTTATGTTACCATCCTTACTGCATAAAATTTATGCATTCAGAATAGAAATATATACAAAAAAATTTAAACGAATTTTGGTACCAATGAGTTCTTCTTTCTTGGAAGAATGCCCCAAAAGCTGATCTTTTAAGTTAACATTTTCTCCATATTTATGATAGTCTGTTAAATGCTAGTTTATATGCTAATCCACCCTTTTGTCTTAGTTTTGTTTTCCACGACATCTGTATGTTCCGAAGGCAGCATGGTGATATCATGCTTATCCTTCAACTTTATCAATGCTCTTTAAGTTTTCCTCACTCTGCACCAGCTATTTTTTCTTTCTTTAATTTATTTTTCAGAATCATAATCATTCCTTTTCAAATAATTGTTACTGTTCCAACAGTATCTGTTATCCTTTGAACTTTCCCTTGAAAAAAGATTGGAACTACTCTAAAAATTGTCCAAATAAATACATCTGCTGGAGTTCAACAGCCTTTTGCATAGACCGAGAAAAATATTAATTGAAAATAAATGTTTCCTTTGTGATTTCATCACCTGCTCTGGTACCCAAGTATGTATTCATAAATAATTAAATCCCACAAATATTCTTAGTAATCACACAATTCAAACATGGGAATACTGCTACCATGGGAGCCTAGTTTTCCACAACAATGACTCATCAACAGTTTCTTTTACACGTAAATACACAAACTGAACGTATTTTTTGAACGCACACAAATAGGCAGAATTTTTATTCGGTTCTCCATCTTTGTATAAAAGTCCCATATTTACATTGCCTACAAAATGACGAAATTAGTTTCACAACGAAAATTTTTCACGCAGTACATTGAGATAAAAAATGCCTCATGAGATCATGTGCTGTAAAAAAATCAGGTGGGTTGTTGGATAGAGCTTCTAGACTATTGTTGTAAATACCATAACTGATCTTTTCAAGTTGTCTCTTTCGGGAGCTGCTGCATGTGGAGCTTTGTCTTCCAAGTTTTAATGTTCATTACAAGCCACCTGTGCAAAAGAACTTCACTATGTCTACCCAAGATTGATACGTTAGGTGGTTGAAATAAAAAATGACCATGGAACCTCAACCATGACGACAACACTAGACTCAGCACTTGCATGGAAGACTCTTTTGTCCACCACCAGAGGGAAAGCCATTCAAAACACCCTGGGTCCAGGCCGAGTCATGGTCTGGACCCAGGGACTTGGACTTCTGACACCAGTGCGGAAATTTCCAATGAGAAACACAACCAATTTAAGGCTATGGATGGAAAAGGAGGGGGGCATGTCTCCCCGACACATGACCAAAGTTTTGTCTTCTTTGTTATTTTAACCATGGTGATTCTGCCTGTAACAGACTTGAAGGCTTGGAAGACTAAGCTCCAGATGCAGTGGATATCGAAATAGATAGCTGGAAATTATCCATGCTGCAAAATCTATGCTCACCAATACTGATCTGAGTAGTGCCAGTGTGCTGCAATTAGCAGGCCTGGCTTAATGACTGGACAACTGTCCGGGGTACCGTGGGAATCAAAAAGCTTTTTTTATTTGGGGATTGGCTACGTACTTCATGTCCAACAAGCTAATTTACTATTTCTTTACTACTACATTTAACTGGTGAATGTGTTACAACAGAGTTTGTCAAGGGGCGCTGGAATACTCTCTCACCCGGGAGAAAACGTTTATATTAAATTGGCCCTACTGATTAGCAAAGGAAATATTCCTGTTTTAGACTGTTATTGTTTCTAATGTTTGTTAATAATTTTCCTCAAGTTATTCACCCATGGGTTTCATTGCTGTTACTAACTTCAGATATGTTACTGAAAGGCTACTTCAAGTGAAATCAGCGATCAAAGGGACACCAGAAAAAAGTCACCAATGAGTAAAATATAACATGCCTCCCAGTTTCCCCTGCCTCATATTTTGCTGAATACTTAAAAACTTTCATTTATTGACCAGCTCGCATTAGCATTGTCAGCAAACTAGGCAACTTTATCTATCCAACATGAATGCCAGAGACATCTTGCGTATAGCTGGTGAATTAGGTACTACACACCTATGATCTACCCATCCATTGCTAAGTTCTCAAATTTGTGGAAGCAACCCACTGAAAATCCATCAAGCATGCCGCTTCATTTGAAATAAATTGGACTCTGTGTGCTTACTCCGGTGCTAGCATTCAAAATATTTAATTAATTATGTGATTTAAAGCTTATGCTCAATTCATTATATAACCAGGAAAATACATGCCAATCTTTCATGAGCTGTAAATCTTATATTATCAACTGAGTGAAGAATGTTTGGTTGACAACCAAGACCAGCTACACATAGTGTGCTCCTGTAAGGAAAAATATAATTAAAATGTGAAGTGGTACTATATTTCTACAATTATCTCCTTTTTTAAATACTTGGGATATTTTTCTTCTCCATTACTGTAGATGATCCTGTTTAGGATTAAGGTGAAGTGTTAAATCCCGTAAGGGACCAATATTTTTTGTTACCACAGTAGATGTATGTCAAATTACTAACAAAATTATACAAATTCGTGTTTTCAAAATATATATTATACTTATATATACATAGTTCACTCATCCGAGTTTATGACCCAAAGTTGATTCAGAAGGTAAATTGTAAATACAGCAATACATTTTTTAAGTGTCATAGAACTCTCTTGTTTAAATTTCTAATTCCAACGCCTATACATGTCAAACCCACTTTTCCAGAGCCCAACTCAAGTCCTTGATCTTCTGTATCTGCTTGGAAGGGTTGTAATTGAAATTTAAGAGAGAAGCAGTCTACCAAATGCCTCAATAATTGAATCCTGAAAGTAAAAATGAATAATATAATACTCGTGCTTTGTCCTCTCAGTTGGGGAGAATTTTTAAGAACATGCAGGTACACAGTAATAAGGAACCACCCAAAATCTTTTTCCTTCTTCCCCAGTAGGAGCAATAAAAGAATATTTCTTTCATAATGATTAACCTACCTGAACTGGTGACTGTACTATGAGTTTAGATCAGAAGATGATTTACACATTATTCCCCCTCAAAAAAGTTAATGCCTTTGATTCACCAATGGCAATTCTTGTATTGACTTTCGATTAAAAAAACTACCCTAGCACGTAATCCCAACTGACAAAACTTGTTAAGTAGTTAATCATTCAGAACTCAATTCTGAAGTAAAATAATTGTAACCATTTTATAAATGAGGTATGATGAGCGGACATATGACACTCTAATTCGTATTAGAAAAGAAACATTCATGGCTTACTTACGAATAAGGAGTTAGAGGTCCAACTACATATTTAGAAACATCTTTTTCTCCAAGGGCCATGAATAAAATCACCAGCGCTTGGCTGCATGAGCTGACGCAACCACCATTATTGATTTCTTCCAAAAGTTTCATTGCAGCTTCTCTCCCTAAGTCTTCAGGAATAGCAGGGTCTACACCTGGGCTTGCAGGTGGTGACATAGTTTCAGCCACAAAACGCACACCTTCAGTTGTTTCTGCCACTAAGTGTATTCCAAAACCTGCAATTTCAGATGAGGCAATAATGAAGCCCATGGTAACAAAAGATGAAACAATTGTGTCAAATGACCATTTGACTCTTACTTTTGAATATTCCTTTCATTCACAGTTTAAATGAAAAATTTTAGTTTCCATTAGTTTGTGATAAAAACCAACTTTGTCCCTTGCCTGATTAATGTTTAATTTTTAAACATTATAAACTACCAGACAAAAGACATCACCCTCATGCCTCCTCCATAGCAAGCAATAGCCATCCCTCAGATTGAAAACCATGCATGGTAATTTACTTAGGAAAAAAGTGCCCATGGTACCCTTTTGGAGGACATCTCCATTTCAGATTGGTCAGCACTTTCTATTTATATACAAAAATCTTATTACACATTAAGTCATCCCCATAATATTCAGGCACCATTTTCACCACAAACACTGCACCTGCCATGAGATGCATAAAACCTACATTTGCCCTTATCGAATTCCAAGAAGGGATCTGATGTATTCAAATACATCTTCTTCCCCAATAATTTCTCAGTCCATAATTGACTAAAATGGAAAATAGATAGTAGTAAATAGTAGATATATAGTATAAAATCATTTTTATTAGTGTTCCGTTGGCTATGGCAGGTTTCAATGAACATAAAATTCTCCTGCATAGGTAGTTCTGCATATCTCATACCACTCATCCTTCTCTTCAAACTACCGATTCTTCTCCTCTCTTTACCTTGCCTACCCAACATTTTCCCTCTATTATGCCCCTCAGAACACCCTCACCTCTTACTCCTTGCTCCATCCAGTCCCTCCACGTTCTCCCAATTTCCTTAATCAAGAAACTTTACTCTTCACCATCTCTAGCACTTCTTCATTCTCCTTCATTTCCACTCACCTTACCTTTTCCATACTCAAATCAACTCAAAAGCCTCAAGTCTATTTTAATCTTCTTTCCTTAATCATTTTACTACCACTACACCAGTAGCGGCATATTTACTACAGCTGATATTCATTACATCATTGCATAGTTTTTATTTTCCCCAATTCAGAGACAGCATGAATCATTTCAACCTCCTCCTAAACCTCAAACATACTGTCAACATTGAGATCCTCTAGCATACTGCCCAGGTAACTGTAATACTCCACCTACACTAGCTTGTGACTTCCCTCTTTTAAATTTTACCTGGCTGTCTTTGCACTAAACTACTATCCTTGTCTTCTTGTGGTTGATATTCATTCCACATATTTTGAACTGCTTTTGTAATGCATCTAATAATTATTGTAAAACTTAGGCTGCCTAGTGCTTGACCAATCATGAACCTTACAGACTGTCAAATTTCCTCCTACTTCACTCCTGCATTAAGACCTCTCTCACCTTTTCCTCCGAACATATATTAGTCAGTACTGTTGATAACAGATAGCCTTGTACAAGCCACCCTATTAGAGCCCACTTAGATTTGCCATCTGCTACTCTCACTTGTGCTTTAGGGGCCATGCATTAATCCCATATAGTCTTCGGTCTCTTCAATCTACTCCTATCTTTTGCAATATATCCATTAACTTTTCCCATGCCACTCTGTTGAACACCTATTAGACATTGACAAAGCAAGCAAATACATCTTGGTTGTATTTTAAGTTTCTTTCCAATAAAATTCTCATACTGTAATAGCATCACAGGCCACCCTACCTTTGTGAAATCCACACTGACCTTCCCCTAGAAACTTATTTGCTCTCTTTTCCATTCTTCTGTTGATGAATTTAAGTACAACCTTATGTTAAATTGACTATTAATCGACACACTCCCTTGTAATCTTCTCTTACAGTTGAGATAATCCTGTATTTGTAAAATTCTTGAACCTAACTCCCTCCTCGCATTTCTTATGAACAAGGCCATAAAATCTTTCTTCCAAATCCTTATCTTTGGGTGGAGGTATCTCCCTCTTCGTTTTTCTTCAAGTTTCTAGTTTATTTCCCTATATTTTTTCTGACTACCACGGTTTACATTTTTCTATGCATGGTATGTGGGACCTTATGTCTCGCTCCATCCCTTTAACATCTGGCATGAGTGGCCCTAACAGGGATGACTTTCATTGCCCCCACCAGTACAGCTCAAGGGCACATGGGAACATCCAAGCTCATCCCACCACGACTGGTGTAGTTCATGTGAACAGTATAAAACCATACCCATCCTGAATCAAAATCTCAGTGGGTTAAAAATTCAATAGCTCTGTCACATCTAACCACTTTGCAAGCCCCATCACTGTTTAAACATTAGCTTTAACACTAAATGCAGCCACTCAAAGAATTGTTTTCAGATGCAAATGTAATCGAAAAAGCTGTTGTGCTTGAAATCTTTAAACTTTGACTCCCATTCACAAAGTGGAATCGAAAGATACATACGATGAATGTCTTAGGCGTTACTTAGTGAAAATTGGGTGTTTAATTCATTTTGGAATGAAATGAAAACACAATTGTTATACTTCACACATTTAGTGAAAAATAAAGACCATAGTTTTAGCACCTAGTGCTATGTTAAAGGCATTATATCTTATGCAAGCACTCACGCATACACTCATTGAAAAAATTGGAGGGGAATGAAAGAGGGGGTGTAACAGATGAGACGAAGTCATATACAAGTAATGCTATTGTGATTGGCGACTGATATTCGGGTGAGGGAATTTGATTTTTTAGAAGATGAGGGTGATTACAGGAAATTCAATATGAATAATTACAATTCTTTGTATGACAGTAAACTAATCCAAAATGTTCAGGAAAATCCCATTTTGGCCCCTTACTCATTACAATTATTGTCATATTGACAGCCTTCTCATTCATTTGAAACTGGGTAAGAATCACTGATTAGTCAGTTTGCTTCCCAGTGAATTACCATGCATGTGGATGGCTTAGAAAATGATGCACAATCTTAGTTAAATGACTTAGGATATTTTTGAACTTCTCATTACCTGGAGATGTTCCAACTTTGGCTCCTTTGGAATGGTCAACATTTATGTACACATCAGGGATGCACTTCATCAAAATTCTTTTTGCCTCGAAAACCATTCGATGTCCCAGGGCAGGCGAAACTTTGGTGGTGAATGCAACACCTCGAATTCTCTTTACCTTTCCCTGCTTAGTTACCTAAAAAATTATGCCACATTAAAAATTGGTAATGTAGACTTACAAAAATGAAAATGACTAATGGCTGACAATTACCTGCACAGGTCGAAGTTTCCGAGATATAGGACACTTGAAATGAACCTCTCCACTTGCATTGGGATTCAGCGCTCTTTTCATAACCTTCAGCTCTACTTCGTTGTCGAGGATGAAGAACTGACTTAATATTGGAATTGAGGCAGCTCGTATGGCTTCTATAGAAAGGTCCACCTGAAAACACATGAATTCCTTGTCATCATTTCATTAATCTAGCCCTGTCAGTGATTGACACCATATAGTGACACAGTTGGTCAACAATTATGTGAAAACAATGATTTGTTTAACTAAGCTACAATTCACCTTCTTACATCAGTGGTTTACAATGCCAACCACAGTAGGGCAAGTCTATTTTCCAACTGGAGAAAAGACTTGCGAGTTTCTTGTGCAAGAGAAAATCAGTGAGAAAACTAAATAGCTTTAAGTTGTTTTTGTGGAGTATTTGTCATAAAAATGCACATAATGCTTGCCTGTCTTCTGCAGTAAACATTCAGTCATCACGTTAGAGAGATATTTAATTGAATGCCTAAAAATTTAAGTTTTCGAAGACTTTTACACTGTTGGGTTATGACAGCCTCTAACCTGGGACACTTTGCGCCGATATTATGTCAGTTTGATTTGGACTATCTATTTATATGAACTTTATATTAATGTTGTGCTTGGTTATAAACAAACAATAATATTGTCCTTATTTTGTTAACATTAAATGTGAATCACCCATTACGTAGCAAGCAATACTGTATATGGAGATAGGTAAACCACATCTTTTGCAACAGATACCTTTCAATTGAAGGTTTAGTGAACTGGATATAAGACGATATCATTTTCTTAATCAGTAAGCTATGTTGAGTGGTATGAATTGCAGAGGCAGATACATTAAGTCAAAAATGTGACTTAATTACACACGTGGTAGCTGTAGCGTCCGAGTACTTTATTAAAGCTATAGGCTTTTGCCTCAGTGACTGCTCAATTGATAAAGAGATACATATATCTGAACCAAGGCAGCGCAGTGTGTTTACACTTTACAAAGTGTTATGTCTAACATGTGTGTACATAAACATTCCATTAATAACCAAAATTCAATGACACTCCTGGAGAAAATAAAGACATGAATTAATGCTTGAATTTTCTTCAGTAATTACATCTCACCACGTGACAGAAACGTCTGCATACCATTCGGAACCCTAAGTTACAGACTTACCCCGACCTGAAGTAAGGACTCCACTTATTCTTCTTACCTTATGATTAGTAGCTCCGCGGAGAATGACGTCCAGTGGGAACTTACAAAATGGGCCTATGCACAACAAAACCTCCAGATAATAGCTGATACCACGTTGACGAGAACATTCATGATGCACCTTCCCACCTACAAGAAGACCTGGTTGAAAGTTCAATTCTGTTCCGGTCTCATTCACGTGGATTTGCGAGCCATTTGTAACTTTATCTATCAGTCTCACCATGTTCACCTCGGCTTCTGAAATTGGAAGGTAGCAATGTCACATAAAACACAGAAATTTGAAAACAATAAATAAAATAATAAATTTTCATTACCGCTTAACCCTGGATTAATATCATCTTGACGAATCCGCGATATGGTCACCGGTTTTCCGCTTAATAGGGACAAGACTAACCGCATGCGAAAGAAATTGCTTCCTTCATACTGCATGCCGGTTGTCATTTCGTTCGCGCTAAAATTGATCACCGCCGGTAATTAGATGACTTAAAAGAGAACTGGTCTACTCCAATTAAAGGAGAGGTAGGGCCGAAAGGTAGAATAAAATGTGTCTGCAATATCCACCACGAGACGCCAATAACAACCACATTCTCAGACCACATTCGTAACCGTCTACTTCTGTTACCTTGTCCCACGAACACATAAAATAACAAAAGCCTACCGGAATAGCACGGCTACCAACCTCGGATATCTAAACGACGACCATGCTACGGTGCTACCAACGCTACAAATAGTCACAGAAGGGTCACACCATGGCCTCCATCAAGGAGAGTAGACTCTCTTTGGCCTCCATTAACCCGTCATACCCGAGCCCATGGTACTACTAATAGTATTAGTGAACTTTAAAGGAAAGTTCTGTGAGAAAAGTAAAAACAAATTTCGAATTGAGGACATTTCTTCAAATCAATTTACTCATAACAGTACCTATACTTTCAATGCAGCACCATAAAAAACATTTAAGTGGTTGGCCAGGCAATAGCATAAGATAGTAGAAGTAGATTATTTCATGCTTAACTTCACGATTCTCGGTATATATAACCCACTATTCCTGGCGAAATAAATATGTTATGCACGTACCTCCAAAGAAAGAAATAGCATGACGCTGGCTACCAAGAATGATTCATGATTTCAAGCGGGATTTCCGTTATATCGTTCATGTCCACAAAGATATTTCAAATAAGTAATGCGGTATTTGAAACGTCAAAATAGCCTGGACATGAATACAATTTCGTGAGCCTGGATATGTGCTCTTCGACAGCGATCGGTTGGGCAATCCGAGGAACATGGCTAGCGGTCACGTCCGCGGAAAGCATTTCTAATTAGTGGATAAAACTGTAGCAAAAACTTATTTATATAATAATGATAATTTCAATCGCTGACAATACCCATATTTTTCCCATAGGATGGGACTTCCCAACGCACTAAAAATTCAGGCTCCTGAACTCAAAATTTCCGGATGCGTTTCTTTTAAAATAAGCCTAGCAAACTATTATGGACGTTAATAGGATTTAAAACAACTATATTCTTTATGCAGATGCTTTAGGGATTTACGACTAATTTTGATAGCTTGGATAAAAATTGAACGAGAAACGACAGTTTTTATTATAGAAATTTTGACTCTGTAAAAAAAATTCTAATTTTCGGAATTTATTTGAAAATGAGAAATAACAATGTAAAAACATGTAATAACGTGTATTTGGAAAATTTGGGTCAATCTATAAACGTTTTTGTTGTAAAATTTAGACCAGTTTGGTATTTTACCACTTTGGACACGTGTCGTGGCTTGGTATGTCTTTCGTTCCTGATGTTACGTGGTGCGGTGATATGAACTTCCGATTTTCCCGATACCATTTCATATTAGTTTTATCTGGATAGTGGAACCGCTGGAAACTCTGCACCAAGTTACTGATGTGGCCGTTTGCGTCGCTAATGTTCTGCGCCTCGTTGAATATTCTCAGAACTCCCTTGATGGGTATTCTCGTCTGAGCTCGTTCTCATCGCCGCTGCTGCTGTGCTGCTAGTTTCCCGGGAAATTCAGATAGCCGGTGAGCTGACAACTGCTGAGATGTCTCAAAGTTAGGAAAAAAACAGAATCGTGTCTACATTAGCGTTCCTGAATGATACTCGAGGTAGCGGTTGCTAAAACATAAGACAGTCGACGATTATATTGCATAAAAAAATTGAAAAGGGCGTGCGGTCAAAGCCGTTGGTTAACCATTATCTTTTTCCACTGCTGGACGTAACTTCTTTCCAATGTCTTTTTCCCTCTCCAGGTGAGCATATTACTCTTATTTATCCCGTTTATTATACCTACCCATTTTTTCTCTAGCCCAGCATTATATCTTCAACAGAATCTACCAGTAAACCGTCTCAATTAATTAACTAGTTTGAACCTTTTACCCTTCTCTTCATTCATGTCTAGCACCTTATCTTTCGTCCACCTCTCTGCCCATCGCATTTCCTATTTGGTTTGGATATGCTAGAATCAGATTTAATGTTGAAGGGCATCGATTAGAGTTGATTTGTTCATGTAAGGTGGAAGAAAATCGATTAAATAGTAAGGACAGATAGGGAAAATGCCACTACCCAGGGAATTGCTTATGAAGATGAGAGAATCGATGAGGCAAACTATTGAGTGAATGGAAGAGAGATGAAAGGACTTTGGATTTTGAATGTTATGAACATTGTGAAGGGCTCCAGAAAGGTCGATTGTCGGCGAAGTAAAAGCTAGATAAAAATTGTCGTATAGATTGATTAAAGACAGGGACCCTTCAGTGACTAACCAGTGATGGTAGGGTACATGTAGTGATTATGTATGTTTCCATAGAATAGTGGACGGCGTAGCTTAGTGGGCAGAGAGTTTACTTGGGTTTCTAACTGGAGGGTCCGGGTTGTATCCGGGATAGGCCGTTGGACAAACCTAGCGTACTGAAGGTGAGCAACGGAAGTAAATTTCCGGATACCAGGTCTATATGTTAAAGCATAGGCATCACAGGGAAAGGAACTAGACCAAAGGTGTTTGCATTTCACAAGCCGTTGGGGCAATTAGCTAACTGCATCCTCAGCGATGAGTACGAACTTCGGATGGAATATTTTTTTATGGATAGGTTATCCGAAAAACTCCTGGACTATAGGAATTTTATTTTGGTGGTGCGTGCGGTGTGGTGTTCTAGTTATTTCGTCGCATGAAAGGACGGATGCAATTTAATCCGCTAGTGAAAATGTTTTTAACATAAGGAGGCATCATTAATTTAGATTGACGAAGGAAATGAAAGGAAGTCCTTCTCCTCCCAAAATGGAAAACGACTGGGGTGGCTCGACTAAAATGTGATCGGCATCGTTTCCCGTCGCGGGAATGAGGCGAGACGAAAGACTGACAAGACTCGGCAGCGTTTCCGTTTTATTATTCAGAGCGTCTATCGGAAGCGTAAAACGCTAACGGGGCCCGCGGTTGTTAGGATGCTGCGGATCTTGAATGGACTTTGTGGTTGGGGTTTCGAGATAAGCACGCTGTTGACTAGCGTGTAGCCTCCGTAACGACCCCTCACCAGATCAGCTCACTCGTAAACCGACAACGCGTTGATGTGCCAGGGCACGGGCCTGCAGTTGAGGCAACCGCCGGGCGTATGTTTATATACTTCACGTGCGTTTTATGGCGAGGCGTCGTGCCATCCCTTCGTTTATTCATTTTTTTTCAAGTACGTTACAGAAGCAAGCCGTACGCTTGTCGACCTTGCCGTGCTCTTCCAACGGTGTCATGCGATGCGGGTTGGAAGAGTGCGAAACCTTGCATTCGACGCCCGCGAAGGGAGATAGCTTTCGAATACCGGGAGGTCGTAATTTCCAAATTAAATTATGTCATCAACATCAGTCAGCAGTCCTGAGATTGGTTTGACGCAGCTCTCCACTAAATTCTGCTATCAGTTCATCTCTTCATAATCATGCATTACTTCTCTTTCTCATCTTTCATCTCTTGTTCCAAATATCTCATACGAGACCTCCATTTTCCGTTCTTCCCGTATACTTGTCCTGCAATGGTTGTCTTCATCGGGCCATCATGTTATCAGGAATTGGCCGATAAAGTTGTTCCGTCTTCTTCTCAGGAGTTTCATAAGACTTCTCTTTTCTCCCACTTTTCTTACGACTTCCTCGTTACTTACTAGGTCGATCCATTCAATTTTCATCATTCTTCTGTAGCACCACATTTCGAATGCCTCGACCACTTTCTGTTCCGCTGCTGTCATCGTCCATGTCTCACTACCATAAAGGAACATCGCTAATGTTTCCACTAATTTCCTCTGTTGTGTTAGTGACAGCATCAGGTTCTATAGGAGGCGTAGACGTTTTTGGTGATATTGCAGCGGCCTTCCTTCCATTTTCGAGGATCTTGAGTAGGTACCTTGAGTGCTGCAGATGTACTTTTGATGAATCTAAATCACGTATTGGAAATAATGCAGAAACGCAAAGGAATGGTTCGCGTTCGAGATTTCAATACAATTTCATCATCACGCAAGCAAGTACGTACGGATCCATTTTTCAAGTTGCGTCATGCAATAAAGCATGTGTTGCGGTGCTACTGTTTCTAATTGTTTTTGAGCACGATGATAGTGCATGATACAATTTCCTTCGTATCGAATAAGAGGCGTTTTATTTTATTGATATTATTGTGGTATCATAATGTTCTCTATTTAGTTTATAAAAACTTTAACTAAAAAAAACAATAATATAGGTATTTTTGGAAGTCGTTGAAATTTTTTGAAAATAAATTTGTGGAAATAGAGCATAAGAGAGCTATGGAACAAGAAGTTTTGTTATATTACAGTTTATATTTAGTTCAATGGATTAGCGACGAAAGAACACAAGCTAGTCCATATCTGTGAGATAATGAATTCTTCTCAGCGTGTTGCCAACTATTATCGCTGCACGCGATGAACGTGCTTCACTATATTGATTATTTTTCATATCTGTACAAAACTACCATTGTGGATAACATTTTCAATGCACAACAATTGTGGTACTTGGGAATTGAATTGTAATTTTAACCTGGGCGGACGAGAGGGAGATCAGGTGGGAGAAGGGAATGAAAACGGGTACAGGATGCATAGGGCATTTTCATCTCAACCGCAAATTTCCCAAACCGAGTATCGTCGCAAAAAATGGGATTTAAATGTTCTGTGGAGTTAGCCAGAGGTACACATGAGTATTGTGCCTCCTTTGAGTTCTCAACGACAATAATGGAGGTCGGAAACCACTCGGAAATATGACAATGAAATGTGAATGAAGTGATAGTTGATTTCATCTCCATAGTGACCGCCACTAATTTCCTCGGCTGTGATAGTGACAGGATCAGGTTTTAATAGGATGTGAGACGTTTTTGGTGATGTCGCAGCGGCCTTCCTTCCGTTATAGAGGATCTTAAGTACCTTGAGTGCCGTAGCAACCTCCTAATACCTAAATGGGTACGGATACAATTTCAAGCTTTATCCCTCGTCCCAAAAACCGTCGATATCGACCCTTTTAGCTCCATATGACATTGTTGGGGGTCATTTCTTTCCTCGTTATTATTATATTACATGATATTGACGGGGTTCGATAAAAATTCGAGAACATTTTGGAAACCTGCGACTAAATTAGTTTGAAGGTCCTCAAAGTCAATAAAATGAGACTGCTACGCTGTGTTATCCGAACACTTTCACTCGCTCATAATGTCAAATTTATATTTCTTCTAGCTTTCTGGGAGCAGCGACGGCTTTTAGAGTAACTTAAGGTAGTATATTGAATGTGTATGAGACTGGTATAGCAGCTAATACGGATTTTCATTTTATTAATAATCATCGGATTTATGGGAACGCCACGGATATTGAGATCTCGTTTTATGTTGATCACCGAAGGAAGAGTTCGTGTTGTGATGGAGCACGCTGATATTATCAATTCATAACGTACGTGTAATTTACATTTTTTATTATCAAAAAGAAAACTATTGTTTTGCACAATTTATTACATCCCAGGGCAAGACGTTTAGACGCTGCGTCATCTTCAGGGATAATATTTGGTAAAATTATTTTAACCTACCTTTTTCACGGATAATATATCACAGAAGGATACTGGTGTTGAAACGCGCTGTACTGGGTTCCAATAAATAGTGTGAGATTAAATGGTTTTCGTTTTTTTCTACTATGAAAGTGGAACGAGTCCACTATATCTTGGCTGACACTGCGTAGGATGTTCATATATCTTCTTCAGCCGTCGACTATAATGTACTGTTGTGCGCGACTTAAACATCTTGAAGCAGTAGTTACAGAGAGGGTAAAGGTTAATAACAATCAGGCTGTCTCTTTTTTCGGCGACGTGTTTCAATATCTCCTTCAGATTCTTGTCAATGAAAAGTAACGTAATTTAATGACTGGTTGTCGTAAAGATTTCTCTCACTTATTTTCTTGGAAATTAATTCATATTACAAGAATCCATATTTCATTTCAAGCATGCGATTCACTGACCATTTTTCATTTTTGTGAAGGATCATTTATAACATTTATTTGTGTTCATTAAACCAGCTCATATCTGAGAGAAGAGAACAGTTGTTGTTATTGCTGTCATGGAGAGGCGACTGACATCCTACGCCATTTGTTCCAGATTAAATCAATGGTTGGGTGGAGGAAGGAACCTTTTAGACAGCGGAGGAAGGATGGAGGAAAACACGACGTCGACATAACTCTATCCGTAACGAAAAACCGCTTAGAAATCCACGGTTTGACGTCCTATGCGACCGACGGAGTATTAAACCTGAAGTACTCTTCATATAAAACTCAAGTGGAGACTGGTATTGTAGTGATAAATCTGCCATCTGACTCGAGCTCGGGTCCTCGGAATTGGAAGCCAGTACTCCAAAAGCTACCGCAAACCGAGCCTCTATTATCTTTACCATGTTATAATAGTCAAAGAAGCTTAATATCGTGTTAGTGTAAAAGTAAATGCCGGTAAATACATTTAGCAATCACCTTCATATTCTGGGACCGATTCCAATGGAAGAACTATTCAAAATAGGCGTCGATTGTCTATACCTCTTTTGTATCTGCATTGCTGCCCTCCATCTCCCCTGTCGCTTCCTCTCACATGAACAACCCTATCGAAAATGCCTCGTGGACCCTGATGACCCCCACGACGCGGCGTAGAGTTACTGTGGAATTTGACGGCATTTCATTGATGCCGTGCGCGGGAGCACTTCAGGACCAATAGGTACTCTCTCCTCCGGATGGGACGTAAAACTGTTGACCCCTTTCGCGTTTCTCCCTAATGTAAGTGTGTGCAGACTCTCCTTTTACCATAGGACTCCGTGACTTTCTCCTTTTACCATAGGAACTACTTCCTACAACAACTATACTTAATGGTGCAAATGAACGAGGCTACCACAATCTAAAAATCATTCCTAATTGGGAAAAACCATGGCGATTTAATGATAGAAAAACACTGGAAGGGAACCACTCGTCGCAAGTGCATGACCAACTCGTAATTCAAATAATGGTAGTTTCACTTTTTTTTATTGCCTTGATCAAAACTTGATAACCTTTACAGTGTATACTTGAAGCCGTTCAATTTAAAAATGACGTTTATTTTTTCCTATAATTTTTAATTAATAATTTATGTCCTATAATTTAATTAATAAAGTATTTTTCGTATTAATTAAAAAGTGAATTATTTGATCGTTAATTATTAATAAATGTGACGGCACACTATTTCATGCCGGTGAAATCTTGCTTTGAGAATTTTCATAGAATTTTAATACATGTTTAACACAGCTTACGGTATCTGAAATATAACTGTAAGTTCAGTCGATCAAAGTTCCATACGTCTCACAATGTAAATTACGTACCTGAGACGTAATCGGCATGGCTGCGCAGTTCCCACATTTCTGGACTTTTTAAAATAAACTTAATATGTATTAAGATTCAATTTTCTTGTAAACTAGAATTTTTTAATGTAAATTATTTTCGTATAAAAATATATTTTTTGTTTTCCACGAATCACAATTGATTGGTTCTGTTTTTTTTAGCAAGGAAACTACCAATTATAAAATTTTATTGTCACCTAACATGAGTTTAGGTTTGCTGGGTGTGAGGGAGTATCACTCCTTTTATTGTAAATGTATTAGAAGGAAAGGTCACTACGTTACTGGCATTACTGCTGGTAAAAACTATTGGCCGTCAATTTACGTCGTCAACACGTAAATTTATATGTAAATGGAAGAATATAACAATGCTCAGAAACTATTTATTTTGCATGAATTCTATTTTTACTTTAAGCAGATTTGAGTTCCCTTACGTTATCTCCCAAAGTGTCCTATCGTCCCAAAACATTTGTTGGCCTCCGTATGAAAAAGATCGCCACCAGTCTTCAACCCGAAGGTTGGTTGACGAAAGATATCAGTAAGTAGATAACAAGAATGCTGTCTACTTTAATTTAAACGAATGCTTGCATCTATGCAGGCAATAATATACAGGATCATAAGTTTATACTATTTATTACGACAGTGCTAATAGTATTCTTCCCATGAAAATCATTTTATGGTATTTGTGTTGTCTTTGAGCGCTATTTGGCTTTGAACGGGATGTGATGGTGGACAGTACGGTCAGTGCGCTGGAAGTGGTGGCCCTGGTAATTGTATTTATGGTGGTGGGTATAGGATTGTTAAGGTTATATGCGGCTTTAAGGACGACGGGGTAATTGTAACATATTGGAGATAAGGGAAAGAAGGGAAATGGAGGTAAACCGGACTCTGAGAAATATTAACGAGGAATTAAGCTAATGTATATGTTGGGCGAAAACCAGTTCATGGTCAAACGCCCTCTCTCACGAACTGCTCCCTGAATTGATGCAGTCACCTCTCTCGGGTTTTAGGTGGGGCCGAGTTAGCTTTGGAAGGACAGAGTCTTTTCCTGGAGCTGCGAAACAATGGGGACGATCCATTCGAAGGAATCCCCTGCATTTGGACCCTGGATGAATTACCATTTCGTGAGTTGCAAAACTGAAAATAATTTGGAATATTTTTCGATAGAAACTGAAGAATTTGTGTCATGAGTGCTCACCCACGTACAAGTTGATCTTCAGAGAATATATTCTATTATTTAAATATTCTGATATATATCTCTGCCGTACAAAAATTGGTAAGATCATGTCCGACTTAACGTATCTTCCATTGGGGAATCACGTGGGTAACACCTGCAGAAACCTACATTAAGCTGCCCGAAAATCAGAAACTTTAATCAGAATGGACCTCAAAAGCTGTCGAGGGTCCTTTCATCTATCCACCCAAAGGTGTTTTAATTCAGAATCTCCAATAGATCGCCATGTATACTTGTAAAAGTACTGGCGCCTGCCAAACAAACTATTGTGCTTTAAATTCGTCTAGATCCGAGGATCATGGAATCCATTGATGTCCTTTTGCTGCTAATCAGGGGTCCTCAGAGTGGTCGATATTGACCCCAAGGGGTCGACAAGACATTGCTGCGTTTCAAGACAAGTTGGCGGGTCGATGAAAAAAGTTTATCAAAATCACTAATGCAATTCATCGTAAAACGTTTAGTGGAAGAATACTGGAACAAATTGTATGCCAAAATACCATTACGAAAAAATTTTGATAATAAATCATTAAAAATTGCGAATTAGCAGCGAAAAAAATGATGGAATCACCCATCAGGATATGCTCAGCAGCAGAATGTCAACAGAGAAAAAAATCATTCACCCTGTCCGGGACTCGAATCCGCTTACTCCAATTTTGCGCAAAGTACTCTAGCCAGTTAAATGACAAATGTGGATTTTTGAGACTTAAATCGAAGATGGTAGACGAACTGCGGAACATACAATACATTGTGAGTAAGCATGGCTTGTTAATTACCTGGCTGTAACTCCTGGCGAGGTTTCGGCAGGTGCAGGTCCAATCCCGGTCAAGATGGATGATTCTTCCTCTATGGAAATTCTGGTCTAATATAATGTTTTTACGAAATGAGTCCTGAATTTTGAATGGAAACATGCAACATAACTAAGGGACCATTGTCCCTTACATAAGGGATTATATTATTTGTATGTTAATCGCTATGAAGTTTTAATTACGTAATATTAAAATGAAGGTGTCTATCAAATGTCAAGTAAAAGGAGTCGATGGTCAAAAATGTTTGGGTACCCCTGCTCCATATTATCTCCTTCGTTTATGTTTTAATCTCTGAAATTGGTATTTTTAACAGTAGCGTTCTCTGAAATAGAAATTATGAGACATTTTAACCAAGAGGTATTTTATGAGTGTCTCTGTGGGCATTCCAAGGAAAAACAGTCAGTTGCAAGATCACTGCTACTGGAAAAATGTCCATCACTTTAAATTTATCACATCACATTACTCACTATTTTCCAGCAATGCAAGCCCTCTGTTCCTTCTGTTGTTTTCTTTCATCCTTCATGTCATCTAGAATTCTACCCAGGATTCTCCCCTTTGCGAAAGCTAGTGTTTCCACTGTGGATAATTACGAGGAATTGATACAAGTCCTTTGAGAGGTGAGGGATCAGGAGATTACTCAAAGTGGTGGGTAAGTGTAGAATTGTGGGCGATGGGGGAAAGGAGGAAAAGATTTGAGAATACGAGCAACCTGAGAGAAGAAAGCTAGGAAAAGTTAAGGGAGTTGTGTAGGACATCGGATTACATTAACCTGGGGGTGCTCGACTTACGATTTAGGGGCACGCAAATAAAGTTGAATAATGGCGGAAGCAACAGCAAGCGCATCCGTTTGTATAAAATATTTCAATCAGTGTGAGGGAAGTAAGGATAAGAGGATAGGGGATCCGGGTTTTCCCGGAACTAAGCTTCGAGTCAGCAGTTCTGTTTACACTTGATAATGTGTCCTCAAAATGCGTCAATAGTGTAATGTTGATTTGCAATGAATGAAGAGATAGATAGAAAAAAACTTCAGCGTTCCACAGGTAACTACGTTCCGTCCGTCAGAAGGGACGAGAAACCGCACACTCCTTGGCGCCTCTAGTTGAGAATGGGGTGATGCCGGTGCCGGAAATATATCCTACCTTTAAATATTCATATTATCTCCTTCGTTTCTTTCGTTCGCGATGTGTACTGCTACCTATGAATACCTACCTAAACCAATGCAGGTTCCCTTGCCATTTTCTGACCACGCACAATTACCTACCGTTTTTCAATGGTACAAATGGTACAAATTAATCTTTTCAGTTGCTTCTCCCAATGGAAACAGCATTCGAAGGTATCCAAAAAAGCAAGATGGAAAGTAAACGTAATTAGCGGCTCGAATCTCTAGATGACGTCGCAGAGGAGAATAAACTTGGGCGGCAATATTCAATGACTATAATAATGCGCCCTTCCCCATGGACTACGCCTTGTCGTGGTGGGATTGGGGCTTGCGTGTTCCCGTGACCCCTAGAGCTACACTGGCGGGAGTAACTAATATTGCTCCTGGTAGGGTCACCCATGCCAGACAGGTCGAAGGGTAGGAGCCTGACGAAAGGTAGTCCACGTACCGTACTCGCAGCGTCTGTTCCTCAGTGAGGCGGCTGTGAGAAGGCGTCTGACCCCAGTGGGGCGGCCTAACAAGTGATGGTGTCACGTTAAAAACACTATTGAGGCAGGCAACGGGAAACCACCTCAATTAAACTCTCCCAAGATCACAATGGACTTGAACAATAGAGAATTGAATCCTGGCAACTACGGGGCCCGGAACCAAATTAGAGGAACGGGTGTCGTGCCCGGCAGCAGGGTAAGCAAGGACTCTGCGGTCGTCATCTCACGAAATCCTTGCACGAAAAGAATGACAGCAGCAGCGGCAACAGCAGCGGCGGCGAAGAATAAACCAGAGAAGAGAGCAGCAATGCTAAGGATCGGGACATGGAACGTTAGGACTATGTTAAGGGCAGGAAAACTAGAGAACATTAAGCGTGAAATGGAGAGGGGAAAGATCGATTTGTTGGGACTAAGCGAAGTAAGATGGAGAGACCAGGGGGACTTCTGGAGTGAAAAGTACAGGGTTATATACAGTGGAGGGGAAGAGAGCCAGCGGGGAGTAGCAGTCGTATTGAATGCAACATTAGGAAAAAGGGTGTTGAATGTGGAACAGGTAAGCGATAGAATACTAGCCATCGAAATCAAAGCTAAGCCGGAAAATGTAGTCGTAGTACAGGTTTACAGGGGGGCATAGAGAAGAGGAAGTTGACGAAGTATATGACCAGTTGGAAGAAGTAATGGGGAAAGTAAAGGGCAGGAAGAACCTAATAGTTATGGGAGATTGGAACGCTGTAGTAGGGGAAGGGAGGGACGGAAGTGAAGTAGGGGAGTATGGTCTGGGTGTAAGAAATGACCGGGGCGAGAAAGCAGTGGAGTTCTGTGGGAGGAATAATTTAGTGATTACAAATACGTGGTATAAACACCACCCTAGGCGTAGGTACACGTGGAAAATGCCGGGGGATACTGGAAGGTACCAATTAGACTACATCATGATTAGGCAAAGATTCAGAAATAGTGTAAAGAACTCGCATAGTTTCCCAGGTGCAGATGCCGACTCCGACCATAACTTGGTGGTGATGAAATGTGAGATGAGACTAAAGAGGTTGAAAGTAGGAAGGAAAATAAAAAGGTGGGATGTAGGAGCACTGATTGGAGAGAAGAGGAGGGAATACCAGGAGATTGTGGATAGATGCATGAGGGAAGAGCAGGGAAGAGGAACAATAGATGAAAGATGGGAAATGATAAAGACGGGCATAAAAGAAGCAGCGGAGAAAACAATAGGAACAGTAGACACTAGGAGGATCAAGAAACCATGGGTAACAGCGGAAATGATGGAAAGGATAGACGAAAGAAGGAAATGGAAAAATGTAAATACAGAGCTAGGCAAAAGGCGTTATAAGGAGATTAACAACAGGCTTAGGAGAGATACAAAGAGAGCAAGAGAAAAGTGGTGGAGTCGGCAATGCGAGGAGCTGGAGAGACTCCAGAGAGAAGGAGAAATAGGCAGTCTGTACTCAAAGGTTAGAATGTTATCGGGAAATAAGAAATGGAAAACGGTCCCGTGCATCAAAGACAGAAAGGGAAATTTAGCAATGGAGCCAGAGGAGATCCAACGTCGTTGGAGGGAATATGTTGAGGAACTGTATGATAGCGAAAATAGGCCTAGCAACTTGTACATAGAAGAGAAAAAGGACGTAGATCAGGATGAAGTGGGCCCCGGAATACTGGATAGTGAGATAGAGAAGGCACTGCGAGAAATGAAGGCAGGAAAAGCGGTGGGGGTTGATAGCATCCCAGCTGAGCTTCTGAAGAACCTAGGAAAAGGAGGAAGGGACAGATTTTATGAACTTGTTCGTAAAATATACGAGGAGGGGGCTTGGCCGGAGGATTTTGTAAAAACCGTGCTGATACCTATACCGAAAAAGAGGGTGACAAAGGAATGTGAAGACTATAGAACGATAAGTTTGATTTCTCATGCGGCAAAGGTAGTGCTTAGAATCATCAATAGGAGAATGGAAAAGAGAGCAAATGAATTCCTAGACGAGGATCAGTTTGGATTTCGGAAGGGGAGGGCCACTGGGGATGCAATTGCAGTGATGAGAATACTAGTGGAAAGGAATCTAGAATACAATCAGGACGTATTCGCGTGCTTTGTTGATTTCGAAAAGGCGTTCGACAGAGTGAGGTGGGACAAGTTAATGGAAATATTGCGGAAGATAGGAGTAGACTGGAGAGACAGGAGACTGATTCGGAATTTATATATGGCACAGAAGGCGCAAGTGAGAGTAGCAGATGGAGAATCGGATTGGGCAACAATAGGGAGGGGAGTTAGGCAGGGCTGTCCTTTATCACCGGTACTTTTCAACATATACTCGGAGGAAATGGTGAGAAGGGCTTGGGATGAACTGGAGGATGGAGTGAAGGTCGGGGGGAAATTGATAAAATCAGTGAGGTTTGCGGATGACCAAGCGCTAGTATGCCAGTCTGCCCGTGGCTTGCAAAAAATGCTGGATGCGTTGCAGGGACAGTGCGAAAGATACGGGATGAAGATAAACCAGAAGAAAACGAAAGTAATGCGGTTTTCAAGAACAAAAAGAGCCAGCATAACGATAAAAGTGGGAGGTCAGAAGCTAGAGCAGGTAGAGCAATTTACCTATCTAGGTAGTGTGTTGGAAGAAAAAGGGTATAGCAGCATTGAAGTGAGAAGGAGAATTGCATTGGCAAAAGAAGCCTTTACTCGTAGGCGTGAGCTAATGACAGGGGCCTTGAGTAGGGAAGTGAAGAAAAGACTAGTGAAAAGTTTAATATGGAGCGTTGCACTATATGGGGCGGAAACGTGGGCTTTGCGAAAAGAAGATGAAAATAGACTCGGGCTTTTGAAATGTGGGTGTGGAGAAGAATGGAGAAAATAAAGTGGGTCGAAAGGAAGACGAACGATGAAGTGCTAGAATTGGTAGGAGAGGAAAGAAATTTGATAGATGAAATTAGGAGAAGGCAGAAGGTGTGGATGGAAAAGGTAATAAAAGGGGATGGTGTTTTGAAGGAAGTGATTGAGGGAAGAGTGTTGGGTAAGCGGGGAAGAGGGAGAAGAAGAACGGGTAGCTTGGATGGAATGATAGGTGGCAGAAGGTATGAGGGGCTGAAGAGGGACATCGTGTGAAATTTAGGGGGTGGGAAGAATTAAATGTCCATTTAAACCTACCTTCACCGGTAGAATACTTATAATAAATAATAATAATAATGCGATCAATGGTTTATGGTTCTTGCATAGATTTATGATATCAATTCAGATTAAAAGCAGAAGAAGATTAGTGTGTTTCAATAAATCTAACTTTCTGGGATTATTAAATCAATGTTTTCCCATTCCAGTTCCAAGGCCAAACCCAGTGGCTACAATTATACCAAACGGAAATCGGGAACCTTTAGAACGGCATACTCAAAAAGAGGGGGGTCATTTAATCGGCGAATTAGGACATGCTTTTAAATCAACCTGAGGTGCAGAAGCAAGCGCCTCTAAGTGGACGGATCGGAGTCTTTGTTTCGGCTCTTTCCCGGAAGCGGCGATTGTTGCTTCGTATCCAGGGCAAGGGCATTTTGTGCGTGGTTTTCAACGGAAGGCTGGGCTAGTAAACAAACGGAGACAATGTGAAACGCCCGGATGCTTGGAAGGTAGTCGGGACGGCCCACTTGCTAGCCTTTCGGGAGAGGGCTTCAATAGGAAGCCATCTTCCCAAGTGTGAGGGAAGAATTGCCCTCGCACATCTCCGACTATTGCTTGTTGGCTGTTGTTCGTGATGTCAACTGCTACCTATGAATGAGAAACGTAACCTTTCACGCCGGATTGGTCCCTCTCTCCAGGTTTCGCCTATGTTCTATCGGTGGTTCGAGTTGCGTATAGTACCATGGAGAGAGAAAAACTCAATGAATTCCCTTCGACCTGCAATGAAAAGCGGAGGAGTTATTATAATTCTGTTAGCTAATAATTATTTTACCTAAGCGAGCGTACAAACCTGAAAAATCGACATATACGCAACAATATATTTCATTGACCTAAATGTTTACTATTTTTAGCATTAGTGCGTGTGACTGAGTAACCGTCCGTCAGGAGTTGAGTAGGTATGGTGGTTAGAGTACTGGTCTCTCACTCAGAGAGCTCGGGTGCAAATTCTGGTTGTGGCAGATATAATTAATTTGTAAACCGAGTGGTTTGTGGAGGGAATTCGAGTTCAGTTCTCCGTTCGTCGCATGGGACGTTAAGCTGTAGTTTCCTTGGCGCCTTTAGTTAAGATCATACTGATTCCGACGCCGAGTTTCTCTCCACCCTTCTTCCTTACCCTTCCATGAAGCGTCTATAAGTGCGGATAGAGGCATGAAAGATACACATCACAGACAGATACACATCGGGGGTTGGTGTGGCGACTAGATTACCGACCTCCCATACCGAGGACACGAGTTCTAATGCCTGTAGTTTCAGAAACTTTTCATTGATATACTACCTGTCCCTATTTGAGTGCCTTGTGAAGAACATTCGATTTTAGTACTCCGGCCGTTGGATTAAGCGGTCTCTCTATAAATATATCTCTCCTCCAATGAGGGCGTTCACTTGGAACCGAAATCGCAATTTTGTACCCGAAATCGTTAGATGGGAACGAAAAATTAATTAAAAAAAATTAATCTTATAACCAGAGCCAATCACTCATAAATAAAAAAAAACAAAATAAGCAAAAGGTGACGCCCACCAAACAAGCTGCTTTGAGGTCTTTTACGTAATCCACCTCCCGTCCTTGACTGCTTTTAGGGAAAGGGAAGGGAGAGGAGGGGGGTGTCGGAAGGTCTGCTTGCACAGATCCTGTCGTGACCACTTGAATTAGCAGAGTCAGCTGTGTGCCCCCCTTGCGATGAGGCGAAGTAGCTTCGCGGGCTCAGTTGTGATTGGACAAAGTGGATGACGTTAGAGGTCACATGCACGCCCACTTTTCCGAAAGGGTTAAAAACATCAGTTTTTCGCCGCTTATAACTCGATAACTAATAGACGGATCGAAAAACGGAAAAATACTGGTCATTTTATTTTACAGACTATCAGATTCGGGAATAAAAAAATATGGTAAACGACCCCATTATGGAAACAACTCTCCATGCATCTATGAATAGCTTTGTACACATGTCGTTATCATAAGCAACTTTCAGTTCAGTGTTAAAAATAATCGCAAACCGAGTTTACCTTAAAGAGAGTGCAATTTATGGCAGTATGGTGCAAAAATAGCGCGCATATTAGCGCCGTAAACTAGATTTAATGTTTTAAACACCTCAAGTTTTAACCCGTGGTCCATTCCTTTAGGTGAAAAAATCAATTTATGTCTTTAACAAAGGCGCGCGCAGGTGCGGTGTTAAATGCCTCACGCGAAAATTTGTGCAAAACATGTAAAAGCCTGTGTAACGTCGCGAAAAAATATTGTGACTTGTGAAGAGGATTATTTCGTGAAAGGGGAACTTAAGAGTTGATCGATGAACGTAAAGTTCTGGTCAAAATATTCATGGCCTGTGAAATATTCATTTTTTGGGATCTACCTTTTCTGTACTATCTTTAGTTTTTCAGAAACGTTTATGCCTGATTACCTGAAAAAAAGTGTGATTAAACTTTATTGCCTTTCCTGAAGTGCTTTAAATGAATCTGAATAGCAAAAGAAGAACGATTCAAGCTATTCACAACGCATGAAGTGTTTGGTACGAGGTTAGTTTGAAGGCTTTCAATTAGGTATATTCAGATTAGTCTGCCTGGAAAGATGACATGCACTCTCTCGTCTTTAGCATATTGGCAATTTATGGATCCTCGATGCTATTAAGTTTAGTTTTATTATTTCTGGTATTAATGTCTGATAGATTCCTTTCTTATGGCACCTGTAATTTTGCTTTATTTTCAGATTCCAATCATAATTTTGGTATCCTGTTGTGGGGATATTGGGAGTAGGACAATCAACGACGATTCTGCTTTCTGCTATCATTACGCTTGTTTGACGCATTTGGAGCAAATTTAATCAGTCCCTAATATTCGTTTGAGGAGCCCTGGTCTTCAGATCGTGATGAATTTCTTGGAATTCGCATCTTCACCATCAGGTAAGAATTTCAAGCAATGTACATCTCGATGGAATGAGATGTTTTGTATTATGAGTTACCTATTCCTTCTTGCTCGTTCATACCATTACGAAGAATGAGCCTTATTTCCAGATATAAGACGGCATCCGAGTACGATTATATTAAATACTTTGGGCCGAAATGCATGGGGAAGATAATCGTCCAGTGCGAGTAAATTTGCTGATAAATATTCTACATGCTTGTGCCGATATTGAACACATCTTAGCCAAGAGAATTTGGTTTACAAATCGTCTTTCCTCAAAAATATCTAATCGCTCAACTTTTGCAGTTAACAATGCTGTAATGAGTGACTAGAATTGCGATGCTAGCAAATAATATTCCAGTAACCGTATGTACATCGGCTTTTGAGTTGGTACATTACCTGCATCTCCATACTGGTATCGAACATGGCCCTGTGTGAAAATCTGTGGTCTAGTATGCATAGTGCAAATAGATGGACATAATGTATTGAACTAGTATTTTAATGATTGTTTTCGCCATTCTAATTTCCCATTGGCTTCGGTATGTTGGAGGTACAAACATTTACTCTTTGTTTGTGTGTTGATTTTTTTGGATGAATTAATTGAAATGATTAAATACCACGAAATGAAGGAGTTGTTTCAAGAACACTGCGCAAAAATAGTATTGACTGTAGAATCAAGCGGTTCTAGATGCAACAATCTGACATGTCTAAATGCAAAAGGTTGACTAAGGCCAGCTAACCAAATACGAAAGCATTACCATATTTCTCATGTGATTAAATAGAAAATTTCCAACTATAATGCCAAAAATGGTGTGTGTCAAGAGAAACTTAAATTAGCTGCATCGAAATTCTTATTATATCCGCGTAAAAATTAATAAACTGGAATCGATATGAACTTTGGTTGAACGAAATTTGATTTGCTTGTGTACGTTTTCTGCGCTGCTCTATTAGCATAAATTATTTTCCATTCGATTTCATATTTCATTCCGGGCTACTCACTGATTGCTTTCAGTTTTTTTTACATGTAGTTTTAAGCTTGGATAGAGTTTTGAAATAGCTTTAGCAATATTGTAGTCCTAAATACCTTAGAGTGAAATTAATTTATAATAAATAAATTATTTATTATTTACTCCAATTTATGTTTGAAGGATCTGCGAATTCCTAGGTTAATTTGTTAAAATTATGTATCGAAAAGCGTACGTCATTACCTTTGAAAGCCTTCATTGGTAGTTGGTTTACAAGGAAGTGCTCGACCGCCAAATTTTTATTTTATTAAAGATGCAACAATACACGAGTGGTTTTTCCCTAAAGTATACATTACCATGCCAGAATTTTCTGAAATATTTGAATCTCTTATTGCTTTAGGGGCAGTCATATTTTATCTTTAGAATTCAGGTGGTTTGAAAAGGGAGTAAAAAAATCGTACCTATATGTTTCAGAAATGAGTTTTAGGCCTTCGCAAAAGAGATAGGTAGTAGATTGAAAATGATTCTCACTTGTGGGTGAGAGATACTGGGGACCGATGAAAATGCTCCAGTTTGAAATTTTGCTTGAATTTGTGCTATTTGTTAAAAATGTGGACGAGGCTAATACTTGCCTCACTGTTTTATTTTTGGTACTTCCGCGATGCTAGATAAGTACCGGTGGAAATACACTGCTCTTTATTAGTCTTATTTAATGTCTGCGTGGATGCTAAAAGGGTGGGCTGAAGTAAGTTATTTGGCTATAATTGAAAATGGACAAGACATTTCATCGCAGGCTGGTGAAAAGTAGTGTACGGTACGATTACTGAGGAATCATAATATATCTACTGTACATATTCTATGAAGCAACAGAAACCGCGCTGTAAGACACTTCGAGATACATGAACATGAACTGTCTCTTAATTTAATCATATAACACGCAATGATGGTGCATATCCATTCTATATTTGAAGTAGTTTTGGGAACTTTTCTATGAGGAGTAATTGAGGTCCCTCGGTCGTTTCACTAAGGAATACGCTCGATGTTGTGAGTTCGTACCTCTCCTGGAGTTATTGCATATGTTTGATATGTTTTCCGATAAAACTTTTGGATACCGCGAAGACTAATTCACTAGCATCTAGATACGTGATCCTAATCCAGCCTTGAGCTTCAACTCAGCCAACCTAATTTAGGAGAGGGTACCTCCTGATCATTCCACTTGTGCACGGCCTTTGCATCCTCTCCAACCGCATGGGAAAGTCCTTGGAAGCGATCCAGTGATCGCAATGGAGAACTCAAGGCTCGTCCTTATTACCACCTGTTCCACCCATTTTTACCCAGCGTTCCGTGGCTGCATATTGATTTATGTGCCTCGAGTGCGCGGCCCGAATATTTCGAAAGAGCGGCACCGCCTATGGGATTATCTCATATTGCTTCCCGTGCCTGCCATAAGCGCCGCGGAGAATCCCATGTGTCGTTTTGCACCTTTATTCAATTAGTCGTTAAATGTCCGTTATTATTGCAACAACTTTGTTGTCCGCTCATATTCAAAGGAAAGGTGTGACGTGTTTTACAACATTAAAACATCATCAGTCGCACTGATCTGATGATTATGCTCTGACTTGGTGCAACATATCGTTCCGTAATGTTAATATTCAAATTGCGGGATCCAAAATTTTCTGGAGTGATTGTGTACGATCCCAGTTTCTAAGAAGTAACGGAGATAATTCAGTTTTTATTAACCAAGCGAACTCACTTAAGCGCGCAAAACATCTGGACCATCCTATTATTATCACTTTTTTATTAATATCCATAAATATATCAATAATTAAGTTAAGGTATTGGAATAATTCCTGAATAGTGGTCCTAAAAATCATAAATTCGGCTTCATCAACACAGACTTACATAACCTCTATTAATATCGAATTGAAAATTAGTGCCTACAACTCTTATTCACTGTCATTTCCCCAAGCGATTGCACTTCTTTGTGCCAACATTCCAGTGTCTGTTGACTAAATACAGATGTGTTAAGTAAATTCCGCTAGGATCATTCAATCTTTATTGCCCACAACTGTTTAGATAGAAGGCTTCCTTTCACATCTCGACATCGCTATCATTCTCATTCGATTTTGTCACTTCATACTTCAATGGAATCCCTTAAAGTACAGCCTCCTTACCTGTAGTAAAATACCTCAGTATAAACTGTAACATTGGCAAATGAAAAGGGCTGCAAATTGATGAAGCTAAGATTCTCTGTCTAGTGATGCTTCCTTCAGAGTGCTTCCCTTGTCAGTGTTTCGAAAACTCGTACTGCCTCACACCTTATTTAGTAGCCCTCTATGTCGTATACACTTCTCTCCATTGCTTTTACACCGCGGTTTTCCGACAAAGGCATCGTATTTAGGATCTGACGCCGAGAATTTCAGATGCCTTAAACGTTATTTAATTGGGTGACTAAGCGTCGTCATGAGCATTCCTTGCAACAAATAAATCACGTCCTACGCCATCTTGGCATTTTAATTATATTTTTTGTATATTTATTGTTGTATAGCTTTAACCATAGCATGTGGCGTGCGGATATTGGATATTATTGACAAAATTAATTCAAGAAATCTTCGGTGGAAAACAAAAGTGGCCTGTATAAAGAGTGGTCTTCATATTCGTGCTACACGTGAACGTTCATGTAAGCTATTGTCATATGATATCCCAATCCAAAAACTAATAGTGAACATGATATGATATTGAATATGGTATTAAATAATGATATTGGTGTTGAATTAGCATATTGATAAAATAATGATATGATATTGAATTAGTAATTTCTTGATAACTATAATGTCATGAAAACAGGTATAGTAGATTGTATTACACATTTACGTGAAGATAGATTTGTCTCAAAAAACCACAATTTTCATGAAGAATGAATTCAATCAGAAAGTGTGATAGTTAGTATGCAAAGGAAGTGTTTGTATTCGATTGCATAAATTAATTTGAATTTTCAAGTATCCAGTGGAAAAGTGTTCAATGGAGGCAAGCACGCAAGTGACGTTCTGCCAGCACTCCTTGCAATACTCCGGAGCCGGTTTAGACTTCACCGTAAATACAGTTGACTTAATTTGATCAAATAACATGGGGCTAAGTAAGTAAGGATATCAAGACTTGACCGCTTTATGGGGCTACTAAATTTAATATTATTCCTACATAAACAGTCCTGAAGACAACATTCTAGAATCTGCATAGAATGCTGAACATAGGGCAGGATCTCTTACGAAAAAGGTTTCATGCGATCCATTTCTCTTCTCTTCCTGTACCCGTTCCTCTTCCTGTACCTGAGCCCTTCTCACTATCGTAGAATTGGCTTTAAGTGGCTCCAACAGTTCAGGTTATTTATCACCATCGTAAAAGATAAGCCGAAAACATCGCAAAGACTGGCCAGAAGTGTTGCGCTAATTTGTTTCGTCTCCGAAAGCTTGCTGCAGCACAGCATCCAGCATCTAGCTCCACCCTAGTCCCCAGTTCATTTCCCCTCACCTCAATCCATTTTCCCATCGCATTCTCGTCGGAAAGGTAGCTGGAAGATGTTTTGAGCGGGAGCAGGTCAGAAGTGTTGCGTCAAACGTGTCCGGCGGTGTACACTAGCTGCAACAGGGTGACAAGAGACAAAAAAAAACTTAAAAAAAGCGTTCGATGTCCCAGACCTCTTCCCACGCCACCCTCCCCGTTCCGTTCCCTCCATTTCCTGTCTGGTTCCCTCTCCTCTTGGCTGTGTCAAACTTGCGACGGGGCGTCCTCCCTCGCCGTCGGGGTTACGCACGGCGATTAAATTGGGGGCGAGGGAGAGGTAGGTGGGAGGGGCGGGTTTGGGTAGCGGTGGCGAGTGAGTGAGGTGCCTGACGGAGTAGCAATCAAAGGGGCAGTGGTGGGCGGACGGGGAAAGGGGTGGTGTTTGGAATCAGGCCACTAGGGCGGCGGCAAATGGGATGCCCTCCTCCTCCACCCTTCTTTCCCTCTCTCCCTCCCCTCCGCCTCCCTTCCTTCCTTTTTATGTCTAAACCCTCTCTCTCGCATACCCTCACACCCCATTCAACAGCCAACCCGCCCCATAACCCAATTTCAGTCCTCATCTCACCATCACCCAACCTTTTGTACCTCTTTCTCTCCCTCTCTATCCGGCACACATGCATCCATCCACCTCCCACTCGCCAATCTCCAGCCTCTTGCGTCTCCCTGTCGTCTCCCCGGTATCCGATAAACATTTTTTTCCCATCGATATCTTTTTTTTTCGCCCGTGACTGTGATGATTTTTTTTCGTTTTCAGGAAGGAATTTTTGGCGTTCGAGTTTAATCCTCTGAATTTCGAGCTACCTCCCCCTTCCCGAACTCTTTGCCGAAATCGCGTTTCTTTTTTTTCCGTAATGAAATGACGAGATTGAACGACGTTGCCACTTCACATGAGGCTTCTACTTGGAGACTAATAAAAGGAAAAGTATGCTCAATGATCTTTGCGCCCGTGTCACCGCGACTGTTGGCCATGGGTACGAAGAGAGTTGATTTTTTACATGTTGCGCCAGTGCTTAGTAAAGTCTCCAGGACGAATTTGAATATTAGGGACGCGAATGTATATTCAAGTAGTTTTTGTTGAAAAGGCCTGCTATTTGGCTATATTAGATAAGAAATGACGCGGAGAATGAAGAACGTGCCTCGTTTACTTAATTAGCAGTTAAGTAGGTAAATATCCTGCGAATATCTAAGGAAAATTTGTATCCGCCATAGAGCATGATCTCTTGAAAGAGCCTAATGGGGGCCATTATGAACAGTTTTTGGCCTTGAATGATAGACATTTTCGGCCTTGGAAACTACTTTAGAATTAAAATTGCTGCCACCTGATGCTAGAGTATTCCGATAAGGGGCGTATTCTATCTTGACTACCACTTCGCAATAATGGAAATATGCATGGAATATGTAAATATGGAATACATGGAAAAAGTTCACGTGAAAATGAAAACCATCATTAAAATCTTTTCAGTATTTTAGTCCATAAAGACAAATTTGTCAAGCTACCGCTAATTTATTAGAATTTCCGGCTTGACTTAAGAATCCAATATTTGATATTTCCATTATTTTATGCACGCATGATCGATCGGCCTTTGTTCGCGTTTATGAAATGCTAATATCCGCTCGTATTTCCTTAAACGCATCGCTCTCAAAATAGCTAAGAATTGGTTTAGGACCTCATAACGTGGGTTGCTATTTTTTTTATTTCCAATATAAAGGTACGATATGTGTAAGATTCAACATGGTTTCAGTAGCTGCTCTGTATTTTTTCCCCAAATTACTTTGAAGTGGCAAACAAACGTTATTTTACGCCAAAATTTAAATTGCTTCTGTACTAACGGCTACATTTTTTTGGATCAGCTTCGTAAAATACTTTGGGTAATTTTTCTCGTCAAGCCAATAAATTGGATTATGAAGTGGAGATTTTGAAAGATCAAAGAAGTGCTTTTAAATCTCTTCGTCGCTGGGCCTTCGGTGGTAGTGCTAAATCACTTTTCCGCATCAGTGATGGGTTCCGATTCCATAATTTCCTCATTTCTCCCTTTTACCGCTCGTTCCTCGTAAGATCCAATTCCCACACGTCTTTTGCTCCTATGCGGTGGCTTTCACAATCAAACTCCCCTCCCCCTCCCTCCGTCAACCTTGGAATGAGGTCAGCAAAAGGATCACCGCATCGACCTCATGCTTCTCACGTTATTAGATTCCTGGTTCTCAAAGCGAATTTTTCCTGTCGCAAATATTAGCACTCTCATAATTATTACCACGCTACTTCCGTAGGTGATCACTGCAGGACTACTCTGCTGGCTAAAGGTCTCGATGGACAATGGACGCCAATGTTCATTGCTTGCTTTGACTAATTTCCTCGAGCCTTGTCGCGCGACGAACAAGAATGGATGGGAAATGGGAAAATCGCAATATTTTCTAATTGACGAGCCAAAAGCATGCGGACAACACCCCGTTTATTTGTGTAAGTGTGTTAGTGTGAGGGAAAAGGGTATATAAAAATGACGACTGTAAAAACCAATGAATTATGACAGTTTAATCATAAGATCATAATCATAACAGTTTAATGATAAGATACTATATATCCCAAATGCTCCTTGTGATGTCTGCAACAATATCTGAATGTTTGTCGATCGGCCGATGGTTTATTCCTTTTGTGGTTCCAAGTTTCATCTTAAGGAATATTATCTCACATTTTAAGAAATACTTACCTCTTTCATTGCTTATTTCATTATTCTAAATTCCTTTTGAGAGTACAATTATACATTTACGAGGTAAATTTTCTGACATTTATGTATCTTTTTACATGCCCTTCTTGTTCCCAAAATCTCCCAAATCGATTCCTTATCCATGGTACGTTTCGGTCTTTGTTGGCATGTGGTGAACAAATATGAAAAGAAAAAGATTTCATTTTTATTAAGGATTGATTTAATGTCGGAATTTTTGTGGTATTGCATGAATATTTAATAATTCGGTGTCAATGGAATCCGACGGCACACAATCTATTTGGAGCAAACAGCCATTTGGTTGAATATTTTCTCATAAGATAAACAAGCGTTTAATAATCTTCTCCAGTGTTTAATAGTTGTCAGTTTTATTTGATTACTCGTCTAGTGACTAATCAGCCCTTTATTCCTTTTTGGAGAGCAGAAAAACTAGTTTTTATGTTTCGCGTTCTGTTCGGGAGCGACGCTATGGAAGTGGTCCATATTTCAATTTATTCGAACGCCATACTCCTCTGATGAAATTACTTTTTCTCGATACGTTGCTGCTTTATTGACCATCTTTGTATCTTGAGTTTGCGTCTGATTACGGATATGTAGCCTGAAACTCGTGATAAATGTTTTTCTTAATTGGGAAAGTACGATCAAGTTTCTTTACTTCCTTTGATCACTTAATTTTGCATACTTGTATATTTGTAGTTTTACTTCAACGTTATACCCTGCGAGATACCAGGCATGCATTAAATACATTTTAATACATCTTCAGAAAATGAGATTTGTCTTAAATTTCTGCCGGAAATATATTTTACGGTTGTGTTTTTCCCTCACGAAGGATTGTTTTCGATTATGGTTATATGTGTGGGGCTCGATTTCCGTTTTGTCACGATCCCTTTTGCATGGTCAACTTGATCACATTCGTGATGGTATCCTGAATTTTTGAGTTTTATTTTCCCTAAAAAAAGCGACACTGTTATCGGTTTCCTCTGTCCAATTAATCAGCTTCCGTCCCCTGACTCTTCCGACCCGTCGTAAATGTCGCGTGTGACCTCAAGTGTCGAGCGCATCTTGATGAACAGCGCCACCATTCGCCTCCGCACAGCATCCCGCAAACTTTGCCCCTCCCTTCTCCCTCCTCCCTTTCCCCCCTTCTCCCTTCCCTCAACACGTGTACGCAGCCCATATATATCGGCACTGGAGGCAATAGCATGCCTTCTCCGCTTTATCATCGGCCGTTTTACTGTGCCCAGTGACCACTCTTCTCGCCAGTCTTTCACGGTGTCCAGAGCGCATTTCCACTTACGACTACATGCACGTAGACGGATCGTTGAAATATAGGGAGAGGGTGGTTTACAACATTCATGAAGCGGCAGAGTGGTGCTTCAATCCGTGCCCAAGTGTATGGGATACGAGTGAGTGATCGTTTCGTGAAATTTTTGAGCAATCTTAATTACCACCCGTAAAAAATGAGTTTAAATGATGGCGATTTTTTATCCATGCTATCTGTAAATTCGCTGAAAAGAAATGCATTAAAATTATACTCGCCTCCATGTGGATTATTGGAAAAAGGAGCAATTTAGACTCGACCTCGCCCAAAATAAAGACGAATCATTATTTTAATTGTATCATGCTTTGTGATTCGAGGGTGACGGGATGAATCTTCACTGGACTTAAACTGCACTAAAAGTAACCTAAGATTGATTAATAGGTGGCGATAAAGTTAATAATGGGTAACTCGGCAATTTACATTCTGTTTGGTAGAAAAAGTTAATTTAAATTCTTTTTGGTAGAAAAAAATTGGATATGATTCAGAATTTGCGCTAGGAATTCCGCAAGTATGGATGGCAGTAATGAGGGTGTTGTTGAGTGATGTTTCCAATATGAATACCTGCTCAAAAGCCTGTGCTCTTGGTTTTGCAAAAGTTTGTGCTCTGCATTGAGTTGGTTGCTGTCTCGTCGCGATATGTTTCAATTTGGTTTCATAAGTTCGCATTAAAACATTTATAGTTCGATGTTCCCCTTGTACTCGAAAATAAATGTCGGACAGAAAGTGCAATGCGAAAGGAAGGCTGTTTTTTGTATTTAACTTCCCCCCTCTTTTTATTTTTAATCTTCATTAATCCAGTAAGGAAGTGGAATTCGAAACGATTACGTAAAAAATTACGTATTTCTTCTCAATCTCATTCTGAAATTCTGCCTTCATTATTTTGGAGATACAGTGACCTCTGGCGTAATATCATACGGTGGGGCAACAGGTATCTTTAGAATAGCAATTATTACGTGTGTCGTTACGTTACAGTTCTCTAATCCTGCTGACATTTATGGATGTTTGATGTCCATTTGAACTGGTGTTATTCTTCGAACGCTGCAGAAATTTGCCTTTGGCTTTACTGACTCTATCTCAGTTTGCGACAATGATTCTCGGCTATTTTGTCTTGAAGCGCGCCAGTTATTATAGTTTTGGTCAATGACCATTCATATCATGTGTGAGGGGATATAATTCCCACATTACTGTCTCTAGGTACATATAGGGTTTATTGAAAGTTATGATTCAAAATAAACTTATTTAAAGATCAAAATAGAATTCATCTAATAAATTTTGGAGTATTATAATATCATTTTCCGGTGCCCGCAATTCCCTGGTTACCTTAAAAAATTAGTTTTTGGGAAACTCTTCTTTGAATTTCAGGTGTCTCACTGAAACTCGGAACAGAAAATATGGAGAGATAGTGCCTTATAGCCGCTTAATTGTATCCATATCTGCTAATCCAACTCGCTTTTCTTTATGTACACGAATAACAACGAAAAAACTCAGCCTGTTGATTCGCAGTACAAATAATTACTTAATTCCTCATTGTTCTCAGACAAAGGTACAGAACATGTGGCGTACAAGCAAAAAAAAGTGCAATTTTTCCGAGGTGGGCAATGAAACACGGAAGACAAAAATGCGACCACCAAGTTTGGGTGCATGCAAGTTAACTTTCGTTCCTTACGTCGTATATGTAGGTGTATAGGCATGGAAGGTTTTTAGGAAACTTATATCATCCTTGAGCCAAAATGAAGCCAAAGAAAGCTTAAAAGTTGGGGGAGTACATAGTTGAAACATGCCCCATAAGGATTTGATGATGTTGCCTGTTGTGTTCCGCATAGTGGCCGTGGATAAACAGTGACCCTTTCATTCACCTCCACATGTACCATCATTCTACCATTTTTCTACTCGTCCCCTTTGCTTGTTCCACCTACCCCCTCAGGTTTTCCCTTTGCTCTAGGCTCTTTATCTCCGGGAAGGGGAAAAAATGAAAGGAACCAGAGCCTCTTGGGGAAGAAGGATGGAGATTGGGTGACTGGAGAGGGAAAAGGGGTTTGTACCACCCTTCCGCTCCCTTTTGCGGAAGGGAACGACGCTCGCCTCTTCCTCTCTGCAATCGCCTCTCTTCCTAAGATCTTTCTCCGTTTTCCTCTGCTACCTCTCTTGTCTTTCGACTCCCTCTTCTTGTGTGGAGGGAGATTGGGAGGCAGGGAAGCAGAGGGGGGAAAGGAATGGATTTATGCCCTCGTGGCCCTCTGAATGAAAGTGGGAGCGATTCCCTCGAGAGGTACGATAAGGAGCTACGGAGCCTCTCGAAGGTGATACCTCGACTTTCTCCTCTTAAAACAACTACATCCACTACATGAGGCGAATGTCGTAATTCGGTACGTTGACCACTGCAAATCTTCATACTCCTATGAAATTCTTTCGTATTTCTTTGCTCTGACTCTCAAATTTTTTTCTACTACTACTCTTCTATATTATACATGTCGGAATTTTCGTATTTTGAGATTGTGGAATACCACGAGGAGCACATTGGGCCGTCGAATATAATCATCTGCTGTTGCCTTCAGCAAATATGTCGACTGGTGTGATGTCATCCTGGAAATGCAGCACGATTTATTGCTAATTTTCTTCGTACGATATTGGTTTCGCATGGGAAAATACGTCTTGGAAAAACCTTAGGAAATGAAACTTGCCCGATCTAAACTGATGGCCAAACGGGGATGCCATTAATCGATTTTTGAAAGTCCACCATAAATGGCATATAGTGACACCAATCTTACTTTTATTTTGTACTCCTTGAAAACGACGCGAAAGCGTTGAAAGTGGCGGGAGGAATTGAAACGGTGTGGGATATTCAAAGTCAATTTAATTATGAAACACCTAAAAAGATCCACCAGGTATGCTCAAAATCTATTGAAGATATCCTGATTTAAGCCATCGATATGAATAGGAATATACTTGGCTCATAATGCGGGAATAAACTTGATTACCATGGAATTGATTGAGAACGTTAGATTTTTCACAAATGCTGCATGCTTGTTGTCAAATATGCTAAAAAGGCACTACTAGCTTTAGATAGCCTTCTCCGCCAATCATAGCAGAGTGCCAAGTACTGGTTCCTAATTTTACAGAGTTCATGCACCCTTTAGAGTATTAAGTATGAATGCTCTGATTGACCAATCTGTAGTTTCTCCTTTGTTTTCTTGCTGAAGAGAATCGGAGAAAAAAGACGAAACCACGGGTTTATCTTAAAAATTAAAATTTCAGATTGATTTGCGAGACGTCTTCTCTGTACTTCACTGTCGTACCGAGTTTTGGAAAATGACAGTAGTCTATATAGAAAAATGTAATGAAATTGCTACGTTAATCTTAGGGGCAACTGTAAAGGTGTGGACAACGAATTTTCTCATTGCTTTAAAATTTGAGAATGTTGATGAGGTTAAGGAAACAATGCACTTCCACAAAATATATAATTTATTCACTCACGACCATGGTTTCAATGCATAGCATCATCTTCAGGTGTCAAATACAGAATTGACACCTGAAGATGATGCTATGCACTGAAACCATGGTCGTGAGTGAATAAATTATATATTTTGTGGAAGTGCATTGTTTCCTTAACCTCATCATGAAGGAATTCCACGTAGTCAAGCCAGACATCGTCAACTTCACTTGAGAATGTTGTTTTCAGGGACCACAACCAGACCATCTAGCGAGAAGTTAAAGGAGTAGTTATTGATTTTAAGACTTTTAAATCACGTTTGAATTTCTGTATCAATAAGAATTAAAAAAAATCAATTTTAATATGATATGATCGAAGGAAATCTGAATTTAGGTGGAAATGGAACCTTTGAGCCAAGTGAAAATATCGTTTTTATGTGTGGATCGCCGTTGAGATCTTGGGCTACCGTATGGGGTTCGTGGTACTTAGAACATATGCACTTGTAATTGTACGTATTTTTTCACGTTTTGCGTTAGAAGGGAATGAAGAACTGATGAGATAAGATGAGAGTGAAGGAATATTTTTTTCAGTAATCTGAACAATTTCGTTTAACTGACGTCCTCATTTTACTGAAATCTGATTTTTTAACAGAAAAAATCTTTTATGTGCCTTTCGATCTCGTGATACCAAGGTTATGATATCCTTTGAGTGCTAGAAGTTGAATCATCAGTTTTGACTATATAGTTTTGTGAAACCTGCAATAGCCATACTTCAGAGTGTCTACACTCATTCGGAGAACAATCGGCTATAAAATACCGCCATTTACATAGAGGTGGAAAATACAATGGAAAGGAATGTGAAGGATGTGTGAGAAATGATTGATCTACAGCGCATAACTACGATGGTTTGGGAGTTTTACACTGAAAAAATGAGAAATAAAGGAAACTGTATTGATAAAATCATTTGCGAAAAAGCTGTAGTTAAAACTTGAAATAAAGCTGGTTTTAGGGTAGAGGAAATAGGAGTAGATAGCCGCAATTGAAGGAAGAAGGCTAGCTGTGTGTGGAGGACTGCGGGAAATAAAATCATTCTCGAATACATACGTAAGGTTTGAAAACGTGAAGGAGTAATCAGCGTTGGACAAAGATTATGTATTTTGAAATGAAATTCTCTATAAGTTCTCGGGAAATGTAATGTTTTCATTGGAATCCAAAACGTAGTAATGGAGCGTGTATGTGCCGGACGAGTACTGCATGTGGAGCTAAAGAGAGCAATATTGGAAAATATGCGGCAACGGGTGAGGCATGACGTCTAAAAGGTGTGTTGTCGAAACCTACCACGATCCAAGGTCTGCGCTTGATGACGAAATAAAACCCTGCTCTCTGCAAGTGTGAGTGAGTGCTCCTAGTCTTTGTTTGAGGAGTCAATGGAAGCGATCGGGGAAAGAAGGGGGGAAGGTCAAAGGAAAGAAACGAGTGTATACATCATTATCTCCTCTCCACCTCAGATCTCCTTCAGAGAGTTCCAACGGTCTCGTACATTTGTCCTTATTCCCATAAGTATTTCTCTCCGACGCCACTGGGATACCTCGAAGGCCAAGGTCGCCAAGAGGCCTGCAGTCACGCGTGAACTCCCTTGCTCCAATAACCCAAGACAAATATGTCCGAGATCCGTAGTTCGATCAAATTCCTTCCTCCTTGGGGGAAACAAAGAAAATAAAGTTCGCGCCAGAGTTTATTCCGAGTCCCATGCTGCAATGCCGACACACCCCATTGGGGTTCCGACGCCAGGTATTGGCTGCTTTCTTCAAGGCTCCTTGTATTTTGTATTTAGGAATTTTTCGATTGCTAAGAAGTTCCATGGTCGAAAAGAAAAGACGAATGATTTAGTGTTGACTCTGGTGCGGAGAGAAAGAAAATTGTTGCTGGAAATTCGGAGGTAGAAAGTGTCATCATCAAGGGTCAACAATCCTAGGATTGGTTTGACGTAGCCCTCCACTCGATTCTTCTATCGGCCAACCTCTTCATATTAACGTAGTTCCTCTCTTTCACGTCCTTTACGACCTGCTCCATGTAACTCATACGAGGCCTGCCTCTTCCATTTTTCCCGTTCACTTTTCCCTCGACGATTGTCTTCATCAGGCCATCGTGTCTTAAGATATGGCCGATTAGGTTGTCCCGTCTTCTTTTTATAGTTTTCAGTAGACTTCTCTTTTCTCCCACTCTTCTTAACACTTCTTCATTTGTCACTCGGTCGATCCATTTTATCTTCATCATTCGTCGATAGCACCATATTTCGAATGCTTCCACCCTTTTCTTCTCCGCTGCTGTCAGCGTCCATGCCTCACTGCCATAAAGGAACATGCTCCAGATATACGTTTTAATGAATTGCTTCCTTACTTCCAAGCTTGTATTTCCAGCTGTTAGTAGATTCTTCTTTTGATAGAATGCCCTCTTTGCCTGGGCTATGTAGAAAGTGTAAGCGAAGGAAATGGTTAGGAAAGATGGGCTACTGAAGGTAGAGAGCTGGGCAGACGGGAAGAAGGTATGGAGAGGATTACGACACATATTTATGCGAGGAAGGAAACAGCGTAGGTAAGTAGCCGTTCGTGACATTAAATGAAAAGAAGAGTATTCATACTGTACCAGTTAGAATGTTATATAACATTGTTAGAATGTGTTAGAATTGTTAGAACCCAGTTAGAATGTTATATAACATTGTAACTGGTACAACATTCCTGATAGTAAAAAATTAATAATTCCTTTGATCGTTAGGAAAAAAATAAGAATTAATTAAACTTTCTTTCAAGAGCATAATTTTAGAAACCGACAGTGGAAAGTTTAGTGATCATTTTTTTAATCTAACGTCTTCGGTGAAATTTTCACCGTTTCGCTCCGCGGTTTTGTAAAAATATTGTTGAGGGAAGTATGGAAAATATACGCATGACTGTGGCGTAACTGCGTGAATTTGATTGAGAAGAAGAGAATCAGAAATGAAAGATGTTAGAATGAGTACTTGTTTATAAACTCAATGAATTGTATGCTACTGTTGATGTGATTAGTTTTTAAAGAAATAGGTTCTGTAAATCTGAAAGTAAACAAGTCATTAAACGCATTCCGCTTAAGCTGTTGGGTTTGAATTACTTAGGCATAGGGTACCGTTTGTTAATATAAGTTTGTTTTATATTTTTAATGTTTATTTAACTATCGATTTTTTAGCATTGCGATTGTTTCCACCATAAAAATTCATTCTCACGGAATTGAATAAGAATTTGTTTTTGTAAATGCTTTCCTTACCGAAGATCGTGTCTATGTATCATCATTCTAGGGAAGGAAACCAAATTAACATTTACATCATCTTGAAAGTCAATCTAATGCATTGAAGTTCAAGCAATCCATATTTAATATGTTCCGAATGAAAACGGCCTGCATATATTAAATCCATAAAAGTGATTTTACGCGATCAAAAAAATGGGGATTATCCAGAAACCTGCCCAAGACTTACTTATTCAATAAATTTGTCTGTTATATGTTTTTCATTTGATTACCAAGCTAAATTTTGGTCCTACGGCTCTTAAAAATGAATGCGGGTACGTAGAAGCAAGAAAACTCGTAGGACTGCATACTATGACCTTTACACGTGCTAGTCGGGCGTTTCCCTTTAAGGACGGTAAGCAGCTTCGCTCTCTTGAGTAAGCCTTTTCGGGGACCTTAAGTTGCTTGGCAAACGAGATGACTGCATTTTCAAAACCTAATACCTTCTGCTTACCATGCGACTTCCTGAAAGGGCAGAGTTTGCGCTGCGGATGCCCAAATTCACCTAACTTTTTTTTAGGTCTTAAGCGGACCTGAAATGAAAAAAAGCTTAATGTAGTCGGTAATATTCAGTAACATCCAATGCCTCAAAATGGATGTGTATATCGTGCGGAAAGCAGTCTTGATTGTCTTGTCTTGTGATATTATATATGATCGCACCAAATCATATTGATATGCACATTATCACGCTGTGATTAGTGTTTTTGGTGACTCGAAAATTTCTTGAACAGTGTTAGCACTAGTAACCTAATATATTTGTAATGAACGATGTTCAATTTATTGGCAGTTAAACAAGAAAAAGTTATGATTGGCCGGGAACGGATAGGTATTGCGGGTGGCCTAATGGAACGCCTCCTGTGTGGAGATGGATTTTAGTTTCTGTAATCAAATAGGAAGTCATAAGAGAAAAGGAGGTCGGTTTCCAAAATTACTCCTCTGCGCCACTATGGAGTATCGGAATCTCGGATGGGAAATATTTTTAATTACTTTCGTCCTTAAAAAATGAATTTTATGGTACCCTCAATAAAAAAAGAAGTTAATAACCTTGATGAATATTGTTTTTATTTAGCGTTTTCGTTATCCCAGAGTTTTTTTGCTGCCTGTGGGATTTTAGTTGTGAACTTTTTCCGTGCTACAGGTGCCTGCGTTATTATTTAGAGTTTTTGTAATGCTAAGAGGTGCATGTTTTTGTCAAAAAATGCTTCGCAACTTAAGAAAGTGTCGTTAGATGATTTTATAATTTCCTGGTATGTACATTCTCGAGCTACGTGCCGTATAAAATGTTTATTTCATCACCACTGGGAGATAAATCTCCGTTAAACAATGAAAAATTCGGGATCGAGTTCGTGTGATGTAAATTAATACTTATCTCCCCCCTCGACAGCTTGGGTTCGAATCCCGGGAGAAGGACAATACTGACGCCGGGTTTATCTGCATCCTTCCTACTCTCCATAAATTCCTATTCCTACTTTTGCGTAGTACCCAATTATCCTATTAGAACAATTGACCTTATTTGTTGGTCTCTGTTTTAACATAACAGTGGATTTTCAATTTTACCGTGAGTAATATTGTATTACCGAAATAGTGGATCATTGTTGTTTATTATAAAATATTATATTGGATATTATATAATTTAGGATATTATACAATTTGGACGACTCATTCAATGTCAGAACAAAGTAAATGGGTGGAACATTTAGCAATTGATTCAAACATCTTTCTTTAATTTTTTTGTAATGACAGCTCTGGGTTTTCCAATTACTAAAAAAAAACCTGTTCAATGCGATACTATCTGATTAGGCAAACGGCCTTAATTTCCGGTTGAATTCACTGAATAAATTGCTACTCGAAACGCAACCTGAAAGGGTGATGTATTGTTGTTGTCGTTTCTTTGATTGCTCAGTACTTGAAAAATGCCACTCCTGAAGAAGGTGCGTGAAAATTCTTTCCGATTTTGCATTTTCTCCGCTGCTGAAACCACTGATATAAACTAGCGGTTCTTCGTTTTCCTTTTTCCGTTATAATTGGGACAAACATTTGCAAACCTGGGTTTTGCCAGCTCTTCTCTTATTTTGGAACCTTTTGAATCCTGGCAATGTCAGTGCTGTGACAGAAAAGACGTCTGACTGTCTAATTTTTTGGATATAAAACACGGAATTTATCGAGTCTGTAATGTCAGAATGTCGTTGTCAAGGCTTGGTAGTGATTGTGTTTCACTCATTAAGCCCCATGAATACTTCATTAAGAAATATCACGACACTTCTCTCCCTCTAAAGTGACGATTTTTGACTTGAAATTTTTTTAGGGTCCTTTTTCTAAACAGTCGAGACTTCACAAGAGTGTGACGCCGCATTCCGATATTTTGAAGGCTCAACAATACCGTGCTATTCTATAGAGCCCTTATCGTTGTTGAGTCTCAAGCATATCACAAAATGACGTCAAAGCATTAAAAAGAATGATTTTTCGTTTAAAAATATTCTGCCAGTGTAATTGCGTCGTAACCTCGAAATGCTCGGGAATCAAAAATTCCGGGCCCATTACCGAATATGATCCCAAGTCTCAGGTTGAAACTGCTGCAGAAGCATTTAAACAAGCCACACCATAATCATCAGAAGTTACAAATCGTTAATTGGTTTTACGCAGCTCTCCACTCAAGTCTCCTATCGGCTAATTTATTTTCGCATCAGCCTTTTCTTTTAAATTCAATACCGTTCGTTTCATAAATTTCATACGTGAGCCTTTATCATACCATCATGTCTCAAGATATTGCCAATTAGGCTATCCCGTCTTCTCTTTAAAGTTTTTAACAGGCTTCTTATTCCATCCATTTTTCTCAGGACTTCGATCTTTCTCGATCTTTCAAGTTTGTCTTCGTCATTATTCTATTGCGTCATATTTCGGATGCTTCCAGCCTTGGCTTTTCTATTGCTGTTATCGTCCTTGACGAATGATAAAGAACATGCCCCAGATGTCATTTCCAACGAAGTGTTTTCTGACTTCCAAACTTATATTTCCAGTCTTTGGTAGATTCTTCTTTTCGTAGAATGCTCTCTTCCCGTAGGCTATTCCACTTACTATTTCCTTCTTGTTTCGTTCGTTGCTGGATACCCGGCTTCCCAGATTTCAATTCTTTTTCATCGCTACAAATGTTTAAATAATCCCCCTTACAACAAATCTCCACAGATATGAGAGAACGGATACATTCGTGGTATTTTTTGCCTTCACCTTCATCTATGTCGTATCCTGTAAGCCTCCGCATGGCCTGTGGCAGGGGGTGACTCCAAACTATGCATTCATCGCCGATTGTTGAACAATCATGTTGTTAGTGACTTCACCACCGTTTCTTTGTTAAATTGACCAAGGGAACATGGACTTTAACATGAAATACAGCATCTTAACTCAAACTACAATTATATCACTGTGAGATTTCTCTTCCGTTCTGAATGGAAAGCTGTTGAGTTGAAAAAAGTCAGAGGAAGTAGGTTTTCTTCACCGGGAATGAAACCACGGACCTTTTGGTTTGTCGTTAATAGGATCTATCTCTTTGAACAGTGGCTGTCTAGAAGCCTGATTCCGTCGTACTAGCGCCATCCTTGAAAGATCATTATGGCGAATGAGACTTAGCTCCTATAGATTTAAAATTTGCCTTTGGGATCAGAAACACAGGGTAGCGTGGTGTTCTGAACATTGATCCCTCCAGCCTAGGGTTCGTGGTTCGATTCTCGGTCCTGGAAATATTTTTCTTCTGGAATGTTTCATCATGCAATTACCCCAGGCAAATATTGCTCAAATCCTCTTCGAATATTTCTGGTCAGATGACAAACATGCAAGGAAATATCAAAAGCCTTAATACTTTAAGCCAACACTTAAGCGTTTGCATTTAGAGGTTCATTCAGACATGCAAAATAGGTAATAATCTATGATGCCTATCTTGAATATCTTCACGGTGACCTCAATTTAATCTACTATTATGTCCTATTCTTGCATGCCCTCCCTATATCTTCCTCATCGTGGGTTTATTCTTCCGCCATTCTCGCACCTGCCATTCCAACAGATTCATGGAGAACCTCGTTTCTCCTCGAATTCCATTCCTGCAGCGAATTATATTAGTGCCACGTCTGCTTTCCACCCCTGGCGCCACGAAAAAAAATCCAATTTGGGAGGACGAGGATACATGAAGGCCTCGGCGGAAGTGAAAACTTGTCGGAAAGAAGCCTTCCTCCTCGCGTCTCTCCAGCGAAGTCGCGAAGGATATAGTCCACATACTCGGTGAGGACACGGACGAGACGGGGCGAACTTGAGCATGTGGGAGGCGCGGGAGGGAACCGTGGGGGTGCATGGAAAGGGGGAGGGGAGTGAGTGAGTGCGCTTTGGGGACAGTTGTTCTTTCTCTCTGCTCTTCTCATCGTCTGGGATGCGGAGCAAGAAAGCCGCGTCGGCGGGAGCCGTTAATTCATTAAGAATTCAATTAAAAACTTCGGACTCGGCGCGGCGAAAAAAATTCCATCGCTGTCTCGTTCCGCCTCGCGCGAGAGTAGGGTAATATGAATTCGAGCTATCGTTAATTTTGCCGCCGCTGCGCCCTGCGCCGGTATAAACACGGTGCTCACACCGACGGCTCTCGGAGTGCACCGGAAAAGTGTTCAAATTGAAGACCGTGGCGTGGCATTGGTTTTTACTGCTAATTGCTTCCCGAGTCTATTTCTCGTTATCCGGCTTAGCTTTAATTTTTTTGTATTGCTTCAGCCTGCATGCTTTTAGAGACTTAAATGAAACGAACAGGACAATCGTCTCCGGCATTAAATGGTATGAATGTGCTTTTTCAGGAGTCATCACCTCTCATGACCACTCCATTCTTTGTTCAATACTATTGGATGCTTTTTATCAGGATACGAGGGTGTTAAACTATCAATTAAACCGTTGGACGTGTTAGTTTGCACGATCAGTTTTGAAAAGCCCGTAGGAGAGCTTTAAATTTACGGAATAAGTATTCTCTTCCTTTGTTAGAGGGCATAAGGTCAAGAGCATTATTAACCCAATTTTTATTTTTTTACAAACAGCTCGATTGAGAACATGCGTAATATCTGCGCAAACCACCAGTTAATACATTAGTTGGCAATGATATTTCGTGTATTTTTCGCTCTGAACGAGTATGTTTATTATTACTATTTAATATAAAATTACTAATATCTCGGAGCAAGCTATGATGCAATTGCGAGTGGCTTAAGATGTCTTTAATTCAATTTTCGATATTAACTTTGACGTGATCTTTTTGTATTCTGGAGTAGAATATGTGCTCAAATTTTTGTGAACTAGCGGACCGTAACCGGTGGAGTTCACATGGCAGGAAGTGATTAATTAGAGAGCATTGCGTGGGAAACTAGATGTCTTTATATATACCATTTACAATCTTAATAGTATTCCATAAACTGGCAAATTAATTTTGAATATCTTTATTTAGGTTATCGTCATTTATATTTTTTTAACATATATGTAGTAATTCAATATCAGAATACATATTTATTGCAGCTAAACATATGAGTCTTATATAATCGTCCTATTAGACTATTTAGCCAAAGAGCAATAGTGGAGAGAACGCGAAACACCAATGTATCAAATCTGAAATACATTTTTTTCCAAGTGGATTTTTAAATTTATTTTTCAAGTTTTTTAATACTTATTCATTCTAATTACATATCAAATTCGGCCCCGCTAAGTCCCAAGGACTTGCCAGGTGGTTCCATAACAATATAAAATAGGTATATGGCAACCACATTTTTACCAGATATATACATTGAAATTTGGAACGTAGGTTTTCGCAGAGGAATCCATCGTCGTCAGAGGCTTTCGGGTGCAGCTGCGTATAACGCGTATATACGCAGCTGCACCCGAAAACCTCTGACGACGATATATACATTGAAATATTGGTTTCCCTATTCAATATTAAAATGACATAATCATCTGTGCTTTCAAGTCTGAACCCGCATATACATACGCTACTGACCGGGAGGAAAGATACAAATATGGGAATGGAAGTGTTAGGAGGAGGAAGTGTGGAGGGAAACCCGGCGTTCGCATTCATCTGCTCTTAACGAAAGGCGCCAAGGGAATCATGGCTTAATGTCCAATCTGACGGACGGAGTACTGAACCCGAATACCCTACTGAAATCACTAAAGTTTGCAATGAATTATATCTACCATCACCGGAAGTTCCTGGTGAAAGGACAGTACCCTAACTGTTACACCAACCTCGCCCCTAAATGGAGACACTCAATATATATTGACCTCGGACAATATCAATATCGCATATTTATCCGATATTGATATCGTCACCATGAGCATGATATTGGTTATTGAATATTGATTTGAAATACCGCTCATCTCTGCATCGGAGATCTCAGAAGATAGCGGGGAAATACATGAAATTCATCTCAAAAGATGGAATTCTGTGAATTGAACCCGGAATTCGTTGAACGTCAGCGGTGCTGCCCCTGACTTCTCATTTCCATCTACTGGTGCGCCATTTCCCTTTTTCGTCATTGGATGCTCGTGGCTCTTACGGAAATTGATACCAACGTCAACAGAACGGAAGTGGTGAAGCCTCGATCAGAATAAAAGAATAAAATTTCCAAACTGGAAGCCACAAGGTTTTCAAAGCTAAGAAAAATTATTTCTGGAATTTAAGAAAATCTCAGGGTGCTTGTCAAGACATTTCCAGTCGCGGGCCAATCTTCGCGAACTCATTTTCAATCGGCCACAAGAAGCTTTCATTCGGTATGAAAAAACGTCATTCCGCGTTTTCGTAAATGGCATCGACCGACGGTGTTGTTACATCATATTAACCTATGAAAACTTTGGACTCTATCGAGATTCTCTTTATAGGTAACGGATGAGTTGATGAGAATGAAAGAGTTTTGCACCATAAAATGACGATCAGTTTTATAATTGCACGGAACGAATCAGCACTAAAACTTTGTAGTTTTCCACACTTATTAATTACTCCTCTTCTATCTTCAGCGACTTGCCTTCACTATCAAGAGCCCTCCTGCTAATGACGCCAAGGCGTCGAAACCGGTGAAGATATGATAAACAAGTGTGGAGAACTGCATAATCTTTCAGTTCCTTTGTCATGAATTTGTTCCACAAATTGTTAGCTCGTCAGCGTTAGATTTTTTTCCGAGAGAAATGCTTATGAGAAACAAGATGCGAATCTCACTTGCGGCATCATCAGATAAAAGGTTTTTGCCTGATGATGCCGCAAGCCGGCGAAACGTTGTTTTCAATAAAAATTTCTGTGGAATAGTAAAATTGTTCTTCTTTCTACAATGTATATCAAATACTTCCATACATTGGAGCCTGAAATAGTAGATTATATTTGAAAATGCTTGCTCCGCTGGATGTGTTGAGAGAAAATTAAGGCCTTTATTTCTCTCCATTTCACCTCGTAACTTGATCAAAAGAAGCTCTTGATCTTGTCAGACTGTCAAGATCTTATCAGGCTGATTTTTCTCGGCACACGACGGAGCTAAAAAAACTTGGCGTTGATAATATTGGAAGAGTGGTAGTGGTAGAAATGAAAGCGTTCACAGCTGAGTTCAAGGCTAGGGCCGCGTGCGAAAAAGCAAGTATTGTTTACGGCTGGAGAGAGAGAGAGAGAAAGGCAGGAAAAAAACGGCTCCTGGCTAATGAGTGCCGCCCGACACCAGAGGAGCGGGAGTTAAGAAATACGAAGGCTCAGAAAAAAATTGCGGATAAAAACTCCAAAATAAAGCTAAAACACTGAGTGCGCTTCACAATTAATTATTCTGCGAGGTAATTACCAGCTGGCATTCAATTTTAATCTGGACAAAGGCTGGCTCATTTGGAGGAAAGTAAAACATATACTTACTAGTAGAATACCTTTTGTATTCGAAATGTGGAGCAAGGGAAGGACAATTTACCCAGTGCGTTAGTTTTATGTAAACAACCACTATCCGTGGCAACTGGCTTTAATGCTTTATCGTCTCATAGTTGAGTATGTTTTTAACCCACAGTATACTTGCGTAAATTATGTTTTTTTTAATGGAAAAAACACAGCGTTCCATAAATTGATGGGTATGTGGTTATATTCATGGGAGTTAACAAGTTTTTAGAATTATATTTAAAGGATTAGTATGTATACGTAATGGAATCTTGATGCGTTTACCGAGAAGAATAATGAGTTACTACAGGGCACCGAATTCATTAACAGGTGTAAATACTATGAATGAGTCGGAAAGTGAGTTTTTCTGAAGTGTGATCGTAGAATTTTGAATGAGACATTAGTACCTTTTCTTTAAAGTAAAGGCTTAAAGATCTAGAAAACAGAATTAAAATAGGGATACAATACTTATAGGATATATGAAAAAAATAGAATTGGTGGGTACCATATTCAGAGTAGCAGATTAATATTTTTAGGCTATTAAAAATCTAAAAAATCTTCTTTAGTGCTCTGGAGAAAGCGAAAATATTATTCAGTGATAGAATTCGCCTTTGTGGAATTGAGAGAAATGGTTGAAGAAGTGGTTGTAACTTTAAAATATGGGAAGTGAATCTCAGGTGGAAGAAGTATTGTAGTAACGTTGTGGAGGAAGGTCATGCAAGAAAATTCTTGAAATATTACTTGACTCATGCCTTGCTGGAGTCATTGCAGCTAACTTTGAACGCAGCCAACTGAAACCCTTAAAATATAATTCAAAAGTTCACATTAGAAATGATCTAAATGGAAGGACTTGAATCTCTCGTCATCCCAAGGTTTTACTCCTGCCGCATTACCTTCCTCCACTCCAATCAATAAATTCCCCGACTTTTGCGAGGACTTTGTTTCTTGGCACTCCTCAGTCGAATTTGCATTAAGCTCCTATCTCTATGATTTATTACTGAAGCTTTATTACCTCACCCTCGGCTCATTTGTATTCCTTCCTTCAGGATGAGGTATCCATCATTCTGACCATCTGCCCTCAACTCCTTCCGTTCCGCGATGCATGGTACCTCGTTCCTCTGCTTTCCATGCCAAATGGTTACCTACTTCTTCGTTGACTTGCTCCATCTAGTATGTCTTTCTCACTGCATCTTTTTCAGGGATAAAACCGTGAAGATATTGTTTTAACTTAATACATTCATAAAGAAGAACGGTTTGGTATGGTGGCCGGAGTAGTTACTGGCCTCCAATCTCGACGGCCCAGGCTCGAACCGCGGCAGAGGAAAATATTTTCATTAGTGTACAGGCCCCTAACTGAGTGGAGTGTGGAAAGTTCTTCTAGCTTAGTACTCCTTCCGTTGTGTGGGACTTTGATCCGTCGATCCTTTGACGCCTTTAATTCATAGCAGGCCAACGTCAAATCCGGGTTTCTCTGTGGGGTATACCAGGACACATTTACACGGATTTTGATTTATGAATTTTCTACATTATTATTATTAATTTCTACTCCTAAACACCGTCAACGTGTTAAGTAATATTTCGAGCATCAATCGTGGATTTTAAGCTAGTTGAATTAATCCATTGTTGAAAATCTCTTTTATCAAAAAATGTACGCATTTTCACCTATATTGGGCATTTTAACTTTCCCTGGACACAAGAGAGCCAACCTGCCAACATGCTGGGTTAGTTGAGGCTCTCTTCAATATTTCAGGAAGGTCAATTTTAAGCTGCTTCTTTCATTTTGAATGAATTATTTGTCGGTGGCTGGCTAATTGTCTGGATAAAGTATTGTGTACCCTATTGAACTTGCTGAACTGCAGCTTGCATGATTTAGGATCAGTTTTATTCGATCTTTTTTCTGCTTTTAATCTCTAGGGATATAGGTAAATTCAAAGAATATTTTATTACACTTAGTCAGAGAAAAGTTAAATTTTGGTTATCTATGATTTAAATAGTGCATTAGAACGGCAGATAATGTGTGTGAGCATGCCCATCGAGTGTGAGTAAATATACCCCATCGCCTCGTTTTAATATAGCCCAAGCTAGTATGAAGATAAAAAATATTTCAACTGATGCAAATATCACTAACAGCAAAAACAAAAGTACGCTTTTGAAATATACCATTAACGATTGTGCATTATAACAGACACATTTACAGTGATCGACATAAGTCACAACAAAAAATATACTTACCTCCAAATACAACAACACAAATAGCGATGTGATTTTAGTCGTAACCACCGCTAGGTGACACAATCATACTAGTCTAAACAAGAACGTGATATAACAAATCGATTTTGAGTAAGGCTAGTGTGACGTGACACCGTGTGTAAACGTCACACCTACCCTTCCTACGTCCCGTGAAATATTTTTACCCATACGCAATTACTAACCTATCCTAAATGGTGCAAATTATAATGCAAGATGTTGGTTATCTGCCTTGAATAACCACTACTACTTCAAGGGTCAATTTAATAGGAAGGTGTCAGTTGGTGTAGTGGTCAGAGTTCTGGTGTAGACCCGGGTTAGAAGGTATGTTTTTCTTGTACCAAGAATGTTTTTATTGTTAAGGCAGTAAACCAGCTTCAAACCTACAGACTAACCCTACTTGAGTGCTTTTTAGAGAGCATTCCAGGTCAGCAGTCCGTCCGTCGGATGGGACGTTAAGCCGTGGTCCCCTTGGCGCGTTTTGTTAAGAGCAGGCCAACACCGGGTTTCTCTCCTACCTTTCTCCTTCATCATCACCATCATCGGTCAACAATCCTAGGATTGGTTTGACGCAGCCCTCCACTCAATTCTTCTATCGGCCAACCTCTTCATATTAACGTAACTCCTCTCTTTTACATCCTTCACTACTTGCTCCATATACCTTATACGAGGCCTGCCTTTTCCATTCTTCACATTCACTTTTCCGTCGACGATTGTCTTCATCAGGCCATCGTGTCTAAAGATGAGGCCTATTAAATTGTTCCGTCTTCTTTTTAAGGTTTTCAGTAGACATCTCTTTTCTCCCACTCTTTTTAAGACTTCTTCGTTTGTTACTCGATCGATCCATTTTATCTTCATAATTCTTCGGTAGCACCACATTTCAAATGCTTCCAGCCTGGACTTCTCTGGTGCTGTTATTGTCCATGCTTCGCTGCCCTATAGTAGTATGCTCCTTATTCATGTTCTAATGAAATGTTTCATCACTACTACGCTTGTATTTGCATCTGTAAGCAGACTCTTCTTCTGGTAAAATGCCCTTTTTGCTTGGGCAATTCTACTGGTAATTTCGCTTTTACTTCGTCCATCGCTGTTTACTCGGCTTCCCAGGAAACAGAACTCTTCCACCTCCTCGATTTTTTGTTTTTCTTGTTTAACATTGGCCCTTGATTACTTTCTCCTACTGTATACTAATGTCTTAGTTTTCTTTTTACTGATCTTCAGATGATATCTGGTCATTGTATTTTCCATATTTCCTAGTGTCTTCTTTAAATCTCCTTCTGTGTCTGCCATGACTGCTATGTCATCGGCGAATCGTAGCTTGCTGATATTCTCCCCGTAGATATTCACTACCGGGGACTCTTTTTTGACTTCTTGGATGGCTTTCTCGACGTAGACATTGAATAATACGGGAGGCAGCGCACAACCTTGCCTCACTCCTTTCGTTATGCTTGCTTCTGTACTACTGGGTCCTGATATGATTATGGCCACCTGGTTTTTATACAAGCTGAGGATAACATTTAGGTCATTGTATGATACTCTAATTTCTTTCAGAAACTTTAGCACCATGTTCCAATCCACGTTGTCAAATGTTTTCCAATTCTACAAATGCTACAAAAGTCGGTAGATTCTTCTCTATTCTCTTCTCTATAAGTAGCCTGAGGGCCAAAATCACTTCTCTTGTGCCCTTGTTTCTTCTAAACCCGAATTGGTCCTCATCCAGGAACTCCTCAGCTTTTCGTTCTATTCTTCCATAGATGATTCTCGTCCAAATCTTCGAGGCATGTGTCGTCAGGCTTATAGTCCAAAAATGTTCACAGTTCTCCGCCCTCTTCTTTTTGGCAATAGGGATGATGATGTTCTTCTCAAAGTACGTGGGTATCTCTCCTGTAGAGTACATGTCGCAGATGGTTTTGTTCAGCTGAGTTAATGTCTTCTCTCCGGCGTTTTTTATTAGTTCGGCAGGAATATCGTCTATTCCAGAAGCCTTATTTATCCTCAGATCCCTTACAGCTGCTTAAGATATGGGCTCCCAAATCATCCTTATTGACTTCATTTTCCTCTTCGATTACTTCCGCTTTAAGATAATTTCCATTGTACAACTCTTCCTAGTATTCCTTCCATCCCTTCACTTTATCCTCATGTTCAATTAAGAGTTCTCCATTCTTGTCTCTGATGCTGTTGCATCTTGCAGCCCGTCCCTTGAAGTGATTTTTCACCATCCTGTAGGCAACTTCCGCATTTACATTTTCGAGGTTGCTTTGTTCATATTAGCATAGATTCTTCATCCACATTTCCCATGCTTTTCTCGCCTTACGGTTATTTCATTCCTGATTCTTTTGTAGCAAAGTTGCCCTTCTTCAGTTTCCACATTTTTATATTTTCTTCTCTCTTCAATCAATTCTAAGACTTAGCCTGTAATCCATGGCTTCTTCTAGACAACTATTCTTCTCCTCAGAGCTTCTTTTGCTGCTTCCTTTAGCCCGATATTCTCCCATATCTTTTCCACTGATTTTGTAGTCAAATCCTCTTTCATTTTGCTTCCCACTGCCTTCTGAAATGCCAGCCGTTGTGGAGCTTCCTTTACTTTCTCTACTTGCCATACGTTCTTCATTGACTTCTTCAATTTCTTGAGTTTTAAGTGGCATTTCATCATCACTAAAGTTGTAGTCACTTTTTATATCTGCACCCGGGTAACTTTTGCAGTTCCTCACCTGGTGTCTGAACCTCTGCTTCACTAAAATGTAGTCAATTTGAAATCTTCTTCTGTCTCCGGGCATTTTCCAGGTATATGTCCTCCGTTGGTGGTTTTAAGCAATGTGTTTGCCACCACCAACTTTTGCTGTGTGCAGAATTCCATAAGTCTTTTTCCTCTCTCATTTCGATTTCCCAAGCCATATTTTCCTGTTATTCTTCCATCTTTACCTTCGCCAACGACAGCGTTCCAATCTCCTAAAATAATTAAGTTTTATCCTCCTTTTACGAGCTTTATTACATCCGTGATATCTTCATAGACAACTTCCACTTCTTCATCTTCGTAGTCCGACGTAGGCATGTAAACTTGTACTACAATGGTATCTGTAGGCTTGGTCTCAATCTTCACCGTTATAATCCTCTCACTCTACTGCAGGAAGCTCTTCACACGCAGTCCTGCACCCTTCCTGAGCATTATGCCTACTCCAGCGTTACCATTCAGTGATCCGGAGTGAATAATTCTATAACTTCCACTCCCAAAGTCTCCTTCTTGGGGCCATCTCATTTCACTGATTCCTAATACATCGAGGTCCATTCTCCGCATTTCCATCTTCAGGTTCTCCAGTCTTCCGCAGGCCCGAAGTGATCGCACGTTCCATGTTCCTACCCTAAAATGGCTATCACACTTGACTGATGTGCTCTCTCGGGTAGTCCCCGCCCGGAGATCCGAATGGGGGACTATTTTACCTCCGGAATATTTTACTCGAGAGGGTTCCATCACGTCATGGTAAGAAAGAAAAGAGTGGAGTAGCTGCGACCCCTCGGGATAATAATGTGGTGGTTTCCCCTTGCCTTCCACATCGCAGTACCACAGCCGTTAAAATAAATGTTACCACGCCTGAAGTGAAATGAGTGTTGCTGTACCGACCACTTTGGTCTCCACCTTAACTCATGTGAAGAAGAGCTGCTGCCCTCTCCTCCGGGTGCAAGGGAGCGTAATTGTTGGCGGCCTCCCGTCGCCAAGTCACGACATTTTCATAGGTTTCTGTATCATTTAAAGACCTATCTTACCCAATGGTAGACCATTACCACCTCGGAGTGCCGCCGCTTTTTGTCCACGACTGCTTATTCGACGAGTTAACTCGCTTATCTTGCAGCTAACCTCTATATCTAGAGGTCGACCCACCATCCACAACCCGGTGGACGCACTCGGTGGCTTTAAGCTCAGCCCCCTTTCTCCTAATAATTCCAAAAATATCCTTGTACCATTCTTCCCGGACTGCAGCGCCTACCAGTGCAGAAAATTTATCAGGAGGGCCTTGAGCTAGGATACAAAAAATATGTTAGCGGAGATCTGATACGGAGCGTGGCTTTATATGGTTCCTAGACCGGCGATCTGGAAGGAAATGTTAGGAATAGATTTGCGGCTTCTGAGATGTAGAATGTGGAGGAGAGCGAATGTAAGCGTTGAGCGTGGTGGGTGGGAAAGGAGGTTGTCGGTAGAAATGTGGAGCGGGTGAATGGAAAAGCAATTTGGGGCAGTGGAATTTTAAATGTGTGAAGAAAGAATGGATCGGGGTAGTTTGGAGTGTTGGCTTCCCATCCGAAGGGTTCCGGGTTCGTATCTCGGCAGTGGCAGATTTTTCTGTGGTAAATCGGTCCCTAATTGAGTGATACGTGATAATCACTTAAAATTCAGTACTTATTCCGTCGAATGGGTCGTAAAACCGTGGATCTCTTGACGCCTTCCGTTAATAGAGCATGTTAATGCCGACGCCGCCGGGTTTCTCTCCAACCTTACTCCGTTTCTTGAAAAATCCCTACCTATACGAAATTGACCAACTATTTTAAATAGTCCGCCTGACCTTGGCTGATGGTCTCCTTTCAAAAATAACCGCAGTAACAATTCAAAAGAAATGCAGTAGGAAAGTGAGCACCGACATTTTAAACGCTGTTGGTAAGGATTTATTCAAAATATGCATAGCAAACTGGAATATCTCAATAAAACGTACCCTTACCGGTGGATAACTATTCGACGAATTCAACATTTGTTTAATGTGACCTGTTCCAGTAAAGTTACTCTATTGAGGCACTTACCGAAGATAAGTGATTCTCAAATTTTAACTGCAGTGTTATTCTCGTGGTTTCGATTTAAAAACCTAGCCGTTGATGGTATTTATCCTGTGTAGCTTTTGTCTGGTTCTTATCTTCAATAAGGATGAAGGGAATTAATCCCTTTAGTAAGGATTAAGGAGATAGATTTATTGAAGCGTTTGTTCGGTTCTTGGGGCCACAGGAACGCACAGGTCCCTGCACCACTTCATCGTAATCTTTCATTGTATGAATTATTTACAATTACAGCGGATTCCCATGGCGTTTTCATCTAATCCACCCTCAGCTTTGGAGATTGTGCTGTGATATTGTGATGTCGATAGTTAGGTGTTATCCAATGTTCTCTCTAGTATATTCCAATTCTGCGACAGCTACATTGTGAAGTGTTTCTAATTTTTCTTAGAATGGTAATTAGACTCGGCTCCGATGAATATTTTCTAAAGAAGTTTGTTTAGTTTGTTTGAAAATATTTTCGTGTCACATATCAGGTGAGAAAAGCAGAAGAGATGAAGTTAATTTTGCAGCGATGTTTAAGGAGGATGGGGGGGGGGGGGAGGAGGGGGCAATGGACGTCTTAAGTGCCCCTGGCATCGAGATAAGCTGCTTTTGTCTCGTCATCACGTTTCATCTACATCTACGTCATACCCTGAAAGCCACCGTAAAGGTGTGTGGCAGGGGATGTTTCACGCCGGCCGAACCACAACGTACGAAATACGTTCCTCCGGGGAATATAAATGCGCAAATCCTTAATTAGTTTGCTATGCCCATATTGCCCGAAGGGCACTTATTATTGTGTAAACTCTTTCATGTAAGTAGAAATTCTTTCTTTTTGGAGAGTGCGATTCCCGGAAAAAGAATTTTAATTCCCGTGGGACTCTTGGCATGGTATCTATCGAGTGCAAATTTCCGGGTGGGGGTTAAATAAAACTGGTACTCTTTAATTGAATTTCCTTTCCGAAAGGAAAAGTATTGAAACGTGACATAGTATGGTTTCAGTGTCTGCTTGGTTAATTTACTTTGTTTTCTAAGTATTGGTGACGAACGGTGAAGAATTGAGATGGAAAGATAGACTATGGCCTCCCACACCCTGGATTGGGCATAAGAGCTATCGGAAATGTGGTCTGGCAGTGAGAGTCATAAGAAGTGGAAAGGAATGGGTGAGAAACTTTCTGAAGGACAGCGTTAATGGCTACCGATGAAACAGATGCTTAACCTAAAGCCTCTTCGTTTGATGAACTCTTCTGACGCTCTTCGGATATAGAAGCGAAAGATCGCTCTTATACTGAGCTATAAAATTAACTCAATTTAGTAACGACGTTAACAGTAATATGAGGAAAGTATCTAACCGTTTATTACGTGCCGGAATATTTATTCGAAAATTGAACAAGAATGCTAAAACGTTGCGTCCTGTCAAGAACTCTCTTGAACGGATGGGAAGTGCTGAACTGCCGTAGGATGACTTCGGATGGGATTCTCAACATACTTGGGAATGCCTATCAAATTTCTCTGCATATATAAATTCAAATTGATTAAGTTTGAGGCTGTATAGGATGTACAATTAAGAAATTCAAAGCGCACGAACTAGCCGTGAAAACTTTAGCGGCGTTACCCGCTGAAAATGCACTATAGCAAATGTTCCACAGAGAAAATATCATTCGCCTTGACCGGGACTCGAACCCAGACCCCCTGATTTCCGGCCAGGTACTCTACCAGTTGAGCTACCAAGGCGTCCATAGCGCCACCGTCCCTCGTGAATCAGGGGGTCCGGGTTCGAGTCCCGGTCAAGGCGAATGATTTTTTCTCTGTGGAACATTTGCTATATGTACAATTAAGGTTTAAACTTCTATCAGTAGGTCAGTTATGAGAGGCAAATATAGATTGCTGTCTGAATAATTAGAAAGGAGATTCCCCATACGCCTTTCACAATTAACAATTCACATGCAACTTCTCAGTCAGAGAAGTATTAATGTTCCAAAATTTATTTTTTTTCTTTTTTCTAGTCTCTCGTTCTCAATAGTGGTTAAAACCTGATAAAGAAACATTGTAAATCGCTACGACGGAAACATGCCGGGCGGCGGTCGTGTTATTGCATTTTTGTCGCTCATCTTAGCGTTGAAAAGCCGTTTTGTTGCAGAACTTGAGATCTTTGTTTTATTGGTTATTATTAAATAAACATTTATATAATTTTTAAGTTTAATTACCTAAAACATTATGTATTTCAGTATATTCTTAGCATGTGAAAGACGGTACCTCTATTTCATTGCGACATATTAGTACATAATTATTCGCATATGGGAATTTGGTTGGTGCTGTGGCTAGAATACTGGCTTCCCATACCTAGGGCCCAGGTTCAATTCCCGACTGAGGAAGAGAGGTTTTTCATCGGTTTATCGGTCCTCACTTGGGTGCTTTGTGGAGAACCTTTAGATTTCACTACTTCGTCCTTCAAAAAGGACGTCAAATCGAGGACCCCTTGGCATTTCTCTTTAGCTGTTGCGACGCCGGGTTATTCTCCACCCTTTTCATTACCCTGACTATTCCCACCCTAAGACAATAAACCACTTATCCTAAATGCGCTAATGGCCTAAGCTGTCAGTCACTTGCCTCGGTTGAATAACTAAACTTTATTCACTCATATACAAAGCGCGAATCGTTGGTCAAATTGAACTTTTTCAACACTGTAAATATCGAGCATGGTAGGGTATGGATGGTTGCTTGCATATGTGATCCATTAAGGTATTGAGATCCAACGTACTGTTAATACACAACACTATGTACAGCTGTCCTGTTAACAAATTTCCGCCTCTTTTATTGACGTCATTTACTCTACTACTTCCCCGTCGCACTCCTTTCCGTAAAGCTGCTCTCATCCTCCTATTTCGTCTCAGTCTGAACTTTTTTTTTTACAGCCTTGAGAGTTCCCGTGCCCTTCGATTTCTCTTCCACCCATTTCATCTGTGTACCCAGAATTCCTTCTCCCAACTTCTCTCCTCCACTCGCCCATTTCAGGACTTCGTCGAGTGTTAACCCCTGTCTCTTCAGCTTATTTTCTTCATCCTTCTCCTCTTCCACATCTCAGGGGCTTCCAATCAGAACGAAGACAAAGTTCAGTGGCCTTGAAACTATCGCCTCTCATAAAACCCTTGAGTGGCATTTACTTTATCTTCCTTCTGGGGTTTGTTCATCTGCTCCTTCTTTGACCGGCTTTTTACTTTTTTATGTCGTTCCTCACATACTGATGTCATCATCAAATCTGTGTTGATTCATTTTGATTAACTACTTTTTATATTATGTTCCCTGATACCCTCCGCCTCTTACTAATGCTTAGAATTATTGTTCATGTGAAACTACGTTATATTTTGAGAAAAATCTTAAATCCTAGCACCTGCTATGTATTCACATTTTCTGTATTAAACAGTATAAAAAAATCAGTGTTTAACCAGAAGGTTGGTTTTTGATAGGCAAGGGTAGAGCTTGCACCGACATTGACGAGTGTAATTTACAGAGGATAGGGGGTCAATTCCTTACTCTGGGACATTTGTGATTTTAATTATTTAATAGTAACTAGTAATTTAACCAGTAATCTTCCTTAAAATAGGAAGATTAATAGGTGGAGGTGTAGAGAAAGCCTTTGCCCGGGTTTTGAACTCGGGACCCTCCGGTCCGTAGACCAGCATTCTACCCACTACGCCACCACGACCTCTATCATATACAGTTGGTAGTCATAATTTTTTCATTGCCACGGGCAATATTTCTTTAACAGCCTCTTTCCTTTTCTGTTGGATGCCTTCGGAGCGGTGATATTGCCGTAGTTCTTGGTTAGCGGGTTTCTTCACCTACATGTAATAGAGTATTTTCCGTCATCAAAGAAAACAGAATTCATGGATGGCGATTCGCGCCCCACCATTAATGAATTTATTATACACAAATAATTTGGATTTAGATATCCCAGTTTGCTAGAAAATTACATGGTAATTTTAAGTTTATTTGAAAAGATCAGAACGGCGGGACTGCGCAGCCTTGCTGCTGTAGTAACAGGTACTACATATTTTACGTTGCGAGGCATAGGGAATATTCATCTCCTGAACTTACCTTTGTATTCCAGAGCCCATAAACTCTAGTAAACATGCATAAATTATCGCCTACGAAAATTATCAAAGCTCGGAAAGTTATACATAATATTAATTTTTTTGGGTGTTTTCAAGTCTGTTTCCGCACTAGTAGGCGCTTCAGACCGGGAGGAAAGGTATAAGGATAGTCATGGGTGTTTTCAAGTCTGTTTCCGCACTAATAGGCGCTTCAAACCGGGAGGAAAGGTATAAGGATAGGAATGGAAGGGATGGGGATAGGATAAGGTCCGAAGCCGCTGGTATAAGGATATATATGGGTGTTTTCAAGTCTGTTTCCGCACTAATAGGCGCTTCAGACCGGGAGGATAGGTATAAGGATAGGGATGGAAGGGATAGGCCCCTGGTATAAGGATCATCATGGTGTTTTCAAGTCTGTTTCCGCACTAATAGGCGCTTCAGACCGGGAGGAAAGGTATAAGGATAGGGATGGAAGGGATAGAAGGGATAGGGATATGTGGTCTGAAGCCGACTATAAGGTCCGTATAAGGATAGGGATGGAAGGTAGTCGTTTTATAGGCTACAGGCTAGGCGAAGTATGATGTGAACTTGATACGACTATGGGCCAAGTTCACTAGCAGTAGGGCCTATTAAAATGAATAATAACAGTTTTTAAACGAATAAACTTCGTAAATATTTTAAATTAAAATAAAATAAATCATAATAAATTAACTGAACTTCCCTAAGATACTTGTTAATAAACTTATACGGAAGTCACCATCTGCATAGAAGAGAGTCCTCTACATAGCGGTTGCTAAACTACAAATAGGTTGTCGCTATGCAGAGGACTCACAATCAGGCTTAGAAGCGTCCGCATCACCACTTAGAGAAGGAGAGAGAAAAGGTTGTATGTACCTTTGACGTCACACATAATTGTTCTGCATGCAATAGTTTCCCGTTGCGTTTTCGTGGCGTTGAAATTTTTCTATTTTTAATAATTGATAAGTAATATTTAAAGTTCGAAGGGGTTCTTGAAATCCCAAACAGTTGAGGCCGAAAGTACATTGAATAGCGAAGAGAGCGATAGAATGCGGACTGGCGGAGTTTAGGAGGGCTAGAAGGACAATAAATGATTACCAGTAAACCTGTGCGAAAATTTCCGCCATAAAAAATGATTTATTCTTTTGTTTGGTTGTTGGCATAAAAAGGTCGGGTAGGTGTATACACAAAATAACAAGGGCAGTCAAAGAAATCCTTGAAAAGGATACCAGATTAGACAGACGCTAATGAAATGGAGTAGACATAAAGATAAAACAAAATATTTACTTATTTATTGTTTTTAATGTTTACCCAACATATAAATATAATCATAGGGTATACAATGAAAGAACAAGCAAGAAAATACAAGTATTGTTATCATTGGCCATTTATAAATATCAAATGGTTAAACGCATGTATAAATTATTTTTGTTTGTTGTTGTTTTATTTACAATATTTGTTATATGCAATACACAATTTGCTAATGGAAGAATTTTTACATTATTCACTTTTTTTACATTCTGTACATAAACTTACATCATGTTTCTACTTATTTTCGATGGAACGTGGAAATTTAATTGATTTAACAGCGTTCCATATTCTACTTTATTTATTACATCATGTAACAATAGATCACTTAATATTCTCCGATCAAATAATTTATGGAAATGAAACATTTCCAATAAGTCGTCGTATTTCATTTGATTCTCCATGATGGGTTAAACGTGATACCGAATATAATACATATGACATAAAAACCTTTTTTAAATACTCTCAATAATTTACCTGTACTTTTTTGCAAAAGGGTTCCATATTACAGAGCAGCTATCTAAATTACTCCTTACAAGAGAAAAATGCAAAAATTTTATCACACATTCATTCCTAAAGTACTTTGACATACGATATAGAAAACCCTGCAGCTTACTAGCAGACATGGTAATGTACATTACAATTACAAAGTTCATTTTGCAGTCAAAAATAATGCCCAAATATTTTATTTCACTATTCCTTTTAATAGTATCCTTGTTCATTGAGTAACTAACACATTATTCTCCTTGAATAGGTGTTAACAGAACATTTATTAATATCGAAGTGCAAATGTTTTTTTTGAGACCACATAATTAAATTATGTCTCCTTGTTTTCCTACTCTTTCTATCCTTACCTTTCGCCGACTTCTACAAAACTTAGCAAAACCTGAATTTTATAGGGTTAAGTGTAAACGCTTTCATTATTGTTGCCTGTAAACTAACATTACTTATCCCACATGAACACTAGAGACACCTGTCATCTAGCTAATAAATTTCTAGGCCTCGTCTATTCTCCACCCATTTATTAGAAACGATGCACTTTCAAAATTAGATCTCCAGTCGATGAGAATACACAGATACCCGATTGAAGACTTCGTGTTTACGTGAACATGGATATTATTGTTTATTGATCTGAAAATGAACCCTGCAAAGGATGTGAAACAAATCATAAGGATAAAGCTACGCAGCACAAGAAACCCTGTAACCAAAAGCAATATTCTTGGTCAACAGTCTTCTTGATTTTCCGTAGCAAATTTTTCACTAGCGCGAGCAACGGGACTTGAGCGGTCATCATCTCATGGATTTTTAGAAGGCGTATCATTCACGACGGATGTCCTTGGGGAGAAATCGAAAACCATATGGAAAAAATGTCTCGATGAATGGCTCGTAGTCACATATTTCCCATGACTGTTGGCGTTGGCCGAATTTCTCCACCACTAAATATTTTCGGTTATAATTTAGGGTATTTGAGTAAAGAGTTTATGAGATTATAGTTGGGAGGGAAGTTAGAGAATTTCCTGAATTTTCTTCGGAATGCTTTCTGAAAGTTATTGGGTGGTGCGGAGAAGCAGAAGTCGCCTGCATATTGGGAGGTAACTTATTTTGAGTCATTATTCTTTTTTTACCTTATTATGGTTTATTTCAAAAAAGCATGTATTACAAAATGTGGCTTTTGTAATTCAACATTCGGAGCCAGAAAAAAATGACCACTCAGTGCAGATCACTACATCAACATTTTCGTTTATTTGCTCAGAAGGAATTAGATAACCATTATCGACCATGCGTTAATAAATTCGCGATGGTAACATCGTTTCAGTTTCTGCATCTCACGAACTGGCATTTTTGGTGCTCATAAAATATTATTACTCATCCCTACATTCATTTAACTCGTTATGCTTGTAGCTCATTCAACAATTTTATTTGATCCACTGTCTGGTGGTTTTCTGTGTTATGCTGTATACAATTTATAAAATCTTGAATCGGAATGAGGTACATCGTGGATTATTCGACTTTTGCTTCACAAGTTGACACCTTCTCCAAAGTATATGTCATTGGAAATGAAACTCACTATGTATTTTCATGGAGTAGTGCCACTCATTGAATTGGACTTCTATATAATCATTCGAATTATTAATGCATGTGAGTCAGAGTTTTCTCGAGGAAGAAATTGCAATTTTGTTTCTTGTGTCATGGTGTTTTGAATATGCTATCTCATCTCACAGTGTAGTAAATATAAATAATGATACGTATGCTCGTATAATAATTTTTTTCACTTAATAGAAGATAATAGACTTGGTAAAATAGGCCAAGAAGAACGTTTAAAGCTAATTGTTACCAAGTTTCAAAACGGATACTTTTAGAAATATACTGGAACCGGATATATAGAGATGACGCCTTTGGCAATTTGCTTCAATTTTTTTTTACCATTTAGAATTAGTTCCCGAATCTTAGAAACTTGATTTATGTTTTTCTTTTTTAAATTATTTGCCTTCCCACCAATATTTTCAAATATATTTTGTGTCATTACTCATGTTTTTCACGAAACTTCTCGAGATGCCGGCGTTCATTGACCTTTCAATATGCTGTCCATTTTTTGCGTGAAAACTATGATTACTTGCTAATTGATTTTTATCATTCTCAATTCATGCATTGTCATCTTTCACGCTGAAGATTGTAGCTGTACAAAGAGTCAACTTTTGCGTGTTTTCCTGATGGTGAATGAGCTTTGCCATTAAGGGCATGCAAGGAAACTGGCTGAAATCAGAAGTCCATTGAGGATTTAGACGGTGACCCTGTGTGCAAAACTACGGGTCGGAGGAAGAGTATGTCTTCGTGCACTACACAATGCTCGTATTAGTGACGTTGCTTGGGTGCGTTTGGGTGGTAACGCGGTGTAATTATCGGGTCGCATGTAGTTTTTATAGCATTGCACTTGCTAAGCAATCTTGGGCACTATGTTGAAGTACATAGAATTGCCCTTAATCTCCCATAAACTCGAAAAAAAATCAGCGCGCGAGAATTGACTTTTGAGAGCGAAAAACATGATAACCAAAAAAAGAATTCCGGGTAAAAATTGCTTGACCCTTGTGGAAGTGGAATAATAAATTGAAATTCCTACCATTATCCCATTATTCTCAAGTTGATGCCGCGTGGCTCTAATTGAAATGATTGCAAGAGCCGTTGCTTTCGGTGATGTCATGTAAGTGGTTTTTATGATGTGGTAGGGTTAAAAAAAATGTTTCCTTGTGTTACTCGTTGATGTTTTAAAAATATCAGGCTTGTGTCTGTTGTGCATCGTGCGAGGCCACGGACAAAGCCGAATGCTCGGCTTAGTAAACTCCTAATACTCCTCTAAATATGACCTTATAATTTATAGTGTGTTGATTCCTTCACCCGTTCGCTTATCCTTGGCCCTTGGGAAATTCACTCGTGGGTTTTGCTGAGCGTGCCATTGCGGTTCACGGATTCTCTTTTGGGATCCGAAATATTTGCTTGTCACGCCACCCAGCCTGTCACAACATTGCAAGTACAGTAAAGACGCTTGCGTGCCCGGAAACTCCTCGGGCAATTTTTCTGCGTTATGCCTTCTTGCCAAATAAACTCTTGCTTCGCGACACAAGTGAAAGAACTATCTGTAAAAAGTGGAACCTGAAATCACAAACACGATCGTTCTCTAATTACGGCCCTGAAGTGAGTGGTCTTTCACTCGATACTTTAGGTATTTGGCAGGAATTTTCTTTAACGTTGGGGCATAATTGTGGAAGTCACTCTAAAATAATTGGAACGACTGCATCATCTTCGAAAAACCACATTTTATATCAGTGCATGGAGCGACCTGACGGATCAAATAAAAATGCAGTTTTTCACTAACAATTCCACCACATCTCGCCTGACACCTCCTTATTCATTTGGAAGTAAATTAGAATAAAAAAAAGTATCCGGCGTGTGAGAAAGATCAATTCTTAGATAGGATTTATATCTAACAGTATTTAAGTTGCAAGAACCTCCTGTGGTTACTTTTTTACGTGTAGACATTTATTTTGAAATGGAAATTTTCATGAAATTGGCATTACCTCGGCTAAAATTTAAAAATTGGTGGTCAAGTGCAGTGACGCACCCACGCCAAAGGAGCCCTGCCCCCTCCTTCCCTTGGCTCTCTTCAGAACCCAAATTAATCTTTAATTTACAAGTCAAAGTCACATGGTAGCAGCAATTGGAAGAATAGGAAAAACTCATTACATCATTTTACTCGAGTATGACTAGACCAAAGGTGGTCGTATTTGTTGAATAATTGTTGCATATAAGAAAATATGGCCTACTGTAGCATTCAAAATTTACTGATTAAAATAATTTTTGGGTAAACTTTGCAAAAAATCGGACAGATAGCGCCATAAAATTTTACTGGGTGCGTTACTGGTCACAATATACCTGGGTAGAATGTTGAACGGCAATGGAAATAGTGAAGTTGGAAAGAGAATCGCACTGACGAAAGTGGTGTTAACGCGTAGAAACGGACTAATTTCTGAGTCATTGAGTTGGGTGGGAAAGGAAAGAGTGGTGAAAAGCCTAATATGGAGCGTGGCTTTTCATGGCGCCGAAACATGGACTTTAGCCTTTTAGCTGGATATTTTTCATCGATAATGCTGGATTAACATTCATTTTTTCCATAATAGTTTGACACAAGTAAAACATGAACTTGGAACTAGTCATTAAAACTGAACATTGACTCATCTGCAGCGGAAAACTTTTATCTGTGTAAAAATCACAGAAACACAGAGGATGAAAAGTTAAGAAATTTGCGAGATATACTGGGTAAGATGTACCAATAACCATGATCCGCTGAAATCGCGGGACCCGCAGGGAAAGGTTAGATTACAAGCCCATGGCAATCGTAGCATACGGATGCGGAGGGTTAAGGAAAGAGGATGGAAACAGACTGTTGGGTTTTGAGATTTGGATAAGGAGAATGATGTAGAGGAAAGAATGGGTGTAAAGAAGAACAAAAGAAGTGCTATGGATGGTAGGGAAGAAAAGTAAATTGATTGAGGAAATGAGAAGGCAGAGGAAGTGGATGGAGCAAGTAGTAAGAGGCAAGGGTTGTTGAGGAAAGTGATAGAGTTTTTGGGTAAGCGGGGTAGAAAAAGAAGAACGGGAGTGAAAGGCAGAATAAGACTAGGCAGAAAGTATGAGGAATCTATTAAGGACTTCGTATGAAAGAGAGTTGTCGTGGGAGGGATTTTATATCCATCTAAACCTACTTTAGTTGGTAGAACGCGACTAATGAATATCTTTGAATCCAGGCGAGTTTAATTTCGAATAAGCCATGAAGTAACGGTCATGAAAGACATCCAGTAAAATCACGAAAGATCTATTAAGCGGCAAGTGAGTTTTGGAATTGCAGCTCACGACCGCTGGGGCAAAGCATTTTAACGTCCAATGGTGCCACACAAGAGCAGTTTCAAGCTCGTTGCTCATCCCTTCGTGAAGCGTTAATACCCTTCCCGTGAACTCTTTTTAACTTGCCTTTACGCTCCATTCGAGCCCAAGCGTAGAGTTTTTGCTGTCGGGGCCCGACCTGCGTTTTTTTGCAGGATGACGTGGAAAACAAGTGGTATCGTTACGCTGCAGAAAAGAGTAGGAATGCCATTCGGTTCCCGCGCGCGCATATGAGAGAAGAGGCAAACGTATCATTTCCCGCTCAGATTTTTCCCCCCGTAATTAGGCCCTTACAAGGAAAAATAGAGACGCGAGTCACGTGACCCAGGGTCGTACCTCATCCGTGTCCGGTAAGGGCATTTCGTTCCGCTTTGACATCCCGTCCAATTTCGTCCTCGCGTCCCTTTTCCCGTCCGGTCGTGTTCGCCCATGGGAAACACTCCGATTGCACGAACGGTGGTGGGCTTATCCAAGTTACCTGCCGGCGAAAATTCACGATGTTTGCGAGGTGAATGGCGTCGACGGCAAAAAAATGAAAAAAAAAATGAATAGAGAGTGCGTTAAGAGATGCCCCCGGGGGTTAACAAGGCAGACTCGCATTCGTTCGGTCAAAGGTGGGCCTGTCCTGCGACGCTCGCGGACGATTGGCACGGGTAGGTCAGAGAGGATTGTTAAGCACGAAATAATCCCAGCTTTGTCCAGAATTATCTGACCGTGAGCCCTTTTCTGCCAATCAGCGTGGGAAATCCGATTGACTGGATCGTCAATTCCAGCGTCAGCGATCTTTTGTGTGTGCGTGCCGGCGTTACGATACTTGCCGTTTTCGAGCGTCATTGCTTTGAGATTTGAACTTATTTGAATACGGCGTTGTATTTTCACGTTTTTCCTCCTGGAGTTACACGTGTCAGTCACGGAAAAAAGAGAAAAATTTGTCTCTGAGTACGGAATGTGCATTCTCTCGGTTCCCCCCACAATATATATTCCCCTTCGCGTATCAATAAAACTCACGTGCGTGCTTTTTATGATGCTTTCTTCTTTTCTTGGCCATTTGCCAAATAGGGTAGTTTCCTTCATCAAAGAAAACAGACTTCATTAATTGCGATTTGTGCCCTGCCATAAATGTATTTAATTTACGCAAAAAGTTTGTATTGAGAAATCCCAGTTTACTAGAGAATTAAATGTTAATTTTAAGGCCATTTGAAAAGGCTCTGAAATGGCGGGGTGCGCTGCCTTCAAGCTGACGTAACAGGTAGGTAGTTTACGCTGCGAAGCATAGGAAAATTCGTCTCCTGAACTTACCGTTGTATTTCAGGGCCCCTCAGCTCTAGTGAATATTTATTAGTATTAACCTGTAAAAACTATCAATGTTGGAAAAGAATTCTCAGTTAAACATGGTATTATTAGTCAATTTATAGGCTCAAGGACGTCCTGCTCACTGTGTCTTCTGCTACGACGAAGCATGGCGTGAAGGTCGTGCGGCGATAGGCGAACTACATGATATGCTTGTGAAAGGAATACTAGCAGATTTTAAATGAATCAACTGCATAAGTAATGTTAAATAAATGAATAAAAGTTGATTATAATTAATTAACGGAATAAATATGCCTCCAATACTTGTTCATAAGCTTTAACGGAGTGCGGCGTCTATTTGGAAGCGTCCGCAGCACCACCTAGTGGCAGGTAGAGGAAATAGTTTGCCGTCACACGTAGGATTAACCGGCATGCAATAGTTTGCCGTCGCGTTTTCGCGCCATTGATTTTTTTCACTTTTTAATTAATGAGGAAAAATACTTAACGTCATTCAAAAATCGAACGGCTTAAAACACGTACTCCAGAGGTTATAAACTTTCGATCAAGACAATAAAAAAATAATAGGAAACTACCCTATTAGGATATTGATTCTTTCCTACTTGTATACCAATAGCAATAACTCCCATATCATACACTTTCTACGATATAATTTACTGTACAAAGTACAATCATGGCGCTCTACCTTTGTGTTACCTTCTAGATACACTTCAGAACTAACGACTAACATTAAAGATTTCCAATTGCTAATTCGGGTTAGTAGTAGGCTACTTTTCTTGTAACCAATGGTCTCCGGTTCGACCCCAATCGAGTCAAAAGAGTCCCCATAAGAAATACATGTAAAGGGATTTTTTACAGCTTGCAGCCATTTTTTTAATTTGAAAATTTTAATTAGAAGTACATTATGCACAAACTTGAGATGCACACCTTCCAAAGGTTAATTCAATAAATATTCTTATTAATATCGCCGGATGTTGATTTCGCATCATCAAAATTACTAGTAATTAAGTAAAATATGTCGATATCTTGTGAATTTTTTCCAGTTTAAACACCCCTGCCCCCTTGACGACTGGAGGTATTGGTGCGTTGTGAAGTAGGATGTAGGCTTGTTCATAGGCATATTCATTTGCATAAAACTCGAGAGCAAAATATAGTACAGTATTCAAAATTTGAAGTTACATAAATATCTTCCTTGCGCAATTAATAGGTTGACTTTCATGTAATAACAGACTACTGTTCAATTCCAGACGAATGAAAGCGTTCCCATGCCATGCACACGTAAAGGTCTTATTGCTTGGCGCAATTATTTCATTTGGAAATTTTAACTAGAAATATTCATTGCAAAAACTTGGGAAGCACACTAGCCGAAATATAATTCAATAACGATTCTTACTTTTATCGACGAATACTGATTATGGTTAAAATTACGAGAACTTTGAATATTCCTGCGGAATTTTCTGAAATTTTACTGTTCAAACAGCCATTTACCATGGTGACCGAAGGCTTTGTTTACAAATAAGTTGGATATGGTTCGTCGACTGACAATGAGACGTTCGTTTGTGTTTCTGTATTTATTCCTTTGTATTATTTGTACTGATTTATCGCTTTTCCTGTTCGTCTGTATACTTGCATGTGATTTTTCGTTGCTGGTATTAGTCTGTTTTAAGGATTATTTATTTATATGATTTCCTCTTTTGCTCACGCGATCTGCTTGCTCTTTTGATCAAGTGATATCACGATATTTCGAATTCATATCGCGAAACCGATATATCGACGCTTCTGCGATATCAAGTTGATATCCAAGTGCGATATTCAAAACAGCTCAGCCCCAACTAATAGTCACCCCTCTGTTACAAAGTCGCAAACACGATAAATACTCATCTTAATTTTACCTACTTGAAGAATTTGGCATACTCTCTAATTTAGAATTTCTCAATATATCCCCATTTCGCATGATCAAATGAAGTAAAACGGTACAAATTGGGCTCGACTAAATTCCCTTATAAATTCCTCGAATTAAATATTGATGTTTCGGAATCTTCATATCAGCCATCTCTTTGCTGGGTGATTTATTGTCAGATAACATGTTCTTACAATGGTACCTGCACTTTTCACCTTCGTGCGCCCACATCTTTCACCCCTGAGTGGCGTAGAACGGAAAATCCCGCGCCAGGCGAAAATGGAAGCTTTTCGAAATTTCATAACGGTAAGGACCTGTGATATTTTTGAAGCACGGAGACGAGTCGCTTCCCCTCGAAGGGACTGTTATTAATGATTTCGCAAGTTGAGACAGGGTTTGATGGTGTGCGTTACTCTTTTCCATATTTTCCGGATGGTTTATCCTTAGTCGCTATTTCATTCTTCAGGGCAACATGTATACTATACAAAAACATACATACTCTACACCAAAAACCTCCAAGGGCCTCAGCTTCAAATTTAATCCGACAGATGAAAAGCTGAACTTTGTATGCTCCTCACAAAGCAACCTAGTGTGTATTTCAAAGGCATATAAGCCAGTTATCTACCCCCGGAATTTAGGGTGAGAAGCTAATCCTTTTGCTATATTCACTGCTCCTTAATGCATGGCAGTGAAAATAGCTTCATCATCATCGGCCAACAATCCTATAGGATTGGTTTGACGCAGCCCTCCACTCGATTCTTCTATCACTCTAGCTCTTCATATTTACGTGATTCCTCTCTTTCCTACCCTTCACGACCTGATCCATATATCTCTTACGAGGCCTTCCCTTGCCGTTCTTCCCGTTCCCTTTTCCCTAGACGATTGTCTTCATCAGGCCATCGTGTCTTAAGATACGACCGATTAGGTTGCCCCGTCTTCTTCTTAGAGCTTTCAGCAGACTTCTCCTTACTCCCACTCTTCTTAAGACTTTTTTATTTTTCACTCGGTCGATCCATTGTATCTTCATCATTCTTCGGTAGCACCACATTTTGGATGCTTCCACCCTTTTTTTCTCCACTGCTGTCATCGTCCATGCCTTACTGCCGTAAAGAAATATGCTCCAGATGTACGTCCTGATGAATTGTTTCCTTGCTGCTACGCGTGTATTTCCAGATGTATGTAGATTCTTCTTTTGGAAAATCTCATAATTCCTTGATATCGGTTTTGCTAGGTGTGGAGTGTCACCTGTATTCTGCGAGTGAAGCTTTTTTGCATTTCCCAATCGTCAAGCATGCCGTTCTTTTCCCTCACGCGCATTGAGCGACATCTTCCTTTATATGAGGGGTGGCCTGCTACGATCGGCTACGATCAATTTTGTCACCCTTGAAATTTTGGGTGCTTGGGATTTAATTCGTGCAGTGCCCACCTATAATGAATCTACTGTTTCCCTTTGCTCAGCTTACCGTCTTCATCACAATTCAAGCCTTCATCTCATAAACTCATTCAATACCTACCCATTATCCTTGGCCCGGGATCTGTTCTTCTCTCAAAATTGGCTTCATGTAATATTTGCAATTTTTATGTGGATTTAAGCTGATCCGGAATTAATGGTATCATATAATATTTAATTTTATCCTCCATTTACGATGCCATTTAAATTCGGTCTAGGTATCGTGTAAAATTTTGTAAATTCTTTAAGTTTCTTTGGCCCATTAAGAATGGAAAAGGCGGGCCTCATATGAGATGTATGGAGCAAGTGGTAAAGGATATAAAAGAGAAAAATTACGTCGATATAAAGAGGTTGGCTGATAGAAGAATCGAGTGGATGGCTGCGTCAAACCAATCCTAGGATTGTTGACCGATGACGATGATTCAGTTATTATTATGACTTGTAGATGATTAGTGAGAATGTCAAGCCTTGACGACGATGAAGGCGATTCCGCCCTTGCTTTTTTTTGACGTGCTGGGTCAAACTCCTCTCCTAACTAGAAACAAAGGAGATGTGTTTACGAAGGGAAGGGAGAAAGTGGAGAGGAACCCAAGGGTCAAGAGTGAGCGCGCCCTTGATTTGGGCACCTCGAAAACCGACAAGTGGGTTCAAGGGTCCTTCGCCACCGTAAGGCCATCTTCTGGCCGCCGTGCTGTTGTCATGGCCTCAAGGTGGGCAATTGAGGGCAGTAAAGCGAATTGGTAACTATACAGCGGTGCACTCTCTTTAAAACTTAAATTGTAAAGCAGACAATTTTTTAGAAAAAACGATGGCAAATACCTTTCTAAAATGGTCGTTCCGTCACTTTTAACCTTGGCTCTTTGATTGAAATTTATTCTTAAAAGAAAACACATATCTTGTCCACAAGAATATGTTTCAAGCTTCCTTGATCGTAATTTCATTTAGTAAATATAGGAAACGCATTCTCGTATTGAGATATGCTTCTCGACAAATCCGCTGTCTTTTGCCTTATGGCCTGAGAAAATATCTTCCAATTGGTAATAAAAATCAATGATTCATCATCATCAATATTCAACAATATTTGAATTAGTTTGACGCAGCCCTCCACATGGGATGGCAGGTCGCATGTCGTAAAAATGACATGTAACTGAAAAGAAATTTTGCGAAATAATAAAATCTGGTGCACTATACTTAGGAAAGAATTATATTTCTTTTGCGTCGTTTTCGTGTTTTTCTCCAAGCAAACTGTAAGTTTTCATGTCTTAGAAAGAAGAGGGCCTTTTTTTTTTAGGAATATATGTTTTGGATTTTTTTAAGGTAATTGATTTATAAATCTTTGTTGAGTTTATAAAGCTTTATAGTCACGCGACATTTATCAGTGTCTTGAAAATCGACTCCTGGTTGTGTTGAGAGTGCTCTCGTTGGTGGGTTTTATTAATCGAGTAAATTCAATTATTGTTTTCATTTAAAATCCATTTAAACAATTGTTAATTATGTGATAATATAAGTACGTAACATAGGAATTATTCCTTAGAATTTTTGAATCTCTAAGCGATTTTCACTTATATTTCTTGATTCAAACTGATTGCACGAGAAAATGATTTCGATCCGTCGAAAGAAGGCAGATCTACGTGTCGACAATAGGAAGGGGAAGATTAAGGTTACAAGATGTCTCTTACGGGGAGAGAATTTTGAGAGTGGAGGCGAGTTGAAATGCCGAGAATAAGAGAGGAAGTAGGGTGGATATTACGGGCGCGCAGATTGGATGCGAAGGAAGTCAAAGGGTTTGAGCCTTTTATTTTTTTTATAAGGGCTGAGAAATTTCAAGAAACTGGGGCTCTGTAAGAAATTGGCAGAGCGGGTCGCCCGCTTGCAAGGATATTAGGGATCCTGGACGGAACTCCTGGGCATTAACGAAAGGGATGCGCTCGCGAGTGGTACGGCGTAAAGGAGGATCCAAAGCATTGCGGATGGTAGGAGTCAGGTCATATTTTGTGCGCTAAGGAAAGGTCGCAGAGGTGGTTGGATGACGGATGGGTGCCTAATCCTACCGTTCTTAAAGGAATATTCCTTCTGGAAGTAATTTTCGACTTGAGAAGCAGGTGTTGAACTGAATTTGTCTGAGGGAGTATGTTAAAGATGATGGATTTTACTTGCAACGAAATTTGCTTCATATTGAAGATATCACGTGTTAACCTAACATTATTTGGTTAATCCTTACATTGGGGCTCTACGTTTTAAAGAGAAGCCTTTGGATATGAGTCAGTCTGAGCACTGATACAGGTTGCACCGTGTCAGAAATTCCCGTGTTAGACTACGGTAACGTGCTGGCTTAGTAACTTAAAGGTGGTGGGTTCGATTCTTGCATAATGAAATTTGTGCTAGGCCTGTATTTAGAGCTTAGTAACCCACTACCTTTAAGTTACTAAGGTGGCGCGATGTAGCCTCAGCTGCTGGAGTGCCTGAATGTGTTTACGATCAGAAGCATATGAAAGATCCGGAATCAAGAGTTTTACTAGTTTTCATTTCAGGAGTTTGTTTTTTGTAGGGTTTTATTGTGTTCAGACCAACGGCTTACCTCGTGCATTACACTCATAATGAAAAACAACTCTTCCAAAGGGAAGAGCCCCTGTTTCCATGGTAATCGATAAATCTCACCAATTGGTCAGTTGCCTGCCTCCAGTCTTTATAGTTTTTTTATAATTATAATCGAGGTCATTAAGGGCGTGTTAACTCGAATAGGTCGTTCTTAATCTTGTACGTACCGCAGTGTACTCCAGTTGTCCAGTTTGTTTTCTGTTGTTTATTCCTTTCAGATGTTTAGGTGAAGACTGACATTCTCCAGTAAATTTCGTAAAATACAAGTAGATGGCAACTGCGGGCATCAGAAGTAATCTGTCATGACAATGCCTCAGGAGAATAATGTTTTAACACAGTCAATATCAAATTCCGTTTTCCTGCATAAACTTATATTTTATATTCGAGCATGCTCGTGAAATACTCTCCTGTTAACCCACTACGGGTTTTCCTCTGCTTTTTTTGTCGTTTTTTCCTTGAAGACTTCAAATCGTCACCTTTAGTTGAAAATTTACTCTTTCTGCTTTTTTCTTCCTGGTCCTACAAACTCAAGGCTGACATAGTCCAATTTAGCATATATTTGTCCTAACAATTGTTACGCGATAGACATCGAGCTATGTGATGGCAATTTCACGGAGTGGGCGTCGAAAATGAATGTTCAATAACTTATTTTGAGAGAAATACATCCGTGTTGGGTTATCGATTTGTGAACTTAATGACTCTGGAAATTTTGGTTATGAAAGGAAAATTTACATTGCGATTGAACCACGGGTTTAAGGTGGTGAAAGTGAACTAGAGTGTAAAAAAACGGATCAGTCATGCTGTTTTTATGATAAACAGGACGGATAAGATCGAGGTTCACTAGATGTTTAAAATCGCTTTACAGCTACCTCAAAAGAAGTGACAATTTATGATGCCAAGTCGTGAAACTAATAATCTCACGTTCGACACAGGAGGGATGTTACGCTCTCCGGATAATGTTCACTTTGCGTCATTGATCTTAATCAACGGGATGTTGTTGGGAATCTGGAGGGCTTTGAACCGCCATAGCCTCGAATCCTTTCTTTCGAAAAGCTGAGATCTTGCAGCGCATAATATTATCGAGAAGGATTCCCCAGCTATAGTAGTATATTACGCTATTTTTAACTTAATCTTTTATACAGGCTTCTCCCATGTCGCAGTGGTTCGTTAGGGAAGAACTTATAAGAAATCATACTGACATAAGGTCGTGTTCTTTTTATTTATGTTTTTTTTTCAATGATATTTCTTTCCTTCTTTGATGCGTAAATATTCTCTTCCGTATTCTTTCTCATTTAATATGACCTGTAATTATTATATCTCCTTTCAGAATCGGAAATTCTAAAATTACACCTTACTTCCCTCTATACTAACTTATCCCATCAAAAATTCGAGAGTATTAAAGAGAAAAGAGAAACATATCCACATGTAGAACAATTAACTAGTCCGAATATGATCCGACAGATGGCGGGTCTGTAATGACACTGAATTTAGGAAGAATATCTTATATTCTATCCAAGAAGTGCTATGGGTATTGGATCAATTATATCTTTTCCGGTAGTGTATGAATGACTCTTGAGGGAAGGCTTCATGTCAACAACGATTTTCTTTTCGCTGTAGCTTACTCCTTAAAATATATCTGTTGATAATTTGAGGAACGTCTCAATGTGTTTTATCGCTAATAGAATTTAAATTCATTGAGTCAAAAAATTTTGTTCATAAGTCTAAGTACATAAGTCTCTTAAGTTTTATTAGCTCTTTGACCTCAATAGTATAAACAATCACTGTTATTTGAGTTTTCAAAAATATATGCTAACACTGATAACTGTTAGCGGCTGCTTCAAAATTCATCTGGAAATTCTGTTGTTTATATTGAATATCCAGAAAAAATTAGGGAGATGGGTATGTTTACTTGCGGTGCTCGCAGAAGAAATGATTTTCTGTAGCAAGTATGTACGTGTAAAATGAAATTAACGAATGGAAATCGAGCTTCGTCAAGAAAAGACTGGTGAAAATCCTGGAATGGACGTGGCATTAATTGCATGGCATTTACTCGTGAACATTGAGGAAAGGGAATGGAAATAGGCTTGAGGCTTTTAATTTGCGGTTCAGGTGATATACGAAGAAGTCATTGCGAAGGAAAACTGAAAATGCCGAGAATGCGAGGAGAGAGAAAGTCGATATTGAGGGAAATTAGAAGAATATGAAGCGGAGGGAACATGTAATAGGAGGCGATGATTCTTAGAAGGATATGAGAGACGAGAGAGTTCTTGGCAAACGAGAACGAAGGAGGCAGAGAATTGACTTTTTTAATGGTATTACGTGGGATAAAAGTACATCTACATCAACTGAGTGTTCCCATAGCTACCTCGAGGGTGTATGGCAGGGAGTAAATATTCACAGATAATTCACTGCATACACACAGTACGCAGAGCTGAAGAAGAATATAATTTGAAGTATAGGTATATCCTGATCCATACGAATATTCAGAAGTATTTCGAACCCTTCAAAACTTACCCTAATTGATGGAATCCTATTAATTAAAATATTTAATTACCCGAGAAAGCTATACGGTGCTCAGATTTTCTTTTTTTTTCTTTTAGAGTTTAGGCGAGGAGAGATGTTTGGAAGGGCGTGAGAGCAAAGGAGGCGGAAGTATGGGATTAGTGGCGAGTGGAGAGGATTAGGTGTAAGGGGGATCGAAAGGGGACTTGTAAGAGATTAGGGCGGCTCAGGGGGGGAGGTGGCAGGGGGGAGTGGGGCAGGGAGGAGTGTTGCTGCCCCGCCTTTACCGGGTGACCCCTCGTTCCCGTCTGTTCGACGGCGGCATTGGCTCCCTTTTTCATCCCGACTTTGGCCCATACCCCCTTCTCAGTTTCAACAAAGTCTCACTCACTCTGTCAGGGTTCTGCCACCTCTCCTTTTCCAATCCAGGCTTCCCCATCCCCTCCCTCCAACCTCCAATACTCCGGTGTGCTCTCACCTTTTTTTTCAGGTGATTCAGGTCGTAAAATTAATTAATGTGTTATCTGCCTCACGTTTCTGGTGTTCGCAGAAAAAATTACCGTTATAAGAATCTAACCTGACCCTGCAACTTTTCCTGCGAACCAGAGTTGGCATAGGGAACCTCCATGCTGAAAAATAGGTGGCACTTGAGAGTGAAAACTCTGTAAAAAGGCTTGGCATTGGCGGTTGGTTGGACGAATAGTTAATTTTTTATCCTTGTACACCTTTATTTTGCAGTTAAAAATGCTTAACATGTGGTAAAACCAATTAAATGCTTTAAAAAGTATTTGGGCAGAAATTAATATAATTTCCACGAAAAATTAAAACTGTATTCGAATATTTCCAGTAAATGAACTATTAATAATATACGAGCCCCTCTAAGTTTCAGAGTATTAGGGAGTTGCTATGATGCAATTGAATTGGTCGATCAAATGAACAGGCTTTTATTGGAATCAGAAATCCAACGAATCTTTTGGAAATTCAGATAAATGGATAACCTTATCATACGTATTTTTGAGCTGCTATTTTGAATGAAATAGCGACCGCGCTATGCGTTATAATAGCGGCAAAAGTCACTGTTTTCAGGATGATAGCAACCTAGTTGCTATGGCACGTTATAAAATTAAATAAATTGAACGGTTGTAAAAATATTTAATTTTTATGATGATAAATAGCTTTTTCGAATGAATTCCCTGGCTACTATAAAATACTATAGCTAAAAATTTGTATTGCTAATCAGTTGCCATTCACTTTCTATTACAGTGAAAAAATAATAAATGAAGTTCCATTGCTTAATGATTTGTGAAGACCAGATGAATCTAATGAATTTGGTTTCTTACCCCGGATCGGTGCCGTACCAATGTATTAAAGATACATTGAGCCGGAGAAATACGTGAATTTTCCACGCAGGGAAATGAATGATATATACCTACACATATTGTACTTCATTAAAGTCTGCTGCTCATGGCTATGGTGAAAGCCGTGAACCTGTCCCAAAAGAGTGTAAACATTGCTTGGCATTGGCTGCCGGAATTTCTGTTTTCTGTTTACGCTTCTCATACCTGAAAGGGCAGGATTTATTATAGCGATCCAGAGCTGGGCAATTTATAGCCCATCTTGATTCAGAATAGATTTTCAGGCTATAAGGGCCTGTGGGAGAGCGCGATCATGAAAAAGTGGCCCCAGATTCATAATAGTAACAGCCTTGGACACGATGGTGTCGTTATAGCTATCGTTAAGAAATAAGTGAAATTGAAGACGAGGAGGAAAACCATGGATAATATAAAGAGAGTAAGTGGTCAAGAGCGGTAAGAGATGCGTTTTGTGAAGGTATTAGTGTATGGGAGAATCAGTTTCAAGGCTACGCCAAAATAAGGTTAGGATAAATTTGCGTTGGTTATGATGATAGTGCCAAAAGAAGGAAGTAGTCGTCATTTAGGTGAACCAATTTATGTTGAAATTAGATTATTTGAATTTTCATTGCAAGTTGGCAATTGATGCCCATAGTTCCACCGTACGTAGAAGCGAGGTCGGTAATGCAGTCTGTCAACATAAATACCCCGGGTTTAAATCCCGCTTTTTGACGCGGATGTCGTATTTGTTTTCGGAATTAGTTTCTCGTTAAATAATGAGATATCTTCTCAGCTGTTGGAACTACTACTGCTATTGTGAACGTTTTCGCATTGTGATTTCTAAAAAATAGTTGAAAAACTTCGACTAATGTAAAAATAAACTCAGCTTTTAATTTGCTATGTTTGTGTATTGCGGAAGCAGTTTTATTAATTAACGTGAATAATAGGTTGGAATTTCCCATTTCTTTTGGCCCGCACATTCACCAGGCGACCTTTACGAAGATGGTTCCCTTTCCATTTCTCTTCTCCTATTACTCCCTGCCCACACGTCCTTGCTCTGCCAAATGAAATTTTCTGGAATTCGTATCTCGGCTTTTCTCGCAGCTCTGGGAGTGCTGCGGTGACCATGATTGCTTACTGCCTCGCTTGAGGGACGGCATGAGCGTTTGTCTTCACCACAGCCGTGGTAGATATTACACGTGACCCAGGAAATCTAAATATACATAATACTATATAAATCTATCCATCTATATAAATTGCCAAAAAGGAAGATGGAATGGGCGATAACAGGTAAAAATATAGATTGGGTGTGGTGGATTTTTATTATGTTGTGCTAGTGATGTTGTCGTGGAAGTTGTGCGGGAAAAATGAAATTGCTCAACCTTCCTATTCGATGGTACATACATCTCTCTCACTCCTGCCTTTCCTGCTGATGCATGTGCTCCAGGAGGAAATGAGAGCGCACGGGAAAATTAGGAAACATTTCTTCTTCTCCGGTTTCACTCTTCGTTGGGTTGGCCTGAAGTAGATTTCCATTTATCACGATTTTTAGCTAACCTTTGCGGTTATTGATAGGATAGCGTAGCTCCTTCACTAACTCATCCAAGTAATGAGTTCTAGGTTGCCTCTCCGGCTCTTTTCTTCTGTTGCACCTCCAATATTGTACCAACAAACCTCCCGTGTTTCTTTCTCCTCCTATACTCGTAATATATGAAGTGTCAGCCTCAAAATCATACGATTATAATTGTGGTTGTATGAAGTTAAATTCATCTTAAAATAAACCTTGCAGTCTCAACAGTTTTCCATCGGAGTCATTAAAATTTCCATTTGGCAATTTATTTTCATTTATTGATGTTTTTTTCACGATGCGTGATGCTCTTACTGTGTCCTATTTATTCCCACTATAAAATATTTATTTGTTTTATCCTAAGTACTTGTTGCATCCTTGAGATGCAGCTACCAGATCGAAATTTTATCTTCAATGAAATGTTCACAGGAGCACCTTCGCGCATTTCCCCTTTTCAATTTATCTTTCTTTTTTTCAAGTGTGCCGCAAATGTTTCGAATGTAATTTCTCAAAGATAGGTATGCAGTAAGATAAGTGACGCCTAAGTCTATGCTCCTCGGCGCTTTCATCTACTCCACTAACGTTGCAAATTTGAGGTTGATTTTTACCTCCTTGCAAGAAATGTGTTATTGAATATTCTCTTTAGATGTAATTCCAGCCCCAAGTATGACTCCAGAAAATAATAATGAGATATGAGAATAAGCGGCTATGAGAATATACATACATATAAGCTATGAGAATATACAAACATATATATAAGCTATGAGAATAAGCGGATAAGAGTAAGCGGCTGAGAAAATATGTGTTGAAACTTTCATTTGTAAACCTGTACTATTATGCCTTAAACATCGAATACAGTGCAGTAATTCTGAGTTTTTTTACATTTCTTAAACGAAGAGAATATTATTCAGTTTTGTATCGTTACGTAACTTATATTGGGTACGTTGATATATTTGATCGAAACGTGAGCAGAGTAGGCTATATCTTCAATGCTTATAAGACGAGTAAGTATTAAAAATATTTCGTCGGACAATTTAAGATCCATGAGCTCCATTGGACATTTTTCCACCACGTACGTTATTGATTTTGTCCACCTCCCTTTCAGCAGTCATTTCACTGGAAGAAATATGCTCGGGGTTTATATTTGGTTTCAGCTTATATATTCTTATTTTCTTTTTATTGCCATTTAAATGCAGTTACTATGCAACAACGTATCAATGCAGTAACTAAATTACCTCAATATATGAATGGTAAATGGTGACGTGGTAAATCCCATCGGAAGTGGGTTCTTTGTCCATTGTCGCATTCCTGCGCTACATGTTCTACTAAACGTGTCAGATTCGTTTTTACCGTGACAGTTAAAAAAAATTTAGATTCTCTATTGTACTTTGCTGTTGATGGAAAATTCTCATTTTTTTATCAAAGCGCATTAGAGTGTTTGTCATCGCATCGAAGTTTATGAAAACAATGGAATCAAAATTGATGACTTGATATTTTAGTGATGCAACTCCTAGCTTAAAACCCTATACAAAAATTGGATTCATTCATTATTCTTTTGTAAGTAACGTTTGAGGTGCCGTGGAAAAGGACGCGAATCGAAATGGTATGGCGAGGAAGACTCGACTCTAGTTAATCGGAGACTTGCCAGGCCTTCGCCTGATCTCTCGCAGTCATCGAGTGAAAGCAACAGGGACTGCTGATGGCGTCGAATTCCACGAGAGATAAATTCTAGATGGCTTCGCCTCGCCGTTTGGTGGATTTCCAACTTCAGTCCTATCTGTGCCGCATTTAATCTCGGTGGGAACAGATGTCACAGCCAGATTTTGGTTGGCAGCGGCTTCACAAACAACTCGAGTGCCGCGAAGGGCGGAAAGACGACGAAATTACAAGGCCAAGGTCACGGTGAGCAGGAGAGCAGGGAGCCACGTGTCTTGAATTCGATTTTCATGTTATCGAAGGATTGTTTTAGTACATCTATTCTACATCTACATAATACCCTGCAAGCCACCACAAGGGTGTGTGGCAGGGGGTGATTGCTCACCAAACATGCACTACATATCATGCATAAAAAAGGAATAGTATTAATATAGTAGTCAGAACTACACTATTTAAAAAAGATAGAAATTGCAAAGCAAACATGCAAAAACATTCTGTTAGTAGGGTTAGCTTTAAGTACTCATACCAACATGCAGCTACCAATGCTATTCATTGCTACTCTCCGATAGGACATATTTACCGTTATTCGTATCTCTTATTGTGCGAGGGTAAAGGACATTTTGAATCGGTCAGTTCGGCAATCAATTTCTCTAACTTTATGATTATGGTCCAGTCTGCCATAGTAAGTTGGGGTTCGTAAAATATTTTTAACATCATCACTGAAAATATTGCCTTGGAATTTGTGGAAGAGATTAAGTCTAAATTTCAACCTGCGATCTGACAATGATTCCCATTTCAATTCATTTAATAGACTGGTTACGCTAATATAATTATCGTATCGTCCCTTTACAAATCTTGCCGATCTTCGCTGCACACGTTCAAGTTCATTACTTAGACCGATTTCGTAGGGATCCCATACACTGGCAGCATATTCCAAATGAGGTCTAACAAGGGAAAAGTAGCTGATTTCTCGTACATGATCGTCACATTTACCCAATACTCTTTTAATGAAACCCAGTTTGCGATTCGCTTGACCCATTATTTCACGAATGTGTTTACCCCAGGAAAGATCATTTGTCAGTCTTATTCCAAGATATTTAATGGATTCCACGTTTGTTAATTCATTATTACTTATTTTGTAAGTGCTAGGGGGAGAGCTATTCTTTTTCCAAAAATTCATTACAAGACATTTCTTAAAGTTTAATTCTAACTGCCATGTATCACACCAAGTTTCAATTGCTTGTAGGTCAATATTTAAATATTCTTTATCATTCGGGCATAGAATTTCCCTGTACACAACTGCGTCATCGGCAAATAGACGAAGCTTACTTTTTACCACCTTACTGATATCATTAATGTACAGAAGGAACAGGAGTGGACCTATCACACTACCTTGTGGGACACCCGAAGTGACTTTAATTGCCGGTGAGGAAACACCGTCCAAAACAACCCTTTGAACCCGATCATGCAGAAAATCATTAATCCATGATATAATGTTACTGTCTAACCCATAAGATTTTAACTTCAAAATTAGTTTGCTGTGAGAAACCTTGTCAAAAGCCTTCTTGAAGTCGAGAAATATAGCATCCACTGGAATATTATTTTCGCCAGAAACCAAAATATCGTGGGAAAAGAGAGCAAGTTGGGTTTCACACGATCTGCTCTTTCGGAAGCCATGCTGGACATTGGACAATAAATTCTGGCTATCTAGGTGTCCCATGACTGAACTGACAATTATATGTTCTAGGACCTTGCATGAAATGGATGTGAGGGATATAGGTCTGTAGTTAGATGGCTGCTCCCTATCGCCACTTTTAAAAATGGGTGTTACATCGGCTGCTTTCCAGTCCATCGGTACGATGTGTTCGGTCAGGGATTTATTAAATACTATTTCAAGGTAGGGGGAAATTTCGGATGCTAACTCTCTATATACGCGGGAGGGAATTTGATCAGGGCCAGGAGATTTGTTGGGGCTTATATCTTTAAGTAATTTTTCAATACCATTACAGGAAATGTCAATTGGTTTCATCAACCGCTGAAAGAGGTCAGGTAACACGATAGTTGAATCCCCGGAAGGTGGGTTAAAAACGGTTTGGAAGAAGGAATTTAGCAAGCTAACTTTGTCGAGTGTGTTTGTGGTCATTTCACCTCTATCATTTTTAAGTGAATGGACGGCAGACTTATGGCCTTGCACTTCCCTTACGTACGACCAGAAGACTTTTGGATTTTCTTTCAATTGTTCCCCAAGTGTTTTTCTTTTGAATTCTGCAAATGCATTACTAAGGGCTGTCTTTGCAGTGGATTTTGAAATTTTATAATTTTCAATAATTACATTACGCTCATCAATGGGCATATGTTTACTAATTTTTTTCATTTTAGCATGACATATTCGCTGCCGTCTCAGGGATTTTCTCACTTCGGCATTGTACCACCTAGGTTCAGTGCTTTCTTTTTTGAATTTACTAGGGATAAATCTGTTGATCCCAGAGCGCATGATATTAATGAACGACTTCCATGAATCGTTGGTACATACCTTTATGGAAGACTTTTTGAAATCCGATAAGGAATCTCTTAAATAAATTTTAAAGTTAGCAAAGTCTGCTCTTTTAAAAATGTAAATCTTTCTTTTTTGTTTAAAATTTTTATCTAAAGATAGCGAGAGTTTTGCAGTTATAACTCTGTGGTCACTGATTCCATCAACCGTGTCAATCATTGTCACATGTTGTGGGATATTGGTTGCCAGTAAATCAAGAGTGTTGTCCCCTCTATTAGGTGCTGTAGCTAATTGTGTCAGGGAGTTATTGGAGAACACATCTAATAGAGTCTCACAGATGTCTTTGTCCCTTCCTCCAGCTTTGAAGCAGTATGTTCTCCAGTCTATTGATGGTGCATTGAAATCTCCACCTATTATTATATTACGTTCGCTGTTACGGGACGTTATTGTATTTATCTGGCTTCCCAGTTCTAATAATGACTCAACATCAGTGTTTGGGGGCCTATAGAATGCGCAGACAGATATTGATCTGGATTTAGGGCATGTTAATGAACACCAAACACATTCTAAGGGGTTGTCGGGAAATATAACTGCTTTGCTAATGATTGAGTTCTTGACTGCAATGAAAACACCACCACCTGCTCTGTTATGTCTATCTTTTCTATATATTTTAAAAGATTTTGGGAATATTTCTGAGTCAGGAATGTCATCCGTCAGCCAACTTTCAGTTCCTATAATTACATCTGCATCAGTAGTATGAATAAGGTGATGGAACTCAGGTATCTTGTTTCTAAGACTTCGGCAATTAACTACCGCAACGGAAATATTTTCACCTCGACTATTATTAAGGCTACAAGGGAGAGCTGTAGTCATGTCTGAAGTATTTTGAGGTTCAATTCTGCTTTCATGAAAGTTAGCCGATAAAGCGACTGGCAACGAGAAGTTATTTACCCCACTACATGACCTACTCTCTACCCTACCATCTACCCTAAAAAAGGCCTGCAATGATCTAATATCCTAGAACCTTACCTTATTACTAGGTATCTTACTTGTAGCATGTGACAATGATTGACACGGTTGATGGAATCAGTGACCACAGAGTTATAACTCCAAAACTCTCGCTATCTTTAGATAAAAATTTTAAACAAAAAAGAAAGATTTACATTTTTAAAAGAGCAGACTTTGCTAACTTTAAAATTTATTTAAGAGATTCCTTATCGGATTTCAAAAAGTCTTCCATAAAGGTATGTACCATAACTTATTACTAGGTAGATACCTTAGTACTAGGTATCTATTCAATTAGAAGCTGTAGAATTTGATGGTTAGGTGCATCACCTCTCTGTAGGCTAAAATATTCGGTCAGACCTGATTTGGAGTATGCTGCCAGTGTATGGGGTCCCTACGAAATCGGTCTAAAAAGCGAACTTGAACGTGTGCAGCGAAAATCGGCAAGATTTGTAAAGGGACGGTACGATAACTATATTAGCATAACCAGTCTATCAAATGAATTAAAGTGGGAATCTTTGTCAGATCGCAGGTTGAAATTAAGACTTAATCTCTTAAACAAATTCCAAGACCATATTTTCTGTGATGATGTTAAAAATATTTTGCGGACCCCAACTTACTATGGTAGAGTGGACCATAATTACAAAGTTAGAGAAATTGATTGCCGAACTGACAGATTCAAAATGTCCTTTTTTCCTCGTACAACTAGGGATATGAATAGCGGTAAATATGTCCAATACGAGTGATTGAAATCATAGCATATGTAGTTGCCTGTTGGTGTAAGGACTTGAAGGTAACCCAACTAACAGCACGTTTTTGCAAGCGTAGTTTGCTATTTTTTATATTTTTAAATGTTGCAGTTTAGAATAATATATTAATACTAATCCTTTTAAATGTATGATATGTAGCGCATGTTTGGTGAGAATTCACCCCCTGCCACACAGCTTTGAGGTGGCTTGCAGGGTATTATGTAGATGTAGATTCGTTTGTTATAATCCCATTTTTGGCTTGGATTGCTGAAACACGATTCGAACCCGTGACGTTTGGGTTGCTCGTTACCCACATGGCTGCCGTGGCGGGCATGCTCAAAATCATTTAATAAATTGCGAACGTTTTCCATACTTGAGTTTCCTGCTCAATTGGAAGGTAGGACGTTTACAGTATTCAGTGTGTTCAGAATAGTTTAACAGCTACATAACTGGCCGGCCCGCCGGTTGGTGGTGGGGTAAATCCCGGGGCAGCGGGTTCGAATATTGACCGGGAAGGTTTTTCACTGCTCAGAACATGGATATTTGTGCTTGTAACCAGTAAATGTACCCGATGTAAAAACCATTTGTGTTGCTTTCCGGCACCTGAATTATAAATTAAGAACGGTTACTCTATACCTACACTGCGATGATACCTGGATATTATGTCGTGAAAATTCGAGAGATTCCCTTTTTAGTACGCCGAAGAAGTATGATATTCAAAATATATATTTTTTGTAATTAATAGGCGACGCCCGAGAAAGAACTGGGGTACAAAAAACTAGTTTATAATACACAAATGGTCGTGCTTAGAAGTTGGTTATGCCAACAAATTCAATCAATTTTTGGTAATGATTCGGTGGTAATCGTTAAATTAGATGAATGGTTAAACTATGAATGCAATTTAATCAACCGAAGGCTAAATCCACTCACAAAATAGTCAACTCTGTACACCTTTTAAAACTATAAACTTATGCTTCAGGCTGTGCATGCAGTCGGAAAGTCCGAAGTCCTAGGAAAGGCCGTGACCAAATTTAAACTGAGAATAAAAAAGCTGGGGGCGGTGAAACAATGCAATTTATTTAGGAATGCAATTATTTCAGCGATGGACGAAGCAAGCAGGAAGTAATAAATGGAAGTCCAGGCGTAGAGCATTCTACCAGAAGAAGAATCTAATCACGGCCGGAAATACAAACTTGGAAGTCAGACAATACTTCATTAGAAATTACATTTGGAGCATGCTTCTTATTGGGAGTGAGGCATGGACGACAAAAGCAGCTGAGAAATCAAGGCTGGACGCTTTCGAAATTGGCGTATTGAAGAATGATGAGGGTAAAATGCATCGACACAGAGACGAATGGAGAAGTCGTAAGAAGCTTGGGAGAAAAGAGAAGCGTGCTAAAAGGTTTTCAAAGAAGGCGGGAAAACTTAATCGGCCTCACGTATCTTGGACAATGATGGTCTGGCGAAGACAATCGTAGAGAGAAAACTGATCGGGAAGAATAGAAAAGAAGGCTTCAGGTCTGATATATGGAGAAGTTGTGAAGGATGTGAAAGAGAAGAATGATGTTGATATGAAGTGGTCAGTCGATAGAGGAATGAAGTTGAGAACTGCGTCGAAACTATTTTCGCATCGCTGACTTAGGATGATGATATTTTACTCATTGAATATCGCGGGAGAGCAATGTGATAAGCATTAGGCAAAAGTTCCAAATGCCAGTATCTGTGTGGATAGGTATTCCCCAATCTTTTAGTCTTGCTTCCCAATTACCATCCTCAGGAAAGCCAAGTCCAACCATGATAGGGAGAAATTATTTTAAGTTTTCGGTTTTTCACACGTACGTAGGTATATGCCTTCATTGTAGAGGCATGTATTTACGATACCTTGCATAGATTGAGAGTGGGTAACGTATTCAGCCGGCCTTCGTCCCATCCATTAGGTTTTGATGTCCCACAAATTAGTCCCACCGAAGAGGAAACACTATGTCTAAGGTTGCCATCTCTCAGTTTTTCGCCTGCAGACTCCGTCTTCGTTGCTCATATCTCCTCTCCGGTTTTATTCAACCAACTCTCGGTTTCTGTCCGTTTTTAGACAGTAACTTAAAACGATAAGTCCCCTTTTTAAATCTTAAAGACCGTACTTTGAGCGTTTTGCGTTACATAGCAAATACATGTGTCCAACGAGTGTAGATTTGTACGTTTATGCATGTAGGGGTAGTCTTTAAATTATGTCAAAATTATTTTTCGAGATTCTTTACTCCCCTTTCTCAAAAAATACCGCATGGTTCTTCAAATTAGTGAGTTAAGTTTTAAGAAGAAGTATATACGATGAATTACTCTACCTGTAAATGCTATAGTCTTCGGTTTTAGGACTTCCAATATAAAAATATCCTGTTCAGAAATCTCTGAAAGGTGGCAACCGTGTGTCTAAAGTTCAGCACTAGAGCCAACTATCGTAATATATGTATATGATATCATATCGTAGGAACAGTTTGCTGAACTCTTTCCTGAAAATCACGGTACTTCATTTTTCTTCTCCTCTGTCATTTCCTGAGGCCTCATGTTTTTGGGGAGCTTTGGTTTTTTGTGATGATTCCGACTTTTTTCTCCGTGGTGGCGACACGTTTTACTACTCTCGTTTGTGATTTTTTATGAGTTCCTTAGCCTTCCCGCCGCAAGGAGGTCTGTTGAAAAAATGGCGAGAATAAAAGTTTGGAAAAGAAAAGCGAAGTCTATGCCGTTAGTCCCTATTATCGTATCGATATTGGATATCAAATTGAGGGGAAGCAGGTCTAGAAAATTCTGGGAATATGGGATGGATACTTGCGGGAGAGTGGGGTGGTCGGATCCTTGTCCTGGAAGGGGTTTTAACGCTCCTTAAACGGGGCGTGGTCGGGCCACGAAGGGGATTTTGGTATTCACACGCACTCACATTCGCCGGGGCGTACGCACGCGGGTCGAAATGGTCGAACTCGGTGGGACGGAATCGTCCGGAGACCGAATTTCGGTTACGAACGATTACCGACGCCCCGGTATGACATCTCCATTCTGTTCACACGACCTGCCCGTGGAGTCGTTTCCCCGTGCGGAATTTCATCCCTGGGAGAAAGGGACGATCCATCGGACTCGAGAATTTTAAAGAGGAGTGGGGTCACCGTCCTTACCCGAACTAAATGGGAGTAAAGTTTGCGGTTTTAATTGTCCTCGAAAACTCTGATGAAGCCAATAATATTCATTTTATAACCACAATGCGTAGTCAAGCATTAGAAAACAGTTGTCTGTTTAGATACTGTCCCATAAGAAGTCTAAGGAAGTAAATATGTCGGTTCTTCTTAAGCACATCGAGAAAGTGCGAAATTATTTGAAAATCAAGTTCAAAAGTAAAAGAAGTCTTTTTAAGTAAAATGTACCCTACTGAATGACTCGTAATAATATTGTAGATAATAACTGCTTATACTAGCCTTAAAATGCTTCTGTTTTATATTGTTTTTAACGTATTTACGAAGAGAACTGCCTAGGTTCTTATCTTGTAACCGCGTCAAAATTGGCGCAGAAGCAAGAATATTTTCAGTATCACCGAAATTGTTGCAACAACATTAGGATTAGCTGAGTCTGGGTCTCCTAAAGTTGCTAATAATAATAATATATTAAATATCGGCAATTAAATTGTTCAATGTTGGACTAAATATGATAGGAGATTTGAAGCTGTTAAAGCTTGAGAAAAGAAATATTAATTAATCCTTAGGACAATAAATGCTACTTTATCTGACAAAGTATTGGAAATTTCAAGTTTCAACAAGCAGCAGCTGCTGAAGAGAAGTATTTATTATACACCGTTAATTGATGGGCAGCTCCTCGCAAAAAGATCTATTTATAATGAAGGTCATGGAAATTATATGCCATGCTTTGCCTATGAACAGCATATATTTGATTAATCATGAAATACTAAGTATATTAAATTCATTTGACGAATACATAATTTTTGAAATGGTGACACAGTGAAATCTTTCATATTAAAAATGCTACTTGTTGAATGCAAAGAATACGTGAAATATTTATAATTAGAAGTTTTCTACGCAGAATATTACGTTTTAGGTTACAAAACGCATGATTTTACTCCGCAAATACTTTAATCTCACCATAGTTTCCGTAAAGGCCGTTTTACGCGGTGCAATTTTATGTACAAACAAATGTATGGAACTGAACAAAATTGTATGTTTGTCTGAATGGAATTGGAACAGGTTCTATTTTCCGTTCAGTCATTCAGACATTCGCACAAGCATTCACACAATTTGCCGCTTTACACGGTACAATTTTCTCATGCAAGCGTTTGTACAAGAAATTGTACAAAAAATGTACCGTGTAAAACGGACTTAATGAATTTCAATGTATTGAATCTCACTAAAACGATAATGATGAGAATTAAACCCACATTCTTACATTTATTAATTGTACAGTCGTAATGTACTTCGTAACATCTGTAACTTAACTGACGGCATTAACTTATTGTTGTACTTAGAACAAAAAATATCCTGGAATTCTCTGCAATTAACTTGGTCATCTCGATTCTTCTGCATTGAAGGGGACACTTCCTAGTGATTAGGCTCCTTTCCAAGTGGAGAGCAATTTAGTGGGCACCATTAACCCACATCCACAACGTTTATTTTAACATTGACCCGTCTTTTATGTAAATGTGTTCGACATCCCGAAATTAAAAAATGTTCATCGTCTGGAAATCGCTTATGGTGGTAACAATACGAGTAGTACCATTACGATTCATATTATTTATATGACCCAAAAATTATGCTAGATGTAGAGATTATGTTCTCTCGCTGGATCTACTCTTGAGCCGATCGCGTTTAAAAGGCAATTAGTTTATTAAACGTCATCACTGTACAGATTGGAGTGAAAATTTTTCTCGATATCATTCAGATTGGAGTGAAAATTTTCTCGATACATATATCAGTTCTTAGATTTTTACCGAGCTCACACATGGCTGTTACCAACTATGGAGAACTAATAGGAAAACCTTAAAGGTTTAAAGGCAAAGAGAAGGCTACTGAAATGGTTGATGTGGAGCAAAATTTTATATGGATCTGAAACGTGGGGTATGGGACAAGATAAGGAGAAATAACATCGTAAATTGTGGGAATGGAAGTGAATAGCAAAAGTATGATGGGAAGAATGGAGGGCAAATGAGGAAGTGTTGACCACGGTTGACGACGAAAGAAGATTGTTGACAACATTTTGAAGAAGGATTAGGTAGAGGATTAGGTGAAAGGATTGGGAGAAGGGAGGATAGTACAGGCACTCTATGATAATGGAAAAATGAAGGTCGTTATCAAGGGTAGAATATGGAAGTGGGTAGTAGGTGAGGACGAGTAAGAAAAAGAAAGTTATTACAGACGGTTTTAAAACATTGGAAATATGCTGATTTGTTTATGAGAAATAGCGTATGGAAGAATTCGATAGATGGATGATTGCAAAGAAGAATGGTGGCACCATGAAAACATACTCTAAACGGTAGAAGATAATCAATCATTTGACTGAGGAACATTAAATATCTGTGGACGAATGCCTTTTTTGTGAGAATTACCTACTACGGCTTGCGCTCGCTGTCGCCGCAATTATTAATTCTCCCGAACAAACCGCACTTATAAAAAAATCACCCGTCGGCGAAATTCACGGCACACCCATCGTTGTTTCACGTAGCTGGCCCGCATGGATTATTCGGTCGGGAGCAGCCAAGTGGCGGGCGAGTATCATCGCCGTCCTCCCATGCTCTGGAAGCGAGAATCGAACCGTGACGATTATGGTTTATTGCCGCGGGTTCTCCCCTCCGGTGAGCTTAGCCACGTGTGAACCCAAGCCCGCTGAGAGAGAAGAGAGGAGAGAGAGCTGATCGCGATTCGCTGGGCGAGCTCTCTGGGTGCTCTCCTAAGGCTCCCAAAAAGTTGGTGACGTGCGCGGGAGCAAATTCTGGGGAATGGATGTTCCTCGTCGATGGAAGACGACAGCATCGCCGCCTCGAAACCTCTTTTTCCTCGGTTTCTCACGGGTGGATGTGGAGGTGTCTATCCCTTAATGGCCCCCGATATGGAGAACGTTTTCGGAGAAAGGTTTTTACGGCTTGGGCGTATCGGTATTATGCCTCCCGTGGAATTCGGAGAATTTCAACTTCCGGGTTTAAGAGGGTGCGCATTTCGCGTCTGCCGAATAGACTGTAACCGAGGAGGCGGCTAGGTAGGGCGGGACAGGGGAGATTTTACGACCTCGGGCATTAAGATATTTGCGCGAAAATTGACAATCGGGAGGAATTACGAACTCGTGGAAATGAGGAGGATTGGTAGGTGGAGCGCCTAGTGGTTGTGTTTTGGGTATCGGATTCTTATCGGATTGGTGCCTAAAATATAAACAACGCCTACAACGCCCTCTAAAAATCGAAGTAGCGCTACGCTTTAACTACCACAAAACTCGGTTGGAGATTGTAGGTGACCTAACAAAGGGAATCGGGCTATATAGCGCTGAGTGTGCATTTCACGAACCTTCCGACCTCATCGTTCATCTATTAAACTAACCGTTTATCGGCCAACTCACTAATTAACCCGTCCTCTATTAAACAACTTTAATTTCCTTTGAGAATAACCTAATTAATTTTTTCAAACTCTTGTTAAATCCATCTCTTATATAGGTACGCTGTAGAAATAGAAGGTAACTATGGCGATGCGGTAGAACTCGGAATGTATGCAACCTTCACTATCGACGCACCGAAACAGAAATTAATTTGAGTTCTCTCAGCGTTACAGTTGCGCCGTCTAAGACAAATGGTAATTAATACTACCAATGTTTTGTAGGAAGGCATGTTCCCACACAGGAATTTTGTCCCAAGCAAGGGTAGAAGCTACGCCCCTGTACCCGCATCGCCCAGGTAATGCGTTCCCGCTCACGACCGTGTCGGAGCACTTGAGGTATGGATTGAAGTCGTCGGTCTAAGCCACTTCCCCTCAAACTTAACTCTATCCCCATGCGATCTTCTGGCAGTGCCCTCACCCCGTGGATTTCGTTCCTTCCTTCTCCCCAAAGCCTTTCCGTGAGACGGCTCGACGATGCCCCCTCAGCCTCGAGCATCTCTCCTCTGTTCGTTCCATTTGCCATCTGAGAGAAGAAAAAAAAGAACGCGTCCGCTCTGGCTGTCTGCCACCACTATCTTTCACGCGCGAGGACGTAAAAAGAAGGATGAGGCGAATAGCACTCCTCTCTCCCGCTCGGCTGCGAAGGGAGCGAACGCCTTTAAAGGCCCGTATGTATATTACACACACGTGCGGCACATTGCGTGGGTATACTCATCTCAAGTGCACTTTTCAAAGTGCTGTCGCTTCGTTTTACTCTCTACTCCCCCACCCCCCAATGAAATGTATCCGTAATCACAGACTCGTCTTTGAATTTAAACGCGATCCCAAAAGCATTAGCTTCAACCAAAAAGAAAATAGCACGAAGGATTTTGCCGACGTTGGCCTTCCTTTGTATGCTTATAGTTTCGCATAGCAAGTTTAAGGTGAGCGTATTTTCACGGGCTGCTAAATCCTTTCATATCGTCCTCTGCATGCCTGGAAAGTAACCTCGCTACTGTACGCACCAAACTAATTCCGTCTTTGGGTGAAGAGTAAAAGCTGGGAAGGGTTAAGTGAGCTATGAAATTGTTCAGAGAAGAATTACACGTGCTTTAAATCCACTCACTCCATGGAAGGTGCCACGGGATGTAGAACTTTACAGATAATACCTGGAGAAAGATTAGGTAAGCTGCTCTTCGGTCCGCGATTCTGAATTTGGGAGCCAACTAAAATAAATGCAGTCTTCACCTCAATGATAGATTAGAATAGAATAGAAAACCTTCTTAATTGTTCTGGGACTATAAGTCCCCTGGGACATCGAATAAAAAAATATTACATGCCAAAAAGATAAGAAAAAAAAGATAAAGCGTTGAGATCTCCCGCTGGGCTGCAGGAGTTATGTTGATGTTGATGGACCTACGGCTGTTGCCCTGACTATATTAGTCAGGGCAACAGCCGTACAGTTGGGTAATGGAGCAATATTACACATATAAATTAACAATAAATAATAAATACGAATATAATGAGTACATCACCATTAATTGGTAAAGGTTTATTGGTGAAACCATTAATTGGTCGAACCAATAATTACATAACCATTACAATACAAGTCACGATATAAAATTAAAGAAAACACTTTAAGGAAAAATAAATTTAAGAAAGGCAGCAAAATAATGATTTAAATGACTTGAAAATAAAGCATTAAATAACAAGGAATATAAATTAATATGCACAATATCAAGCATTTCAGTTAGATAATACAATGATGGGTACCGCACTGTAGAATTGTAGAGCTATGGAAAAAATGGCCACCCTAGACTTTTAAAATCTGACTTGGAAGGCCGTGGGGATAGGAAAGAATTATTGATAATTTTGTTATTATAAGCTTCATTATTTTTTTAAGGCTTCGGATGGCCTATATAAAGTCGAAAATCCAAGGTGAAAAACTATCGATATGCAATATTTGCCGGCCGTAGCATCAAGGTTGGTAACGCATTGCCCAGTGACTAGCCCAATGGTCGCAGGTTCGAATCCTACCAAAATAATGTTTTAATGTTTGTCCTAGTGTTAGGATCTTAGGTTAGAAGGTGAGATACGTATCATTCCAGCCGTAGAGCAACCTAAAACCTAAGAATACTCCTCCTAAAGGAGTAGTCATTAGGTTTCTTAGACGGAGTCATATAGAAAGGACAGCACTTTGTTCGTCGTTGGTGTGAACAGCAAGTTAGCTGTAGTGTGCACCTGCATGATTGTGCTAATAATTACAACCTATGTCTTAAAAACACTGTTTCAGGTTTCCGACAAAGGATTGTTAAAAGCATGGATGTAGGTGAAAGATGTGAAGAGCCAACAGGAGCTTATGCCGGACAAACGGGAGGTTTGCACGAGAGTTATGTTGATGGACCCCTAAGCATTAGATAACTTTCGAAGGGATGAAGGTAAGACCTGCTCGAGTACATAGTGCGCCATTATAAAGCATTATTTCTCTCCCTCAGGGGCCATTACGACCACCCACTCTACGGCTACATTGATTGCATTAGCCAGTTGCGAATTGTCCATCTGGCTTTATGGTCGTGCAGCGATCCTAAATTCCCCTAAATATTCTTGATGCTACTCCCACAAAAGATTGCTCAACGTCTAGGCATTATTTTTTCTCCAATGGCATGGACATCTTCTATTTAGCGTTGCAATCCTCCCTTTATCTGTGACATTATCTAAACTTCCCATTCTCCTCTTCGTCCGATTGTCATTCAAACCTCAATGTCACTTATTTTGGGACTTAAGCTTATTAGGATCTCCTCAGCATCTTATGCGTGCTACTAATGCTGTACTTTGTCAACCAACTTTCTTTACAATTTCCATTCATTATTTCAAAGCTATCCGTCATTTCTTCAATCTATTCTTTGGAATGAGCCGCTTACACTTTACCTGATATTATTGTTAGCGGAAACGGAGCAAAGTGTGCCTGCAATCCTCGTCTCCTCGGGAACCACGAATATTTTGTTTTCTGCAAGAGCACTAGACAGATCATTTCAGCATTTAAGCTGGGAATTCGCGAATGCGAATCTATTATATTTACTACAGTGTATTTAGAGTGTTTATTAGCATTATTCACATGATCCCTGCAAATCTACCATAACTCTCAGAATTTTTTTGAAATTTATTTGCCAAATACATAGAGAAGTATTCCTATGTGAGTAGTTGTATTTTATTAAGATGGAATGATTTTTGGTGATTTCAAAATTAACGGATCCATATGCCATTTCATAAAAACACTGAAGTGTAGTCTATCGAAATATTTAAGAAAGGAACGTAATAAGCTTTGTTCTTTTATGTTATGACTATTTTGTCACTATCCGGTACTACTCCCGCAAGTGCCTTCCAATATGACTGTCTAGCCATACTACATATTTGCTGTAAGTAATGGAGTTACTGTCTGTTGGTGAAAAATTGTCTTAAATTTTATGAGCCCGATACAAATGGTGAGATGAAAAATTATAAGCCGGGGCAAATAGATGCATGAAACAATGGCATTTGAGAGTTTTTATTTGGGTTACTGCTCCATATGACTGTCAGTTATGATAAAGGTAATCCCAATGACAGTGATGATTCATTTTATTTTTGCACAAACTGCTTACCGTCACATTTAGAGTGCAGGAGTTAGTAATTATTTTTGGTTTATTAACTGAGAATGTATCTTTCAAGTATGCTGAGGTGAACGCTTGTTCTTTATTAGCTTGAACGATATTTACGCAGCTTCATGATAGCAGATGTACACGCAAAACCTCATTAAAATAAGAATTTTTAGAGTATGAAGGCTGGCTTCAGGGTATGAAGGAAGGAGTATGGCGGTAGTAATAATTTGTCGTCTGCTCTTTTCCTCCGCGAATGCAAACTAGGGAAAATGACATACATTTTCATTTGTATTCAAGGAATTTTTCATATTGTCCGAAAATGTTTTTGTTCGCTTAAGTGCCTTTTTTTTTAGATGATTCGCTGGTTATAAATCGGATCCTGCTGAAATAAGCAAGGATTGGCTATATTTGGGGGTTCTGCTGAGCTATGCTCTCTAGGCGCCTTGCTTGAAGATTGATGGAAACAGAAATTATCGATTACATTCTATCTCCTTATCCTGCCGTCTTCAGTTCATCTATCTCTCTCTAGGCCAGCTTTCATCTATTCTACTCGAGTGCCTTCCGAGCCAGCGAATTCCCCCGTAGACGCTGGAGGTATCTCAATCCTCTCTCGTCTGCTGGAGGAAATCCTCTTATTTCACCCGGCAACGAGTTTTTTTCAGGTCCCTTTATTTATTACTTCTTCTTTGGAGTCGATTTTGTCACGTAGGAAAGGGCTGTGATCAAATTATTATCATCCTATCGATATGTAACAGCCACGGCCGAAATAATTTGCTGGATTTTGTCAACACAGAAGGACCCTTTTTGCATGGAGGCAATTTTCTGGGAAACGGCTCTCTAGATAGGAGTCACTTTCGGGAAAATCCATTTTGTTGGTGAGTAAACCATCCCAAAGGATATTAAGCCTCATTATGCTTCGTATCTCCGGTGCTGAGGATGGCGCCAGGAAGACCTCTAGAGGGTCTGCCAGTATTGGGGAAGATGACGGCGCACGGAAGATATCTAAAGCCCTTTATTCCTGCTAGCTAACCGAAAAAGATTAATTCATAGATCAGGACACATTTAAAACGTATACGCGATCGTTTTCCTATGTCAAGCCAAAATCTATCGTTTGAATTAGATCCAAAAAATTATTTTTGTGTCCTAGTGTGGAAAGCCATGGTATTGACCACCGTCTTTTCCTGCGGCTCATTTATACTTCTCTATTACTTTATTCCTCTGGATTATATTTACTACAACGCATTTAGGGCGTTTCATAGCATTATTCACATGATCCCTGCAAATCTACCATAACTCTCAGAATTTTTTTGAAATTTATTTGCCAAATAGAGAAGTATTGCGATGTGAGTAGTTGCATTTTATTATGATGGAATGATTTTTGGTGATTTCAAAATTAACGGACCCATATGCCATTTCTGAAAAACACTGAAGGGTAGTCTGTCGAAATATTTAAGATGGGAACGTTTTAAGCTTTGTTCTTTTTTGTTATGACTATTTTGTCACTACCTGGTTTTATTCCCGCTAGCTCTCATGTGATGGATTTATGGTTATTGGGCATGACATATAAAAGCCAGTTCATTCCACTAAAGGATTTTCTCGGACTTTTCATGCCATTTTTCAAGGTATAAAACAAAAAAAATCAATACAACATCAGGTACAGTCACAAACATGCCTATTTAACAATTTTATATTGACTAATAACAGTTTTTTGGGTTATCCGCGTTTTTAGTTAAAAAGTAGCCGACGATTCAATTTTATATTGGTAAAAAATAACCTGAAATTGTTTCTTGCGTAAATGAGCCAATGAAAGTACAAATACAGCAAAAATCTCGTTAATATAAATTAATTATATTTAATGTTCGTAATTTTATATAATAATTCCACGTAACTTACATACGCATTTTAAAAATAATTTTCATGTTTCTGAATAATTTTAAAGTGCGCACATAGAATACCCAGCTTTAAATTTTCTGTAGTTGCATTAGATATTTGAAATTTAATTTTGAAGGATTCAATTGACGAACTTTGTTTCAAAGGTTTCAATTGGAGGGAGTTTCATAATTTTATTGTGGCCATTTGGAACGAGTCTTTAAAAGTGGTGATGTGGCGACTGGAGTAATGAAAAAGATCTGGATTTGATGGGTGGAATGAATCAAGTCCAGGGATTTTTGTTATTAAACACTTTCGGCAGGTGATGTGGACTTGCGCTTTTGAATAGTTCGTATGAAAACATTCCCAAGAATTATTCTCTCCTATTTTGTTCCTTCAACCACCTTTTGAATAGTTTATAAAAATCGAGAGGTATCCCAAGTGGTATTTTCTTCTATTTTGTTCCTTCAACCACCTTTTTGAATAGTTTGTGAAAACCACTCCCTAGTAGTATTTTCTTCTATTATGTTCCTACAACCACATTAATTGTTTGTGGTAAGGAGTTACGTTATCGTCCTTAGGCAGGTTGTATATGAATCTAATGCATGAATATATGTTCCTCTGAATCTTGGTATTCAGTAGAGTGGGTAGATTTGGCCACACTAATCAATGATGATCAATCATAGATGATATTATAGGGGATATTAATATTATCCTATTTTTTTCTGTTAGAAACTTCTTTTGGGTTCTCAGTAGGTATAACATTTGTTTAGTGACTACGCTTCTGACAAGGGCATTTGATTAATTTTTGTTATCATTAAATAGAGGTATTTTCAAGATCAATATTTATTTTCTCTATTGTAGTAATAAACTCACTTAGTGAACAGCGTAAATAAATTTTGAGATCAACTGCGTAAATAAATTTTGTAATCAACTGCGTAAATAAATTTTGAGATCAACTGCGTAAATAAATTTTGAGATCAACTGCGTAGAACGTATATTTAACAAACATTAAATTCTTAGGGAGATCCAATTCATACGAGAAAAGTAACAAAGGACCAAGGTCAGATTCTTGAGGGACCCCATCAGTCTTGATCGCCAGTTAGAAATATCCCCGGTCAAGTCCTTCATAGCCTGTCTACGACCGGTTAGGTAGGAGTGGAATCAATCCAATACCCCGAGGAAAAATTTAGCTCCTTCATCTTACTTAATAGACAATTTTTATCTAAAGGTTCAAATGCCTTACTGGAGTCGAGCACAATAAGAATAGTCACCATTGTACTATCTATAGCCTTTCGAATATCATTAGTTATTTTGATCCGGGTAGTTTATTTGCTGAAACCTCGGTGAAGCCGGACTTATGTGGGTACATCAACTCTTTTGACATAGTGAAATCTAAGCTTAGATTATAAACAATGCGCTGAGTTTGGAGGTCGTACGCAGAATGAAAATATGCCTATATTCAGGTGTTTTCGTCGATTTTTTTCACCTTATTAATAAGTATTACCAGCGACGATTTCTACACAAGGAAATTGAGAATACTGGAGAGAATACTTGGATATTAGTACAAGAGTCGGCAGAATTACTGGGTGGGACTATATAAGCATGTCTTAGGATCTACATATACTTAATACCCTGCGAGCCACCACTAGGGTGAGTGGCAGGGGGTAAATAGCACCAAACATGCACTATTGACATGCAACTAGGATATTTAATGGAGACATGCTAGATAATTGGGTCACATGCAGCTAGATGGTTAATATCTACGAAATAAGAATGGGATTATTGGCTGTTATTACATGCATCATGCACTACAGATTACTCTGCCTATATTTCACCTACCTCTCCCTTTGCTACGCTGCCTATTGTTCTCTCTAATGGTACGCGGGAAAAATGACACTTTTTAATCTATCGGTACGACAATCTATCTCTCTAATCTTGTTAATATGATCAAACCTAGCATAATACGCATAGGTTCTTTATATATATCTAACATCATCTATGAACAAATCGGTTTCGAGTTTATAATAATAATAATTTTTATTATTTCTATAATGATCACAGGTGACCCCAATTACGATCATATATATGGACAACACATTTAAGAACACCCATGCCCTGGACAGTTGACTTTTACCCAGGCGGGACTCGAACCCGCGACCTTCGGAATGGCAGGCGAGGACTTAACCCCGCCGCCATCGAGCCGACAGTTTACTTAAAAGGTTTAAACTAAATTTTAACCTGTGTTCTGATAGTAATTCCCATCCTAGTTCTTCTATTAAACTCGCAACACTTTTCCAATTATCATAACGGCCTTTAACAAATCTAGCGGCTTGACTTTGCACACGCTGTAATGCTGGTATCATATCTTCCTCGTACGGATCCCATATTAGCGGCATATTCTAAAAGAGGCCTGACAAGTGTAAAATAGTTTCTTTCTCGTACTCTCCCATCGCATTTGACTAGAACCCTTTTTACGAATCCTAATCTACGGTTTGCTACACTAGTTATTTTCCTGATGTGTTTCCCCCATGACATGTCTTCAGTGATGGTGATGCCTAAGTATTTAATAGATTCTACGTTAGATATTTTCTTTTCTTTGATGCAATAATTATTCCGGGGCAAGCAATTCTTTTTCCAAAAGTCATAACGGCGCATTTCTTCAAATTTAATTCTAGCTGCCAACTATCACACCAATCATCGATCGCATCTAAATCCTTAGCTAAAGGCTGACTGTGCTCTTCATTTAAAATTTCCTTATACACTACTGCATATCTGAAAGAAGACGGTGCTTGCTATTTTTAACTACTGTATTCAAGTCATTTACGTAGAGAAGAAATAAAATTGTGCCGATCGAGCTTCCCTGGGGAACACCCGTTGTAACTTTTACTTCACCTGAGCTGACACCATCTAATACCACCCTTTTAACGCGTTCATGTAAGAAGTCCTCTATCCAGCCTACTATATTACTGTCTACCCCGTATGATGGTAACTTCGCGAGTAGTTTACAGCGGGGAACCTTGTCGAACGCTTTTCTAAAGTCAAGAAACGCTGCGTCTACCTGTACGTTACTTTCTCCGGAAACTAAAAATCATGAATAAAAAGACCTAATTAAGTTTCGCAAGACCGTCCCTTTCTGAACCGATCGAGGTGTCCCATTATTGATGTAACTATTATATGCTCTATAATTTTACATGATAGTGACGTTAATGATATTGGTCTATAATTACATGGCTGTTCTCTATCGCCGCTTTTAAAAATTGGGGTCACGTTTGCTGTCTTCCAGTCTTTGGGAAACGCGTGTTCTTCGAGGGATTTGTTAAATATTACTTTATGATACGGAGCCATTTCGAGAGCTAATTCTTTATACACACGAACTGGTTTTTCATCAGGACCTGAGGACGTGGCTAATGTTTTTTTTTAGTAAGGATACGATTCCGCTACAAGATATATCGATCGGGGTCATTGTTTGCTGAAATCTGTCTGGTATGGTTTCGTGCCAGATTGATTAAAAACGCTCTGAAAAAAATAATTCAACAAAGTAGCCTTATCTAAACTGGAAGTTGCTATTTCTCCCCCATAGTTTTTAAAAGGAATTATCCGTTGACTTTTAAGTTCCCTATACTTCGTTAACATATGACCAAAATGCTTTCGGATTTCTCTCTAGTTGTTCTCCGAGTACTTTTCTCTTGAATTCACTAAACGCTTTACTAATGGCTGTTATTGCGGCTGCTTTACAAATTTTTTAATGTTCGATAATATTTTTTAGATAGCTATTACCTACGCTTTTCTTCTACATATTTCACCCTAGCCCGTCGCGTGAGATTTCGTATGCAACAACTTAACTAGTAATTCAGGGAGAATATAATTTAAATAAAACATTTTTTTATTAAATGGTATTTATGTGACAAAGGAAGAAGATGTCGTTGATGTCGTTAGATGGATAATCGTTGACCCTCTTGTTGGCAGTTGCTGATTAGATGAAGTATTCGTTAAGTTGGTCAGTAACCATCAGATATAACAGGTTCATTTCATTTATGAATAATTCCGAGTTTTCGTAGTGCTCTCTACATGCTTCTAGTGTCGCAGTAACAAGAGAGAGATTCATCAAAATGTCGCCGTTTGGAATCAGTGAATAGCTGTTTTACGTCATTTCTTGATTACTTATATTGTTGGGGAAACTTCGGATTTTTGGTGTGTACAAAAATACGTCATTATTTGTCAAATTGTCGAGTTATCAATTAAATTAATTTTTTTATTAATTGTCAAAACCTGGGTCGTGATTTAATTATTACGGTGAAATTCGCGAAGTTTGTTTTTTTTTCCACCATGGAAAAGTTTCACAAAATTCTGGTATCAGTTTTCAGTTCGTTTTACGAATTAGTAAGAAATATATTAGAAGGGAAAATCATAGGGAAGGTCCCGCGTGGAAGACCAAGGGACAAGTATGTAGAGCAAATGAAGAAGGACGTGGATGGGAAAACATATCAGGGCGTGAGGGAATTAACACTGAACAGGGCAGCATGGATGGCCGCAGTAAAATAATCCTAGTATTGGAGTACTGATGACGACGAGATATATGCATCTGATTTTATATGAACTAATAGATTCAGGTAGAGATCCTAATGTACTTACAGCTTTAGCTATCTCTGTTGAAGCGAAACGGTGAAACAGTCCAGAAAAAGCTCCCATAAGAAGTGCGTATCATCATCATCGGTCAACAATCCTAGGATGGTTTGACGCAGCCCCCACTCGCTTCTTCTATCGGCCAACCTCTTCATATGTTAATGTAACTCCCCTCTTTCATGTCCTTCACGACCTGTTCCGTGTATCTCATACAACGCCTTCCTTTGCGGTTATTCCCGTTCACCTTTCCCTCGACGATTGTCTTCAGGCCATCGTGTCTTGAGATTTGGCCGATTAGGTTGTCCCGTCTTCTTCTTAGAGTTTTCCGCAGGTTTCTCTTTATCCCACTCTTCTTAAGACTTCGTCGTTTATCACTCGGTCGATCCATTTTACCTTCATCATGCTTCGGTAGCACCACATTTGGAATGCTTCTACCCTTTTCTTCTCCGATACTGTCATCGTCCATGCCTCACTTATCTTAAGAAACATTCTCTGATGAATTGTTTCCTAACTTCTACGCGTGTGTTTCCAGCTGTAAGTACATTCTCTTTTAATAGAATGCCCTCTTTTCCTGAGCTATTCTACTATTTTTTCTTGCTTCGTCCGTCGTTGATTACTCGGCTTCCCAGGCAACAGAACTCTTTCACCTCTTCCAGTTTCTCTTTTCCTAGTTTAGCGTTGGTTTTGGCCTCTTCTCTTTTGCTGCACTCCTTTATCTTCGTCTCCTTCTTATTGATCTTCAGGTGATATATGGAAATTGTCCATTCTATGGTTATAAGAATCTTATCCAGATCCCTCTCTGTCCTAGCTACGAGGGCTATGCCATCGGTGAATCGCAGCATGCTGATTTTATCTCCGTGAATATTCACTCCAGAAGGCTTCTCTGTGATTTAATTGATGGCTCTCTCAATTTAAACATTAAAAATTAGTGCAAATTAGTGGAGATAGTGCACAGCCTTGTCTCATTCCTTTCCTTATTCTTGCTTCTTCACAGATTTAAGCTTCTTCACAGAGTCCAGATTTAATCACAGATACTAAGTTTTTATAAAAACTGTGGATAATTCTTCAGTCGTTGTAGGATAATGATATCACTACTTCAGTAGACTTCACGCTACTAAAATAACATCGAACTATCCCTGCCTTTTCCTTGGGACGTCCTAAGTTTCTTTCAGTTTTATCTTAAAATAGTATATATGCTGACCGAAGTAACTCCAACCTTAAAGCAATGCCGTGCGATAAGCTTTTCCTTGTGAGTAAAGTACCTACGGTACGCTTTTTGGGAGGCAGAGTTTATGATGACGTTTATATCTACAGAACGCCATGGAAACTGGTGTATCTTTAGGACCTTTCCTGCTTAAGAAAGAGATTGGTAAATTAGTAAATACTTGCATTACCCTTATCTGAGTTTCTCGGAGGCAATAATGGCTCATTAGCTTCCAGGATCTGGGGGAAGATATCTACCTCACTTCCCTCAAAGAGGATTCGGTAAAAGCCCATGGTCTTTAAAAGGGGATGCTTATCGGCCAATGATCCTACCCTGAGAAAGTTATTGTCCGACTGGTCCTCGTCTGGCGCTGATCCTTTTCTCACACGACATCGTGGAAGTACCTTCCAAAACTTTAATCATTACCCTATATGTTTCTCCAAATACTGATATATGGACCTTAACGGGCCCGTACATGCGAATAGGCTTTCATCATGCATGTTATGAGAAGCTTGAAGGGATGCAGTGTTGCTCAGAAAAGCTGATTTTGCATGATAAAAGGTTAAATACCTGTCGAAGAATAGCAGGACGAAAAATAGACGATACTCTGCTTCAATTTCTAGGCACGTGGGGTTAGAAAGCAAGTTGTCATTAACAAATTCCATTAATTGATTCCATACGTTTCAGGTTCACTTTACTGTACAATATTCAATTTATGTTTCGGAATAAAACATTTGTTTTTAAATATTCATTCTCCTCTTTCCCCTCCTTGAAATATTCTTCTATTTATTCTAAAAATAAACAGAGGAATCCCTTGTGAAGACATTTATTTCTTCTAAATTTGTTATTTGGATAGTTAAAAATGTTGATTATTATTTAAATCAATCCTACGGAGGTACAGGAGACTGATCCGAAATATATACATGGCTCTGAAGGTGCATTGAGATTAGCTGATGGAGAATTGGATCGGGCGGTAATAGAAAGAGAGAGATAGCGCGGTAGACCAGACTGTTCATTATCGCCGGTACATTTTAACGTATACTTGGAAAAAATGTGAGAGAGGCTAGAAATGAGCATCAGCCAGGATTAAGGTATGAGGAGAAGTGATGAAGTTGGTGAAGTTCGCAGTTGACCAACCGCTTAGTCAGTCGGCCCAGGGCTTACAATAAATGCAAGTTGCATTACAGGGATTAAAAATAAACCACTAAAAAACGGAAGTAATGTGAATTCAGAGAACAATAGGGGACAGGCTAAATTTAAAAGTAGAATGTGAAAAGCAGGAGCATCTAGGTAGTATGTTGGAGAAAAAGGGGTATAGCAGCATTGAAGTCAGGAGGAGAATTGCGTCGGCGAAATAAGATTTTTCTCGTAGTAGAGAACAAATGACAGGGTCGTTGAGTTGGAATGTCAAGAAAAGACTAGTGAAAATTGTAATACGGAGCGCGGGTGCGTGTGGCGCGGAAACATTGGTTTTAAGGCAAAAAGATGAAAATAAACATAGGGATCTAGAGCTGTGGGTGAAGAGAAGGACGGACAAAGAAAGTAGGGCTGAAAAGAGAACTAACGATAAAGAGCTCGAGTTGCTAGGAGAGGAAAGAAAGTGGTTTGAGGAAATTAGGAGAAGGCAGAAATTCTGGATGGACAGGGTAAAGGGCACGGGTTCTTTGAAGGATCTGATAGAGGGACGAATGCAGGGTAAGCGGAGAAGAGAGGATATAAACTGGTAGTTTGGAATGAATAATGAGGGGTAGGAAATATGAGGAGCTGAAGAGGGATGTAAGGTAAAATGTATGACTTGTAGGAAGAATTTAATCTTCACGGGTAGAAAACTAATAATAACAAATAAATAATTTTAATTATACACTTTAAGTTAAATTGGAAAATCAGCAATTTAAGTAGTCATTACTGAAAATATGCTCGGTTCTTCAGGTTTTCACCGTGTACATTGCTTTGGATGACAACAGTTACTCTAGTATTCCGACGGACTTCTTTCGGTCGACGGTATTTCTCCTGAAGACGCAGGTCCTTCGACCGAAAGACTCCGGCTGGAATACCAGCGAAACTGATTTTTCCCAATGCAAAGACAGCGGTGAAAAATGGAAGATCCATGTAGAGTTCTCCAAATAACTTTGTGGAAACCTAAGAACGAACAGTCATAAATGTGAAGTGTACAATCCTAAGATTATGAGTCTGAACACAAGACTGAATGTATGTCATAGGTTTACTACGGTTTTTAAACGGATTTCCCAGAGATTCGACACAAAAATTCATTTAATCAGATTTAGTCAGACTTTTATCTTTTGCCAACTTTGTGTTGTTTGTATTAGGCATTCAAATGGAATGCCAAATTGGAAAAAGACATGATTTTCAGCATTTTTTTTGAAAATAAACCTCTTAATTATTTGAGCCTTTAATAATTGCGTCAGCTTATCGGATGCTGCCAATTTGCAGCCCCAGTATCACGTTTGCCTCGTTACGTTGGGTTCTAAAATAGCACTGATAACATATAATCCAATTAAGAATACACCCCTGATTCGTTCACAACATCTGCATTTAACTAATACCGTGCGTTATACTGCGATAGTGTGAAGCAGAGGGTGAACGTTCATCATACATGCACTTTTTAATGTAACTAAGAGATACAGTGAATCTTGGGAAGTATTTTCAATTTGCGTTTCACTGAGAGAATGTGTGAATACTATCTATCAGTGATTTATAAGCCTGTAGCCGCATTTATTGTCACTTCAGACCAGGAGGAAAGATACGATTCAAAAATAGGAAGGAAGACCAGAGAGGAATATTGGAGAGAAACCCGGCGTCGGCTTTAGCCCTCTCCTAAAAAAGGTGCCAAGGATCCCACGGTTTATTATCCTATCCAACGGACGGTGTACTGAATTCAAATGCTCTACACAACCACTCAAGTAGGGCCCCATTGACTAATGAAAAATGTCTTACAATACCCTGGCCTTCTTAGTGAAGCTGGTACTCTAGCCACTGCACCATCCCGATTCCCCCCCCCCCCCCCCCGAGTGTCAACACTGAAATACTAATTATTAAGTATCAACGCATTTTCGATCTTAAATCATCTGTTTTGTATTAGTGAGTAAAACATTATCCATGGTGTTGTCAAGGGTTCCAGCCTGGAACCATTGACGTTACAAAAGAGTCATTTAATTAAAGACATTTGATTTATTATGTAGTGCAAACACCTTGCACAATAAGTACATAAAAATAATACTTCGCTAGTCTTTAAAGCCCTCTTAAGGTGAAGCTTCAGCTCGTATTTTTGTGTTTGGGCTGTGTATGAATTATTCATTCTTATTTTGCACATTGAGGTGCAGAGTATTTCCGAATGCTGTCCCATGAACGGAGCAAGTATTTTGCAAGTTAATTTCCAGGGCATATTATTCAGCTTGGAATGTTCCGTGCGTGCTCATTTCTCACCGTATAAGCTCACCTTTGAAGGCTGGGTCATCCGGGGACCCTAGCAACCGGTCGTATTATGCCCGCGCGCGGCGCACGGGATATTGCTGTGGGACGGCGTCGTGTGAGGCCAAGACGCGATCCTCCCTCCCCCTCTCCATCTCACCTCCCTCTCAAGGTCCCAATCCGTCATCCTCCCCATTTTATTCGCCCAAACCTTGGCTCTAGCTTGGCTCTCTTTCTTCCTCGTCTCCAAGGAAAACTAAAGCGTCTTCAGGGCGGAGAGCTTCCTGTCCCCCCTTCCCCTCCCCCGCTCACCGTTCTCCTCGAATTACGCGCAAACACACACACGCTCTCCCGTCCTTCCACACCATACTATCTCCGGCGAGAGTACGTGCGTGTGTGTGCCGGCGTGGAGGCGTGCGTACCAGCGTTTGTGCGCTTCCGCGACTTCCAGCAGCTTCCCCATCCCTCCTCCCTTCTACACCTCCCCCCGCAAATGTATGTGTACACACACCTCCTCACCTGCCCCCCCCCCCCACCTCTTCCAGGGTATTCTAATGCTCCCACCTGCACCCATCGCGCACCAACCCCCCGTGTAAGACTAGGGTATCGATCCGTCAAAACTCTCACCCCCATTTCCCACCATCCTCCGAAAAACTCCATCCCTCTCTTTCTCTCTCCATTTCCCGCAGCCACCACCGAAATCCACCCCCTGTCGACCTCCCCCCTGTCCCCCCTCCGGTTCATCTCCACGGCCTTTCTCCCCCTGGACCGTCCTCCTTCCTCCCCCATGCTATCGTCTTTCTCCCCCCCAAATGCCCCCTCGTGGGTTTTGTTTGCGATGTTTTGCCCGGAATTGCTCTACCTCGATCGATGCTCGATGTGAAGGGTCGCGTACTCCTGTCACCTTGTCTACTGTCAACTGCTCGGCTCATTTGAATATTTTGGGTGCTGGATCGGATATGTGAATCGCTGGGTATGTGAGGGAAGCGTAGCTCTTGTCCGTTCCGGAATGCCTGTCACGATCACGCCTGTTGTGAGAAGCCAGGAATCATTTCTTTTTCGAAGAGGCCTTATGTTTAATCAATTTCAAAATACTAGGGGATATCTTAATGGGCATTCTTCAGGAAATTTTAGACGAAATGGACGAGGCACTGTAACTGGTGGAGCATTATGCTTCACTCTCGAGTTCCATCTGGCGATGGATTCATATCCACGCTTGGAGGAGCTCATCTGAGGTTCTTTTATCTCCTCTTACTCACTTTTTATGGAGAGCGCGAATCCTGGATCCTTCTTTCGTGTTCAGCATAAAAAGCTGTGATCTTGTGTTGGCGTCAGGCGAATGTCAATACCTGGATACCGTCCACAGCTTATATTCCATTAGAAAGTTTTAGAAACTTTTACCTATGGAATTTTATTAAAATGATATTAATATTCATTATTATCTGTAACTTTTATCCTATTATTTATTATCGAAATCGACTATTAAGTAACATGGAAGAAAATGGCTCAAGGAAAAATTATTTGGAAGTTTATCAATGCTAACTCGTAGTTTGGAGGGTTTCTTTGTCTCATGAAAAACTTCATACTATGGAGGGTTGAATGGAAAAAACTGACAAATTCCTAATAAAATTAGGTTACTTCACGGTATTTAATTGGTGATTTGCATCAGTACTTTTTGGTTGAGCAAAGCTATTATAAAACGTACTGGTCGTTACTGATCGAAAGCATATACTGTGTTAAAGCTGTAAAAAAAATAACCACAGCGCTAGCAGCTAAAACGTTCCTCATTTCTACTCATAGATGCCATTCGAAACGACGTTCAAAATGACGTGTACTTGAAAGCAATCATCTGGTAATCATTAAGTCCTTACTGTGAGGTAGTATGAACTCATATTTCATCTTTACTTTCGTGTTCCATATTTGCTCTAGACTCGGCTGGTCATTAATCAGGTCTCCAACACAGATTCTTTTCGGTCTCAGGAATGGATACCAAGTAATGTGATCAAAAATTATTTTAAAAATCAAGCATGAAATCTATCTTTTCCTCCCGGTCTGAAGCGCCTATTAGTGCGGAAACAGACTTGAAAATACCCATGATAATCTAAGTGTTGCATGAAATTAATTATTACAACTGAACCTTTATTGTTTGGATGCAGATGTTGCTTACAAAATATTGTCATGTCATTTAGTCGAAGCACATTACGAATCTATTCTTTCAAAAGCAACAATCTTCTCAAAAAAGTCTGAGAAATATTATATCATAAGGGTGCTGCAAAAATTAGAGTGAGCCAGTCCGTTTTGAATTTTTTATATTTTTTAATATATTTAACAATACTGTAGCCCGTTATTCCCGCAAAATTGTTATGACTCATAAAAATATGCTTTACATTACTGGTAATGAAAATGAAAGGAATCAGTCAATGAATCTCGGATACCAACATAGTTACAATCTAGTTATTGTCGAATCGTAGCTTTCACTTGGTCTTGAACCACCACCCGTCATTTGAATTGGTCCGATAAGTTGGATGTGTAAGGGGGAACTGAACCCATTAACGCAGAGAACTCTCTTTGGTACGCGCGATGTACCTAGAAAATGCACATTCATTGTCCCTATCCGTTTGTTTAAGGTGAAAACGACTATTATCTTTCAAGTTCAACTTCAAAATTGAATACTGATGTTCTCTTCAAGCATTTTTCAGTAACATTTATTGTTAAAAAAGTTTGTTTAAACAGCATTAAATGATTGAGTGGCCTTTGCGGCAGTTGAAATACCCTGACATCATGCTCACTGCTTGCCACAGTTTTCTTACTCCTCTTTATGCTTGGTTTAAAGCATGGTTCTCGTCGCATGTTTGGAAAATCCATCTTAAGAATAAAACTTGACATTATGAACTCTAATAAGAGTTAAGTTTGTAGTGTGTACCTGACTGTTTGTGTGCTGGAAAAAGGAGCGTGCAATAATTGATTCTTTTTCCCTCCACATCCGTCAGGCGCGTAAAACCTTTATGGCCTGTGAAGTTTTTTCTTTATTTATATTTATTATGCATGACCATTGCCATAGAAAGAAGTGCTTTTAATACCATTGGTCTCGGCCATTGCACTTGGAGATATTGGGTGCTTGTTCTATTGTTGTGAAAGCTAAGTGACATAGTACTTCTCCATCTTCCTAAAATCTAACCGGGATCACGATTGGTCAGGGTCACAGAGGAAAGAATCCTACCTTTCCTCCTTCTTCGCTTAAGTACATACTTCAAACTTTACTACTCGGCGTGCTTAGAACTCTCTCGTGAACCGAACGGAGGAAATTTTGCAGTACTCGACCCAATATGAACCCAAAATTCTAATATCGCCCCTAACGTAATGTGCTTCACAAGTTAAGAAGAATAAGTGGGGTAGAAACAGGACCAGGAAATTATGCAAAGCTCATGTCATAAAAGTAACTGTGAATTGGCGGATTCTGGTAAAAACAACCACCATAAAATATTTCGTCGGAGTCTACACCTGATCGTCTTCATCTACGAACTCATTGATCCGTATTCGCTACCGGAATTTAATTGTGATCGTGGAAAAGTAAGTGCTGTGAAAAATAAGTGGAATAATGTGGAATAAATGGAAATTAAGAATAAATTATCCTTTTCGTGAGGGTATCGTTGCTCAGGGAAAAATTAAAATTTGTGGAAAGATGGAAAATTCTCTCGAAGATTTACATCATGCAGTTTCTGTGCACCGAAAGGAATGTTCCTGTTTTAAGATTACTGCCACGCTTTTAATTTCTCGAACCACACCCGACCGATTCGTTCGTAGCGTCGATATTCGATTCCGGAATGCCCTTGGACGGGATGAGTGTTGAGGCGTCATCTCCCTCCAAGCCAGCACCCACCCTCCGTCGTGGAGGAACCTTAGCTCGCCCTCTCCCCCCTCCCCTTTGCCTCCTCCACCGCGCCACTCCACCACGCATCCCCCCTCCCTCTTCTCGCCGACAAAATCTCCGGCCCGTTCCCTTTCTCTCCAGCACCCCATTTCTCTCTCTCTCCCCGGCCTCGGCGATAGTTTATCCGATGAGCCATCCCCTTCCTCGTCGTCTCCACCCTCCTCCCTCCCCACGGTTTCTTCCTCTCCATTCCGGCACCGCTCCTATTCTATCCTCGCCACAAATCCCCGAGAGACGCGCGCACTACTGTGAGGACCTCACACTTAGGGCGGGGCTCCACGGAGCGCCAGGGAGTGGAAGAAGTGGCCCGCGAATTTTCGGCCCACTCCGTTGACCGTGGCTTGGCAACCGAACTTTGAAAACTGTTCGTGTCAAAAAGAAAGGAAAAAACAAAGAGGTTGACCTTCCCTTCTTTATCTCTGCTAATTTTTTTGCTGAGTTATTTCGTCATGTTGAGATTTCCGATGTTGTAGGAATTGCTGATGTACTGGCTGCAAGATGAGATTTAGTGTCCGTGGAAAGATTCCCATTCACTGGTTCTTCAGGGAAAGCGATCGATAGCTTTAATCCTACATCTAGCTCTACGCGCAATAGAAATCCTTTTACTCCTCCACGTTGAAGGATAGTGGTAACAACAGGCGATGCTGTCTCACTTCCTACCACATCATCACCTGCTGGGTTTTATGCTAGTTTAGAACGAGTCATATATCCTTCCCAACTACTCTTATTTTTTAGTAGTGGCGACCGTATGTGAAGGTAATTTCCATCATTAAGGGTAAATGGGTTGTTGGGCATTGGCGATATTTTTCTCCGAGAACAGAGGACGGATGGAAAGAAACCCGGAGTCGGCAATATTCTTCTCTTAACGTAAGAGGTCCATAGTTAAACGTCCCTTTCGATGGACGGAGTACTTGACAATTGAATTGCCCTCGGCACAGAATTCAATTGGGATAAGTATACAGTAAAAAGACTTGACCTCCGAAATTTAACCTTAAACCACTGGATGTAGCATAGCCACCAAATTAACCCGATCCCCTCTTTTTAGACCTATGTTGATATCAGAGATGCGGCAGATTGCGGACGAAACCATTTTTTTGACACGTTTACCTTGTTGTCATGTCAGATGGCTCTAAAAGTCTGCATTTTAAGACTGTGTTTGTCTGAATTTGCTAGATATGATATGTCCTATAGATAGTAGAACAAATCTTCTGCTCAAACGAGCGTGATAACGTAGCGCAACTCTAAGAACGGAATATGAGACCTGGTGCTAAATAACTAAATGGAAAACTGGGAAATCGATAACATCCAGCTTCTGCTAAAATTTATTAGCTCAGTAATTTTGCCAGTAAAGGAAGCATATGCCAATAAGGAAGAAAAATTATGGAAGTACAAATGCAACGTAAAGATTACTGAAGGCAAGATGGCAGGGGTGAAGCTCTGTTCTCTAAATTCGGGCAGATGAAGAACACTGGGTAATAAATCACAAGTCTTATAGTATGGGCTTGGAAAAGGATGATGGATGCTGTGCTGGTCAGATGAAAAAAAAAACTATCAACGAAGTCATGGACATGGCAAGGGAGTGACTAAAGTTGCCATTGAAAATTATAAGACAAAATACGTGGAGAGATGAGGAAGAATGTGATAGAAGGGATAATGTCCTGTTAACAAAATACTGGGTAAAGAGAGTTGACATTTTCAATTAAGTGATGGGATGCGGCATGGAATCTGAAGATTGACATGATTCGAAGAATCGAGGGCTAGTGGTGATGATGATGCACATTTTAAATACTTAAAGGCCATCTAATCGGATCGGATCCTCAATTAGTTGAACATCCATAATGAACTTCTAGCACAAACTGGTCAAAAATGTTTTCCTGGCCGAGGGTGATACTGATATTGCTGTGCGTCAAAATATTCTCTGCCTTTTTAGGACTCAAGTGGGTTGAATATTATCATTTCTACATTTTAGAATCATAATCGAAATTAAATAAAATAATTATATAAACTTTATATTTTAACTAGCAATTACTAGTTATTGTAAAAAAAACTTCGATGAAGTTTTCTTGTGACTGCCACCGCGTGCGTAATTCAATTTATGCAAAAATCTCAAGGTGCTTCTTGATCGCCATTATCGTATTGCTAAAAAAACTGTATTTTACATAAAGCATAATGTGCAATATATCACAACTGGTGAAGGATGTAGAAGTTAAGAAATAAATAAATATGAAGATGATAAAAGTACTCAGTAGAGAGCTGTGTCAAACCAATCTGGGGATTGATGACTAATGATAGATCATACCTGATCATGATGATGACTGTGATATCACACCTAATATTGATATCACATCCCATCGCTCATTAACAAACGATTTTCTAAGAGAGTGTTTCCTCTTCCAGAAGAAAGTCTAGGAAAGAATTTTCCATTTTTCATGGAAAAAATAAGATTTCCGCGTCAAATTGAAATAAAACTATGACAAGAACGAAAACTTAGTCCTTTTGCTTATGTGACTCGCCTTACGAAATGTAAATTTATCCAAAGTCATGAGAAAGTATAATTTTAGTGTAAGCAATGTAGAAATATGCCGAGAGGTATTTGATAGGGGGTTGAGCAGTTGGATGGAGAAAAAATTGGAAGGAAATGGTCGCTTAAAAGATGCTGTGGTGGCCCAAGAGGAAGCAAATGGGGATTTTGGACAGCACGAAAGAACGTAGGAGATATGTAGAGTTTGAGATGAGTGTAGTGCTGGGAATCGGGGGTACTGAGTGACAGGAGGAATAAGACAGCCTGAGGAGTAAGAAAGGGGAGATTAGGAGGGAGCTGTCCAAGAACCTACCAGATAATACCCAACTAATGACAGTTTTGAACAATTAAGAGAAGCTACACCTCACTTCTTCGGTTTTCAGCTTTACTATGAAAATATTACATTTATTTGAGGTAGAATTTGGGACTTTACGTCACAAGTGTCACGCTACTTGAGCGTTATATTTCTCTTTGACGGTTAAATGCTTTGGTACTTGATTGAGCTGACGTTTGGAACACACACGGCATCATCTACGGCAAATGGCACACCCAAGTGTGTCGATGGAGACCAATCTGGCCCGAGCCTCTCCCCCTCTCACTCTATCGAAAGGAATTGCGTTTTCATCAAGTCGCCGCTCGCCACGTGGTCAGTGGTGTCCCCTCAGTCACGACCCCCGGGGGCGTCGTCGGAATCAGCGCCCCTTGATTGAGACCGTGGCCGCGCGGTTGAAGAGGGACGGCGGCGGCGGCGGCTCGTCGTCAGGGAGCCGCCCTTATCCCCTCCCCCACTCCATCGACGTGCATTCACCCGGGCACGATCCATTTCCTCGGGGCTGATGCAGGTCACGGAGGTGCGTCTCCTCATCTCCTCCTTGGCACACGTGGGGGAAGACTTCTTCGATGCGCCCTCTTTCGTGTCGAACCCCCTTCCGTCTCCTCCCCCTCCATTCCCATCTCCCCAAGTTCTCCGGAATTCCTTCCCTTTTCCACCCCGGTCGAGACCGCACACACACTTCTCTCCAGGGGATGACCGTGGACCGTTTTCTGGGGCGTGGTCCTTTGGGTTTTTGTGTGCGGGCTTCGAATCATTTCCGTAAATCCCCTCCGCCCCTCCCTCACTCTCCCTTCCTACCTCTTATCTCCTTCGCTCCTCTCCGTTGCTGACCTTTTATTACCTTTTTTGTCGTCTTCCCTCGAAGGACGTCTTAATTAAGAGAGTTCTCCTAGCGTGATACTGCTCGTCACTCCATCTCTCCTTCTTTCACTAACCTTGGATGTTATTAGGAGCCAATCTGACGGTAACAAAAAATCATTCTCGTCTACGAGATTTATTACTCGCAATGAGACACTGTTTGATGTTTAACACAACATATTTCATGTTTTTCTAAGTTTCCTCACTGCTTGCGTTATAATTATCATGCATCATAATATTTTTCCTCATTTATCCTCTCGATTTCTTGAGCCTACGTCGTTTGAAAAAATATTTTTTAACTTTTGTCACCAAACAGGCATGCAAGGAAGGGAAGATAATATCTGTAATTCATTGAATGAATGAGGAAAACTCAAATGGATATTATTTTTTTTCTTGAAACTGCTGCGTGAAGATAGACAAAGAAAATGCAAATGGACTTGTCTTTTGGCTGAGAAATCAACAAGTGAACAATATTCTCTCCGAAATTATCGAACATAGTATATTTTTATGGAGGCCTGTGCGAGAAATAGTATTTCTTTATGGAGGCCTGTGCGAGCATCGAGGAAAAAAATGGTTTTAACTGCAGGAAATTACTTTGGTTCATAACATAAAATGCATGCGTACAGAAGTAACGCATTGTGGATTACTTCTGTATATTTGTAATGGGTTAGTGTTAAGAAATGATGATCAATATTTGCATGAAAATATATTCCACTGGTATCGAAGGCTTATATCTCAAGGGCTGAATACGTAAGAGTAGGATCTACGTTTGGACTTCGCATTTGTGGTGTTTTATTTGCTATGTGCCTCTCCAAATACTTGTATTCAGTGCTGGGTTCGCCTGCGGAATATTTTGTCTAGACCTGACCGAGAGTGAAGAGTGAGTTAGCTTGCGTTATAATTATAGGGGGGAGGGGGCGGGTGAGGTGGCGTGACATCCAGGAAGGAGACGCTCCTGGTTGCAAACTCACTCTTCTTGTCTAGACCTGACCAAGAGTGAGAGGTCAGCTTTCGCGCTTTAGTTAGCAGTGCAGAATAAATACTTCGCCTGATGACCAGACTCAGATTAGTGGACATTGAGAGTAGGGAATAGGAGCCAAGCAATTGGATATTTATTTGATTTTAATAAATTTCCGATCGGTCAAATATACCATGCTCATATAGTAAGAATTTTAGTTCTTCAATAACGCCTTGTATAGTATTTTGGATTTGATTTTGCCTTTCGCTCCAAAGTGGAGAGTAACTTAGATATTTGCTACGCAATATAACATGTTCGAACACGAAAGCTTAATTTCAGATAGTCTAGGAATCAATGTCTTAGATTACTCAATCTATGAGGTAATGTTCGAACGGCCTTTTATTTTAATATCATCCCTTTCTCCAACTAATCCTCTCCAACACCCAATTGTTATCATTGTGTTTCATTTACTTATTACCTGATATAACCACCCAAAGATGTATTGTACAATATAATGTACGCAAATAAAAACTATCAATCAATCAATCAACTTATGGTGAGGCATCTAAATAAATAGAGTTTGATTGACAATAGCGTTATTTAAAGTAAGAGAAAGTTTTTTATTTAATTAGCAACGGAAAATCGGAGGGCTGAGTGCAGTAACTAATGTTCCAAGACGATGCAATGGCCAGCATTTGCTCTAGATGCTGAGTGAAATTTTGCTATGCACGCAGTAATAAGTAAGTATAGCAAATCTAGCCATATATCCTGCTGAGGGGTTTCAATTGTGACATTTCAATGGCCTATATTCTAGGTTTTATGCTTACAGTGACTTCCTAAAATCCTACTGCAAACATTTAATGACTGTTTAAGCTGTTTCTAAAGTGGTGTAGCTTATTGTTATGCAGGAAAATACCAGAGAGTTACACCAATAGAGGATTACATTCACCTGTTTCGAAGGAGTGAATTCCTTAGGAGCGTTTCTTGTGTACCTTGCGTAAGTGCCGTCGTACGTGGCGAGCTCCCCCCATTCGTGCCTCCAAGCCCGGACGAATCTGAGTCTGAAGAGGGGGAAGGGGAGCGTGGGGGGATTGCCGAAGAGGTTGGGGGCCAGGTGAAGTGGCGTGAGATCCAGGAAGGAGACGCTCCTGGTTGCAAAACGCGAAGAAAGGAGAATTCATTAAAGTCGCAACTCCTCACTGAGGCATGGTAGTTTCCCTTTAAGCAGTGCAGTCTTTTGCCCTGCCCAAAAAAATCCCATCTAGCTCAAACATATTAGTGAACACGTAGGGAGCTATAGGACGCATTCCCCTACATTCCGTTCCTGTAAAATAACCGTGATATGACCAGGTGCCATTGCTTTTTTCATTTAATCTTGAATATTTTGGTCGCATGGGAGCATATACTACTTTGCAAGTTCCTCCGTTTTAGGGAATTTAGCGTTTTAAATATCACCAGGGCAATCAGTAATTTCCGCTGTTCCTTGTTATTAGTTTTGGCTCAAATATTCGAATGGGATCTGAAGTTAGTTAAATTTCAACTGAATTTGGAGAAGATCACGTAGCTTTTCAACTCCGGTTTGGATTGCTGATGTATTGTTGTTTCCGCTTGTGGGTAACGTGTGGTCTTATTATTCAAATTGCTTCGAGATAGCGTAGACCCTGTGGCATTATTTGGGAAGGTGTCTGATCCTCGAACTACGACAGCAAAGACTTTGTGGCGGCATATCTTCGGCAAATCCTTTTATTTCGATAAAATGATTGAGAACGTAAATTAAAATTTATCTACTCCAATCCACAAAGGAGGCTCTGTAGTGTTGTTGCTAGGTTTTAAGGTTTTAACGGATTGATTCATTGTTGAGTTTTCTAAAGGATTTGGGGTGCCGTACAATGATCGAAAATTTATCCAACATTTGCATGAATCCAGAACTCATATTAAATCTAGACTCAGCAGCAAAGAAGCAAGGACAAAGGAAGGAGTGAGATAAAGCTATGCATTCTCTTCCGTACCTTTGAAAGTGTACGTTGCGAGAGCCATTAAATAAACCATAGAGAGGGATTCAGGACTCAATAAATACCTTTGAGGGCAAATACTGGCATGCTGCGTTTTGCCGATAATATAACGGCCATAGCAGAAACAGATTTGACCTAGTCAACATTTAAAAATTGGCCAAAGATATCTTGAGGGCCAATAAAAAGTTAGTTATATGCTGTAGGAGAGTCTCAGTGGTCAACAGAGGCCAGAAGCTGTTAGGGCAACAAAAGCTTTGAGAGGTGAAAGAATATTTTTATCTGGGAAGCCATGTAATTAGTAATGGACGAAGAAAGAAAGAAATAGTAGAATATCCCAAGGGAAGAGAGCATTATACCAAAACCATCAACTTTCAGTTGGAAATACAAGCTTGGAAGGTAGGTAACACTTATAAGAACTTACATCTGGAACTACTTTATGATAGTGAGAAATGAATGATAACACAGCAGAAAATTGAACACATTCTAAATGTTGCATGTTCTGCATGGAAGAATATATAAAGGTATGCTACGGAAGAATCATGATGATTAAATAAACAGACAGGTCGACAAAGAAGAAGTGGCAAAAATAGTTGAATAGAAGTGAAGTCTAATGAAGACGGAAATGATTAAGAGGTGTGAAAGAAAATGGGGAAACATACCAGAATGTAGGAACGTGACGGTCTAAAAACGATCATCATGTCCCAAGAGTCCCAAAGTCGTCGAGGGAAAAGTGAACGGGTAGAATGAGAAAGAAAGGTCTCGTATGAAATATAGAGTGAAGGACATAAAAGGAAAAAAATCATAAAATTATGAATAGGATAGCTTGTAGGAATATTGAGTGGAACGATGACTGGTGATAGTGATATCTGATACGCGAAATCTGTGTCATGGCGAACTCAATGCTCTGCGGCGTAACAATGTGGAAATTCATGGTCAAATAAGGAAACGGACCAAATAAGCATATTTTAACTATAATAACATAATATTCATTAGGTACGGCTAGTTTCAACGCATAGGCGTCATCTTCAGGTACAAGTTATGATTTCAGTGACGTTGGTTATGTATGCACAAGGGAGGCGGGAAAGGGGTTAGAAATGAAGGGGTAGGTAGGGGGCAGGAATGGCGTTGTTTTTGGGTGAAAGCAAAAGGTGATTGGGAGGGGGGGGCGTTATTGGGGCAGTGGGGAAGGCTCACTGTTGGGGGTCAGGAATTCTTATCCCTCAAATCCAAAGAGGCATCCAGAAGTGGAGAGTGATTCCTGAACATATCGTTTACTATGAGTCCATTTTTGGCGTGTCTCTTGAACTCCGACGCTTCCATATTATCTATCTTGCACCACTTTTCGTTCAGGTACCGAATTTCGGGCGTAAAGTCACTTACATTACTCTTCTCAAGTAGATGCCTCGCGAAGTGGGACTGGGTCCAATTCCATTGCCGGAAACTCCTCCTGTGCTCCTCCGCTCTGTTACGGGAGGACCTTCCCGTTTGTCCTTCGAAGGCTGCTACACAATCCTCGCACTTAAGTTTGTACACTCCACTCCTATCCAGTGGGTCGATTCTATGTTTTTTTGTTCAAGAATGACCTTAAGTTATACTTATTGTAATAGGCAGCCCTGAATTGGTCTTTCGGGAAGAGCTTTCAAAATTTTTATGACATGGCTCTATAGTAAGGTAGTCTACACCATCGGATAGGTATTCGATTGTGTAATCTACCATTCCTTCATTTCTATTGGATTGTACAGTGTAGGTTTTTGGCTTGAAAGACATTTTATTTTCAACATCTCTTGGTGGATGGTTCAACATCTTATGGTAATGACCTCCGCTTGTAGATGAAGGATTTAACTTCCCATTGCTCTGAAGGCATTTTGCGTTGCGGCTGCACTTTCGTCGCAATAGGGTTCCATAAAAGCTAAAAATCATTACGTTCAACTCGCGTTTTCTCCGCTTGTGATCGTCAAAGGAGCATTTTCAAGAATGGATTAATTTTAAAGTTTTGTCTGTATAACAGCGCGAAAACGAAGGAGATATCTATTATATCGTGAACGTAGCACTCTTATTTCTTCATAAAGAGCCAACAGTAGCGTTTTCCGGCGCAGTGTTGAACACCCTTAATAATTAATGATCTCGTGTCTGTATATCTTAGAATTCTGAATTACACGCAGAATAGGGAGCATTTACCATTTAGAAACAGTGAAACGCACACCCAACCACATAAAATAAATACGCCTTCAACCTGCTGGAATGCTATTTCAGAGACACGTAAGGTTGCAGGTAATGCATAAGCGTAAAGGATACAGAAGAATATCTAATGTTGAAGTGTAAACGAATTAGAAGGTGCGTTTTGCTTCGTTTACCGGCGTCAGTATCATTTTGTAATTTCACCTTGCTTAGGGTGAAAAGTAAGGAGTTAAAACGGCTTGCCCTTCAAAAAAAAATTCACGGCGGGCAAAATTATGTGTTAACGACCTTCGGAAAGATAACGTGAAGCATGAATTAATTTGTCGTCTAATAATCAGGGTGTTTGTTCATGTGCGTTCTTTTATTTATTTTCCTTGAGAATATTCTCGTCTAATAATCAGGGTATTATTGCATGTCCTTTTATTCATTTTCCGTGAGAATATTCTTAAATGTGGAATTCAGCTACCGTTTCATTTTATGAACAAGTATATGACTTCCAATAAGGTGTCACAGTGGCATTTTTTGACGTGGAGTCACTAGGCCCTCTCTCTTCTTATTCCTCGGCGGCGTGTCTGAGACGGTCGAGGCATGAAAGGAAAGGATCAAGAGATTGGCGATGGACGAGAATGTTGAAGAGGCGGGACTGTACCTGCGTCAATACTCGCAGGGAATCCGCTGAATTATTCCGAAAATCCCCGCTTGACGTCGCCATCCAATGAAGTCTTTCCCCAGGGGCGAAAACCGTGGCATGCTCACCCGTTCCCGACTCTGACAAGTTTGGGAGTTTTGCATTCAAATTAATAATTAAATCCTTCTTCGTCGTTTCCTCCTCCTTCCAACATTCACTGAAATTGGTCTCGTAGTTCATACTTCATGCGCACCGTTACCGAGGAAATCAGAAAGAGCATTGCGTTGCATCTTTCAGAAAAGTTTTCCCCATTCTCTATGGTGATTTTTTCATACTTCACATTTTCACATTTAAAAAATGATTCGGTAAAACCTCCCCAAATTGGGATACCTAATATAATTTAAATATTATTGATAAACGTTCAGTGTTTCAAATTGATATTTCTGGATCATTCTGTGTCATTAGATGTCAGGATAGTATTGAGAATATCCTTAAATTTGAATAGGAAAAAAATTTGGAAACTGAATATCAGATAAAGAATTAGAAGAATATATCTACGATTGCGACAATGAAGTAAGTAGAATTTCCCTAATCCGTAACCATATAGGGCAGAGAGGAAAGAAGGGATGTGGGAAAACCACGTGACTTGGGAGGCAGAAGAGAAGGGAAAGAGGTACAGCAGAGTCAATTAAAATGAGAAATCATGTCAAAAATCAAAAGTAAAGCAATTTTCAACTACTCGTGATCCGGACAAAATATTTGATGCAACAAAATGCTTATCACAAACTACTAATAATCATTCATTTACTTTGGCTAAAGCAATCATCAATTACTTTTCACACACACAAAATCAAGGAAATACAAATTAATGTAAAGTAAGGAAACTCACACACGAGCACTCACTCACTCGGGTTTGTATATGAAGTACGGTCACCCTCGTGATTTTCCAACATTTCCACATACCTGCAGGGTTTATAAGACTTTCTCCATCCCCAGTGAACCGTTATTCACACATGCTCAGAATATAGAGGAGAATATAGTAATATTGACAAAGAAGTAAAAGGGGAAAAATTTTATTCACCCGCAGTCACCAACCCGGGTTTGTACATGGAGTACAGTCACTTCCGTCAATTACGATCACACACTCAAACAGGGTTTACGAGGAAATCTTCAGTTCAAGTGACCTGTCACGCGCACAGGTAAAGGGAGCAAGGGATGGGAAAAAGGATGCCCAACGTCAAAATCTGACCTCGGGTGTTTCGCCCGCCAAGCAGGCCTCTTCAAAGGAGAATGTCAGTCAGGGAAAGAAATAGGAAATACGTGGTGCTGGAGAGGAGGTTTCGGGAGGGAGTGTTAGATTCTTACTGGTCGGCTGATAGGGGAGGGGTGGTTACAGAGACCGATCGTAACGTTTTGGGGGCGCATGAGGTGAGGAAGGGAATGGCCAAGGAAGGGAGGAAATCAGTTACTTTGGACACACTGGTTAATTAAGCATGAGGAAATGGGATCGTGTTTATTCATGGTGTTGTAAGAATTCCTCTGCATTTGAGTGATTTCATAACTTTCAATAAGTGATCCGGGACGTTTTGCTTCGTCAATGGTGATGACGTGTGCCCACGACTGCATATATTGGGCAACTAATAATTCTGGAAGTGGCCTAGACCGAAGCGGACTCCGTGTTCTTTAAATTTAGTTGTGAGGTTCAACCTTGTTTGACCAAAATATGAAGCATTGAATAGGGTAGGGTTCTTTGGATTGGCAAGGTTTTGACTTATGTTGTTGTTGGAAATAAGTGAGGGTTGAAGTTGGGTTTTCTGAAGATGGATTCAAGACACTTGCTTATATTTAGGTGAAAAGAAAGCTTGAGACATTTCTCATCTGTTGAAGGGTTGTTATTTCTGTAACAAGTCTTCTCTTTTTTGTTTCTCCAGGAGTTGTCAATAAGCAGTCAAACTGCTGCTTTGAAAAAACGAACTGCTTTCATTTGTATACTTTTCATTAACTGTGCTAATCCCCTCCCTATCCCTTTTATGCCTCTCTAGGCCCGTGGTTTTCACACATCTCCCCCTCTTTCCTCTCTGCCCTATAAGGTTTCGGCTTTTTAATACTCTTCTACCATGAATATAAATTGTTCGGCAGTCATTTATTACACATTGACGGTATTGGCACAACTTGAAACTGGTACAATTTTTATCCATGGAATTATTTTCTGGAGCATCTGGAAGAAAGCAATACACCATCGCCGTTACGAAAAATTTTGAGTGCCATTCATAGCTAGTGAGAGAAGTGTTTTAGGTACACATATTATCCTTTCTTATTTAGAAAGGCGATCAGGTCAAGGTTGTGAAGTAGCAATGAATCTGTAGGCCAATCGTTTTTGTTAAGAAAAATGAATGACTAGCATGATGATTATAAAATAAAATCAATTCATTAAAAAACTGCATATAATCTAAATATTAATGTAATAATCATGAAACATGATTAATTAGTATTATTAAATTTCAGTTGATTATTTTTAATTTACGATTGTAGTGTTTTTATTTAGATTGAATAAGAAAATCATTACTAATCAATATCAAATATAAACACATTAGTCTGGAGGCTAATAAATGCTAATTATTTTGGTGACACATTAACACATTATAAAACATCGTGTACTTTTAAAGTGTCATCCAAATTTCAAAAAGTATGGGATTAATGTTTTCAGGCTTAACTATGTGTAACCTCTCCATATCGGAAATGATAAAAAAAATCACTTTGTACGGTCCACTAGACCATTTATTGGGCACGACCAGGTTTTTTTTACATTACATCATCGGGATTTGATTTTATTGTGTAACGAAACGCGGGTTGTACCTAATACATTTCTCTAGTGGACCGTACAAAGCTAATTTTTTATCATTTCTTATAAAGTTACATATTGTTTTACATCCACGTCTACATTTGAAGTTGAGCAATGCTGCTTGGATAATAATTTCCCTCAGCAAAACGTAATCTGTGATAATAAATGGATATTGACATATAAGTACTTTTATAGCAAGTTATAAATATTTTTTCTTTATTCTTTATGAAGCAGTTAATCTTGGATCAGAGGTATGTCCATTGAAAAGAAAATATACGTTGCTCAAATTCCGTGGATGTGTGTGACCATTAAGTGTTAAGATTATAGGTTAAAAAGAGTAGCAGTAGTAATTTTTGAGAAGTTCCCTTCTAAAGTGTAAACATATGTGCATCGCATAGAAATAACACGTATTATAATTATTTTTTGGTGCGTCTGTGCGATCAAATTGTCCGCATCAAAGCTAAAAGAGCAATCCGCCGTCTTTTGAGGCATGTTTTATTAGAATTAGCCCATTGAGTGACTTTGTCTCTGCAGGAGTGTGAGAATGATAATTGGAAATTAATTACATATATTAGTTAAATTGATGGTATAGGTGATACAAAACACGAAGCCGTAATTTTGCCCCGAAGTGTAAACGACGGTAAATTTAAACAATATTCTGTCTTGAAGCAGCCACTCTCTACTTCCTTCCCTCGATTCATGTAATGACCAACAGACATTAGAAAAGTATCAAGAGTAAATGGTGGAACTATGCTTTAATATTTAGGGCTAGAGGCGAAATAATAATCAGGAATGTACCATGGTCATCTCGGAGATGCGTGTTGGATTTTCGAAATTATATCAATTTACATCGGGAGAATGGAAATTTAGGAGATGAGAGCATTAAGAATGAGCAAATAATTTTTTGAGCGGTAAGTGATAGCAATAGTTGGATGCACGAGTGGACCGTAGGCTCAGAACGTACAGTAGCTGCTGAACTATGAACCATACTTTTGGAATGGCGCTACGAAGGTGATGTGAATGGATGCTTTATTCATTGTGACAATAGAATCAATTTGAAATAGCAATCTCAAATAAGATACGTGATTTTGTTTCAATTTTACTTTCCAACTGCAAATAATGCGATAGATATAGATGGAGAAACGTGCAAAGAGGCAAGTAATACTTAGGTGCTGAAATAGCTTTTTTAGAACGGGGGAGGAGATAATGCCATGGAAATAAAATCTCGTTTACATCGAAAGCATAAGATTTCACGAAAAGGATCTTGGAGTTCTTTCACTCTCGACTTTTTTCAAATAAAATATTCTCTTTGAACAAGGATATATTTGGTTTGGAAACAAATTTATGAACTTCTCATGACGAAGCATGAGACAGTAACACTGGCAAAACTAATTTTATTCACATGCATGATTCAGTTCAATTTGACCATGTCAAAATTACGTTTTCGCTCTGCATCAACATGACATTAAAATATCTAGGCTCTACGAAATAATAGATGTTTAGATATTTTCGTTTGGTATGAACTCTATTTGAATGTTTACCGAGGTCTTGACATTTCACTTATAATTTTTCTTACACCTATGCCGAAATTATAAAACGACGTTAAGCAGTAAGGTACTGACGAACGAATCTGAGAGGTAAACATGTAATATGATATACAGGGAAGAATTTAACTTTTGTATTTTATTTTACTTATTTAGTGCAAAAGTAAGTGTTTGTAAGAGTATTTTATTTAATTTCAAAACACTTGCGTGGATTGTACTTTCATATTTATGTCCTCGAAAAACTTCCTTTCATGAATTTTTCCTACTCTTGCATTTAGGAACATTAATTCCTGTTCAGCGATTGAGTTTTACAAACAAAAGCATGGAGTCGTTATGGGAACGCGCTTGTCATCAATTGTATCCAAAATTCATATGGACTACCCAGAAAGAATTTTTTATAATCCTAAACACACCCTTTATAGAATAGCGGTCCTTCCGAGGGATTACCACTCAAAACTTGGCGTTCAAAGTGTTAAAATAGTTTACTCGTCCTCTGTGGATGTTGGTTACTATAAAGATAGCCATGTGGCCAGAATGGCCTAGGGTTGCGATAGTAGAGCCTTCTAGCAAAAGTGGTCCCTTAGAGCAGTGGTTCCCAATTGGTGTGTCGCGGCACTTCTGGTTTCTGGAAAAATAGCTAAGGGTTCCGCGAGATTATTGCATCAAAACGGAAATTTTTTAGCAGGACCAACGTCTGAATTGGTTACTCTCACACTTGACAGATGGTAAAAGGGATGGTAGCAATTATTCCAACCTAAGGGCTAATTACTGTTAAGAGGCAATTATCCCTGGTAATGGAGAGAGAAGCCCAATTGGACAATTAACTAAAATCCGTATAAGAAGGGTGCCCCAAGATATATCTCAGAGGGAAGAATACCGCCAGGGTAAAAAATTTGGGATTCATTGTTTTAGAGGGACCGGTGACCATTCCGGACCAGCACTGAATAAGCTTGTCTCGGTGTATGGTATTTTGAATTTTTTTCTTACACATTTCTTCAGTTTGTCTGGAAAATGTGTATATTTGTTGTTAACTGAATACGCTTATTTCGTAATTCAATTTTAAAAATTATGTGTTATGTCGTTGAAAAAATGTTGTTCCAATTTAAAAAGCCATATCTTGAAAACATAATTCACCTTAATTTATAAATCTGCCTATCCTTTATTAATTATAAATCGGGAAACTTTATGTCTAATGCTGTTAATCCATTACACTTTTGCATTAGTATTCCTTTCAATTACTTAACAGGCTTTGGCTTCATTCAACCTATGATAGGATGATCACCGTTATGCCGTGACATGATGGGTGGTGAAAGGACCGATAGGCGATATACTTTTAAAAACAATTTATAAATATGTATTTTGCTATGTTTCAATTTCTTAATTGAAATATATAAAATAGTGATATTTCCTACTTTTTTATGAAATACGTTCATACCATTTAGTCGTGACCGGACATAGCTTAGTCAATTCAATATTAGCCTTGATCGCTGGTCGTGTATCCTGATCCTGTGATTATGGTTAGCGTGGAAAAGGTTAGTGACCTTTCCTAGCCTCCGAAAAGCATCGTGATTCATTTTGTGGAAGCTTTGCATTGCTCTCTATGATTCCGAATCCCTCTTGAGGGATCCGAAGGCTCTTCACTACGTGTTTGGAGCGGTCGTAGATGCTGGGAGGTGTATAAATTAGTCCGAGAGCAAGTAAAACTTTCCATCCAGGCCGCAGAAGCGTTTTAGTCGAGCCAAGGAGCTCAAGCGGAGTTGTGCGTCATTGCAACCCCAGGTTGCCATCCCAGGTTTTCGAAAAGGCAACACTTCCGCACACAAATTTTCTGTCATTCTGGAAAGCATTAAAAACAGCTTATATTCAAGGATTTTTTTTGCCGAGCGTGGGATGATCGGGGTTTATCGATTAATCACTTGGGAACTTCTTTAATTAAAATTAATACGGTAAGCTCATGTTTCATACGCAAACAGCCACTTTTCCTTATTTACGTCTTCGCGCCTTACTCCTCTGTAAGAGCCCCTTCCTTATCATTTCCACAGTTAGTATTTTTCTTTTCATAATCTTGTCTTAATATCACGTTACCTATACAAAACCACTTCATCTGCCTACCATGCCTTCCAGCCTAAATCCAAGATTTTTTTTGCTTAAAATCGTTATTTTTAAGGAAAATATTCTATATTTTAGTTGAGTAGTAATGTAGAAAAACTCCCAAAATGTGTTAGATTGGTCAGAAGTTTATTGTCTGTTATGGGAGGAAAGTTTGTTATGGTCTGCTGCGGCAAAATACACGGATGATGTATTTGCTTGAAGTGGTGGCCTAACAATTGAATAATTTAATGCCTGTTCCAGTCTTTATCTGCGTACACTTCGTAATGTTCCGCGCCGTTTTCAATTCAGTCCTTTTTTACTGATACAATTCAAAATCCAAGGGACATATACGGTTTTCAGCCGCGAATCATTTATTTTATAGAAGTGATGTGTGATGTTCTCATAGAAAAATTGAAAATGTTCCTGAGGAGGCATTGATGAGTCTAAAATTTATCTTTATTCAATTATTTGGCCCCTTTTTTTCGCCCCTATTCGCCTTTTAGGTGGGTTATAGGATAAGCTTAGGGATGTTCTGGGAAGGGTGAAGAGGAAACCGGTGTTAGTGTTAGCTTGCTCTTATCGAAAGGTGCCAGAGAGTTCACCACGGTTTGACGTTTCATTAAGTATGAAAAATCTGTTCCCAGTATTCTTACTCGGGTCTGTGGGATAAGAAGCTAGTACTTCTGCCGCCTTTAGAACGTGATCTCCCAGCTCCGGAGACTCGGTGATGGAGGAAGAGGGGAATTAAAAGTGCAAATTCATTTTATATTTGGGGCGTGGGTTGGAATAAATCCTCTTTAAGGCCGCAGAATGGACGATCCTATTCAATGATTCAATTCAAGGAAACTAGGAGGCCGCATGGATATTTTCCCTGCATGGAATGGCAAACAATAAAATGGCTAGCGTGCGCGGTACAGATAAAAGCTTACTTTTCCGTCGTTGCTGTCCGGTCTTTGGCCTTTCCACTGTCCAAAACTTGGAATTTCATGCTCTCAGAACAAAATGGTAATTTCGGGTTCGTTTGGGAGCGTAAATGATTCCTCTTAAGAGCCATTTTCCTGGGGTCCACTCACAACTCACTAGTGATTGCTAATCTAGAGGCTAGTCGAGTATGCAGGAGGCTAGGTGCGGGTTAAAGGAAAATGTTTTCAACTTCGATGGAAGTAGCCTTTAGGATTGCTCGCTGTAAAAAACCAATACGAGAACTGAAAACGAAAAAAATATTCTTGCCAGATTCTATCTCCTCCTCTTGTCCAGCCTCCCTCATATTATTCACCGAGGCAGAAGGTTATAGTCCATTTATAGTTCGAAGGAAATGTCAGTTGTTATCGAGGTTATATTTAACGCCGTGAATAGAAATATGCACGTATTAAATAAAACGAGACGAGCTTTTGTTGCAGATAGAGAATAGGAGAGCAAATTTACCAGATCCAGAGAATTCTGGTTACCTGTATCCAACGTAACCTTGTGGAACTGCTTCATAATTGAAATAAAAACGTTACTAGGTTGTTCCACAGAAAAATATTTACTATGCGACCCGGGTTTCGTCAGGGAGATATAGATCCTTGACAAAACCCGGGTTGTGTAATAAATATTTTTATGTGGAACTACCAAGTAACGTTTTTGTTTCAATTAGTTCCAGCTAATCCTTCTTAATAATTTAATTTAAAAAGTACTTATTTAATCTCGTTAATTTTTTCTTTCTCACATTAACAGAAAACGAGGAATTTTAGTGGAGATAGTTGAAAGTAATGTTCAGGCCATTCATACATTGGCTTTTAATGATTATTTTAGAAATTCCACTCATATGTTGTTATCGATATTGAAATAAAGGTATTACTCACATCTGTTATAATACGAAATCCCCAAGAGAATGTCGTAATCCGGCATCTGGTTAAGGATCGATGAGGTTTATCACGTCGATAAATATCATTTATCCGCTCTTGGTTCATTTCTTGTGATATATATCGCGCTTTGTTAGCATATTTAAGAAGTGCTTATCTGAGAAAATTTCAACAATATATGGATTACCGCTGCAGGGTTAGGGGGGACTTCGAGTCATGGATCTTATGTGGTCTTTCGCATGAGGAAATGTTAGTGGCTTCTTTCTCTTTCTCCATGGTGAAATACAATGTAGGATTCCGCTCCGTAAAGCAGACGGAACGAACGGATCCACATGAAAACACTCCTTTTCCATCGTTCCTTTGCTTTTCTCGGACAAACACAATTGTTGGCGGGACGATCCCGTTTTCGCTTCGGGCGAAGGGCTGATTTCCAGCCCACGGCGTGGAAAGGTAAGGGAAATGAATGGGATATTCCGTTCACTCCCTCGCCAGCATATGCCGGCTGGAGGTGATGGACGCGTGCAATCAAGTGTTCCCCAACCGCCGGCCTATTACGACCGTACATGCTACTAGCGGAACTTTCCGCGAGCTGAGGGAAGTAAATTCTCTTTAAGAAAACTTTAATGGAAAGCGGAAGTACAAAAAAACTAAATATAGGAAAGATAAAAGAGTCTCAGACCTAACATGCTCTAAAATCCGTTGCTCGGGGACACTGTATTTTAGAGAGGCTAACCGGTTATGAAGTCTTTGTTATAACAATCATGATAGAAACTGTCTCTGTAAAAATAAGATTGCTTTGCCATTTCACTGTAAACAGAGCTTTTCCTACTACAGTTGACCCTTTCAATTTCTATGATGATATATTTTTCATATGTTGAATCCTGCCTATGGGTAAAATAGAGGCACAAGTAATTGGATAGATTTTTTTATCTTTGAAATGTTAACATAATCTTGGACGAAGGGAATAGAACTAATGTTAACAAAATATATTGTTGGATTGGATGCAAGGTGTGTGGCTTGACATGTTGGTGAAAATGATAAAAAGGTTAATGCAAGGGACGGGTCTACAAGGAAAAATGAAATATCAATTAATATATTGTACGAAGGGGACCCTAAAATATAAGAATTACCGTATTTTAAAAATCTCCACATTTAAAATTAAAATTAGAATGCTGATTCTGTTAATACATCTAATCCTAGTTCTTCACCAGTTTTTCGCTCCATTTTTTTATTTTAAAATGTGTAGGACCCAACGATCCATCAATTACTGTGTGTTCCTCTCCCAGAGACCCAGGAATTGAGTAGCTGCGGCTCAGTCAGTTTTACTACTCGGCTAACAGTGAAAACCTCTTGTCGGCGAGGATAGATATGAGAGGATCTTTTAAATGTGTCTATCATTTTGGTTTTTCGTTTTTAGCAAAACATTGGTAACATAAATATTTGATTTCTGTAAATTATGAATTTCTTATAGAAAGCTTTGAAGCACGTCAACAACCGTTACTTTGAGGCATCAGTTCCTCTTTTTCCCTAGCTAAAGGACCAATATTCCGTTGTCTAGTATTGGGGAGTGCCCAATCATTGACAGAATGCATAAGTGGTTCAGAATCAACCTTAAATTTCAATTCTTCGAATTACCGTCATATTCTTATGATAAAATTCCGTCCACTTTCTATGATTTCCACTGGTACGTCCATTCATCTTTCTTCCAAATATTTTCCGAGGTTAATTCCCTTCCTTAAAAGATAAAAGGGAATTTGTTATTATCCATCCATCTATTCTATTTTGACTTTTATGTAAATATTATTTTTATTTATTAGGTATTTTAACTATCCTCTGGAAATATGAGGAAAATATGATTAGCAGTAATGATTCAATGTGACGAGATCAATCAATTTACCTGAAATAAGAGCGTGTGTTACAAGGTTAGAACCTTTCACATTATAAGCGTTATTTATCTCTAAAAATTGCTGAGAGCACTTATAGAAGAATAGTGGCTGTATATATTGAATTGATGGGATGGATGGTAATGTTCCGGGGTTGATGGACTGAAAAGTGAAGAAAAGACTGTTTGATACATTACAGGGGATGTTTTGGTGCAAAAGGGTAAAAATGGACTCGCAAGCAGGATAATGTTATTTACTGGAATGCCTTTGAGCTTAAATCTTGGAAACCTTTGGGAGAGGTCACTGAACGGAAGGGAGAGACTTTTTATCCTAATCTCACTCTCCTCGAATATTTCCCTAAAGAAGTAGTACCTTTTACTTCTTTTCCTTCTTTAGATCGCATTTCGGAAGAGAAAATGCTGTTGCGCGACCTTACACCTTCTCCTGAGAATATGAAGAGAGGTAGGAAATTGGCTATTCTGAAGACTGAAATTGTGCAGGAAAATAGCCGACCGGAAAATGCAATGCAATGTACAGAGGTTACGACGCCAAAACCTACCCGAAGCGGTAGGTAATAATGATAATTATTTTCAATAAGTGTTAAATATGGTCATACTTATATGCTCATGAAAGACTACCTTTTTATAATAATTTTTAGCGTGCGATAAATGTGCATTTTAATCATTATTACCTAGTACCTTCTTGAAGGTTAGGTAGTACCCAGCGGAACGGGATGATGAATTGGCTGAAGGTTTTGCTTTCTTTCCTGATCGTTCGGTTTCAAGTTTGGTCAGTGGGCAGGTAATTTAAAATGACATACCGGCTGTGGGCTGTGGAGAGAGCAGTTCATGTACAGTCAACAGTTTTATGGAATCGTGCGATAAAACGTGGACCCCTTTGTGACTTTTGTTAAGAGTAAGCTTATGCCGGTTTTCATTCGCCTTAACATCGGTGTCCTGAAAAAATTCTCACTTAACTCCAATGATGTATTCTCCATGGAACAAACTTACTCAATTGCAGGTAAACTAGCCAGAATGACAACAAATAACTTTGATGAGTAGATATTCACCGTCCAATAGAATGCATTTTGGACTACGGGATCGCGAGTGTGTTTCTTCCAATAACGCATTTACTGTAGAAACTTTTACAAACACCTAAAAAAATCACAAAAACTGCACTCGACCCAGGTTTCAACGATTGATCGTCATTTTCGGGTGACAAAGTCCAGGTCTGCTCTCTTTTTATTCCTTACTTGCTGAAGGTGCCAGTTGAAATTCAACGGGAGGGAGAAATATAATAAATACAAATTGTGTTAAGAAATGTTAACATTTTTCATGAAGGGGCGAAATATGTACTGAAGGAAAGAAATTACGGGAGAAACTTTTGCTATGGAGTTAGCTCCAAGTCGGTATCGGAGACATGAATATAATTTAAACCAATGTAAACATATAATTACTACCTGGACTTGTGCCTGGGCCTTTACAAAAATAAAAATATTATTTAGTAACTTTCAGGCCAGATGAAACAAAGGAGGATAGAAGGGGAGGTGCATGCGAATGTCTCTCTATTGTTAACAATGAGGCCAGATACGGGTTGTTGGGAATGTTAGGACTCAAATCTTCGGCAAAACATTTTTCTCTGGCCTTCCATATATGTTACGTTTTTCTCAATTATCCAACTTCGAGACAGTGGCGTCAATGAACTTCCTACGGATGCGTATCAATGCCTTTTATTCCAATTAGATTAAAATCTTTTCTTAATACCTAGTACAGATTTAGAAGAATGGAAAAGGCAGGCCCTGTATTAGGTACATGGAACAAGTTGTGAAAGATGTAAAAGAGAGGAATTACGTCAATATGAAGAGGTTTAGAAGAATAGAGTGGAGAGCTGCGTCAAACCAATCATAGGATTGTTGACCGATGATGATGATGAAATCAGGTACTTGTCGCTCAGTTACAGTTCACACCTTTTACAGGATATTTGATGCATCACTAAATTACAATTTTTCATCTTGCTACTACTATTTTTGGTTAGACTTCATTTTAGACAAGTTTTTTTATCACGTTCTTGTGTCTCAAAATACAACAATTTTGAAAGCGGTCCGCTTCGGAATACGGTATAAATCTATAAAATATTCAGTTTTTGAACCCCACATAAACGGTCATTTAAATACTTTTAGTTTTACCGAATGCATACCTACTTAATCCGGGGGTAGCACAAAAGTTATCCCGTATGGTTTTTGCCGGATAAAATAGCCAATGTAGAATCAATAATCAGCTACGATATCTTTTTTAATAACTTTCAATATCTTCACAAAAAGAGCAACGCTGTTTACGGCATCTCCTTTGGACGATCTTTTCAGCATAATTGCAATAAACAACCCACGGATACCTAATGAAACATTACGTTATATTGGGATTCAAATTTCATTCCCTGGTTTATGTTAAACTATCTCAAATCTCAAGCTATTTCGCTCGATGACGATTTCGAAAGCTTTCCATGTCTTCCCTTCACGTCCCAGGTTGGTTCATATGCACAAACCCGTAAAGAAATTAAAAAAATTCACAATTTGAACACCGCTGAAGCATTCATTTAAGTACTCTTAATTTGGAGCGAATGAAAATCTTCTAAATCTGTGATTAGCGCTAGCAGCCAGCACGTATCTTTGTGCGCAAAAATATGACTGACCTTGCTTCACGAATTGCCTACAATGCCTTCAGTACCTTCCTATATCCTTGCGAAAAGCACAATTCCGTTTGTGACATCCCACTATGACGAACTGTTTAAGCATCAACGATGTTTTAATGGCAATGGCTCGGATATGAACCGAAAAAAACAGTAAATTACAACATAAATTACACAATGCCCAGAAACCTGGAGAACAGAGTAAATCGGTTAAAAGAATAAGACAGTTTAAACATTTTCCCATTAAATACAGAAAGAATGAAAGAAATCGACCATTATTTAGTTATTTTACTCAGCGGTAGAAAAAAAACTTTTGCGCTATCACAAATTGATAAAGTCCATTTAAACCAATGTAAATACATAATTGGCGCTAGGAATCGAACCCGGGCCCTGAGCCTTTTTTATATAGCCTATCGCACCTTTTAGTGTATACGCTAGAATCCTACAGAAATTCAGCTCAATCGGTTCAGTAGTTTTTGAGGAGATGCGTAACAAAGCTGGCATACAGACACCACTTCATTTTTATAAAAATGTTAGTATGATTTTCCAGGGTGGGAAGGCGTGAATGAGGGGGGACTGGAGATTGGGAAAATTTGGCGACTGACTGCAAGAATGGGAAGAAGGCAGGGAATAAGTATTCTTTTATCACCTTGGCTTCATAGCTATGTATACTATATTAACATGCATGCTCGCGAGCATTGAGTCCTAGTCTGTTGTTGCAGGTAGTACATAAAGATTCACGTGAAAAACACCAAGTAAATATTATCCCAAGAGTAAATAGTATCCCAAGAGAAATAAAGAGTTTTATTTCTCTTGGGATTTAAAAGGCAAATCATTCATTTTCGTCCACTTATCGGCCTCACGAGTGTGTTCGCGTCCTCAGGCAGAAGAAGGCTCTTGCGCTACTGTACGAGAGTGGAAGCAAGATGCAGAGTGCGAGAGCCATTTTATCTCGCCTTTGGCGGTTTGCGCCTCTCCCTAAAGCGAATCCAGTTATTGCGGTTAATTCGGTTAAATGCTGGATCGACCCAGTTCCCTCTCCTTGTGTCCACCGATGCGCTCGTCGCGAGAGAGACGAGAGCGCAGGAAGGAGACGTCGAGAGGTAGAGAGGCGTTGCGTTGTCTCATGCCACCGAAGGCACTACCATAACCCCTGGGGCTCTTGCTCTACCCCCCCGCCACCCGTCTACTCGCTCACGCGAGCGTTGTAAACCCGGGGAGGGGGAGTGGACCAGAGGGTGCTTCTCGTGCCGGGAAATGCTTTTGCGCTCCCAAGGATGACGAGAGAGGACGGGGCTATGGGGGTGAGGAGGAGTTGTAGGAAAGGGCTTGGTACCCGGCGAGCGAAGTGGGGAAGGGGCGTGGCATGGCAGGGAGGGAGAGGGAATCTCCCTCCCCCAAGGAAGCCGGAGACAAATCCGGGCCAAAAGCCTCGTTCTACTCGCTTGTGCCTCCCGTCACCTAGCAACGGAAACGTATCCCTAAGTGGTAGCTGCAGCAGCGGAATTCTTTTCCTACTTTATCATCCCCGTATGTACCGTTACGGCTGTGTTCATGCATTTGCCTGAGAATGTATTCCTCCGAATGCATACACTTATGAATATTAATAACAAGGATGCGTAATTTCGACAGAATTAATCCTGCTATCGTTTTCTCAGTAATTACTAAACAAATATCCTTTTACAGTCGTCAACTGCAAATAGATTCTTATGTTTTCAATTAGATACACAACTTAACTATGAAGGTTAGAATTTGAGTATAGCGGAGGCGTATTAGATGTCAGCAAACGACCTTTTGTTCTACTTTCTATGTATTATATATCAGGACACATTACAGTGTAAAGCGTTATGAAAATAATTTATGGTATCAAATGAACTGTGGATAGCGTCAGTAAATTTTTGGTATATACTTTGGAATCATCATCATAAATAGGTAGCCACAATAAACTTTTATTTTTAGACCTTTTACGATATTTGTACATCCACTATCAGATCATTCTCAGCTTATTAGTCCGCATCCCTAAATGTAAATCCCTATAAACATATTCTGCCTACTCAGGCGCTGTTCAAAACCCCATGTTTTCCCCCCTAGGTTTTTCTCACCCAATATTCTCCCTTTTATCGCCGGCTTAAAGGGACCATTGCCCCAATGTTAGTAATTTTTTCTATTTCCTCCATCACAATGATTTTCTTTACAGCGTGCTTTTTTCAATTTAATTTATTTCTACACTGCATATCTTTTCTGTCGTTCTACAAATTCACATACTAAACGCCTATAGTCTACCTCATTCCTACTTCCTAGAAGGACAACTTTATAACCATGCATCCTTACTCCGATTCTCTACCCCTTTCTCTTCATCGGTCATTGAGAATACTCTTATTTTGACAAATGCATGGCAACATTAATGCCACAGAATATTCTCCGGATTTCAGTTATAATAAAAAATCAAGTTTTTGTTTGCTTCCGTAAAGCTTATTTTATGCGACTTTTATTTCAGAACTGAAAATATAACTCCCATCTGCGTACTGAAAGTTGAATTATGAAAGACTCGAATGGCCCTTTTTATACGATCCAACCAACTTTCCAACTATCTGATTCGATTTCTGACCGGCGCATACGCAGAATCTCTCGTTTGTTTACATTGTTTGTGCGTGTTTCTATTGCAGCCTCATTATCAACCTGCGGTGAGCAGTATCGTCATTTTATTTTCTCTGTGAAGAGGAGGCTTTACATGATTACCAATATATGATTCACCTTCTGAGGTATACGGACCCGCAAGCGGGTGGCATGAAGCCTGGCGTGAGATTTCGGACCGGCTCAGGCTCTTTCTGTCATCATTCCGGAGTACTGATGGAAGAATCCCTTCTCAGATTTGATGAAGAAACAACTACAGTACTGCAATGATTTTCACGATATCACACCACTGTATTGATTCCAGCTCCGCAACCGGTATTTCCTTGATACGCTCTTATCGCCCGTGATTGGTAGCCAGATGTTACACTCGGGTGAAAAATTACTTTCATACTTATTTCAGTTGTCATTGATTTCGATGCATTTATCGCATACTATTGTGACATTTGCACGATGCAGTTTTGATTATGCGGTATTTAGTTCGATATTCAGTGTCTAATAAAATGCAGTGTATAACAGCCTCAAGGGAGGATTGAAAGTGCAAAATTGAATAGGAAAATGAAATATGTGTCGGTAAACAAATAGCACGTTCATTGGAAAGAAAACTTTGAAAAATACGATAACGTTGCAATACTTCCGCTGACACGTAATTATCCTTTCATCTCTAAACCGATTTATTCTAATTAAAATCCATGCAACAGATGAAAATTAGTGACTTAGCCGTCAAGTGCTACCTTTTTTCCTTGTAATGCGTTTTACTAATTGACGTATACTCGATGAAACCCAAGGATCTCGGTCTAATGGTTTAGCCCGTCATATCGTGACCTACTTTCTGCATTTTCACGCTAAGGATTTTATTTTAATTTTGTGCACGATGGAAGGTTGCCTGTGATTAGCACCATGAATTTAGTGGCGTAGTGGAAATTGATAGATCAGCAAAAAATTCCCACGCCTCAATATACTTCATCTCCTTATATGATGCTTTTTGCTTCCCTTGAGTACAATCACCAGAGTGTGTTAAGGAGGTTGGTCCGAAAAGTGAAAGTCATGTCATTTTTTTTATATTTTCAGCAGATATAGAACTAAAGTTCCTCTATCTAATAAAGTAAAGATAATTATACCAACCCATACTCCTTTTTGCACAAATTGCATTTGAAATTACATACGATTAACGGCGAGAATGGCCATCACATGGGAATATACCGTTTAAAAATACCATAGTGACATGTCATTTTTTGCAAAAAACTGATATTTTATGCGTAATTTCACAAGAAATAAAATGACACGAAAATAAAGGCATCAACCCACCGTATTTTTCGCTAAATCCACCAATTTCTGCGCTTATAGCAGACGAAATGCGTTAGTTGTCTTCAAGTGGCGCTGCGGTCGCTCTATGTAAAATGTATGGCTTATGAATAATATCATTACTAATGAGATATTAAAGCATATTTCAGAAAAATATTATAACATAATGTTTGATAATAATATTCTGGTGTTATAAATTAGTAAATTCATTGAATACATGAATTTATTTCTTTCAAGTAAATGCTGAATCGACTCCATAGTCGAGCTGATTAAAATTATCATAAAAAATAAATCCTTCGACTTTACATCGTATTTCTTGGGATACTTATGATTTTCAATAGCTTAGGTAATTTTCTTTGTGAAGTAAGGATCACTTAGCAGGCCTATACTCGTACTTAAATTAATAAGATTCCTCTGACAACTTGACTCACGCAGTCGCGAGCCAACCTCCTTAAGGTTTCTGAAAAAATAACGTTGTTACAAAATGCCGATATTCTTCAATTATATAAATGCTCAAATATTAATCTAAAGCGTAGTAATTAATTCACTTGTAAAATTCACTGACGATGATGATGCCAATGCATTGAAATCAGGATTGTGCCATTGTATTCTTGACCCTGTTGTTTGTAGAATTGAATTAATTCGCTAATAGAATTTCACACTACTCCGAGTCTAATCGCATTTATTAATCTCAATATTGGTTTTAGTCACATGGCCTTCATTGTATTTCATGTTAAAGATTTTTGTTCAGCGGCTCATATGCTAAGTTGTATTATGCATCAAAACTTTATGATGTATTCAGTACATGTATCACGTATCAAAATGTAAAACACTGAAGTCATAGCTCCCATAGAGTGATTTCTGTTTGTAGTTGGCTTCATGTTGTCATAATTACACTGCAATTTAACGTTTGGGCTTATTAGCTTCATAATGATCAGTTAGTTGAAGCCTTGTAATTTTATTCGATTAAATGCTCATAGGCATCCTGAGAATTCTCATTAGTTATCCTCATTTTTAGCTCCCTCTTCGTAAGGTGAGCTCCCTTTGGTTTCCTTTTTCTCCTGACCGCTGCGACAAATAGCACACATATTTAGGCGTATTCTCTCTGGCATTCTCTCTCTAGATAGCTCTCGATAACGCACGGTATCAGTATACTTGAGGTGATTCATTTTCCATCTTATTTTTTCCTACCCCTTGCATGCCTTGTTCTTACGTTTTTACCAATTACTCCCAAAACTGTTAAACACACATTTGATTGCTGTCATTTCCCTTTGGAACACCACTATAAACTTTATTCTTGTTTTTGACATTTCTAGCATTCGTAAGGTGCATTCTTTTTGATTAGTTTTTTTGTACTTAAAAGAAAATGGTATAATCGTTCTGAACAATGTAAGCTTCAACTATTAACTCTATGAGAAACAACTGCATTCACCGAGGGTGGACCCCGTGATATTTTGGTTAGGAAGCAGAACAAATAATATCTACTTCAGAGGGTGTGTTATTGGGGAAGACATTGAATTTTGCGTTTCCTCGACGACATGATAAAAATATTAATACAAGAAAGACGCTATCAAATCCAAAGGTGTATGCTATTAAGTAATTTGAATTGCTAATTGGAACTAAGCTAATGGGGCTATAACTAAGGACTAAACAGTTATGGACAAATAAACAAGAATATGAATCGTGTAATTTCCTTAAACAGGAGAAAAAAAACTTGAAGATGGGAAACTCTTTGATGACTTGGAAAACGGAATGACCTGTATAGGAAGATACGAGAATAGCCTAGGCCAATAAGGCACTCTAACAGGAGAAATTTTATTTAGACCTGAAAATTGCTGAGGAAGCACTATTAGAGCTACGTGTAGCTTTAATCAAGGAGGTTAGAAGGCAATGGGGTGGCATAGTAGCAGATTCGTGATGCAAAGTCGGCCATTTTGGTCCACCCAGGCATATCACCCTAGCACTCGTACTTAAGAATTCTCTTGCGGATCAAGCTGTTTTGGCACGCGGCATAACTTAGACTAGTAATATGAATAATGAAATGCACTTTAAAAATACTTCAAATTAACAGTGGTAAGTACCCAAGTTTGCAAACCAATGTTAAATAAATATTTTAGATGTGTCAAATTTGTACCAGATTTTAAGTAAATATTAATAAGGAAAGCGATAGAATCCTGGAGTGATTTGCAGCGCCACTGAAGTTATATCATTGAGGATCTACAATATTTAATTGCATTCACGTAAGCAATCTTATTAATCCATCCAAATTCCATCGTCACTCACGGCGACGGAATATGACGAACTGGTGCTATGTTTTTTTTGAAAAAATTGAGAAATTCTTGCTGAGGGATTTTTTTACACGATCGGTCACGAAGGGTCGCGAAAAGAAAATAAGTGGCACGTGTAATGGGGGTTAGCTGAGGGGGGGGGGGGGGGAGGGTTGGGAGAGAGTGAGAGAAAGAGATGTAGTACTCTGGGGGTGGGGGAGGATATGGGAAGGAAGCAAAAAAAGAAATAGCGTGAGAAGCGTGGGTGAATCTGTGTGGGGGGAGGGGAGAGAGTATGACACCGTAAAATAAAGGAGAGCACTTAACCCTTGTGGTTTGGACTCCGGAGAAGTTCCTTCCCGTTTCATCAAACGGAGGTTGGACGGACCCCCCTCCCCTCCCTTCCCTCATAACCCCCCTCCACTTTCTCTCCCCCTCCTCCTCACCCTTTTACCCTCCCCCTGCCATTCCCGCTTTTGCCCATTCCCGTTCCCTTATTACCCCTTCCCGTTTAGCACGCTCCTCCCTTCCTCGCGCTGCCTCCCCTGGACTCCCCTCCGCGTTAAGACGTAACGTCAGGGTTGCCAACGTCGGGGCACACACCTCCGGTCGGCGCGCTAATGCGTGGATGCGATGGACTCATCCGTTTTCGGCGGAGAGTTGGTAGAGGGTGGACGGAAGTGATCGCGATCAAAAGCTCTAACGGATTAGTGAAAACAAAAAAAGTACGCATTTCGATGGAAATTGGGGCTGTTTTGCTGTTAAAAATATCAGATTATAATCAGCTGATGATGGGTAAATTTAGAAAATAATTACAGTGGGGTTTTGGAATAGGTTCTCAACTGTTCTGCATTTTTTTAAAAAAGGTATATGCCTGTCATAAAACATGTTCCTATAGTCCCTAAAGTTTCTACTAATGCCAATTGGGTGGTGAGGTTGGTAATGCGCCATCCTTACTATTAAGAGGTCGCAAATTCTAATACAGCCTCGGGCATAGGTGTTATTTTTCTTGTAATTAATTTAGATGAAGCAATGAGAGTAAGTCTATTTGTTTAGTTCCCTGAAATATATCATATTATGCATGAAGTGTAGATGCATAAATTTATATGTATTCATCTACACTTTCCTCCACTGATTTGTTTTCTTTTTTTAAGTATGTTGGACTTGTATTCGAATTTAAATCGACTAACTTACAACTTTAATGCAGAACCTAGTACGCAAAACTGCCGCTGTTCTGAGCTTATGCAAGCAGGGGAATGGGAACAGGGGAATGTATTCAAGTCCTCTTATATTGAAAGACATGGCTATAGAAGGGAAATTGAAATATTGAACCGGCTGTTTGAAATCCCGTGAAAGACGTAAAACTCCAATGTTTAATAGTGTATACCACCTATGACCACTTTGGTTTTTCAGCATTGTAGAATAAATCAGACTTCGAGTGATTAAAATTCTCCCTTCTCCCTTTACTCCTGTTTCTTTTCATGTCTGTATGCTATAGCCTATATTTAGCTTACCTCTTTGAGCCGTATTCCTTCATGTCGTACCCTCATTTTACTTACTCCCCTCTGATTTCATTCTTATAATTTCATTGCATCTGAGGTATGTGGTTATTTTAATCATACAAGGGAAAATATTGCCCATTCCAATATTTATAATACCCATCTCGCTTCTTAAACATTATCATATTTGTTTTAGGTATATTATTGTATTATTTTTCATTGTTCCCGTGCATGTTCATGTCTTCCATTGCTCCACATATATTGCAATGTGAACCACCATTTTACCTTCATTTTATTGAAAATATTTCCGTTATATGTGTTTTAAGAGTCATTGTTTACTGTGACCACTATTTACCGCAACCCCTCGAGACATTAGCTCGTGTTACACTTCATTACCCTCGAAACCGACTAACTCCAGCACTCCCTGTGGTTTCTATTTTATTTTCACTCTTTTTTATATTCTTTGCTGTAGCTCACCTCCACACTTCACGCTTTCATGGGTACCATTCACCGTGTTCTCCATATACTGCAACCACTGGAGTGACTGCCCCCGGTTCGCCTTCATTAAGTGCTGACCTCCCGAGCTCCGCCTCAGTCCCTTAGGGTTAATATATTTGCGGTTGCTTCTGCGCTCTGCTGTCGCTGTTTGAAACCTTTAACCCATAAGACAGAGAGGCTAACTTTTATTCTTTACTAGGCAGCAGTAGTCGGGTGGAAGAGATATTATAGCCCAAAGTAGTTTAGCTGGACGTTGTGGATTATATTGTACATTTTGTTTTACTCTATAGAATAAGAAATTCAATTGGAAATTGGGAGGAGTAAGATTAATTACAGAAAATTAGTCCTTTTAAATATATTCTTTTCTTCACCGTGCGAAATATATGTCGAAATAATTTTCAAACGTTAAAAGAGAGAAGGAGATATGCTACTACCGTTGAGGTGTGATCCTTCGGGCGATGAAGACCACATTTGCTCGACAAACACTCCTGTCTTTTCTTTATAGACTGAAAAACTAATTATTTTGAATTATGTGTTAAGAAAAAATATGCTGTAGCTAATGGATAACATATTGTAAGACACCGGAGACTGGTGAGTTCTGGAAAGCTGTGGCAACCGTTACTTACAAAATGACCCATGTCGTCTGGTTGTTCTTGCTCTCGTTCCATGATAGCACTAATAAAAAATGATACCGATGATGTGTCGGAGTGTGTGACTGATAGGTAAATAATGTAAAATGTTTCACATGTCGCAAGAGACGAAGACGAAGTGTTTCTTAATTTGCTTGAAATCATAAAGAAAGCAAGTAAGCTAGCGATAACTTTAGGTTGTGTGGTGATGTCATGCAGGAATAACTCTATTTCCCTACTTTACTTTCGCATCCAGCGTACAATAATTTTATTGGTGTGAAATAATCGATTTTGTGATGCTTCGACGAAGCTGTGGAGAAGCAATGCAGGGGTAGTAGTAGTCATCTGGGATCCAGGGAAGGAGACTGACTGTTGTTCCTCAATCGCTTTTCATGATAGGTGGTTGCTTAGGTTAGGTTTAGGGTTTTTAAAATAACGGTGACGGGTGTAGTAAGACTCACTTTCGGCATTAGTATGCTCTTTGGGACCAAGGGATCCACGTATCTTCCGATGGACGGTCGCGCTGAACTCCGAGTGGTCTCCGCACAGCATTGAGACAAATATCGGTACACCGTTGAAAAATCTCTTCACTTCTAGGGCTCAAACTTAGGCATTCAAATGAAAACCAATACTGTAGCTATACCGCACAAGTCCGATGCCAGGAAAATAATGATTGTGATGAGATTTACTTCTGCAGAAATACGCTTGTGTAATGCTGGTTGAACGTTAGCACCTTTGGAACGAATCTGCATGCCACCTCGAGAGTACAAGGCAACTGATTTTTGTGTTTAGTAGGTTTTCACTCTGATTGTGTTACTGGATCAGCGTTCCTTAATCTTTGTACCCTCTTTAACCTCTGCCAATTTAGTTTTTGTAGTCATTTCCCCCTTGATAAGAGGTGCTCAAAAGGTGTAGGTAAAATGTGAATAGTGTCCCTAATTCTCCCTACTGATCCCTTCGATTCCTTGGTGGAATTTAATTCCCAACTCTGCCTTGAATAAAAAATGCGGAGAAAAATACGTTTATTATCGGGTGAAGTGATTTTTTTTAACTCCCTGCTATTTTCTCAAGAGTTCCAGAGTTATCTCAAGCCGGCGTAGTTGGCAGCCCTGCTTCAATCCGGTTTTTGGTCTTTCCCTCCTGCCTAACTTCTTTCCTCTTTTACCACCTCTTCGCCCCCGTCCCTTCCCGAAATCCCTTCTCCAAGTTCACGCACAAACACCATCGCACACTTACCAACCATTCTTCGCTGACGTTAAGTGTCCCTATTGCTTGACCCTCGTTGCCTGCTCCTCTGTCTGCCGCCCATCGCGGGGTCCCTTCCCGACTCCCCTACTCCCATTCTCGCAAGTGGACCATGTCCTTCCCCACGAGTCCTCATCGCCGCCTCTCTCCTTCAAGTGCCCCGAGACTAAGAGAGAAAAATATGCAAGGAAGAAGGAGAAAGTAAGGGGAAAGGAAATACATGACTGCGATAGAATCATAAAGAGAAGTTCGGGATGGTGGCATTCATTTTTTTCTACGGTATCTTTTTTTTTATTTTAAGTCGCGTTCTGTTTCCTGCCCAGCTTGGAACATTAGTGGCAAGCGCGAGCACGTGATTGTGACTTTTTGTGATTGTGATTCACGCTAATACTATAGACAGTTCCTCTCTCTTGTTTTCCCTTCTCCAGCTCTGGGCGAAGGGTTTCCAACTCCTGAAGAGTTGATTCGGGGAGTTGTCCGTCCTATGAGTAAGAAATACCGCGAGATGCAAAGGCAGAGCGTTAGTGAAATCACCCTAGGGTGTGTAGTATGTATTGATTAATAAAAGGCTGAAATTTAGCAGCATTATGAATTATAGCTTTATTAAATAAGAAAAGTTCTTGAAAAAATAGGTATTATCGGCTTTTAGCTAGTGTGATCAATGATATTGCATTTCCTGAGAGATAATCTACGTTTCAGATTTGTATCTGGTTGTTTTTACTCAAGGTACAGTTAAAAGTAGGAATTTATAAATGAATCTATGGTTGTTTCAAAAATAGACTCCGAGATTTATTTTTATCATTGAAACTATAGCTGCATTGGAAGGAAAAAATAAGTTTATAAATTCCACTCAAAGATTTATTTTAACTACGACCTATGCCTTGGAAACTTGTGCCAATATCAAATTCCATAATAACCTGGTATGCCGAAAACTAGATCGTAATGAAAAATATTTGAGTGGAATTAACAAATTTATTTGTTTCTTCCCTACATTATGGATAAAATCCGAACAGCGAAGCCTGAAACTGCTCGATTCGTCATGAAAGTTTTATTTTTATTTTCGTTTTTACTTCAGCGCCACTTATACGTACCCAAAGAGCCGCCTATCGCTAGCGAGCCGTAGTTTGCCAACCCTAGCATTCAGCCGGTTGGGCGATTGCGCATCTGAGTTAAAGCGGGAGGAAAACGCCTAGCTCCGGGAGGCGGAAGATCGTAAAAGTTATTGTCCGAGTGTGGTGGAATCCCGACGAAATAGGGAGAGTTAGCAACCCTAGGCCAACGCCGTAACTACGGAGGATTGTGCACCGACACCGTTCCGTTATTAGGCTCCGACAAATCACTGACATTTCCGGTTCGTTTTTCACGCGTTCGCCGGCCGTTGTTACATCCCTGCAAGCGCCGATCACGGATCCAATTTCGCCACAGTCCGTCACGAGCGAACGGACAGAGCGAAATATGTTAGGCCCCTCACGGTGGGTTTTATCGTCGCGGGCGGATACGTGTGTGAAACGCCATTGACACGACCGTGGATCAGTCAAATGTTTCTCGGACTCAATAAAGGGGATGAGACCACCACCGTCTGGCCCATGCTATTTCCGCATAGACGATACCAACTAATGTAAGATTTGCCTCGAGATCCGATCATTCCAGTTTTATTTTAGTGCTTTCCGTGTTTTTTTCCCATCAGGTGGTACGCCAAAACACTTCACCGAGAATAACGACCCTTTAGTTATCTCACCCAACTGGGCAATCGATAGCTTTGAATATTTCTATATTTATAGCGTGATTTCAAGATGCTGAAATAAACGATTGCATGCTGTTATAGCACTCATTATCATAAGTCAACAATCCTAAGTTTGGTGTGGCACAGTTCTCCACTCGATGAACCTATCGGCTACCATCTTCTCATTAACATGATTTTTTTTCCCATCCTTCACTATTCATCCCATATGTCTCATGCGAGGCCTTTCATTCCCATTCAACTCGTTCACTTTTCCCTCGAAGTTTGCCTTAGTGAGACCATCAAATTTCAAGTTATGGGCGATAAGTAGCCCCTTCTTCCTATCAAAGTTTTCAGGAATCTTCTCTTTTATCGCACTCTTCTAAGGACTCTATTTGTGACTTGATCGATCCATGCATTTTATCTCCATCATTCTTCTGAAGCAGCAAATATCGAATGCCCCCAGCCTTGCTGTTATCATCCACACCTCACTGCCATGAAGAGACTTGCTGCAGATGTAAGTTTAAACGAAGAGCTTCCTGACTTCCAATTTTGCATTTACAGCAGTAAATAGATTCTTCTTTTAGTAGAATGACCTCATCACGTGGAATATTCTACTCTCTTATTTCTTATTTGCTTCATTCGTTGCTGGTTACTTTTGGATGGTTCTCTTAGCATTATATATTAACGATTTCGACAGTGCGTTCAATGCTTAACTGCTATGATCACAAATCACATTATCAAGGATTCTATCTACTATCTGTAGTTTTTTACGTCTGTGCCCGTGGTTATTGGAGCTTTAGATTGGGAGGAAAGGTGGAAGGATGGGAATGAAAGGGCAAGTAGGAAGGGTGGAGAGAAACCTGGCGTCGGTATTAGACTTTTCTTAACGAAAGCCACCAAAGGGACCACGGCTTACTGTACGTGGTGCGTGTACACGGCTTGTGGCTTGAGTACCTACTGAGCATGAGTGCCCTCCACAAACATTCTAGTAGGGAAAATTTTACCAATTAAAAATACCTTCTATTACCGGTATTCGAACCCGGACCCTCTCGGTGATAGGCCAGTACTCTAACCAAAAAACCAACTCGATCCCTATTATCAAGTTTACTTCATATTTGATATTGTATACTGAAACCATCATCGGAATTATTTTCATGTAGAATGAAAAAATGAAAAACTTTATTGTGTTTATGAAGAGATTTGCTGAAAATTACTAGAAAAGCTAATCTACAATATTGTTAGTTAGTAGTTTTTCTTCAACCAGTTTTCAAGAAGATATGAGTGACAAAAAATTTAAAAGCTGACTCCTGGCATCTCTTCATGTAAAGGCTTTTTTTTTTAAATTATGATTACCTGCTTTGCTCATCTTTTCATCTCAAGAATCTAAGTGATATTTTCAAGTGACGGGCGAAGAAAATGGTTGTAGAGAAATTGGCAGTTTCCCGCTGTGGTTATTTGACGAATGTCTCGCTCGCAGTGATGACTTCTGTCCTGATAATCATATTTTGAGGCTCTCTAGAATCATTAACCTTATTCCGCCCACACTAATGGAGGTCAATAACTTCGAGCCACCGATATGAAATGATATAGGTAATTGGTGTCAAAGAGTTATGCGTATTTGGGTCACAGTCTCTACAGGCAGAGTCCCGTATTGACTTAGTCCTACAAACAACTATTAGTAGTGGGACAATTCAGAGATGTGACAATTCAGAGTGTAAAAATCGATAACAATGATTCTAGGGTCATGGAGAGCTAAATGCGTAATCCGCGTTTATTTAATTTATTTACACCGAAGGATTAGATTTGTCAATATTTCCATTTTAATACGATATTTACAAATCTATAAACATTTTCAATTGTTTTTTTTTAATTGCATGTCCTCTTTTAAATTAATTTCCCACATGGGGTTGGAAAAAAATTGTAGTGTGAGATGAAGGCAAGATGCGCAAATAATTTTAGGCCTGACAAGTTGAAAAATCGTCAAACACGCGTAAAAATTGATAGAGAAATTCGATGGAAGAGACATTATAAGGCAGCGAAATAACTCTGTCTTAGATGCGAGAATTTAACCAGGAAATTAGTGGTTATTTTAGATGACGAAATGTGTGCACTGAAGAACATTATGCATGGAGGGAAGAATAGGAGTAGGTGAATAGTAGATATCAGTATACAATCAATGTCGATGTGCAGTCAGTCGGGTACATAGTCTCCGGGGCTAGTTCATAACTTTAAAAAATGTCAAAAATGAATATTTTGAATGACTTTAAGTGACAGGAGGATGTTTTATTGAATAGTTATCTCGTTGATGTCATTAATTTTGCAATTGTTGCAAATTTGGTTTTGCTTATCGTGGACTTTAAAGCAAAATTCCAGCTTACAGCTATGTTGCGCTAAAGTGGAATAAAAATCAATCCTTCGTGATTTTGAGGTTTGGGCCTGTAATTAAATTCAATTTCGTTCCACAAACCTGTAGTACATGCTAAACTTCCATATTTTCCGCGCAAAAATTGCCTACTGAAGAGATCATGAATTAAAATGTCACCATCCGATTCGAATAATAAGTAGTTCATGCATAAACATTAGCGGTAAAAGTCTCCTTTAAGGCTACCTACCCGAAAAAAACCTTGAAATGTGGGTATCGCACGGCATTGAATCATTTGATCATACCAGTTTTGCTGATGTAGCATACTTTCTTGCGTGACACTTAACGTGGTTCGAGGCCTTTTTTGTGAATTCCTTTTTCATAATATGCTTAAATTATGATGATCGGATCGTTTTGTTTGCAGCTGAATGTACATTACGTACTGGTACACACTGGTACACTTTGGTACATTACGAGTTGAGAAGTAAAAATACTACAGTTTATTTATTTTATGATTACAGTTATATGTTACGTCAGGTAATTTAGTGTGGTGAGGACACTCAGGATTATTCATTCGGAAACTCGTACAGTCATCGAGATATCAATGTACCTACACATTCTGGAACTCTTGTTATTATCAGACACACTCGTATTTATTCGGATATTAAAATTCCTATAAATCCATATGTATATCGTGCAAACGCCAACTCCTTTCCTCTATAGCCTTGCAGTAGAAATGGGCGATATAGGCAAATAGCCCTGGGTTGAAGGTGACAAGAAATGAATAACCAGAGCACTGTGAAATTTGTGATAATGGATTTTTAGTTTCGTGAAAGTCATTAACGCCTCATATGCCCAAAAAACCTGAGAAGAATCCGGAATTCCCGTAGAATGTAGGCTACTACCCTACACGATACACCCTAGGCGAGGGGACGTTCGATGCGAATCTTAGTCTTCCAGCATATTATTTCTTATGTTTTCGTATATTTAGTCCCATTTCCTTCGCAGTGATGTTCTCATATTGCCTCTTTGGTGAATTCTCAATATCAACTACTTCAAGAGCTATTTTTGGAATGAATATTTTTTTTCTCTTTCACACTTTCTGCCACTGAGTGTTTGCCTCCATCATCTTACTAGCGCGGAAAGTAGATGAAACTTGTACTGTTTTAGTAGCAGACTATTTAATGTATTATGCTGTGAAATTGTCCAACTTTAAATGGCGGTTTTGAAGTTTCCTTGGTATGAGGATTATTTTGATTCCCCTCTGTCTTCGTTAAAGTCCACAGCGAGTAACCAATGTTCTTAGGTGGATTATAAAGCACCCAACGTTGATAACCATTTCGTGCATGAAATACAAATTATAAATCTATGTGATATAATGATTTTCAGCCCTTCTTAGGGCAAGTACCACTAACCAAAAACATAAAAACACCAATTGATATTATTTCTGTTAAGAGAAAATATGAAAAATATTCTAATGATAGTAAACAGGCTATACTTATGTGTGTAAATATTTGAATTTCGTATAAAATACAGGAACGAATATATTTGCGTTAGTTTTCCATAACTTTTCATTCGAAAAGATCATAAACCGCCATTCAGGTACCTACCACGAAATCCTTTTTCAAGTACCATCAATGGTGCCAGGACCAATGGTTGAGAACCCCTGGTACACACAAACGTTATAAAACCGCCACATCTCGTTCGAAAGCATGGTGGAAATCACTGTTTTACGACATTCATATTAGCTGATGCGAAGTGTTGGGAACGCAGTAATCACGCTTCAAAATTATTCCCATACCCCCTCCGGTCTCCCTTTCCCCCTAATTTCACCCGTTGCCGCCCAATTTCTCCCCGCGTTCCCATTCTCGACCTCGCGCTCGTCCAAATACCACTCCCTCTTTTATGTGCGCTGCCCTCCTTGGGATCGCCTCCTACGCCACTTCACTCGCCATCTCCCCGTTTAATAAGGGAGGGGCGAATGTTAGTTCTCGCCGCGCGGCGGGCGCTCTCTCCCTAACCTCTTTAGCCCCGGACGGACCATTGCTCATTTCGCTCGGCAGTACGCGTCCGCGGTGGCCGGCCGGCTGCGTGGATAATCAGGGCTTAATTTCGCCCGCACGACACTCTGCTCCTCCCTCCCCCCCCCCAAGTTCATCTCGTACCCGAATTTCTCCACCGCAACGGGGTCAACGGAACTACTTACCCGGCCGCTCTCGGGTTGAAGTGTCCCGCTCCGTTTCTTCGCGACACGTGTGCGGATTCGCAATTTGGACATATCTTCTCGAATGTTACGCCCACTGCAACCAGAGGGTTGTCTGCCTGCCGTCTGGGGGTCGTGGGTGTCGGAAAGGCGGCGGGACTAATGACTAGTGAGGCTGTACTATCCGGGAGATCCGTAAGGGATCCGATCCGTTGCTAGCGAGATCTCCATAATCGGCTGGTTAAAAGGATTAAACTTTCGAGCCGTGACTTGGCAACTAAATTTTGGATCTAGGGATTTTCTCTTCTCTAATCCATTTACTCCTATCTAATTACTGCCAATCCTCATCAGATTACTCGGGTCCAATCTCATCCTATGCAGGTGTAGCGATAAATACTTTGTGGATAATTTTTTTCTTGATTTTTAGAAATCGTTTAGCCTATTTTCAATGGATCTACTTCAGGTTTAAAAGGATGTAGCGTCTCATTTCGATTAATGTTATTAATATATCTGTATTAATGTTAAAATAAGTTTCGTGCTGTGAATATCCAGCGCATGTGCATGTTTTGTCGTCCGCAAGTACGTGGCCTTCTAAACTTTCCATATTAGGATGATACTAGATAAATTATCTCTTGGTCATAAATATAAAGTGAAGGACTTCATACATTGCAGGAGAAGGTATATTAGATGAGTTCGTAATCGATGAGGGAGTTTGTGAGTATGCGATGAGTATTTTCTCTCTGATACTTAAGAGGTTATGCAAAAATTGAAAGATTACAGAGAAAGGCCTCCAGATACGTTTTAGGCCGACACTGGAGAACTAATTGTGTGACTGAGATGATAAAAGTTTTAGGATAGGACTTGATAAGAGAAGGAAAGTTAACAGGCTCTGTGATGTATACTGGATTGTCTAAGGAGACAAAATCTGGGAAGAAATAAATTGAGCCACTAATAGGGCAAATTATGCAGGTAAAAATGACCACACAGATAAAATAAAATTTAAAAAACAAAAACTAACGTGACAAAGTACTCGTTTTTAAATAGGGGAATTCATGACTGGAATCTGCTGCCTGGTTAACTCTTTGAGTCCTTACCCAAACGCTTAAAATCATTTGGAATTAAATGCTTAGTAGGTATACTTTGACAAAAGGAAAGTAAGTATAGTGTAAGGTAAGTTTAATCCGTCGTATGGTATATTTTTGTCATTTTTATCAAATGTGTTGAGCATCTTATTTTATAGACATATTGTCTTACATCATTTCTACCAGGGTGCCAATTACGGTTCTTTCGTCGCTATGTAATATCGTACGATACCACTGCTCCGAGATATCGTACGATACGTTGCTAGGAAATTATGGTTTCGCCGTTGATATCGTACGATACGGATCGGCTATCTTCGGCAATATATCGTCTCAAGTGACGTCATGTATGAATTGGATCAAAAACAACCAAAAAAGAAACACTACTGCAGCAACAAATGACTGTCGTAAAGAATAATGCGTAGGAAACTAGCCCTTTAAAATTGAGCGCAAGGATGGAAACTTATTTTTCGTAATATTTCGTAATATTATTTTCAATGATAACAATAGTAAACAATTTTTGTGACAAACTCTCTGGTTTTTTACTATTAATCTAACATTGATTTAATAAATTAATTAATTGTTATGACAGTTATAATTCTTCGCAATTCAGTTCTCTGGGATATATTTGGAGGGGATTTCTGATGCGAAGAAACGTAATACAACCTGAATAATTATCACGAAATTGTAAAATCCTTTAATTATTTATTATTATTTCATATTTGTGAAAAATTATATTTTTTTAAACTTTTTCCGTCGCAATAAAAGGTTAAATAATATATCTAATAAGGTATCAAGAGGTGTGAGTTTAAATCAGGAAGTGAAAATAAGTTTAATTTCACTAATGTAATGTGATGAAAATACTTAAATTAAAGTGATTATGGGAAACCTATTTGTGATATAAGAACTCATATTCCAAATTGAAAGGCACAAAACTTTATTTGTCATACTCTTGCACTATTCTTCCATTTCAAAACAATTATATTTTATTTGCATTTTGCTATATATCATCATAAATTTGTTTCAATATTTTTATCTCTATTACCATAGCCGGAATGTCCAAATATCGCTGTAGTGCTCAACCATCATTAACGAAATAGTTGAATATTATGGCGGATCATTTCTCAGCTCAACTGACTTTGCATCTGACCGTTTGACACAAATATATGGTAAGTAGGCAAACATAGGCCAATGTCCAATCAATTTTATATGGCTGAAACATAAAAATATAGTGGATGAGTAAAAACTACTTTTTATTCATTGTCAGGGATAAAAGGTATTACAAAGGCCCTTAAAATTTCGTATATCTCCTTAGATGAATGGACTCAGAGTAGCAGAAAATTTCTGCTATTTTATATGGTCTTAGAAATTAGCACTGTTTGAAAATGAATTTTAATAGTGCACTGAAAATAAATGCCACCCTATACCTATAGGTCACCTGGCACCCTTATACCCTCATATTATTTAAACTTTTATTCTCCAGAACTAGCTGTTCTTGTGCATCACCATCTTCTCGTTCCATATTTGTCAGGTGGCTATTTATTATCATATTGTGAAGCACAACGCATGATGATACAATTGCAGATGCATTTAATTTTAGCTATTTCAAAAGCAATTAACATTAAATATAGACTTTTTTAATTAATACTTTTTGCTTTCATTTCATTTACCTCTCAAGATTCATGAAAATCGTGATCATTTAATTCTACACTTGCAACTATATCTTTCCATGGTACTCTACATACTTCTACAGCTGTATTTTACATTAAGAGGAACATTTTACTCAAGGGAAAACGGCGGGAGGATACCAAGATATCTCAACTTTTTCCACTTCTAATGAAAGGCTTAACCTGGCAATGAAAGTACCTGTCACAGGGATGGCCAATGGAAGTATATTTTGAAGATATCATTTGAACTGAAATGCCGGTAGATTACTGTCGTCAATTAACAAAAAAATTATTCGCCGTTGAAAACATATCTCAAAGAACCGTGAAATGTTGCTGTGTGTCCCCATTGTCCAAGTATCAATCCCGAGAATAAGATTTCAGAGCAAAACATACGAATAGGACGTGCAAATAAATATCTTTAGCTCAGTAATTAGTAACTGCAACTGAACAACCGCTCAGCGAAGAAAAACTAAGAAATGACAAAGGCAAAAAAATAGACAACGAGGAGGCGCGTACGTGCGATCTTAAGAGCGAGAAGCGAACGCGCTACCCACAGCGCTAAAAGTATCTATAACAATAGAGGAAATTTGTTGGGAATAAATGGTGAAAAATAAAATGCTGAAATCAACGAATGAAAATGTAAACAAGACTTAAAAGTTGATAAATGACATAATTACGACTTAGTAGAACACTTTCCACTGCTCGAAAGTTATTAATGCAATATTATACAAGTGGAGTTACTTGAGTAGAATCTCCTATTCAGTTAAATATTAATAATGTACTCATAAAGTAAACTCATTGCATACCGTACCCCAACGCACACATCAAGCACAATCTGTGTGTCAAGGAATTAAAGCAAAGATATACAGCAGAATTAACCTCTAATTAAAGAATTGTATTTCATTCATAATTAACTGTTTTCATGATTGAGATTATGCAGTGGGTCCTAGACTATAAACGCGCAAATGCTACAAACGCACGGGCTTAATGCTGAAGAAATAAAATTATAATAGTGAATTAAACGTACAATACCACATGATGACTTCATAACATAAAGAAAACTTACGTTTTGTTCTATGCCAAGCAAATCTCAAACCTTGGATATCGCTTATATTATAAATTGGAGCAAGTATAAGTCAAAAGTATGCATCAATCGCTAGCCCGGAATTTGATAAACGCTATTATTTAATTAAGACACTTAATTGTGCAAATTTTTCACTCCCTAGCGCGTGCTGCACATTTATATTAGTCATTAAACCCAAAATCTCTATTAATAGTGTAAACATACCTGAAAATTATTCCATTGGAAATGGGAAGTGAGACTCACGATACGGGCTACAGCGAGATCAAAGTCGCCTATAGGATAACAGACGATACATCCATAGCTACCGGCTGATACTGCGAACCGTAATAGCATATGTCGCCAAAACAAGAGATATGGTACGATATCAAGCTTACTATCGTACGTTGAGGTATTGTGCGGTAGCTAACTGGAAACGTAATAGCATTTCAGATATTGTACGATAGGAATTTCGTTTCCAAGGCGTATCATACGCTATCTCCGTACGACAGAGAACCGTAATTGGCACCCAGGAGTTTGCCTACATGCAGTGTTAATGTGAATAAATAAATAAATAAATAATTATGGAGCGGTCCTTATAGCCGCTTTTAGGGGCACTTTATGATGTGTGATATACTGATTGTGTATGTACACTTGTTGACATTGGATCTATAACCATACAGTTAAGACAATCTGCTTAAAATACAATTCTGTTTAGTATGTAACAATACATTTTAAAATTGTAGGAAACTTTAAAATTTTAAAAAGTTGATAAAGGATATAAACCAAAAGCTTTATAAATTTCGTTGGCGACTATTGAATTGCATTTATTGCGTCTGTCAAGGAAATATATGGGGAAGCTAATACGAGAGAGAGGAACTTAATTACCTGCAGGAAAAGTCATGAAGTTAGGAGGCACATGGAGGTTCATTACAAAATGAAATCCTGATTTGACATTTCCCATTGTTGTTGGGTATAAATTTGATCCATTTCCGCACGTCGTAATCCCTATTTTTTTTATTTGTAGGTCAAAGTAAAGATGAATGCCGAGGTCACAGTGGCTGTCACTTTTGATCGGGAGAACTGAAATTAATCATCATTCCGACACTGGGTGAGTGGCAGCCCCTCATTAAGTCATATAAATAACACATCTTTATTGTCGTGATGCTAGCCATTTTGACTTTCTCCGTGATACAAAAGTCATGCCTTTGGTTTTCTCTTGCGTTATATATGTTTGGTCGTTGTTTTGTATTTTTTTTCGCTGTGGCTATAGTTTCCTGAGGGGCCTAGTCTCATAGTTTACCATCAAACAGTAAATGCTCTATTTAATAATGCACTAATTCCTTTTGTTTCGATGAAAAGTTATGGACGTATTCACAATTAGCCACGCACAAGAGAATTTAAGCGGCGGATGCATTTTGTTGAATTGTTTTGGAATTCATCTCATGTACTTGCTGATGATTTGACAGATTAAGCAAAGACACTTAATGCTTCATTGAACGTTTTTGTCGACATTATTTACCCATAACGTTTTAGCCGAATTTATTAAGAACCCAATGCCTGACTTATTAACCGGATAGAATAGCGTAATATCATCCAAACTTAATCCAATTAGTGCATAATTTCATCGAACATTGAGGGAAGTCGAATTTTGTTGGCGTTGTTGCATGCATGCATTATGCATAGTACCTATTTCCCCTTGCTTCCCGACTATTTGTTACACTCAAACTTCCTCTATTCATTTGCAATTTTTCTGCCATACCCTCTTCCCTCTTCTCTTTCCACACACTACCACTCCTATCTCTTCCCTTATCATTGTATTTGCTTCGTTTGTGTCACAATTCACACGAAATTAACGGCTACTTCCAACGGTCATGTAGGTTTTACAAGCGATGGTGGACCACAGTGATAGTTAGTTAGGATAAGTTTGCATGGGTTTAAAATTCTGTTGCGTCGAGTTCTCAACCTATATCATCTGTCCTAAAATTGGATGTTTATAACCTTACTTTAAACTGCACTAAAGCAATAAAAATTACACTTATATTCTGAGAAACATCCAAAATCGCAATTGTCACCAGCCGGCGTGTTATGGTATCGATCGGCGTTCGGTATTATACCTGCATATCATTTCACAAGGCTACAGGCAGCGCCGTATTTACCATATGGCGTACCCAGCGGCCGCTGGGGACCTCGCGAAAGAGAAAATGTAAAGATAGTTTTAAGTAACCTGGCATCTACAAGCAGCGTATTAATAGTGATAGATATTTGTACTCTTGTACACATAATGTTTTGTCTTAATATGCAAAGAAATGTCTATGCCAAGCTGCCTGGTTGCAAGACTATAACATTGGCGGCCTCATTCTAGATTCCTCCGGTGGCCTCAGAGGCCATAAATACGTCCCTGGCTACAGTGCATAGCGATAAAGATTTACTTGTTTTTTTGTCTTTAGTTTGCAGCTTATTGTGAATTTATCGTTGTTAAGATGAAACAAAAATGCGAGCATAGAGGTGAAAGTTATAGGTAAGCAAGGATAACGTCTCGCAGACGTTATCCTTGCAAGCATCGGTCACTTAGACGGTATTGCTGCCGTAAGAATGGGCACTCAGTCGACTGTTGAATGTAGAGTATGTAAGGCAATGAACAGATGCTGAACGCTCCTAAACTTGTGGTGGGTCAACAACAAGCCTTGTTTAAACTTACTTGGCTTAAGGAGTAGAAAAATGGAGGCTTAAAGAGTTCCAACCCTAAAAAAAAAAGCCTTCTGGAGCTTCAACCCTTTTAAAGGCTGTTTTATCACAGGCTTGTCATTGTGCAGTCTGGTGCATGAGGAGGTACTCAGTTTAAAGCTTTTCGAGTGAAGCAACACATTGGGCGGAAGACTTTAAAATGCGTGAAAGACTGTGTGGGAAATAGCTCCTATTATTTCCTTGGAATTATCCAAGTGATTCCCTCAGTTTGACTGTCCTTAAAGTTGTACAGTTTATTGCTTCGAGTAAAATTACATTTAATCTGAGATAATTGATTCTTAAAGTTAATGTATAGACCTTTATGAATTAAATCGATGGTTGGCGAGTTCACATTGTGGAATGAATGCTTGATGAATAATATAAACATCGTTATATTCCACAAATATTTATTAACCGACCAGTTTCGACCTTTCGACCCTGAGGATGACCTGAGACCAGGTCGGTTAATAAATATTTGTGGAATATAACCAAGTTTATTCTATTTATCTTTATGACTGAAAATGGAATGATAAGAAATGACTCAGCTTTTATAATTTTCATGACGACGCTCAATGATTTGACTTATCTATACTATATTCTAAACACAGCTAGGCAAAAGGTAACATAAGGAGATTAACAACAGACTTGGGAGAGAAACAAAGAGAGCAAGAGAAAAGTGGTAAGAGTCGGCAATGCGAGGAGATGGAGAGACTCCAGAGAGAAGGAGAAATAGGCAGTCTGTACTCAAAGGTTAGAATGTTATCGGGCATCAAGAAACGGAAAACGGTCCCGTGCATCAAAGACAGAAGGGGAAATTTAGCAGTGCAACCAGAAGAGATCCAGTGTTGTTGGAAGGAATATGTTGAGGATCACAATGATAGCAAAAATAGGCCTAGGAACTTGGACATAGAAGAGGAAAAGGGCGTAGATCAGGATGACGTTGGCCCCGGAATACTGGATAGTGAGATAGAGAAGGCACTGTGAGAAATGAAGGCAGGTAAAGTGGTGGGGGTAGATAACATCCCAGCTGAGCTTCTGACAAACCTAGGAAGAGGGGGAAGAGACAGATTTTATGAAATTGTTCGTAGAATATACGATGCGGGTTTTGTAAAAACCGTGCTGATACCTATTCCGAAGAAAAGAGTGACAAAAGAATGTGAAGACTATAGAACGATAAGTTTGATTTCTCATGCGGCAAAGATAGTGCTTAGAATCATCAATAGGGGAATGGAAAAGACAGCAAACGAATTTGTACGCGAGGATTAGTTTGGATTTCGGAAGGGGAGGGCCACTCGGGATGCGATAGCAGTAATGAGAATCCTAGTGGAAAGGAATCTAGAATATAATCAGGATATATTCGCGTGCATTGTTGATTTCAAAAAGGCGTTCGACAGTGTGAGGTGGGACAAGTTAATGGAAATATTGCGGAAGATAGGAGTAGACTGGAGAGACAGGAGACTGATTCGGAATTTATATATGGCGCAGAAGGCGCAAGTGAGAGTAGCAGATGGAGAATCGGATTGGGCAACAATAGGGAGGGGAGTTAGGCAGGGCTGTCCTTTATCACCGGTACTTTTCAACATATACTCGGAGGAAATGGTGAGAGAGACTTGGGATGAGCTGGAGGCTGGAGTAAAGGTCGGGGGGAAATTGATAAAATCAGTGAGGTTTGCGGATGACCAAGCGCTAGTCAGCCAGTCAGCCCGTGGCTTGCAAAAAATGCTGGATGCGTTGCACGGACAGTGCGAAAGAGGAGGGATGAAGATAAACCAGAAGAAAACGAAAGTAATGCGGTTTTCAATAACAAAAAGGACCAGAATAACGATAAAAGTAGGAGGTCAGAAGCTAGAGCAGGTAGAGCAATTTAGCTATCTAGGTAGTGTGTTGGAAGAAAAAGGGTATAGCAGCATTGAAGTGAGAAGGAGAATCGCATTGGCAAAAGAGGCTTTTACTCGTAGGTGTGAATAGGCGTGAAGTAATGACACGGGCGTTGAGTAGGGAAGGGAAAAAAAGACTAGTTAAAACTTTAACATGGAGCGTTGCACTCTATGGGCGGAAACGTGGGCTTTGCAGAAAGAAGATGACAAAGGACTTAGGGATTTTGAGATGTGAATGTGGAGAAGGATCGAAAAAGTAAAGTGGGTCAAAAGGAAGACGAACGATGAAGTGCTAGAACTGGTAGGAGAGGAAAGAAATGTGTTAGATGAAATTAGGAGAAGGCAGAAGGTGTAGATGGAAAAGGTAATAAAAGGGGATGGCGTTTTGAAAAAAACTGATTGAGGGAAGAACGTTGGGTAAGTGGGGCAGAGGGAGGAGAAAAACGGGTAGCTTGGATAGAGTGATGGGAGGCAGAAGGTATGAGGTGCTGAAGAGGGACATCGTGCGAAAATTAGGGGGTGGGAAGAATCTCATGTCCATTCAGACCTACCTTCACCGGTAGAAAACTAATAATAATAATAAAAAATAATAATACTATATTTATATTAAATTGTTAACCAATTTAAAGCCGTAAGGGAGTGGTGACTGGAAATGACGCAGCGAAATACGTTTGAAACTGCGATGTTGTATATTCTTTTCCTTTTTCTTAAATTATAATATATTTGGTAGCCCTCGATTGCAGAGGTTCGCAGGAAGATTTCTCCTCGTCTATTGGTTATTGGCTTCATCTTAACTTCAGTTATTAACATCTTAACTTTTCAATTGTTCCTTCGTCTGATTACGGTCCTTTCTGTAGCATTTTATTTCCGTCAAACATAATCTTCTTTTACATCTCACACAGCCACCGAGGGTTCGCGTGTTTTGAAAAATAAAATTTAATTGGGACTTATGAGGAAGAACATTCAGAGACGAATTTTAAGCTCAGAGTTTGCAAATCGACTGCTGACGCGCAGGTATATGCGGTACTTGTCAGTTATTCTCTGTGGGAAAAGTATTTGGCAAACGGAGATGTCTGAATCAAATGGAAGCTAGGAGTAAAGAGAGTAACTTTGCCATCTAAATTAGTTTATTGTTGGAGGAAAAATATAGGTTATCTACACAGATTAACGTCATTTGGAAACGCAATTGTTTGGATTTGAAATTAAATTATCCATTTATTATCATCAAATTATCCATGCCTACTCACTTTCGAAGATGTTGAAAATTCTCTTTGGTTCCCGAATAGAAATGGTGACCCTATGATTTTCTAATGTCGTAAACGACACTGGTTGTATTAGTGTGTGTGGTTTTTATATTATTAGCCGCTATAATATCCCCATGTAAGGGATGTTTAATCTGTATTGCTACCCAACTTTTTAAGGCATTTATTGGGCCTCCGAGATGAGTTGTGTTGTTATCAGCAAATGTAGCAATGAGTGTATACTACATCAATGACATATTGCTATATTATTTCAATTTAATGTCATGTTAAATACTATTGCTTATTTTTTTCGTTGTCTAAAGCACCCTTTCGCGATAATGTTCAGCTAGTTTTTAAAATTATCGTATGCTAAAATAAATTAGAAAACCACTGCCAAATATAAATGTCGTAATTCGCTTCTGAAGAAAGTTGAACTTTGATGCTAGAGAAGTCACTGCCAATATATGGTAAAATGAATGATTGCATTAAAACCCTGTAATATTCCGTATTTTCTATTAATAACCTAACTGGTCAAGGGCATAGGCAAAGCAAACTATATAAAGTATTGTCATTCAAATACCATAAATATATTTCACAAGGTACACAAGCAGTAGATGTAGTCAATTTTTTTTAGAATTGGTGAAATTGGATTTTAGGTGCTCCTTATGTTGGGGTTATTTCATCGTTGTTTCATAGATTGATCTTTGGACCTCAACTGCATTCATGCCTTTAGCGAGCATGGAATCAGCAATGCTTGAATTGCCGCACCTACGTGTTTTTAAACAGACTTAACGTAGCCGTCGTCAATTTTTTATTAGTAAGGATCACGCTTTTCGTTAATAACTAATGAAACATGGCTAATTGCTCGGAAGCATAATGAAGTCGGGCATTGCTTTATCCATTCCGCCGACGAAACCAAAGGACCTAGTAATTAATACCGAGCCTTTTTTGCTTTAGCGCCGCTGCCTATTCACGCAACTCTTCTTCCCGGAAATTCGAGTGTCCACTGTTTGCATTTCAACAACGTCCCTTGAACACATCCAACCCTCGAATCGAGTCGCCCTAGGATTTCCAAGCGGTGTTTTTTTTTTAACAAACAAGTTTTTCTGCAAATTTGTTAAAGTACGAAACGGAAAACTGGCTCTCACCACGCCAACCGGACACGCTTGCTTAGGATTAACGAGCGAGCAGGAAGGTGTCAGCGACCTCGTGCGGGTGAAATTGCGCCATGTTTTCGTACTGCAAAGGTGGTTTACGGCCTCTTAATTTGGACATCGCTGCTGCAAAACACTGGACGTTAAGATTCGTGCACTGGTCACGATACTGCGTCGAAGGATTCTTTATTAGCGAAAGCGAAGCTTTGGAGCGCCGCTCTGAGAAATGATTCTCCAAATGGTGGATTGGCAAAGGCGGAATAACTCGGCGAAAGAAGCTGACTATGCGTTCATTTTTATCCTAATGTTGCTGTAAACGCTGGCACAAAGGAAAATTAGTTGTGAATCGCCAAATCAGGATGCCAAGGGCAGACTCAGCACACCGTCACTTGTTATTCGATATTTCATTTTTCCTACTACTACAGAATTCATTAATTACGTTTCTTACTTCCTAGCCAACATATTTCTATGATCTCCCAACCAGTACGAACAAAAGTTTCTGTCTTAAGAGTAGTATTTAATTTATGATCTAACCTGCGATAGAACTATGGAGTTAATAGCAGGTTTTTTGCCTCTCCAGAAAATAGTTTGCGTGAAGTTTGTAAAGAATTCAGTCTGTAATTTTGCCGATGTTCCGTAATGATTTCAACAAAATTCTCTTAAAGACCTTGACAAACTGCCAAACTTTTGTGGTATTTTTACAAACCTACTTGGTAGTTGCTGTATATTATACAGTCCCGAGGTAAAAGCTGCTTAATTTGGATTCCATAGACTAGCCGTGTGTTTTTAGTGGGGTCTAGCAAGTGAATAGTAACGACTCTCTTTAATATTATTGTCACACGAAGTACATACATAGTTTTTGATAAATTCTAGATTTTTTGTTGGCCTACGCCGTATGTTTAGCAGATTTTCCCCATGGTAATTCTCCTTTGTATTTTGCAATAGCAGTGCTTAGTTCATAAGCACGCAATTGCAAATATTTGATAGATTATACGCTTACAATTTTTGAGTCGTCAATGTGGTAAGTTTGGTCCGGAGAACTTTTCATTTCCTTCCGTCTTTCATATCAAATTTGAATTAGGACCACATTCTTATCCAGTGATTTCTTCAGCCCTTTCTTCGTCGTTTAATATCTTCCAGTGCACAGCCACTAGTCAAGTAAACAGTAATTTATTCATGCTCCAAGGAAATGAAGACAGAATAGAAAAATATGTAATAGAAATAATGGGCATGTGATTTTGTTGCTTAGTGTTCCCGAGAAGCGTAGCCTGTTTTTGAGACTATCACCAGTGGCGTACGGGGGATTTCCCTCTGGGGGGGGGGGGGGGGGGGGGTATTTATGTGCATCATCGTAAAATGGTATTTAGATACTTTACTATTCACTAAAATAATAATTAAATTAATATTCTCTTTTCGTGAAAAAATATAACTCTATTTTTTTTAGTCCAATAAGCAAAAATCTAAGCGCTGATGCAAAATATACAAAATATAGTAAATTACGGGAATGTTTTGGAGGGGGTTTAAACCCTAAACCCCCCGAGGTACGTCAATGACTATCACTAAAATAGTCCGAATAAAAGTAATAGTCCGAAAATCTCGACTATGCATGACCATTCCAGGTTTAAGTGCTTACATGTCTAATGCTTACATCCCATCTGAATGGCACAGTACTGTACCTGTTGGACTCTCAACGTGCTCTCAACACAGCAACCATATATGGACCGATATACCACTGAAAAAATTACTGCCACCGTAGAGGTACAAACCCACATACTCAGGTTGGAAGGACAGTATTCTGCCAAAACAGGCGCTACAGTAGATAGTAGGTACTGCACCAACGCGATCCTCTCATAAATTTCAAAGATGGCATTAAATAGAAATGTGAATTATAAACGATTACATATTAGGATATGAACATAAATCACTCGCCCAGAAAAGTGTGTTTGAATATTAGAGAAAGTATACAATCATATGAGCAAAACTTTGAAAAAAATCATTGAAATATTACATGAATAAGTAGTCATTTAAAATTGCTTTTAGAGTGACTCCATGTTATTAATTTTTTAGGTTCTTGAGCAAAATAGGAATAATTTTTATACCAATGTGAGAGAAACTATGCTTGAATACTGCCCAGGGTGGCCTAGTTAACGCTTAATTACCCTGTCTGAGATTGCAAGGGCGTGGCTTCTCATTGATTTTCGGAGTAATCTCTCTCCTTTCATAATATTACCCGAAGCATCCTGTAAGAATACGTGCCTCAAAGGCAGAAGATAATGTTTTTTAAGTCAGTAACAAATTAAAAATCTTGTTTAACATGTGATTATTTCAACCATTAAATAGTTGTAACCATTTGTCCTTAGACCCTTGGGGGATCTTGAAGGATTTATTGTTGCAATATTTCTGTGGATGAGCCCTTGCAATGATAATTACGTCAGTTATACATAAATAGGATCAGCTATTATGCAAAGTGGTGTATAATCAGAAAATGAACGCAACTGTATTACTTTAAGTCGACGTATCCGTGATTTTTTAGTATTGAGTGAATATCATATTGACTATAATATCAGAATATAAAATTAAAACCCGCTTATCGCACATACCTAGATACGCCGATAGAAAGACCGTTGTGCTAAGTTTAGGACCTCTCCGGAGGCCGCTATTTCCATCAGGAGCTTCCCTGATTTCTCTCAATTACTCATTTACTTCTATCTACGTATCAAATTGCATGTGATTTTTGGTAAAAAAAACAAAAAACTATTTTTAGGTTCTTCAGCACAATATGAATAATTTTTAGACCTAGATGATGCGAAACTATTGACATGCTATAGGAAATCGTATGAGAAATGGTGTATTCTCAACTTTTAATATTAAGGAATGTGGTGAGAGGGTAGTAAGTAAAAAGTCGTAGATGTATAAGCAGATTCCTAAGTAGTTATTGTAGAATATGTCACGTCCTCTCGAACATTTCTGACTTTCCATGGCACAACAAAACTTCTAGAATATTCGAAGCCATACCTGAATCTTGCGAAACCATCATAGTTATTCAGGAATATTCTGCAAGTTAAGAGAATGTTCGAGAAGTATTCCAGGCTCAGCGAGCTTATGGAAGTTTTAAAGCATTCTAGAATCTTCGGAAACTTTCAACAGCATCCGCCAACGTGGTAATTTAAAAACAAATGCTGGCAAGTTATATACCTCCTGGGTAAACACAACATCGTGTTTTTCACGGTGTGATGACACAAACTGTAAACTGAACTTAAAAAATATTTTCCACTTTTCATTCTATGCTAAAATCTCCCTTAGCCTACCTCTCGGAATCAGCAGAAACTTACGCTGTGCATGAAATCTAAATTTTTCTCGCAATTTAAGTATTTTAGGAGTTAGAAATAGTGAAATATAAAAAACATTTTTACTCTTCGTAGGTTGGTGACCGAGAATATTAATCTTAGCTTGGTCTTTTTACCTGAGAAGCAATTATTCTGTTAATTCTACGCCAGGCTGAGGATACAATTTCCTGCAATTAGGTTTATTCATAAAATTTAGGATTAAAACAAAAATTATTACACTGTTATGTAAAGATTTGAAACTTTATAGTCTCCTATTACATCATATTTTAGTTAATATTATAGTTTTGCACTTGGGAAGTCCTGTATTAAATTTATGTTTGTTTGAACTCCGCTTTGCGTGTATTTTCCTCACAAACTCATAACCTTTTCATATTTTTAAAGCCTTTTCACCATTAGTAAATCATGTTTAACTATTATTTTGAGCGGAAATCCTATTTCATAAAAACATGCACGACGTTTTGCTGTTGTTGCTTGAGTGAGTTGACCGACATCTTAAGTCATTTACCCTTTTAGGATAAATGGGGAGAGGTAGGACTTTTTCAGGGAACGCAGGAAGGATGAAGACAATCCCAACGTTGGCATAAGCCGACACTTAACAAAAGGCGCCAAGGCATCCGCGGCTTGACGTTTCATTTGGCGGACGCAGTATTGTACTCGAAGTGCCTTTCACATAGCCATCAATCCTCAGATTGGTTTGATGCAGCTCTCCACTGAGTCCTTCTATCAGTTGATTTTTTCATATTTACTTTATATTTCTTCTCTTTCACATCCTTCATCACTTGTTCCATATATCTCGCACGAGGCCTTCCTTTGCCATTCTTCCCTTCCTCTTGTCCCTCGACGATTGTCTTCATCAGGCTATCATGTCTCATGATGTGGCCGATTAAGTTATTCCGTCTTCTTCTTTGGATATCCAGAAGACTTCTCTTTTCTCCCACTCTTCTCAGGACTTCCTCGTTACTTACTCGGTCGATCCATTTAATCTTCATCATTCTTCTGTATCACCACATTTTTAATGCTTCCACACTTTTATTTCCGCGGCTGTCATTGTCCATGTCTCACTGCTATAGAGTAACACGCTCCAGATGTACGTTCTAATGAATTGTTTTCTTACTTCTACGCTTGTATTTTCAGCTGTAAGTAGATTCTTCTTTTGATAGAATGCCCTCTTCCCCTGTGCTATTCTGCTGACTATTTCTTTCTTGCTTCGCCCGTCGACTGCTACAAGAAAAAAATAATATTTGCAAGTAAAATGCAACTCGTTCCCAAGAAACTGTTGAGTATATTTATGTACATTAAGAGCGGATGAAAACCAATATTTTCTCCATCGATTTTATTAACAAGGCGTATGAAAAATAATTGGGACTTCCCACTGAGGCTTTTGAAGCCAACAGTAACAGACTCTTGTAATCGTAGAAGTAGGATATAGGCTACAGTATAACCTTCTGGAACGAAACTACTCCCGGAGTGGAATATAAAGACATTCACGGTCAGGGCAGGCAAATTAGAGAGAGGGAGAGCTTCAACTTTCACCTTAAGAAACACAAGAAGGTATGGAATAAATTCGGTGAATAAGGTGGACGATTTGGGCAGAAAAGGCTTTCATGTTGGGCAGAAAAACTGATATGCCCTATAAATATGGGATGATACGAGGAGGGTCAAATAGTCTTATAAATAGTAAACCCGAAAGAGTAACGGGCGAAGAAAAATATAAATAGACCCAATTGCGCAAAAGAGCAGAAGGTCAAACAGAGGCGATTGATTTTTCGAAAAGAGTCGTTCTATATCCAACTAAAAGATAAATGTGGTACCAGAAGACACTAGTAGGAGCAACGTGGGAGGTAAGGGCTATCTGCGAGAAGGAATTAGAATTGAAAACGGAAGAATGACTGGCCGAAGTCAACCTAACCATGATTAATGGTTCACTTTATGTAAATTCGTTTTATTTGAAGTAACAGGTGTAGTTGAAGAGGTCAATTTGATCTTTGAAAGTTGCAGATCTGAAACAGATACTAAGTTTTAAGTGGACTATTCAGACATTAATACGAGGATAATTGATATCTCCGAAGAAAACACACGATTTATGTTAAATCTACGAGGTAGACCTATCAGTTGATCATACTCAGGTAAATGTACTTCTCCATGGATGAAAATGATCCTGAAGTCATATATACTAATAATAAACGGGTAAATTCTTACGTATATAGTTTATTGAACTCCTAACTGAGTATTCCGTGGAATTTGCACATTATTTGCGTGAAAAAAGAAATGTCAACAATGGGGTGAGGGAAGCACTCCGTGTCAAACATCGTAAAGACTTATTCAGTCACTTCTTTGCCTTGATTCGAAGAAGATTTTCCTTTTTTATCAGTTCATGAAAATTTTAGGTTTTTTCAGCAAGTCCGAAGCTTCCATTGCAACTTCATGGTTCAACGAATAATCTGTGACCTCACTATTTGTACGTACTGTCGTTGCGTTGGCATGAGTGATGGAGGGAGGGAGTTGGGACGCCGTGTGAAGAATCTTCGATGCTCGCGAGGCATCTGTTTCGAATACGTCGTATCCATGGCGACGGTGGACTGTTGCTCATAATTCATTTCCGGAGTCTCGCGGAATAGAAAACGCGCCTCTCCGTTTGGATTCGTGAGCTGTCGCTTCGGAAAAAAGCGGACGAAGGTGGTGCGGGAGAAAGCATGTGGAGAGCTGTGAATATGAGTAAAAATGGCGAAAAGGCTAGGAGATCGACGTGCCCTCTGTTTTTCAAAGATAGGATACAATAGGGCGGGGTTCGTAGTGGTTGACGGACGAACTTCCCGATCCGGTAATGAATTGCCTTTCTGCGTGTCCGTGGAAACACTTTTATTCCCTCTGAAAAAAAGTCCCGAAATCTGTCAGCCGACTGTAGTCCATTGCCCTTTCCCGTCGAATGTGAGCGTTCTTGACCCGTAGTGGCTCTGTGAATTTAATCGACTCCTCCTGCCCTCAAGGCGAGATCACTCGCCACTCCATCCAACTCTGGGTAAAAATGGCCGTCGCCTGGTGTGAATTTATCTCTTGAAATTTATCAATGACTAGCAAAGTGTGACTGGTGACGGGAAAGTGTGATATATAATGCTCTTCGGTAGAATAGGTTGGCTTGTACTTCTGCGTACACCACAGGATCGAGGTACAATGCATTTAATAATATTTAGTGTCTTTTATGATTCAAGGTTGCCCCAGTATATTGGCGGGTATATTGGTTTCATCGCCACATAACACGAAAGAATGCAAATGGCCTTTACTGTCGAAGTTCTCTTAAAATATTATAAAATATATTGCTGCTTTATTCAAATGAATGTATATCATATTATTTGAATAAAGCTGCAATTGCCAAATTACGTCCCTTCGGCCACATCTGCCCCCTTGTGCGTTTAAATCTATCATTCTAAGATATTTAGCGAAAGTCATAAGTGATCCTGAAAAATTAAACTGAACTGGTCCACAATTTTAATGATAATATATTAAGTCTATTTATATAAATTTCAGGCATAAATACACTACTATCGTACATTTTCCAAACTGGCCTGCGAATAAAGTTCGGACATTTCTGGATTTAAACGATAACTTCGCAACATTTTGGATAAATTAACAAAAGTATTAATAACAATGACATAAATATTTGTCTGCATTTTGCTTAAAATATTTAAAGACTTTTAGATTAATTAAACCTTTAAATTTCTTTCTCGCTATGTTTTGCATTCAATTCTTATCTTGTGGCACATTCTTTATTTATTTCCTTTTTTCTAGAATAATTAAGTTATCCTGCAGAAGATGTCGGTTATTCAAATTATTTAGGGAAAACGAGCTTGCTCGTGCAACTTGCGAGAAAATAGGTTGTTTCTCGATCATGTACTGTGTTTCTAAGGAAGTACGTAAAATGAAATTCTGGCGTAGAAGTTCAGTCTTAAGAAGAGAATGGCATTTAGCCATTTAAATAATTTAAGTGTTTTACTCGAGAATAAAGTTCTCGCCTCATTTCATAATTGCTTCTATTTGCAGCCCATTAATGTCTTATAGTGAAGTCTTATTATAATAATTTCTGGTGTAGTTAAGCGCTTTGGGAATTCCTCATTAGAAGTATATTGTGCTCTGTTAAATTAATTTTGCGAATATTACATTTGGAGACGTCTAATTATGTCGTTGTCTTTACGTTTCATTCTGTAGCTATCTTTAGTGAAAAATCTTGCGGGGCTTGAAATCGCAGGGCTAGAAATGGGTAAGAAACCAAATGTACCATAACTGTGGATGTAGTACCGCAATATTTTATGGTTGAAATTAATTGTATTAACCTTGCCTGAAATATCTTTCTCTTCTCTCTCTTTTTAGAGCTTCATCGTAGTTATGCGAGGTCCACGTTTGATTACCATCATACTACGGCAAAACCGCATTTCCTTAGTTGTCGATTTTATTTCATCTGAATATGAACCCATTGGTTGTCGCCAACATTCATGCTTGAAATCCGTCGAAGAGTTATCTCCGTCAATATACTTTGTCTATTGCCTATTCGAAGCATTTTAATTCTGGTAAGAAGGCGGTTGAAAACATGTGGAGCTTACAACTATGTTATTGCTTAGTCAATTATGATCTACGGTGTTAGAAAATGCGTTTTATTCTTCCCAAGCCTTTTGCAATTATGGAAACGTATGGTGCGCTAAGACGAGTTTTGGAAAATATTCTAAGATAGGAGTCTCTCGGGTGTATTTGTTGCAAAGACCGGTGGGATTGGTGGAGGATGAAAAAGAATGCAATAGGAGGGGAAATATACGTTCGGGTAATGAATTAGTAATTAAATGCATCCTTCTTTGATGTGGAGGAAATGAATTGAAGATGGTAAATGAAAACATCTTTAATAGATGAGCGAGCATTTTGAGAGTTGTGAGCCAGAAGGAACTGTGAAGAAGAACCGGTTCAAAGAAATAGATCATTCGGATCTCAGAAACAGAAATAATTAGTAACTAAAAGCTTTTGGTGAAAACTAAAGAATCTGAACTCTACAAGTTTTTAAGGTTTTATATCAATTCATTTAGCCTTTTTGACTGTGCGTTGCCATTTCTCGTTACTACTTTTTTCTTAGCTGTACTTCGCCATTTCCTTCAATATTGCTTTGAGCTGTCACATTAATTCCTTTTTTAATTCGTTGCTTCATAAAAATGGACCCTCTGACCCACTCATAAGTAGCCAAATAATCATGTGCTACACCAAGCTGTTATCAAGGCTCGCTTTCGTTACTTTGCTCTTTTACTTTTAATTTTATGATAACTTATCCATTCATATAATTCCCGTTTTTCTTATGCTACATTCTGACTAGCGAAATGCTGACTTATGATACTAATACTTATCAAAGCTTCAGTTTACACCTCAAAGATGAATATAACTTAGCTAATTTTTAAGTTCCATTTCTATATTGCGTATAATATGATATTTTAAATTTCATTCAGAAAAATATAATTTAAAAACTTATTTTACCTTTATTAAATCATAAGGTGAAAGGTGAAATTCATAAGTGAAAGAGGTTCTTACAAATAATAGAAAATTATTAGCAACGCTGCATGTATTTAATTTGCTGACAGCGTATCCTCTCAATGAAACGTACTATTCTGCTGATTTGCTGTTTATTTCACCCGAAGGATACTAATTGTGCCACAATTAGTATCTCTCGTCTACATGCAACTGTGTCAGTGGTGTTGAAACGAGGTAAACCGTTGATGCTTCTACAACTTTGCAATTACATGCTCGACTACTCCATTTTACGTGACACTTTTGATGGCCCAGTTCCAAATTTACCGCAGACGACCTTCACGGGGCTTGGTGAAAAACTGACTGTATCAAATTTTCCTTCCACATTTATCTAGATGGTAATATTTTTATGCTTTATTTGAATCCAACGCCAAACTCCTGGGAAGCAAATTTCAGATTTGCATTTTAAACGAAAGAGAATACATTTTTTCCACCAAATTTTCTCGGTTCATTGTTAAATACAGTTTTCTAGTTAATGAAAATCGTAATGAATTTACCACTGCCCCGTATACCGACATTCGTTAATGTAAAAATCTTAGTTTCGTAATGCGCAGACAATTTTGTGAGGCAAGCTCAGAATTGAATTGAAAAAAAAATGCTGTGGCAAGAAAAGAAAGTTTTTCGAAATAGCGAAAATGCCACGACCGATGACATTTCTAAAATTGATGAAGTCCCCGCCGAGTGTAGTGTCTGAGTAGAGAAAGAATCCTCAAACTCCATGATTTAACTCACGGAGAGAATGTTTCAGAGCGGAATGAGGTTTTGTGAGGCGTAATTGTTTTCCATTCTTGATGAAATTGGCGTTTCTGTGGCTTCGGAACAACTTTAAAATAAAAATAACATTGTTCTTGCTAAAATAAAAGGTTGCGTGGAACTACGTTGCTAAGAGAAAGGTTTCCGTTGGCAGTTGATTGCGTAGCGAACTTCTTGCTGGCGGAGTGATATTTATGCAACAGTCTCCTTCTATTATTGCTTTTGCATAATAATTTCGTGTGACGCTAAAGTCACTTTAATTTACCTAAAGACACTCTTCTCCATTCCTGGGTCCCTTTCTCTTCCCCGTGAGGCCTGTTGATCTTCCCGCGGGCCCTCAAGTTCCTTCGAATATGCCAATTCTCGCAAATCCGAGTGTCTTAAAGAGAGTTAAACAGATTATACCCTCCCTGTTGAGCAGAACAATACGATATAATACGTTATTTAACGTTACCGATCATGTTTCCCAGAAAGTTCTTAAATAAGTAGTAGCATAGAGTAAGTATAATATAGGGGGCTCACCGCACAGGGCAAAACTGTTATACGTTTTCCACGTTGTATAGATGGCGAGCTAAGAATTTTTTGCTTTACGTCACAAATGATACATATCGCTTCCATCCCTTTCGTTTTTCTAATCGACTTAAGCGGCACAATCGAGAAGTGCTTTGTGGTCTGCTCCGTCTGCTTATTGCAGCGGTGGATTGTGTGTTTTTCGTGAAACAACAAGGAATCCCTCCTGTGACAAGACATGTTTGCTTTAATAGTGAGAGAAATCTTGGCTTAGCCATGTGACTGTTGAATCATTGTAATAAAATTACAAACATACAACAATATCATATGGTATGTGCTGCTTAAGTCAATTACAAAAACGAAAGCATTAGAAACGATATATATTGTTTGTGATGTAACGCGAAAAATTCTCATCACGCCATCTATGGAAACCTTACTGTACTACGTCCAAAAAGTATAATAGTTTTCCCCTATACGGTGAGCCCTCTATATTATACTTAATCTATGGTAGTAGGTAAAACGGGGTCGAGATGAAAATTCTGAAATAAATTAAACAAAATTTCACGATAATATGTTGAAACATTAGTGCATGGATGTAGGGAACGTATGGTGAAAAGTCACCTCCTGGCTCACACTGTCGAAGATGCTTGCAGGGTCGATGCCTTGAGACACGATGATCTCATGAAAACTGTCGTCGAAGGAAACGTGTTAGTGACGGAATGCAAATAAAGACAACGTTTGAGATATATTGAGTAAAGCAGAAGCCGCACGTTTATGTGAAAAGGTAAATTAATGAGAAAATAGATTGTTACCAGTCTCAGTACTGATGCATATTGATGATGATTGTTGTCCATTAGTTTGAGTAGTATCCGGCTACGGCAGCCAGGTCCCAAACAACCCGTCACCAAAATGCCTCGTACTTTGATCCTAAGGCATGGATGTCGTGCATCCCGTGATTATGGTCATGACCTCAGCCGTTGTTCCTAAAATCTAAATTCATATCCTCTGTTAGAGTTCTTATGCAATTGTTCAACGTGTCTGATGCTCCTCTTGTATGCAGATGATTTCATCTTAATTATATATAATATTAAAATAGCCAGATAATGAAGCGGAATCTTTTCATATGGCTCGAATATGTTTTGCTCGCTAGTCATCAATATTTAAAATGCGTTGACGTGCACGAATCATTATTTATATAGGCGTCATTTATTTTCATTGTTCACTACTTCCCTTGTTACCGTCATTCTTGGTAGGGGTGGTCTCTTCTGCTCGATTTGTTTAAAATCCTACGTATTTCTATGATTTGTTCATCCCATTCGAAGGTCATCAGACGGCACATGGTAACTAAAGGTCGTAACAAGGTATCAGAGACGGGGCATATTAATAATCCATTTGTGTTCCTCGGTGAACTCTTTTCTGGCAGAATTTAACTGACCGGTATAGTATGCAAGAAAATGGAGTAAAATTTTTATTCTCCATACGTGCATGAAAAAAATTATTGTATTATAAAAATTAAGATTAGAAGTGTACTCTCTTTCCCATGGGTTACTTTTTCTGGTAGATAAACAAAACTTACGCAATCGAGGATGAAAACCTAACGGAGTCTATCTTATTCCGAAGGACCTCGGGCCAACTTTCTCGTTTCAGAGTTACTTGTCCGTAGTTACCAATTCCAAATCAGCACTCGTGTATGGCAGGTAGGGATCTCAGCGAGGATTTGCTGTATTAAGCTGGATTGAGGAAGTGTTGCTGAGCTATTGCGCAGTGATATGCAATTTCATTAATGTATCCACGTCCATTGTTTCGAAGTCCTTGATTAATCCGAGCTTTGTTGCTTCCAATTTCCTTTTGATGTGGTCATGGGAGGAAATTCATCAGAGAATTCTCAACACCTCTACCTCAAAGGATGTGCGCTAGCGACGAAAGGGTCCAAGATAAGCTATGATTTACTATGCTCTTACATAATTGATCTTCATTACATTGAAATAGTGGATAATGGACTGGTGAATGCTCAAAGTTGGATGACATGTGCTCCGGATTCTCCATGCTATCTGCGATAAAAATTACTAAAGTGGCAATAAATAAATTTTCTTTGTCCTTAGGTGCTGTTATACAATTAATAAGACAATATAAATCAATTATATCATATACTTTGTAATGACAAGACATTAGGGGCACAACTTTTACTGAAATTTCAGGATTAAATATTGTACCAATAAAATATTTTATATTTCTAGTCAATGTTGAATATCTAATAACTTCTCCACAATCGCGAATAAATCTAAATATTAAGAATAATACAAGACGTTATGAGTTAATTCTACTTATTTTTTCTCTAAGAAATCGTTTAATAATTTTGTTGTTTTCTAAATGATTCTGCAATTATGCTTTGGGTGACACCCGGTCTTTTCCATTAACTGAATCCCATGGCTGATAATGAAAAAACTTTTCCTGGTTCCACGTCTTTCATTAACCTCCAATTTTTTTCACGTTGCAATTTTTATGTCAAATGTAGCCTTGAAAAGTAATTTCCCAGCCCTCAAAGAACGAAAAATGAACTGGAGTTAAAAGGTTTTCGTTACGAAGAATTTTCTTTTCTATGCACGTCTGCTAAATTTCTTTGGAATTACAAAACTCCTGGAATGGTACTTAATAGGGGAAAATTTTATTTTGGAATACGTTTTCAAGTCCTATAATTCAAATCTCATATCCTTTTTAAATGCTCAACGACGAAAACGTGTTGTGACACTAGAAACTAAAGATAGAAAGATGAAACCTCCGAAAAATTGACTCCCCAAAAACACATTTTTTTATTACACTCGGGTGAATTAATTATTTTCTCAGAGTTCTTTCCTTCTCTGATGAGTTCTCTCGTGATTACCGAAACACCTCATTTTAAAAAGAACTCTAAAGAAAATACGTGAAATAGCCTTCTGTCCTTCGACTCCTTTTATGCCTCACTACTATTAATTCGATTCTTAAACTACTATTAAGGATTTCGATTCTTTGTGAAAACTTTTGTATACTTACAAGCTTTCATTTTACACTGTAGGATTTACAACTTTCGTATATAACCTCCACCTTTCAAACTTCTCCTTCCAATTTCTGTCTCATTAAATGGCACGCTGAGAAGGGTCTTCTAAGAGTTGGAGTCATCGTTTAATTTAAATTTCTTAACTTCATTATGACCTAATCAATTACGTGATTAAATAATTGAAAACAAAGAAGCCGTAAGTGAGAGGATAAGGGTCAACTTATAATTATATTAAAATTTTATTATCTCCTTTTGGTGCCAGCATTCTTTTTTTTCTCATTGAAATTGAGGTGCTTAAAACTTGTGATCACACACATTAATGCTGTTCCTCGCCTGCTCTGCCCTAACTGATTCACTGTCATGCAATCGTTTTCACTATTTTTTTCTTCGATTCAAATATTTACCTCGTTAACGAAATATATTTTTGCTTAGCTAGAATTGAAGTATAATATAGTAAAGTAATGATATAGTAGATACAAACAATATTTGACAATAATAAATAGTATTGAGAACTTAATAGGGCATTTTTAGAGAATGATTATTTTGCCATTCACCAAAAAGAGGGTTTATTGACCTAATATAAGTTATTAGGAGTCTCAGAAAATGTTACCGAGCATTGTGGGGAGGGAGGAGATGAGCGAAAAATGTGGAAAATCAACTTTATGTTGCATATGGATGAACCTAAAGTAGGTGAATCCACCATGATATATCGTTCCATTATATCCAGTTCACCATTTCTTGAAATTATCGTCACCATCGATACCCATCAGTCCTAAGGTTGGTTTAACGCGGCTCTCCCTTCAATCATTATAATGGCTAACCTCTTCGTATTTACGTCTTTTTGCATCATTCACTAATATTTCCATATTTATCAAGGCCTTCCTTTCTCATTCTTCCGTTATGATCTTTCTCGACGACTCAACAACAACGATATGTTGGTCTTCATCACGCATTCATGTCTCAAGATATAGATAGATGTTTTCCCGTTTTCTCTTTGAACCTTTCTGCAGACATTTCTTCCACTCTTCTTAGGTCTTCTTCGTTTGTAACTCGGTCGATCCACATTATCTTCAGCATTCTTACCTGGTACCACATTTCGAATGCTTGCAGTCGCGACCTTTTTGCTGCTATTATTGTCCATGTCAATCGGGCATGAAGAAGCATGCCCCAGATGCTAGTTCAAATGAGATTCTGCTACCTTCTAAGCTTGCATTTGCAGATGTAATTAGATTATTGTTTTATTTTAATCGCTCCTTCTCCTGGGCTAATGAGTGGTTTCTTCTTGTTTCGCCCATCGCTGGCTCTTCCCTGGCAACAATACTCTCTTAAGGAGGAAACTGCGCTTCGAAGTACTGTATACTTACGATTTATATCAATTGCGGTAATGAGTAAGTTTAAGCTTAGTGATGCCTTTTGTATTTTTAATACGTATTCAAATGATCCATAATGTAAAATATCATGCAACAATATGTTAAACAAAAGTTTTAGGTACGTAATGAAAACTAAATATTGTATTGACTCCAGCCTCCGTTGCTATGTAGTCTAATTTGATTACAATATTTAATAATGGACTAAGGAAAATAGATAATTATTTTTAGTTGTAAAACGTTTGAAAATGTATGTTAAATGTTTCTTTTCGTGATAAATTGCATTGTGAATGTATAATAGAAGCACATGGAAACACCGAGATTGCATAAACAGTTGAGCGGTACAGTGCCCTATGGTATCATGCTGACAGCGTTTGAAGTGAGCAGCCTTTGTGTTTTCATGTATTTGCAAGTGTTTCTCCACGCAATAGATATTGCATTCATTTACATTTTTATCACCCATTATTTTTCACTTTAATCATTTGTTCGTGGCATCAGTGTTATATCAAATTCATCATCACCTTTTCACCATCTCATGTTTGGAGCAATCGTACTGATTTCATTTCTTAATCAATCCTATTGAATCCGTTTCTTATAATGGATAACCTTACTTGGTATAAGAGTAGGTTTGTGAAAAAAAGAAAGGTCAAAGTTTTAATAACTTACGGACTTCAACTTCGAATACACCTTGCGTTCGCTATGACTATCAATAAAGCGCAAGCGTTTTCTATATTATAACCGCACAATTTTCAAGTACACACTTTTTTTTGTAATGAGAGGTTTAGAAGTGCACTCTAAAAAAGATTTTCTTAAATCGAGAGGCGCCCTCTTGATTTACGAGTAGATCCCTATTAAATAGGTGCCCAGTATATTGTCTTAATTTAAGAGGGGATCCCACTAGAGTGGTAGCCACAAGAAAAATATTCTTAAATTAAGAATATTTTCTTAACATCGAATAGCGTCCTGTATTCTTAAATTAAGAATATTTTCTTAACATCGAATAGCGTCCTGTATTCTTAAATTAAGAATACCCTCTTGGGAGATAAGTATCCCAGATAGCACAATTGTACAAAGGAGCTGTACCTATGTACCTAGCGAAAGAAATTAGTTTTCACAAAAAAGTCACTACTTGCATGAGTACACCTATAGTAACAAAATTTAAAAATAAAATGATTATTACAGATTTACCTTAATTTTCAATGCGCAAGTTTTAGATGTTAACCACTTATGCACACGTGTATGCTTACCCTACCTGTCGTATCAACGTTACCCAATCGACCTGACGAAATACTTTTGACGACGGCTACCTAGCGCTTCTTCGTTAACGACCTACATTGATGGGAGGTCGTATATATACAGCTGTTGGCTTGCATGAATTCGTTAGTGAGAATTAACTTTACAATATATGGACACGGGTATTTGCACTATTAAAACATTTCCCCAATTGCCATTTTGTGGCTAAAAGTAAACATGACCGCTATGAATATGCATAACTGATATTCTTTCAACTCCAGGAGAGATAAATAAGAGTTTCCTCAGTAATGTACGCCAATCGCCATATTCATCGGACGGGCCGCGGGATCCTTGGCGATACAAGTAGAAACCCTAACGTCAATACCACTGTGTTCTGTTCTCAATCAATCTGTATTCACGAACTTTACAACGTTGTTCTTCTTTGTCAGTTAATTTATCATTACGTGCTTAAGTTAATTTCGCGCTAATTTTTCCTATTTACTCGCTTCTCTTCAATTTAGCTCGAATTGTTTTTCTCTTACGGGAAATAAGCCGTGCGCGTTCAAGCAAAGGAAAGCTCTACTCCTTCCTTAGTAGGGACCCTATAGTTGCAATTGCATAAGGGCCTTGCACTATTCCGAGTCCTGCAGCAAAGTAGCCAAGGTTGGCACACTTCATGCAAGTCGAGTGCAACTTGCACGGAACGTGTCAATATTGGCAAACTTGCAGCAGGCTTGCATCTAAGTTGTCAATCTTGGCAAGCCGTACGCAAGCCTCAAGCAAACATGTTGCAATTTTGCATGCTATGTGGGATAACTTATGCTTATATGAAGAATAATTTCTTGCTATTTTTAAGAATTTTATCGCCTTAAACTAAGAATATCGAGGTATGGTAAAATAAGCACAGCAATTTTTAATTGGATAAAATGCGTTTATTGCATAAAAACAATACAATTTCAGCACAAGTTTGAAATGGCCATGGCACAATAATGTCCATGTTTAAAGGTACCATATACCTTCCCATCATCACCAACTCTAGGGAATGCCAGAAAACTTATTACGTACCTTGATGACACAAGAAGCAATTATTCAGTTGCCTTTATTTCAAAGCATTGTAAATGAGCATGGAACCCAACAGTATTCATTGCAGTTACATCGAAGAGGCATCTCACTTTTAAAACGCTCATTTTCAACAAGTTATTCTCCCTCCAAAAGTTCCAACAAGTCATGCTTCTTCAGATAGTCATCCTCTTCTGCGTCCAATTCCATGAAGATAGCTGGATACAAGAATACTATATGATGCCAAGACGATGGCTGGATATTTGCGATAAATGAAGCACGGTCAAGGATCTTGAATATTGTCGCTGGCCGAGTGCCTGAACAAGAAAGATGATGATAATTGGAACCCCGTGGCTCGCGGAATGTGAAGTCTGCCTTTCGCTCCACGACTGTGAACAGTGGGCACTAGGAAGAGCCCAACAATGTGTTGAAGAATGGAAATCAACTTTGTAATGCCCCGTTTCCACTTCTAGTGTAGGAACGAACATAGCTACGCGCTGAAAAGGGGGCCAACCTAACGGCGTTGCATGTTGCCTAGAGCCGTGAAATTTGAAGATCGCAAACGTTTGCCAAGTTTTAAATATCTAGTTGGAATTGGACTGCTAGATAAATCCACCTATGATTAGGCTTATTATGTCGCTATCTCACAATTTTTATTTGGCGCCCAATTGAAGAGAATCACGCGAGAAGGTTTAATCTAAACTATGCATGTCGTTGTTTTGGTACATCTGCCGACCGTAGCCCGTTACTCCCCTGATCCCCTTCTCGCTACCCTTTCCTAGCCCACCTTCCCCTTGTTTCCCCATTCCCTCGTGCATGTGAGTCCCTTAATAACCATAACGATTACCAAAATATTCTAGCATTGAGAATATTTTCTTAAACCTTGTAAGTTTCCGGCTAGATGGCAGTAGTTCCGACTCACTCAAGTAAGAAAATCCTCTAAAATCTAGAATATCGTCTTACATGACAGCTGTAAGAATATTTTCCTCTTAATTTAAGAATACCTGTTTTTCAGTGTGTATCGAAGCTATTTAGGAGTTAAATTGACAACATTATCATGCTATAGGTTAAATACAGAATAAATCTCCTGCAATAAAATTAAGGCAAACAGGTTCTCTAAAGACAAATATATAAAAACACAACATGCAATGGAAAGTTAGATTACTAAGATAAAAGCTAGAGAGATAGATGGTAAGACAGAGGATCAAACATATATTTTTCCCCTCAAAATCAGGGACAGTAATGGAGGCTCATATTTTTTTACCTCACTAATTCATGCACGCTTTGGGAAACGTGAATTAATTAATATATTTAAAGAAATATCTGACTAATAAATGCATCTATCACATGACTTTGTACAGAGTTACAATTAAGTCGAATCTGTAAACTCTCTTGTAGGTTATGCACGCACGGACCAGTATTTTTATTCGCCCTCTTGATAGTACCTAAGTGTAAATTTCTCTCTTTTGAGTTAAAACGCATTCCTGGTGATAGTTCACCCTTCTGCCACACTTCCTTGCGGCGATTTTCAGGGAATCGCTGGATAACGAATACCTAGAGAAATAGTTAGCATATTTCCTGCCCTTAAAATAGCAAAAGATGGGGACATTTCATCGTAGTTAAAAATAACTAAATTATATACTAATTAAAAGGGGCATTAAGCAAGGATAAAACTTCTTTTTTATAAAAAGTAGAAATTAATATTTAAATAAATTCGCTGGATAACGAATACCTAGAGAAATAATTAGCATATTTCCTGCCCTAAATAGCAAATACGTGTAGATGTCGATAACATATCTGCAAAGACTATGCCTTGCGTCGTTCTTCATTCTCAAATGCGTGGTGCTGCCTCGAAGAGTTCTCCTCTCTGAAGGCTCAAGCGACTCCGGGACGCGAGGCTGTCGGAAAGTGAGAGGAAGGACGCGCCCGAGGATTCTCGATCAAAGGAATTGTATCGCGTGCATCGATGGAAGCATGCCCTCGCGCCCGTAGCGCGGCCTGATCGAGTGGAGTCGAGCGCGAGGGATGAAAGCGAGGGATGTATTTCGGCTTCTTCCTGCAGTGCACAAAGCTCGCACTCAAATGCTAGGCTTCCTCCAATTTCCCTCTCGAAAAAAAAAAGAAAAAAACAACATGAGATAGGTTGAATGTGGGTGGAAGAGTGGAAAGAGATTGAAAGGGAGGTGGGATGCACACGTTCGGCCCGTCGAATCGGTGATTGCCCGAGTTATTTACGGAGGGTATTCCTCGTCTCTCTCACGGTTGCATGCGAAATTATCGACCGACTCGAGCGTCCGGGCGCGATAAAAAAAGATTCGGGAGATGAGGAATGTGTAGGAAGTGGAGGGAAGTGGAGCGAGAGAGAGAGAGAAAAAGAGAGAGGGAAACGGAGCGAGGTGACAGAGAAAAAGAAGCTTGTCTGAGAACGGCGTGCGAAAATAAAACTAACGTCCTCGGGAGGTTCTTGGGAAACCGAGAGGGAGCCCGCTCAAGGAGTGAAGCTTGAGACGCGCGCGTGTGGGCAGAGACACTATCTCCTCTCCTTCTGCCGCCTACTCCTTTCGCCTTATTATTTATTTTTATTCAAGAGGCGTCAGTTTCCCTGTTAAAGGCTCGATTATTTTGATTTGGTGTCAGCTTTTCCGATTGATTCGTCGAGAGGGAAAGCCCCCATTTTCTCGAAGCACCTGCCACTAAATTCTGCGCCGTAACATTTAACAAGGGCTTGGTGTTTTCGTCTTGAGAGTTGGTGACAGGAGTTGTGTCGAGTGTCGTGAGCCCTTTGATTTCTCTGCGTCCGATACGAATAGCATTAGGCACGTGGACCAGATACGGCCCGCGCGAAATTTTACGCGGCACATGGAAGAATCCCTTGCAGTGTAATTTTATAGTTAATTCAATCATGGATTGGTCAGCAATTTTCAATGATATATTGTAATTTCTGATATAATACTGGCCCTCAATATTTGTTGATGAATATATAAACCAGAATAAATACACATTTATCGCCTGCACATGATTTGTATTTAATTTATTCCGAATTCACCTAAGCTGTTTCTCTTCTCATTATGACCCTACATCGAACTTCTACGCCTTCTACCAAATACGTGAGACATTAATTTCAGTTTAGCTGATTTGTTAACGAATTCATATATTTTTTTAAATCCCGCCATTTAAATCTCAATGCCTCATTAAATTGATCTTATAATTTTAAATTTTGAAATAACTCGCTCGTAAAAATGATCTCCACCTCAATCTCCTGCGTGTAAGATGCTGATTCCGAGAGTTTGCGACTTACGGAGCCCAGCGTCACTGCTTTTTATTCATGTGCATTCTTCCGTCTGATGCATCCAAAACAACTCCTCACACGCCTTGCCCCTATTTTTCTCACGATGGGCCCTGCACACTTGTTGACCCTTGAGTATCCTGCACATCACGTCGCGTTCCGTAGGCCAGGGGTCGCGACCCAAATTCGGGTCACCGAGCTATTTTTGGGACGTCGCGAAACAAATTATCCACCCGCTGACGTTATAACAACGTGAAATAAGAGTTTATTTTCAGTTTCGCTGGTCATTCAATCTCGACTCATGCGCCACGAGGAAAACAGCTTTAGATTGATCCGGGTCACGTCTCCAGCTGTGGCAAATCCTTTGAAGCTCTAATGAATTTACCTTTCATTGATCAACGTTCCGTTCATTTGGCCAACATCATTCCTAATTCCATTTCCTTTTCACATTAATTATTCCATTGATGATTGATTTTCCTTCCCGTTTTTTATTATATTTTTGAACGGCATTGTAATTTGTAAATATTCACACACTATAGGTGTGTGAATGTTTACAAATACACTATGTTATTAAAACCAATCAGAGTTCCAGCCAAAACTTTCGTTGAGTAGGTGAAGTCGAGAACCTCAAGTGCGCGTATACTGCATCATCTAACATACGATTAACGTAAGACGTGAACAACATCTAAACCCAAGTAAGTTAGCTTCGGAGAGTTGACCAATTACTTAGCCAATTTTCGCCATTGCGAATGGAACCTCCAGCGTTAGCCTGCTCTCAGCGAAAGGCATCAAGAGATGCACGGTTTAGCGTCCCTTTCGACGGACGGAGTTCTGAACATGAAGTACTCTACACGCAGCACTTTGGGCTGACAAGACGGCAAATACCGAACTATTTGGCCGGCTATTGGAATCCTCCTGCATGGTTACCATGCAAGTTATCTACTCATTGGATTGTCTCACGGTCAATGACGCAGTACGCATTTTTATTGAATAACGTACCTATATGATTTTACACCTTTTCAAAAACAGAAAAACATCAGGCTTTCGCCTCATTATCATAGTTATTAAATAATTCGTTTGTTCATTTCACTCTTGGTAAAACAGGTGCCTTGAGCAAAATGATTTTCTCAGAGTAGCCTGATTTAAGTATTCTGAAAAGTGGTCGTTAGTCGGGGGAGAGTACCGATATCTAAGTTCATTTCCGTCAATTTAGGTTAGGTCGTTTATTGGACGAGGGTAGAAATTTTTCGAGAAACTGAGGAGAGGTGGAGAGAGGCATTGGCATTAGTCTACTCTTAACGAAACGAGCGAGGAGGACCGCGGTTAAACGTTCCATCTGACGTATGGAGCACCGAACCTGAAGCTCTATCCACACAGCACTCAAGTAGGGACCGGTATGGCGGCGAGAAATCTTTGCCACACCCAGGATTTGAACCCGGTCACTCGGAATGGGAGGCCAGCACTCAAGCCACCACAATATCCCGATTCCCTTTTAGAAAATGTTAGGATCGTCTTACATATAAGTAATGCGAATGCAATGCATATAAGCAAAATTTTATCAGTGGTAGTATACGCGTCACGTTCATCTTTTCTCGTCTGCCATCATGGCACAGGTACAATGACACGTATGATTAGATTTTTAGGCGCTTATACTTCTATGGTTCTATGGTTATATCTAATCTCCTGACTTAATTTAACCCTAAGACTTATCCGTAGTTGAACACACTGCCTAAGGCGGAATTTGAACCCACGCTCTTTGGGCGGTTAGGCCGGCGAGTTACTTATCTGACTACTGTTACCGGAGAGTACTATTTTCCGGTATTTTATGAGCGCACTTAGCAAATAGCAGGATAAAATATTTCTCAGCCAATCTTTTCTTGTAAAACTTGAGATACCTTTAATATTTCACCCGCAATATATTCTTTCGCAACTTAATATGGATCCCTTTTCAATCGGCAAATGGATCAGATAGTGGATAATCGATCCCTCTAATGATACTTACTTCTGATTCTAAATGTGAATATATGCTTCGAGGGGCACCTATATATCTGGGTCAAGAGGAGCAGATTATTTAGACCTCATTACCTCCCACTGTTATTTATATCCCAGATTTCGACGAATTGCCTATATACGCTAAAAAGTAACTTCTTTCAATGGCCTCAAGGAAACAATTAGCAAGGGATCAAAGTAATGTTTGAGAATCTGTTCCAAGTAGTGCATGGGAGTTCGTCGTTAATCCTAACCGAAGGTGGGTTTGTCTGGTGCGGGTAGCGGCTCCCAAATGCGGAGAGTAGAAGGAACATGAACAATCTGGAGGCTCCTCCTTGTGGATAACCGGCAATTTTTCTAAATTTTCGTGTCCTACTGATTGCAACGTTTGGAACTAAGGTGAAAGTGTTCTTTGACATCTGGATTTTATACAGTTGATCGCTGAAACTAAATATTACTGAATGTGTCTAGTAACGAGTTTATGCATTGCATTTGACGTTTTGACGAATAATCGTTTCAGTAGTAAAAATATATTTATTGATAACAAGTGATAAAAACGATTATACCTACATAATATCTCCTGTCTTTGTATCGATTTCTCTAATAATGTCCATGGCATTTTTCTTGATGCCTGCTATTTATCAGTGCTTCCACCTTGGACTTGATTATTTTGACACATTTCTACATATACATAATATCCTGCAAGCCAATATAAAGGTATGTGGCAGGGGGTGAATTCACACCAATCATGCATAAAAAAGATTTAGTAATTTTATGCTACTCTAAACTTCAATTTCAAAAAGGTAAAAATAGCAAAGCAAGCATGCAATATCATGTTGCTAGTTGTGTTAGCTTCTAGTCTTCATACCAACTTGCAGCTATCTATGATATCCATTGATACACTCGTATATATGATATTGGAAAGGTTTACAACTAGTTATATCCCTAATTCTACGAGGAAAAAAGGACATTTTGCATTTGTCAGTTCGGCAATCAATTTCTCTAATTTTGTGATATGGTCCAATCTATCAAATTAATTTGGAGACCGCAAAATATTTTTTAAGTCATCAGTGAAAATAACATCTTAGAATTTATTTAAAAGATTAAGTCTAAATTTAACGTACGATCTAACAATGATTCCCATTTTAATTCATTTAATGGACTGGTTACGCTAATACAGGGTGCGGCAGAATGACCTCCCCGATTTGGGATGCAAATAAAAACCAAACCAAGAAAGATACAAGAAGAATGTATATCTTTCTAAATAGTGCATACAATGCAGTTTTCGAGTAATTAATTTAAAAAATGACGTCATTTAATTGTTGACCATTATTGGCAATACACTGATTAAGTCTCTCCCAGTAGTTTTCCATGACCCTGTGGGTCATTTCGGGTAGAATAGCAGCAACTTCTTGCGTTATTGCCTCCCTAAGGGCTTCCAGAGTTTGAGAACGATGTTGGTATACCTTGGATTTCAAGTAGCCCTAGAAAAATAAATCGCACGGGGACAAATCAGGAGAACGATGGGGCCACTCTATGTCACCAAGCGAGGAAATAAGGCGCCCAGGAAACATTTTTCTCAGAATTCCGAGGGATTGACGAGAGGTGTGGGATGTCGCACATCTTGTTGGAACCACACATGTCCCTTTTCATGTTCATGAAAAAGATGACCCAATCTAGGCATCAGAAAGTTTTCGGTCAGTGCACAATATCCAGTGGGCGTAACCGTTACAGTAACACCATTCTCTTAAAAAAATTACGGACCCCATACACACCAAACTCAAAAACGGCACACCATACTGTAACCTTAGGACTGTGGAGTGGCCAGTAGATGTCCGTTGTAACGCACTACCAGTCTGTCTAAAGTTTGACACTCAATTGCGGATTGTTTCTTATCAGGGACGGGATCATGTCGAGCGAGCGAAAAGCGAACACGAAAGGCACGCTGTGTCGAAATCAGCGATCCGCCATTTTGTATAAATTCCACTACCATGAAAGCACGCTGTATTCTCTACCACACCATGCTGTAAACTGTAAATGGCATGAGCAGAGCTGTCTTTATACGCAAGCGCCAACGCAGTACTCCCACCCAGCCCCTAGCGGAAATGTTCTTAAATCGGGGAGTTCATTCTGCCGCACCCAGTATATTTGTCGAACCCTTTACAAATCTTGGCAATCTGCGCTGCATCTGTTCAGGTTCATTATTAAGGCTTGTGTTATATGGATACCATATACTGGTAGCGTATTCCAAATGAGGTCTAACAAGGGAAACATTTGATACCTATCATATATATCGTTAGTCTTAAATCATCTTCGCTACTTACTGTTGATAACTTCAAACTCAATGAGTGAGTTTGCTAATGTACAGTTATCCTCAATAGCCAACTGTCACTCATCATCCGCAAAGGGCCGAACGCGATCGGTTGCTTTAAGCTCGACAACAATGAGCACTTTTCAGAAGTCAAAACGAAAATGAGAATGAAATATGGAGTGGAAGTGGGAGTGGCAGGTTACGGCGTTTGGAGATTTTTACTTTCGTCATCATCATCATTGATCAACAATTCCAGGATTAGTTTGACGCAGCTTTCCACACCATTCTTCTATCGGCCAACCTTTTCATTGTGACATATTTCTTCTCTTTTACATCCTTCACCACCTGTTTGTTACATGTATCTCATACGAGGCCTGCCTTTTCCAATCTTCCATTTCACTTTTCCCTTGACGATAGTCTTCATCAGGCCATCAGGTGTCTCAAGATATGGCCCATAAAGTTTTCCCTTCTTCTTTTTAGAGTTGTCAGAAGACTTCTCTCTTCTCCCACTCTTCTTAGGACTTCCTCGTTATTTACTCGGTCGATCCATTTAATCTTCATCATTCTTCTGTACCACCACATTTCGAATGCTTATACCCTTTTCTTCTCCGCTGCTGTCATCGTCCATGCCTTACTGCCGTAAAGAAACATGCTCCAGATGTATGTTCTGATGAACTGTTTTCTTCTACGCTCTTCACACGCATTCCGGCGCTCTTTCTGAGTATGATCCCTACTCCAGCATTACCATTTAATGATCCGGTATGTATAATCCTGTAGCTTCCCCTCCAAAAATCTCCATCTTCGGGCCACTTCATTTCGCTGATTCCTAATACGTCGAGGTACGTGAGATTCTTCTCATTTCTACCTTCAGGTTCTCCATTCTTCAACAGCTCCGAAGCGATCTCACGTTCAATGTTCCTACCCTAAAATGTTTATCACATTTGACTGATGTACTCTCTCGGGTAGTCCCCGCCCGGAGATCCGAATGGGGGACTATTTTACCTCCGGAATATTTTACTCGAGAGGGTTCCATCACGTCTTGATAGGAAAGAAAAGAGTGGAGTAGCTGCGACTCCTCGGGATAATAATATGGTGGTTTCCCCTTGCCTTCCACATCGTAGTACCACAGCCGTTAAAGTAAATGTTACCAGGCCTGTAGTGAAATGAGTGTAGCTGTACCGACCACTGTGGTCTCCACCTTCACTCATATGAAGAAGAGCTTCCGCCCTCTACTCCGGGTGATGAGAAGCGTAATTATTGGCAGCCTGACGTTGCCAAGTCACGGTATCTTCACAGGTTCTGTTCACAGGTTCCCAGGGATAGACCAATACTCCCTCGGAATGCCGTCATTTTTTGTCCACGTCTGCTTATTCGACGAGTAAACTCGCTTATCTCGCAGCTAACCTCTGTATCTGGAGCTCGACCCACCATCCGCAACCCGGTGGACGAACTCGGTAGCTTTAAGCTCAGCCGCAAGTTATCAAAATTATATGCAAAAAATGAATACAGTCAAGTAGGGAACACTTTTTGGAGATGTGAATCATTGCAAAGACATCACATGACACGAAATCTATCAGGCCATTTTAGTTATTTTACTCAGCAGTAATGCATTGAACATTATAGACTTCTCTTTAGTGGAGTGTAACTTATGCGTTTTTTGATCGCAAACGGTAGCAATTAAATTTTGAAAATCATAGGCTTCCATTTTGTCATATCAATGCACGAAGTAGATAAAATATTTCTCCACAAAAAGGCAATTGTCTACTAAATGCATGGGTAGTTGGCAGGAGATGCTGAAAACCAGTCCTTAACTATTTATCTGCAAGTGGTTTTCGCCTAAGCGACAGATCCAATACTAGGGCGTCGTGGCCACATTCCAAACACATCCAAGGCTAAAGTCAACTTTTTCTTTAATTGGGGTATACATTAAGAGATGTTTCGGAGTAGTAGTATTGGGTTTAGGCGCTTTAACGGCTGAGGTTATATCGCACCATTAAACCCTGATATCCTAATACAAGAACATAACATCTATGCCCTGTGTGGGATTCGAACCCTTTTACGAGCGTTTACTTTCGTACACCACCAATATCTTTATGTCATAATGGGAGGTGACGACTGCTGAGGTCATTTACGCCAAGAATAATAGTTGGGTAATTGAGTAGATGATGTATTTTTATGAGAAATGGAGGAGGGATGATGATAAGCCCGGCGTAAGAACTAGTATACTCTGAAGGGAAGACTTCCAGGGATCCGCAGTTAAATGTGAAATCCCACGTAACGGAAATGCTATCCACACGGACCGGAGACAGAGATTCCACTGAAAAAGTACACCACTGGCTCTCGGATTGGGAAGCAAGAATCCGAGCCTCCATGCCAACCCGATCCCAGACGAAATACTTCGGAGTGAATTTGTGCAAGCATCTTGTCTTTTATAATATTTTTTTCAAATAATCATAACCTTCTTTTGTCGGTTTGCCTTATTGTAATACAATTTACGGCCATAATTAAATAGCATGTCACTCTTTCTGATTCCTATCACTAAACTGATAGTCTCACTCGTGTTGTAACCATCCGAAGACTGGACTATGGACTATTTAATAAATGGACTATGGAATATTAATAATGTACTAAGGACTATTTAATAAATAGTATTTATCCTATGTGGACAATTTAACATTACAGGATGTTTTAAGTAATTAATTATATTGCAGCAATTTCTTTGGACGAAAGTTCTTTCGGCTGTATGCAATGCCATATTAGGGTGCGATGTTAAAATGCTTGGTTAAAGCACTTTAGTTTTTATATTAGATCGCCATATAAAATTTAAAATTAAAATGAAGGCTAATGGCCGAATTCCCTAAAAAAATCATTCTCCCGAATCAAACTCCCGAATTAACCCTAGGTGCTATAGTCAATTAAGCTACGAAGGTTATATGTGCATTACGGGTCTTGTTAGTCCACATTTTCTAAGAAATGGAATAGTTTCCTGTGCTTACTTTTATGACGAACGATTTCCTCTTTATGTTCAGGCTACCATCATTTTTAAAGGAGAAAACCTAGACGAGAATGAATTGAAGGAGACGGTGCTATAAATTCTCTTTATGATTGTTTGGCAATCGTAGAGATTTATTTGCAGGGAGTATTCAAAAAACGTACCGAAGTGAGTAGAGTACCTACTTTTGACCAAAGGCTAATGTTACTGACGCAGTATTTGAGGAGAGCCTTACTGAATTTCAACCTTGTACTTTTTGAAATGCCAAAATATGTGCTCGCTTCCGAGCACGGTTATTCAGGCTGGAGTGAGTGTGCTAAAAGGATCGCTGTAGCCACGCTTATGTTTTTTTCAGCTGTGATTGGGAGGTCGGAGAGTAGTTCCACGATGTTTGAAAATGCCTGCCTCCCTTGCGGCGGTGGCTGCTCCGGGGAAACATCGATTGCAACATCCAGCAATTAACAGACGCGTGCAGCGGCGCAGGAGACAAAGGCCTCTGGATTTGTCTGGCTGAAGCTCTGTCGGCCCGACAAGGGATTCGGCTCAGCCGCGCTCCGAGGACAATGGGAGAAACAAGAGCGCTCGCGCAGCGCAGCCTTCGCCGCGCAGAGCAGAGCGAAAAAACAAAAGAAGGACGTCCATGGCAACGTCAGCGCATTGATGCCCACTCTACTCAGTGTCGCCCTCTCAGGTATTTCAAAATTATCATCCTTCTGATCCCGACTCATAATGTAGGTTATTTATTGAATTTGGTGGGTATCGATGACGGTCCAGGAGGTTTGAAATTGAGGCGCATGTGTTTTTGGTTTGGGAGGAGAAAAAAAAACTACGATGGGCTGAAAGGAAGGAAAATGAAATTGTTCCAGGCATAGTGGGGGAGAAAATTGGGTTACTGTTGGAAATGTGGCGGAAGGGAAAGAAAAATCGATGTTGGAAAAGAGACTGGTAATTTCAGCGTTGGGTCAGCGGGGAAGAATGAGAAAAAGGATAGGCATTTTGCGTGGCATGTGGTAAGAACCAGCTCAAGGTGGGGTAATGAAGTTGTGAGGGAAAAAAGCAGGATAGTAGTAAGTCAACAACATTTGTCTTCAGTTAAAATACAAACATTTTTTAGAATGCAAAAGTCATGACAATTTTTATAGCTCTTTCAGTAATTTAAATGTAAATGATGGTAAATATTTATTAAATTGATATTTTGAATCGCGATGATTTTGGTATTCGTTATCCTATACGAGAATTGGCAAGTGATACCTTTATTATGGACCATTTCCACCTCAATGTTACTCAAATACTAAACTGTTGCGCTGAATAGTTTTTAAAGAATAAGGATCTTCGCGATCACCTACATGACTTTTCTTTGACGCACAGCTCAATGTTATATGAAGTACTCACGCGTGGGCCGGTGCCGCTTCTTTAATACTGCGGAAGAAAAATCCTAAGGCTTCCAAATTCATATGCTGGACTTCTGTTAGCTCGCTCGTTACTATTTAAGTATGAATTCTTCTAACCACTAACTACCTCTTTCCCTTCTCTCCTACAGTACTTTTACCTTCTCCTTGACCTTCAATCGTAATATGCTCGAGGGCCAAGAAAGTCAAACAAGCGTTATCATTGCTCAATCGCCAAAGTATGATATGTACGCGTGAGTATGCATTCGCTACTTACCCATGTAGGCCAGATAAAGGTTATATGGATTTACTCCAAAATTACGTTTCAGAAGCTTTCCATGACCTTTATTTTGCTTAGTTGCCCTGGAAAGAACGTAAGGTGCAAGTATTTAATTTGTCAAATTAGGTTCTTCAGGAATTCAAACTTCAGGAAAATGCAACTACAGCCTGGCTTCTATGATTTTTTGAAATAAAATTTCCTCTGACTAAGCGTGAAAGGTATTTAATTCCAAATCTTTGGTCATAATTCTGAATATTTGTTCATGGGGAATATCTAAAGCATCGATCATTTCTTCTGAATGAGTACTCTATCATTAAGGCTGTATTAGAGGGTGATTTTCACGCAACACAATATAGAATACCTTGGTTGAATCCCCCTAGAATAATCTTGGAGCTAGATAAGATAGGGCTTGCTTATTGCCCTATGATATTCCGGAAGAAGACTAATCGACTTTAATTGTATTTTCGGTGCTTCTCATATTATCGTGCACTTCTCACGTGTGCACTGGGCAAATGTTAGACAAAAATATGGAAAAAGGTATTTGGTATCATGGATTTGGTATGCATGTTAATTCTGTTACCGTGATTAGAGTGGGAGATTATGCATGTACTTTTGAATCCAATTGCCCTGTGTCTCATTTCTGTATCTTTTCAACGTTGTCTTCCTTGACATTTCCTCGACGAATTGGAAATAAAATCGTATGATTAACCGAAGTAAGTTTCCTTTTGAATCAGTCGAGTTTGTTCGTATTGTGTATCTCGCGTCGCAAGCTACGTGGAATATCCTTTGAAGGCAAATTCTAGATACGTGGAATTTGCCTCCTTTGTAAATGTAAAGTAAACTTCAGGGAATAAGGGATATACTATAGAAAAAAATTGGAGCATGGAATGTTTTCACCATATACTGAATTTACGTATCATTCCAATAAAATGTTTAATACATCCGTCCTTGCAGCCTTTGGTCGGAAGATATATGATATTATACACCAAGACTATCGTAGAAAGCTTCAATGCTTCGTCCATTCTATACCTACTTGCTATACTAATACTCCAGGAATACATACTTTTTATATCAGCGGAAGTGAACAAATTCTCCAGGAAAATTCGGACGCCCTGGTAAATACAGACTAGCCTACACCCAGTTGTTATTTTCTATCGCCCACATTTTCCATAAAGAACTGGATCTTCTTTGTGTGTTGACTTTAAGATGCGTTTTGCAAAAAGTTTTTCCTTTGCCTTGAATCCATAATTAAGAAGACGGAGATACAAATGGCTACCAGTTATTAATTCCATACATTCAACGTAGAGGTTCAGGTAATGAAAGCAAAGCTTATCCTCACTATGGAGCTGTCAAGAATATTATTTACTGAAGTTAATTGAACGTTAATATTAGATTGAAGGGGCAGTCAATAAGATTTAAACCCCTCTATAACCTTGGGACCTGTAGAAAAGGCGCTGCAGAGGACATTTGGCGTAGGTTGATTCAGCGTATGAAATTTTCAAAAGTGGTTATTTACTCCCGCATTCATACTTCAGTTAATATCTAATTTGAACATTTGATATATTCTAAATCCTCCAGGAAGTAAAATTAAAAAAAGATACAGCTGTTATTTAAGTTTCTTTGGAGCTGCTTAAAATTTAAAAAAATATTATCATAAATGATATAAGAACACATTTTGTGTCATTTGACGGAGGCAAATCCAAATGTTTCTGTCGGCATTCATAATGCGTAGACACTATCGCTAGACGTAATATTTTGCATGCATCTGCATGAAATTTCCACGAACCCCGACGAAAAATATCCGCTTTGGCGATAAAGATCATCGAACGATTCCCGCAGAAAGCTGCCTTCTTCTGATCCACAATTTCATCTCATCTTATCGAACCACGCTTTTCAATAGCTCCGCCCAAGTGTGTCCCCCGCCCTTGCCCCTCTCTTATCTTCATCCCTTCCATCTTATTATTTGGCACTTCTCTCTGTTCCCCGTATTCCTCTCTCCCCCTTCCTCCTCTCCTCCCTCCTCAGACGTATTTGCTCTCATAGACTGATATTTGCCTTCTCCTCTCCACTCTTTTACACTCGATTTAGCGATAGCTGTACGCACCAGACAGACACTACTTTTACTTCCAGTCCTACCTGTTTGCCTCTCGTCTTTCTTGGCAAAACGTGGTTGCTCGTCCAATTTTTCTCAGTTTTTCTGGAGATCGAATCAATGGTTCCGTTCTATATGTTCTTCCCGCTCGTAAGTTAACAACAAGAAATGTCAGTACTGTGACAATATTTCACCAACAACTACTAAGTGAAATCGTTGTGCTTAAATTTTAGTCTCTCATTGCGACTTTCACTTTTGTTATGCGAACACCCGAACCTGCGTTTGTAGTCCACGTGTTTTCACTCAACTACACCTTATCTTTCGTGCAAGTTGTTTTCTTCTCTCGACTTCTCTTCATCAGCAATCATGTTTTTCTGTTATCATCTTTTGCTATTGAGACATCTTTTACTGTTCACAATTCAGCATCTCAGTCTCTGAAAGTGATTTTTCCCTCCGCAGAAAATTGGATATTAATATTCAAACTCTTGAAAGGTAAAAGCTGACATTTGGTGGGGAGTCAGGGCGTTCCCGAAATGGTGGACGCTAAGTCGACTTCATTTACTGTGTCCATACACCTTTCCCTGTCTCCCCCTCTTGTGTGGATCTGGGACCCTTTTGCAGTGTATGTCTCCGAAGATCATCGGGCCTTCCGATGCTTCTAGTGTTGCGGCACCGCAAATAGATGGAGCTATTCCCACGTCACTCGCACTTTCTCTGTCTCTCCACACCCGTCTCCCTTCAACTCCGTATTCTCCGCTCCATTATTCTTCCCTCGTTCGTTCCTTGCACCTCATCCATACGCCTTTACTCGGACCCCAAGCCCACCGCCTCCACATCCGCGAAATTTCATACTTCTTTTTCCGACAGATGAGCTTTGACGTGTGTTCCCTCGGCGCTACGGGTGAGGAAAAAAAGCAGTAATATTATATTCCCCGAGAAGATTTAGCGGCTCAAGGAGTTTGTGAAAAAAGCACGTCGTTCTTGACTTTTATCTGAGTAAGACGACGGATTTTCTGACGCCAATGGATTTTGAAGAGTATATGAAAGCGTCTCCACAATAATTCACTGTTGAAGGTGGAGACGCGAGGAATTTTTTTTTTCACGAAACGCAATCTCATGCTTTCGGTTTTCACAGATAGCAGAGATGATTTTGGTCGTGTTAGCGTTGTCCTGCATTTTTCGTTAAATTGAATAGCGTTAAAGTTAGTAAGTTCAGAGGAAATCCATAAGATTAATCCATCCACCCGCACCTATATTGCGTATTAATGTTGAAAATATTTGGAATAAATAAACTGGTTCATTCTTGGGACATATGAGGTGCATGCTCATTCCGATTTGCCATGTTTCGAAATTGTCCTTCTGTTGGGGATAAATTTTGGATGATGTTAAATGTATATACTTTTCCGCTTCTAAATTAATAGAAAGTGGCACATATTTTATAGCTATAATGCAGTTACACTTTCAACGATTAATACGATTATAATGGTGAACTTTCAGTCTATTATTAGGTTTTTATCGTATTTATGTCGTCATTTATTGATTTGAATGGAAAAATATAACCGGAGGAATACAAAAACCACTTTTCTCCGATATATTCATAGTAATAAATATTGGTTGTTTGCTAAATTTATTATTTCTAATGGGAATATTTTTAATTGCTATTACTTAAAAATATTTTGTACAGAAATACTTAAATTATACAATATTTAATAAAATTGTTCCATCTTTAACCACATTATTTTCACTTTCACAGCTGTCTTTCAACTCATAAGTCTGTTGTGAGACTTGCTCTTTCATTTTTCTTACGATCGTCAAATTTTAATTTACCACGACAGTAATTTGATTGCGAAGCATCTATACATCTTATGTGTATGACGTAGTTTAAATGTGAACTAGTGAAAAATGAATTCGCCTTGAAAATCCAATGATGAGTGAAGAAACTTTAAAATTATATAGAATGAAATATATTTATGCGTTGATAGTAGCCTTTAGCAATCATAAAATGCTAATATATATGATATGCATCGTTACCGTACGCTATTTTCCGTAGCTCAACCATGAGATAATGACCACGGGGGTTATTTTGTAATCTGATTTTAGAGTGAGAATACGTCATAAAATGTCACTTTTTCGTAGTTAAACTCGACCACCCAGGCGGCGTGACCATCTTCGGATCTCAAGCGTTGAACTGCCCGTCATGTGCTTGTCTTTTAGACGATACATCCGCTCTGACCCGTATCTTTCGACTCATGATCCGTTTCACTATCTCCGCCTGCCATTAGTTCCCATCTCATCTTCATAGAGAACGTGAAATGGAGCCACCATCGTTTCCACTTGAAGCTTGAGTTGGAAAAAAGCAAGAGCGAGAAAGATACAAGCGATTTTAATTTGTATTTTTGGAATTTGCACAACTGATTTCTAAAAACACCATTAACGTAAAATGTAGCGAGATGCAAATGCAATGCAAATTTCAATTTTGGTATAAAGGAAATTATCGGACATGATTTATCTTGACAGGTCATCCGAATAATTAAAATGATAGGGACAAAAAAATGTTCACTCACCTTCACCGTATTCCTCCATTTTTGAAGAAAGCGGTCGCCGTTGCCAGGCACTCGTTTTTTTTATTCAAAATAAACGAGATCGGCAACCGACAGAAGCTTCGACAATTCACGAACCGTTCGTGAGCCGATCATTATGAGAGCCTAAAGGATCTCCCGCCTTCAGGCAAAGAGTCATTAAAAAGGTGAGATTACAAAATAACCCCCCTGGGAGTGTCATTTCCCTCTGGCCTGATACCATTGACCGCCTCGTAAATAATATGTTTTCTGCGATGGGATTGAGAAAGCGTTTAATGCCCATCAAAGTGCATAATAATTCAACTATTTAATTAAAGCACTCAGTCGACCGTGAAGTATTTATAAAGGCTTCGAAGGTGTTTTTCTCTGTAGCGTATGTAAAATAAATTGGTGTTGATGAAATACCAAATTATTGGCAAAATCTAAGCCTACTCCTGAAACTACTACACTTCTGAAAATTCCAAGGCTAAGAATGCATCTAATAAATCCCTTTCCGTGCTCGATAAATTAATGCATCACAGGGGCTTAAAACTTAAATCATTTCATCACCATTTTACTTGCAAAATAGCATTTTTTATTTTGCTGCAGTTATCTCATTTTCTAAGTGACTGCATAAAATGTCTTTCAGCAATAATTAAAAAAAACTCCTTCCAAGGTTAATTATCCTTTAATAGGCCTCTGCTGACAGACTTTTATAAATTTGGTGTAGAGTATCCTAATAGTTCCAAATAGAATGTTGTCAACGTCCATTAAGTCGTTTATGATGCATTCACTCAATGCCAACAAATTAGGTTACTTATGAGGTTATTGTGGGGATTGTAGGTAGAATAATGACGTTTAGTATTCAGGGTTATGTATTCTCCCCTTTACACCGTTGGTATATTTTCATTTGGTCCCGGAACCTAGTTGAGAGCACTACGTGATAATCGTCCATTGTGTAGGATACTAATTTCTGGACCTCGAAACCCTTTACGTGAAATGCATACTCCGATTCATTGTAATTTTTCCTTTGCTTACGCCGAGTCACGTCTACAATGCTAACTAGCTTCGCATGACGGGGAAACATACTTAAACCTCCTTCGCCTTCTTTAATAACTACTCCCGTTCCGATATACTACTTCTCATGTCAATGGTTTTCACAGTTCTGTTCCCCGCCACTTAGAGCTCTGAAATATGTAAAAGATTTCACTTAAAGAGACTGCATCATCTGTGTTTATTAAGTCAGTGCCCTTGCTTTAATGCACTTCTAACCAGGAGTACCAGAACGTACAAGGAAAGGAATGGAATTGTAGGGAAAAAGCCCGGCGTCAACGCTAATCTGCTTTCAACGGAAGGCGCCAAGAGGACCACGGCATTACTTCCCAACTGACGGACTCAGTACTGAACTCGGCTGCTCTTCATAAAGCACTCAAGAAGAGGCCGGATTTTACATTAAGAAACATACCTATCATGCACTTATCTTTAATTCCGGAGAGTTGATCCCGGACCTTCAGGGTGAGAGGCCTTTACTCACTGCACCAACTTTCCTCCTACTAACCAACTACCAACTACTCCTTTCCGTCTGATAAATTACGTAAATTTAATTTTTTTCTCTCCATAAAGAAGAAGAAAATTTGATTGCACAAAATTTGGGCAAATACTGCTACATATCGCACCTCTTTACTAAACTTAATGGCGCAATGGGTAATGTCTGCTTACGATGACTCATGCCACGCTTGTGGCTAATTAATTTAATTCCTTTTTGAAACCAAAGGTACAAACTTTATTTTCACTTCATAACTTCCATCACATTTTTTATGAATAATGGAGAAAAATGATGTAGTTGGGAAAACAGATTGTCAAGTTGTGTGTAAGTTACAATTGAGGGGGGATATAATTCAAGATAATTATGTGAATCATGACATCTAGTACCATGCCGGGTGACTGCACATCCATTTATGCTCAGATAGCTGGAGGTGGAGTGCTTATTTACGCTGGAGAGAAACAGTTTTTCTACCCTGCGCAAACCAACGAGAACACATTCAGTTTAACATTGCCGTGCGGGTGACAAACTAGGGAGTAATTTAACTAACCCCCTCCTCTAAAATTTAGTGATGTGACCTCATTCCGTCCTCTTTTGCTAGATTACCCTGCACACGTGTCAAGGACGCCGTTAGGATAGACCTCATGGACTTTTCTCGCCAACTGCCTGCTTCGTATCCTAATGATGCGTTTCAACCTTTTGACCAACTATACTCAGGGTCAAAAATGTATATGCTATGAGAATATTAGAAAATTAATGTGAAAAAATGGTTAAACCATACTGTTTTTAAACATTTTAGTGTGCTTTACAAAATATTATTATATTTTACTTAGCTTCAAATTTTATTGACTGCTGACCTTCGAGTTCGTGATGCCAGTTCGATTCTTATCGAGAGTGTAGTGTGTTCATTAATGGCTATTCTATAGATTCACATGATTGGTAGCTAGCCAATGAAGGATAGATAAATTGAACAGCAAACTGATTGTAAGGATCACACATAATAGAGCGGGAATTGAACATGGTACTCTTCACAGAGTCATTCCATTATAAATCGACCAATTTTTCGAAAAAAAATGGCACCTCACCATCTCAGATTTCAACGAAATTCGGCTTGTAGGTAGTGCCTACCCTTGTGACTCATAATCCGTTGACTAAATTCACAGAAGAAAAAAATTGCCCCTGAGATATAGGCTAATGCACATCACTCCGACGCTTGAAAAACGTCATTTTACGCTAAATTTTCACAAACTTCAGCAAACTTATTTTACTTAGCAAAAATATAAAAAAAAGTTATCAATGGAAAGGAAAAATACTATACTTGATACTATTGATCTTTAACGTCGACTTTGTGCAAGTTTTAATGCTTCTTGAACTGCTCTAAATCAAAGTTCAAAGTGTTTTTTTTTTGTAACTTTGGGTAATAAATAAACCCAGATGAACTTCAAGTAACAGGCTAATTTTTCTCGTGTTAATACTCACGTGTGTGTAGTTTATGAATAAAAAGTGAAATGTAAATTTTAACCTACCTACTCGGAGGAAATTTCCCAAGAACTTAAAAATTTGGCAAAAAATTGGTTTCTCGGAGTTAAAAAAATCCATGTGGTACTGGTTTTAAAAATCAGGAGAGTACTGATTTAGCAAGTTCTAAAGATTTTCTTTCAAGAAAAAAAGAATGGAGTTGTGTTTTTCAGGGAATGGATAGATATAAGGATTGGAATTTATGTAAAATACAACGTTCGAGAGCCATTAGCGATGGGCCTGAATAATGCAGGTATTCCATAAACAATGATGTAATCAAGTTAAGAATGATATTAAAACGAGCAGAGAACGTTTTTAGGGTCACTGATACCTTGTAGAAGAGGTGGATTGGAATGTGTGGTGGTACAATATTCGCGAGGTGGAAATAGGTGGGAGCCATTGCATGAACTCTTCAACTACCTCTAAGTCCTCGATGACTCTGTATCAATGGAGTGGACCTGCTATACATGCCTAAGGGAAACCAGGTTTGCTGTATTATATTGTATCATGGTGCATGAACTCACATCACCTTCATCGTGCCCAACTAATGGAATGTCCTCTTTTGTGGAATGGGACATGCCAGTGCATGTCTGGACTGGAGGAATTTCTTTGTTTCTTCAATATTAGCAGCTGGGCAATAGAAAAAAATGAACATCTTTTTATATTTTCGCCGCAAAAGTTAAACATATCAATAGGGGTAGTGATGTGGTGATGTCGGGAATATGGGTGTTTCGACGAAGAAATGAGAAAAAGATAGACGTGTGGTATAAGTTCGATGACAAATATTAAGCGTAGCAAAATCGAAACCCTCATTACCCATTTCTGGTTTTGCACCTAATTCTTCTAATTCTGGGTATTGCCTATGTTCTGAGTAGTGGTTGAGTATTTAAAATTAAAAAAAAAAAACAAATTGGTTTTCAAATTGACTAGGTCGTCCGTTCACGCCCATTTTACGTGGTGAGCTTAATATTAATAAAGATTTTATATGATATAGATACCAGGATAGATTCTACTGGCAGTAAAGTATGTGTAAGACTGTTAAATTGATGCAAGGATAACCACTCGGGGCCAACGTTGGACAAAGTAATGCATATGCATCCAAGGTGAAAATTACATCTGCCAAACAAATCGGTACGAATGACTTTGAAAAAAAAAAAACAAATCTGCATTATTCTGCGATAATCAAAACTAAAAGTATAAATTGCATTCGGTTTCAGACCCATATGTTTCGTAAAAGTACTCTCTTAGCAGCTGCAGAAAGCAATCAGTAGCTATACGGAATGATTCCTCAAGTAATCACCATCGCAAATCACCTTAGTGCGGTGTTGTTACAATTTATATGGCTGGCTCGTACACTTTTTTCCTCCCTTCCCCCGCCCTAGCCGTAAAACAGGCTTCGCTAGGGTTTCGCCGCACTTCCAGTAGCACTGAATGGGGAGGGGACCATTGCAGCGGGGGGGGGGGGGGGGGGGGAAGGGGGGAGGAGAACGGGAGGGGGAGGAATTTCCCATCCAGAATGGCGCCAAGAAATTCTTTTACTGTGAGCAGCGGACGCTGTGCATCGCTGGAGGAGAAAAACGTGGCTGAAAAGACAGAATCCATTATGCTTTCCTTTCCCACCGGGCATTTGATAACACTGTTGTTGCAAGGCAGCAGTGCTTTCTTTCTTTCTCTTGTTCAAACATGATGAATGGTGTGAGGGTGGTGAGGAAGATGTCACATGATGGGGAAGAGTTTTTTCCTCCAGATTTCTTAGTTTGCGTCTTGGATCAAAACCTTACTGATGATTGAAAAGATAAAGGGATGATATTTTCTGTTTTCGTTACCACACTTTTTCAATCGAAGTCGTTTATCATACGTAAAATTATTTTGGATGTCAGGATGTTATATCCTCTACATTCCCGAGTACAAAAACAAAAGCTTGCAGGTTTCCTATAATACAGAAAAAAAATGAGCAAACAAAACTGCCTCTGGTGAAATGAATATTTTAGGATTTGCCTGTATGCTAAAAAGTTTTCCCATTATACTGTTAATAATTAAATACTAATCGTGGATACTTATCCGTGAAATAGTCCCAATGAATAATTACAAAGGAGAACATTACGAAATGTACCATGTGAAAGATAAATTGGTAAATTTTCAAACGCAGCTCCTTAAACATTAAATGATTCGAAATTATATAGTACCTAGTGTAATTTATTTAGTAGTTTCTGAATGATAACCGCGGGTCATTTTTATTTAATTTTCATTTCTGCCTTAATAATTTGCCATTTTCTATTATGTACAACCGTAAAGACTCGACGAAAATAGAAATTTCTCAAATGAGTACGTCCCGAATGTAGAATTTGTAACAATGGGGAACTTGCATGATTTTTTGTTATTTAACAGGCGGACAGAAAATTATTTTCTCGATTCAACAAAGAAAACTGCATGTAAATCTGAGTTTTCCTTCGCGAGATATTGAATGCTAAATATAGCGATATTTTAAAGCGCGCCGAAAACTCCCTCCCCCCCAAGCCACTGCTGAAGAATACCCGATGACGTCAACAGTGCCGAACAATCGCCCGAAGCAGCTGGGCTAACAGCGGATCAACACGATTCAAGCGAGCCTACTCAACCCAAAAGTGAGCCCACCTCTGATTTTTAATTGAGTAGGTAATCACTTAATGGTATACAGTTGATATTTCACGTCAATAATGAGTAATATGTAGGCAAGATAGTTTAAATCTCGAAAGTTCATCTTACTTTTGCAGTGCCCGCTCCATACATCGACCCAACTCCCTAGAATTGTAATTAGCCAGCGAGATGAGTTCGAGGCATAAGTATTGTTTAACACCTGGCTGTAAAAATATCTCAACCAAGGTGCCTAATAAACTATTTATTAGGTTGCCTACAAACGCAAGAAGAAACGTATGTACAATGTCAATAAGTGACTGACTAAAGCAGACTTCTGTCAAAGGTGAGGTGTAAGTTCTCCTGGGGGGGTAAGTCTGTAACTGTTTTCTCCCGAAAACGGGAGAAAGGAGCTTCGTGAAGCGCCTGCGCGAGAGTTGTCGCCCGCCCGAAGTCTCTAACGCCTTTCGCCGGAGAAAGGAGACAAATTTGTCGCCTGGAGAATACTAGTCTCCCGACCCAAGTCTGTAAGCCCTCTGAAGCGACTTCCGGCGCCCCAGACGGTCGCCTCAAGTTACGTCCAACTCGAGAGCCCCACGTATCTCTTTCTCCCGTGGAGAAAGTGTGCATCTCGACAGTGATTTGTTGATTATTTCCAAAACATTCATTGCTCTGCGAATCGTCAGAAGCAATTTTTCGGCCCTGAGTGGTGTTTTAGTAATAATAATATTTTATTAGCAAATTAGGTGACAGATAGTATTGTTACTCGATACGAGTTACAAGTTAGAGTCAAGATAGTTTAATTTCCGAATCCTTTGACGTGTCAGCTGAGTTGAAATGTACTCACTGTGCGATGTGTTTCTTTGAGAACGCGTTTATTAGGTCTGATGCTCTCAAGTTAATAAAACAATGCCTTTACAAGGTAGATATACTTTGCTATTGATTTGGTGCCGAAGTTTTTTTATCTTAATACAATTACATCGATCTGTAACGTTATGTAGCGGCGTAGTGCAGTGCTCATCATAATCTCTTTAGCATGACATGAGGCAAGTATAAGACCCAGGAATTGTGTCTTTTTACTATGTATGTAATCGAGACTTGAGAATGGTTTTATGTTTCGGTGGTGTTGTTATAGTGTTGATGTTCATGAGAATTACATTCAGGTAATGCTATACTATAATCTGCCACAGAGTTGTTTGTGGCCCACATAGGTATTTAATTAAAGGGCTACAAAGTACATTTGAAAAAATTCAGGTCTTTGAATTATTATAGCCATTTACAAACTTTATGCTGGCATTGAATGTGATATGGTGATGATTAAAGAACACAGTTTAGCTTATACTAATGCCTTTCCATAGATTGCTGGGTGTCGGACGGTAATGATTTTTAAATCAATAAGCGGGTTCATTTGTGTTGAGTGTTTTGAATAGCAGGTGATAATTTTCCTTATTCCACTACCATTTAATGTATGGGATAGAATTATGGGATCATGCCCCAATGCCCCCAATGTATTTATTCAGCAAAGAAGGACAATCAAGATTAGGTTTTATGTTTTAAAATTGCACTTTAAATTCCTAAATGAATTTACTGAAGGTAAAAATATTGACATTTCCTTCTGATATTGATGTTAGTGTTGTTTTTCTTGACAAAGACTATTGCAATGTATTTTGCTGAATGTCCGATGATAATAACTAAATCATAGCACAGCACTTAAACTGGTGAACGTTGGTAGATAGGTAAATGTGAGCATAAGGGTTACGACTTTCAAAATTCAGTGATACCTACTTCTGGCGAAAATAAAGATATGTAATAAGATAAGTAATGCTTCAACTTCCTTTTACCTAACATCCAACAGCATGACGTGGATAAACGTGCTTCGTACTATTGGTCTTGAAAACAAGACAACTATTCTTGTTATAACGTGTTTAATTATTACCAGTATACTATTTAGTTTCATTGAAGAAAATAAATCGTACGCTGGGAAGTCCATTCCCTATAATGAACTTCATACGAACTATTAAATCAAGGGTAAGTCATTCCCGATAAGGCAAATCCCCTAGATTTGTGCCTCGCTCCGATAAACTAACCTTCATTCTCCGCATTAATAAGTATCATAAACAAAGGATTCAAAGTAAATATCTCTCATTTATTCTCGTTGTATTCATAAAAATCGAAATTTTGAGGCAAACGACGGTAACTTCATGCCGCTGGCTTTAAATGCACACATGTCCACGATGTCACACAAGTATTATCGAAAGCAAATAACGAAAATATCACTCGCATAACCTCATTGAGCTACATTCCTTCTTGTCCAAAGGTTTGTTTACAAAATTACCGAAGCAAAACAGCTGTAGCCACCATCATTTTAAGGTATGAGACTTTCCATTGGTCCTTACGAAGTTTATCAGCTTCGCCTTACAAATTTTTCATAACGAGAGTTTTCTCTATCCTGTCAGGAGAAAAAGTTTTCTTTTTTTTCCACCGACGTATAGCTATCATTTGTCATAACAAATGCCATGAGGGTCATGGCATCAATTTCAGGAATATTGTCCGAACGAGCGGCAACGTAATCATTCATTTTTCTGAAACCTGAAATATTCGAGGTAAAAAGTCTATTTTATCATCCCGAAAGCGCATTTTTAATATCCCAAGTAATAATCGTGGCGCAATAACAATAGGAAAACTTATCCAAGAATAACAGCACATGAACAATTGACGGTGAGCGACTAAATCCTCCACCAAAACAATGTTTACAGCATGCGTTGGTGTATTTCCCGACTCGGACCGTACTCGGACGGCAGATTAGGCACGGATGACGTCACACCTGGCCTCGGCAGAGCTCGGGTGTCTTCGCGCAGTGGTCGGCTTAGAGAAATTTTGCTTGATTTTTTAAGTCAATTTTTTATTTCTTCTGATGATGAATGGAGATAATTTAGGTATTTTTGCGAGCTAATATTTCCGTTTTACCTGTTCAAAATAGTTTTTATAGCAATCGTCGACCCATGCAAGTTCCCCATTGTAAGTTTCGGTATCATTTTCATTTGTAATGAAATAAGTTTCACTTCCACGCGTAGAAGGTGAAGAATTGGTGAGATAAATGTTCCTGACATTTTTACCGAAGATATGTCTGTTTCTTATGTGTTCAGACTTGTTATTTCAACTCAAGTGGGAGAAAGGAAACTAATGGTTCTGAGAAACTTTTACGCTTTTTAAATTCCACTTACTATTTTACGACCCGGGTGGAGCCGTTTCGGTGTCATTAGCATGTCAAAAGACATCAATACCCCGCTCACAAGGCATTTAGTTGACTTAGCAAAGTTACACAGTTTTTATATCTACATCTACGCAATACCCAGCGAGCCACCACGAGGGCGTGTGACAGGGGTATATGATGTTATGGTACAAACCCGCAAATGGAGACCAGATGCAGTTAATTTTAGCAAGGAAATTAATATTTAAAAGTGGTAAAAGATAACGGAGGTGGTCCATGGAAATTCGTTTCGACTGATAATAGGTAACCACTGATCTACTTTAAATCTAAAAATGAGATAGCATTTTTGAGTATAACTCGATTGCATGTTACTCCTTTTTGGTGTTGCAAGCGTGGTCAAACTCATCGTTTTAATCTATAACGGCTGATGTGTTCCTCTGAACAGAAATATTGAGTGAAATAAGCTGCTATTCTAATTGTATGGCTTTAATGGATCTACACTTATAAAGAAGCCAATTCCTATGAGCTGAATAAGAGCTCTACTATGTAGGTACATCTGTTCAAAGTATAAAGATGGTGTTTAAGTAATTCTAATACCCCTCTGGAATCATATGTAATTTGTAATAGCCCTTGGGAAGTAATTTGGTTGACAATTAGTCCTTATCTTGGAGCTTAATAAAGGAATAACGGATTTCCCTTGCTTGAATTGTGTGTACCATAATTTCCTCGTTATTTAGCTAAAAGTAAACACATGAATCTAGTGCTTTATTTTTGAACTTCGATTGATTTCGGATGAGAAATATTTGACAGCTTACTTGTCTTCCTTGCAGGCTAAGTGGAAATATTTCTTTCCGGTTGATTGCCTTACGAAGAAACCTTTCGGAAAAAATGACTTCGGCCGACATAAAATCGATCGCTTTCAATCATCTGATCAATCATATGCATGCATTGTTACGTGAGTGGAACTGAACGCTTTTATCTTGAATGGATAGTTATGGGGATAAGGTCGAATGGGTGTCTAGATTGCTGGATGTTTGAGCCGAGAGCCTGTAATTGATACCCAGTAGAGGTGGATATATTTTTATAGTAACTTTATTCCTTACTAATATGCGAGTCCTTAAGTCCTTACCGTCCTTACTATCAATATGCGCATCTTAAGCACGAAATTAGTAACTAACCACCTGTCGTATGTGTCCATCCATGCGAATTAAAGAGAATTGATTCCGTTTTTCCCCTTCTGATTTATTCTTCACAACCTAGCTTTGACGCATGATGTTGTTCAACCACGAAACCTAGGTCGTGAAGAATAAACCATGTGTGGGAAAATGAAGTCAACTATCTTTATTTCGCTATGCATCGTTTCCACAAAGTTTTGCCTGGTACCAATGAATCGATCCATACATTTATTACGTAGCTTTGAATAGGATAGGATTGGGCCAACTGTAACGATGCCGTAGTCCTCCCGTTATCTGGGAGAAAGATTCATAATAAAGTCATTCTTTGCTCATCAAATTGAATAATTATGCTTAAGCTGGTTGAATCACATTTTGTAAAAGGATTCATTTTAGAAAATATAAAAAATCGAATATCTCCCAATTTTTTAATTACACACATGTTGAGCGATAATTTGTGGGCGATCCACTTCCGTAATGTATTATGGATCACAATTGCAAGAAGTTACAGTGTAAAAAAATGCGCTCTTCCTTTATATCGTTTGACAGAAATTCCTTTTTTTTTGTTTTTTTATTTAAAAATGTACATGAGCCCTTTTCGAAATTGAAGATTCAATTAGAGTATAATAATGGTATCGAGAGATAAATAATCTGATAACGCAGCAAGCCTGTTTTATCCCTCACAAAAAAGAGAAGGTACATTGATAGCGTAAAGTTACTTAGACACATTGTTTATCATTAAATATAATGCTAGCGTTACGTACGATTTTGAATACTGTTACACAGTATTATATGGAGGAATGTGTCGAAAAATGGAAAATCAGTGTTACTTAATGTACGGACGACACCTATGATCAGCGAGTCCATTGTGGTTTAACATTCAAGGAAGGTGTGTGCATCTGAGTTATGCTTGATTATCAGTCAACAAAAGCAAATGCCCAGCAAGTAAAACACCTTTAACCTTGGATGTCAATTGTGTTGACCCCAGCCTGCTTAATAGTGAACACTGCCCAAAATGGTCTACATACCCGTCCTTCAAGCTTTGGTCTTCTTATGCATTTCATGAGTGCCTGGCATGTTTTATCGAATCACGTCACCCGTAATGCTATTGACCCGGCGTGATTGACTCAGCCCGTGATCTCTTGCCGTGATGACGCCGTCAGGTTGACGGCAGGAGGGAGGCCGCGATGGCCACAGACCGGAGCGTGCAGCCTTTCACGGGAATGCAATCTCTTTAAGCCGCGCGCTGAAGTGGTTGGCATGGCAACCCACCCCCGTCCGCATCCCTCCCTCGTCACCGTATTCTTTTTCCCATGCCGTCGCTAACTCCCCCATCGTGTGCGCCATCCCTTAGGGGTAACCCAGCCGCCCCATCGCCGCCTCCATCCGACACAGCCCTCTTAGACTGCCCAACCCTCGGAATGCCTCGGAAACCCCTCTCCCCCGTCCATCACTAACTCTCCCCCCCCTGCCCCCCCCCAACCTTCCCTCCCGCCTTACTGAGAGCCACCGAATGTCTCTCTCTCTCTCTCCACACATTCATCCCCCATACTCACTCATCCCGTCATATCTTCCTCCCAGAACATCACGTCCTTTTTCCTCTCTCTCCGCTTCTCTCCCCCTCCGTCCCAACGATGCTCGTCTCTCCTCGCCATCTTCCGACCGTCTGGGAGCGTTGCCCTGGACGTATGTGAAGGGGAGAAGTGAATTGGAGGGAAGGAAGGAGAGGAGGGGGGGTCGCGATATTTCTGCAGTCGTGCCCTCAGGGGAGATCCCCATTCCCCTATGTGTTTCACGCGCGCGTCCGTTTCGGAACTCTGGCGTTTTCCGCGATTCACTCCGATTAGAACTCCTTGCCCCGGGCGTGTTGGACATCTCCCTGCGCGTGGGGAGCGAGTGTTCCGGTGGTCGGCTTGACCCCTCTTCTGTCTTATGCGTAAAATTGCCCTCGGGGTACTTTTTGATGCTCGAAAAAAATGTTAATTTTGGAAAGAATGATCACGCTCACATTATTTTCTGTGCTCCGTCCTCTTCTTCTAGTGTCACAATGTCTGCAAATGGCATTAAAGTACCCATAAATGTGTGATATTTATTTTAACCTGGATGTAAAAATAAACTCGGGAAATATAAGATTGAAGAAAGAAAAGGCAATTGAAAAGATTGGATATAGGAAACTATACGTTAAAACTTAGATCTGGAGCATGTTTTATGTAGGAGTGATGTGATTACGACAGCAGATGAGGAAAAGTCAAGCATTTAAAGCATTTGAAATATGGTTTAAAGAGGAAATATGAAGATTAAATGCATGGACCGTGGCAACCTAATTGAGCGTATCCTAAGGAATAATGGTTTTAATAAGAATGTCGTCTAAGAAAAATGTATGCTGGTAGAATTACAGTCAAAGCCTTTTATGAATTATGAGGAAAAGTCAAACATTTAAAACATTTGAAATATGGTTTAAAGAGGAAATATGAAGATTAAATGCATAGACCGTGGCAACCTAATTTAGCGTATCCTAAGGAATAATGCTTTTAATAAGAATGTCGTCTAGGAAAAAATTATACAGGTAGAATTACAGTCAAAGCCTTTTATGAACTATGTAGAGCATATTCTGAAGATTCAGGCGATATGGAGTGGAAGCGAAACATGATAACAGATTACAGTGTATTACAGCATCGTCAGGTCACCTGACGATGATGTAATACAGTGAAACCCGAGTCGTATTAAAGTTTATTTTTGTGGATTTGGCTCGTGTTTTTCTTTCTGTGTTATATGCATAGAGCATTCAGGGAACAATAAAAAAGAATTGTGTGGACATGAAGAGAGTAGTCGGCAGACGGCAGTAAACACCCGATTTTCCGAGCTCATAACTGGCAAAAGAAGGTGCACGGATAATCGGGAAACACAGATAATCCGCTATTTGGTTCTTTCCGGATTCATTTCCCTACGGCGCGCCGCCAAATAAAATATACTTCCTAATAAAATAACAATATCTGCCAATGAAAAGATCGTCGCTCTACATAATAGCATTTTCTGACACAAATGATTCCAGTAGAGCTGTCCCGGCCGCAATTAAATGTTCGCAAGCCTCGGGTGGCGACATGAAGCCTCACGTCAGACATAGGACCAATCGGCAGAGCCCTTGGGAAAGTCACGATTGGAGGAAAATTACAGAAGTTTACTTACCTATGAGACCACTACCGATACACTGAATATATCGGCGATGCACGGATAATCTCGGATAACGCGCGTACGGATATACGAGAGTTAACGATTAGGATGAGAAACTGCATTGAACTAATTTTATGAATAAAGATTCGTGAGATGAGGCAATAGGGACAATAGGCAATATACATGATTACTTGGCTATTCGAAACATCTTTTTTTTATACTTGGCTATCTCACTGACCTTCCATAGATGGAACATTCGTCACGAATGAGGAAAAGGGAAAAGACGGAGTTTTCCAGCGTACGACACGCCAAACTTGCTTCTTACATGCACTGAACCGAAATCTTTCAACGCACCTGCTATTATGGTTATTATTATTAGTTTTCTACCGGTGAAGGTAGGTCTAAATGGAAATTGATTCTCTCACACCCATACGTTTCACTCGATGACTCTCTTCAGCCCCTCATACCTCCTACCTTCCATCATTCTAAGCTACTCGATCTTCTCCTCCCTCTTCCCCGCTTACCCAACGTTCTTCCCTCAATCACGTCTTTCAATACACCATCGCCTTTCCACTAACTTTCCATCCACCATTTCTGCCTTTTTCTAATGTCATCTCTCAAACTTATTTCCTCTCCTACCAATTCTAGTACTTCAACGTTCGTCCTCCTTTCGACCCACTTCACTTTCTCCATCCTTCTCCACACCCACATCTCAAAAGCTCTAAGTCCTTTTTCATCTTCTTTCTGCAAAGCCCACGTTTCCGCCCCGCATAGTGCCACGCTCCATATTTAACTTTTCACTAGTTTTTTCTTTACTTCCTTACTCTACGCCCCTGTCATTAGTTCATGCCTACTATAAAATCTTCTTTTGCCAGTGCGATTCTCCTTTTCACTCCAATGATGCTATACCCTTTTTCCTCCAACATACCACCTAGATAGCTAAATTGCTCCACCTGCTCTAGTTTCTGATCTCCTACTGTTATAATTAAACTGGCCTTTTTTGCTATTGAAAATCTCATTATTTTCATTTAATTCGGATTTCTCTTCACCCCGCATCGTTTGCACTGTGCCTGCAACACAATTACCATTTTTTGTAAGCCCTGGGTTGATTGGCTGACCAGCGCTTCGTGATCTGCGAACCTCACTGGTTTTATCAATTTTCCTTGACCTTACGCCAGCCTCGAGCTCATCCCAAGTCTCTCTCACCATTTCCTCCTAGTATATGTTCAAAATTACGGACAATAATGAACAGTCCTGTCTACGTTCCCTCCGTATTGTGGCCCAATCCGATTCTCCGTCAGCTACCTTCACTTACGTCTTCTGTAATGTATTCTCCTGTGACTCCAGTCTACTCCTATCCTCCGCAATATTCCCATTAACGTTTCCCATCTAACTCTGTAGTACGCCTTTTCTAAATCAACAAAGCACGCCAATGCATCCTAAATTATATTCTAGATTCTTTTCCACTAGTATTCTCATCACAGCAATTGCATCCCGAGTAGCCCTCCCCTTATGAAATCCAAACTGATCCTTGTCAAGAAATTCATTTCCCTCTTTTCCATTCTTTTATTGACGATTTGAAGAAATCAAACTCATCAGTCTATAGTCTTCTCATTCTTTTGTCACCCTCTTTTCCGATGTAAGTATCAACATGGTTTTTACAAAATCCTCCGTCCAAGCCCTCCTTTATTCTACGAACAAGCCCATAAAATCTCTCCCGTCCCCCTCTTCCTAGGTTTCTTAGAAGTTCAGGTGGGATGTTATCTATCCCCACTCCTTAACTCGACTTGGTTTCTCGCAATGCCTTCTCTATCTCACTATCCAGTATTTCTGGGTGCACAGTTCGTCGACATATTCCATCTACCACCGCTGAATCATCTCTGGCTCCATTGCTAAAATTCCCCTTCTGTCTTTGATCAACGGTACCGTTTCCAATTTCTTGATGTCCGACAATATTCTAACCTTTCAGACTGCCTATTTCTCCCATTCTCTGAAGCCCCTCCACCTCATCACATTGCCAACTATACCGCTTTTTTCTTGCTCTCTTTGTTTCTCTCCTACGTCTGTTGTTTATCTACTTATAACGCCTTTTTCCTTTTTCTGTGTTAACATTTTACCATTCCCTCTGTCCTCGATCCTTTCCATCATTTCTGCTGTCACCCATGGTTTATCGATCCTCTTAACGTCTGCTGTTAATATGAGAACATAGTTGTTTTTGTAATTGTGCTCTTTTATGGAGATGTAAATGCTACCGATGACGGTGTTTTGTTGAAAATTCTTCCAATTTTTCTAAGGAACATAAAAGGTAGAGGCAAATTATTATGCTCCTGAATATTTTTCCGTCATTATCTTGCTTAAAAACCTTCAATTCAGCTTTTATTTTGTCATATAATGCATGGTGCTGAGATGATGTCAGCAAAGCAGTATAATATGGTTGTTTCATTGGAAATACCTCGAATTCAGTGTTCACTTTTCTTAAAATATTGTGTATGTCAGTGTTCTTTTTTTAGCAATTTTACTTTTTTTAGCAATTTTACTTTTTTCAAAATCCTCATCGTATTTTTTCAATAGAAATCAGTCGTTGGTGCTTTTTATTTTATAATATAGGGCACTTTTCGTTTAAATATTTTATTTTTTGTATATAATATTTCACGATGGCCTGATGAAGACTATCGTCGAGGGAAAAGTGAACGGGAAGATTGGAAAAGGCAGGCCTCGTATGAGATACATGGAACAAGTTGTGAAGAATGTAAAAGAGAAGAATTACGTCACAATGAAAAGGTTGGCCGATAGAGGAATCGAGGGGAAAGCTGCGTCAAACCAATCCTAGGATTGTTGACCAATGATGATGATATAATATGTTTTATTTTCGTATTCGTATTTAATTAAGTTTTTTTCATATTTGTATTTGATTTAATTTAAAGGTGTATTCGTATTTAATTAATTTTATTTTCTTATTCAATTTATTTTATTTTCGTTTTCGTATTAAATTTATTCTTTTCGCGTTCGTATTTAATTTATTTTACTTTCGCATTCGTATTAAATGTATTTTATTTTCGTATTCATCGAAAGAGAATTGATTTTAAACTTAAATAATACAAAAGTACCATTTGCATGGTGCAATTTAAAATGGAGCTAGACTATTAATGTCATATTTGTGCATCAAAGTCTTTACCCTTGAATTTCTCGTTAACTCATTGTAAAGGTGAAAGGTCGACTCTCTTTTTACTCATCGAGGTTCTTTATATTAGTGTAAATACTTTGTTCTGAATGTTTTGGATTTAATTACAAAAGATGGTTCTTTCATGCGCAGCGGCGCGCCGCCCCTTTTTTTCTTCTCGTGATTCAATGCGAGCGGAGCTCTCTGTGTTAAGCTCCACTCATGCAGCATTTGACGGTGCTTCAAAATTTCTTCAGTCGCCTTAGGCCGATCGTCCCTCCTCCAAAGAGTCCTTCTCGGTTGCTGTATCAAAGCTGTGCGCACTCCAGGATATTTGCCTTTTGCATCATGTATGCCTTCGTTACCCTCGGGGAAGACTTTCTATAAATTCTCATGGTTTCATGACTCATATAGTAAAACTGATTGTAGATTTGGAGAAGGCATTTGACAACGTGGATTGGAATATGATGCTAAAGGTTCTGAAAGAAATTGAAGTATCATGCAATGACCGAAGAGTTGTCCACAGCTTGTATAAAAACCAGATGGCCATAATCAAATCAGGACTCAGCAGTACAGAAGCAAGCATAAAGAAAGGAGTGAGGGGAAGATGTGCACTGTCTCCCGTATTATTCAATGTCTCCATTGAGAAAGCCATCCAAGAAGTCAAAGAAAAGTCTCCGGCAGTGAATATCCTCGGGGAGAAAATCAGCATGCTACGATTCGCCGATGACATAGCAGTCATGGCAGAAGCAGAAGAAGATTTAAAGAAGACACTGGGATATATGGAAAGAACAATGACCAGATATCATCTGAAGACCAATAAAAAGAAAACTAAGGTATTGGTATGCAGTAGGAGAAAGGAAGTCAGGACCAATGTTAAACTAGGAAAACTAAAAATCGAGGAGGTGGAAGAGTTCTGCTACCTGGGAAGCAGAGTAACCAGCGATGGACGAAGTAAAAGAGAAATTGCCAGTAGAAATGCCCAAGCAAAAAGGGCATTTTACCAGAAGAAGATTCTGCTTACAGCTGCAAATACAAGCGTGGAAACTACTATAGGGCAGCGAAGCGTGGACATTAACAGCAGCAGAGAAGTCCAGGCTGGATGCATTTGAAATGTGGTCCTACCGAAGAATGATGAATGAAATGATCAAATGGATCGATCGAGTGACAAACGAAGAAGTCTTAGAGTGGGAGAGAAGAGATGTCTATTGAAAACATTAAAAAGAAGACGGGACAACTTAATGGGCCACATCTTGAGACACGGTGGCCTGATGAAAACAATCGTCGAGGGAAAAGTGAACTGGAAGAATGGAAAAGGCAGGCCTCGTATGAGTTATATAGAACAGGTCGTAAAGGACGTGAAAGAGAGGAGCTACGTCAATATGAAGAGGTTGGTTGATAGAAGAATGGAGGGGAAGGCTGCGTCAAACCAGTCCTAGGATTGTTGACCGATGATGATGATAAAACTATTTGAAGTAACACCACAATTAATCTCCCCAGACTAGTTAAAATGATTAAACACCAGTTTTCTTGAGTTAAGGTGCGTTTGTAATGGTAAGAATGTGCATTTTTTAAGTGCTCAATCAGCTCTCCTTAAATGATTGTTATTACACGTCTGCATGAATGCCCAAGTACCGTGGATTTCACCTTTCATTTTAATACTGTCAAAATGAAAGTTCCTTATCATTTCCTCGGAATAGCATGATGAATATCTGAAGGTCTGATTATTCTAAGTCACGAGTTTTTAATGTAGCTAGCTCAATAGCATCGGTCGCAACGCCATGGAAACTTGTGGTTGTAACCATGTCAATTACACTGTTTCCAACAAATAATTTACGTGGTGGTTGCTAGATTTCGATGAAGGTTCATGCGCGTGAATTTGACGCCAATGTGTTCAAAATGTGTTGTAAGTCAATCGGTTATTTAAAGAGAAATGAAAGTTATTTCATCTCAATTTGGTTAACAATTAATTATCAGAGGATATCAACCCTGTCATATGCAAGTTTTTATGATTTCCCTTACTATGTGATGTTTAGTCATAATTAAATATACGGCGAATATTTTTAAGAGTTTCTCAATTTTATTGAGGTAGAGATCAAGACTTGTGCACAAAAACTTCCCCCTGCTTTGAATACCCCTTATTTTAACATTTCGATTATGTCTAAGCACATCCGTTTTACCTAGACTACAAAAGCTATTAAAATTCATTTCATATTGTAGAATAATACTTACTGAATTGTCAATCAGTTTCATAATAATGGTGTTCGAAGTCGAAAGTGTACCTAAAAATAAACCTGTTAGGTACATTTTGAAATTATGAATAGGATCTATGTCAATAATTGATACTTGTGAATGATATTGGATTACAGTTTCTTTCAAATCCTTGGTATTCAGTTTACTCAAAGGATGCATTTTGAGTGACGCACGTATATTTTTTGAAACGTTTTTCTTCTCCAATTCTTTGTTTTACGTTTGAAAAGAGACAAAAATAGCCTAGTCAGTAGAAACTGTGTTGTTACGCATTTCGAGAAGATTCCACGTAGAAACATCTCAGAGTGATAATTTAAAGTTAATATTTAATTATTTAAAGCTTACGTTAAATTTACATTTAGTGATGATCATGATTACGCCTCATTTCCTATTTCAAGGATAATTTTTTATTCCCACGCTAATATCAGGTTATCTCCAACGTCCGGAATCAGACAGCTTTGGTAGAAGCAGAGGACGAAAGAGTGAGACAGAACTGATGGTGAAATTGATTGCTTGCTTATGTTTCCATTCAATCTCCTGCTAGGGATGTCTTCTCCCATCCTCTGGAAGATCTCATTAGCTTTTATCCTTCCTCCACCAGCCTCGATGAAGTTTCCGTCTTCCATTCTAAACGCCTCTTTCTTGACGCGAGCTTTTGCCAACTTGCCGAAGTCCTGGGACTGTTTAACATGAGAATAACTCGTATGTTCCCGCCGTAGTGACTCCTCGTTCGCTCGCCGCATGTAATCAACAACCTGCCTCGTTTTGTCTAATATTCTCGAGTGTTTACTGACTCCGCCGACCTGTTTTGCGGCATAGTAATCTAACTTCTACCCTCTTATTCGTTTTCACGGAAATCCACGAGTCATAACGGCGTCGCGACGACTATTTCATTTTCAAAAGAAATCTTCGCCCTCGGTGGGGCTGAAAGGGAGTCGAGTTCACCGGATATGCGCATGAGAGTGTTTATTTGCTCAGATTCCTCGACCCTGGAAATACTTCCCTTAATACTCCCTGCCGGCCTCATCACCAAAAATGAAGCTTTCCCGGCTTCCTTACTGCCTCTTAATATGTCCCGTTGATCCGTAACGCAGCGTTGGCGTTGCCGGCTGCAATAATGATAAGACTACCGGAAAGAAAGTTTTAGCCAGGATCTAGCGACCAGAATAGATGTAATATCCTCAACCAGCATTTATATTTGAGGCCCCTCGCCATTATTTTTATATTGATTTAATTTTAATTCGTTCAGTAATGTTGATCTTGTACTTTCATTAGCCCTACGTGAAAGATTTCAGTAAAATTTTCATTGAAAACTGCTGAACATCTGAGGTTGCTTATGCCTTGTCGAGAAAGATCGCTGTGAAGGTTGTTCACCATAATTCCTCTCAAAGTTTAGCTTCTATTTAAGAGAATTTCTAGAGAAACGCTGGGCCGTATCGCGTTAAAAGTTCTTACATCTTATATTATTAGTGCAAATATTTTTGCGATCATTAGTATGAACCTGAGGAGTTTGTTCTCTGTGTAATGATTTGGTACGTCATTTGGAGGGAGTATTTTACACTCGTAATAGAAATTCGTTTAATATGAGTTAACGATGTCATCGGTTTTGATAGAACGGTACTTCTAGCGTTGATGATATTTTGAGTAGTGATTGTGATATCCACTATCGTGAAAATTCTAGGTTCAAGATGTCATATCTTCATTCGTGGGGGGATAGGGTTGGTGTGCTAGAAAGAGCACTGATCTCCCATCACGAGGGCCCGGATTCGAATCCCGGCACTTGCGGATTCTTCATTGGTGTACTGGTCCCCACATGAGTGCCTTATGGAAGGACTCGTCCAGTACTTCGTCCGTCGGATGGGATGTTAATCCGTGGTCCCCTTGGTGCCTTTAAAAGAACAGGCTGATGCCGACGCCGGGTTTCTCTCCACCCTCCCTCCGTTCCCTGAAACTCCTACCTTAACCCAGTTACCCACCTATCTTCTCAGGTGCAAATGACCTCAGTTGTCGGTCGCCTCCCTCAAATAAAAGCAACCATTCATTCGCGCCAGGTTTGTTGACTTCTTGATGCTTCATCAACTGCTTTCGGAGAATATTCTTGGGAAGGATTTTCTCCCGGTCACATCATGCAAATGTCCATGCATAATATCCTGCAAATATCACATCTCCACCTCTCTGAAATCTGTCTCGGAATTAGTGACCAGCATAAATGGCCAGTGCTTAAAGTGTTTTATAATGCTACCCGCATTTTCCCAAATATTCTTTTGATGGATTAAAACTACTCTCTTCTCGTGAAAAGTGTTTTAGCACTCCTGATACTTCTCATTCGATAGAAGAGATGTAAACATGAGAAAGAGTAGAGATAAATCTGCCTCAGGAATAGGTGACAGGGTTTAACTTAAATAGTGTATACACACTATGCAAGTGGCGGATCAGTGAACTTCAGTGCACTTCACCGAGCATACAATTAGGGATCGGTATCCCAAATAAATTTTGTCTTTACGTGCCGATTGATGGTGGGATATGTAGTACTGCACTCCCTTGACAGTAAATACTGCACTCCCATCACATATCGGCAGCATTCTTTCCTTTTTTGATTGTAATAAGCAGGGGTTTTGCGTTGTATGAATGCCACATTTTAGTGAATGCTAAACTCATCCTTTAGTTATAAGGTGACCTTGGAGGGAGCTTTTGATAGTGTTAATTTTTTGAATTTTATGGATTCATTATAGACGTGCCACAATTCATTCGTGGATTTGGATACCGCTGGGAATATATCCTACGCCTCATCCTTACTTTCTAGCAATCCTCCAGTTTATTGATGAAAAATAAACTGAAATCCTCCACTAATGAGTGTTACCGGTGAGTCGAAAAATCCTTATTATTGCGAAGGCTATTTGAGGCATTTCTATTTTGGAGTAGCGACTACTCGAGTCATGATTAAGTTTCCATGGATCGCGCGAATATTTTTGTATCTAATAAACTCGAAGTTCATATTGATCGGGAATTGAATGCTTCTGTGCATACGTAATCTATAGACAGTGAAGCCGAGGACGAAATCTATGCAATCAAGAAAAGGAAATATAGCAGAAATTATTTTTACCGAAGCACTCTATGTTTATGGCTAGATATCTTCGTAACTTCTTCGTAATCCAAGAAATAGCGTTCCATGTATAGAAATATTTGAAGGACCATAGAGCTTCATGCGGCTTTCAGCTTTTCCATATTTTTTCTAATAAATTTCAATATCTCTTTTTACGGTGTGGATAACATTTTTATTCTCTTCGTATAATGCAGCCGTGTCCCGGCTTTCGAGTATAGAAAAGAAGCCACGGATTTTTATTTAAGAAATTTGAGAGGCTTGGAAGTGTTACACCGCATGACTAATGTTTCGGAACGTGTTTTAGCATGAATTTATTTCTCTATCCATGATAAAACACAAAAATGATCGGAATCAATCGATCAGATTCGGACTTCACTCCAGAAATGGACAAAATTTGTTGATAAGTCGTCGGAGTTTTGTTCTCTGTTTCAAGATTTTGCTGTATTTCTTTCGATACATTTTCCAAGTAAGCATTTGAGCTCTCAGCCTTTTGTTTTTCCGGTGGTTCATGGTTTTTTTGGAAGTGATATAAATAATTTTGTTTTTCCCAACTGTTCAGATTATATCGCACAACCTTATCTAGCATACTCTTGTGACGAACATAACATTTATGCCCTAGTAGGGATTTGAGCCCATGACTTTTGTGTTGCCAGACATTGGTCACTGGTTATATTTAATCGTTTCTCACTTTTTTGAGGATGCACGATGACTGAAAGTAACTCAATTCTCCTATCCCTATCCTGTAATTGTCACATTAAGAAAAATATGGGTACACTATCATCTCCACTGTACCATTATGTAGCCTTTTCATGCAGTCGCCATGGATGAATGTCAATTTTGCTCACAGTTGCAACATGTTCGGAGAAATAGTGGAAATACCAGGAGCCGTGACATTTTTCTGAACAGCTGTCGGAAACTCGTTTATAATTAAATATCCTAAATCATATTGGTATTCAATTCACAAGCTATTTCCAAGTTAATTATGAAATTTAATCCAAATTAGATATGGGTAATTTTTATTATATCAGGCACAAATAAAACTGGTAATAAAGCAAGGTAGGGTAGCACCTGCTCTGCGCCAAATACTCTGAGAAGCAATCAAAGACCAGCCTCTCATTTTTCACATTTCCTCATGAACTGTACAATTTATGTGGATTTCAATTTCTTGAAATCATTGTAACAAGTCCTTTGTGAGGAACTATAACGCTATGATGAATGATTGAAGCTCTCCGCCAAAATGGCTTAAGCTGGGCAAAATTATTTGGGCCTCACCGTGGTTCCATTCATAGTCGTTATTGTGCGACAATTTCCCTTAATTTAATCCTCATGCTTCCCCAGCGTATTAGTGTTTAGGATACTAAACGATCGGAAATTCTTCTTGCAGAACTGTGTCCCATAAACGATACTTTCTCCAATTTCTCAACGTGGTGGTCTTGAGCTCAACGTATTTGATTTTTTGGAGAACTAATTAACGGCGTTAAATATCGATAAATAAAAGTATCTTAGCACCTCAGAGAGCTGATATCGTCTGGGGTTCGATCTTGAATGAAATATTTAAATAACGTATTAAAAAAATACGCATTAATATTTACGGTGACGTTTACTTTTCAGCGCATTTATCTTAATGTTTTTCGGTAGGATTTACAAGAAACAAGATTAAACAAATTCTAAACGATTTCCTTGTCAAATTATTTCAAACTACGATCTGATTCATCACAGCCATCGCTGTTCTAGGGCAGTCAAAGCGCTCTGACATTCAACAATATGAGATGACACAAAATTATATATTAAAAAAGACTTGCAGAAGTAGAGCGTTCTATCGTTGACAGCTGGACATCTGCATCATGTAGTTCCTTGGTGGCTAAGTCTTTATTTTTAATTCATATTATTACTCATTGAATTCTTTATTTTGGCGCTGCGTTCGATAACTCTAGTGAATTTTGAGGGCTTTATGAGTTTCTCATCGTTCAGGGAACATCTCGGATCGATACTGTTCCTGCGGCATACTGGTGAATGTAATGCAAACCAGGAGCGTTATTTGAGTTACATATGGAAAAAAATACCGCCCCTGAGGTGGAATATTCATCAGGGGATTAAATCAGAACCCAATATCTATAAAAATGTAGGTCAAATTAAATGAGCATTTCGTTACCAATGGCAACCTTGAGGTCGCGGGTACGAATTATGCCTTGCTTGTGGATATTGTGTTCGCCTTAGAATTAATTAAGGAGTAAGGTAAAGTAGACTGTGCTAATAAATCTCAGCAGTTGGAATACCTAAAAGCCCTTATTCTGTTACTTTTAATTTGGACATTTTTTTACCGAGATATTTTGAACGTGCATTATCACTGCAATAATACGGACGACTGTCACTCACAAATAGGTATTCTGTGATTTTTTGTTTTTGTCGTATATTTCGCTCGATAGCTTCAATCTAATTGAGTGCATAAAATTAAGTCTTCCCCATGGGATTGGCTGACAGCTCCCGTGCAGCCAGCTGGAAGAGTATGAAGCGATGCCATAATATTCTTTTGCCTGGAGCGAAATCCCAGTGCGTACCCATCTTGATTGATGCAACGGCGAGCCAAGCATCGCGTGCGTGAGAGTGGTTTACTTCCACGAGGGTCTTCTTCCCCTTGCCCTCGAACCCCTCTGCGGATGGGGTTGATGATGCACTTGTTGTCTGGGGTTTTAAGGGGGGAAGGTACGGGAGAAAGGGCACGCGATGGTTACGAGGGAGAAATTCGCGTAGCCCTTGGAGGGTTTGGCGGAGGAAGGATGGGGAACTTATGAGGGGGGGAGGGAGGTGAGAGAGGAGGGAGAATTGGGCGCAGGTGGTTCGGGTCGGGAGTTGGCTGTGCAAGGGGGATGCAAGGCATCTGTCAGGGCGAGGGTGCCTGTTCGAAGGGCTGGGGGAGCGCGGGTAATGATGATGCTCCTACCGTCGGATCAAACCCTTCGTCACATCGGATCGGAACACTCCAGACAGCCGGCCGGAACGCAGACCTCGATCTGTGGCCGTGTTATCTTCGCCCGCGCCTCTTGTGGTCTGCTCTAGACACTCGTGGCTGATTGGGATTAGGCCTCAGTTTACGGCTAATTTCACGTGATCTTTCAATGTGCAATGTAATTTTGATTCTTGTATGCCTTCTAATTAGGCTGATAGAACGAATTTAATTGAGCCTTACTGCTAATTACACATTAAAAAATTATGTGAAACCTATAATAAATAATTCATAATTATCTCCTTTGCCTCCACTACTTTTACTATAATTCCAGACTTATCCTTGTGAGAAAGTTCTTTCATTTCATTAGAGCTCGCCATTATAAAATTTAAAAATTTTATGCCAAACGTTTTTCACCTGTTCGGAAAAATTTCATGAGGTTAATGATGATGTTTAATTCGGATGTTATATGATAAATGTTTGATAAATATATATAATGTATGATAAGTACATAGGTACAATGATTTTTTAACCAAGAAGATAAATTAATTAAGTTAATCGAGCTCGGTAAGCAATACCATATTGCTTGGACAGTAAATTAATTTAATTGACATGACTTTTGATACAATTCTTTTTATTTCTGCCTTTTTATGTAATTTTTTTCTTTGGTTTTAATTGAGCATAGCTTGATATTTCTCAGTGAGTGTTTCAAGTTTACAAAAAGTCAAACGTAGTAAGTACAACCTAAATACTCGAATAAAATATTTTCTGTGTGAGCGCACGGAAAAATATTGTGCATTCGCCCATTGTTGGAATTTTTGAGCGTGTCTAAATCGAATTAGATTTTATGGGTGCGGACCCATTCTGTGGGCATTATTTTAAAATTTTTTGGTGTGAAATATTTTATCTTTCCATAACTTGTTTGCTTGAAATGGAGGAAATTTGAATGTTCACAATGAATTCGAGTAGGTCCTTTAGTGTGAAAACCACGCGGTATCTACGTCAGAGGCAAAATTTAAACGCTCACACGTCAAATTTCTATGCACGAGTGTATCAAATGAAAAATGTTTGCAAAATCAGAGAAACTAGGCTATGGAATCTCTAATTTTCATACTTCTAATAGCTAAGAACAACGATACTTTATTTTATGTACTTCTATTTCAAATCTCAAAAGGTGTTTTTCCAAACCATGTAAGCGCATTAGCCTATTGAATTTTGGTAATGTAGACAAAAGAAAAATAATTTTTGCGTAGAGAAATATTTGCTAGAATAATGTTATCTAAATATAAGAAGCAAACTCCTCACTTTTCCCTTTACATGCAGCATAGTCATCGTTCGTGCTAATTTGTTTTAGGGGCAGCGTTTGTATTATATTGCATTGTATTCAGTGTGCGTGTAATCGGTCTTTACGTCGGATACAATGAATTAATTTCTAAGTAGTTATAATGTACTTGAATTTTTCCAATTCCCTGTTAGTGGAAGTCTACAAAGAGACTTTCAACGCTGCAAGTTTTGCCATTTTCTAAATACTCCCGAACCACTTCCGTCTTTCAATATTACTTTAACTTTCTATAATATCAGCATAACGTTCCTGCTTGAATCGCGAAGTATTGTTTAATTCTTCCTAATTGCCAAAGTGCCACCTGTACTTAACATATTCGAAGTCGTTTGCAAAACCTCATAGCATTGTCACCGAAAGAATCAACTTATTGTTAGATACATCTGTTGAGCACTAATACTGTAGGCTGTTGTTTTACTACCAATTTTTAGTTATTATACCTGATACGATTTTCTCATAAAGATCCAAAATTTAGCCACAAACATGAAATTCCTATTAATTTGCAACTCAAAACAAATACTTCTATCTCAAACATTTTATCAAATATATTTAGTATGCACTTCCATTCATATGGCCACATATCTGTTCTTAAATGAGGAAGTATCTGTTAAGGCAGCTTTACATGATACAATATTTTGTACAGTTTCTTGTACAAACGCTTGTATGAGGAAATTGTACCGTGTAAGGCGGCAAATTGTTTGCAAACTCTTGTGCGAATGTCTGAATGACTGTGCGGAAAATAGAACCTGCTCTAATTCCATTCAGACAAGCATACAACATTTCGTTCAGTTTATACAAGCGTTGTACAAGAAATTTTACACAACATTGTATCCTGTAAAGCGGCCTTTAGATTTCAGGAAAGAAACATATTTAGTGTAATGAGCGATTCAGAGAGAAAGAAATGGTCGATAGTCTCAAGCTATAGGAGACTGAGGGAGTAATGTGAAGTGGTGCAGTAGTGATTGTGGCTGAGAGTGGGCGGTAATCGATACTCGGAAGGTTTGAGGAGGAGTAACGGTTGAAGGAAGCTCTGGAGAACGTGGGAGGCAACTTGGGAGATAGCAGCATTGAAACTTCGGGACTTGATTTGGGGCACCGTGGGTCGCATTCAAAGATTTTGATCACAGTACATTACACAAGTAGCTTGAGCCGAGGGTTGGGAGACGTATGCCTTCTCCTATTCGGGAGAAAGATTTTTATTAAGACAAGCATTGTACGCGTAGGCAATGCGACCCTCGATAAGCTACGCCACACTTCGTTAGACGTTTCTCAGTTGCTCACAAGTTACGACCGACATTCCTGCCGTCGTCTCGAATTCACTCCTTTCTTCGAATTCATCGCTCTCTGCGGGAATGCGTGCGAAGAATCGCCCGCACGTGCTCCTAGGTGGTGGAATATGAACGTGGTTAAACTCCCGACCCCGCTACTGGTGCGATGTTTGAGGAAAAAGGTAAACTTTTGGTAAAAGTGGATGTATCGGCGAACCAAAATTACACTTAAGCAATCCAAAAAGTAAATCCAATTTTTAAGGTCATGAAAAGTTTTTGCTTATATTCAAGTGAACTTATTACGTGTTATTTAGGTATTAATATTTTATAGGTGCATTTATTTATCCCCTTATCCATCCATGGAAGCAGGAATGCAGGAAAATGTCATTAAAGTGGAAAATGAAAAGGAAACTAGTCATGTCCCATGAGTTGTACATGTGCATTAGTGTAATAAGAGACGTCTCTCATTATTATCTCTATTGAAACACAAAGTCAACGTTGTTCACTATAATAATAACTTTTTGTGAATAATAATAACGTTTTTTATGTAGCTGTAGGAAAGACGGAATCAGTTTTAACACTTTTAAAAAGTAAAATGATCTTCTTTCTCTATTTCTCTATCTATCTTTCTCTAATGTATTACATTGATAGGTAATTGGGTACCCTTCCTCATATTACCTCTGGCTGCTCTTAGCTTCTTCTTGCCCTTCATACCGCGGTACATGCATCGTATATATTCACCATCCTCAAATATTTCGGATTTCATTAATATGATTAAATTTTGATGATCAATTGTCTAACATGTCTCCATGTAGTAGCCTAGTTGGATGTCAATAGTGCATGCTTGGTGATGTTCACCCCCTGCCACACACCCTCGTGGTGGCTCGCAGAGTACTACGTAGATGTAGATCAAAGTTTCTTTTCGGCTAAAAAAGGGCATTTGTGCTCCTAATGCGTGTATAATTGTGATCATAATCAGATAATTATCGGGCTTTATTTTTATTTCGCAGGAAAATGGTGAACTCTGTTTGAAAACCCTATAGTATCGAGTAATATTATCGAGGAAAATGTATGCATTATTTATTATTGTACTCACCCTAGGTGGGACAAATCTTTCTCCCGAAGTACGTCAATCAATTCATTTAAAGCACCTATAAGCCATTTTTAACCCACTTCCATGAAACCTATTGAACTATCCTCGACCATGCAATTGAATATTATCACGCTATTTTAATTTTGGGATGCCATCCAAATTCAGTTCCGTAAATATCATACTAATAATCATTCTGAATTTGCTGGAACACAAGAATTTCTCAAGATGGCTCACGACTAATTCCACATGGAACAAAGACATACAAGCTCGACTGAGGTCGAGCGCATAACATATTCTAAGGGCTTTCCTATGTGGCTGTGATGGTGGGTCCGTAATTTGGATCCCACACGGCAAACGAAAGTAATGTTCGCATCCACCCCACTTGCTTGAACTTAAATGGACCGGAATAATTAAAGTGCCTCTTAAAGCGATCTATGTGTCAGCTTTCAACTTCGGGGATTTCTCGATTTTGTCGAGGTGTAGAGGTTTCGGAAAGAGCGCGAGAGATAAAAAGTATAGGCTTCCCCCGTTCGCTTGTTATCACACCTAGCATCTTCATTTATTGATATTCAGGAGATCGCTTAGTAAACCGAGACTAATTATTATTACATAGGGTCGGAAAAAGTAATAACTACCAATTTTCCTCGAAAACAAGACTTGACTGGAGAATAAGCCTAGCTTTACTTCACAGGAGGCTGGAGATATAATCCCTATTCCAAATATATGCCCTAATTAAGATTGCTAGCCGGAATGAATTATTAACTAACGCAATTTAAAAATAAATAAATTATATTTTTGACATTAATACTGAACTAAATTAAATATATTACACCATCGGCAATATTCATTTTAAAAATGTAAGCTTAAGATTATATTATAATGAACTATTTATAAATACCCAAGGTGCCGTTGTACCATTTGCAAAAGCCTATGCAAAAGTGCTGCAAACCTTGGTGGCTTTTACGACACAGATTTTTTCCTCTGCCACCTTAATAATAGACATTCCGTGAAAATGAGCTCGTATGCGTCTTTCGGATCAAAAACTTATGTAAAATCTGTCTTATTTATCAAGGAGTACGGTAAATGCATCCCGTAATTAATATATCCTATGCCAGAAAGCATCTCTCCTCTGACAAGGTTTGAAACACTGACTTCGGTGATGTTTCTGGTTAGTAATTCTATATAATTAATTGATGGGCTATTTATCATCTTGGAAGGGAGAAAATTAATGAATGCATCCATACCATATGAAAACAACGTGAGGAAACAGAGCGCTGCATACGGGGCTTGAAACTTTGGTTAATGTAAGGTCACTGGTAAATAATTGTATTTATTTCATCACCTGACCTACAATTAAAAAACTACAAATAGGAATGAAATTATGGTCGATGGTGCTTCTACTAATAATGTTAAATAAACTTAATTATTGAGCTAACCAAGCTACTGAAGTGCGAGCTAATTTGGTAAACAATATTTCAACCATCTTCTGTTCGAGATTATATTTCCTAATGAATATTCACCACCCGCAGAGGCCTCCAGTTTAGCGAAATATCCAACACTAGCAATTGACACTTGTTGAGACCCAACTAGGAAAATTTAAATTCTTAAACGTAATATTTGGGCAACTATGTGCCTATGTTATTTTATTCCAAACATAATTTGCAAAATTTTAGAAATAGTATTAGACAAATTAAATACGAAATTTCATACTTCTAAAACATTATATATCGTTTCCTCAAAATAAATTCTAATTCTATATTATCATATTATGATATATAATTATAAGCTAAACATTGATTAAATTTACTCATATGTTATTGCTATTGCCAAAATTCTATTATTTTTTCATTTAAAAATTAGTTTCAACTAAGTATATATCACAAAATTTCAGACGATGTAGGTATAGAGCGTAGGTTAAGAAAATTAGGAAGACATTTCAATTGATAAGAATGCCCAAAGAAATTAATTTCTTTTGGAGATGTTGATGGAAATACCTTTTTCATCAGGTTGAATGATCTATTTAACTTCTTAAATGTAAACTGCTTCACCTAGTACAAGCTCTTTCAGGTAAAAATATATATAAAAGTAAGACTAACTCGGAATTTTTCCTGATCTATGATACAAAAATAAAATCTTCTTTCCTCAAATACCTTACTTCAGAAAAGATATTAATCACTATCTTCTCAGATGATTAAATGTTAATTTCAGGTATGCCTAGAAAATCAGTATAAAAAAAACTTGCTAACATTTCATGAAAATAAATGTTGGGAATAGAGCAGAAATATGTACAAGAGGCACAAGGCATATTCTTGTTAAGGTATGTTTTTCGGATTTTATACGACTATTAGTTACGATTGCATCTACATAATACCCTGCAAGCCACCACAAAGGTGTGTGGCAGGGGGTGATTTCTCAGCAGACATGCACTACACATCATGCATAAAAAAGTAATAGTAATAATATACTAGTCAGAACTTCACTATTTAAAAAAGATATAAATTGCAAAGCAAACATGCAAAAACATTCTGTTAGTAGGGTTAGCTTTAAGTACTCATACCAACATGCAGCTACCAATGCTATCCATTGCTACTCTCCGATTGGACATATTTACCCTTTTCGTATCTATAGTTATACGAGGGAAAAAGGACATTTTGAATCTATCAGTTCGACATTCAATTTCTCTAATTTTATGATTATGGTCCAGTTTGCCATAGTAAGTTGGGGTTTGCAAAATATTTTTAACATCATCACTGAAAATATTGTCTTGGAATTTGTGTAAGAGATTAAGTCTAAATTTCAACCTGCGATCTGACAATGATTACCATTTTAATTCATTTAATAAACTAGTTACGCTAATATAATTATCTTATCGTCCCTTTACAAATCTTGCCGATAAAGTTACATCGTAGCGTTGAAGCAATGTTTCCTCCAGTGTATTAACAGAGGACCACTGCATTCAATTTCTTGTTTACATTTCAATTTTTCAATTCATTTTTAGTGGAAAATGGCTAAAATTAACTTTGTATCGGTGCCGTATGGGATTAAAATGCTCTTCCGAGGAGTTGTATCCGATATTCAGCAGTGGAAGGTGTTTTTTGGTGGTGTCTTGAAGTGAAATGAAATAAATCTCTGATGAAAATCTCAAATGTGGTGCACCTACTTTAAGCCTGGACATTGAGCATTGAACCCGTGGTTACTTTCACTTAGAGTAGGCTAATGTTCGCGGAATATAAATAATACTTAATGAAATCAGGATGTGTGTCGTCAGGAAGCGAATGGATTAAGTAATTAGGGACAATGGGACTTGAGTCTGCTATATAGGTTATAAGGGGGGAAGGGAAAAGAAAGAAGCCATTATTTTAATTTTTTTGGAATAGGAGGTGTTATCTGAAAAAGATTTTATGTTAACAAAGACGCGTTTATAAATGGTTTAAGGCGGAATAATGTACGTTCGGCGTCGCAAACGATCGCAAAAGCTCTCAACGGATTCTAACTCAGGATAGTTTGTAGAATATCGTGATATAAGTAACTTTTTGTAGCTGGATAGTAACTTCCAACCATTTTCCTGCATGAAGACAAAAAATTGGCTGAAAATAGGGTCCGCCGTTATGTTTTATATCTTTGGTAAATATTGAAATAATTCCATGTCAAATAATTAAAGTTAAAGAATAGTTCTACTTGAAGACATCGATTTTCACCCAAAAGTGTTAAATTCCAAGGTTCAGCATCAGCTTGATTTTCTAAATTTTCAGGGAATATTAAAGGAGGCCGATTTTTGCAAAATCGATCAAATTTGACGTCATGTATGTTGGTAATTCGTGATATCTAGATCAAATAGCATGTTAAAGCCAATGCACCAATCGATGGAGAATCGACATGCGAAGTTTCGAAGTCCGGGCTGAAAAAAACCACTTTTGGATTTTGGGCAGTTTTTTCGATGTTCGCCCACTGTGCGTTGTCGCAATCGACCTGCTTTCAGTCCCCACATCTTACAATTAGAAAGACAATGTGTTTAATTCGCACTCCGTCACCTATTTTCTTACCACCATTGCCTGAATGAATAACCTGTGGGTTGATTTGTTTAATGGGGGCCTTTACTCGGAACCGAAATAGCAATTTTGTACAGGAAATCGTTTGATTCAAACGATAAATGAATTTCAGTGAAAAAAATAATCTTCTAACCAGAGACATTCTCTCATAAATCAAAAATTAAAATAAGCAAAAGGTGACGCCCACCGAACAAGCTGCTTTGAGACTTACTACGTCATCCACCTCCCGTCCTTGACTGCTTTTAGGGAAAGGGAGTGGAGGAGGGGATGTTTGCTCGCACAGATCCTGTCGCAACAGCTTCCGTTGGAAGAGTCAGCTGTGTGTCCCCCATTGCGATAAGGCAAAGTAGCTTCGCGGGCTCAGTTGTGATCTACATCTACATCCACGTAATACCCTGCGAGCCACCACGAGGGTGTGTGGCAGGGGGTGAAGGTCACCAAACACGCACTATTGACAAGCAACTACGATATTTAATGGAGACATGCTAGATAATAGCATGCAGCTAGATGGTTAATATCTACGAAAGAAGAAAGAGATTGGTTGTTATTACCTGCATCATGCGCTACAGACAACTCTGACTATATGTCACGTACCTATCCCTTTGCTACGCTGACTATTGTTCTCTCTTATGGTACGCGGGAAAAATGACGTTTTAAATCTATCGGTACGATAATCTCTCTTGTTACTCTTTAATCTTGTTAATCTGATCAAACGTAGCATAATACGCAGGGGTTCTTAATATATACCTAACATCATATGTGAACAAATCTGTTTCGAATTTACTTAAATTGTTTAACCTGAAATTTTAACCTGCATTCTGATCGTAATTCCCATCCTAGACTCCTTTATGAGAACTTTCATGTTGTTAAGCCATGGTTATTTCAAGTTCGTCACGTACGGTAGTACTAATGGAAACTTCAACACCGTAAAAGCTATTTCTCGAAAACTTCATGCAGCCTATTAAAATGAGGAGAATTGGAGAATTAAGACATCTTGTTAGGCATAATGCTGCCAAGTACAACAACATACTGCTTTACGGATTAATTATGGTAATGGAATTGTGTTTCAAGGTGCTCCAACTGCTAAGGTTATACCGCTTAGGTAATGAGCTAGGATTATTATTTTTGTTTACAGCCATTCCGTACGTCTGCATTAGACTCTACGTGCGTAACATTCCAAGTGGCCAATCAGTAATTGTCTAAACTTACATAAGCTTGGAAGTAAAGAAACACATCGTTAGAAGGAGCACCCTTCTTTGTTATAGAGGGAAGGACGATAGCAGCAGCAGAAAGGTCAAGATTAAAAGTATTCGAATGTGGTACTGCAGAATATGGATCGACCGAATGACTAACGAAGAATTCATATGAGGAGTGGAAAAAAAGAGAATTCTGATGAATCCTTGCAAAGAAGACGGGAGAACTTAATTGGACATATCTGGACACATGACGGCCTGATGATTGAAATCCTTGAGGCAGAAGTGATTACCAAGAATGGAAAAGGAATGTCTTGCGTTACAATTGAATAAGTGAAGCAAATTGTTAACGATATCAAAGTAAATAATTATTTCACTATGAAGAGGTCATCTGATTGAAGAATCGAGTTGGGAGCTGCATAAACCCACTCTTTGGATTGTTGACACATGATAAATAAGAATTGAACAGATCCTAAGCCTAATCCTAAGTCCAACTAAACATCTCTATGTCGGAAGCGAACTTCGAACCAGCGATTTTCAGGTTATCAGTCTGAAGACAATACCGCGAATGGATCGGACTCTTCATCATGACGCAATTTTCTGGCGATAAGTATTTTCAGAATTTTTTCTTCGATGTCCTAGAATCGGACCGAGGAAGACATGACATGACGGTGATGCATAAAATAAGAGAAATGATAGTTGTGGCCAGTCAATTATAATCCTGGAATGACGAAATTACGTTTTTTCAAGAGCCGCACATCATCGGTTAGCCGAAAATGTCAGTACTGAGTAAATGGTCGTCGAATCGTAAACGGAGGGTAAGATACCTGTAAAATAGCAGATAAGTATGATAGTTTCCTGGTTCTAATAAAGAAATATACAAATATTCCGGCTATTAAGAAATGTACTAATATTCCGGCTAACATGAATAATGGAAAGAGGGTAAGCGGAACATATTTATTTCGAATTCCGGCAGTTATATATTCTCCACGCCACACCCATGTGTTGAGCAAAGGTAATTCAGAGCTCAGTCCGTCAGATAAGATGTAATGCTTTGATGCTCTTCGCTGATGTGACACTGCTTCTCTTCACTCTTCTTCCTTCCCATTACAATCCCATCGTTAAATTTCTCCTTTCAGTCTGCGGCGTTTTTAAAGTTCAAGGCACAATTGAAACGACTGATGATTATTATTGCAGTAAATAGCTATACATATGAGTGCGGAATGTTCTTTTGACTGAATGATGACGATGATGATCATACATGACCAAAACGTTTCATTAACTGGGAGTTAAAAACAAAGCGTCTATAATGGCAGAGCAAAAAATCACGGAGGGCATTCAGTTGCTCTGTTTTATATTCATTGAAGTGAATGGATAAAGCGGGACGAGATTTGGATTCCTAAATGCGTGAGCTGTGTGATTTCTATGCGTTCCGAATAAGGAACATTTGTAGAGAACCTGAAGCATAAACTTACCTAAGTATCCAAATGTACGTTTACAGATGTTTCAGGAGAACGGTACAAATAATACAGGTTATGGGCCAAAAGGGAAAGGAAAATTGTTAATATCCGTCCAAATATTTTTTAGTCAAATTCTGCACCTTGCATTTAATAAACTGTACTCCCAAAAGAAAAACTTGACATTCGATGAAGTGAAGTTGTTTTTCGTTATTTTAAGTTACTAATGGCATAGACCCCCTTTAAGAATTTTCACATGCATGTAGTTCCTTCCTTGAATTTTTATACTTTACTCCAACTTCCATGTCATTTTTATTACTAGACATTTTCAGCTAAAAATGTTATTACAGTTGAGAAACGACCTCTTTCTCACACGCCTGTTCAAACATTATATTTCCAGAAACATTATTAATGGCTTCAGAGAGAATATCCCGTGGATAATTTTTTCACGTAATGTTTTCGCCGTTAAAGTAAAAAGTTAAATTTACATTAATTTCATTTAAAAGGGTTATGTAAATCAAAATTTCGTAATATTTCTGAGTAGAAATCAATAAGGTGGACTTTTTATTGAGCATCATCTTACTAACTGAGCACTTATTGCTAATCGAAATGAAAATATTAATTCATTCATTGAGTGACATTCCTACTTCCTTCCATGAAGAAGAAAGATCTTATTGAGCTGTGGGTTTAGAGAGCAGTGAGAGTTGAAAAGAAATCTTTAAGATTGATTATGGTGAATAGTGGCTTATTTGAAGGGCAAATCCGCGTTAAAAGTGGCATCCTTTGTGGGCTGTAATGGTGAGTGAAACCTAGATCCAATAAAACATCCTATAAGTTGTATTCGGGGTCAGCAATCCTGAGGTCATGGCGGTTTACTCATTTCCCCGGGAAGCTGAACGCCAGTGTAGTGCTTCTCAGTCCAGGGGGGTTGTGTTTGAAACAGTCGAGATTATTTCGAATAGGTAACCAAGGAGTCACGTGGTATAAACAAGAATGGCTTGCAAATTTGATGTGTTAAATCCGCTGATTACAACCTCATTCATTGTTTACACTTGTGTTTTATCTCATTTGTGGGATCTATAGTCGAGAGAGATGAGAAAAACTCGAGTGAAAACAATTTTTGATAATTTAACGAACGATTCAGAGAAATAAAATTTTCAGCCATTCGTGTTGGTACCACGTGACTCCATGGTTACCTATTCGAGATAATTCCGAAGGTTTCAAACACAACCCCCCTGGACATCTTTTTCCTTTACCAATTTCCAACGAATTCCACACGCTGCTCGCTTATAGTTTGGTGACTCCTAATGGGATCCCTTAACATACTTTTATTGCCAAATGAGATACTGTTTATAAAATAAAAAGACCGGTGTTTTTCCGTTTTTCGATCCGTCAATTAGTTCTCTAGTTATAAGCGGCGAAAAATTGATGTTTTCAACCCTCTCGGAAAAGTGGGCGTGCATGCGACCTCTTACGTCATCCACTTCGTCCAATCATCGGCATTCCTAACAGAGGAGAGAATGTTATAGATTTACTTGCCACAAACATCCCTGAAAAAGTTAATAAAGTTGAAAATGTCGATGGAGTAAGTGACCACGGGTAGTACGCGTAAAAGTTTCCCTCAATACTGAAAAAATTATTAAATTAAAAAGAAAGATTTACCTTTTTAGTAAAGCAGGTGTTAACGGATTAAGGCGTGACTTACAGGTTTCTTTTGAAAAATTCGAGTGCATCAGCAAAAATAGTGATACAGATAATACACGGAAAGAGTTTCTCCAAATTACGCGGTCACTTATCAACAGATGTTGATAAGTGACCGCGTAACACTCTCATAAGTATAAGAGTGAGACTAGGGAACCAAGGTGATACAACGCGGAGGGGAAAAAAAATTTAAAACGCCAACGAGTTAGCCACGCGAAACTAAGAAAATTGATGAGAAATGTAGCTAACATGATCTAAAAAATATTATCGAACATTATAACATTTCTAAAGCAGCCGAAAAAGCAGCCCTTAGAAAAGCGTTTAGTGAATTCCAGAGAAAAGTACTCGGAGGGAAATCCGAAAGCATTTTGGTCAAACGTTAGGGAACTAAAAAGTCAACGGTTAATTCCTTGAAGAACGATAAGGGGAGAAATAGCGACTTCCAGTTTAGATAAGGCTAATTTGTTGAATTATTTTTTTCAGAGCGTTTTTAATCAATCTAAGCGTAGCTTACACGAAACCATACCAGACCGACTTCAGCAACCAATTCCCCCAATCGATATATCTTGTAGCGGAATCGTATCCTTACTCAAAAACCATTAGCCATGTCCTCAGGTCCTGATGAAATTCCAACTCGTGTGTATAAAGAATTAGCTCTCGTAATGGCTCCGTATCTTAAAGTAATATTTAACAAATCCCTCTCAGAACACGCGTTTTCCAAAGACTGGAAGATAGCAAACGTGACCCCAATTTTTAAAAGCGGCGATAGGGAACAGCCATGTAATTATATACCAATATCATTAACGTCATTATCATGTAAAATTATAGAGCATATAATAGTTACATCAATTATGGGACACCTCGATATCCAGATTTTATTGATAACAAACCAGCATGGGTAAATAAAGGGACGGTCTTGTGAAACTTAATTAAGTCTTTTTGTTCATAATATTTTAGTTTCCGGAGAAGGTAACGTACAGGTAGACGCAGCGTTTCTTGACTTTAGAAAAGCGTTTGACAAGGTTCCCCACTGTAAACTACTCTCGAAGTTAGCATCATACGGGATAGACAGTAGTATAGTAGGCTTGATAGAGGACTTCTTACATGAACGCGTTCAAAGGGTGGTATTAGATGGTGTCAGCTCAGGTGAAGTAAAAGTTACATGGGGTGTTCCCCAGGGAAGCGCAATCGGCCCAATTTTATTTCTTCTTTACGTAAATGACTTGAATACAGTAGTTAAAAATAGCAAGCTCCGTCTTCTTTCAGATATGCAGTAGTGTATAAGAAAATTAGAAATGAAGAGCACAGTCAGTCTTTAGCTAAGGATTTAGATGCGATCGATGATTGGTGTGATAGTTGGCAGCTAGAATTAAATTTGAAGAAATGCGCCGTAATGAACTTTTGGAAAACGAATGGCTTTCCCCGGAATAATTATTGCATCAAAGAAAAGAAAATATCTAACGTAGAATCTATTAAATACTTAGGCATCACCATCTCTGAAGACATGTCATGGGGGAAACACATCAGGGAAATAACTAGTGTAGCAAACCGTAGATTATGATCCGTAAAAAGGGTTCTAGGCAAATGCGATGAGAGAGTAAGAGAAAGAAACTATTTTACACTTGTCAGGCCTCATTTAGAATATGCCGCTAGTATATGGGATCCGTACGAGGAAGGTATGATAAAAGAATTAGAGCGTGTGCAAAGGAGAACCGCTAGATTTATTACAGGCCGTTATGACAATTGGAAAAGTGTTACGAGTTTAATAGAAGAACTGGGATGGGAATTACTATCAGAACGCAGGTTAAAATTTAGTTTTAAGCTTTTAAGTAAATTCGAAACAGATTTGTTCACAGATGATGTTAGCTTTTTTTAACAAACGCGGAACCATAAGAGAGAACAATAGGCAGCGGAACAAAGGGATAGGTTGGTGAAATATAGTCAGAGAAGTCTGCAGTGCATGGTGCATGTTATAACAACCAATAATCCTTTTCTTATTTCGTAGATATTAACCATCTAGCTGCATGTAACCGTATTGTCTAGCATGTCTCCATTAAATATCCTTGTTACATATCAAAAGTGCATGTTTGGTGATCTTCACCCCCTGCCACACACATACGTGGTGGCTCGCCGGGTATTACGTAGATGTAGATGAGGGAGTCCAGGTATCACGCTTTCTGACGTCCATATAAAGTTTAGGTGTAATGACACGATCCCCGACTACTCCCTCCTAATGCAAATTAGGATTTTTACCTGATTCACAATTAACTTTAATGATTTACTACTCGATTTCCCTCATGGCATTTGTCCTTAGGCTTTCCTTTACCATCCTAATCCATTCTGCCCCAGGAACGTCGCCTTGCCTTAAGGCTTGAGTGTCTTTACGACTCCTTTCTCCTCATTTTCGTCCTTAATTGTGTTCTCTCTCGGCTCATATTTTTCCTGGAGGTTGAATTATTAATACTTGTTCGCTTCTGAAACCACAAATAGTTCTCTTAGACTTTTTCCAACTGGGGAAAAAATGGAGGGATACCCGGCGTCGGCGTACGTGGAATTTTTCGTCAGGTGTCATCGGTGTAAATTCCCATCCGGCGGATGGAGTGATGCACTCAAAATTAACTCCAAATTGCGCCCAAAGAGGGACCGATATAACAGTGAAGAAGCTCTTCCGTATCCAGGATTGGAACTCGGGACCTATAGATGGGAAAAGATTTTAAGGTCTCTCACCAATCCAGTCCCCGTATTGTTTTGGTATGATTGTACGCTGTAATCTTGGTCGTAGGAGTAACTAAAAAAGCTGTCTAATTCCACAGTAATACTTTTACAATACTCTGGCATCCCTGCAATCCCAGACGCTCGGAATCGGATTCCACGTCACCCACCCTTTGATCGGAGGGCCCGGAGAGAGAGAGACCCGTTTGACCCGTGCCTTTTTATCCCGCCGACGAAGTGCAAGAGCGAGGGGGGTTTCGCAGGCTATGGTGCAGGGGAGACTTACGGAGCCAGCTGTACGCACCGCTCCCCCTCTCCTGGAACCCCTGCCCACCCCTCTCCCGCTTCCGTCTGCCCCTCCCCGCCACAACTCTCCCACTCGATGGGGTTCTCGGGCGCGCGTGCAAGGGGGAAGGCGTGCCAAGGGCGGGAGGCGGGGTGGGTTGTGTTCTTCGTCCACGAGGGGGTGAGTCGATACGCGCAGGAACAGTGCGAAAGGGGAGTGAGTGGGTCGGGGCCGGGAGGGGTTGATTCCTCCCCATCTCCTCCCCCACACTCCTTTCCCCCTCACCCCCTGCTGCTTTTATGTATTCCACGTGGTGTGGTGGGAGCAAGTTCGATGCCACGGTCACCCCGAGTTTTGGGGGCCACGAGGGTGGGTTTCGATGGGGGGTGGTGGACTGGGTAGGAATCGGCCATTTCTCGGCTTGGATCGACTTTGTGCGGCTGATGTACTGCTGCGAGTGTTTTAGTCTTATTTCTCGGCCCAGTGCGGTCTTGCGAGGTTGGGGGTCAGGCACGCTTTGAAAGAAAATGAACACCTCGGTCATATCGGTGATGTGGTTTGGTTTGGTTGATTGGTACTGTTTGTGCATGAGTGTCCAACATGGGGAATGCACGCTTATAGTGAAATATAGTTTCAATATTGATGTAGACGAAGAGAATCATGATTGAAATTACCGTCGCAGCTGATATTGTTTGCTTTGGCGGTAGAATTTGTGTTTGTTATTGTAGAATAATTATGTATATTTTCATGTCTTCCCTGCTGGTCACAGATGTTTTACCACTAATTACGTATAGGATGCCTAGTTAGTCAATTTCAACGGGTCTGCCCATAATTTGATTTTGTGTCGTACCGGATTTTTAATACAGTTCCCTCTACCGTGTTTATAAGAATTTCTTGCTCTATTTTTCATTAGCTATCTCTCAAGAGAGTAGCTAAATTCAAGAGGCTATGCGCAATCATGGACTCATCTTTATTGGCGACGTTTGACATACTCTTCTGCAGGCATCCTCAGGCCAGGCTGAAGTAGGTTTAGGGGAAGGACCCCTCCGAGTGGTCCTTCGCTGCCGAGCAGCTTTGTTTCAATGGGCGCGTAATTTTTTAAGCTTTTGCCCTATGCCCTATGTTTAGACCTCCCAAGCCGTATTATGGAAAGAAGGTTTTTCTCTTTAGTCCATTTTTCTCCACGCTTTACGGTCTTTTGGATACATATCACGTGGATCTCCTCATGGTATTTTCAGATTTAGGACCGTACGTTCTGTATTGTTTCGTAAATTCTCCAAATATTTTTATCTCTTTTCCCTATCACTTTCGTAATCGGATTTATTTTCGCGATATTATATTCATCTTCTATTCTGGTTTTCCAGTGTTTTTACAAATTTCCCTGAAACATTTTCTTTCATATATTTCCGGTTTTTCCCTGGTGCCCTTATTCTTTAGACCGGCCCAAGCTGGTGCTGCAAAGACTGTAACGGGCCTCATGCACGTTTCGTATAATAATCTCTTTGACCTCTTTTGAAATTGGTGTGTGATTCAAAATTGGCAATTGCATAGCTTTTATGCCCACAGTTTTGGATATGTCTTTGTCGGTGTTTTCTTACATGATTGGTTCTTCTTTCATCCAAAGGCAAATAATATGTCGGTCTTTCGCTTTTTATGTAGTAAATACTATAGCCTGAGTCTTATTTGAGTTCATGGTAAGCCTTCATATTCTAACCATTTTGCTGATTCGTTGAGTGCATCCTGGGTATAATCCCTGGCTGGCTGTGGGCTAATGTTGCCACGTCGTCCGCATGAAATGCACTGCTTGTTAGCAAACAGGTTTTGTTCCTGGGAAAATCGGCAGTATATAGGTTGAAGAGTATCGATGCATCCTGCAGTACCCTCTTTCCATTTTCTTTCACATTTTCTCATATTTCCACTCCACAGAGAAAGTACTCTCTCTAGGAGTATTCCATCTGCCTTGTTTGTGGAGCAGTCCATCGTTTCGGACTTTGCTTTTAGCTCTATATGCGTCTAGGTTTACTACTATTGTCACTTTCTTTTTGTTTACGTAAAGTGAGTTTAAGTCCAGCTCCCTATGAGCTGAAGGGTTGTTTTAAGTAAGCAAGGAGCCTCTCCGTTATTTCCGATAAATCTCCGATCAATGAGATGGGTATAAATTTCCCTGGTTTGTGGCTAGTCTCTCTTTTTCTCGGAATACATACGAATTTGGTACTCTTTCAAAATTGAATAGAATTGCTAAGCCTAAAAGTCAGAAGTAGAGATTTTTTAAAATGCGCCTATTCATCCCTGGCCTCCGATTAGTGAGCTGAGTCCGTACGTTTTCTTTCATTCTGCACAGTGTATCTCTCTGGGTTTGTCCTGCTAAGGACTTCCCTCAGCTGTACAAGGCCTAGTACGCGCCCTTGTAGTTCAAAGACGGGAGGGAATACATTTGTCTGATGAGAAGACTATTTCATTTTCGTATCCAAATATAAATTGTTAAATCATAACATCCAAACTAGATTGAGCACCCTAAATGATGATGTGATGATGAGAGCACGGGTTATTTTCTCTGTAGCTCTACTGATTGAATGGATAATGTGACTGGGTCTAGATTTTCGGGTGTTTTACTCTTTTTGGCCATTGAAAAGGTCCTTTTCCCGAACATGGGTTTTGTATATCCACTAATCTCAAAGGCAGCAACTAGGTATTTATCCTCCTCAGGCTGCGATTCTATCTCGTAGATAGATCGAACCCGGTGTAGGAGGCTGATTATCACAGAACTCATCTGTTGCGGTTGTAAATGAGAATATGCGTGAAGGTTTAGTTTGGTGTGGGACGATTTCCGGGTAACAGAGTGTCTTAGGGATCCATCTTCACATCAAAGACGTTAAGAAAAGGGATTTGGCTGTTGATTTCCTTCTATATTATGACTTTTATGGAGGTGTAGTGGAGGTTGAGGCATTGAAGAAAGCTAGCTAGTTTTTCTTCCATTTGCGGGTTTACGACAAACGCATTTGGTGACGTGATTATCCCTCAATAATTTCGAGCAATTCCTTCAATTAGTGAGTGAGCAATTTACACTTCAGAAATAATGTCTCTACTTTCATAACTTTGGAAATTAATTTTATCTCAATGAGTTAACTTCCTTTAATTTAAGATTTTATTAGAATGGGCTCTTGAGAATTTTTTAGAACAAACTTTAAGTTTATACCAATATTTTTTGTTAGTTGATTTCCTGTAGTTTTATACTGAAATTCATTGATGTTTGGGCATCGTTTCACACGTTCCCAAGATGGTATGGACTGCCGCTTGTACTAGAATGTGATACAATACTGTTTGCCATGATCTTTCTTTCGGAGCCTTCTTTGTGTTTCAATTAGGCTACAATTTTCTGATAACTCTCCATATTTTATCAGAATGCGTGAAATGACTCGTAAAATCGTAAAATGAATTAATTGATGCTTATGAGTTGAATTTCACACCTGAAAATTTAGTTTTGTCTCCATTGCCGCTAAGGAATACTTTGTATACATCAAGAGAACTTAAATGGAATTCGAGGACACTGTGTGAAAAAAAGATATTATGAAAAAAATTAATTTTTTCTATTTCACGCTAATTTTCAATTGACCCTGGTTAGTTTCAACATTTCAAGCATCGATATTTATCGAGGGAAGAATGACGCGAGGCTACAAAGAGTAACGTAAAGGCGTTGGAACAGGTTGGGACTATTTAAAATTAGAAATATAAGAGTTAATTTCTTTACACATGGCCGTGTGAAGTTAGGAAAAAAACACTTGTTTCGTATTTTATGTGAGTAGATTATAACCAGACTCTCAAATAATATGTGAGTACATTAAAACTGTTAGTATTCAGAGATATTTTTCGATTAAACAAATCATTGAGTTCTGTATGCGATGTTATTAATAAACTCATTATTATAAGAAGCCAGATTTTATTTCTGTTAGCTTCAAATAGTTTTCTCTATACATACAGTCCCCTAACGTCTTACGATTTCTAGCCTCATCTTCATTTATAATTTTATTATAAGCTCCGACTTCTATAAGCTCCGGATTTTCCGAGGTCTACCTCGTCGCCTTTTCCCTTTGGGTGTCAATCTAAAAATCTGTTAAGGGAGTCCTTCCTCGGTCATTCTCGGAAAATTCCTCTAGCCAGCTTAACTACTTTGTCATTACGATAAAAAGTTTTTACTTGTTAGAAAATTTCACCATTTCATTTTCATTATTATTTTTTAAAATTTCCTATTATTCTGGTGCTATTTTTATAATACTGCGTGCGACAGAGAGTATGGTTAAAAAAGTAGCCTTTCAGTTGCATATAGCAAGTAAGATAATTTTATGGCTCCTTGAATAATGCAGCATTTCAGTTAAATATGACAGCAGCAAAGTATGACTGTCAATGATTAAATTATTAAAGTATTTTCTTTGTTATGCGAACTTAAATTAAGAGGAAACAGTTTCATAGTAATAAATTGAATTGTCCAAAAATTATCGTCTCTCGGATATGTAAACATTTTCTATTACTGTGGTCAAACGTAAATAAAAATAATTAGAAAACGAAAACTAAAATCCAATTATTGAGGACTAAAAAAAAAAGGTTTATAAACTCAGGCCTGAATGGGCAGATATCCTTTCTATAAAATAATAAAATTGCAAAAATTGCCATTTAGAAATGGTACCTGCCCGAAATTTGATTTCCCTCACGTTATCTTAGATAAATAGTGGTGAGATATCTACTTCTACGAGACTAGTATCTATCGTACAGTATCATACACTCCGAATAACACTCTCTAGTGAAATCATTCTGTTTCTAGTTTTAGTTTGCATATGTCTTTTCATTTTTTCATTTTTATGTATTTTTCCTAGGCTTGAAAGTCTATATCTCACTTTAACTATACATATTTTTCATCTTTTTTTTAATTCTCTCATGTTTTATTAAGGACGCTCATAAATATGTGGGAGAAGAGAGAAAGACAAAAGAAAGTGGGTCATTGAAATCAGAAGGCACGAAATGAATGAAGGGCATGGTGAGTGGCAAAGAAATACTGGAGAGGACAATAAAGGGTAGAATGATGAATAGCAATAAAGCAAAACTTTGTAATTCCAGTCATAAAAAGGTGCCCTAGGTTTCACGGTGGTTCATCAGGTCCCATATATGTGGAATTACAAAGTTTTGTTTTATTGCTATTCATCATGCATCGATTCCACCATGATACGCCGCAGACCATTAATTAATAATAATTAAAATCTCTCCGGGGAGAATGTTAGGATAACGCGGAGGCAAGAGTGAAAGTATAGTGCATGTTAAGTCTCTATGTTATTTTGTACGGTATGAAGACAATCAGATTGTATAAAAATTTAAAGAGGAATTTGTGTGATGCATAAATCTCGAGTTTGATGGGAAGGTAGGTTAGATACGAACTACATGTTTGGAAAATAGCAAACATAGAGAACCCTCCAATTTAATTATGCTCGTATAGTAACTTTTGATGCTAAGAATGGAATTGAATAAGAAACGTCGCTATTTACCTACATACATTTCACAAACACACACTTTATTGGCTTCGACCATAGTTTCGACAATTTACATGTAGCTAATGACATGTAAATTATCGAAATCATGGTCGAAGCCAATAAAGTGTGTGTGGAATGTACACAATGACGTTTCTTTTCCAATCTCGTGGTTTCACAAAGTTAAGCCTGAAATGTTAAACCGTGCTAAGAATGTTATTTTACGGTTTGATGCAGTTTGAGCTCATGAGAGTTTAATTATATTTAAGCCACCCTGTACATTTGTAGCGCAGTGCGAGGGAAAATTTTGCCGATATTCTAAAGTTGGGACAGGGCTGCCGGAGATCCAACCCTTGATTGGAGAACACCTGGGATGAGAGCGGAATCCCTTGGAAGGCGGAGGGCGAACCCGACCCGTGGATTTCCCCCTTTCGTTTCCCACGTTCCCTTCGGCCCAGCGCCCAGGCGTACTACTCACGCCGTATCGTCAAAGGGGGAAAGGGCGGGGAATGCATTCGAATGGGGTGAGACTGTAGAGGGAGCGGAGGAAGAGGGGGGGGAGGGAGAACGCAACACCCTGGGGGGTGAAAGCGGGGGTGCCAACGGGGGTAGAGGCCTCGTGTGGAGAGGGGTGGAAGGGTCGGCGAGGGCGCAGACGGCGGCGGCGGCGGCGCTGTGGAGTAGGGGAGGCTTTTGCCGAGTGGAGGAGGAACGGGGTGTGCGGGAGGAGAAGGAGGAAGGCTCGTCCGCCGCGAGGAGGGAGTTTCGGCGCCGGTCGCCATTTCGGTGCAGAAGCGCGTCGGTCGCCGTCAGGGGAGGGTCGGGATATTCCAGCACCGCCACCCCTGAGTCAACCCGAGTGGTGGGAAGTGGTGGTTCTCTCTCTCTCTCGACCTCGCCTCCTCTCGATTCGCGCGCGCGCGCCGCCCGAGAGGCCGCTGTGAAATTCCGCCTCGCAATCTCGCTCCCGATTCTATCTCTCGACGAACGCCCATTTTCCTTTCCTCTCTTCCCTCCCCTCCCCGTACTTTTCCCCCTCATCCCAATCCATCCCCGAGGATTCCCTCATTCTCCTCCTCCGCCAATGAAACTTCCCTCGAAGTTCCCTTCGTCGAACTCCCTGCCAGATAAGCCCGTTCGTCTCGCCGGGGGAGAAACACCAGCGTGAAATACCCCGCGCACTTTTCACTTTCCAACTGTTCGTGTCTTCTCGCGACGTTCCGCGAAGGTTATAAGCATAAATAATTGTTGTATGTGTGTTGGGAGATACTTTACCTCTTGTCCCTGCTACTTGGAGTCCTGCGACGGTGACACCAAACTAACTTTTACCCTCCTCGTATCGGGAGTTTGAGGCCCGCCCATATATTCCTTCACCGCACGCCTTTACAGTTTTTTTCTCTCGACGCTCCACGTGTAGGTGCCCAGCGAGTGTTCGCCGGAAAAAGGGGGTGTGGCCCAACGAATTTTTGGGTCCCCGAGTCCTTGGGAGGAGCAGACACCTGGGGAAGACCACCTTTACGGCCAATCCCTCCAGAGAAACAACCGGCGGAAGGAAAATAAGCAAAAAGTCTCCTGCACCTGAGGATTTCTCCATGGCGACCATCCGATGAAGTGCCCTCCCCGGTATTCGCGGTGTTCGAGCGGAAGACTGTCACTCCCTGCCGTCGCCTCGCCCGAGTTTTGAGTGGAGAGTGCCCGAAGGCATATTTTCTGCGGGAAGTAGGTGCGGGGAGGGCTCTCAGACCCCGACCTCCCGAGAGTTAAGAGACTTGGGTCTCGCGGAGGGACTTGATAGCCGCGCTGCTGCCCCAGCTGGTTTCTTCGCCGGAAGAGAGAAGAGGAGTTTCGGACGACGGAGGACTTATTTGCTTCGGAAGGCTGCCTTCGGTGGAGGACCGGAGGTGAGTCGCTCTTTTGTTTTTTGTTGCCTCCACTTATCCTTCCCCATTGTTTCCGCCTCGACGATCTCATGTTTGTCGTGCGCCCGAGGGGACGGAGCCTCCAGGAGGGGGCAGTGGTTGAGTCCCTCAAAAATGTTTCAGTGTCGTTCCAATTGCATGTCAGACTCTGTTGTTTCTTCTCACACTCAAGCTCTTTGCCACTTTCCTCATTTTCATATTTATCTTCTTTCACATTTCTCGGAACGTTGCTGTCAATCAGAAAGTAGCTATAGTATTTTTTCTTCGGGATTATCTGAATTAGATCATGTATCCCAGTTGTATTGCAAGGATGTTAAAACTTCATATTTTTGTGACTTTTTCATTACTTTTTTAATTTTTCAATCAGCTACGGAGGATTAATGGAACAAAATAACAATTTGGTGAACATTACAAACATTAAATTACATTAAATCCATAAACCCGCGTGTCAAAACGGGTATCTAGGTTATATTTTATCTATCGGCGAGCCTTGTGCCCTAAAGCCAAATATTGAAATTGCATTAATAATTTCGTTTATGTGAGCACAATAATTTTTAAATTAATAAATAATTAATAGTTAACATTATAGTCAGGTCTAGTCTTTTCAGTTTCTTTCTTATATTATCATTCTGTCGTTAGATGTGGATGATATACCAAAAAATAAAATTATTTCAGCGGTTAAGTGAACCACTGTTGTAGTTTTCATTACGGCATTTGCACTAATAAAACATAAAAACTTAATAGTTAAAGCTCGCTGTAAATACCTATTTGCTGCTGGATGTTTAACTAAGCTATCGAAGAACCGTCAAATTACCCCCAGGGAGGAATTTTACTTACACCTACCCTAGTCGTTGCCGTTCAAGGTTCTACATATTTTTTCGAATAATTTCTTTGATAGAATAAAAATATTCGAGGCCTTATGGAAAAAAATATCAGAAAGGTCCTTTAGATCCCTACATTTCTGCTTTCAAATTAATGGTGATAATAACACGATTAAAATCTTTCGCGTTTTTTGTGCAACTAAGTTCTGGGAATTTGCGCGACTTTCCTTTTGCCTTTTCATTGTTAGCGATAAAAAATGGAGATAACACATTCCATTTCTCTTTAAATATCTTGAAAATACTTAACTAATTGGATCTTTGACGGCTGAATGTTATGCAAAAAAATAATTAGTGAATTAAGGAGACCATACGACAGAGTGTTGAGGTTTGGCGCAGATCTTTGGAAGTGAGTGTAGAAAGGATTTCAAGATTTTAAACCGACTTAAGTGTCTCTGATATGATTTTTTGCCTGGGATTTGTATTGCAACACTTATGAAATAAAAGAAGTCTGGAGACGGACGCCTTAAGAATATATAAGCCGCTTAGAAATTTCTTGGAGAACTTTTCGACGAAACGAATTCATGTTTAATTCCCGTGGGATTCAACTAAATCTTTGATGACTGGAAAGAGGACTTAATCATTTCTTAAATTTGAATTTGTAGAATATCTTCCTGTTGCTACGTCCTTGTTATTTATTATCGGTGTAGTAGTAGATTTATGATATTGGAGCGCCAACTGAGAAGAACATTGAGTTTTAGTCTTAGTTTGCTTTTTGGATATTGAGTAGCTTTAGACAATCATTTTTAATAGTATCATTCATTCAGTAGTAATAATATTCATATTAATTCAAATTCAATAGTATTATTCATTTACCTTTTTCTGTGCAAATATCATGCGTGAAATGAATTTAACTAACATTAATCTACATTTCCAAATCAGTACTCATAGTATTAGTTGTATACATTTGTTGCTCTGCATCTCAGTATTTGTATTCTAAAGAGTGGCATTTTTCATTGACATTATCCTCCTTCATACCCTTTTTGCTACCATTTTCATTTAATTTAGTGTATTTATTTGACTCGTAGCGAAAATAAATAGAGAGGCATGCAATATTTTAGCTTATTATATCCGTGAACATTACAATGGTGATTATGAGTTTTCTTCACCAGTTAATTCTCATTTCACTCTGCATCAGACATGGCTGGAACTATTAAAGTGCCCTAAAAATAAACCATTTTTGCGCTTTACGCACAAAATGAAGTTTTATAGAATTAGTAACACAGCAGAATATCCAAACGGCAACGTAGCTGCAAATTACAGATTTTACCCTGACGACGGAAACCATGAAATCAAAATTAATTCCACCAACCACCTTTTTGTACTTCCCCTTTTCTTTTCAACCTTCTTTTCAACCTTTTTTTCAGCGATTCATATCGAATGCATCTGCCGGATCAAACATGAGAAAGAATTTTGATTTTCAGTAATCTCTTGGCGCAATTCTTTTAAAGGTGTAATATTATATAGGTAATTTGGCTATTGGATGATATCCGTTTAACTGAGGCAGTCTTATCCACTCTAATTAGCCATCATTATAATGCTCTGATTTTGCTACAGGTTGTAATCATATAGTTCATTTACTTCCAGACTGATATTTTCCATTATTTCTTGTCTCTCAACTTTCATTATCATTTTCCGAAATAGTTTTATTTTTTATAGATGGAGGAATATGATGTATGGTGTAGATAATTGGACCTAAACCATAAAATAAGAGGAGTGAATTAAAAGATCCTTTTGCTCGTCATATTTTTATCTCAAACTTCCCTTGGAGTCTTCTCACCAATATTTATCCTCTAAGTGCGATAAAAATCTCTTGGACTGGGTCCAGACCACTCAACAAACTCGTGGCCGAGGTAAAAACTATAAAGAACATCCAACTGTTAATCAAGCTGCTATCCTGGTTAATTAAGGACATCGATATCTTAGTTGCTCGGTAAAAATAAATCTTATTCTATCGGTTCTTCCCTGCAAACGGGCTTTTGGGACACTTATTCCATTACTCCTTCATTTTTTAGAAATTATTGTCACATATTATGCAATAATAGTTCTTTAACAAAAGGCTATATTATTCCGAAGGAACTTTTTCCTGAAAAAGTGTGGTTATTTTGAGGAATAAGTTTACTTGAGAGGACGATTTGAGAACTAGATGTGACCGAATGTACCAGGCGGATTTGTTTCCGGGATAGTTAACATTCTGATGATTAGAATCCATTAATTTTACGAGTCGGTATCTCGTTTCCTTTCAACTAAGATTGCAGGTTATTTTAATTAATGGTCCACATGACGTGCACTTCAAAGCAGACTTAGCATCTGAAAAAGCGAGCGAGAATTGAAGTGGATTGTTGAGGCCGAGATTTTGTGGAATTCCAACTTGAATGAAGAAACACATGAAAAAATCTTACAACCCAAGTTTTTTCAATTCGTTTAATATATATTTTTTTTGAATGAGTGAGAATTATTCAAAAATCTCTAAGCTGCGTCGAAGATTTATCCATCCCTTGATTCTCCTCCTGCTCTAAGACGAAATGTTATCTCCTCGGCATTTCTCCTTTCCCCTCAGCGCGTGAATAAACAAAATATAAATCGACATATATTTTATTCGAGCCTACAAAGAACTCCCAGGACATATTTGGCGTATAATAATCTGCGGATAAATTTCTTAGCCATTTTCATTCCTGTAGAAAGATTTTTTGAGTCTATTCTTGTCACTAGACTATTGAAAACACATACTATTTTAGTAAAAAAATGGCTTGCAAATGACGTTATAGACGAAGGAATAGACCGCTTCATAGAAACCACCTCTACGTAATGGAAGTGCATTGCAGTATTCACTTGAGCTAAAGTGGCGACGGAAGTGAGTGTTGCTTCTGTTAGATACGCCAAAGGTTAGGAGCAGCATCAATGGCTTTCTTCAGGTTTTCCACGGTGAGACGGCTGAGCAGCAGCGAAATACCCCATTGGGAGTGTCATTTAGGGAATATTATCATGCCAAAACATAATTCATAAAACCAACCGGGACGCACCTCAACTATATATCCCGTGCATAAGCAAACATGGAAAGTCTAAATTTGATAATGAAACTGAATAACAATGGGACTCAACCCACGTGAGCTGTGAAGGGCCTAAGAGCAAGATCTCAGCTGTCTTCATAGTAGGTACGAAATCCCTGCACGACAAAGGAAACAGAATTAGAAAAAAACAAAGGAACTGCGGAGGAGAAGTAGGGGAAAAATAAAAAGGTCATATGAGCTCCTAAAAATAGGTCGGAAAATTCGAATGAGGTTGAAGTTTAGGGAGTAGAGGAATGCTGGAGAGAAACTTGGTGTCGTCACTAGCCTGCTCTTAACGTAAAACGCCAAGGAATCCACGGTTTAGCGTCCCATCCGATGGCTGAACTTAAAAGTGCTCTCCTCACAGCACTCTGGTTAGGATGAAAATGCCAATTTTAAAATTACCATATTATTCGACCTTTGGTGGACTTCCTTCCCGAGGGACCCATTAGAGCCAATTTGGGTTCATCATTAATCTACACGGGGACACAAACTTTGGGAAGAGTTCACACAACGCCAATGAAACATTTAAGCTACTTCCAGGACTCGGACCCCGGGCCCTCGGAATGGGAAGCAAGTATGTACTTAAACTTTCACAACAACCCGATCCTCAATTCAGTTCAGTGCGTTGTTTAGCTAGAAAAAAAAGAATAGAGACGTTGGTCATGATTTGTCAAGCTTATTCTAGGTATGATATAAATTAAGCGATAATGGATTTTAATGTGGTAGTACAGACGGAAGGAAAGAATTACGGAAAATAAATCAGATAACACTGAAGGCGTCACTTTGTGGAAATTTGTAATATTCATGGTAACGAATAAAATAATAAAACTTTTAGTCAATTCCACACTGTTTATATATCCGACCTAGGTTTCAACAAATATTTGTCATTCTCAAGGTATTCTAAGGTACCTTGAGAATGACAAATATTTGTTGAAACCTAGGTCGGATATATAAAAACAGTGTGGAATTGACTAAAAGTTTTATTATTTTATTCGTTACCATGAATACGGAAAATAATAATGAACATGGAGCAACGAGCACATATGCATTTTATATTGAGATCAAGGCATATCAAGATGATGAACTTGGTATCCCAGAGTACATAAGTATTGAGAAGAACTTGCAATGAGAAATTAACGAGTACACATAAAAAATACAACTTACATATATGGTGGGGAATATTGGATATATGCTGGGAATAGATGAAAATTGATAAGGGTGGCGAGGAATGAAATTATTAAGGGAAATTGCTTTAGCAATCAAAAGCACTGCTTCAACATCCGAGTCGTTTGCATCCATGGAAAAGTTCGGAAAACACACTGAAATATCAATTTGGAAAAATCATTAATGAACCCATAAATAGGGATTGTGTAAGAAACTCACTTCCGAATGCCAATGCAGACTCCGATCGTGATTTGTGGTACTGAGATGGGACGTAATGGGTTTCTCATGAAAGGGAAGAAATTGAGGCATAACAAATTGCAAAAACGAACTTTAATTTGGGGAAAAAAGCTGAGAATACCATGTTTGCAAGACTTTGAATAGAGTCAAGGTGATAGGAACGGCGGAGGAAAGAGGAAAAAGGTGAAAAAATTTAAGGAGCCATTCTTCACAAAAGAGAATATTCGGAAGATGAAGTAAATATGATGTATGATGTAATAATATTAGTAAGATCCTATAAAACCTTTTTTTTTAGATTATAACTAATGGTTTCAGGCTTGACTTTATGAAATGTATCTATTGCGGGTAGAATGAATACTCTGTAATTAAAAAATTATAAAGGAGGACAATGATAGTTATCAAAAAAATATCAATAAATTATGTTGAGAGATTGGTGACATTTATTGGAATAACGTGAGCATATTTACACTTAAGAAAAAGTGGAGAAAATCTACTGCAGAAAAAAACACAAAAAATGGAGTGTGGAAAGCGTACAAAAAACCTGGGAAATGATGTCAATACTGATTTATTTACAATAATGTGGGTATAATTGGAAGATAATTGTGGAAGTTAGAAGTTAGAGGAAGGAGAGGTTTTATGGAAAACAGTCCTTTGATAAAATTATTTTGGACGGGAATGCTGCGATTAGAGCATTGAAATAACTAAGGATCGGCTGCTCGTGTTGACTGATAGCTTACACTACGATTTTAATTTTTTCCGTTCCGAACCATGTGCACTTTATATCGCCGTAATTTGTAATCTATGCATCTCCGTTAGAACTGAGAATACCTTTTACTGGTCCTTGGCTGCAAAATTTTATTTTTTAACATACTAGATATGTACGAGTATAAGGCTGGAATTCAATAGATTACTTGATCGATTTCCAGGTTCCCATGCTTATATTGCGTTTATCAAGCGATACATTTATGGGTTCAATTATTTTTTAAATAACTAAAATTGCAGCTCAATCAATATTTATCAAACTTCTGCAATTTGTGAGTTAGTCTGTATTGTTTTCTAGCCTAGAAACCATGTACTCGTGTAACTAAATCCACTATAGAGGTTTTTCTGCCGCAATAGTGGACCAATGCATTGGAATCGGATTCGGTGCTCTGCATCTTTTCTCTGCTTCTAATAATGATCCTGTGATCGTTGATTTTCTCAAATTTTCAAAAATACCACCACAGAGTTCATCCCTACGGTTAATGTGGTGGATGAGACTAGGGCTCAGAAAATAAGATACTCAAAGTCGTGCTGAAATTCATTAATTGGTTCAGTGGCATCAGTATTTTTCTGGATGCCATATGAAGTTTCCCAGTTTGATGTGGTGTCCATGAAATTCCATAGTTTGGGTTTAGCTATGCGTGTCCAGACACTTGTCCCAGAATTGGACCCTGAAACCCCGGTCGTTTGACCAAACTCTACCGTAGTGAATCTTACCTACATATTCACATCCTAATTAATCACATTTCCTTTATTTAGGTTGGGATGTGATGGGGAGAAGACGGAGGCGAGTGTTGTCGTTTACCTAGCGTAATACACCTTTCTCTTCACTGGTTGCTTATGGACATTTACCATTTATCCAACTCCCCCTTGAATTCAATGCTAACCACGGACTTATTGGGGGGTGGGTGTTGGTGTTAGTTCATTCGTACCTCCTGTATAGATCGATGTCGGCGAGTATGGTGATATTATTTGGCCATCTGAGAAGTGCGCGGAAATAATGTGGGCCCTTCCCAACGCCGCATGTGCCAAACCCAACCTCACCCCTCCTTATATTAGTTCCTTGCAATCCAGCCACTCCATCTGTTCGTACCATCCAGCCGCTCTTCAACTTGACCTGGAGTGGAAACTGGGTTGACAATCCCAATCGGACCGGCATACATTGGATCGGGTTATCCGTTTTTTTTCTAGCTGCCAATTAGTCTTTGAAGGATTTTCCTTCATAGGAAAGGTTTGGAGAGGAGAACGGACGAACTCTCTAAAATTTTTCTCGAAAGGTTACCAAATAATTCAACCTTTCACGAGCATACTTTCTTTTTTCATAGACTAAAGTTCTTGACAAATATGATGCCATTCATTTCGTGAATTAATTACCGTTAAAGTGTTCCTACAACCTGTTGCAAGTCATGTGTATCTTCTTGTTAAGTTTTACTAGTAATTCCACAGGGCTGTTTAATTATAATTCTAGATAGCTTATTATTTCTAGATTAGATAATCAATTTCTGGATAGTGCATTGGTAGTATGCCTTTGTAGCATTTTTTGTTGTGTCATTAATGGTTGATGGCGATAGAGTTTCAATATCCTCGACCGTAACAGAAAAATTAGTCGCGCACCAAATGATGGAAAATGACTCTTTGAGAGGCTACAATACGTTCCTTTTCCTGTGTACTTAAAAATTAATTTTAAAATTGATTAGAAAGAGAGCAAAAAGGTTTGAAAACGCGAACTAGAAACAGAAACTAATAGAATTCTTGGCAGTTGAGTGTAGATTTTGGAAATATAATGGCTACGAAGAAAGACGTTCCTCTTCTGAAATAATAGATTATGAATTCTTCCACACATACATATACATTCCTAACTGGTTTTACGCTGCCCATTCATTTAATCTTTGTACATGTTCATAACATTTGCATTTTGATATGTTGTGGCTGAAATATATCATATGTATGTACATCAGCAAAATTCTTTGGGTGTGACGCGTTAGTTTTCGGCTCTTCGTATTGTGATGGTGAGTTACGTACGGGAACTCGATTTTCATGCCTTACCTTGTGAATATCTCAAAATTATACTGGAACTCATTCCTTTTGGTGTTTACGTTAGCATTCTTCAGTGGTAGAAACGCTGCAACAAAAAGAGCCACAATTAGATTGTGACTTAATTGCTTGGAGATAATTAAAATATTAATTCCACCCGAAACCTATAAAAAATCACTGCATCTTACTTAACCAGGTGGAAGTTGTCGATATTCGTTATTGAAATTATAGACTTGGTAATCTTCCACAGGTTTCTTTGGCAGCGCGACGCTTTCATCACTCAGAATCATTTCAGAAGAGGAACGTCTTTCTTCGTTGACATTATATTGCCAAAATCTACATTGAATTGCCAAGAATTCTATTAGTTTCCGTTCCTAGTCGTTCGAGTTTTCAAACCTTTTTGCTCTCCTTTAATGGTTACTTTACTGGTACTTTAATGGTAACTTTAGTCTTTTTTTGCCCTATGAAACACTTTTGATTGAAAGGTTTGATAAATTAATGTCGTTGCAAACGTTAAATGAAGCTAGTAATTTTTCTGAATCTCGTTTGGTCTTGTATGTGGAATAATTTTCAACCTTCTCGTATTGATGCTACCTGCTTCTGTTGCCAATAATGCCCCGATTTCGGTCTAACAGCGTAGGAGAGCGTTTATTCGAAGATAATTATCTCGAAGGATACTTATACGCCGCGGAAGACGCAAATACGCTCGCCGGATTTTACCTAACGATTTGCCTAATTTTTGGGTCACTTAGAACTCGTCGAGGATAGGGACATCAGGGAAAGAAAGCTGTCTTCCCTCCCTTCTCCTCGACTAATACTGCTCTCTTTATATGATGAGTTTTCTTGGTCGTCCTTGGACCGTTCTTCTCAACTCTCCTCTGATCTTTTTCATTAAGGCACTGCGCGGCGAATGCGGGCCGCCATCCCACTCTTTTTCACTGCCACTAGATTTCGTCTTCGAAGAGGGGGAAGGAGGGATAGGGAGAAGGAAGCTGTTTGCGGAAACCTTCCAGCAGCTCTTCCGCCTCACTTGCCCTTATTAAGAAATAGATTCCGAATCCTTTCGAATGTGCTCTATCCAAGTTCAGCGTGAGAGATGGCATTCCCACGCTCTAGTTTATTATCTCGGTCGTCTCGAAGTTTATTTCGCATATACGGGCTGGTTTTCCAGTACCATCTGCAGGACCGCCCCTAGAGCTAACGAGACCCGGTTCAACTATGGTTTTCGAGCCCGGAAAAATACAGAAATCAGTTCTTATTACAGTTTTTTTTTCAATATTTAAAAAAATATTTTTTTTCATAATTTGTACTTCAAAACTTTACTTTCATTTTAGCATAAGCGGTTATCCTGTATTGGTAAAAATGTTAGCAGTAATGATTCATGGAGGAAGCTATTTGTTTGGTTGGGTATTCAGATATTTAAAGAATCAAAATGTTCGTTTATTCAAACATCTTTCGGCAGGCTTTATTTCTTTGACAGGAATGTTCTCTCCCTATCGAATCGTCTTGGGAGATATTTATGTCTCTCGATTCTCTGAGTTTTGTAGAATAAGCAGCATCTATTAAATGTTACTTCTTACTACTCATTTTTCATTTAGTCTAATGGCTTGGAGTACTTGTGTTGGTCATTCCGTCCGACTAGGCATTAAATTTTTATTCGCTGTAGAGAGTATAAAATTCACTTGAAATTGTCTATTGACACATAAACTTTCCTATTCTACCCCAAGCTGCATTAGAACTGTGTCTTTCCAATGCGTGAGTACCCATTACGTGTCTCAATTATTTCTTACTGTAAGACGCGACCATCATAATGGCCGACAAGCACGTTACCCTTCCGCCTGCAGGTCCAAAAATTAGTCCATTCTTAGGAAAACCTCAAAACCTTTCCATATTTCACATGCCCTCCAATCATCATTATCTGTGTTTTCGAGTCTGTTTCCGCACTAATAGGGGCTTCAGACCGGGAGGAAAGGTACAAGGATGGGAAAGGATGAAGGGTAGAGAGAAACCCGGCGTCGGAATCAACCTGCTCTTAACGAAAAGGCGCCAAGGGGACCACGGCTTTACGTCCCATCGGACAAACGGAGTACTGTACTCGAATGTTCTCCACTATACATTCAAGCAGGGGCCGGTTTACAATTAGAAATATCTACCCCTGCCGGGATTAGACCCTGGCCCTCGTGGTGAGAGTTGGTACTTAGCACGTGAGAAAATATACTTCCACTGGTATATTTTCTCTCTTCGGCAAAAAAATCAAAAACTCTTAATTTACTAGAGAGTAGGAAGATAAAGCTGTGTTGTAACAAGGTGGGAGGATGGCACAAAATTTTCGTCGTAGTGTCTGATTATTATTTTGTTTCCGGCGCTAGGTACGACTCAAAAGGGTCAATTTAATGAAGGCAGAACGAAGAAGGCAGGTGTCTCCTCCTACCTCATCGATATCATTAAATTTTCTTCGAAGGGGATATTCACCCGTGGTTACGCCATTCTTCTTTTCAGATCTTAAGTAACTTTTCACTGGGGTAAGCTTTATCATCCATAGATTGAAATAATGATCATTTCTTCCCATTTTGTGTGAGAATTCATCTTATATATATCCTCTTCATTAGGGCGTGAACGGTGATTAGGTAACATTTTACAGCCTAACTATGGTTATGCCTGTCTTTATATGGCTACTATGAGTGAAACACCTTATTATAATGAAATAAAAAACTGAATACCTGAAACTTATTCTCGGGAGATCTTGCTTGTTTAACTCTATATCTAAGAAATATATCTGCTCACATTGAATTTTGAGGTATTTTACTCTCGAAAAGACTGTGGTTGAGTGAAAAGTGTATGGAACATTTTTGGAGGAGTACTTCGTACCAGACAGAGGAGATTGACGTAAAAGAGAAGATAATTAATAATATATCAGGTGTCCCCATGTGAAATTATTTGATATTCATGATGGAGAGTTAGAGAAATAAACGTGAACTTTTTCACATTGTATTTAAATAATAACAATGACAATGGTTTTAAAACACAAGTGTCATTATCAAGACACTTTTATGTTGAAACCATAGTTGGTGTTGTGTTATAATTTAAATACTCTGGGGAAATAGTACAAATATCTTCTCCTTATTCTTCTTAATGAATAAAGGTGAAGAATTACGTTCACATGAAGAGCTCGGCCGAAATAGTGTAATCCTGGGGCGGAGATCTGCATTAAACCAATATTAGGGTTAATAACCTGGCAAAATGATGGGGAAACCATTTCACATTATTTTATAGTGAACTTTGAGGCCGAGGGATGCACACCCGTTTCTGTGGCTTGCTTTTACGGCGAGTTTCTTCCTTGTGGCTTGTTATATGTGGTTAAGACCTGTGGAGGCATAAATCTTCATTCGCAAGTATTAATGCCACTAAATGGTTCATTTATTAGGTTAACACAATGCCACGTATATTTTTCGAATATTTATAGTAATCTGTAGTTCAGTTCCATCATTCCTTGCTAATCCCCCTCATTCCTCCTAAGGGATTCAGAAATGGAATAGAGGATCGGAATGGTGTGGTTGGTAATGCACTGGCATCCAATCCCAGAACCATAGGTTCGAATACCAGCAATGATGGAAGTTAATAATTGGAATCTCTGACCTTACTTGAGAGATATATAGAGAGCACTTCAAGTAATGTACTCAGTCGTTTGGTTGGTACGATAGGCTGTAAACCCACTGGCGCCTTTCGTCAAAACCTAGCAAAAAGCCAACGTAGGGTTTCTCCCCACTCTTCCTTCTCTACCGTACAACCAGCCTATTGCCGAAAATGATCTTCATTTTCGGCATCCTTCCCAAATCGGTAGAACAAAGGAATGGGATACGATGGGGTGAATGAAACTGCCGATAGCATGCTAAGCCAACAGCTGAGAGTAACTGGCTGGTTTTGCAGACTAATTCCCCCATATACGCCGGCGGCATTTATTCGCTATTAGGTCTAATCGCTTCGAACTATTCACTGTCTCACCATAAGTATGTAGTTTGTCGTTTATTAATGCCATTCACTCTTTCAATCAATACGTCAACTCCTCTGCCATTCCAATCAAAATAATTTCGACGATATATCATTGGATTAGTCACTAAAAGGTTCTAGGGGTATTATGTACTCCTTCTTGGGTTGATCTATGATGGGAAAATTTAGCGGTCAACCTTCACCCGCGTACGCCTTTTATTTCCTTTATGATGTCATTTTTCTGGGAACTGCTTAACATAGAGACTCATCGAAGCGCAGACGATTATTCTAGCTTAATGATTGTGGTTGATTGTCGCCGATTTCAATAAGTATACCGCAAAGACCTGGTCTTAGCCCACACTATACCAAAAAGGATTTTTTCATTACCTTGATAATTTTCAAGCATTACTCGGCTGTCTAGTGTAACATCTAGCTACACTAGACAGCCGAGCACCGAGACAGCCGAGGTATGGCCAGAAAAGTTCAATTAAAAAGTTTTCCTGGCATCATTATTGATTTGACGGTACAAATATAGGGTGAAGGGGGGTGAATCGGACCAGCGGGTGAATAGGAACGCTTTTCAAAAAGTGCGCTCAGACCCGAAACGGTATCACTTGAGACTGACTACGTTTTAGGAATTGCTTCTTTGTAATCTTGTCCTTCTAGTAGAGTGAAAACGAGAACTCGACGACTGAATTTAAGCAAATGATACTCTGTCGAATGGAAGCCTACCATACGAGAGAGGTGTGAAATTGGGTATTTAGAAAACCTCGTATAGGTTCAAAGTAAGGTGACATTGTAGCGCTTACTCAGATTTCAAGTTTTTCTTTCCTGAAAGGAAATCTAATACCATAGCTGCCACATTAGGTTACTTTTTTGAGCCTTGTATGAATATCGGAGTTACCAAACATGATACAAAATCATATTACTTAGTCGGGTGAAAAGGACCAGCACGCGCAGGAGTTCAGTTCCAAGCCGCTGGTCGAGGGTGAAGCATTGAACCAGTTATACTCAACTGACACTTGGAAAAATTCCTTCTGCTACTGAAAAGTACGTAGATATACAACTAATATTGATAAATTGCTTACTTACACTTAATGTTTTACATTAAAAACATCAAATGTTTATAAGAATGTTTGAGCGAAAGTGGCTAAAAATTTGTTTTTAGGCCATACTCTTTTATTTAAGTATTATAAGAAGTTTAATGGAATAAACCTATTTTAATGCTATTCTATATCACGTTATAGATATTTACTACGTATAACGAGGAGGAGGAAAGAGATTTTCCCCGTCATAGAGGTGAATTATTACGGCGACGAGCACGATTTACAGGCTGAGCGAGAGGTAAGCTACCTTCGTTTGATGTAACATATGTTGTGTACTGTTCCATATATATTAACCAATTATTCGCTGAAACAATATCATAAAACATACGCATTTCGTGATGGAAATTTATTGTTATTAATTCACATTGAGTTCCATACCTATACATTCTACATTACTCAGTGGTCTATATTTTCCAATCTGAAAGAAAAGGAGGTGATATAATGTACGTGATAGAGGGATTGCCAGAGTATTAAATATTATATATGGCAACAGAATTAGTTGTGGAACGCCTTACAACCTCCTTTTGATAGTGTAGCATTAGCAAAATTTCATTTAAAACGTATTTATAAAAGTGATAATTTTCGTTTACCGTTAATGTTTTTCCTTTTGGATTAAGATGGGGAAGTACCGGCGAAAAACGGAACAGACATGGACAGAGGAGGATATGAGAATGGCGCTGAAAGCTTTCAGAGAGGGAAGAAGCATGAGGCATTCTGCCGAACTTTTCAATGTTCCCCGTACTTGCCTCTATCGTAGGATAGTAGCGGATACGGAAAAATTGAAGACAAGAGGGGGGCAAAATGTCTTCTCAGTGGAAGAAGAGGAAGCATTAATTAGAATAATTCTTAGGTTATGTGAAATTGGGTTCGGATTGACAAGAGATGATGTCATGAAGGTGGCATATGAATTTTCCATTGAAAACAACATAAAAAACAATTTCTGTGCGTTAAAAAAACGAGCAGGCAAGGATTGGTTCTTGAATTTTATATCTAGACATCCTTTAAGTCTTCGAAAACCCGAAGGTTTGTCAGTGGCTCGAGCTGAGGGTATAAATAAGGAAGATGTAGACGATTTTTTTTCAAAGTTAACTATTTCGATGGCTGAGGCTGGAGTTATGGATAGGCCCCACCTTATATGCAACGTTGACGAAACGGGATGTGTATTAAATAATCGCCAAACCCAAAAGAATGTTGCAAGAACAGGATCTAAGGTAGTCATAAAACAGACGTCAGTGGAAAAGGGGGAATTGGTGACAGTTGTTGCGTGCTGCAATGCAAGTGGACATTACATACCACCTTTTGTAATTTTTAAGGGGAAAAAGTTCCATAAGGAATGGGAGGATGGATTTCCGTTGGGATCTAAAATTTTTATGTCCGATTCAGGGTGGATAAATGAGGATCTTTTTTTGGAGTGGCTAAAGCACTTTCAAGCAAACAGGATTCCTGGCCGATGCATTTTAGTCCTCGATGGCCACGCATCACACAAGACTCTTCCTGTTCTACTGTTCTGTGAAAGGAATGAGATCACTCTCTTATCACTGCCCAGCCACACTATACAAAGGTTGCAACCTCTGGACAGTTCTTTTTATAAACCATTAAAGACATACTACGATATTGAAACAAATGCGTATATGACAGTTTGTAAGGGGGATAGAAAGATGACTAAATTTAATTTTGGTCGGCTTTTTCGAAATGCATGGAGCAAAGCCGCAACAATCGGCAACGCTGAAAATGGATTCCGATCAACAGGAATATTCCCTCTGAATCCGGGTATCCTGACGGAGTTAGATCTTCATCCTTCTAATCTCGGAAGCTCACACGCCCCAGAAGAAGCATCAACTCCTTTTTCGACAAATTCATCTTCCGATCAAAAATTAACTGCCAGTCCCTATGAAGAAAGCCAATCCTCGACATACACATCTGAGGAATCGTCAAATACTTTGGGTAGGTCTTTCCATAATTTACTACCTACACCAGAAAAAAGAATGAAAGTCAATGTGAAAAGGTCAAGAAAGCAAATTGCTCAAATACTTACTTCTCCAGCTGTAATAGAAGAAACAAAGCAACGACTGAAGAAACAAAATATTAGGAACGCGAAGGGAACTTGCAGAAACTTATATGAATCATCTTCAGATAGGGACGGCAATACTGAGAATGGGGAAAACTCAGCTGATGATACGCTTTGTGGCTTCTGCTCCAAGTCTTATAATTGTGCGAATTCGTCAAAGTTTAGAGACTGGATTAAGTGCATGAAGTGTAATTGTTGGTACCATGAGCTGTGTGTAGGTGCTAAGGGGCGAGATAAATTTACTTGTGGTAAATGTGCTTAATTGTTTTGGTAAATTTGTTCTATTTTGTTCTATATGTTCAGATTTGGCGATGTATGTCTATTTGTAAAGTTATGTTTGACTCTAAGAAGGTGTCGTCGAAATATCTCCAGACTGCACTACATTGTTAAAAGCAATGATGCAAAATTTCAAAATTTTATGGAATAAAACTTAAGAAAACTAAAATTTATAACGTTATTTTACTGGTCCGATTCAGCCTCTAATCTGGTCCGATTCGCCCTCCAAGTCGTCGGGCGAATAGGACAATGCAGTCTCTTGAAGAAATTGCTCCAGGACCGTTCTATTCAGAGCAACCACGCTGAAAATTGCGTTTTAAACTGGAAAAACATCAAGTCCTTTGCTGATAATGCTTTCAGAATGTAACTGTTTACACAAACGAGGAAATCGACGATTTTCCTTTTTGTGGCCCGATTCACCCCCCTTTACCCTATCTTGGGGGTTGATTACAGCGTACTGCTTAACTTCATTTAGTTAGTTGTATATTCTTATTGACAACTTGTTATTCGAGGAAACGACTGGTAGATGAGGTAACTTTTTGTGCTGCTTCAAATATGTGGTATGAATTGGGAAGAGGTAGATATATTTCAGGAAATCGATGAATCGTGAAGCGAGACATGGTGTCGGCATTTGCTTATCCTTCACCAAAGTCAGCTAGGGATTAACCGTCCCATTCTACGGAACATAGTAGTACTTACGGAGTACTGAATTTGAAGTGCTCCCCATATTCAGTAGTTACCGGTGTGCCAGCGAAAAAAACTCATATTGCTGAGATCAGAACCAGGTTCTTTAAAAATTAATATTCAAGCCACAATACCAATTCGATGTTTTTTCAATAATATTCGCCCTGATACAGGTTTTATTCGTTCACCAATGTTAGCATAATTTAGTCTTAATAAGAATATATCAAGATTTAGTCAGGCCACTCTATCAACATTTCACCTACCTAACCGTAGGCTATATTGCCTATTATGATTTGTCATTGTTTGTGGAAAGAGTTATATTTAAAATTTATAAGTACGAGTCTCTTGTTATTCAGATCGAGTTTCGTGCAGTTTCTTCGTGTTCTCAATATTTTTATAGCGTAATCGGCGAATAAATCAGCTCCAAATTGACTTAGATGATTCAGTCCAAATTTTAAACTAGGGCGTGAAAGCTTTAAAAAAAAAATTTGTTCTTGCAATCAATTATAGTGCAATACGCTGGTTTTTTCAATTTATTTATAACATCATTGGTAAAAAAACCTGCTTCAAATGGACTTCAATGAATCAGTCTAAATTTTAAACTAGGGTATAATAGTTATTCTAAAGAGTCAGTTCTCCTAGGAAGACAAATCGTATTCACTAACTATCGGGACAGCACTATCTTGTCCCTTGTACGTAATACTCCGTCGTGAAGTATTTTCTCTGGGAACTATTCAAAATCCAGTACATCCAATGAAGTGCCTTGCCGTCGCGTTAAAAACGCAACTCGTGTCGGGAATAGGTATTCCACCACCCGATCGTCCGACAGTTTATCGGCATCCTCCCCACACCCGCTCGCGGACAAAACGCTAAACCGATGCTATCGGTGGAAGGCTTCTCGCAAACACGCCCAGCATTATATATTCTGTGGACGAGTTTCTATCGCAGTGCAAATTGGAGTTCATTCCGTCCGGTTGAAAAAAAAGGTGGGGAAGGGAAAAAGCGTCCGTGGTAGAAGCGGCGGCAACAGCATTGGTGAGGTGGGTTGGTCCGCGAGGCGTGTGCAGCGGGTAAGGTCTCAAGAGACGGGGGGGTTGGGAGGAGGCGGAAGGGGAGTGGGGTTGAGAGGTAGGGAGGAGTGGGAAGGGGGCGACGAGGGCGAGTCCACGGGTGGGCGAGAGGGAGGAGCCATGGGGTGGGTGGTGAGGTGCTGCCCGCAGCCAGGCCGTGGGATCCAAAACAACTTGTGCTCCATGCCCACTTCAACGGAACACACAAATGAATTCATACTAGCCCGTGTACATTCTCGGGAATTTTTATTGTGTAAATGCACTGAATTTTCTCCGCGAATTATTTTTGTCCCCCTCGCGGGAACAGGGGGAAATTTTATGGCCGGGAGGCGCTAATTTATTTAGTTTAAGGTGCCCCCTCGGCTGGGGTTATGTCCAACGACTTGAACTTAAGAACGGACGGTGGGTCCATGTTGGGACGGCCTAACATATGTCCCCGGGTTGGAAGTCTCGAATGCTCAGTGTACGAGTTAACTATTCTAGCCCGTATACTGGTCTATAAAATCTCTTCATTTATTCATGAAAATATTCATTCTGAAAGACTTAAGGTCAAAATAAATCTGATGCCTCAGGCTTCCTGTTTGTAAGGGCTTGGAGGAAACAATATATGTAGACTCTGCGTAATAAAGAAATATCAGCCATTGAAGTGCACTACAGAAAAGGTTAAAAAAAGTGTTCAGCCGGTTGTATGGACTTGGAGTTCTTCCCGCGAAACGAATTTTACTTAATTTTCTTCTTTAGTTCCGCATGCCTCCTACCCCTGATCATTCCATGCAAACCGTTAGTTTTTCTCCTCTCTCTACTCTGCTTGCCTAACATTCTTGCTGCTAGCATGTCCTTCAAAACACCCTCACATATTGTGAGTTGTTCTACTCAGTTCCATTTTGGTATCTTCGATCAACTTACTCACATCCCCTATCATATCCAGCACTTACGCTTTTGTCTTCCTTTCCGCTCACCCTGCCTTCTCCATCATCCACACATTTCCGAAACCGATAGCCTATTGAATTTATCCTGTAAGTCTACATTTCAGCGACATTAGACGCCACATATCAGGGTTTTCCAAAGGTCCATTTCAAGGAATCCGTCTTTACCTAATTATCTGCTACGATTGAAGGGCACTTTCGCCAGGGTGATTCTTCTCTGATTCAGGCGTTCCACCATTTTCCTCTAACATAATACCTTAATTGGTGGTTTGTTACTCCTGCTCTAGCTTGTGATCTCCTGCTTTAAAATTAAACCTCTCTTTCTTTGTACTGGAAGATATAATTCTTAGAAATCTTTTAATTATTAATTTTCTTATGATGCTAATTCGAAAAAAGGAAGGGAGAATGTTCGAAGTGGGTGAAAAGCAAAACTTGAAGAGTAAAAAATTGAATGCAGCGTTATACGATATGGTTGCGGCTGCAAGGAGATGGAGGGAAAAATGTTAGGTAGACGGGAAGCAGAAAACAGGCAGTTTTTTCGTATAGTACTTATATGGAGCTGGAAATTAAAATAATGATGGTTAATAGTCATTTACGGGTAGAACATGTTGCTTATAAGTAAGTTTTAATTCCCAAAACTACGCCTGGTCAATTAAATACCCGTATTAAAAATAATTGACTTCTAAAATCTACTTTAAATGGATCACATCCACCTTTCATTGAGCCATATTTGTGCTTCACCTAGCTGAATAATTTAGTTTTTTTTTCTACTTACGCATTACTTTTGCACAATAATGTAGAAAATATTGCAAGCCATCTGTAAATTTTTCCTGTATGTTCTTCCTGGATTTCGAAAACTAACACATTTGTTGGCATCTCGTTTCTATAATTCAAACAAATTTGTCTCTTTTCCATGATTAGATAGGGGATATTCAAACAGGTAGGTAGATAGGTAAACCTCACGTAATACTGGATTGCTGGTGGGAGTAATTGATGATTTATATTTGTTTTAGACATTTATATTATATTTGCCATTTTAAGCCAGTGTAGTAATTCTAGGATTGGTTTATTTACTTGGATTTGGAATTTATAGACCTTCATTATCTTGCCAAGTTTTTATTTTAACTTTCTCTTTCATTTCGCAATCCTCCTTTGCTTTACCTTGGCCTTTTTCTGTCAAACATTGTCTAGGTTGTTTGCGCTTTCTGGCAGGGTCGAATGACGATTTCCAGTTTGCAATGGAGCAATTTGGCAATGTAAATAAAAAAGTCTTGGGCTCGAACTACACCTCGGTCATGGATGTCTCTCGCCTCGATGATATCACCTTGGTCGCGTCTTAGACGATAGATGTCCCACACTTAAATTGTCTTACGACCTCAACAATTAAAACTTGACTCTTGCTCACCACCTAAGATATTCATGTAAATGCTTTACCTAAATGTACGTAAAATGCTTCAGGAGCTATCAGTATATTCAGTAATATGGTGCGCATGATTTTATGCCTAGTAAATTCTATTGTAAATAAAACCTTCACTGCTATCATATCCATTTAATCCAATTATAATAAATGTACTTTATAAGCATGCATGTGTATAACTTATTCCATCTTCTTCGCTGGTGTTTATCTCATGACTCGAAAAACTCCCTAAAATACATTCATTGATCTGTTGTTTTTAATCTTTGATTTCTTAATCAAAGTATAGTATGGAATGAGGAATTGATAGAATTAAGTCTAGTCATTCTGAGGACCATATGCATTTTCGAAAAATTCCTTGAATGATGCCAAAAATCATCTCTTTCCGAAGACTGTAAAAATGAAAATAAAGAAAATCTACGAACACTGAGCAACTCGTAAGAAAACTGTAGCCCCTCCAGGGCTAGAGTTTTCTAGAGCATAGGGCGCATAGGGGTTGTGTGTATGTTGTGCTGTCGTCGCGCATTTTTTTCACTGTAGCTTTCAAACAGCCAAGAAATCCCTTTGATCATTTCAACCAAAGCCACGCTACCTTCAGCCATTAGCTCTCAACCACCATTCTCTCCAGCGCTTACCGCTAATGGCCTTTGCGTATGAGGACTAAGTACCTGCCCGTCAATCTTTACCACTTGATGACTCAGTGCAAACTTTGTGGAATCCATCCATGGTTGAAGTTAACCAAAGGTAATCTTTGTAAATTCGCGATTTACTTAGGCCTTATAACCGATTTTACCCCTTTGTCTCACATCCGGCGCGTGTGTGAATGCATTCCAAATTGCGGAATTCCCACAATATACTTTTGGTCCTTTTTTTTTACCGACACCAATGTTTGACATCATAAGTTAAATCATAATAGATATTCAGCCGAGTCATGACATAATGAACATTATTCCATGATTAAATAATAGTGCTCTACGTCGTATTGATTCTGATACAATAGCTTTTTATGAGAAATTCATACAAAATTCTCCCTGTCCTTCAATCTACCAAATGCAAATATTCCTTTTCCTATTTCTCCATTTAGCCATTCCAAACCTTAGATGTTCCTCCTGGTATCTCCTATACTCTATTTAAATCCCTAGTTATTCTTGATACACTCACTTTTTGGACATGGTATCTTCCCTATTATTCTCCGAGGAGGCAAAAGTATTCTTATTTCTCAAGAACATCGTATTTAAAACCGGACCACTGTTATCCCTCATTAGTCAGATAAAAGTGGGATGGCGGGGCAATTTATAAAGGCTGAAAGTTCGAATTCTCCCGCGGACACAGTTGTAGTGTTTGTTTTAGGGTGTGAATTAAGTTGGTTCGATAATATTTTGGTCATTGTATTACTTTTACAATCTTTTCTAATGGGTCTTGATATTCTATATCAATAGTTACAAAAATGTGACTGCAAGTCATGATTTGCGCTCTAAGGATGGGGAGAGACGGGCGTAGTTTCAAGCATTTAAAGGAAGACATTATGTTGTTTCTGTAGGTAAAAAAAGGATGGAATTGGATGAAGGAAAACTGCTAGTTTGTTGGGATCACTTTGAGGCCTGTTACTCCGTTCGTCAGATGGAACGTGAAACAATGAATACCTTGTTGACTTCAAAACGTCAAGAGAAAGCAGGCTAGTGCCGACACTGGGTTTCTCTTAACCCTTACTCCATTCCGTAAATGCCCTAAGCTGTTGGATACTTGCCGAAAACTACTATTACGCAACATTTTGAAGTGAGGGTATGTAATCCACATTTATGGTAGCGGCAGTCGTCAATACCCGTGAAGACTCCTGGCCGGTGGGCCCGAATAATCCGTGGGCTGTGGGGTCGTAACTTATTGCGTTCGGTGGGGAAAGACCCAGAAGTGATGATTAATGAAACTTCACTCTGTCAGTGAGACTCTTAAAGCCGTTTTACACGAAGCGATAAATTTTTCCATTTGAAAGAGCGTCACATCGAGGAAATTGCGTGAAAGATTGCGTAAATAGAACGGGTTATTTATCGCACAGTCGTCATTGCATTTGTGAAGCTATCCATGCAGCTCGTTGCTTAGACGATATGATTTTCTATTTCACTGTCAACAGACTGCGTAATGACTAGCGTCGTGCTAAACACTATTTACAAAATGTTGAGTATAATAATACCGATGCCAACAGGTAATTATTCGAAGGCTCCTGTACCGATATGCTTGCTCTTGGACACTGGCCCACCACTGAGCTCTTCCCGAGACAAGTGCCTCCAATCTTATCTCCCCGTTGATGGTCAACCAGTTGACCGAAATATCGGTATAGGAGTCTTCGAATAATTGCCTGTTTGCATCGGTATTATGCTCAAAATTTTCTCACTGCCAACAAGCTCACATCATTGTCACAATATTTACAAAGGAAACTGGCGTTCGGCCTTCTTCGAGATTCTCTTTCGCTCCAGGCTATGGATGTTGACAAACCGCATGACTTGCGATTCTACTACCTCAATGGTATCGGTAAATCTGTGCAAAATTTTCGTACATTCAACCTCCCACCCCCCTCCCATACATTTTTTAAAAATTTTTCTTTGGGTCGTTGAAAAGAAAGTCAGGGAAGTGTGCGGACAAAAGAACGGAGACAATTTATTGATGTGACCTTTTTTACAATTTACGATACCTCATATTACTTATTTACTTCACAGTTAAAAGCAACATGTATGTTATCTGCCGACTATAATCCTTTCTTCTTCGTTGCTTATTTAAAGCGTTTCCATTGGGTTGTTCTTTTTTACAACGATCTCGTGTCATTTTTTTTAAATTTAGCCTAGATTATTAACAAACAGTTTTTTTTACGATTAACTTACTGTGCGATTTCAAAAGTATTTGAATGTTTCTACCTCTGATACCTTATTCATCCATATTGGCTTTGTATTAATTGAGCAAAAGGGATGTTGTCAACATAAATAATACGTAACCGTGAACCTGTGCATAATATTTGCAAATTCAACCTTACCTCACCTCCCCGAAAACAATGATTTATGCCTTTTTTCAGCTTTTGGAATTTTATAGCCAGGAAAGTGTATATACAAAAGAACAAAGACAGTTCATTAATTTTTGCGTCTATACAATTGACAATAACATCTTTTTAGTCATTTATATACACGATTAAAGCAAAGTACATGCCTCCGACCGAAAATATTCCTTTCTTCTTCGTTGTTTATTTACAATATCTCCATGAAGGCGTTGTTTTTTCATTAATCTTTTTTTAACAGATTTACAAAAATTAAATTATAAGCAAACAATGTGTGTTAACGTAAGATGTATACCCCAGCTGAGTGCTCCAGAAGTCGGTTAAAAACTATTATCCTCGAATACCTAATTTATCACTACAGGCTTTGTATTATTTGAGAAAAAGGGATTGTTCCCGCCGTAGAAATAGCAGCGAAAACCGTTGACATCACCCTGATGTTTGAATTAAAAGATGTAATAGTTCTTTTTGGAAATAAGTGGAATGTATTCTTTTAACATAAATCAAATAACAACTTATTATAGTAACAAGAGAACAGGTATTGTTGCCAGGTTGGTATGTAGATGAATAATAATGTTTCTTTAACAGAACACATACGAAAGTCGTGATGATTAATAACAACTGAAGATTGCAATTACACCGGCGTAAACAGGGATGTTAATATTTGATGTATATGATTAATGTATACGTTCACACAGCAACCACCGGACTCTTCGGTAACTATTTAAATGGGGACCTTGGTCATGGGAGCGTAGTTGGGTCTGCGGAAGGGCCGTTTACGCGCGTCTTCCCCGGCACTTGGCCTCGCCCAGTCAGTCACGCTCGTGCTCCCTCGCGAGTGTTCCCGTGGCACGCGGCCTCGCGTGAGTCCTGCACTCCCCCACTCCCGCACACCACCCGGACACATGGGCCACCCCTCTCTCCCAACCAACCTGCCCTCCCGCACTCCGTGGATTACTGCGGCCTCAACGAGCCTTGGGGGGATTCGATTGCCTCTCGTGTTTTTCTTATCCCTCCCTTCATTTTGCCTTACCCGCGTGATCTTTTTTTTGCGTGCCACGTCGTCGGCTTTTGCGTTTCTGCGTTCGGGGCGGAAGGAAGGAACTCGAGAAGGTCATTTGGAGAGCAGCAATTTGAGGCATAACCACACGCTGCTCGGTTCTACCGAGGACGCCGCCGCGGCTTAAGTGTCGACACGGACTGTGCCGGTGGATGACGTTCGCTAAAACTAAGCTCCGGTGGCGATGCGCGCGAGGGTGACCATTCATTAAAGTTGCTTGTTTCTCACCCACAAATCTGTCGAGGAACGTTTGCAACAAACAGACTGGAAAGGAATACATTTCACGTAAAAATGCCTTGCTTGAATGCGTGATGTTTTGTAAAGCATAGTTCATAAAACAGTGAGCATAAAGTATAAATAATTAATATAATGGCTATTTATATAGCTATAATCATAATATACTATTTGAATTATCAACATTATAGCACTCTAATTCAGCAATTGACCCTGTTCACTTCGGACAAACTGCAAGAGTACACAAAAGTTTGTTACTTCCCACGAAATTTTAGCTCCGCCCATATTATTGTTTCTAATTCTAATGAGGAGGATAGGAAGTGAGCTAGCTGAGTCGAATGCTGTAACAAATATTTGCCAATTGTTTCTGGTAAACAAAACATTACTTAATTAAATAGTATCTATAAAGTTGTGAAAATGCAGTTAAAATTTGCGTTGCTGCCAAAAGTAATAACTTAGTTTTTTTTACCTTTAGATGTTGCTCTTGTTTGATTGCAGCGAAAGCAAATTTCTTTCATTTGCTCATGTGACCATAAGTCATCATAATGAATTGAAAAGTGAAAAAAATTATTTATTTGCTAGCGTAATATTTGTACAATGAAGAGAAATTATTATCTGCATTGATTATTAGTTTGAAAATAGGATTTTTATCCAATAGATTACTAAGCAAAGACCAATAAAGATATTTATAAACTGTATACGTAATATTTTAGTTAAAATCAATTAAAAAAGCATTAGCCTTATCTATAGTTTATTTAGAGAGTGTTTCACTTTTTTATTCATTACTATACGATTGCCTTACTGCAGAACTCGGCTCTAGAAGTGATTTGTATAGCAAACTCATCTTGAAAAACCAATTAGTTCAAAAAAGCTTTTGAAAATACTTTGCTGGAATTGAAATGGATGAAAGATGATTTCATGAATTACATCACATAGCTTTTAATAATTGAAAAATATTTTATACCCATCGGCCTTGGAATTCATCTGGATGTTATGCAGTACTTCATTGAATTCTACCTGTACTTGTAGATTGAAATATTTTTCAACCGGTAACTATTGTGAAAATATAACGTCTTTGAAAATCAGACCTTTGCTGATGTTTACACTCACCGGCAATGCTTCTGTAGTAAATGCTGAACCACCTCAGTAAAATCTTACTGATGGCAAAATACATGCATTTATCTATGTCTACGTAATACCGTACGAGACACCATAAGGGTGTGAGGGACTTAGAGCATGTAATGTAATTCCGATTACCTCAATACAGCTGGAACTTATACTACACAAGATTGAGGCAAATAGAACTGAAAAAATCGTATCAGTACTTATTAATAATTTTCCAGATGGGCAGTTCTTTGTTATGTGATCATTTCTTTCTACTGATCACTTTTATAGATGATCCGGATTCAGTACTCAGATCATAACATTTGAGATTCAGAGCTTAACATTTGAGTATCGGATTAAAGTATTGGCCTGCAGGCCTGGATTCGAATCCTGGCATTGGTAGATCTTTCAATGTAATACTGATCCCTACTTGAGTACTGTGTGTGGAGCACATCGAGTGCTTCGAATGGGACGTTAAACCATTGGACCCCTTGTTGCCTTTCATTAAGAGCAGGCTGACTCTAATCCCTAATCTTTCCTCCTAACTATTCCTCCATCTATCCACAAATACTCACTCATCTTATGTGTTTCAAACGATCTTAGCTGTTGGTAACCTCCCCTAACTACAAAAAAATAGTATTTAGTTGGTTTATACTGCTGTTAACTTGCTGCTACCTACAATAACTACAAATACCTACAATAACTACCACTTGCTGCTAGCAATCGGTAGTTATTGAACCTTAAGAGGTAATTCCACTACTAATTGATGGACTATAACTAAGTTGTTCCAAGTTCATGTTGTATGCACGAATGGTAGAATACACAGAAAAAACTGGCACACTTTCCGCAAGAGTTACGCCAATTTCATCTCGTTAGATTTCTGTAATGGGTTGCAATTTGATTTACGCTGACTGCTTACAACTCTTCTGCTACGTAATTTATAGCTTTTCTCCTGGGGGAGCGACCATTTGCCTGTGGCTTAAAACTTCTGATTCCGCCGCCGCCTGCTCATTCAATCCTAGGCAATCGGGCACTCATTTCCTCACGAGACGCGCGAAAGTTCCCTATCGGGTATCCTAGCGATCCGGGGAGATCAAGGCCAGCGGATGGCCTTCGGTCCCACCCTACGGAGATGGAAGCTGGAGGGAGGAAGCCGGGTTGAATGGAAAGGAAATCTAATAAGGAGGCGTTGAACCCGGGAAAGGGGCTGTGTTGAGAAGGTGCGAAATGCGGAGACGGAATGAATGGTGGTATTTTTGGCAGTTTTGCGTGAGCATCGTTAAATGGGTTTGCCATTGTGGAAATGTTTCGCCTGTTTGTGATCCCTGAGTGGAGAATGCCCTCAATTTCTCAGAGGGAACGCACTGCTAACAGATCAAAAAAAATTCAGAATGATGCCAGTTGTTTTTTTTTACAGGCATGAGACCATGAAATTGTCGCGGGCGATCTCTTCTCAGGGCAACAGACGGTGGAGTGAAGAGCTCACATATATCTTGACAAGATTTGAATGCTGAGTGATATTTTTGTAACGGTAATATGAAAATGGATAATCCCAAGCCAATAATATAATAATCGTATTTATTCGGGGTACAGGTCGTGGAAATGGGCTGGTCAAAAAAAAGGTAGGCTTTTTAAAGTGGCAATATGCCGACTGTCGTGGACTTCGCCTCTTCATCATGAGTTGATGCCGTCAGTTCTGATGATTTCCTTATGATCCACAGGAGCGTAGATGAGTTACGATTTCCGGGAGGATTCCATGTTTTCTGGAATTTTGCATAACCCTGGTCATCCATAAATATACATCACTCGCCGATGAGCGAGTTCATTTCAGCTGATAAATATTTTATGTATTTATTTATGACATTGGGTTTTTGTAACCGTTGTCCTTTTCTCTTTTCATCATGGAGGGAATAGTTTTAATTTCCCTTTCTCATTTCCGAAATAAAGGATGGTTTGATACCAAACGCTACTTCTAAAGCAATGATTGCACATATTTAATACGAAAATAGCGAAGTCCATAGCAAAATTATTGAAAATAAATATACCAGTAACTTAGATACTTCAATAAATAATTATTGCTATTGCAAGCATTCAACTCAATGAACTAACTACGCGTTCCTAAAAATATACTGTGAAATAATGTCTTGGTCCTCGGCGTTCCAACCAGTAACTAAATTTTTCCTCATGTGGTAAATATTTAAAAAGAAGAGAAATCTGAAAAAGTGGCATCGCTCTGGTGTATCAGGAAAGAAACTGGAATAAAGATTATAAACGCACAAAGGGAAAGATAAATTTTAATGACATATTGAATGATTCATTGCAACACATGTGAATTATACCCAAGGAGACGACGAAAGGGAATGTATCATGGAGAGTTTGGTCACTAGCTGCGAAAAAGGATTCAGAAAAGTGGAATTTTGTGGAGCTCAATACAGTGGATAGGAGAAAAATTAATTAAAATACATTTGATTTCATATCAAATGCCTGTATTGAAAAGGGCCGCAGCAAATTATGTAACGTTTTTCGTAAGATATTATTTCAGTATCTTTAATCTTTTATAGCTCTATTTACAAGGAAGTAAGAACAAATGCTCTCCTATTCAAGGAATATTGAGTTAATTAACTTCAATTCCTCTTCAAGTTCAAATATAATTTTAGTATCTGAATATGCCGTGATGTTAAGGTTTTAGATTTTCAGTTTTGCGAGTTTTAATTGCTTAGAAAAATATTTATGAAATTACGAAAAGCAATAGTGTTAGCTCAGGCATTTATTACTTAATTTCTAGTAAATAATATGCTAGATAAATTTAAAATTGCAACGAAACGGATAATAGCTCTTAAACTTATGGTACGCAAAATAGATAAAATAAAAGTATCATTAGACCTTTGTACATAATATTATTTGATTAATAAGTTGAGTTTTAGAACGGACGGAATTTCATTTTTAGGTTTCTTATTCTTTGAAAATTGGGATTTGATATTTCGCTCTTCCCGTGCAAATCCTCCTGTTCCCACCCAAGTAAATTTTCTGTGACTTCGCCGTGATCCATTTTATTCCATCCGCTTCCGCCCATTTGCTCGAGTATTAGGTTTTCGTCCGAGCCAAGGAGCAGTGGCTGTGGGGAAACGAGGCGACTTTTTCGATCAAAAGGCTCGCGGGAGGAAAAGGAAGTGTCCTTCCGTCGGGAAGGGAAAAAAAAGGACGGGGAAATTCTGGGAAAGGGGGTAGTGGGAGGAGGTGGGGTTGGGGAGGGAGGAGGGGTTAGGATCCATTCCTCCAAAATCCCCGTGGAGCCGTCTTCGTGGTCCCATCATGCATTGCGTGGGAGTGATTCCATGGCGTGTGGATTTCCAACTCCCCCCTCTCTCTTTCCCGCCGTCTGTTCTCCTTCCTTTCGCCGTTTTTTTTTTACTGTTTCGTGAGGGTACCATGCGTACAATTCTTACATCCAGGGTGGGGTCCAGAGGACAGGGAAACAGCAAACAGCCACGAGGATCAAATGAAATTCCTGGGCGTATATTGCGCGGAAGGGACGGGGCTGGGGAGAGGTTGGAAGAGAATGAGTGGTCCGATTTTCATTGGCGAATTTTCGCTTCTCTTTTGAAGGCGGGATAGCATTTGTATTCAAAAGGTTCTTTACCGTCGACTTGAAAATTTGGTTCAATTATGATATAATCAACTTCTCTGCACAGAGATAACTGCCCAGAAAGTCTTCCTTATTTAATTTCAGGCGTGGGAAATGTATTGCTTATCCTTGCTCAAGTACTTTTTTCATGTCAAAATAATTTTACGTATCGTTAGTAAAATCGCATCCCTTCTTTATGTTAGCGAAATGAAAACTGAAAAAAGTTTCATTAACTTTAGGTTTTTAAAAATATATAATTGGGGCTTTGAGATTTAGGTATAGAGAAGAATATAGAATGTAAGTTGGGTGGTAAGGAGGACGAATGAGGTCAATAGAGGATATGTGAGGATAGGATGTTGGTTTATGAAATCAGAAGAAGGCATTAGGTCTGGATGGAGCATGTGGTAAAGGGTGAGAATGTTTTGCAGACTTGATGGAGGGAAGAATGTTGGACGGGCGGGGTTGAGGCGTTTTGGTAGACTAATTGGAGGTACATCTACATCTATGTAATACACTGCGAGCCACCACGAGGGTGTGTGGCAGGGGGTGAAGATCACCAAACATGCACTATTGACAAGCAACTAGGATATTTAATGGAGACATGCTAGATGATAGCATGCAACTAGATGGTTAATATCTACGAAAGAAGTAAGGGATTATTGGTTGTTATTACATGCATCATGCGCTACAGACTACTCTGACTATATTTTACCTACCTATCCCTTTGCTACGCTGCCTATTGTTCTGTCTTATGGTACGCGGGAAAAATGACATTTTAAATCTATCGGTACGACAATCTATCTCTCTAATCTTGTTAATGTGATCAAACCTAGCATAATACGCAGCAGTTCTTAATATGTATCTAACGTCATCTGTGAATAAATCAGTTTTGAATATACTTAAAAGGTTTAACCTAAATTTTAACCTGCGCTCTGATAGTAATTTCCATCCTTGTTCTTCTATTAAACTCGTAACACTTATACAATTATCATAACGGTCTTTAACAAGTCTAGCGAATTGACTTTGCACACACTGTTATGCTGGTATCATGTCTTCCTCGTACGGATCCCATATACTAGCGGAATATTCTTAATGACGCCTGACAAGTGTAAAATAGCTTCTTTCTCGCACTCTCTCGTCGCATTTGCCTAGAACTCTTTTTACGAATCCTAATCTACAGTTTGATACGCTAGTTATTAATAGATTAACTTTTGTAGGTAACCATATTCGTTGATAGTATTGTGACCGAAAATCATGCTGAGAGAAGCGGTATGCTTAGGTCTTTCGTATAGGTCGACTTATGCTTTCGGGACGAGAGGACCTTTTGTTAGTTCAGTTAGTAAAGAGTAGAGAGTAGACTTGTTACTTAAGACTCAAAAGTGCCCCATATTTTCCGCACAGCTTGAAACAGTCGAATCGTGAATGTTGCAGGAATATAAGCATGAAAATCGAATTGCAGCTATCTTCCGGGCACTTTTTATTACATTTGTGAATTTTTCCCCGCAATTCGTCGGTTTGCATGACGACATTTTCACCTCGTATATTTGCATGTATTCGACTACGCATTGATATTCCTCGAGTGAAACGAACTATTTGATTTGACTGACATAATGAATAAATAGTCAGAATCATAGTCAGAGATTTTTGACTTGGAAATTCACTACGAATTTTTCCAGTGCAAAACCTAAAACTCCAAAGTATAAAACTTTCGCATTTCCGAAAGCTGCCTGTGGAAGATTAAAAAAAAATCATTTTTCTCCTCTTGGAAAAAATTGCAGTGGGTATGAATAATATATTCTATTGTATTTTTTGAAGACAGCAAAATGACTGGAGTTTCTAGTTTATTTCCCTAGAATGAACGTATTCCTAAGAGAGCGAACTTGATAAAGGTACGAAGGAGGTAAAAATAATCTCATACCAGTCTGTTTTTAGGTCAAATATACCCCTCGCAGACCCGCCCGTATAATGTCTCACCAACTTTAAACATCAATTCATCCAGACGTTGTGTTTATTTGGCTGTGGTCAAAACATCTGATCACAAACTCGAGAATTACTGTAGTTAATTGAAATCATATAAACAGTTTGTTAGCGTGAAAATCGAATGCAGAAATGCGTAATCTCAGTTATTTTGAATCTCGATAATATTTAGCCAAACATTATAAATACGATAGTTATATATTAAGAATCCATACGTATTATGCTAGGTTTGATCAGATTAACAAGATTGGAGAGATAGATTGTTGATCGATAGCATTAAAATGTCATTTTTCCCGCGTACCATAAGGGAGAAAAATATTCAGCATACCAAAAGGATAGGCAGGTGAAGTATTGTTGGAGTGGTAGGTAGTGTGTTATGCATGTGTTAGCAACCATTCCCTTTCTTAGTGTGTAGATACTAGCCATCTGGCTGTATGTGATTCTGTAATCTAGCTTGTTTCCATGTAGTGTCCTAGTTGTATGTCAGTGGTGCATATTTGGTTGTCTTCGCCCCCTGCCACACACCAACGTAGTAGCTCACAGGGTATTACGTAGATATAGATGTATAAAGCCGGGTATTAAACTCTGAAATGGGACCATCTACTACAGCAACAATAAAAGTGGATGTATTGGATGATAAGTGAAGGCAAAAAGGATAAAAAGCTAAAATCGCAGGATATCGGCATATTTTGGCGCTAAAATGGAACGTGTGGCGAAAGGGAAATGGATGAAACCAAAAATCAGTTGGAGAGAGTAGGGAGGGAAATGGGATTAGCGGTAGCGTGAGAATTGCGATCCCGGGAGGAATGTGACCCGGCACGCGATGATGAATGGAGGGGTCTCCCAAAACGATCGTACGTTCTTCGGGCCGAAGCTCGTTTCTCATGCGTAAATAAGTGCAGGGTTGGTGTTCTCTTGATTACCTTATCGTAGAATGGTAGTCTTCTCTAAATACGTACATGGGGTTGTGGCAGGGGGTAAATCATCAATAGACATGCCTAAAATATATTACACCAAACTCGGTGTTCAAAGCATTTGGGTCTTCCACCGGAAAATCGAAACCATCTTTCCTTTCTACTCTTCCTTAAATTAACAGGCCTCATCTTGAAAGATACAGGTTTTTGTGGTCACAAAAATGTCATTTCTGCGAAAAAGTGATGCAAGGTGCGTATTTGTTTACAAAAATCATTTGATTGTAAAATAAAGGCACCAAACAATAATATTATTCTAGTTATTTGCAATACACTGGCCACAGTAACCTGGTCAGTAACGCACTGGCCTGGCATCTGAAAAGACGCGGGTTTGAATCCCACCTCAGGAATTGTTGTGTGCATGTCTATGTTTTAAGTTCTTAGCATAGGCGTTTTTTTACACCCTCAGCCGTTAGCGTTCTTAAAACTGTAGTGAAATTCTGCACGTAAAACACATTAGATACTTATAACCGGACAGCATAATTACATAATTGAATTGAAATGTCTATTCTGCTCCTCGAGGTGGTTAAAGTAGGTAATAAAAAATGCTCATTAATTAAACTAATATTTTGGGTCTTACTTTAACTCACGCTCTTACAATTGAAAAATCTTAAAGTATGGGTTACGCTCTTCATCCATGTGTGAAGACAAAAATAATTTGTGAAATCATGATTAATCTGTAGGTTTTCTGTTGCTATTTCACCTAAATGTATGCACAAATATGCGTCTGGTTTTACGAAGTGTATGATCACTTTTCATGCGTGAAGAGAAACATTGAAATCCATTTGCTCAGAAGCTCATTTCCATGATGACGTTAGATATGCAGTAAGAACTCCTGCGTATTATGCTACGTTTGATGAGATAATCACAATTAGAGAGATAGATCATTGTCGTACCGGTTGATTTGGATAGTCCTCTTTATTGTGTACCACAAGGGAATACAATAAGAAGCATAGCAAAGGGTTTGGTAGGTAAAAAATCGTTGAAGTAGCCTATAGTGCATGAAGCATGTTTTAATTTTACTAATCTGTTTGATGTGGAAATGCAGATAAATATATTCAGTGAAAATCTTTCTAAACAGTGATCAATTCGTAACTTTGTAGACAGTTATCACCTAGGTGCACGTGACTCCTATACCTAAATTGTTTTCACGTATCGTATTAGCTCATTTCCATGCCAGTGGTGCATATATGATAACTTTCACCCCCTGCCACACACCCTCGCGGTGGCACGAAGGGTATTACATAGATGTAGATGCTGTTCCTTTTCAAATCTCTTTGATCTTTGCCGATTTTTTCCTAATACTGTATTCAGAAATGCAGTAAAGAAATGTTTCTGCCTATCAGGTATGGTTTACAAATTACATATAATAGCTCCCGATTTTTTGGTGGAGTAAAGATGCAATTAGGTAAATAAATATAAAATAAAGGTAAATAATGATAATAATTATCACAGTTTATCACAGTTCTTCTATTAAACTCATAGCACTAATACAATTATGAAACTTTATTTCTATGACAATAAGCTTCTTTCTCTGAGTGAAGGAATGCTCTACACCAAAACGTTACTCCCGATTGTGAAATAAATGCAAATGCAGAGTTTTAAAGAAAATTGTTATAACTTATTGGGTAGCGTGGAGCCCTTATTTCCCTAGAGTTTTGTGATTATGTAGACAAGTGGCTCTTGTTTCTGTGTTTGGGTTAGATTTACAAATATGTTGGTTTCGCTGGACTTAAGGGCGTATAAAAGTTTTAAAAGCGATTTGCGGTCCGGATTTTTCAGCTGACACAGACGAGTGAGCTGAAATTCCATGAGGTCTTCCGTTTTTCTCAATATTGGCATTCAGGAATCCTTCCAATCATGGTGCTTAGTCTTCAGCGCACAACCAATTAAATTGAAAATAATACCATATACAAACGACGGCCGCTTCTACTGATCGGTCGATGGGTTGACGCTCTGATCAATGGATTTATAAAATGCTGTTAAGATGATTTCAGGAACATTAACTTAACATCGTTAGTGCCTTTGAACCTGATCACTGAACACGTATCCAACTCGTACAACTCAGCTTCCAGGAATTCAGGTCATTAATCTTTAATGGCTGTCTGCCAGATTTGCGAAGCTGAAAAATCCCTATCTTGTTTCTGAAATAATTGGTTTGATCATTTATTTAAAAACATTTTCTGCCTTTTCGAATATTGAAAGATTGATTACCATCTTGCATCCACGTAGTAGCTTCGGTATAACTCAGTTTCATAAAAAAAATCATGGGTGGGTGCCATTTAATCGTCAGTCAATTATTTTTTGGTTTCGTTTTTTCCTTGTAGTTGTATGAATAGGAGTTTAAATGTTACCATGACATAGGTGTAGAGGTGCTGTCTACCTTAAACGTGAGGACAAGCACAAAACCCAAATCAAAGTATTATTTACTACAGCGGCACAGGTATTTTTTATCTTTGGGGTAAACTAAAGCTTCCTTCTATTGTTTAAAATGAAAAATAATGTGCAAAAAAGGAAGCAAATTCTTTATTATTTATTACTATTATTATATTTTAGAAGAGTCACAATGATAGAGTTCACCCCCTGCCACACACATTTATGGTGGCTTGCAGGGTATTATGTAGATGTAGATGAATGTGAATTATTTTTTGGCAGAGAGTCATTGTAGTTAAGCGTCATCGCGGATAAACAGCTTCTTTACTGTTCATTTAAACCGAAATTGACGGTCATAATACTCCTGAATCGAGTTGACCATCTTAAACATTGAATCCCTCCCGGTATAATCTGCTTGGACCTCTTCCCGTTCCTCATTCCATCCCGCTGCCTCTTGCGTCCTAGGCCAAACAAGTTTGGGTTGCTCGCTGGGCACACACCCAGGCACGCAAGAAGGTAGACACCCAGGGAAGCATGCGCTACCTCAAAGCAAACAAGATACCACCATGAGGAACAAACAGCGTGCATGCGGAGTTTCGGTTCGGTGGGGACGGGGTCGAATCGAAAGTGAGGGGGACCCGAGACGGAAGGCCGTGAAAAGGGACAGAAGTTGGGCTGGGCAAAAAGGGAAGCGAAGGGCGTGTAGTCCACTATGTGAGAAAGGATGAGGGGAGAGTGAGAGTGAGGTCATGACCCCTTAGACTACGCACCCTCATCTTACCCAGGGTACCAGAAAAAAATGGCCCCCGGAGGGAATGGATGCGGGGGGTCTGAAGGGGTTCTCGGGACCTTGATGGGCCGAGCCAGGCGGGGAGATAAATGAGCGGGTAGATATGGCGTGCGGGTGAGACAAAGGACGGGCGGATTGCTTCGAGGAGGGAGTGGAGGGGCGGGGTGGTTGGGAGAGGGGGTTAAGTTGAGTGAGTGGCCGGAGGAGGGCGGAGTGGGAATGTGGTTCTCTCTCTCTCTCTTCCAAAGGAGAGGGCAGAGGGGGAGGGAATTGACGGAATGGCCCGAGGTTATGCGGTTTGTCCGTTTTATCGGTTATTTTCGGCCCGGGGACACAAGAGCACGGGCCGGAAAGGATATTTCCCGTCTTCGCCTCGCGTTCCGAGGGACGGGAGTCCTCTCGCACGAAGGTGCGCGGAAAAGGGTCGACGCGAGCACTTTCGATTTCTTCGCGCCATCATTTTTTTGTGTCCTTATCTCTCCCATTCCTCCTCCTCTCGCTCTCCTCTTCGTTTTCGCCACCCTCGGCGCGCCCTCTCAAACCAAGCCTCCGTTTCATCTTCAAGCTCCCGTTCCCACCCGCCCTCAATCCGCGAGCACTCCGCCCGCCTTTTCCCTCTTTTCCCCGCCCCCTCCTCGCTCCAATTAGACCCGGGTCAAGCGTCCCAGATATCGCTGATGTCTGGAAATGTTCGGGACGCGGTCCACAAACGAAAATAGGCCGTTTGAAATGGATGGAACCTCATTATTGTTTTATGGCCGGTTTCTATTTCCTCAGCATGGGGCGTGAACATTGTCATTACGGAAACGGCTCGCGTGATTGATAATTTATTGCCAGAAGGGAAAGTTGTCCGTTATTAGTCTCTCCAGCATCGGTAGCTACACTCGGATCGCGCAAATCGAGTATTTCAAGCCAGAGCGAACCCAACGTGCACTTTTTGTATTCGAACTTGCGTCCTTAGAATTGTCTGGCGAAATATTAACTTATTATTTACCCCTGGTGTAACTTACATAACGTACCTTTTTTTCAACGAGTATATGAAGATAATCATCAATGTACTAATGAATAGAAATAATGACAAAGGGGGATCTCTTATGAGATATGCAGAGCAAGTAGGGAAGAGTGTGATATAGAATTACGTAAATATGAATGTTAGCTGATAGGAACATCGAGTGGATAGTTCGTCAAATCAATGAAAATCTACGTCTACGCGATGCCCTGCAAGCCTCCGCGAGGGTGTGTGGCAGGGGGGTTGTAAGGACTGTTGACTGATCATGATGGTGATAATTTAAATCATGGAATCTCTATCGTTTGCTGTTCGTTTCCGGTCATTTTTAACCCTCAATCGGTAAACTATAGCGAGGGTATTGCAGGTCCTAAGCAAAGAAGATATAAAGCAATGAAAATGTACACTCTTATGGATGAATATTTAATATTGATGAAAGATTATGGGTGACAAATATGAACACAAGAATAATTATCGTGAAAAGCAATAAATTGAATTAACATGTGTGACAGGAAATTAGGAAAGGTATATGGAGGAAAGACTCTCCTTCGGAGTCAATAAACAATGATCTCAATCTTTTATTGACATTTTTAATGTGGTATCGCGGTATAATTCACTATTTTCATCTCCCTCTGTGAACGAGCAACTTGAAGTGGGAGTGGTCTTCTTTGTATCAATTTGACTACTCTTTTTTACTGTCGATTTCATGAGTTCAGAACTTCATCCACTTAGGATGGAATGTTTCTTTCCTCTCCATGATTATTTTGTTTTGTTTTTACCTTTGCAGCCCACACGGGATTTAACGTTTTACTCCTTTCCCTTTAAAAGTTCTCTTTTATTCCTCCTAATATCATTTAAGGGTCGAAAATATCTTCTCTTGAATAAACACATCTCCTCTCCTGAATTTTGTGGATTCTTGTGTGAAAAGGTAACAAAATTAGCCGTGGCAGATTACCTGAATCAAAGCATCATCATTCCCAAGAGCGAGAAAACTCTGTGAATGTCTTAAAGACAGAATTGGTGACTACAGTTGTACTTCTTTTCAATTGCATTTTCTGCTCTCGCTGTTGAGCTATTGGAATGAAGTTAATTAGTTACATTAAGGGAGAGAAAAAAACTAAATTTTTTTTCGCAAAGTAAGATTATTTGTTTTCGTTAATTTTCCTTATAAATTATGAACACATTTGTACTGCTTAACCACAATAATGAAAAACTTGAATGCTATATCTAAAGATATAGTTGAGGATTGTCATCCACTGGTGATCGATTATCATCTGATCTATTCGCGTATCAGAATTTACTTAGAGATACATTTTTAGTAGATAGAGACGTATGTTCATTTGCAATGTCTACGATTTTCATCTTCATTCCGTTCACGATGTTGCATTGAAAGAAGAGTTTTTATCTTTTTCCATTACTTTTTCCATTACATTTTGCGTCAATGTTTGGTCCTCATCCTTGCTCCAACTAGTTAGTTAATTGATAAAAGCTGCTACTTGGTAAAGTGACATGAACCTGGTCTTGCTCACCCTCTCCGACGTATGAAAGGTTGTGGAGTGCTCGTTAGCTGTCCATAGTGCATGTTCGTCTTTCGCGAATGATAACTACTGTTCGGCGGGACTGATGTCAACTCCATCTCAATTTTTCAGAAATATTTGTATTCATATAAAATAAATAGGCTCCAATACATCACATCTGATTCCTGCCAAGTTTTTCTACCACTTTGGTGTAAATTGCGAAACTAATTATGGTTTGGGTGTAAAATTAAACACCTCATGATGTGAGTTTTACATCATGCTAAGTACTTTTTTTTCTCTAACTTGGTGTTTCAATGTCCATCCCTATAAAAAACTTCTTCCTTAACTAACTGGGAAATCATGGACTTTTAAGTTTCTTAAAAATGCCATGATATCACAAGGTCTGTGAGTTAAATTGCATGGTGCTTTCTTAAAATTACGCATTACACACCATGACACCCATCCATAGTTAATAAAAGTTATGAACAGGTTTGCGTCTATATACACCCAATGCTTTTATCGTCAACAAAATCACAGCCTTTGTTAAATAATTACCAACCCCATGAATTAAAAATTCTGAGCACCTGAATCGGGGTGGATTTAAAGCATGGAAAGTTTAGGATTTGTTTTGGGATACATATTCCACTATCTTTGACCGCCACTGATACACAAGAACTTCACAGCCACTTCAGTTTTGCTTCAGTAAGCTTGATGAAACTTTGTCGGCTTCGGTATCTGGTAATGGGAAGCATGATATTTTTTTCTATCATAGCCTTATTATTGGTTCTGTCTGTGGATACATCTCCTGTCTAAACTACTGCTACGCTACCGATCGCTATCCTATGGGCCTTTGAGTTGGATTTCCGCGTGAATAAGTCCTTTACGCACCACTCACTTTGTGCTGGTAAAATCTGCTGCTTCAGGACGGCATGTTAACGACATAGGTGAATTATTCGGCTATCAATCAATGCATCCATGTTCGGATATGGCTATGTTTTTAGAACACCCAGAGCTAGTTCTCAATCATCATTTGATTTTCTTGCTGCTGTAAATCAGTCCGAACTTGACGAAAAGTGGCTCCCCAGTCCTACCCTTGATTTCAAATAATCAGTTTTTTTGCTCTGAGCGACAGCTTCAGCCCTCAAAATGAAATACAGGTATACAATGTAATCATTTTGTAGATAATACGTTTTTAATAAGCGGTCGGTGATCATTTTTTAATTACAAATAATATCCTAATAACCTTGAAGTCTTGTGGTAAAACGTCCAAATTTATGTATAGGTTGACCTTTCTTGCTCTCGAAAATGCCGAAAATTGAAACCCTAGGTAATATTATTGTTGTTCCATTAGTTTTTTTCACTATTAAGGATTGGGTATGCCCTTGATATTTTATTGGATTAAAGAAAAGTGTAGATATTCGTATTACCTGATCTTCACAGAAAGCGCCAAGGTATGTCAATGATCCAATCAAAAGACAGGGCACTGACCTGGAAATGCTTCCCTCGAGACACTGTAATGTAGTTTTAGGTCATCTGAAGTGAAAATAAGGTGAAGATGAAAATCAGCCAGGTTTAAAGCTACTAAAAGGGAGAGCTTTTTCTTATTATTTTCTGCGTACTTAATCTTCCATAAGAACCATAGGCGGTACGTGGAAAGGAACTTCTCTCCCATCCTGATGTGAGAATTCCACACGCCGTTCAGCATGGTACGTGTTGAGTTCAATCCAATAGGCCTTCGATATTTGTGACGAAAACTGGTTCATTAAGATTTTTTATTATTTATTGATCAATAAGTGGCTAAAAATTTGATTTATTGGAGACTATGTTTGTGTAGGAAAATGTCTATCTGTATTCATACCCTGGGCCCAGGAATGAGAGGTCAGTGGATTAGTCCTCTCCTTTGGTTACTCTTTAACGCTGAATAGTTAGATTCCTGATAGGCTGAATTGACCGAGTCTTAGATTGAATCTGGGTGAGATCCTCGTGATGCAACTATCTGAGTGTCAAAATATCGTATGAAATAGCGGGTAACACAGCAGAAGGGAATGGAACCTTCGTACGCCGAATGTGACTTTCATATGCCCCATGGCTATTAAACGATGAGCTCAACCCTCGCCCATCAAACCAACCTTAATGTTGATCTCTCGTCGGGTGGCTGATCCCCTTCACTTCCCCATCATAAACGACGAAAATCCACCGTTGTGCTTCGCAATGACAAGGCTAGCAACATGATGGAGACGTACGTCTCACTTTTCCTTTCGGCACTCCTCCCTCTCATTATTAACTGATGATTTATATTAAATCTTGGAGTAAGTTATCTCTCTCTCTCTCTCTCTCTTCGCAGCCTTCTCCATAAAGTGGTTGTTTGAAATCCGATGTTTTTTTGTGAAACTTTTCCGTAACACCGCTTATCACTTCAGCCTTAATTAATGAGTGGGGCCGTAATCCGAGAGCATAAAATTGTGTAAACCTTTGATCTAGTTATGAAGTATGCCATAAAAAACTTTACCATCGTAGTATTTTCCTTTTTTTAGCATAATTACTCGTAGATTACATTAGGAGTTTTCTAATTGCGTATAAAATTGCGGTTATTGTTTTCCCTTCCGCGTTGTCCTGGCAAGTCTGAAACTGGAACTTCATTTACCAACTGTATTGCATTTTTTCCCCGGCAGCTTCCATTGTGTCTTGTTTTATTCCTTTACTTCTAAAAACCTGAAAAAAATGAATGTATTTATGACAATATTTTAAATTCTCTTCATAAGGTACTGCATGAATCAACTTTCGCAAATTTGAACAATAGGTAGTAGAACAAAAAAATGTATTTTTGTAATGATTCACTCTATTTCCATTCTTATATTTCTTCTCTCTATTTCCATGTTCCCATTTTGTATTTACTTTTCTAAAATACGTCTACCTCTAACCTTGTGAGGAGAAAAATATTGTTTCTAAAAGTTTTGTCATTTTGTGATTCCCATCCTCATGACGCTAAATACACTGCCTTTTCTTAGTGTTTATTTTGACTCACGTTTCTGCATAGTTTACCTGCAAAGACGTTTCGTGCTCAGGAATCGCCGGGAATATATATTTCTTTGAAGTGTGATATTAAGTTTGTTGTATTGCGTAAATAACCCAATAAATATTGAATCAAATGCGACCCTGATCATGGAGGAGTGGTTTGAAACACCGACCATTAAGTTTCCTCTTAGAGGAAGAGATGGAGCACTGCTCTCAACTCGATCGATTACCCCCTTTGTCTCGTCAGCGTGACGCCAATATTTGGAGGTGAAGCCGTCAACCCACAACACTCAGCTCCGCAAAAGGCGTCATGCTCCCGTTGACGTGCTTTTTGGCTTTTCATGAAGACGAAGACTTACGTACAAATATCATTCAAATGCACAAAGTGAAACGACGACGATGAATGCATATTTCGAATTTTCATTTTCGTTTTTTATTGAAATCTGTATCATGGTAACCAATCTTCATGACACTTGGTATTATCATAGACTTCGTCCAAGAAAAAATACATACATCAAATTTAAAAAAATCATAATGAGCTGTTAAAAAATGCTAGAAAAAGTTTTTTCCATAAATGGTCAGCTTAATTTTGTGCCTGATAATTTTGATGAAACTGTTACCTGTAGCCTCCTTTTCCACCCTCAAGTTTGATTTTTATATCGTAATTTCCATAATTATTTCCCAATTTTTATGATCCTAAATATTTCGATATTAAATACTTCGCCTTGACCTAAATCTCAATCGAAAACTGGTCCTTGTTTTTGAACCAATCGTGTGACCTCGGCGGCCATTGGATTTAAAAAGAGAAGTTAGCGTTCGATTTAATAAAGTGTACCTGGATAGCTAGGTTTTTTATTTATACGTGGTGTAGTATACGCAAATTTCAACCCTGAAAGACGGAAAAGGTATTTGGAGCAAAGAGAAAGTCGCTGTGACTCATAGTGTCCGTTTAAGTGGGTGCTAAACTCAACGCGCTTTGCTTTTCCTCCCCCTCTCTCTTGCGAACACGAAATAATAATTATGCATAATGGAGGCTGAGAGCATCCGAAATGTTGAGGAACGTAGACTCTGAATGAATGGGGCGACCCTCGCGGTAAGGGTCGCCCCATAATAAAGGGAGTTGGGAACGGTATTACCCTCTGGGGGTAACAGACGGTTCTTTTGGGTTTGCTCTAGGCTTTTATCGCACTGTTCCCGTTCATGTATTTTACACTTCTTTCCCTCCTACTATCCCGAGTATACTTTTAAGTCATTTTCTTCTCTGAGTGATGAAGTACTTCATTAAAACCAGTCCTTTATATATTTGGGTTCGCTTGCATAAGTTTCACAATTAGCCAATGTGCCTTAATAATTGTGACGTGACATAATTCTGCTCAAATTTTGTGCTACACTCTGCGATGTTCTACTTCTGAGCATGAAAGTTGTTAATCAGAAAGCGTGCTTATGTGTGTTAATCTGACGGTGCGAAATTATTACTTAGCAAACCATGACTAAATTTTCCCGCAACAATTAAACAGAGCGTATATTTGGAGGTGTTGCGTGACGCATAGCAAAAGGATTGTTTCAGTAAATGGGAGCTATATTTTTGAAGCCTCTCCTAGTACAATGGAAAATTTTCTGGAACCATTGTGTCATGGAATGATATAGAGGAATCATTTTTATGGAAAACGGTCTCGCAGATAAGAGTCAACATCGGATGAAAAATGCTTGATCTGTTTGATTGTCTTGTTACTTGGCTAACTCAATATCCTGTCTATTGTAAGAATCCACTGATGTAGCATCCGGTAACGCTCTCTCGAGGCTTGCTGGTAATATTCCACTCACTGTTCTCGCGGCGGCATCCTGTATTCCCCTGTATTATGTAGATATACAAGGATGCAATTGACACGGTCATTGTATTCTATTCGTATTTAGTAAAAACGTCAGTAAATACCTTTTTCTTGACTCACAAGGCTATCATGATTGCAACTACATATGAGAACATTGTTACCTCCGTCATAATCTTGTGCTGCACGCGGAAAGAAATGAACTGCAAATTTATTCGCAGTGCAGTTCATACCACCGGTTCCATGTACATTGCCATTGGGAAATATATCCGCTTCAATTCTATTAAAAAGATTCAATAACGTTTCGACGAACGCTAACTTTCACAAAAATAAATGTCGACATCCTTACTGTCATCCGGGGAGCGAGATAGGCCAATAGGTAATCGTTGGGGTGATAACCCGAAGTCCTTGGCTCAAATCGAGGGGAAGCCTTTGGACCTGTTCCATGATAATCAAGTCGAGTTATTTTCGGGGATCTTCCGAAGAAACTACAGGTGGCACAGGAAAAGGAACTGCGCTTTCTGTTCTTATTTGGTCGGCAATGTATAAACCAATCTTCGGGTTGAGCACCGTTGTTTTGGCTAAAATACGTAGTCATGCGAGTTATCCTTTCCATTTATACCTATTGATTTATTTAGCACCTGCTGGAATTTGCTATTGGGACTTATTCAAAGCAAAATAGGAATAGAGCAGTTTAATAATTTTGCACCATAAGTCCCAAGATGAAGAATTAATTGGGGTTTTCATTGAATTATTTGCCGTCAACACCTGATCAAACTTTAAGGCCAGATTAATGTTTTGATGCTATGACTCCCATCAATATGACTTTCCATCTTAGATAGGAAATGGTATGCTCATAATTAGCGGATTTGGAGGCCATAATTGGTCACCATTTAAGATAACTAGCCTATAAGCGATACTGTTGTCAATATCATAATTATGAATACATTATACTAATGGCTAACATGACGAAAAGAGAAAACGAAATGATTACATGAGAAATTAAAAAGGAGAAGAAAATAAGAGAGGGATAATACCGTATTTCCTATCGAGGGTGCTCGGGTTCATACCCAGGAAGATATCACAAAGGAGTTCCCACTTCAATGCCGAGATTTGGCCATTCCAAGTTCAGTGCGCCATTTGTCGGGTGGGTCATAAAGCTGTGAACCTCATGGCTCCTATCATTAAGAGTTATACCGAAAACCCACACTCTCCACCCTTCCACTTTACCCTTCTAATCCCATGCTTACTCTATTCACACTGGTCTGAAGCCCTTTTTTAATCGTGGAAATGACACAAAACCATTAATTGGTACAAGGAAAAGGAAAAACAGAATGCTCTAAAAAATAATCAATTCAAGGATAGGAGCTACGTTTTGAAGGATTTCCACAGTATGCGACCAATAAAAAGTTAATATGGAAAACGGGTTGAAAGATATTTCAAAAATAGATGAATATTCTGAAGAATGAGAGTGATTTAACGTGTTCTATGGTCCTCAACAGACTCATGAAAGGAAACATTACCAGAATCCCTCCAACTCTTCATACCTGTGAAAGAGGTATGGGAAGGAAGGTAAAAAGGAATAAACGGGGAGAGCGGAGTTAGACCGAATGATTGGCAGGCTGCTCTAATGGCGTATGACCTTTTTTGTTCGTTTTTTTTATTTTGGTCGAGGAGAAGTGGCTCGGTTAGTGACGCTATCTGGATCAAATCCTTTTGGGTGATAAAAAAATTGGGGATAAATCATTTGGCGAATGGAATCGGTCGAATTTCGGTCGATTTCCGTAGCCGATGAAAGGCATCGTAAGTCCTCATTAACGTACGGACGAGATTAGTTTCATTATGCTTCCGAAGAACGGAATATATTAGACTCTAGTTGGAGTCAAAAATTTCATTTTTAACCCATGAAACCAAATGCTCCATGAAATTTGGAATAACCAGGTAACCGAATGTATTGTGCTCAAGCAAGTCGCGGTGAGTGCTGCTTCTCCATTATCAAAAATCGTGAATTTTATGCTTTTCAGTTTTTAAGTATAAAGTATGTAGACTATTTTACTGCAAATAGGTTAATTTACGTGGAGAGTATTCTCCATTGACCATTGAAATAATTTTATCATAAAACATTCAGGAAATTAAAGGATTTGAGGGTTACCTTATTCGTGGAATATAATTAACTTATCATTGCGTTGTGGTGGTGGAGTTCGGGCGTTAAAATTAATTTTTGACGCTTTCTGTCGGGCAGGTTACCTCTCTTATTTTGTTGCTGCTTCATAACTATAGATGTCGGGTAGCACTATCTCGGATTGGATAAAACTGAGAATGTACCTAATATACTTACCTAATGCTGTACCTAATATATTTGTAGTAATTATATTATTCTCAGTAGAAGGCTTAAGTAATTCTCAGTTTTATCCAATCCAATATGGACTTCCACAATATCCACTTCATAGCGCTATCTCTGTGCCTGCAGGTTTTTGTACGAAGTCTGATGCTTTTCTTTGCGTCTAATTTAGTTTAGACTAATTTAGACCTTGGATTAGACGTAATACGCTTTTTGTATTCTTGGGTTTAACCCCGGCTATTCCAGAGTTGTCACTCAGGCTTTGTAGTACTTTATTGGGCTTTCTGACCACATGGCCTTCACGACATTCTGAGACTGTGAAAAATTTTGACATATATATGCAGTAAAAAATTTATTTGTGTGTGAAAAGGTCTTTTTGTCCACGAGTTTTTATTAATGCCTCTATTAAAAAAAATGTTTACACTCTTTATATTCATTTCAAACGCATAATGCCATATTTTCGCTGCTTCAGTCAAAGAGTTGGAAATTATTTCAATCAGTATTATTATACATAAGGGGGGTGGTGGTGGCCCAATGGGTAGAGCTGAGATACTGATCGTAGAGTAGATCTGGACACTCCAACCTAAAATCCTCTCGATTCGATTTTCTGCGTATCAGACCTTCGTAGAAAATCGCAGGTGGCCCAGGGAAAGGAACTGGCCCCCTTACCCTCAATGTGTGAATTTCACATTCCAATGGCTTATAACGGGGTGAGCTCTACCCTTACCTATCAAAAACTAACTTTGGGATTGAACACAACTCTTTTTAATATGAGTACAGAGTTAGGAATTCCAGCACCAAGTGAGAATGAATTTTACTAAAGTAATGCGATGCCTCAAAATCAATCGGATTTGATTCTTCACCATTGATTGTAATCTGATTTTCTGTAATCTGTAATCTGAATGTCTCATTCTCTCTGATTGTAATCTGAATTTCTCATTCAAAATTTTCAGTACATATTGGTTATAAGGCACTGGTACTGCATTCATAAAAATTTTAATTACTTTGCCGCAGACATGACTTTATGGATGATCCCCAAAGGTGTATATCAGCACATATTCTCATCCGTTGTTCCACGCAAATTACGTCCGTAATTGTAAGTAGACATCCATTCGAAAAGTAATTTGAAGTCGGTACAATTTTCAATGTTATATATTGAACACCGATAAAAATGCATTAGGTATCACGGTCGCAAAAATCTGGTAAAATAAATAAGAGCATGAAATCTTGAATATTATAAATTTCTTAAAGTAATACAAAATGTGAGAGAAAATACCGGCGTTAAAACTGAATTTGGAGATGTTTCTCAAATACAATACAGTCACGCGTCACGTCTTTTGAAGCGTCAGCTATCTTATCGTTAACCTTTCAAATCTTATTATCCTCGTCTTGTCATACTTGCTCACAAAATATCGATTGCAATCCCTTACTTCATATTTATTACGCACATTCGTATTCCAGTCGTAAAAGCGAAGTTTTCGTTCGCGTCGTAAATGCAGTCGCCTTCGTTCATTCTTTTTTCCAGATTTGATGAAACGGAAGGAGGAGGTAGGCTCCGTCGTGTAATTGACGTGGACTATCTGGCATTCGAGGGCATTGGCCACATGGATTCTCGGACGGGAACGATAGGGGTGTTTTCGACAATGGCGAAAGGGTATTGATTATGGCGGGAGCTACAGCGGTAAACCCACCTTCGAGGTTACCTCGCCCTCGCCGTTCAGCGAAGATACCCTCAAACGAGTCGGCCGTCGCATCTCCAGCTGAGTTCCCTCGAGATTGAGGAAACACATTTGCGCATCTGACGGCTCGGAGTCGCTTTGCGGGGATTGTTGCTACTCTCCTTCTCGCTATCTATTGTACGAACTTTATTGTTGCCATTATTTCTCCATGTATTTTCTCGCGCAAAACCCTTCTAACAAAATCGATACATTGATACAAGTCGGTACGATTAATGAGCATTTTCAATATAACTAATGAATTTCAATAGCATGTAGATATTTGCTTGAAGAGTATTCTACTCCATAGTGTTCATTATTATATTCTCATATTCTATATTCTTTCTCTATGCGACACTTTTGGTCACGTGGCAGAAATTCAAATTCAGAGGTCTAGAAACAAAAGAACTATGAAATAAAATATTGCAAGGATACATATACACTAAACTGGCCCACGTGCAAGGGATTTTTAAAGTGTATAGCTCAGTATCTTAATATTCTTTCCGAAATCATCGCTAAATATTTTTTTTTATTTGTCTATTGCTGTGGTATACATAGCTAAAAGTATGAGTAATTGTTCCGTTTACACTCACAAACCCTAAATAATTGGTTTTAACTCCGAATCCTTGTACAATAATCCTAAAATTGGGAATAAAAATTAAAAAAGGAAATCACGAATAAAACATTAGTTTCACAGGTTAAGGCAATTAATTATTCAACTAACTGTGACTAAAATGTGGATGGCTTAAGTTTTTTTATGATTTCCTTTTTCATTATACAGTCCTAATAAAGATTTGACCTCAACAATCCACTTCGATAAAAGTTAATCTCATTTACAATTTAAGGTGCGACTTGTTGTCGGTCTTGGATTTTCATTAGTCTTCAAGGTATCTGTGAGGTGAAACATTTGTCAATAATTAATTTGAATTGACCAGATCGATGAGCTGAAATTGTTTATGACAGCGATAGGTATTCGATCCGTAAACATCATGTGCAGTTACTTTAGATAAAGTGATTATGCTTATGCACATATAGAAATGATTTGCATCATTTACCCTATTAGGGTTTAAATAAAACTGCCTCTGCTACAGTGAATGGGTATCATGCCTTTGTTTTGGAGTTTCACCCTCCTTCAGAGCTGCAATCAGTTTTGAATTTCACTCGCCGTACTGTGGATGAGTCTTCCGCGATTAATGAGGAAAAAAACGGGATGGTGCGAGGGCATGGAGAGGAGTTAAGGCGGGCTAATGGAGAGAAAGAATCAATCAGGGTAGAGAGCGGCAAAAAAACGGGACATGGACCTCACAATTGGGTCGCAGTTTCGTATGGTTAGTCCCTCGGCGGCGTCCCCCTACCCTCTAATTTCCTCCGCCTTCCAGCGCGGAGAATTCACGACGGTGGCGGGAGATAAGAGGCGCGCCTATACCGTGGCTGAAAATGAGTGATAACAAGGGGAATCGCGCTCGTCTTTCCGCACTCTCAATTCTTCGCTTGATGAACCCTTTGAGTTGCGTTTGATGATCCTTTCGAGCTTACAAACTGAATAGCCGATGGAGAAACCAAAGCAAAATAACTTTCTGCTCCGTGTATTGTCAGTGGTGGCATTGCGTCATCCTCGATGGAGCTTCTATAAATAAAATTCGAGGTTGAATACTGTGGGAAAAATGTCGACGATGATGATGTATTGAAGTTAACGCGCTTTATAGCTTGCGAGCTACGGATGATAGATTGGTAAATACTTATAAAACTGTGCAAACAAATCTCAGAGTCTTTCACGTAAATTATCCAAATATAAGATTTTAAATTATCCAAGAATATATCTCTCGTATGCTACGGCGGGTTTCGACCACATTTGACACCATACGACTATGCTCCTAGTTCAGAAAAAAGTTTATCCTTTTAGCAAAATATGATGTTTCGTACTCGAATCCATATCAAGTCTCTTAAACCATATTATTGGCGTTAACCGGTGATAGTAGATTTTTATAGATCAATTTCACTTTCTTTAGGCACTTGAAAATATCTTTTTTGAAATATTTTTCTCTTAAGTTTAACCCTACCCCTACAGTTCGGGGGCATACAGGCAATACAAATAAATAATTTGTTTCCTTTTGTTCTTAAAGCAAAAGTCTGATTAGAACACGGCGTTTTAAGAAATTTTTTTGCTTCATGCCTGTTTTGGGACCCTGTATAGTCGACAGAATCCTATAATTGGTCGAATAATATTAATTTTTTGGAGTACCAAAAACCAAATAAGGGTAGGTATATCAATGGCACAAACAGTTGGCAGCTGGTTAATCGCCAATTATTATTGATGACTACTTTGGTTAATATTTCAATAAGAGTTCGGTGCTATAAATTGAATGGTGAGCCCAAAAAGTTATGCTTTTAGAGCTAAAAAATATACAATGGGTGAACTAGACCATGCCCTCTTGAGAAAACATACGTAGGTCGTTGCCTTGCGACGCGAGGGGCGGTAGATGTGTGAGCCACGGTTTCAATGCGGCATCACTTACACCCCTGATTTCCTTCCTTCTTTCATCTCTCGGTCAACGCACTTTCTTTTGAGAGGATAGTTGAGGCGAGAGCACTTTGGGCGTTGAGGGTGGTGCAGCGGAGGGGGTGGTTTTTGGGGAGGGGTGGGGGATGAAACGAAGAAGAGTTGAGTGGGGTAAGCACGGGTGAAAGTGAAAGGCAGGATGGATAGTTTGGGCGGAGGCGGGAGAAAGAGTGGATGGATGCGCATTCCGTTATCAAAAATATATACACACATGTAACACATCCGCCGCACGATTTCCTCCGAGATCACGACCATCCATCCCTCTCTCTGGGTCTTATTACTCGAAATATTTGTGGCACAGCGCTGAAGAGATTGGGATATATCAAAAGAGTTGTGGAAATTTGTTCAAGTGAAACATTTAAAGAAAGATGACATTTCACCCATTCGACGCATCATTCGAAGTTTTCATCAAGCACTTAGTATCCCGTGAATAAAGTTTTGAATCGGGAACCGAATCAGCGGGTCAATTCTGTAAATGTCATAGGCGTCATAACCAAGCGATTCTGTAGATGTCACAGGCGTCATAACTTCGTCGTCACCGTCATAGCGTATGACGGTCAAAATTCTCCGTCATAATCGTCATAAGGTCTCAGAATGAGAGCGTTTTTGTTGAAAACGATATCATCTACATCTACATAATACCCTGCAAGTCACCACAAAGGTGTTTGGCAGGGGGTGATTTCTCACGAAACATGCACTACATATCATGCATAAAAAAGGAATAGTATTAATTTACTAGTAAGAACTTCACATTTAAAAAAGATAGAAATTGCAAAGCAAACATGGAAAAACATTCTGTTAGTAGGGTTAGCTTTAATTACTAATACCAACATGCAGCTACCAATGCTATCCATTGCTACTCTCCGATTGGACATATCTTGTGGTTTTGTTTTGTAAAAAGGACAGAGATCAAGGTGAGAGGTAAAAGCACAGCAATATTTTAATTAAAACTGTGAATATGCAGTGTTGAAACACGCAAATCCTCCTTGCATTATTTACTATGGATAGAATGGAAGCGCTCTACTCCCTTGCTATTTGGAGAGCAATCGAAGGCAAAGACAAGAACGATGATAATTTCGTCTTATTCGCCGGCATTTGAGGGATACACGCAATCCTTATGAAATAAGCGAAGAAGATTTTAGAACTCTCTTCCGCATTTCAAAAGGACTGGCTCACGATCTCACTTGCGCTCAGCACTAATCTAATAAAATTTAGGCAGACTTTCCCAGTCCATTTGCTGTTTGGTTACGTTTGCTGTTTGGTTACGTGATTTTAACTTGTTTATTTCAGTACTTGAAAAAATTTGAAAACTCTAACGATGCGTGCATATGAGTGCATGCAACTTTTACGAATGCAATGATTTCAGATTCCGACGGCAGTAAAATTTATGTGCCAACACGCGGAACTTCATTGAGAAACTGTTTGATATAATGGAAAGTACGCGGCGATGTTTGCACTCAGACAGGGTACTGCTCTATAACACCACTGTAAGGTCTGAATTTTCCCTTATGATTGCTTGTGATTGCTCTTTCAGCAATCCTCTGGGTCATGCAACAATGACTGTAGTCCTATGGCTGAATGACTTACGACTAACATAAATCTGACTTCATGAGCTACCCACTTTTAATCCTACTTCAAGTTCTATTCAAGTACCCTTAATCATTTCCTCTGCTTGTACGATGAAATTATGAAAAAACAAGCCATACGAGGGGCTAAGAGAACATATACATGATCAAATCGTATTAGAACGCTACGCATTTACGAAAGCGTTATATTTTTGTGGACTATTTCAGATTACATTCAGTTTTGTAGAAACTTCAGTACTACTTATGCACGGCGTTCGATTTGGCGTCATAAACTAAAACCCATTCGTTCTTAAGTTGCTATTCAGCCACATTAATACAAATCCACGAATGAAAATAGCATCAGTACATGACATGCAATGATTACTTTCGAAAGATTTGACTTTTATACTCTCTTGAACAGACTCCATATTCATTATTTGTTTACAAATTTGCTCCAAGTCACAGCTGATGAAATGTGTCGAAGGCTTCCATTGGCTTTTCTCATTTTCTTAGGACTACCAACGTACGAAATTCTACATTTTCATGGCGATGCGCAACTGTTCACTCGTCATCCGTCATAGGCGTCATAAGCCTTATGACGGTAGCTTACGGAATCGCTCGAATGTCCTAGCCGTCATGAGTTGCCCGTCAAAGTGATCGCCCTTATGACGCCTATGACATTTACAAAACTGACCCGCAGGGGATCAATGGTATCAGTACGTATTGTAACAAGTTCCTATAATTGTACAGAAATTGTCATCCGGATATTGGAAGAGTTGGTTTGGGAAACCTTAGAACCTTTAGGGTTGTTTGCATGATTATAGTTAATTGAAAAGTACACCGCAAACATATTTCTCCAGCCACGTTACATCTGCATTGTCACACTCATATAATATGGTAAAAATTAATTTCATGATAAAATGCAAATTTTGGTGCAAGGAAGATTGACACCTCGTCTACTCTTAAGGTGAAGACTTTATTTTGCCTGTGTCTCATTTCTGTAGTGAAGGTGATTTGTGGTTGGAATTGTATTGTATTGCAGAATTTACCATCAGAATTTATTTCGGTGTTAAATGTCTCTTTCCACTCAAGAAAGTGTGATTAGAAAGCCTTTAGTATTTTTTTAGCAAGTTTTAAGCCGTAGTCATTCAATCAGAATCCCACCCGAAAAAGAGCTCGATAGGAATTCCCACCTTAAATTGTATTGATATAAAGCACTTTCGGGCCGGTTCCATCCGAAATCGGACCTGTTACATAAAAAATATCCCGGAATCAGAAAAACTATGCATAGATTTGGAAATTAGAGAGGAAGCAGGATAGTGGAAAATACCTGAAAAATGATTATCCATGAGTTACCTCATTTAACGATATGTAAGACGCTCTTTTTCCCTAAATTATCGTTCGAAAAACACCCACAGGTTTCTTTGATGTGTGAAGTTTAGGCCTTCTACAGGCTTAGGTTCTCAAATCAATTCTATTTTAACCGGAGGTGGTCAGTACGGCGTATTATATCATCATCATCATTGGTCAACAATCCTAGGATTGGTTTGACGCAGCTTTCCACTCGATTCTTCTATCGGCCAACCTTTTCATTGTGACGTAATTCTTCTCATTTACATTCTTCACAACCTGTTCCATGTATCTTATACGAGGCCTGCCTTTTCCAATCTTCCCGTTCACTTTTCCCTCGACGATAGTCTTCATCAGGCCATCGTGTCTCAAGTGTCGCGTATTATATATCCACTATATTTGTTTTAATCATGTATTTATTTGTATGTAATATGCATTAATAGCATTATTTATTTCTCTTGTGATTTCTGTTATTGCGTCTTATCGCACCGGCAATAGAGTGTATCTACATACATTCATTTGCTTCCTTCCACCGTATCAAAAGAAGCGTGAGCTAGCTGTCGGACTGCATTGGGTGGCACGATTCGGTCGCACTAAACAGCTTGCGGGTGTATTTACAAAAGTGTTCCCTCCGAAATATGCCCTACTGAAATGGGTTTGGGTATTTTTTGCCGACATCCGTCATAAAAGGAAGTATATTTTAGTAAGCATTGGTAGATAGATAGATGGTAGATGCTAGCATAGATAAGGCATTGGTGCTTACATTCTTCACAACCTGTTCCATGTATCTTATACGAGGCCTGCCTTTTCCAATCTTCCCGTTCACTTTTCCCTCGACGATAGTCTTCATCAGGCCATCGTGTCTCAAGTGTCGCGTATTATATATCCACTATATTTGTTTTAATCATGTATTTATTTGTATGTAATATGCATTAATAGCATTATTTATTTCTCTTGTGATTTCTGTTATTGCGTCTTATCGCACCGGCAATAGAGTGTATCTACATACATTCATTTGCTTCCTTCCACCGTATCAAAAGAAGCGTGAGCTAGCTGTCGGACTGCATTGGGTGGCACGATTCGGTCGCACTAAACAGCTTGCGGGTGTATTTACAAAAGTGTTCCCTCCGAAATATGCCCTACTGAAATGGGTTTGGGTATTTTTTGCCGACATCCGTCATAAAAGGAAGTATATTTTAGTAAGCATTGGTAGATAGATAGATGGTAGATGCTAGCATAGATAAGGCATTGGTGCTTAGCAACAAGGGGGAGGTCAGGTGCTGAATAGGAGGTCAAGGGGGTGCGGGTTGAGGAACGGTGGATTTGCGGCACTGGGGCTCAGGTGGAGAGGACGAGAAGAAACGAAATATGGAACGGGGGGGCAGCAAAACTATCACAAAAAATGAAATTCAGGTAGAACCTATGCACTTATATAGCGCGCTAATATCATACTTACCTATGTATTCAGTGGCAGACAGAAAGAGCGTTAAATGAGGGAAGGGAACAAAAAGATTATTGCCCCAACGGACGGCGGGGTGAAAGGTTAAACATATGCCCCGCGAAACTGCCTCTCCGCGTCGCGATTTTCAGAGCGCTGGCCGGAGGCGGCACACGCTTGCCATTCACGCACTGATATTTCGTCGCACTCTTGTGAAGCCTGCGGAACGATAAGAAATTCTATGCTTCGCGACTATAGCTCACTCCGTGCAGCCTAAGGATGGCCTAAATGAAGGATCTTGGTCGAACGCGTGGCCGTTGCTTTTGGGGAAGTGCGGAAAGTGTTCGAGTGGATCTAATGAAAATTATTTAGCGTTTTTTACTCAGTAGTTGTAAATATTTGTTTCATAGTTGTTTTTTCTTTTCTCGCGATAATATGCTTTCTCTTTTCCTTACTTTTTTCAGCCCTAGGTGACTTTAATTATTTAGGCTTCTTAATATAATTTTGAATCCTTGAAATGAATATCAACTATAACTAACTCCTCAAATCTATGTGAGCGAAATGCAATTGAACTTTGAAAGTTGTTTTGCGGGGAACAAAATTAATAGAGAGAAATTTTAGTATCGTTAATGTCTTTACATCATTTCATTTCCATTTAACATGAATTTGGTTTCCTTTGCTACAAATAGTAGCAGGTATTAGAAATTCAAGATGCATCGGAAGATATGATCATTTTACTTCTCCAAAAACTCACGACTTATGGATAGAAAACGTGAACCTTATTAGTCTTTCATAAAATGTTTTGCAAAAATAGTTTAAATTCATTGTAAAATTTAATTACTTTAAAAAAATTTATATACATGACAAATAACGTGTCTTCAACGGTCAGAGTAGTCACATGAAAGACATTTAATAGTACGAGCTGTAATTGCAATTAATAATAGCAATAGTCATTACACCTGGTTGACTTTTGTTCAATCATAATTCTTAATATTTTCATTAATTCTTCACCTAGTTATCTAATCATATACTATTGATGATAAGCAATAGCTAATAAGGGTATGGTATGAGCAACTTCCTGTAAAGCGTAAATGGCGTGTAATCGGGTTGTTTTTTTAACGTCATATGTAATAATGAGTGCATCTTGTGATGGAAAACTACTTTTATTATTGTATGCGATAGCCACATCAACAATTAGTTTTTTATGCGATCATTTGTGACTTTGATGAGGGAAGTATTAAAAGGAAGTGGATAATGACTTCCTGTTACAGTGATTTCGAAGCCAATTTCCCTTTCATTTCACACCGTTTCCTTTGTAATTCTACGGATAAAAGCAAAGCCTTGTTTTAGCGATTAAAACCAAAATTTCAGCTGAAGCTATCCTCCAATACTGAATTCCTTATGTTTTGGACTCACGAGCCGCTTTGTGCGCCGAGTGAAGTCCTTCAACTCACTGTAGGTTACTCTGTTGATTCATTAGAATTTGCATTTTCTTTTGAATTTAATATCTTTTTCACGGGATGGACTTTCCTGCGGGCGGATGCGCAAGATTTCCTTGCAAATTCACAGTTTGCTGCGCAACTTGAGTGGGTGTTTCGCATTCATGGCACGACGGAGCTCATATCGCGGCTCGGAGAAACGAAATATGGAACGGGGAGGCAGCGAAAAAATTAGTAAAATTTCATCCAAATGATAAATGAGGAAAGTCGTGAGTGGCGATTACATCAGGATTATTTTTTACTCTCTCACTCTTCCCCTCTTTTAAAACCGTCGCTTTTTCTTGGAGCCTTACCGCCAGTGTGCTGCAACCTTTGCGCGGGCAACAAAGTGCTCGGGCCGGACCCAAGGCATTGGTGCTTAGCAACAAGGGGGAGGTCAGGTGCTGAATAGGAGGTCAAGGGGGTGCGGGTTGAGGAACGGTGGATTTGCGGCACTGGGGCTCAGGTGGAGAGGATACTGATGGATTAAGAGGCTTTTAAAGGGTTCCGAAATATGCATGGCAAAAAAATGTGAATACTCGCTGCACTAAAGCATGACATCGCAGGCTTACGTGACTCTCCGTCGGAGGAGTTTGTTGAACTTTCGTGGTTCTTACGGATGTTTACGATATAGCATTATTCTTTCCTTTTGTTTTATGCTTTTTGATATTTCAAAGAGTAATCTCCTTGTCTTTACGTGGAATTTAAATTAGTCTCTAAAAAACTTTTCTGACCTGTACCTATCCTTCTTTAGAATATTTCGAGCCAAATGTCAGTAGTTTCTTAGGTTTTCTTAAACGACTAATGTTTAAAATGACAAAGATAATAGTAAGAAGGAAAATCGTGCCAAAATATTTATGGTGAATAATAAACTTATTGTGGTTTAACATGTTAAGAGTGTAAAAATGCTTTATAATTTTGTAGCCTAACATTTTGGGAACCATAAGCTGGCAGTCTCTATCTTGGTTTTCAAACCTGTCTTAGCCTCGCTGTTTACCACCATATGGTCCAACAAGCACTGTTATATTTGACATGATTTCGTATGAATTATTTTGAACTAGGTATTTTATGACATATTTCAATCTCGTTTTATTTATATTCCCTGCATTAGTAGGTATCAATAGATTCTCCTAGAGTAATGATGACGTTACGACGTGATTGTAGTACATCTTGAACATATTTACCATAATAATTTTACAAAATCAGGATGACTCTCTTATTTACATTACGTTATGACGTGATCGAAGTACATCTTGAACATATTTACCGTAATCCTTTTACAAAATCAGGATGCCTCTCTTATTTTCTGGTTCGCTTTTATCTTACCCCCTCATGTGCATTTATTGGAGTCATGTATTTCACTATTTACCGTATACGGTGGATGAGCCTTCCTCAAATTAGTGAGTACATCTATATCTACCCTGTAATACCCTGTGAGTCACTGTGAGAGTGAGTGGAAGAGGTAAAGTAAGCCCAACGAATATTTCAGAAACTTTGGAAATGAGCAGAGAGCTAGGAATGAAATCTTTTATGCTCTCTCACCAACTAATGCTTTATTTAAACTTCGGAAATATTGTTTTGGATTGAATATGATTGATACGTTAGTATAATATTCTCATTACCTTTCTCAAACTTCTCATACCTTTTGCATTCCCTCTGATTAATATTTACACGTATTATTCTCATCTCTCTCTTTGTATGCTTTAGTTTAGTGCGGGGGCTCTCACCTTTTTTTGTGATCCGGACCACAAAAGCTCCTTCCTATTGTATCTTTCAAGAAGGTCAAGTTTCCAGGGTAGGTTTTACAAAGCGAGCTTTTTTCTGAATCTACCGATTTGAAAATGTAATTAACTTTTCATAAATATCCCTTTTGGTAACGATGGGGCATTTTCTAAGCTCAAAATATCACGACATCCCAAGTGCAAAAAGCGTGTTAATTCGTGGAAAATTTAGGCTGTCTGGTTAAAGGACCTGCCTTGGCGGTTCCAGACTCAAATGCTGAATTTTGGTGAGCTGACCACTTGACTATTTGCGATGGATTTCCCACGCCAGTTGTCCATGCTCAATAGTCGTCATTCTTCTGAATTTTGAAATATTTTTGTTCATCATTCCTTCTGATCAACACATTTACTCTCAATATTATTTTTCTTTCTTTAGATATTGAATAATATTTCCATTCATTCAGTTTACAATTCAATAAGGGCGATGATAAATAGTTAATAACGTAGATATTCACAGAAATCCTACGTGACTTTTGTTCTCTGAATAGATTTAAACTGAAACATACCGATGGCTGAGAATATAGGAATCACGTTATGTACTAATGCGTGGAAAATTTATTTAGTAGCATCGACATTTTTTCACTCATTTGGGTAATACAAATAAATAAATTCCTTCTCAAAAGCGCTTGATGATGTCTCATCGGCTGAACTAGTTATATGTTCCTAATGAATCTTGGAAGTTTGAAATTTCCTCTCATTGTTTTGCAATAAATTGATTCTATGGTATGTTACTGAGTCTTTTGACATGAATAAAGCTTACTTTTTTTACTAATGAATAGAATAGGAAATATGAAATGAACTTAGATACCCTGCTATTCTACAATTCTCAAAATAGGATTTAGTTTGCCACCCTTCCCTGCCAGACGCTCACGCTGTCAGATTATTTACGGATCTAATTAATTTGATCGTTATTGAAACAAATTTTTTATCACTAGAAGGGCCTTGATAAATTATTTAGGAGTTGAATAAATGTAGCCAGAAACCACCTACTTGACTAATGAGCGCGTGGGAGGCCTCCACTTCTGAATCAGTGGTGTGATTTGAATAGGTAATTACATTTGATTAAAGAGTGCATCCTTATGGGTGAATCCAAAGCCTTGGAGAAAATTTGAAGCAACTCCCTTGATTCCCTTTGATGACTTCCTGAGAGGACGCGCAATGAGGTCCTTTCATATCTTTTATATATATTTTGCTGAAAGAAAATGCGTTGTTGGGGGCTGACGCCATTTCCTGTTCCCCCTAACGATACCATGGAGACCGACTACGGCGAACCGCACAACGAGGGAGGAGGATCCGCTCCGAACATTGTTTTCCCCGCAACTTTTCCCAAAGTCACCTCCCATCCGCTCTTTCCTCTCTTCCATGACGACGCTTCACAAGAATGGAGCACGCAACTTCCCTAAAGAAGTCCCCTCCTCTCCTTAGACGGGGCAACTAGTTCAGTTACAAGGTTTCGGCGCGACGATCTCGCTCTGCAACTTCGAAGACGAAGTATGAAACTCGTGGAATGAGGCCAGGGGAAGAATGGAAGACTTCGGGGGCGGGCAAAGGGTGAAGTCTTTATTAAATGTCATTCCAACTTCGACAAAATCCTGCGACGTACTCGTGACACTGACCCGGAGGATGGACAGATGACCAGGCTCGCCTCTCCTTCCCTTCCTCCCCACTCTCTGGAGTCCTAGTGGTCACATCCTGGGTAGGGAGCTGTTCCGGATGGCGTTGAAATGCATTAGGGGGCCGATGGGTAATGGGAAGGAAGGGGGAGACGGAAGGGTTTGCTCGTGGTAGATTGAGGGGGTTCGGAAGCAATGGAGAGGACCGAAAGGAAGATTTAGGGGTCAGCAACCTTCCCGCTTCGCCTCGGATTCTCACTCCGTCTCCACAAATACTGCCGCTTCTCTCGAGAGTCAGGATTAACGACTTTTGTGGAAACTCTGGCTTTTTTCCCCCTGGCGAATGATCGATGTGTTTTAATCCGATTTTAATCGTCAACATGTCTAAACCTTTTGTAAAGAAAAATGTAGGAGTCACCTACTTAGCGAGAATGATTGTGAAAAAGAATGATTCGTGTCTGCTTGCGAATCTGTTATGAGAGCTACTAGAGTTTCGGTGTCAAGTGAAGTATTTATAATTATAAAGAATAGTTGGGTGAGTTTTTTTTAAATAATAACTAAATGTAAAAGTTGATTTTAGCTGGTATAAATCCGATAATTTAATTAAATATAGGAAGAACGTGAAATGCAAGGTAATAATCTGCGGTCAAATCGCCAAAATCCCTGTCACCATCCCTTTTGTTATACTTAGATTTTATAACAGGATCGACTTAAATAATTGATAAGAGTTTTGACAGTGTATTTCAGTAACGTATCAGGACGGATGTGTACATTGTTTATAAAAAAAACGTTTATATTTCGGTATAAGGTATTTTCTTTTCACCATTTCTAAAAGGTAGGTCATTTTTTATTGGTCCTAAAAGGACCATCGGCAGTACGTAGAATTCATATTTGAAGTTAAAATTTTATAGTAATAATAATTTCCCTATCCATCATCCTAAATCTCATTTGTATTTGCTCACTGATTGTAATTTTGAATTAGTTAACAAATTAAAACAGGATAATGATTATCTTTTGTTTTCCGAAACCATAATGTAGGTAGCTATGCTCATCCAACCAGTAAGTGAGCTTTTAATCGCAATTATATAGAAATTTAATTAATGCCCTTTTGTGATATTTTCCCATTGACCGAATTCCATAAGGTTACCTGACGTGAAGTTGATTTCTACATCTCAGGATTAATTCCTCTTCCTTTAGTCGAAGGTGCACAAAAGCCTTTATAAGTGAATATTTTTTGACAAAGCTAATTGTGCTGTTTTCCGCGTTCCAATGACGGTTTGATCTTTAAATATTAATAATTAAAGGATAACGTACCAAGAAGGAAACATGGGCATCAAAGCGGAAACTGAAGGACTCCTCCAATATTAAGATTGAATGGAGTGGAAAGCGCAGGGAAATAATTCGATGAACAAAATTTTCAGCGTAAAGTAGGTGGAGAATTTAAATTAAATACCTCATAGGGCTAAATTAAACGTAATTAAATAACTGGAGGCCTAAGTCAGCTGCCCTTCAGTTTCTGTTGTTGTGTTTTATTTTGTCCACATTCCCCCTTCATATGGTTTGCTGATGGTGAAGATTTTGTTTAGTGCTATTGAAAAGTCGTTCTCCATTTGGGGCCTATATTTCGTTAGATAACATATTCATTCTTCATATATTTATTTTATATAGGTATGTGCAAATGTCCAACCTTTGTCACTTCAGCTATAATGACGAAATAGTTTTTATTTTTGGATAATTTACCCGCAAAAGCGCAGTATGAGCTTGAATTTGTGGTATTACAGAAAAAAAGTTGGAGGAAGAAATTTTTGTGAAAGTTGGACCACTTTGACGATTCCCAAACGTGCCCAGCCAAATGCATCAACCCACGGTGCATGACCATGCAAATATTCAATTGAAGTCAACCATTTTTCGGAGTTCGGCCAGCTTTAATTTGGATTTCATCTGTGCGGAGGTAGCTGCTTCCCTGTCGGTTGGAAGCGAAATTATGCAATGGCCGCTCAACTGATGAACGTTCTGGGAATGAATCCGGAGCACTTCCCTCGGTTTTAAATCCCCCGCCCCCTGGCCAATCCCTTCACCTTTTGCTTCGGTCGATGAGGGGATGGGACGCAGGTTGATTCCCTGATAAATGAATTTAGCGTGGGCGCCTTATCCTGCTGGAACCCCACCCGCCCCCCACCGACCCTCCAACTCTTATCCCTTCTCTTCGCTGGGCTCACGGGAGACGTGGGGAATGATGAGTGATGACCATGTTGATGATGATGGTGACGAGGGATATCTCACGTCTTCCCTCCCACTCGCCCTCCCCTACATCACCTCCGGGGTCCCTCACCCCTCCTCCGGCTTCCTTTCCCACCTCTTCCCCGCAGCGTAGAGGAAATGAGGTGTTGCGGACCAAGGCAAGCCGGGGGAAATAAAAAAAGGGGTCCCCTCTCAAAAAGTCCACGCCTTCCTCCTCGAGCGAGAAGGAAAAATAGAGGAATTTATCTGCCACCACTCTCCCTTGTCTTGAAGCCGCGCTAATCCTCTTCGTTTCCCCAGCAGAGGTGACATATCATCGTCTTGCGTTCTCATTAAAAGGCCGGAAGAGTACGATAGGACGATGGGACGCATTCGCCTAAGCACCCCATGTAGCTTTTCTTGCTGATTAGAACGTTTGACGATTTACTCCTCCATGTGAATTCATCGATTGCTGTGAAGCACTGTCTCTTTATACAGAGGGTATAGGTTCGTCGCCCGGCTTCATCAGATGTCATTCAATATAATCTCAACCAGTTGATGGGTACTGTACGTAGAGTCCTCATCTTATTAAGTGCATAGAGCCCGCTCACGCCTTTCCATTTGGGCAGGTTTTTGACGACGTTGGTTTTTAGTTCTCTCCTCCTCTTTTCGTTTAAATACTATTTATACTAATAGTATTAAGAAGCCTCCGTTAGTGAAACAGTAGCGTGCTTCACACGAAGTGTGGAAACATGTTCCAATCGCAAGACAGGTGATTTGAATAGTTGAAGTAATGTCGTGAGTCCGCAAATTTTCTTATGGCATTGGCTGCTGGTTTTTACGTTCACGTTGAATCATGAGAGCCTTCATAGAAATGTGTATTTAAGGATTTATCTCGGGGAAAAGGACATTTCATTGCAATTTGTCGGCAATGAAGGATATGGAAGGAAGAAGGGGAAAAGATTTAGGAGACAATCCGACCGGCAGTTCTCTCTCTCTTTAAGAAATTTTTGCTGGCATAGAAATCAGAAAATCATTTGGTTTACTTTAATTTGTAGCTTCTTTTTGTCCTGGTGATGCAATGTGGGGGTAGAAATTTGCCTTTAGTCTCCCATTCGAATTGGTGCGATTTGAATGAAATTTAATCTTGCTTCATCTAAACATCAAGGATTTCCCAAGCAAGTTCTTCCAATAGCCGAGTGGCACTTTATGTACGTACACAAAAATTTATTACAAGACGCACAGCTTTCCTTAGCATGTTATTCAGTTCCTGAATTGTGCATCTATATTTATTCTATCCAAATTGCTAGATGCATTCTCCCGGCGAGGCCTAATAAATACGAAATAACACCCTTCTTTTACTGTTCCATTTGATCATTAATTTATTTACTTAGAGGTGTGGATTGTCTAGTGGGAAAATACTCTGATACAGTAGAAAATGAGACGAAACTTTTGCTTCAAACCTCTAGCATCTAATTCGATGCATTTGTTGCATATAATCTAAGATAAATATGTAGGTAGGAAAACATGCCGAGAAAATCCTACTAGTTCATGAATAACTCTATCGGAGAGATTGTTGGGCCGCATAACAACGCTGTCTAGAAAAAATCCTCGTTGAGGAAATGTATGGTTTTCTTACGCATTATGAAGTAAAGATCATTACTTCGAGCTTAGTTTCTTTCATAAAGAAATGCTCAGAGTGGCTTACTGTTTCAGCCGACCAGAATCGAGAAAAACTACGATAGCATTTTACTGTGTCGGTTTCGGGGACTCATTCAACCCATTTAGTCAACTTGATTACAAGTATGGGTTACCGTTATATTGGAGAAAATGAATTCATGATATAGGTATATCTTTTCAGACAATTTTTCTGCCTTCTCATTTATCGTTCTGTCCATCCCTTGAGGATATTTGCGTGATGTTAGGTTAGGTACATATAGGTGTAGTATTGATACGGGGATGCTTTGATGAGACTTATCGACAAGAAAACAGTTGCGTCCGGGATTGATGATTGAAGAAAGTTACCTGACGAAGGCTCGGATGCTTTCCCGGCGTATTGACTGTGTGTAGAATTCTCAGGATCTCCTTAGGGTCAGGAATTCCATCGCTGCCGACGTTTCGGTGGACAAGTCGGACATCATCGGGCATCAAAACGATGGAATTCCTGACCCAATGAAGATCCCGAGAACTCTACGTGCAGAAAATTCCTGACGTTTTAGCCTTCGGCTCTCTTACCCTACGAACCCTTAAATATAAGGACGAAATTTCGAAGACTTTGACAGAGCACTGTATTTTCAGCTGCTTCTGTTCACTGATTCACCCAGTGCTCCTCGTACCTCAACTGGTCCTGGGTCTTAAACGATTCACATAGGAAAGTTTTAATTTAGGTGGAGAAGATGTTGAGCATGGAGATACATGAATGAGGCGCATATTCTGAGGACAAAAAAGGGTCATCGCCGGAAAGACAAGGGTCAATTGTTCCCACGACCTCTATCTTGCCTTTGTTGTGTTCCATGTGCTAGGAACGAGAAAGGCTTTTGTTTCGGGCGCCCATTAGGGTATTTATATGCGCGGCAGCGGCCTTTGTGTGCTTTTCGGAATTTTTCCTCACATTGCTTCCTTTTCTTTCTTCTCGTTAATGCCTTTAGATCGCGGCTTCTGGGGTGGGTCGTTCATGAACGCGATACGGTGGAAATATGTTGCTGCGTAAATTTTTATAGCGCTAACGAAGCTCTCATACTGATGCCAGAATTTTACTTACGCTAAAAAGAATTGGGAACTGATTTAAGAGAATTGAGAAAGTTATGATAACTATATAAATTTTATGGATTTTATGTATGAACCTCTGATATTTTATGCTCACCTGGTTTATGTCATTCGATCAGCAACGTTATTAATATACACATCGTATTCACTTCTATTTTAAACCCTAATGGTTAAATAAAGTTTATACTTTGTGGTATGTTGATTAATTATGTGAATTAAACATCCCTATAATTAATTATGCTAATGGCATGGCACGAGTTTAAAACGTATGTAATCAATTAAGAGATTTAAATATTTTGGTAACTAGTACTAAAATTGTTTTGAAGCGCTACCCCAAATGTCATTATGCCTCATTTTCATGTAAATAAGTGTATTTGTATGAATTCATCTAAAACGTATTAAAGACAAATATAGTCCACTGTTAACCATCGCAAAATATTCGAGGGAAAAAGAATGCCCATGCTGCCATGACCCTTTTTACGTTGCATATTTGTTGATCAGCAAATATTCATGACAGTTTTGATTAATTCATTGAGCCGAGTGCCCCTAAAACACAAGCCGATATATTTATTCTTTAAATTGCTAAATTTAGTTTTTATATGTTCACTTGGGCTAATGAGGCTCTTAACATCGTGAAATTCAGTCTGTTTTGATTATGAGACCTCCCCACATATTTACATCGGGAGTGATTCCTAGGGCTATATGATGGATATAGGACGGACGGATATATGATTATATATAGGGGTGGCCAAACTGAAATACGTATATGATGTTATCCATCGCATTTATAGCAAGAAATATCCGTTTTCATCACCAAAGAAACTTAAATATTGGTGGCAGCCGCATTTATAGAATAAAATTTTAAATTGTTAAATTTTTAAAATCTGCTCTTCTCTAAACTAGAAGTTAAACGCTTAAATGTTAGCCTCAGATGCATAATAACGATTATTATTTGACACAAATTCCTGATCTTTTTTTTAATATAATTGGGTCAGTTTTTGCTGGAACATATTCATCACAACGTGCGAAATTCACAAGTGTTTGAAACAATAATCATGCGATGTTGGCGAACGATAGGGGATATCATTTGCAGAAGTGGGGATGGCTGCGCAGTGGAGTATGGCGGTAAATATAATATCGGAAAAGGAAAGAAAAACCCGGCGAGGCCTATGAGTTGTCCTCAGATAGAAATATTATACTGAGGTCTCCTGTACCTTCCTAAAAGCATTTTCTAGTTCTGAGGTCACTGCAGGTACACGTTGTGAGGAAAACAAGTGCGTGTTGCGAAATGTTTGAGAGCCATCAGCCTTTAGAACGGGGAGCATGGACTATTTTTTATAACTCTTTGAATGAGAAGTTTATTTACCAAAATGTACTTGTTTTCTAAGATATTACTTAGTCTTTAAAACTTTTACGTTTTTGGCAGCTTAAAAACAGGTGGTCATCGGGTATTCAAGTTATGACTTCACGGCACGGTATCACCATGGGCGTTACTTAGCTGTTGTACATGGAGTTAAGTTGTTAAATACATACTTGGCCAAAACTTTTGTATGTATCTTTATTGTTTAATACAATAAACTAATTTATTTCTTCTTTTAATCCAAGCCGTATGGATCGTATTGAGATAGTCGTCCATAAAATATATAGTAGGTACCTGTATATACCAAAGGCAAATTATCGAATGGTGCTTTTTTTAAACCACATTTCAGTCATTGTTTCATTCGAGTAACGGCTAAAAATCTCAAAATAATGTATTCACTTGGTTTTCTACTCAAATAAACGTGTTTCCGTAGCAATATCCTTGCAGTGACGTCAGAGGGCGCTTCAGATCACGTGATTTTCGTGAATTTTGTGAACATTTTAACAGCATATTTGTGGTTGGCATAGAACATTTAAATTTGTTAAATATTTAAATTTGTGAGAAACTTTTATATCAAGTGCGTCATCAATACACGAGAAACAAATTTCATGCAAATATCCCATTGAAAACAGGGATCCTGTAAAATTGTAGACGTTAATGTAATGGTTTAATTATCAATTAAGCTATATGATTGATAAACAATAATTATATGTTTTACATCATCTAAATACTTTTACATTGTGGCGAATATAAAAGTATTCCACCCAGAATACTTGCACGGATTGGCTAAGCAACTCTATAGCATTCTTGGGTTGTGCGGGAAAAAACCAGTTTTCAAATCTACCAATCTCGGAGTTCCTTTTATTTTTCTATTAGAGTATTCTAGCATGGTGATGTAGTGATGTCAAACTATCTTTTCCATGCTTGAACGTAACCTATGGTCCTATCCATCATAAAAATCTTTCTCTCTGTAATACGATGATGCTTGACCGCATCCAGTCGCTTGTCTCGTATTTTCGATTACGCGTCTCGCTGGGTCCGTAATGTTGGATGCGAGTTGCTCTCCATATCCGCTGAAGTAAAATTAAAAAAAATTGGGTCAGACTCGCCCGGAGATAAAGGAGAAGGCGGGTGGTGTTTCCTCTCCAATATTACTGAAATAACATAGCCCTGCGTCCATTGTGGCCGGGATGACCGCGTAGGATGATACGTGCCTTAGGGGCAGTACGTGGTTCGTAGATATGTCGCACAGTGCGTCCAGTAATCAATCACCCATGACGCTAGCGCCCAGATGGCATAGAAGGAACATATCGGGCAAATTTCCATTCCAACCTCCTCCTCCTACAATGCAGGGATGTGCCTTTTGGCTGTGATTCTAAGTCTATTCTATGCTTATGCTACTCATAACCCACCTGGGGATTTTGGACGCAATATATTTAGACAGTTACCAGAAGAAACGTTTCGGTGAACACACGTACTGCCACCGAAATTACTCGTCTTCGCACTTCCGTTTTTCGCGTTCCTATAGTCAAATATTGAATACATGCACACACGCAACACTCCTCTCGAGACCAGACTCTAGAATCCCCCGTCAAACTGTTATTTTTATCGAGTTGAACACCGGCACTGACTGAAGTGATGACCAGAGAAAAAAATTACTGTTCGCCGAATGATAGCCGTATTTGACGGTAGACTAATGCTTATTGCCAATGCTTTCCTGTGGTGTTAGAGGAAAATGAGAAGAAAAAAATATTGAAAAGCACCAACATTTTACTTCGAAATATCTTTAGGAACTTAAATAAATCATTCCACGTTTTTTCCTGCATGGTGGCATGGATATATATTTCTTGTTTTTTTTGAAGCTATGAAGCAACCAATCACCACTATTGGTAGAATACTGATCATTGTGATGCACTAACGTTTAAGTAAATACCATTGAAATGAACAGGTACACTTTTAAATTAGGACCATCGGTTGCAGTCATTCAGTATACTTTATCGACACAGTTCTACAATAATTACTCCACGGAATCATGGCTACGCAACCCTTTTTTCCCAGTTCACTGCAGCCAAAAGTTTTCTCTTTCCTAGTTATATTTATGACACTATATTACGATATTATGATCAGTGTCATTTAAAATTCAGATATGCAAAATCGAAATTTTTCTTTTTTTTCAGAATCAAACCAAAAACGATTAATGAAGCGTTTATTTCTTAATCGACGTGCGGTTTGTAGTATAGGATCTTTACGTTGCCCATCCGTCGTTTGCGCGTGGATGCAAACAATAATTCTTTAAGCTTGCATACATTTCGCAGGCATATTCTCTGACCTTCTATCGTTCCACCACCGTTACTCCCGAAGCCATCGCTTATTTATTTTGCCGCCTGTTTATCTGCCCGCGCGATCCCCTTTGATGCGGTGCCCGACTTCTCTTTTAATTTCCTCCCCCCGCAGAAAGTTGAGTCCCGGCGTTCCGCGCGGTCAGCAGCCACGACCTCCACCCCTCCTTGCACATACCCTCCCGAGTAAACCGAAGCACGTGTATCCTCCTGGGGAGAAAATGACCTCTTTCCGCGACGGTGACCCTTTGGAAGAGGGATAAAAATTGGGAGTCACTGCCTTCCGACAGCGGAGGTTTTCCATTTGGCTCGATAGGACCGCGAAAAAAAAGGGATTGCAGGCGGACATGAAGCTCCGTGTGCGCGGGAAATTTTGCTCCATAAATTACCACTAAGAATGCCGTCACCCCTTATGGTCGTCTAGTTCATCCTAGTGTTATCTATCTTGAAATAAATCTTCAACTCAAGCGGATATAAGTATTGACTTCGATCATTATAGATACTGCCCCCATACCAGTGAGGGCAGTCTCTGGTAAACAGAACCCGCCACTGTCTGTATTCAGTTCTCTTCCTTTCACATCAGTTTGTTTCCTTCACAGAATCCATTTTTAAATCTTCACATCTTCTGACAGCCTTCATGATATTATGAATTCCGATCCTTAGTGTTTCTAAAGGGTTCTTACCTATCATTCTTTCCACTACCAACACCTTTTACAATTCTATTCTTTTCCGTTATAAATCTATGACCGATTTTCTTCTCTCTCCTGCTGTCCTTAAGACTTCCACATTCGTCCTCACCTCCAGCCAGCGTACGGTTATTCTCCTCTCCAATATCTCTTAAGTCCGCTTTAGACGATGCAATTTTTTGTACAGTTTCTTGTGCAAACACTTGTATAAACTGAACGGAATTGTATGTTTGTCTGAATGGAATTATAACAGGTTATGTTTTCCGTACAGTCATTCAGACTTTCGCAGAAGCGTTCACACAATTTGCCGCTTTACACGGTACAATTACCTCATGCAAGCGTTTGTCCAAGAAATTGTACAAAAAATTGTATCGTGTAAAGCGGCCTTAATGCACCTAATGAACCCTAGAGTCTTCGATTGGAAACTTGTTTTACCGTTTCAATTCTGAATCTCGTAGCTGAACCCATTCATAAAGTGTTAAATTGTTTTTAAATTATTCAAAATTGACTTATTCTCTGCGGTTTATTGAAATAGTACTGGGGTGTCAAATAAGTCGATTGTGCTCGACCTCTATCACTTTGTCTCTCGAAGTAATTACTCAAATTCAATGAACCTCTTTAGCATCCTGTGTGTACCCACTGCTTCTTGTAAGATCAAACTCTTCTTATAACAGCAAGAGCAGGGGAATTGTCACTGATACTTGCCACATAGTCATGGGGCGAGAACATGAATCCCTCCTTCGCGTTCTTGCTATCGTCGTCGATCATGCAAACTCATATGCAATTGAAACTCTAACACCAAGCGCACAAACGACTCGTTAGTCCAAATTATATTAGTGATTTGAAGCACCATGCTAAATTTTATGAGTTTCGATAGCATTTTTGCTGAGCTGAACTCAGTCAATCACGATAACGGGAGCCTGATACTCCTTCGTCTGCCTCATTTGTTTTTTCATCCCACGGTAATGAATTTTTCCTGAAATTATCTCGTTAATGCTTTATTCATCATTTTTTAATTTTCTTTTGCGTTCCTTTTCATCCAATGTTGTAGTATTATTCCCATAATTTTGACCCTTATGAATTTAAGAGCGAAAATAACTCCCCTACTGCAGGGTTATTTCTTTGCTTGTTCTCCTCAGATATTCATTATTCCGTTCCATCCATGTTTCATTCATTCTCTCGATAAATTTCATCATAAACATTGTAATTCTGTCCGATGAGTATGTAAGTGATGCGAAATTGGAAGGAGGCATGTACCTATCAATCATACCAAAAATGTTTTCAAAGCGTCGTGAAATCGAACATAAGAGTGAAAAACTTGCGTAAAGAAGTATTAATTAAGTTAATCATCACCCAAATCCCATCACAACCTACCATTTTCCCGAATTAATTCACTCCAGTTTATTTCCGTGTGATTAAGATGGGGGAAGGTTTGACCTTTGGTCGATGGTTTGAGAAATTAATTACGGAATATACCTATTTTAGTGGAATGATACCCTGAGGAAAATTGTCAAAAATGGCTCCCATTCACGAAAAAAATGATAAAATCAACCACCTGAATACTCTCACGACAGTTAATACAGATTCAGTAATGAAATCGTGTAAGGTTCTAAAAGATTGATCCATGATGTAAGCCTGGAAGGAAGGGATAATTAAACTCAGGGAAGGCTTGTTGCATGGCTTAATTCAACATGAATGGGCTTAAAAATAATTAGTGGCAACGGTTTTGAAGGTGAGTCAAAAGTTGCGAAATAATAGATCTCCATTGAATAAGTACGTTTAATGAGCTCACATTGTGTTCTCGTGCGCTTGTGCGAAGGTGTGTTCAAAGTCTCATACTCATAACGTTCGTTCGTTGTTGCTGATGGTATCTTGTCAATAATAGTAAGTCTATTTAATGTTGGTTGCTAATTTTTTAATTGTGATCTAAAAATTATACGATCTACGTTAAGAGACTTATTTTCTAAATAACTGCACTTATGGTATTCATCGTGCATATTCATCTGCTCTAATTATAAATCGGCATCTGTGAAATGATCAGTGATTTATGTCATTGCTCAAAAAAATCAATGGAGACGCAGGTACAAATGGAAAAAATTAATTGATGAAAATGTTATCTGTAAAAGTTAGTAATATATTTTGTTAAAAATATTTCGTCACCATTTCTTCCTAAACACAAGTGCCGAATTAGTTCTTTCCAAGCCTTAGATATTGCATAGCCTTGGTTGGAGAGTATAACTGGAAATTGCTGTTTAGAGGTGATCGTTTACACAATCCAAACTTGTTATACGATTGCCTACTACAGTAAACGCTACTGGCGACGCTTATGATTCAAGGGAAATTATACTATCGTCGCTATCTCATAACTAATTTTTGGTCACTTTCCTGTTGAAGTATTAATCTCTTGCGTAAAGTAAATGTGAAATCCTACTCATAGTTTCTATTATGTGTGGTAATGAATGATAAATACTGCAAAACAGTCATTTTATATTTTGTTTCACGAGCGCATTTTATGCATCAGAACTTGAAAATTAACTCGAACCCGAGTGAATGCACCGCGAGAAGTAAAATAAATGCCTTTTGTCTTAGTAAACATTAAAAAATTTCTGATTTATTTATATCGTAATTCTTTTACTGGGAGCCAATTTAGTTAATGAAGGGAATAAGCAATTAAGTCATAATTAATTTCTGCTTTATTATTTATTTTTTTTTTTTATTTTAGTTCTGATTAAGTTTGGAACACTATGTGCTATTACCCATCGTCAGCTATATTTTATCGAAAACCATGCATGCCTAACACCTCTCGTTCGTTCAATAAATGAAAATCTTTCTTATTGGTTTACTCCACGTATAAACTAGCGTTGGGCCACGTTGCGCCTGGAAGATTTAACGAATCAATGCGTGACTATTATTCAAGACTTTTCATCCAAATTTTCTCGGTCAGTATGCTTCGCCACACCAGTGACCTCTAACAGAGTGAACGCGACCGAAACTGGGATCTTACCGTCTCCTTGAAAGATGTTGGTGCCGGATAGGATGTCAGGGTTTCACGGTGGTGATGAGGTACAACACCTGTCCGTCACCTTTTCATGTTAGGGGCGGTAATGGCTTTTCCCTGTACTCCTACCCCGAACGGAAATGAAATACCAATATGCACAGTGCGCAGGCATTTGCGGTGGGCATCCGAGTGTCCAACTATGTACTGCGACCGGGTCTCCCGTCTCCAATTTTTTTCCGTATTCCCATTCCACTCTCATACCATTATACAACCAGCAGGGTTTAATGGTCTCCTTTAATTCTATTTCGCCGCCTTTTCTATTTCTCTTTTTGCTCGCGGGCGTCGGACTTAATTTGTTTTTTGGGGCAGTGTCATTCGATCTCTCTTCCCATTTTACACCCTCTCCCGTACTCAGCGTCTTTCAACGCTCCAACTCATTCTGTCTTGTCTCTCTCTCTTCCTTGGCCTAAGCATTTCATTTTCCCTTGGCTTTTTCTCACCACACACTTCCTCTACTCCCTTCCTTATCATTTTTTTTATTTTTCTAATTAATTTTTTGTACTAGTTTTTTCTCCCGACCTTCTTCCACTAACCGATAAACCTTCTTCTCTGCGATTTTGTTTCGGAATTGAGAAACTATATTCTGGCTAGCGCTTTGGAGGAAAAAGAAGAAAATATTTAGCGGCCGCCAGAGTTCGTTTTTTCCCGTCCCTGAGGTTTTCCGTGTTTGGGAATTTCAAGGAAGCGTTTTCCAACCTCTCTCTTTTCTGTTCGCAAAGCCCTGAAACGTCTATTTTTTTACCACTCCTTTTTCACGCTAAATACGCGAGGAGTTTTTTCTGCTTTGCTTTTCGCGAAAGAGCGAAAAGAAATATCCTGTCCGCATTCTTTGACGGGATGTGGGGGGTGGAGAACGCTTGCATTAAAAAGGAAAATCGAGTCCGTAATTTCGTTTCCGTCCTAACGATATAATTGATATATAAGAGAACGTAAGTCCGGGAACCTCTAGGGTCATCAGGGAAAAGAGTTCTTAGTTTTATTTTGTTGGTAATTAAAGAATTGTTGTGAGAGTAATAAAATGAAGCATTTTCGCAATATGGATGATTGCTCATACCTAGCTTGCGATTTTGTTATAAATAGTTGTTGGTTTGATGATTTTTAGAAATAGTTTTTGGTTTGGTGTTTCGTTATAAATAGTTGTTGGTTTGGTGTTTTGTTAGAAATAGTTGTTGGTTTGGTATTTATGCAATTTTTATTTCCAGTAGATAATAGCTCTGCAAGCCCCATACGATTATCATATAACTTGCATGTGATATTTTAATGGCTGATATTTCTGAAGCAATCATTTCTGCATGTAAAAACGTATTAAAGTGCAAGCGTTATTAGTACAGCTGATTTTTTCATTTTATCTAGTCCTTTGGATTCGAGAAGCATAACAGCATTTCGTGGATACAGGTCATTTTCTAAACTAAACCTACCGAATGCCATGATAGCGTTAATATATTATATGTATTTTTATTTACATTTTGAACGTACGTATTATTGGAGTTGATTAATGGATAGTGGCACGGAGATTTCATTTTCTGTGGTTATGACATGCCCAGGTCTGTGTAGGCACTAGAAATTCTAATTGTTCTTATGAGACGGGTAATATGAGCGTGGGGGAATAAAATATTAGGAATATAATTTTATGTCAATTTCCAATGCTTGATGTCACATATACTTTTCTTTTGTTACCCACTTGAAAGTTTCGTGTTACCTTGATTAACTTCACATTTTAGTGATCTTCATGTGCCTATGGTGATTTTGGTTGGCTGCATTGTCATTAAACATTCTGCTTCGGTGGCATTACTCAGAGAGAAAATGACAGTGGCGAGTCTCAAAATCGTTGATAGTAGAGTCTAGTACAAACGTTTAGTTGCATTGAAAATTTGTGGCTTGATGTCACAACTTCGACAGTTTCGAGGTTCGACAATTTAAAATTTTTCATGAATAAGTCCCCAGGTAAAATATTTTCACCTGTATCCTCCCTTCATGAATACTTCCCCATAGAAAGTATCCAATCTGCTCTTCTTCCCTGGCCTAGTATATTATATCAGACTGTAGAAACCCTCTGTCCATACTACTCACTCAACGACCTTGACTTCTCAGATGTTTGTCCTTTACTTTCCTTTATTTCTGCACAATGCTTTGCGCTATTTAATTTTTTCTATATTTATTATTTTTATTTTCACTCTGATACCTACATTTTGGAACCATACTATGCAGACTTTTCGCTTCACAATGCAGATAGTAAGTGAATAGTAAGTAAAGTGATAGCAGGTAAGTATTGCATTCACAAGGAAATCATCCATATTCAGCCCCCTGAAATTCAGAAATCAGCCCCCTGCCAAACATCCTCGCGATGGCTTGCAGGGTATCGTGTAGATGTAGATGTAGATCCTGTATGATTCAATAATATGTACGTTTTTCAGCATGAATTGGCGTTATTACTATACACGTGTGCAGTCATTGCCAGTGATTACCTTCTTATCATTTACTCGCCGTCAGCCAATTATATCACTGCTGTTTTCGACGTTGTGTTTGAAAGGCCACCAAAATTGCTCTCCATTCTCATTATCAGGCCTCTTGTTCCGCTATGTGCAAATTCTTTTAATACTTGATGGAACATTTTGTTGTTCTAGTCTTCCATTATCATCCCTCTCTCGTTTCCCTCCTTCAGTTGAGGAGAACCAGAGTCCTCTATATTTCCAAATAATAAGTATGAGGGAGTAGTGTTGAGAATGCAATCTAGTGGACTCTGGAGGAGAACAACCATCTCACTCCGTCTTTTTCAGGAAAGAACTGTGAAGGAGTTTGCCAACCTTGGTGAAATCAATAGCCACTAACATTTCATATTTTTTTTGTTTTTTTGAATCGTTGGCCTCAAGATTGAAGCTAAATTGCCCTTGTATTTGAATATCCCAAAAGATAAAAACAACGTGATATTTTTCAATGCATATTTATATTGCCAGTGTTCACCGACAAGCTTATAGCTTTCCTCCAAAGCTCTTCTGGCCCCTAGCTTTAATGAAAGATTGCCTACTAGGTATCCCTACGTTTCCAGAAACTTTCATTACAAGGAGGTTGAGAAGAAATTCCTTTTACTCTTATTTCCACATTTGTTTATCGTTAATGTACTCTTTGATTTGTACACAGACGAGGAAAGGGCAGGAATAGAGAGGAGCGAATATATGTCTTGAAATAATGTCACAAATGTGGTAACCAAATGATCAGAGTTCAAATGAGAATTTGAACTCTGGGATCCGGTTCCGGCTTTTAAAGGTTGTTTTATTTTTACTGACTCTTATACCATAGCCAGTTCGAATTGAGCATCCTTTTTCACGAAATGCCAAACATATGTGTCCATTGAACTCAAATAGCTATCATTTTGTTCTTTTAGGCATAAAGCGTCTTAGCTCATGCACAAGCGGAACTTAGCTTATCCACGGCATTAGATGTCATGGTCAGGTGATGGATGGAGTGGGAAACAACGGAAAACTCTTATGTGAGTGAGATAATAATGAGTCCCTGGCTTGTCGGATGGGATTAAATCTTGTGCTACTTTTCTTCCGTCTGTAGCAGATACATCGCGCTGAGATTTAAAAAAACTGGGAAGAGGGCTTTGGCAAAAAAAAAGGAATTTAGTCTCGAGTAAGTACTCTAGTCCACATCTGCCACGTATATATATAAAAAAGAGATGGATGTACGCGAGGTAGTAAGCGGTTTAAACGTGGAGAAACGTAGGACGAGTAAAATCTGCGTTCTATCCCCACACATGTTGGGGAAGGAAATTTATTTGTCCAAGGAGATAGGGAGTTTACGGAATAGATGGAGCCATTGCCTTGAAAATAGAGGTCTCCCGTGTCTAGTCCCCTGAGGGTGAAACCTAGATTAGAATTACCACGCAGAGACCTGACTGCAACACAAATTGGAATGTAGGAACCGAGAGATTAAATGGGCCACTGCAGTAGTATCAGTAATTACTGTTTGTTTAATACTTAATTTCTGGTTCGGATTTTCTCAACCTTCAACGTTATATTCACTAGTACCTACTGTCTTAATATTCTGTTGAAACTATATGTTTGCTGTAAACTTGCCATTATTTTAGGATATAGTTATCAAAAGTATAAACTAAAGGGCATAAGTACGTCATTTATTCAAGCTATACTCAATTTAAAAGATGCTAGGAGTGCAATAATGCTGTCGTTCGGAATTTAAAATTAAATAGTGACTCTTTTTACTAATTTGAATGTCATTTATAGAATATGATTGTCTCCACTTCACGTAGAGGATGATATTAATTGAATGAAGTTTTCAAAGGAGAGTGATGCTGTTTCGGAAAAGAAAGCGTCAACTAAAATGTTAGAAGTAATGGAGAGAAGTTCAGTAATTCGATAAAAGATAGCAAATAGAGTTAGGTAAAATGTGAGTAAAATCTCATTTTCTTTTCAAATCAAATATTTTAATACGCAAATTAATATATACCTATGTAAACTTAAAAACACAGCATTCACATGATGATATGAATAGAATATTTATTCCCGTTATTCTCCCGTTATGCAAGTAAAAATACGTACTTAATCAACACAAGGTTGAAAAACCATGTGGATAGAAAGCTGAATTTCCCTCGGTTCTTTCCTGAAGTTACTCTATGAGTTTCTAACTCTGAAGACTGTAAAACAATACAGGGGATCACCAGAAATTGAAATATAGGTTGCAAACTAGGAAATTGGTAGTTTACATTGATGTGTAGAAATTATGAAGCAATATAATGAGGTCTTATTGCATTGGTTTGATGAAATTTTAGATATGTGAAAATAATCCTACCAATCGTAAGGTAATTTATTCTGACCCTCGTATATCCCCTGGTGTATTGTGGGTTTTTACCTCGCCTTAGTGGATATAGTATGGTGAAAATTTAATATTCAAGCCAACGTATATACGCTATGGGGGATTTGGCGACACATCCTGAGTTACAATTAAAATTTTATGGCTACGCCAAATATCCTCCTCGTCAGTGGAGAGACCGATGGAGAGATTTTAAATTGCTATCTGCCATGGTATTTGAGTCCGGACTGTACATAATTCACATTCGTTATCCCCACGAAATCGTCCTTGGACGTGAACATGGGTGGAAATTCGGTACAACGTTTTTCATGTCGATCGGCACTCGTTTTGACCCATAACTCAAATTTCTTCGCTCTTGTCCCTCTACCTCATTTTACCTGCTATCGGACGCTTGTACTCGACCGCACGTCCATTTCCCTCCCTCCATCTCTCATACACATAAAACAGGAATGGGTAGAGTAAAATGGATAGGTGACACATCAAAGGACGAACACAAAGCAGATGTTGGAGACGCAATCAAGCAGTATCACAGCAGAAAAAGGTTTGACTCAGCCGGGATTCGAACCACGGGCCTCCAAATAAAATCAGCCGAAGGATGTTAAGAATCTTTTTTGTGTGTTCCTTTCGTCTCTCCGTCCATCTCCATATTAGGTATTTTGTTATTTATTGTTATCTTAATCCACTCACCTATGTTATATATACATAGGTACCTATATATATTCACACTCACACACCCCCGCGGGAACACACCGACAATTCGTCCTCCGGTGAGAAAAAAGTAAGCCGGCGGGGATGGGGACCGTCGAAATGCGGGGCACGTCTTCCTCGCCTAGGCCCCCGATCCGCTCCCAGCCCGCGCGTCTGCCGCGCCGCGCGAATCCGCTCGATTCTCCCACTCCCTCCTGTCTGCTCCTCGCCTCTTCCCGCCCGCTCCGAATGCACCCCCGCGACTGGCCCCAGCTCACACAGCTGCAAGCGCGTGACTGAGGCGAAGTGAAAGACAACGAGAAATTTAAACCGAACCGCTGTGTTTCAGCAGTTTAGCGCATTGCTGCAAAGGTCCGTAGTTCGTTTCCCTGTCCAAGAGGCCTATTTGGAATAGCGTGGTGCTGTGTGCATTGGCCCTACAGTCCAAGGTTCGTGGTTTGAGACCTTGTCGGGAAATATTCAACCATCGGACCCAAGGTGTGTGTGAATGGTTAAGGTAGATAATACCAAGTAGAAAACCGGACAGCGGTGGAATTCACACATCCTAGTTGTCATCTTCATCGGTCAACAATCCTAGGATTGGTTCGACGCAGCCGATTATCCTATCGGCCAACCTCTTCATATCAACGTAGCTCCTCTCTTTTACATCCTTCATAACCTGTCCTATATATCTCTTACGAGGCCTTTTTTCCAATCTTCCCGTCCACTTTTCTCTCGACGATTGTCTTTATTAGGCCATCGTTTCTTAAGATATGGCCGATTAAGTTGTTCCATCTTCTTTTTAGGGTTCTCAGTAGACATCTTTATTATCCCATTCTTCTTGAGACCTCTTCGCTTGTCACTCAGTCGATCCATTTCATCTTCATCCTAACTGTAGGGCCAGGGATTAGACAGTGCTGATTGTGGTTTCCCAAGGTAGAGGGATGTGGTTTCCCAATGATACCTAGAAAATCACTCATTGATGGTTGAATTACGTTTTAAGGTGCTCTAACAGCAAGGTTATACCGCAGCGTTTAACCTTCATTAATTCCATATATAATCCTCAGAAAAAAATGCAACCATGCTAGGCCTAGACAGGATTCGAACTATCCTTTAGGTTTTCATGCCGGTGTGTTTCCAACCCAGCTACTGCAACCGGCGGAAATAATTTAGCTTGGATTTAGCAGGGCGTATGTATAGGATTTGTGCTCGGTACCTCCGGTCAGACACTCAAAGCTCCACCCCACTGAAGATCCCTGCAGAAAGAAATCAGAGGAGCTCACTAAGTTTTGAGCCACTAATACTTTGAAAACATCTTTTAAAACCACTTGTTAAAGCTTTTGGGCGTTCGAATTGAAACAAAAGTCAATTTTTAATGCAGTAAATGGAATTGCTGAGTTGTGACTTCCGTGGTACTTACTATGGGGAATTAAAATCACTCCAGACGACTGATTTCTTCTTTCCCAGAATCTGAAATATCTTTCGTGTCCTTTTTTAGTTATATGGAAAAATGTCGCGTAGTGTCCTAATTCAAAATTATAATGATGCGTTTTATGAGATGCTCTAATGCGCCGTATCTTTCTCTCGTACATACATTTGAACTTGAAGTAGAAGTTTTGAACACGATTGTATCAATACCGAGGAATTCACTTAAAAGATTAATTCACGTTGCGCTCCAATATTCTTTTATCAGTGATGCAAAGTCCTCTTACACTTGGAATATTGAATTATATGACTTCAAGTGGTTTTGAAAAAATATTTAAAAATATTTATGACTTGATTAGTTGAAGCAAATTAAATCCACCTCTGTGTTGCTAACTGAAAGAGCATAATCTCGCGGGTGTGCGCAAAGTAAGCCATCATAGCGTAGCCACGGATATCCTTGGTATAATTCCATCTCATTCCTCAATATAAGCAAAACAAGTATTTTGCTTAATTATATCTTCTTAATTACAGGCGCTTGTAAGAAAAATATACACTACTGTATGTTTTTAGTCACACATACTGCCCGGGATTGATAAATTTAATTGGTTTTTCTCCTGCAAAAAAATTACAATGCCCCTCTTGCAAATTTCCCTCTTGGATTGGCGAATATTCAACTTTATTCCTACCTTTTTTATTTCCTGCTTGGTTTCAACTACATTTGTCCGAAGTTCTTGTTTTAATTTCACCGTTCGGTGGTATATTAGCACATTGGGAAAATTGCTCACCAATACTATAGAAGGCTTATGATTTCGTACCCAAGTGATGCGTAATTGGATGAGTTTTATTCTTATCACCAGCACCAGATACCCTCCTGGTAACCACGAGTGATCTAGGAGAGATAACTAGCTACTTTACCATGATTATGTGGATATGACTCGCATTTGAGCAAATTTCTACTTGAGCTCAACTCTCCGATGCTAAACCTATTTTTAACTTGGTGCTTGGTGTGTTCGAAAAATTACTCATCATCATACTTCATCAATCCTAAATTTGGTTAGATGTATCTCTCCACTTTATTATCCTATCTGCGTTCCTCTCCATATTTCCATGGGTATTTTCTATCACATCCTCCGCTTTTAATCCTCATAGTTCATGCGAGGAAAAAATGGCCATGCAACCCAGTTTGATGTGCGTTTTTAGCGTGTGTCCTAGAGAAAAATACAATTTTAAGAATACGTGAATATGTCAATGAATATCCCTTGGGGTTTATCCTTTTAACAGGGGTGGTTTCTTTATTTTAGTTTAATGGTGACCTTTCGTAGAAAATTGTTAAATTGATCTCGGAAGACAAACTAAGAACTTCTTTTTACAACCCAATCACTTTAAAAAGGTTATTGTGCCGAACTAAAGACAAACTACTTCCCTCCCTCTAATCAGGAGTACAAAATCAAGTGCTGTGATTACGGCAAAATATATATTGGCCAGACGGGGCAAAGCTTAGCCACCTGCATGTCGGAGCACAAGAAATGTTGGGAGAAAGGAGACTCGACCTCTCTCGCAGCGAAACACCTCCTCGAAGAACGCCACACTTGTGCATTTGACCCGGAGATACTCCACGTGAAGAAGAAAGGCCAAAGACTGGACATGTTAGAAAGACTGTAAATTGTGCGGGGAGGAAGCAGTGCCCTGTTGAATGAACAAACGTTCCCGTGTCACTCCCCACTCCTCTACATTCCATTTCCCAAGCGTCCGTCCTTTCAATAACCACTTCACCCCTCTCCCATCCTAATTATTCCTTTCTCCACCCCCCACTTCCCCCTCTGAGTGGTATATTTACGGCTCACACACCTTTCACAGATGTATGTACCTGATGATGACCTAACGGTTGAAACGCGTCGTACCGACATAAAAATTGTGGAAAAAGTGCTATCTTGTTTTATTACAAATATGTATACTTTCCACTACATCACGTCTGCCTCAGTCAATTTTATTGGGGTGGTTTCTCTACTTGCAGAAATATAAACATAACATTTTTCGTGGCTATCGGGGATCAAGTTTACGTTAGGTTTCACATTTGTTTCGCAACACAGAATAATCGCTTCTAATTGGTCGAGAATGAAGAGAGAGTGACTTAAACTCAAAGATTTCCTCACCCAAGGTGGGCGTGCCAACTATTTCTAGTAAAAAACTTTCAGTGACTGGGGAGGGGGCCAGTCTGCTTTTTTTACACCCCGACGGTAATTATTGATCCGGGACTTCTCCAGAAGTTCAGTAGCCTCGAGGAAACCCACGATCTTGTCGCGCAGTTTTTCCTTACGGCCAGTATTCAATGTGTGACATTTCTTTCGCATGAAAAATGCGCCTGAAGGCACGCTGCAGAGAGATAGCTATAATTGTAAGAACTGGGTTTATCAATAAAATGGTATTAGTTGTTTCAACTAATTATAAGGTCACATGCCCAAATTTATTTTATAGGCACATTGTTTGGTAACCATTTATTAATGAAAACATTAGTGAAGTCCATGTAAAAATCACTACTCTACATACATATCTATGTGTGGAATTCATATGAATGATACTAATTCTACCAAGTAACGTATGACACCATCAAGTTTACGTACTTACGTCTCCGTTCAGAAAGGAAAATAAAATAAGTAAAATTCTGTTTTCAAATTTAGTTGTTTAACGCATTGCGCAGAGGTTATTATTTTTAAGCGCGCAATCACAAACTTATTTCTTTTTTATTAGCCTCAATCAGTGTTTTCACTGAGGTTTGACAATGTCAAAATTTAGGACTGCGCAAATATATAACCGAGATTTTGTCCGTTATTTTGTCGATGACCATGATCTATGTCATGTATCATAGGGATACGTAAGTTATCCATTATGACCCTATTGTCTACTGTGTCAGCTTTTATTGGGTGTACTATAATCGCCATTTGAGCTTTCAAATATCACTGGTGCCCTTCTATAGCAGTGTGCATTTCAAATTACTTGCGAATTCAAAGGCACACAGTGATGTAATTAACAGCTTAAGCAATCAATTCGTTCGGTGCATTTCAGTAAACTTTGATACGTTTGGAAGATTAGAAACGGCGATAATGAGGTTAGATCCTTTAGTAATCAAAACTATTCAGTATAGCGAAAGTTTACGTTTGGGTGGAGTTAACGGAGAGATAAGTAGCACTCTAAATACCGTGGCTTGGTTGTCTGCGTTTGATGACGGTCTGGTGCCAAAAATCATCACTACGGAAAGTTTAAACTAGTTTCATTGTCCTGGGAATACAAAAAAGATCCACTGATTCTGACTAGTTGGTCGTCCTTACAGCTGCTGGTGAACGTCAGTTTTTCTAATTCTTCTCTTGAGTAACTATTTTCTCCGCAATAATTATGTTACCTACTTCTTTGGAATTGCATAGTGAAGGAACCATATTTAGGTCTTTACTATTTTGCATTATTTTCGCCACTGGTTTTAATTGAATTAAACTTATTCCTTCTTGAACCTTCTATTTTGTAATTTTTCGATAGATGAAGCAGTAAGTGTGTAAGCAGTAACAGAATCAAAATGACCCGGTGTTTGCATCGTCTGCATTCAAATCCACATTTGATGACGTCCATTCGCTTAGTTCCTAATTTGATGGATGTATACCGTGGATACAGTCTATGGCGATGGTTGATGAAGCTAATGCGCATATTTGTAATAACTGAGTTATCAGCATTTCTGATTTGCCCATTTGGTTTCACGTAGCAGTTTCAGTTGTAGTGCTACCAAGCACTCAGATTAGTATTTTTTATATTTGGTTTGCAATTCCTTTCGCTATCATTTTATCTTTCATGTTATTACTATCAGATTTATAACCATATTTCTATAATCCCAAATTTTAATGTGATTAGTGCATTCCTATTTTACTGCCTTGGTTAGCACTCATCGAACTGTGTGTATTTTGGGATACTAGATTCCCCCGTAGCTGCGAAATGGCCACATGATATGTCCAAAAGTATTTTTATCGGGTAATTGTAAAAGCTATTGCGTAGTCACGGTTCGTGTGAATCATTTAATGCTTACTTATGGGTGTTCAAAGTTAAATATTAGAGACAAGTGTTCCAATTTGCTTGCCTTAGCCATTTGGGCCTTTTCACTGAACACTTGTGAAAATGTTACATTGTTAATGATATCGAATTCCTGCGAAACCGCATCCGGCATTCGTTCATCATTCGAACAGATTGAGTTAGTACCTTTTGCGCGTTTTTGGAGAAAAATGATTAATGAAAAAACTTGAGCTACGTGCGTTGTGCATGAGGTCTGTGGGCGAGAAAGACAATGTTTTCCGTTCCCATTCAATTTCGTGGAGAAAATTATGAAATTAAATCAGAGGATGGCGGAGGGGGGAACTTGCGAGGGAAAAAAAATACCCCCTGAGCTGTTGATCTCGGCCATTATTTCGTCCGGCGAGTTCGAAATTAATATTGCAAAACGAGTCAGTACCTGCGACGTTTTGTTTGCTTTCAATTTCCGCCCCACGCAGGAATTCCTGAGTAGTCTTTCCGCGGACCGGAAAGTTATCCCTAGCTCCTCCCACCACTTCCGCGGAAAGAGAAATTCTGGCGAGAAGTTTTCTCCATTGTTTCGTTTTGTTTCTTTTTTCTCTATAAACCATGCAGTCATATTCCGGTCGACTGGGTGAACAGAAGGATAAGTGCTTCAAGTGTTAGAGGAGTGGGGAGAGGGCATGTTGGCTCAAGGCACGGGTCTAGTGGTTTCTTGAAGAGAAGACTGGCCAGAAAGGTATGATAATGTGTATAGAGGGAGCGATTCACAAAAAGATGAGCGAAAGCAAAGGGACCTTCCAGGCTTTGGAAGCAGGAAATTAAGGGAGAGAGGTGCTCCTTCATGCCCATACCGGAGTGGTCGCTTTTGTTTCACGAAAAAAATGATTGTTCCGCCGCATTTCACTCGCTTTTTTTTGTCGGCTCCGAAAATGAATGCGTTATTTTTTTTTCTCGCCGGGAAACAATGAATGAGAGAGGGTGGGAGGAATGAGGGGAGGAAACCCGAGAAGATCAACCAGTTGGCGCGATTGAATAAATAGTGATGAAGGAAGCAAATATTAAATATACTTTTTCGGTTGCGATGCTGGAAATAGAAGTTCTGCTCGCGGGTGTTCAGAGGAGCGGAAGGAAGAGGAATAATTGGTGCGATATAAAAAATCCATATTGTGAGTGTATATGGTAGGCAGGAGAGAGGAGGTGACTACTCCAGTTTTTGTTCCTGCTATGCGAAGTAAATTTAAAAAAATACCGACTGCCTTGTAATCCTTATCAAAGGCCAAAGTAACGGACCTAAGGCGTATCGTGGTCCCGTGGACAACGCTCTATAATGTTTTCTGTCTTTCTTCTCTTTGTATTTCCATGCTCATGTTTGATAAAAACGTCCTGTTTTCCCCCCATCGGCCCCTGAGTAACGGGGACTACCTGCAGCTGCTTGAAAATGGTCAATCATGAAAATGCGACACAACAGCTGTTATGAAAGCAGCTGCGGAAGAAAGTTACTATGAAATCTTGTCATTGATTCCTCTTTTGCACAATCCTCTTTGTTAGTCGTCAATTTTTTATGGAAATTTATGTAAAGTAGATAGAAAATCTTTTTAGAAACAATTTTATTGCTTGTTTTAGATGATGCTTAAGAAGATAGCTATACGAAGCAGTGGCGAAGCGTGAGTTTTGAACCAGAGGAATAGCCACCCTGTAAAATATGCAACCTTGAAGACTTTTTCATTTATATCCTCTTGCGTTTAGGCATGTGGAACTAAATAGAAACCGCCGTACTACTGTGTAGCTACGCTATATCAATTTTGACAGAAACCCTGACAGTACGTATGAAATATGAATTAAATTAAAAAAACATACTTCATAGCCTTCGTGATACCCTCTCTTAGCCTAGGGTGTTTCGCAGGCATGTCTTCATTACCTTCAACGCTGAGAAGGACCTCTCGGCAGATGAGCTAGACGCTGGGATGGGTGATTGTCATTTGATCAAGTTTCTATACTTCCGGGTCCACTAAATCAGCTATTGTCAATTAACGTTATAAATTCACAATACTCTCCTCGTGCTTTTCTAAGTAATTAATAAAAACGCATATTTCATGTCTCAAACATGGAAAAACAAAGAAGTTCCCGATGCTTTGTATTAAACTTGAATATTCCTTTCCCGGAAATTGGTTCTGGAATTTTTTAAACTGATTTGAGTCTAAAAAGTTAAGTTTCAATCCTTGCATATGCGTATTTTAGAGCGTTCTTTGTTCATGTGACATCAATGATTTTAAAATAAAGTCATAAAGAAACACACTCGTGGATGGCATATATTGTCTCTATCGAGGGAGACAAGTATTCACCAAGAGCTGCTGCTTCCAAAATTTAAACTCGCCTTTAAGCTAAGTGTGGTTATCGACACTTGACTCGGAAACAGCGGGTCTTTACACGTGGTTAGCCAGCCTTTACGCGGCACTCACGGAGAAAAGTCACACAATCTATCACGTCTTGGTTCTCTCGCCTTGAGCGAGGAGCACCAAAGGAAGAAAATACAATCATGAACTCCTTCCTTCATAGTCAGTCAGCGTTTATGGGCGTTACGTTTTTAAAACTGTACAATTAACCCTTCTGCCAAGGATTGCATAAATAGTTGTGCATTATGCTCTAGAAATGAATTAACTAATTGCATTAACCGAAAGAAAATCACACCATCTGTCCAAAGTTTGCTTGAAACCCAAGCTATTTCAGCGCCAAAGCGGCCGGTATTGGATTGCATGGCAGCGCTCTGGTAAAATTACTGCTAGGCTTTCTACTAGCTTTGTTTTAGGAAGCAATATTTTACGTAATTCATATTTCCCAAGATGAAAACGTTCCTCCATCTCTTCTCAAGGAAGGGGCTGAATATAAAATTTGTGTTTTCCCCCGCGGGTCTTTCCCTGACTCGACCTAATAAATCTCAGCGCCTCCGACTCGTTCGCGGATCCGGCCAGCAATAGTCTCAAGTGCCTCCGGCATTGTAAAAGCACCCGACGCCCGCTAGTATTGGAGGAACATTTTTACGTGAGGCGATTCGGTTCGGGTCCACCTCCTCTTCCCCTTAGTGCTTCCCGATCGAATTCGTTGTTGAGTGGACCGCTGGCGTCTTTTCTCTCTCTCTTCTTTGCATTTCTTTCTAGATGCGTCACAGCCACCGAAGACGTGGGTGGGGAGTGGGAATGACAGGTAAAAAGTGGGGAGTGGGGAAGAAAAACAAGGGTCGGCAGGGGCAAGGGGTGGTATAAATGTCAATGTGCCCTCGTGAGGAGCGTGGATGACAACAATCCCCCGCCCGATCAGGAGTGGCTTCCTGTGTATCCCTTCACTCCCATCCCCAAAGTCACCCCCATTCTGCACAATTCTTTTAACCCCCCCTCGGAATCCTCTCCTTACATTTCTTCCCTTTCTCTCTTATCTCTCTCTTTCGCCGTCTTCTCTCCTCTCCCTAGCGATGAGGTTGGGGTGGAAAAATACAAGGGGGGATGAACAGGGGGTGTTGGGGGAGATGCACTCTCGCCACTACTCTCATCTCGGATGGACCGTCTTCCGTCTCCTTGCCCTCCTCCGCGTGACGTCAGAGCGCGGCTTTTTACGAGCTATTTTCGTGCGGGTGCAGGAGGCGCTCTCGTCGGAGACGCACGGGCCTATGCATAATGGAGCCGTTTTGTTGGCAGCGGGATGTGAATCCGCGCCTTCCCAGCATCCTCCTCCCTCTCTCTCTCCAACCTTCGGGATAAATGACGTAACCCCTTTCATGTTTTAACATTTCCCATTCATCTCCACCTCCGTTCTACATCGATTGAGCCGTTATTGTTGCGAAGGGTGGCTAAAGAAGTGAAGTGATGACGTGGTTACCAGCATTATACCGACGAGCCTGCCGGATCATCCCGCAAAAGGTTTGTCTTCTGGCTTCTAGGCTGTCTAAGGTGGGAGATTCTTCCCAATGCACTTACTTATTCAGCACGCTGTAAAAAAGGGTCGTACACAACAGTGTACACGACATCAGGTCTCTAATGTTATGACAGGGACACAGGAGTTATGCTTGGTCTTCTTTCACGGACTTCATAGTCGTTTTGCTTCCAATTTCTAGTTTATTTTGGCATTTCAAAAACGTGCCTTGAGTAAAATTTGCATTAAAGATGTTCCGTAGCTTTTCATTACTTAGTTAACGTATTGTTATCAATGAAATTGGAAAACTTGATACCATTACCATTTCGTTTCCGTATGTCTCGCTTAGAGGCACTCTAATGCTCTTTACCAGTTGGTCGCGTGGACAAAATTATTAGATAATTTTAACCCCTTGCGGTGATTTATAAATTTACAGGTTTTCTAAAACTTTTCCCGTCGTTGAAGTAATAATGGCCTCCGTGTTACTTTTCTATACTATAGTTCAGTCGCCATGATGTTACAATTGTTTTGTCCATCTCCTCAAACTGAAGTAATTTCCAAATGCTTTCCGCTTCTTTTTTGTTCCAATAAATCTCTGTAAGTGAGGATGAGAGAGGGTATGTTTAAGAAATGTTTATTATGTAGAACTAGGAGTGCTACACTGCCCCTAAAAGTAGTTTGTTTGTGACTCTCGGACGCTAATATACCCGCTACACAGAAGGGTGTACTGGCGTTCTCTAGGATTTTGGGTAATTTTTAGTGGGAAGATGGCATAGTAGTGTGATAGTAAATAACTGTGTGTTTACTCCTCTTTGATAGAGCTTGGAACTCTCATGTATCTCTTACTGAAAATAACATATTCCTTATGTTTTGTGGGATGGCATGGTACTAATTACAACAGCTTGTGATTAAAGAACATAATTCACGAAATGGAAACAGATGGAAACTGGTTATTGTTTGATAATACGCTCTTGACCTCTAGATGAAGAGCCACTGATCAAGATCAACAAATCAATTATTATGAGCAATAATTAGTCTCTTTCTGCTGTTAATTTTAGGTAATGTTTCTGTGCATTTAGGCGAAAGCATAAAGCGAGTGATGAAATTGATAAAAGAAACTGACAAAAGCTTTCTTGAGCCAAGTGAAGGCATTATTTAATGGCTTTTAATAAACCTCATTAAAAGTTGGAAACCAGAAGAAGCAGGAATAATGTCGATCGGATGTTGACGGATCGGACGTGTTTCGACGAGAATGTCGTTCGAGAGTTTTAAGGGCTAGAGTAAGGCAGCACAAAATGGTCAAAATAGCGAAGTCAACAAATCCAATTCGGAGACAAAGTATATCGACGAAATCAGAACAATATCTTTGTTTTTAAATCCTAAAATTGGTTAGCTACATCATTTTTAGCTTAGGTTAGTCTTGGTTCTATTTCTTTCCTAATTCACTGTTTTGTTTGGCCTATGTACTTATCTTTTTCTCTTCATCGTGGGATCCATTATTCTATCTTCCATTAATTTTGTCTTTATATACACATTATGTTTACGATGTGGTCACATGTCTCTCACATGGGAATCCAGGGAAAATTCCATAATCACCTTTATCTTGGTTGGTTTCCATTTAAGTTGTGACGATTTTGGTTTACTTTCGTGATTAAATCTGCTTTTACAACTAAGCCCTTAAAGTTGACAAATATCAAATACAAGGTCTGCTTAAAAACCCACCTTTGAAACTCAAATCTTGTGCATCATCAAAACCATAATATCGTACACCTGGGGTGCATCGAGCTAGTATTAATTCTCATGTCATCTACTTTGGAATTGATAGTGGAGGAGCGACTGATTTGGAGTCGGTACAATGAAATCACGCATTGTGATCGACCGGACACCGATCTCGGAAATAGGGATTTGTCTATAAACTTTTGTTTTCTGCTGAAAACATCCTTCCCTCTTCCCCACCGTGATATAGTCTTTGGAAAAGTTTTGCATAAGCAGAACCACTTTTGCACTAGATACGTGTCCACATTGTCATAGATGAAAATTTAGGGTTTTCTTAATAAAGGTGACTTTGTCTCGACTAAAGAAGCGGAGTTATTTATGTCATCAACTTATCAAAAATATTTTTATTCGTTTTGCGAGTTCATTTATGAATTTTTGTGCTCGAAGTTATAACTATGACGTGAACGTTATCATAATCAATTTTTAGATCAAAATCATTGATTTAATTTGGAAGTTATCGAGTTATCTAGTCTCATTTTGCTGTCGGAATGAAGGAAATTATATATTTTTTCAGATTTAAAATACTATTATTAATTACACTATCGGATGTAAAGTAAGCACTCTCTCTGTGCTTGGAAATGAAACGTCGCGTTGTGCATTCCAAAAACACACACACTTTATTACTATCGACCATTGTTTCGACATGTGGGTAAATGTGATTATCAAGACGTGACCTTGATAATAACATTAACATGTTGAAACCATTGTAGATACTATTGAAGTGTGTGTTTTTATTACTATTATTATTATCTAATTAGTTACCATAACGTAACTTCCTCCTCCGAGTCTCAGGCTTGCATCAGGTTTCGATGTCGCCATAATTGCCGGAGACTCGAGAGGGGTCGTGCCCATGGGTAGCCACGTTCGCCGCCGTCCGTGCATCCGCGCGCACCCTGCTCACTGGGATGCACTTGAGATTGTCAACCAGTGAGGTCTTGACACCACCAAGCACGCCCACGATTAGGACTTCCAGTTTCACAGAGTAGCCCGCGTACATTTGCCGGAGTTCGCCAAGCAGACCTTGATATTTAGTCCTTTTATCTATCTCCTTTGCTGCCATTTTCGTTTCGGCCGATGCCGAAAAATCGATCAACGAAGGAGGCATGCGAGAGAGAGTCGAGGAGAACGATATCAGGCTTCGTCCCCTCCAACTTCCTGGTCGTGGAGAAGGAATAATTCAACCAGATCTCAGATTATGGTTCTCCACGACGGACTCGATGTCTCCAGGGCCGTAAGACAGCACCGGATTCGCGTCTATGCCGTAATGGTGTCGTAGGTGGTAGTACAACACCCGAAGATCCGAGTTGTTCCGGTTTATGTATGCGTTCTTCGCATAAAAGCTGCAGCCGGAGAGTAGATGACCTAAAGTCTCCGGCTGCCTTCGGCACGCTCTGCATCTCGTGTCCGTCACGTTTTCTCCAAAGATGAGGTGACGGTACACGAGGGTGTTGATGACACCATCTTGGCACGCGAGCACAATCCCTCGGTTTCGACTTCAGACCTGCGGAGCGCAGGAAGGTGAACGTGAGCTCCATTGATAGCCCATGCGTTTCCGACTTTCGATAGAAACTTCCATGCATGGGCTTCTCAGTATGCTTGCGGAGCAGGGTCTTTTGCTCCGCATTTATTTATTTTGAGCTTTAACACGTCCACCTTCAGCAACAAGATTGATTTGTCGCACGCTTCTCCGCTGGAATTAGGTCCAAGTCCAAACAGAGGCCGTCTGCTGCCCTTTTCGCCGCCTGGAATAGGAACGCCCTTTTGCCGATAGTCTCGTGTTTCTTTACGAGCAGTATAAGTGGGTCCGTGCTGTGGAACACGCGGCACGCCGTTTTGAGGACTACTCTGTCATGAAGCACTCCAGGCTTATCGGCCGTCTACCACTTAAATTTCTCGAGAGATACAATCTGGCGATGGAAGACTTCGGATGAAGTCTACGATACATGTTCATCATTTTTCTCGTTCCCCTGTCTAGGTTTTGCAGCTCATTTACATTCCATTTGATCCAACCGAAGGTGTAGAGCAGTGTTGGAACCGCGAAGGTGTTGGTCGCAAAAACCTTGTTGTTAAAACCAGGCTTATCGGCCGTCTACCACTTAAATTTCTCGAGAGATACAATCTGGCGATGGAAGACTTCGGATGAAGTCTACGATACATGGTCATCATTTTTCTCGTTCCCCTGTCTAGGTTTTGCAGCTCATTTACATTCCATTTGATCCAACCGAAGGTGTAGAGCAGTGTTGGAACCGCGAAGGTGTTGGTCGCAAAAACCTTGTTCTTGCCAGGCAGATCACAGCTCCAGATTCGCCTGAGAGTCTGCCTGTAAGCTTTTCCTTCACTGCTCTCACTTTATGCATCCGGCGCTGGGGGACGCCGAGATATTCATACGCTTCGTCGTCATAATGATGACGAATAGCGTTTCGCTATTCTGAAGCTGAACCTGAGCTGAACATCTTCCAGGTCGTCCGAAACCTTTCCTTTCGCTACATGGATGGTCGCGCACTTGTCCAATCCGAATTCCATCCCTATATCCTCACTGCATCTGCGTACAGTGTCCAACGCCGAGCGCAGGTCTTTTGCACTTAAAGTTACGTTTTCATGTGGCCGTTTTTGCGTTGACGCACACTGCGCCACCAATCAGAAGCAAGCACGCCAACGCAGCCTGGTCAATTTTCATCTTTCTGCGTTGACGCAGCTGCGTCAGAGCGAGGAACAACGCATTCTACCTGTCATTTGTTCGTCACGTGATTCTTTTGCGGATTATCATGTATACCACGGTTTACTACCGTCATATGTTTTGGTGCGTTGCTGCTGGCGCTGCCGGTGACATGAAAACAGGGTATTTTCCTGCCGCACAACGCAGCGTCAACGTAACGCAAAAACGGCCTCATGAAAATGTAGCTTAATGCAAGCTTCAGGTCATCCATGCAGAAAAGATGGGTTAATGGAAGTTAAGCGGGGCCGTCGCTCAGGTAGCTAGGGGGACGTAGGTCATTAGAGGGGTCCACCCTCGGTCTCCTCGAAAATCGAGCCTCGCCCATCCAGGGAGCTCAGCGAAGGTAGACCTTTCCTAGCGGGTGCCCCGGGGAAATTGACCACTAGACATGATTTTTCGAAGTGATAAACCTTGGAACGTATCAACAATTTATCTTCTTCATCGTATCGTCGAAAAACGTTTTTTGATTGACGCTCGACGATGGAAATTAAGGATTTTCCTATTTTTCGCGTAAGACAAAGCGAAAAGACAGACTGTGCGAGTCTTATTCGGGGATCTCAATGTTCATCACACGAATAGCTTTATTGGCGGGGGAGGAGCTGTGCGAGTCATTGTTTACTTGTTTGATAGGGCTGATTAGGACGATATGAAACAGGAGTTGCGAAATTCATTTAATAAAGTTCCCTTCATCAGTATTTCAATTCTAGAATTTTTTTACTGCGGCTCTTCATTCTTCCGTATTTTGTCCAATACATCTTGTTTCTTATTCTGCTTTTCCATATACTTTTCGTATATATTCTCGATTGATCTGGCTATTAAATTTAATCATTATCCTCCGGTATTATGTTTCGAAAGCTTCAATTCTTCGCTGGTATGTTTTTCCGATGCTCCATGTCTCTGATCCATAGAGTGCCTCGCTCCTTTCTTTTTGTCAATTCTCATATTATATTCCTAAATTACTAGGTTCATAGTATTCCAAGATGCTTACAGGTCCAATTATCTTTCTGTTAGAACTGTGATAGCCATGATAAAAAAGGAACGATTCAACCCGAAAATTCGGCGAGAAGAGACCCTTCAGGTAGGCGCACAGACCGGCCGAGGAGAGGAGCACTTCGAAGATCGTCTGCGCTCGACGGAGGTTCGTGTGTGTAGGTGGAATGTACAACACGTTGTTTCATTTCCAATTTCGTTGTCCCACAAAATAAGCACCAAACGTTAGACTCTCTGTACTTAGCACTAAAAAATCGAGAACAAATCACTCTTCAGAAATTCGAATTCATGAAAAAAAATGTTGGTTCTTTTATTCCTACATTAAACCTTTTATAATACCCATGCTTTATGTTGAATCGTGTAAGCGTGTATTTTTTATGGCTTGTCAATTCTGTATGGGAAAAAATATGAGTTCGAGGCGAGGAGGTAAGCGTGATTAGATGCGGTCAAAGGTGCTCGAGAAGAGGAAGGTTCGGAGCCTTAAGAGCAATACACAAACCTGACAGGGGTGAAAGAAGCGCGAATTTGGTCCGTTCAATAAGGAGGGGAAAAACAATCATGGTGGCGTATCCCTCCCTGTGAAGTAATTTGCACGGGACACGTAAGCGTACAGATTTTACTCCCGGCAAAAAAAATGTCAGTTAACCTGAAAAAGAAACGCTTGCAAGCCTTGACTTAAGCGGCGTGATGATAATCGTGGGACATTAAGCCTCGTGTGCGAATGGCGTGTGCCTCCTCTGAAATAATTTCCTCGCGGCAAAACATTCGTGTTGGAACATCTCTTTGAGCGGGCTCTCTGTGGCGTCTCCATAATCGTGCTTTGGCTTTGTTTACAGCTCGAGCGGAATCATTCCCGTCCCGTCCTCCCCCTCAGGCCTCTAATCCCAGACTCCGCTACCAGGAAGCTGGAAGGAAATGCTCTTTTTCCCCGCCAGCGGTAACCCATTTCCTCGGGCAAGCGCGCGGGATTTCTCCTTCCGTGCTCCCGATTTCGTTGAAGGGAATGCACCCGTGTGTCAGGCGTGTCTCGTCCTTCGTTCACTTGCTCCCGTCGAAAAGTCAGCCAGCCTCAGTACATAGAGTCTGTCCCCCGCACAACGAAAGATACCCCCGTCCTCACCCAATTCATTCTCTTCGTCCCCTCCCCCCTTCACAGCACAACCTTTTTCCTAAAAATCTACCCCGTCCCCGCATAAGCTCTTGTGGAGAGGCACCGACAGTTCTCTTTCCGCGCCCTAAATAATTTACCCCTCCGTGGTGCTCTCGCCTCTTTCTTCCCACCCCCCCCCCTCCCCGTTCTCTTAATTGCATCCCCCCAGAATGGGGAGTAGGCGAAACTGCTGGGGTTCTTTCTCTTAAAAACTTGCCTCGCATGTGGGTGACGTCTGTGTTAAGGTCACGAATGTTGGTGAGTGCTCCGGAGGAGGACGACTCGGCTGGAAAGGATAGTGAAAGGGATGGCAAGGACAGATGGTATTGTCCATTCCACATCTACGCTTTGCGGCAAGGGTTTGTGGAAGTGGGCGATTTCGCGCCAGGCAAGCTAATTTGAAGACCACACAATCCCATTGGTTGTAATCAAACTCTAGGTTTCAATCTTCTCACGAGCTTTACATGTAATAAACCTCCTGTTCCACAAGGTAGCATCATCCGGGAAAGACTGTAAAAATCTTGTAAAAAATATTTTTTGGGATATGCCTAGCATACAAGATGTCTAAAAATTAAATTATATTAAGCTTTTTGAGGTTCATGCAGAGTTGTTTATAACTTAAATGTAACTCTAAATATAATGCTAACCCCATATCTCACCCAGAATGGACTTCCGGCTATTTAATAACACTAGAGGATGAAGAAATTTTGAACGCTTGGTTACAATCTTGGAGAAAGGAGGGAATGTTCAATGTCGGTCTGTTTGGTGATGGTTAATCTCAAGATATGGTAAATCCAATGGGGTGGAAGGAGATGCCCTTTTCCATTTCTAAGTCCCGTATTAGGAGTACCTAAACATGTTATTAGGAACTCCAATGCAGGTGACGTAAATTCAATGCCTGCCTAGTTAATGAGGAACAGTAATATTTTGCTGCGAGGGCACAATTGGATTTTCACGTAGAAATTAGAAGGAATTGATTTTTTAATAGCGCATACATGTCTTAGCACTACTAACTCGTGCATGCCTTAGGAATCATAAGCTCATAATTTAATTTATTTATAGAAAAGTCTAAGTAATGACACACTATTGAATTACATTGCATTAACTAAAATTTAATGTCATTTATGCTTAACATTTAGCATGACTAGCTAAAGTTGAATGAACTGTTACAAAAACTTAAAATCTCTTGGAACTAAATACCCCTGCGAGTAGCAGTGAAATCACATGGAATGTTTCTGTAAACTTCTGCGGTAGTGTTTTGTGACACTTCCAATTGGTTTAATAATTCCTGGAAAGATCATGATTCGATGTATTAACACGCTTGGTGATATTCACCCAATTTGTTTTAAGAGCCGCATGGTACATACATGCTACCGGTTTCGGCAATTACACCATCTTGAGGTATCCTCTGTACCTACTATAAAAGATCGCAAGTTTTCCCAGCGTATGCTGGGAAAACTTCCGATCTTGCGAACTTGCGTGTTTGAAACCATCGGGATCATGTCAAAAGGTAACCAAGGAGTCACGTGACATAAATACGAATGGTTCGCAAATTTTGTGTGCTAAAACCACTTATTACAACCACATTCATTGTTCGCACTTGCGTTATATCTCATCTGTGGGGTCTTTAGTCGCGACAGATGAGAAAAACTCAAGGAAAAACAATTAATGATATTGTAACGAGCGATTCAGGCACACTAAATTTGCAAACCATTGGTGTTTATACCACGTGACTCCTTTGTTACCTATTCGAAATACTCCCGACGATTTCAAACACAACCCCTCCTGGGGGCCTATGCTCGAAATTCTGTTCGTATACGAAAAAGCAATTTCGTGCGAGTCACGTGGTACCAACTCGCACGGCGGAGGAAATCGGTATGCTCGAAGCGCGGAACGGGTGAATTCGAATGACCCTTTAGCTCGTACGCCCAGGACCGGACGAGTTCATATACGAATGGAGGAGATGAGAGAGAAAATGGCAGCTGCGATGTTTCGTTTTCTTCTACTCAATCACGGAAAAGAGAATTTACACGAGGAAAGGCCTCAGCGAATCATGCGATTAAGGATTTCCATTTTATTTGGAAGATAACAAATTTAGAAGGCTGTATAGAATGCCTAAGGACATAGCAGCTGATTTTATAAGGGAACTGACTCCTTTCCTAAGAGCACCTTCTCGATAATCAGCAATAAGATAAAGCGAAAATACTTAAAAATGTAAAAAAAAACTCGACTGACCTTCAACAAACTCCAACAAAATGAGCTTCTGTTCCTCGCGGATCTTTGGAATTTTTACCGTAAACGATGTTACTTCCATCTTGAAAGTGGTGGTGGAAGTGGAAGTTGTTGAAAATGCATTGTTTCAGAATGCATAGAGACGAACAGCATTATGAAGTTCGCGGCAAATAAGTGAATCAAGGCTGTGATTGGCTGTGCCTTCTCGCATAGTAACGTAGACCAACGTTGCCACATATTGTCGTACGAAAGCCGTGTTCCCTCGCACGGTCGGATCCGTATGTGCCTCGAGCATACCGATCTTCCATTCGTACGCGTCCCATACGGATTCCGCCGTGCGAACGAGAGCCATAGGAACGGGAACTCGTATACTTTCGAGCATAAGCCCCCTGGTAGTGAAGGCTGTTCGGGTGCTCCACCGGGTCAATTCTTCCATCGCTGCCGACGTTTCGAAGAACGAGTCGTACTCCATCCCCAGGGCTAATCTTCGAAACATCGGCAGCGATCGAAGAATTGATTTGATAGAGCACCCGAAGAGCCTTCAATACTATCTACTGTACTGTTCGCAATCCCTTTAAAAATATGCTGGGAATCACCAAGGATGTAAATACATAAAATCATGTAAATATTCCAAAGTTAGATTTGCACCATTTGATTACACTAAGGGTATCATATTCGGCGCCATTAACTTTAGGTTTATTGAGGATAATGAGTATAGTTTTGATGCTTATTACTCGTAGTGAGCTGAAATCCTACTCAATGGAGTGCCCATTTTCATACGTGCTCCAGTCTGTGAAGTAACGTTGGATGAAATTTCCATTTCCGTGATCGGAGGGTTTCACCGTCATTGCCGCAGACTCCATCGAATTCCATCGAGCGACTTTTCAAGAGTTAGCAGATGCGCACGGATGAAGGTGCGGAAATAGGAGACCATTATCGTCACCCTTTAAGGGATACGACGGAAGGGGTTTCCTTCCTCGATCGCAGCGCATCGAAGTTAGCGTTTGGGTGGTGATTCAGTCCGCGTCTCGATCCGCGGATGCCAACGGTGCGTCCAAATGATGCCCCCGAGGTCTCTCTCTCGAATCGGTTACGTTTTTGTCGAAAGCCGTTCATTCAGGAGGGGACCCTTTCGTCCGACGAGCAAACAAAGTATTCATTGTAACGGGAGAGAGCGGAATCTCATTTTGGAATTCCCTTCAGCTATGACCCGCTTCCTCCCCCTCAATCTCCACTCCTTCCTTTTATGTCCGCTAATGACCGGAATTCGTTCCGACCCAGAGTTGCGACAATGAGTAGCAACGGAGGGCAGGCCCTCGGTCATCAAAAAGAGAGAGCCGATTACTCCAGCAAAGCTTTTAGTGCCTTTATATGACGACTCCTGCATTTGAAGCATAGAAATTCGCTAGGAAATAACTCCCCGGTTCGTAACTTAATGGGCGCTACGAACTCTTTTTTACTTCGGGATGAGTTTGGAGGGATAGAAGTCGACATCTTGCTATTTGTACTGGATTTAGTATCCGGCGTCTCTCTTTTTTTTTGCAGCGTCTAAGTTCACCGTTTCATGTCAGTCATTGACTACTTTTCGTTCTTTTGTTGACCTATTAGTAAATGAAACACGGCCTGAAATAATCCGCAGAGGTAGAAGTGAATTTTATCGATTGAGTCGAAATTTCTCATCTTGCTGACATTGGCCTCTATGTACCTTCTCAAGGAGCTGCTGTTGGCAAATTTCCGCGGGGCAAGAGTTTGATAAGCCGATTGGTATTGCTTGTGGTAATTGGTTTTTAAGAATTTCCTAAATTATAGATTCTTAAGTCATTATGACTCGGATGCCATGAATTTTACAACAAACGATCAAACTTCTTAAGTGCTTTTCGTAATTTCCTTTCTTCTGGAGAATCGTCATGTAGCTATTAATCCAGCAGTGCTCTTCGAAATTTTGTTTCCTATCCCCATAGATTTTTCTCTACTCACAAAAATAAATATTCCCAATTTAGTCAAAAGGATTTTCAAATTATAAGACAAAATGAAATTACTACTCCCAAATTATTTAAAATCTATTTCTTTCATTGATCCTGTTTATTAATAATTTTTCCGCTCACTTATCCTTTGTAAAAAGAGAATAAAAAATTAATTCTAGGCTGAGTAAACGAAAAAGCAATAGAGGGAAAGGTAGAATGCTCAAAATAGGCGTTATTTTCCGTAAATCTGTGTTGTCTTCGAAGAGAAATCAGTGTAATGTAATAGACGTAGGATTGGATTCCATAATGTCTTTGCATTTGCTAAGTCGCTGTTACCGGGGCTTTTTTTAGCTATCGGAACCCTCATCCTAAACGTATTTTGTTCCTGCCAAGCAGTTATGTCCTATATTTTTAAAATGGAGATGAAGTGAGTTTAGTTTCACTGTACGGGTGGCAAACTTTTCGCGTTTTGAACTTTTACCCCTTTGGCATTCCCCGAACACATTTTTAGTTTAACGATTATGACTATTCTCTTTTCCATCGTATTGCTATAAATCGTGATTTCGCATTTGCCAAACTTAAGGGCCGATATCCGACTTTAACTTTTGCGCTGAAGAGATAGATCTCTCATCCGAATTGTAATTACGTTTTTGGATCGCGAAAGAACCCAAAATCTCTTGAGAAATCCAACACTCTTAAACATAAATACAAACTGTTTGAAAACACACCTTTAAGCGTATCAGATTTAAACAATTGAAGAGTGATTTATGTGCCAAGTTTGTAGATTAGTCGACGGCCTTCCCATAAGAAAATGACCCAAGACTGAGAAAACGGAGAGAAGCGATCCCGCCATTTCAATCTTCCGTGAAAACTCATCTGTAAGATTTGCAATAGATTGCTTTTTACTAAAAAATTACATAAATTTAAATAGTAATTTCGGAAACTCCATTTTATTACGGTATTATTTTCCTGGAAAATACCGAACTCTTTCGAGATTTTCGCAAAAGTGAGTAAAACTGAGAACTATTGGACTATTGAGTGGTGAAGGTATCTTACTAATATAATTGGGGGATGACCTTGCTTTTGCATGTCTGAAGTAGAATGATGACGTTATGAAACTATGCAGTTAAACCCTCTTGATTCAATTTTAGTTTAAGCACCACATTTTGTCCTAGATGGCTCTCAACTTGCGGATTGGGAGGCGTGAGAGAGTCAGCTGACTAACGGTCGATGGACGAAGAGGTAGCTTATCAAATCTCGTGAAAAACAATAATGTTGCTAGAAGGGGGATTCGGGGAACTGCTATCATTTAGTTGCGGTGAAATGGCAGAAATCGTCGGATTTCTATTAGCTTTCGGGTATCTACATTTTGGGATGGAGCGGAAGACAGGAAGAGAAAAGAAAGAACCCTTAACTTCCGGTCCGACGATCGGACTTCTGAACTTTAGGCGTCCTTCACTATATGTAAAAACCGAGATTGAGATTTTATGGGATAAAATTGTTCTCACGGCTGGAATCTGAATACGGGACCTCTGCGTATAAGTAACGTACCTACTTGAGTGATCATATTCAGCCTTGATCCAGGGACATTTAACGACATTCCTTCATTATTCGTCTTCTCCCGTTTCAAGGGTTTGCACTAACTGTCTCGACGCAGAAGACGATCTCGTCGGGAACGGATCCCTCGACTCCGTCGCCCCCGCATATACAAGGAAGTCTGAAGGTAGAGGACGGGGCATAGTATACGCCCGTCTCTTTAGCTGGCGATGAAGAACGGCCATGGTAGGGAAGCATTGGGTTCAATTTCTATGGCTCAAAATATTGCGTTTCCTATTGCCTCTTTTAGAGATTACTTATGAAGCAAACCAGGAATAATAATGGAATAACGTACCCGTAATTTATCGCAGTGGCATACATTTATCATCATAAGGATATTTTAGGGAAGTCTCAACTTTATTCCACTGGGTGTTATATCTGCTTTGAAAAGCTGGTACAAATTGAACCTATTTACTCTACAGACTTGGCGTATGTTTCCAATTTGCGCACTTTCTGTCGTTTATTTGACAAAGTGCATGCCATTATTTCTGTTGCTAATCTTAGTTTAACCGCAAAAGTTTCACGGGTCTAATTGCAAAAGCAACTTGGATGAGTGGCGCCAGTAGTAATCCCGATTGTTGGAATCGAATAAATTGCGGATTTCTCTTCAGCAATCGGCTGCGGTGTGGCTCCCTGTGACTTCTAACCCTCTTGCAAGTTCGTCATGCCTGTGCATTGCCCACGCGCTATCCGTCTCTGAAGACAAGAGGCGATCCAGCGCCTTCGGGCCAAAGCTCTTGACATTCGTCAAAGGAAGACGTGTGTATGTCGAGCACGTTTGAGCACATCTCCCGAAGTCCACGGATGCAAATGCGGTCGTCTTCCATGCATCATCGTCTCAAAACTCGCATCCGGCCGTCTGTCTGTCTCCGCGCGAACGGTGATGCATGGCCGTGCATAATCGTGGACCGGAGCACGTGCATTTGTGTGCATGACGCCGATGGATGCGCGAGCAGTTTTGATCCTCTGTTGCACAGCCAAATACGCAACGGTACGAGTGTGTGGATATGAATCAGAGTTCGCCGACTTCCGCACCTTAGCCACGTATGAATAAAGGTTTTGTTTTTCTGAACTTGGTAATTGAGTAGTTGTAGTTAATTGGGAGAGGCAACGGACGACTTAGGTAATTATTTATATTTATAAAAGTTTGGTAATTGGATTGAGGTAGGATTTTAATGAACGGAGGAAGAGGGGATAGAATATTGATGTCGGCATATGTCTACTCGTAATGAAGGACCCCAAGGAGTCCGTGGTTTATCTTCCCATTCGACGGACGGACTACTAAACTTGAAGTGGTCTCCACACAGCCTTCAAGTATGGATCAGTAGATTAATTGCAAATCTCCGCCTTGGTGGGGTTTCACACCAGGGTCCTAGGGATTACGCTAGTCACCGCACCAGCCCGCATCCCTGATGGGGTTTCAAATAAAATGTAGATTGGACAGTTCGTTAGAAAGGCAAACAATGGATTTGATATTTTATACCAGAATAGCGGTAATCATGTTGGATATTTTATGGAGAAAATCGGGTACAGAAAAAGCAGAATTTATTTTGACAATAATAAAGCTGTCTGATGGTACACGTGGAAAATTGGCTTCAATCGATCAGCCTTATCACGTATATCAAGGAAAATCAGTTTTTACGTCATATACCTACCAATGAATTTTGTAAAATTAAATATTTTTCCGGCAACTTAAGAGGCTTCTCTACGGGCTGTTTTACATACATGTGATTGACCAATAATTTATGAATTAATATTATGACCATTTTGTGAAGAAAAGACCAGAATTGAAGCAACTGTTCACATGAGGTTTAGTAAAATTCTCAGAATCCTGCCCCTGATTCCTAAGTCACGTTTTGGAATTTTTTCTCTTCAAGAGACGAGTAAATATTCCTAATCGATCCTTCCCAGGCTCCTTTTAGACTACAATTTAATTTATACGTGAATGGTGCTTAAACCGCGTCAATTGTCATAGCGTCTGAAAGTTTTTGGTGATAAGTATATGTGTTACCGAATATATTAATGATACCATCATATATGAATTTATCATCGTCATCATTCGTCAGCAATCCTAGGGTTAGTTTGACGCAGCTTTCCACTCAATTCTTCTATCGGCCAACCTTTTCATTGTGACGTAATTCTTCTCTTTTACATCCCTCACAACCTGTTCCACGTATTTCATGCGAGGCCTGCCTTTTACAATCTTCCCGTTAACTTTTCCCTCGACGATTGTCTTCATCAGACCATCGTGTCTCAAGATATGGCCGATTAAGTTGTCCCTACTTCTTTTTAGTTGTCAGCAGACTTCTCTTTCCTCCCACTCTTCTTAGGACTTCCTCGTTCCTTACTCGGTCGTTCCATTTCATCTTCATCATTCTTCTGTAGCACCACATTTCGAATGCTTCTACCCTTTTCATCTCCACTGCTGTCATCGTCCATGTCTCACTGCCGTAAAGAAACATGTTCCAGATATATATGAATTATACTGTGATCTGATCCCTCGTTGTACCGCACCAAAATTCGTGTATTCAAACGATATGGAAGACCAAGAGCTTAGAGCTGAAAGTAGTGCAACAGCTACCAGTGAAACAGCATGATATACTTCACCCCTCGTCTGGAGTGTGGACAGTAGTGTGGAACAATTTATATCTTCCTGTGATTGGCATTTGAATTTAATCTCATTTTCTGGATGGGTTTTCTAATAATTTCGCGCAGCTACCTTTCTCTCACGATAACATTTTTTAATTCTTATGAAACTAATTTGGAAATAAGTTATCCAGAAACTATCCAGGCCAGATCAGAAATTATTCACTGATTTGTAGTTCCTTTTCATTCGATTCACTCAATTCATCTACTCGTAATATTTTGGAATTATAATCAGTTGATTTTTGATGAGCGAGAATATTTTTTTCTCCTGTTCAAATATATGGTTATAGCCTTCCTATATTTATTTTTATCGCACTACGTATTATTTTTGTTGCTATATATGGTCATTTCCTCTTATCATCCGATCAATGATCTTAGTTGGAGTGAAAGTAGTGATGCTGACGATCTATAATTATGTCATATTACATTGAGAGATAAATATTGGAAGAACATTCCCGAGGTACCACCAATTGTGAGAATCTTATTTTGTAAAGTTTGCTACGATAAAATGTTTTTACTTTAAGGTATTGTGCCTTATAGATTCGTGTAGAACATTTCAAATGAAGGCATTCATTATTTCATCTGTTAAACAATTTAAAAACGAGAGTTTATTCTTTATTATATCGGAAAGTTTTAGCATAAACCTTGAAATAATTTTGTCTTGAATTCATGCACTTGTATCTCAGAGTATTTGGGATTTTTTTTCGAGTTTATGGTATTACCTAATATTAAACCATTTGAGGCGTTGGCGGAGATATTCAGTATCTAGGTGAGCATAACATTGCCATTGATATCATAGCTGGCATACGCTTGGTGGAAACATTATCCAAATTTCACAGCCTCCTTTTTGTGCATATGTCTTTTTCCCAAAGGAGCTTATTTTCACTCCTTGGTGGAGGAGATGGTTGGTTGAATTTATAACGTGGTGAGGTAAGATTTTTTTAGTAATCGTTAAATACTCCACCAGGTACTCATATCAGTTTCATAATATGCATTTTTAGGGATATCCGTCATTCCCTGGCTGTTATTTTCCGAGATTAAATGGTGAGTGTAAGGACGCAGTTTAAATATCTCATTCCCCTCGGTAAGTGCGTATTCGTATTCCGTTTGCACGAAATGCTTTCGAGTTGAGAGGCAGCTAGTGTCCCTTTTTTTCGAGGGAAAAGTTATTCAACCATATTCAAAATTGAAGCATAAATCTTTAGCAACTGTGAAAGATTGTAACTTGTGTTCTACGCCGTGTTATGAAAATTTGTGGTAGAATCATGCATCAAAATTGATGAGACCATACAAAGTCAGTGGGTGCTTTGAATGGGTGCTTACAGCAATAAAGAGACACGATTCCATTTGGAATCATAGAACCAGAAAGGGTCTTCCAGCTAAGCCACAATCTTACATTTTTTTAGAATAAGCATCGAAGAAGGAAAAAGAGTACTCAACGGGTTTCAAACTCTCTGCGACTCGCATTTTCTATTACGCTACAGAAAATGGTGGGGCCTGGGCCTCACTGCCGTCAGAGGGGTGGTGTGCAACCAAACTGACTCGGGTGACCTTTCGTGTTGAGAGACATTTCAACCCTCTTATTCCAAAACCAGGTCAGGCTTTGGCGGAATTCAGAGTATTTAAAGGCTAAGTGCTCGTAAAAAGAAATTCAGATTATCCTCTTTCAAATACTCCCTCTTGCCCACTATTCGGGTCTTGAGCTATACAGTCGATACTTGAAGACGTTTATTTTCTAAAGGTCCTCCTTGGAGTGGGAATAAAATTTAAAATTTTCACTAATTCAAAAAACGACATAAAAACGAGCTTCGTTGTCAATGATCCTCATGAAATAAGGATAAATTTCGTAAATGGTAGAACATTAAACGGCCCATTAACATAAAGGTGGGTTTATAATGAACAAAATCTGTCTGAGGCGAAAATGAAAACCAGAGCTAGAATAATTTTCCAATTTTACCACCTTATGACACTATCAGGTAAAATAAAAATTAGGTAAAAACCAGCCTTATCAGTAAGGAAGGCTACAGAGGGTAGTGAGTAAAAGGAGACGGAAGAGGGTGGGGAAAGCTACTCATGTAAATCTTTCCTAAGTATGCAGTGGTTGCATCAAGTCACACCTTACAACGCTAAATTTACCAGATTTACCATTATACGTACTCTTCTATAAGAAGTATGCACGAAAATAAAACTGCAGAGACTTACTCCCCGTTCCTATGCTCCTCCTTCTCCAAGATGGTAATATTTAACTTAATTTTTAATGAAAATTCTATCTTTAAATGTAGGTTTGCAAGTGCCTAAGGAGCATGAATACGGCGTGTAGCGTTCGTCTCCAATTTTCTCTATTTTTCACTCTACTTGCAGTGCAGAGTTTACTTTTACTATTGTTCGCAAACTGACTTTGCTCGGGTTTTAATTACCCCAGTTGCCGAGGAGAGTCATTTAACCGCCGGAGTGGCCGACGTGGAATTGATATCGCTGTCTTAGCCTAGTGATTTTTTTCTGTTTCGGTAAATAAATATCCCTAATATCCAAGGGAGAGGCGCGGATGAAAGGACCCCGTATTCTTTTGTTGTTGATAGTGAAAGTCTTCGAGGGTGGTAAGCAAAAAGAAATCCGTCCATTTTTATTCCTTGATTTGGGAGAAGGAAGATTGAAGGCGAAGTCTGCGAGAAGGCGGCAGTGACGCAAAGGCACTGAAAGAATGGAGTGAAAGGGTCGCCGATTTTTCTGCTTGCTAGTTCTTAAAACTTGATGTTTCCTCGACCGTTCTTCTTCTTTCTTGCCCCCTCACGCCATCTTTGTCGCTTTCGAAGTTTTCAAGAAGACAATGAGACGCTAGGAGGCAAGTGTGACGTGTTAAAACTCTACTCTATTAGTGTCACACTTTGGTAAAAACAATTAGGCACACAAAGGTTTTTACTTGAGCATTAAAGTGTATAATGACAACCCAATCAATATGGTTATATTGGCAATCATTTATGGAAGTTATATCTTAGAAATGTATAAAAAAGCCTATCTATTTTTGGTACATGGTTTTAAAAATCTGTGTTCATTTCTTTAAGCCAATGGAAATAACAATGCCATAAAAAAAACTGTAATACTTACGTTGCCAACTTCAAAATTCCTTACGTTTGGCATGACCAAAATTTATATTAATTTCGGTCAGTTCAGTCTAACTAAAGTTGATATTAAGATGGCTAAATTCATATTTTGGCCCTTCCTTCAGTTGTTAATTCCCTACTTTTTGTCGATTTGTCGATATGTAACTACTTACTTACCAATGTAAGGACATTGCTCATAATTTACGGAGATAGTAAAGGTTAACGATAATATCATGATGAATTTAGCTAAAATTTAATAAATTTTCCAATTTTTTTCGCTATTTGAAAAGCAAAATTGTACCATAGGAAATTCATTTAGTCTCAAGCTTAAATTTTGGCATGAAGGATTCTTGCAAAAGTCATTTAAATACCAAAAAAGGTATAATAACGCACATGGAAATGATGACACTTTATCGAATAATTCAAGAATTCCTCTTTTTTCGTATTTTTATTCAATAATGTTCCGGCAAAAAATCAATTAGCACAAAATCGCATTAATTCACTTGAAGAGATATGCAGAGGAGATCGGAAAGAATGCTAAGCATTTCAGTTTCACTGCTTTCACTGCTAAGCATTTTAAGTTAACTCTTTACGTATTAAACGCCAAGGCTGTTTAACTCAACGCCAGGGGAATAAAATTTAGTTAAATATATGACAAGAATTAGGCTAGGATTCCATAAATTCAATTCCACCATGACTTAGTCCTATTCATCCATTCATGCATGAGACTGTAAATGAATATTGCATCGAAAAAATATGCATTAGCAAAAAAAATCAATTTTTTTTTAAATAATGGAATTTGTGACAGTAACTCGAGTTAAAGACAAGGAAAAAGATTAGTTAAGATTTACATGCGAAGAATGGAGCTTTTCATTTACAAATCTTTGTCTTTTATGAGGGCAGTTATTGGGCGTATAGGTCGTAGGACGTTGGATGAAGGGTTTTGAAATATGGGTGTCATTAAGAATGGAGAGATCGATCAAGGGAGAGAAGAAGCGGGGCTTAGAAGTATTACGTAAGTTTTAGTGAGTGAGAGAAGTAATTATTTGGAAGGATTTTGGAGTTAGACGTGGGATATCGAGGAAGTACTAGGAATTAAGGACTCTTAAAAGATTGAAGGCAAAATGATGGTTGAGAGTGGAAATGAAGGAATCGAATACAAAATGTTTTCCTAAATCTTGAGTAATGTGAGGAAGGGTAGAAGATTTAGAGATTATAAATTTAACTAGATTATCGTGGAAGACTTCTTTCGTATTAGGCTACAGACGTTATTGCAGATCAGGTAGGAATTAACAAGAACCCTTTTTTCATGGATGATGAGGATGAAACTCATTACACAATAATGACACATGATAATGACCTACTTTTTGTAATTTCTAAAAGTCCAATATACTGACAGATATGGAGCATAGGCGTTAGCATTGGCACAGAATCATTGGAGCTTAAAACAACGGAATGCGCAACGCACAAAGTGTTCTTTACGCAATTTTATACCGAGCTCCCATGAAGTTCATACGGAAAATATATTTATTCGCCCTGCTTTTACCTCTTTGAAAAGGTTAAAGAGAGTTCTATAGATGAATGATAAATTCTCAATGATGATTTTTCTATCGCAGAATGGCAACTGGATGAAACATTCTCCATTGTAAGCGGGTCTACAAGAATGGCTCTCATATCATCTACATCTACATTATAGGTACACTTAAAGCCACCACAAGAGCGTGTGGTAGGGGGTCATCCATCACATTTTAAATCAAGAGGTTTATTTGTAGCTAAAATACAGGTTTTTATTAGTCCTAAAGTCTAGAATTAAATACAGTTTTCCTAAGAAATCATTAGAAATATCAAATATCTACAAGGCGTTAGGTTAAAATTTACATTGATTTCACCACTTACTGTCCCCTCTTAAAATCCCGCTAAGTTTTATATTTTTCTCCGTTAATTTTCCTGTCACATTTTCTTTACTCCGTCTACATCCTCTCATCCCGCACCATGTTTTAGCACTTGCTCAGTATTCTTCCTTTGATTCTGATAGTGAAGGCATGCTCTCCTGGAATAAAGTTGAAGTTAGAAGTTTTCAATCATTTTAATATGCTCATATTCAAATATACAATTTTGGTCATTTTCACTCAATTGTATCAATTGATTTGCTGTTGTGACGACACCAACTTCGTCTTATTAGACCAAGTTGGTCGTTTGTAATGATTCTATAGCGTCTAAATCATGGTGAACCAAATGGAATGATTATGATGAAGCTATCGTGAATTCAGGGAATTCAATCCCTCGGATGGTTTGGCCTTTGGTCGTCAAACAGAAGGCCTGCGGATGAAAGTGGTGGTCAATAGCGGTCGAGGAAACGTGGTCAGTTCGGTGAGATTTGTGGATCTCGTGAAGGACGCAATATTTTTTCCATCCCCGAACTCCGCAAAACTTTCGTCATCACCAGCCTTCATCACAGCTGTGTTGAAGTTCGCTTGAGTAGGCAGTGGGGATGATGGGATACCAGAAAGTCGGATGAGTAGGACTGGAGAAGGGGCATATGAGAGGTTAGGATCTCGGAACTTGTGGAGATAGAGGCGGAAGTGCCCTCGTCCGTGAGTGAGGAGAGGGGAAGTAGAGGGTGGAGGGATTAGAGGCTGGTAAAGTGGGGAAGTCTATATTCGACGGGGGAGGGCTCCTAACCTCTGGATTGGAATTGAAGGGGTGACCATTGGAGAAACAGGGACAGCAGCAAAGATTGTACGGTAGAGTTATCGGATAAATAGGGTCATAACAACATCTGCGATTTGGTTCCAGGTTCTGCGTGGAAACCGGAGGCAACATAAGTCTTAATTAGTCTCACCCAACGACCAACTTGCCGAGTTTTTCCTTCTCAAGTGCGTGGTGATGTAATGTATCGCAATCTTAGCCCTGATTCTCCCATCCTCTCCCGCTTTGCTTCATTCCCGGTGCTCTCCTTGGATGTTGTAGGAAATGGGGCGATGCAATCGAAGTCGTGAGAATTTGTTATTGTTATATCATGGCGTCAGGGATTCCCATATTTTTATTCCCCAACTGGAATTGGAGGACCATATAAGGTCATGATTAAATGATCACTGTGGTTCCCAATTCCATCCTTACTATTTAACCCCTTGATAAATTCTTATTTTTGATTTGGCTGGTTGTCGATTTTGATAGAATTTAGGCTTCGTTTCCTAATTCTGCTCAGTTGTCATTTTATGAGGAATAACCCGCGAGAGCTAGTCGTATTATTATATTGTCTTCCACATTTCATGTGGCCTGCGGTTACAACCCAACCCTTAAATATGAGTCTACACTCATTGTGTATTTTAAACTAGCATTACACCGCTCTTCTTGGGAGGAATTCCGTTCATTGGGTAAAATATTCATTTATCAAAAGATGTCACCAGTATTTAACACTCACTTAAGCTGTTAATTATGTTTGCATAATTAAAAAGGTTACTTTTTACCAACATGATGGTAAGCAAGATCATCGTAGAATTTCAGTTACTGAACGTGACCGCCAATTTTCACGCGTTGCGAAAATTGAAAATTTCAGAAAATTATGTCTAGTACAGCTTCGAACGAAACTAAGACGTGCCCGGATTTTCTAATTAGCTCCCTTGTCTTGCAATATAATATCCAAGAGCGTCTGGAATCTTAACAGAAGGTTCCGATTCTCTATGATATTGGATGAAGGCACATGTTTGGCCCCCGAGTTTGCCATCTGTTGTCGCTAGCAAAGGGGGTGAGGAGGCTGCCCTATTACAGCGCCATGTTGGGTTGTCCAGCTCACATTATAACGACTTTTCTACTTTATCCATTTGTAGGAAGGCCTAAATAATAGATCCACATTGGAAAAACAAGCACCAATGGAAATACAAATATTAGTCGGGTGAAAAATCACGCCCCTTGTACTAGCCGTCATTAATGCTGCTCTCATTAATTACACTCACCTTAAAAGAAATTGTCGTACGTCTATATTTAGGTATATATGATTTAAGAAATCTTAGATCAAGTATTTTTATAAATGCCTAATTGCCTAAAAGATAAGATTTCCTGGACCGTGAATAGATACAAGGACCTATGGCGTTAAGCCTTCTTCTTGGCTTATGTTAATGCGAAAACGGCGCTAACCAATATTCTTTTGCAATTTTTGATGCACCTGTTTGCCGTTTACACCTGCAAAGAAAAATCTAGCATTACTTTTAGTGTTATTATTGCTGGTTGAGTGGTTTGTTGGATTATTCTTACTTTGCTCGGCATTCTCCGAAGTGCCCTTTCCATACCTGCTTGCTGAGTCAGCATTCCACTTTCGATTATGAATTTCAGTGTCCCCAATTACTTGTTCAATCCACTTCCTCAGCCTGCTAATTTTTTCCAACATCATTTATCCCTTTCCCATAATGCTATATGATCTGACCACCTTTACGCAGGTCATAATTAGTATTTTCTCGTCCACTCCAACACCTCAAAAGCCTCGACTTTATCCTCGTCATCTCCACTTGGAGTCTAAATTTGGAATCCATGCAACTCAATATACACTCACTAAGCTCGTTGAATACCATTTATTTTCTACATACTCAAGGATCATTTATAAATTTTTATTTTATGTACCTCTTTACACCTATTTTTCTGAAGTATTCTCATCCTCTCTCAAGGCCGCTTCACACGATACAATTTCTTGTACAAACGCTCTTATAAATTGACGAAATTGTATGTTTGTACAATTTCCTCATACAAGCATTCGTACAATAAATTGTACAAAATATTGTATCGTGTAAAGCGGCCTTCAAAGTTGTTAGGTCTACACCCAATATAATGCATGCTCCTTACAAGAAACTGTACTAGGCGATGCCCTCCTAATTTTATGTTCTACTTTGCACTGTTCCTATTCAATAATGCCATTATTTTGCTATACTTGTGATAAATCGTCACCCCAGATCCACCCCGCACTGATGTGTAAGGTATATCAGCGCTTGCGATCATGTATTACAAACGCCAATTTTCGGCGAAATTCGCCAGATTAAATCATTTTTCCTCCCACTTATATGCCAACTCAAGCTCTCCCAACACCTAATTTTACCATTTCCTTCGCTTTTGGGTACAAGAGTGATGACGACAGTGTTGTGCGTTGTCAAGTGTGCAGCTGGGGCATGATTCTGGTTCTCTGGTCTCGAATTGATCACCACCCTTGAGATAATTTAAAGCACTCTTTTGTTTCAAACCCACGCCTTTAAATGCTTCATCTCATCGCCTTTTTTATCACTCTCGTAGTTTCACTGTCTTCCTTTAAATCCCATAGCTCGAATTTTCCTCTTTCATTCTCAAAACTTTTAGAATCGTCGCGCCTCGCATTTCGTCTTCCACGAGTCAAAACATTCGCCTGAAAATGTCTCATGACGGACGGGGGGGAATGTTGGCGACGAAGCACATTGACCGGCGAATGTGCCGCCGACACGCAAGCTGAGACATGGCGCGCCCAAGCTGGATCGGTATCTTGCCAATGAACTCCCTATTCTCTTTCTTCTTTCACTGTCGCTATTATGACTCTCCTTTGGATTATATGCCTTTAATGACCAAAGTCAGCGTGCAGCTTTAATAGCATTTGGGGTAATTAATATTCCTCTGTCTTAATTCTAAGTAAATTTCTTCAGATCCTCTTACATATTTTATATCCCAAGTTTTGCCTTCTAAATTAACATTTTAATTTCAAATGAAATCGCTTGATAATCCCCGGGGAAGCTTAGCAGACTTCTAACAACAACCTCAAGGGTTCAAATTGAGTGATACCTTTAGCGGAATCATTTTATAAGCAAAAGAGCATCACTATATATAACCTGCGGCTGAAGACTACCACACAATTTAAGAAAGGAACCCCGAAAGAAGTTCTCATATCCAGGGTAGGGCCAAGGCCAGAAGCCATAATCTGAATGTTTGGGTCTTGCAAACCTCTAGATGAGTATGAGGTGAGTTTCATCGTATCGATCTATTGATATTGATTCCGGCGTGATAGAGAGAGTATTTCCAGAGTTATTGATCCTAAGCCGACAGGAAGCAAACAAAATAGTTTCCAGTTCTGGAAATGCAATACTGGAATGGCAATCCGATATTCGTGTATCCTTTTCAGCTCGAATGGGATATACATTGCATTGCGATTTGCGCTTAATTATTATCGAAATCGGAGCATCTAAGCGTGGAAATTCTGTTTATCATTAATTTTTCAAAACTTACCAATGTTGGAATATGCGCAATATTGCATGTTGAACGAAATATTGTGGACTTAGCTTTGGCGATCGCGTAAGTCTACCCGTATTGTGGTGCATAATTTTTTCATTTTCTCCCTTTTGTTTTTGTGCCGCTATATTGGCTGGTAAACCTTCCCATAGCTTTTATCGTGTGGTGATGAAATCAAATGAGGATAAACATATTAGAGATATTAATTCATTAATACAGAAATATGTAGAGCTAAATGAATCCCTTCTCTCTGTCACTGAAGGCATTTAAGATGTCTCCACCTTCAAAATTCACTATGTGACAGCTTCTGGTTTTATTCTTTAAACTGACAGCTGGAGCCTTCGTAGCATAGCAATTTTTCTAACAGGTTACATTTTTCCAATCCAGAAAAAACCTACAACACCGCAAATCACAGAAAATAACTTATGTGATTCTTTCGTATCACGTCATTATTCCATTTCTCCCCCAACATCATTATGTTACTCTCTTTAATTCTCTTTTATTCCCCAACCATCCCAAACTCATATTCGTTCTCTTTCATACCTAAGTTATAAACAATACAATCAACTTACTCCCTCGTTACGTCAATGCACTCTCGTATCAGCATTATCCATCCCATTCCTAAACTGTTACACCCGAAACATGTTTATGATCATTATTATGGCCCACAAATACGATGTTAACTGATGGTTTAAAATTCAACTGAGTTAGGTTAGTAAAGCGTTGACCTATCCGCTTAAAAGTTGCAGGTTCGGATATCATCCGGCATATAAATGTTTGAGGCAGGCAACGCTAAACCATCTCAATTAAACTCTCACAAGAACACAATGGACTTGAACAATAAATAATTGAATCAACTACGGGGCCCGGGACCAAATTAGTGGAACGGGTGTCGTGCCCGGCAGCAGGGTAAGCAAGGACTCTGCGGTCGTCTTCTCACGAAATCGACATCTCGAGTCGACATCGAAATTTCAAGCGACATTAGGAAAAAGGATAATGAATGTGGAACAGATAAGCGATAGAATACTAACTATCTAAATCAAAGCGAAGCCGGCAAATGCAGTCGTAGTACAGGTATACATGCCGACAGGGGGACATAGAGAAGAACAAGTAGACGAAGTATATGACCAGTTGAAAGAATTAATTGGGAAAGTAAATAGCAGGAAGAACGTAATAGTTATGGGAGATTGGAACGCTGTGGTAGGAGAAGGGAGGGACGGAAGTGAAGTAGGGGAGTATGGTCTGGACGTAAGAAATGACCGGGGCGAGAAAGCAGTGGAGTTCTGTAGGAGGAATAATTTAGTGATTACAAACACGTGGTTTAAACACCACCCTAGGCGTAGATACACATGAAAAATGCCGGGGATATGAGAAGATACCAACTAGATTATATCATGATTACGCAAAGATTCAGGAAATGATAAAGACGGGCATAAAAGAAGCAGCTGAGGAAACAATAGGAACAGTAGACGCTAAGAGGATCAAGAAACCATGGGTAACAGCAGAAATGATGGAAAGCATCAAGGAAAGAAGGAAATGGAAAAATTTTAGTACAGAGCTGGGCAAAAGGCATTATAAGGAGATTAATAACAGGCTTAGGAGAGAAACAAAGAGAGCAAGAGAAAAGTGGTAGAGTCGGCAATGCGAGGAAATAGAGAGACTCCAGAGAGAAGGATAAATAGGCAGTCTGTACTCAAAGGTTAGAATGTTATCGGGAATGAAGAAATGGAAAACTGTTCCGTGCATCAAAGAGAGAAGGAGAAATTTAGCAATGGAACCAGAGAAGATCCAGCATCATTGGAGGGAATATGTTGAGGAACTGTATGATAGCGAAAATAGACCTAGGAACTTGGACATACAAGAGGAAAAGGAGGAAGATCAGGATGACGTGGTCCCCTGAATACTGGGTAGTGAGATAGAGAAAGCACTGCGAGAAATGAAGGCAGGTAAAGCGGTGGGGGTAGATAACTTCCCAGCTGAGCTTCTGAAAAACCTAGGGAGAGGGGGAAGGAGGAGATTTTATGAACTTCTTCGTAGAATATACGAGGGGGCTTGGCCGGAGGATTTTGTAAACACCGTGCTGATACATATACCTACCGAAAAAGAGGGTGACAAAAGAATGTGAAGACTATAGAACGATAAGTTTGATTTCTCATGCGGTAAAGGTAGTGCTTAGAATCATCAATAGGAGAATGGAAAAGAGAGCAATTGAAATTCTAGGCGAGGATCAGTTTGGATTTCGGAAGAGGAGGGCCTGCTCGGGATGCGATTGCAGTGATGAGGATACTAGTGGAAAGTAATCTAGAAAATTATCAGGATGTATTCGCGTGCTTTGTTGATTTCGAAAAGGCGTTCGACAGATTGAGGTGGGTCAAGTTAATGGAAATATTGCGGAAGATAGGAGTAGACTGGAGAGACAGGAGACTGATCCGGAATTTATACATGGCGCAGAAGGCGCAAGTGAGAGTAGCCGATAGAGAATCGGATTGGGCCACAATAGGGAGGGGAGTTAGGCCGGGCTGTCCGTTATCGCCGGTAATTTTCAACATACACTCGGAGGAAATGGTGAGAGGGGCTTGGAATGAGTTGTAGGCTGGAGTAAAGGTCGAGGGAAAATTGATAAAATCAGTGAGGTTTGCTGATGTCCAAGCGCTAGTCAGCCAGGCAAGGCAGCCCGTGGTTTGCAAAAACTGCTGAATGCGTTGCAGGGACAGTGCAAAAGACACGGGATGAAGATAAACCAGAAGAAAAGGAAAGTAATGCGATTTTCAAGAACAAAATGGGCCAGTTTAACGATAAAAGTAGGAGGTCAGAAGCTAGACCACGTAGAGCAATTTAGCTATCTAGGTAGTGTGTTGTACGAAAAAGGGTATAGCAGCATTGAAGTGAGAAAGAGAATTGTATTGGCAATAGAAGCTTTTACTCGTAGGCGTGAACTAATGACAGGGTCGTTGAGTAAGGAAGTGAAGAAAAGACTAGTGAAAACTTTAATATGGAGCGTTGCACTATATGGGGCGGAAATGTGGGCATTGCGAAAAGGAGATGAAAATAGAATAAGGGCTTTCGAGATGTGGGTGTGGAGAAGAATGGAGAAAGTAAAGTGGGTCGAAAGGAAGAGGAACGATGAAGTGCTAGAATTGGTAGGAGAGGAAAGAAATTGGATAGATGAAATTAGGAGAAGGCAGAAGGTGTGGATGGAAAAGGTAATAAAAGGGGATGGTGTTTTGAAGGAGGTGATTGAGGGAAGAGCGTTGGGTAAGCGGGGAAGAGGAAGGAGAAGAACGGATAGCTTGGATGGAATGATGGGTGGCAGGAGGTATGAGGACCTGAAGAGAGACATCGTGCGAAATTTAGGGGGTGGGAAGACTTAGTTTCCATTTAAACCTACCTTCACCAGTAGAAATATAATAATATTAATAATATATATGTTGTGTTGGTCTTAGAATTGGCTTAACGTCAGAAAGTGCGATAATACCATGGCAATCGTAATACTTAAAAATCAAATCTTGCTGGAAATGTTTAGTTTAGTTTATTTTTCCCCAATAATTCCACTAATACACTCTTTACTCTCTATTATGAAATAATTAATAAATTTTTCAATCGTATCGTTAGGCATAAATCAAGAGTATAATTTGTTTATAATTACTATTTATTTGTAGATATTGATCCATTCTCACCGCCCACGTTTATACCCTTTCCATGTTGTTTATAGTAGCCTGTCTACTTTGTTTGAATCCCATTGTATGGTCTACTAGCTTGTATCTCATGGCAACATAAAGGTTTACTAATTAGAATCTTGCTTCTGGTATGCATTCAATTTGCATCAGGATGTTGAGATAAGCAATTTTAAATGGTTTGTATCGATGTTATTAGTAAATAACAACAATAGACGAAGTTGTTGTTCGGTTGCCCTAGAGCCGGCGTAAATTGAGGTCGCTGCCTTTTATTTAATTCTCCCGAGACAGAAAGTAAGGTTTATTTTACCAATACAGAATTAACGCGTAAGAGCTTAGGTCAAGCGGTGCGCTATTATCTTTTCCCCCGAATCACCAAGGGAACATATCCTTGGTAGCGTAATGGAATGGATATTATTGCATGTCATCAAAAATGCCAAACCCAATCATAAAAAATGGATGACATCGTAGATTCTAATGAATTGATTGCACTTTGCTGGTGCCTGCATACCCAATATCCTCTTTTTATTTAGTTTTATTGTGTTAAATAGTGCATGCAGATATATGGTGTTGATGTACTACCTGATTGGTGGAGATTCACCCCCTGTTACAAACGTTAAAGGTGATGCAGAGTAATCTGTAGATGTAGACCAAAATCTCAAGTCTTCCTTAAGTGATTAAGCCTGGTCGTTTCTCTAAAAAATTAATACGAGATGTATACTTCTTGATTCTTGAGAGCTATTATTCCTACGACTCTCTACTAATTCTTGAAAGTTGTTATTCCTACGTGACGGACGAATTATTTTTAATGTATTGTTGAACGTCATCAGCGTAGTTGACGGTTTGGATTCCCTTCGGTGCGCCGCCGCTGCGCTGCGGCTCGTCTAGGGTGGGAGGGAATGGGGTATTGCGAAAGTCATTGATGCGGCATCTTGGGTGCGTGGGCGGTCGGGGGTTCTCGTGGCGTGGGCGGAATGGGAGAAAGAATGGTGTGAGGTAGGCGCGAGGGGGGAGGGGGGCGCGGGGAGGAGGAGGCGTAGATCGCCCCGGAGGTCGGGAGGTGGTCCCTGCATTAGACATGAGGAGGATACCGCCCTGGAGGTAACGAATTCGTCTGCGCCGTCCCCCCTCCCTCCAGCCACCCTTTCCTTTTTTTCCCCTCTTCATTCCCTTTTCTGTTGCGCGTCTCTCCCCCCCCCCCCTTCCCTCTCGCCCCCCTCTCCAGCTGCATTGACGTCGGAAGAGTCACGACTCGACAAGGACTTCCCGTCTTCGTGTTGACCGGCAAAAGCGAGATGCGCGACACGTGAACCGAATTGTCTTTGTGTCAAGTTATTGACATATTTTTCCTTGTGCATGTAGGTGTATACTTACGGTAGTTTTGGTACTGACCGTCAGGAGATAGGATGAGGGATACCCAAATATAATTCCTTGATTTCAGCGATGATTATTAGTATAAGACAATATATCTTGATTATAGCACAAAAGGAAGAATACATGTCCTGTGGGAAAGAAATATAGTGTCAAATGAAACTTTTTTTTCTTGTATTAGAATAAGAATATTAGAAATTTCAACAAAACTAACGATTTTTCCCTATTTTATACGGTCGCCCGTATTGAGCTACTTTCTGTGTAGTAAACTTATTATTTGAACCCGTTAGTTAGTTGGTTGGTTATTCAGGGGAGGGGACCGACAGCTGAGGACATTTGCGTCATTTAGGAAAGGTGGGTAATTGGGTACCGGTAGGAGTTTTCAGGAAACGGCGGAAGGGCAGAGAGAAACCCGGGGTCGGCATTAGCCACTAAAACGACAGGCGCCAAGGGGACCACGGCTTAACGTCCCATCCGACGGACGGAGTACTGAACTTGAAGTACCCTCCACCAGGCACCCTATGGGGTCCGGTTTTCCACTGAAGAACCTTCACTACCGGGAATCGAACCCGGACCCTCGCGATGGGAGGCCAGTACTCTAGCCACCACACCAACCCGATCCCCTTTTGAACCCGGCCGCGGTGATGGTGTCGGTAATTTACCAGAATCTATATCTAATGTTCGATGGTTCGAATCACGGCTTGTGTGAGGGTGTTGTATTTGTCTAAGGATTAGGTTCAGAACCAATTTGGTAGGACGGTGTGGTATTACCTCAGCAATAGAAGCATTGCACACAAAAGTCTGCTGCTAAATTACGCGAAAAAGATGGGTACCCAATAGAAAAAAGGGAGTTGTGACGAAAGCCACGTACTTGCTTTAATGTTGGATCCAAAACACAGTTAAAGTTCCTCCGTTATTACCTTTCTTGTCTTTATGCCGAATTAACTATGGCTTTTCTTTTAATGCGCCTCCCCTGTCGTTGAAATTTTCGATACCCCTTAGTTCAAAGACTCAAGTAAAATTTTTAGACTCAACAATCATTTTTAGAACATGTAATAAAAACGATTTAGTTCTGATCGTGATTGAAAATGTTCTCGCGTTCACCGTAAAACGTTACTCCTATCACATTAATCGGAAACTTGTTTTTCCCCGATTCCATTACAGATATTTTTATAGATAGTGAAATTCTATATAGCTTTTGCCTTTTGTACGGGAAGGAATATGGGGAAGAAATACCTGCTCTTTTTATGAATGATTGGTTAGTACTTTTACTGGCGAAGACCATTTGAGGGAAAAATCTGGTCAATGAAAGGTTAAAACTCTCTTCTTTAGAATTGTTATCTGTTTAAATGTGATGACCAAAATTGTTTTACATTTTTCCTCTAAGTTTGCGTTACCTCTTTTGCTTTGAATAACTCATCGTTTTCTATTTGAATGATTTTTTTGTCGAGTTTGTCTCAATGTTTGGCAGATTTTGACAATATCAGGCGGTGGCAATTAGTGCCATTAAAAAAAATCTCCTTGGAATATCAAATAGAAGTTTAATCCCTAGTCTCTTGTTGAAGAAAATTCTCCGTGACGTCTTCTAAGAATGCAAATATGGGCATAGAAAGCATTCAGTCCTTGACTGTACATAAAGTCGAATGTGTTCTCGACGAATAAGCGTAACATATTACTTAAGAGAGAATACATTTATTTGGAAGCGATCTTTGTTTGTGTTTACATGATATACTTCCGTAAACGCTGTTTAAATTGATGCCGGGTAACTACACGGATCCCCGCCAAATATTCCTGTAAACAAGGTTAATGTTTTCCTTCTCGAAATCTACGCACAAGCAATGCTATTGTGCATAATTATTAGATACTTGACTGAGGTTTGTAAATGATGTGGGCAACGTGCGTAATGAGTACAGAAATACACGTGGAAATCAGTTACGAGCACTATTCAAAACAATGGCAACACCGAGAGCGAAAGTAGGTAGGTAATAAGAATTAGTACTTCCCTTTTAAATGTACTATTTCGTTCAAATCATGCATAATGCATGTGATTAAAAAAATAGTAGTCAACCCGAAGGTTGGTTTTTGATATGTGATGTAGGTTGGTTTTTTGGGTAGAGCTCATTCCGTGCTAATCCATTGGCGTGTGGGATGCACACATTCCAATTCCTATCCCTGGACCAGCTAAGATTTCCTCCGAAGTTCTGGCTCGCAGAATATTGAATCGCGAGGATTTTAGGCTTAGAAAGGCTTCTTCCCGGGATTTGAACCAGAGACCCTTTACCCATTAGGCCACCACGGCTCCTAATACATGTAAAAATATCACTATATTTTACGTCAGAGAGTGTTTTGTCCGGAATATTACTGGCTATCTTACGAAAACTTAGCTCTCCAAAAAAAGTATTCTAATATTGAATGTCTTATATTTCCCCCAACACTTGGAAAAAAAGTATTTGGAAACCAAACAGATAAGGAAAAATTTATCGTCCAAATTGCCTTCGTGCAATTGATATTTAATCATTTCAAAAAAGAACAGGTTAAATAATTTAATTTGAATAGAATCTACCTCCATATCATGGTGAAAATTCACGGTAATTATTTTACAAGCGAGTGGAGTAGCCTGTAATTTTTTTTTAGCCACAGGCGTACACCTATAATGAGGGCGGCTGCGATTGATGGGAGATATTAGTTGAGGATGTATTGGCAGATTTATGGAGAGTATATAAACAATATGATTTGATTACTTGGCCAGTCATTTAGCATTTTTACCGCGCTACAATTTGAAATACCAAGTCCAAAAATAGCAGCGGCACTTCGACAGGGGAGATCAATCAAGAATTCACTTCGTGAGTTTGGGCAAAAGGGTGGATGTGTTGACTTCCTGGAGATAGGGCCGGCTCAAACCGGAACGAGGAAGGGAATGTGGAATATGATAACAGCAAGGGATTGGCATGCCTCGGGGCGAAAGAAGAGTTGGTTGGGGAGCATGTTTTGTGAAACCGAGGGAATCGGGGGTCTTGGCTGCCGTGGATGTAGTACCAATACGTGTCCATGTTTACGTTATGCGTTGGTGGAAGGTTTTTGGCCTTGTGGGGCTTATCAAGGGCTGAGAAAATGCTTTTCACGCATAAATGTAGTGACTGTGCGAGAAAAAGGATAGGGTACCTTAGCCTTATTAGCTGCGCTTCTGCATTTTTAACATACGAGCATTTTCTTTGGGTTATAATGCTTGAAGCTATTTAACCTCTCGAAGAAATACCTTCAGACGTAACTTTGTGGAATTGAATAATCATGAAAAAATAAAAATAAAAATGACTTTGTATATTCCACACTTTTATTATCAAGACCGACCGCGGTTTCGACGGCTATAGCGTCATTATCAAGGCAACATATAGTGTGCCTCTCCCGTAAATATTCGCCATTAGCCTTATTGCATTATATATATGCAATTATTACTCCGAAACACATAGTAATTGAAATTAAAACAATTTATGCGTAATATACGTCAACTGTGCAGACACCGTTTTGAGCAAGTTCCCGAAACCTAAAAGTTTAATAAATAATGAATGACTGATTTCCCAGTTTTGCAATGCACTTAACCTCTTAGCATTTGAACATTGATGAGATAATAATAATAAAAGGTCTTTATTGGGGCGAGATTGAGACAAAACTGTCCCTTCTGCCATCTAACCCCTCGTCAATATAAATATATAAATAAAATAGTGGTCAATACCTAAAACAATTACAATCTGAGGTTAAAAAAAATCAGTAAATAATACACTTATAGGAATTAAAGAATGATAAATTAATGCAAAAGAAATATATGTACACAATATATCAATATTAAATATCTAATAGTGTGCGAAAGAATTTACAATGTGGGAAAAACGTGAGGATTATTATGCTTTCATCCTTTACGCAAAAACCCACTGCAGGAAAACACCCACACAAGAAGGGGGGTGTGAAAAACCTGCGAAATCCTACTGACAGTAAAGCTAGTGTTTAAGAATAACTCAAATATAATAGCTTGTACATAGGAAAATTAGTAGATAGTAATAAATTTCAAGAAAGCAAAAATTACAAAATATGTGGAAAAAAGAAAAAAAAACGGAAAGAAAAAAAATTGTTAAAAGGGAATTAAGGAAAAATTAATTAACAAAAACAAACATCAACATGGTGTTAAATGTGCGCCGTTTATCTTGCCATCCGTGTTCTAATCTATCATATGTGTTGAGAGAGTGCCCGTGACTTGTGATGCTCATGTGCCCGTCTGCTGAACTTTCAGAAGTGTTTTATGTAGCGCCCTTTTAAAAGATGGGAGTGATGGAGAGTTTCTTAAGGATAAGGGAAGTTTATTCCATTCACGAGATGCAGTGACAATGAATTATTTATTGAAGATAGTAGTCCGGTGGAGAGGTATTACCAGCTTATGATTTCCTTCGCGTATGGGATCCATGGACATTTTTCAGCTTCTTGAATTCTTCAAAGAGGTAAGGAGGCGTTTTAGAGTTCATAATTTGATAAAGAAGAGAGAGGGTGTGAAGTTGTCGTCTCTATCTAAGTTTTAACCAAGATAGTTCATTTATGTATTGGGTGATGTGATCTGATACCTGTAGATTGAAAATGAACCTGATGCATGCATTCAGAGAGCGTTGAAGTTTAAGTGACAGTTCTTGTGATAGATCTTGATAAACTGTATCGGCGTAGAGATACGTAGTTAAATGGAATTGTTTGTGTGCTCGATCCTCATGGAATGTGAAAATCTTGTTTGTTTTATCAGATCACTTAATTGTAGTCGCGGTTCTAATTTTACTTTCACGTCCGACATTTGCATCTGTTTCCTTATGAGCGTGAATTAACTGAACAAGCTTTCTCTTTCAACCTTCTGTGATTGCTCCTTGAAATTTGGTGCTACAGAAGAACGATGAAGATGAAAATGGATTGACCGAGTGACAAACGAAGTTCTAAGAAGAGTGAGAGAAAAGAGAAGCCTGCTGAAAACTTTGAAAATGAGACGGGACAACTTAATCGGTCATATCTTAAGACACGGTGGTCTGATGAAGGCAATCGTCTTAGAGGGAAAAGTGAACGGGAAGAATAGAAAAGGCAGGCCTCGAATAAGATATGTGGGGCAAGTAGTGAAGGATGTGAGCGGGAAGAATTACGTTGATATTAAGAGGTTAGGCGAAAGGAGATTAGATTGGAGAGGTGAGTCCAACCAATCTCAGGATTGTTGGTTGATGATGATGTAATTGCTTCATCGTGGTAATAGAGCTTTCACATTGGCTTTATCTGTTTAACCCTGACTATTTGAATATTTGTATGGCGAGCTTTTGGCATTCGTTTTCACGGTCAATTTATGTGAACCCTAATTTATGCCTTCATGTGCATCCACTAGTATTATGTTGGAAGTTTTTGTCAGTGAAATGTGCATATTTTTGACAGCGGAAGGGCAAAATTAAAATAACCGTAGTGGAAGAGCACATGATCAATCGTTGCGAAAACATGATTGTCATCATATTTGAGTGATGGCTGATGTGGGCGTGGGCAGAATAATCACTCAGAACTCTTTCACCTCTTCACTTTAATGGCCAATATTTTCCCACTACCGCAAACTACTCGATTAAAAAAATATTTGCTTAAGTATTCATGTTGCGATTTCGTTCTCTTCGAAATCTTATGGGAACAACGTAGTCTGATGAATGAGAGTTCATCTTTTTATGTGAGCAAAATTGCCCATTACGCATGAAAAATGTTCCAAATTGTCGACTTTGCTCAAGGAGAGAAATTTGGTTGAGTGAACTTGCCAGAATTCGTTCCCTTGGTCAGGTCTACAATGCATCTACTGCATTGTTTCCAACCCACGTTTTGCTCCTCGATCTCCTTTCCTCCTTTCTTCCTCGATGCTCAAGTTCCCTTGAGGCTGTCCTCATTTCCCTCCTTCGATTTTAAAGAATTTCTTCTTTAACGGCGGCATCTCCCGAGCCTTTTATCTTCAATTCCGACTGCCAGTCGCGTAGGAACTGATTGGAGAGGGATGCAGAGAGAGAAGGTCCGACGGAAAGAACGCCATCTGGTTGAAGCCGCGAGAAGGACTTGCTGCAAGTGAGTGGGGGTTGGTTTAGGTTAAGTAGTTAAGGGGAGGAGGACGGAGAGAAGAGGGTGGAGGGGGGAGGGAGAGGAGAATCGGTCGTAGGGTTCCGAAATGGGGGCAGGAAGAGGTCAGGGAAAGTCTATTGGGGAAGCAGGGTGGAAAATGGGGAAGAGGGGTAGGGGTTGTGTGGGTGGGGGTGGAGGACAGCGGGAATTGGGTGGAGGGGGCGGAATTGGGGAGTGGATTGATGCGGAGTGTGAGGTCAAGGGGGTAGGGGCCGGGGGTGGAGATGGGGCAGTGCTAACACATTTATCGGAGAGAAAAGGCAGGCGGGGGCATTCGGGTGGGTCGGAAGGAGTGGACGGGCGGAGATATCGATCACGTGACCTCCGCGTGCATTCGCCCTTCCGTGAGGCCTCGACCGCAACCTTTTCCTCATTCTCTTTGACTTCCTAAGTCTCTCTCTCTCTTTTCCTCTTCCGTTCGGCATAATACTCTTCGTTCGCCATCTTTCATTCATCCTCCTTCGTGCCGCTGCAATATTTATGTCCACTGTCAGGGTGCAGTCTAGGGTGAAGGAATGAAGAATACTCTTCCTTTGAGATTTCTTTGGCCCAGAACCTTAGTGATGGTGAATTAAGAGTGCAGGTTGTGTATTCTTAAAATATTTTCCACATTATATTACTTATTCAAGCGACATAGACTACTGCAGAGTTTGTTTAATTTTTCCCTCTGTGTCCAAGCTGTGAATAGATGATTCTACATTCGTTGGTGATTTTGTCTTCATTTTCAGGATTATTTGTTTGGAAAATTCAAAACGATTCATATGCATGAGAACTCAGGTCAATGAACACAAAAATAACGTAATTTGGATGAACACAGAATATATTTATAAAGTCCGGATTTGGAGTCTGTATCCGATCCTGCGTTCGCCCCTGCTGGAAAAATAAGAAACCTTTTGGTTTGATTTCGCATTTTGTGTGTCAACTCAATCGTATGTGAATCCTGTCACTGCAAATCAGTGGCGCACCCAAAAGTTTTTTTATGGAGTCACGCCATCCGTCCGATCTTTCGCAAAGCGTAACTAAAATGTTATTTTGATCAGTATATTATGAATGCTATAGTAGGCCATATTACTTATTACATGTATGCATCCTATAAGTAGCCATGTTAGATATACAGGCAATAATAGTCATAAACATTTAGGGTTATGCTAAGTTAGTTGTGTCACAGGACAGATAAAAGAGCCTTACGTCATACTCGAGTAAAATGATGTAATGAGTATTTCCTTTTTTATCAATTTCTGCTACCATGTGACTGTGACTTGTCAATTAAAGATTAATTTGGGTTTTGTAGAGAGTTAAGGGAGGGGACAGGGCCCCTTTGGGTGGCTGTGGGTGCGCCACTGATGCAAATAAATGTTATGGGTAAAAGTTTATGGAAATAAAATTTTTAAGCAACATCTCCGATTTTATGCAAATGAATACATGAAGAAGGCACGTGGAGCCGTTGACTGTTGTCGGTAGTTTTTGCACTTGTCGGCTTAAATTTAATGCCACATGAATACAAAATACAGTATAATGAGATATAAGAATCTTTTCCATTTCATATAATTTTTATTTTTATTCCTACGTTCATTGATTTTATCTGAGTTCATGACATTAAATCAAACTTAGGTGATCAATCTATCTGTGAGCTAATATTTGCTCCGTAGTGAATTATGCTAAGGATCCGCCAGTTCTCTCATGTATAATTAAGTATTAATTAGTAGGTAAATATTTGAATTTATGGAGGATGAACTTCTCTTCAACTTGCTCCACATGGAAAAATATAAGTAGCAATTTTCCAAGCAAATTTTGCTCACGCCTTGTTTATTTCAAATAACCAAATGGAATGTCTTCTCTTCAATATTGGAGGACACAAATCCTCGTCTCTTTTGCTAAGAAATTTATCGATTTTATCCTTTTCTGTGAGAAATAGAGTCAATTTTTGTACATTAAATTATGATCATTTTTTTTTTATTTTCTCTCTTTCTACTATTCATATTACTCCATTTTTGTGAATCCTTAGCAAAGTAAGATATATTTTTTAACTTAATGCTGACCACTAACATAATTATGCATTGGTAAAGCCTATCATCATCATCATCGGCCAACAATCCTAAGATTGGTTTGACGCAGCCCTCCACTCGATTATTTTATTGGCCAACCTCTTCATATTCGCATAATTCTTCTCTTTTACATTCTTCACTACTTGTTCCACGTAAGCATAATGCGCAATGCTGTGCTTCGATAACTAACCGCTGATAGCTAAGGTGATCAAGGAGCATGTTTCATGTTTGCATCGCCCTTTTGTCGTTTAATAGTGCAAGATCAGTTTTGGGCATATCAGCTGCCGTTTGAAGGAGCCTATCATCGCTCATAGCAAATCAATGCCAAGTATTTTGAAGGGAATGTAGTTTTCTCAGCGGAACCATAGTCGGCGCGGACAAAGGGTGCTCTTCTTCCTCGAGAGCTTGACGTCGATCACATTGGGCTGACTACTTACCACTCGTCTATCAAATCGGGAGGAGAAAATCGAACTTCTTGCAATGAACAACTGTTGTTCTGGTCCTGTTGTTACTCATAGATTGTCGGCTGGTGTTCGCTCGGGACTTTCAAAGTTCAGTTTGCTATCGCTCAGACTCGATGTGTCTGCTGTTTTATCTCACGCTATTTTGCGCTGTAGTTATGGCGCACATAATTATTCCTCAACTCCTCGTAAAAGGAGCTTAAAATGAGTTTCTTCACCTCATTTGTGCCTCAGAGGTCTAATCCCCCTCGGACTTTAACGCCATTCTCTATGCATACATCTCAGTGAGGGAACAGGAGTACTACGCAGTTTACGAATTTCGGGATGCCGACATTGCAGTGGATTCGTGTATCATATCTAGGCTTCTTTAAATTATAGCTACAAATGCTTTTTTCTTTGCATTATATTTTTCTTGACTGTTTTAATTCAACCGCTAGCCATTGCTATAACAGCTAAATCGCTAGCAATAACTGCTTTTCTGATATTTTTCAAAATGTCGTGGTGACTAGAAACAGCAGTATGGATAGAGATATTAGAAATTGAAAACGTTTTTCAAATAATTTGATCTGGATGAATTAACATCCTCTTTATCCTGCTATCATTTTAATGACGCTTTGCTCTCTTTTTATTGTCGACTTATTCAGCCCTTTTTGAACCACCGCTAAAATAAGATTAAAGGGATTCAGAGTGTGTTAAGAAGAAAACTAAGCCTTTCTTCTCGTGAAAAATAAATAAGCATAATAGCCATTAGGTAGGTTGATTAGTTTTCACATAGTATGCATATATCTACATGTAGGGGATACCCTGAAAACCACCTCCAGGATGTGTTTTAGTAGGTATATAGTCACCAAATATGCATTATGTACCTGCGCTAACTGATAAAATTTAGCGATATTAGACAATTGTTCAAGTTGTGTGCCCACCAAGCACGTGAATATGAATTGTTGGTTTAGAAGAAAAATGTAATGCTTTAATGTATCAGGAATTTGTTAGAATAATTGATAAATCCCTTTTGTAATATATAATTTACGGAAAGGACAAGGGCGCCATTAATTTAAGTAAGACATTAGCATGGTTATTTAAGAATTTGAAAAAATGTACTCTATATTAGTATTATACTATTTTCAGCCATTTTACCGTCTATAATGGAAGTAAACAAATACCTGACCAAGGAATAGGAACATGTTTGCTCGTCATCTTCGCAATAAGGAGCATCCTGGTCCATGTCGAGTACAAACCTTTTACAACTAACCTTTTTGTGTAGCTAATTAGATCAAGTATTGTATGCCTGATTCAAATGATGGCGTTATTGGTTCAGTAGGATGAGTGATGACTACTTATTGAAGTTCCTGTGCTCAAATCCAAGAGGAGCCTCCGGGTTTAGATCCGTTGATCTAAACCCTAGCTCATTGGTATTGTGGGTATCAAATTGAGCTCTGTGGTTATGCCTTTTAGTTGCCAGCACATCGCGCATGTTTGGCGATGATTTTTCCCCTGCCACCTACACTTAAAGAGGAGGCTCGCAGAGTACATGTATGAGCCACAGGTAACAGAATTCGAAATTAATGCTGGTTCGGTCAATCAGGATAAAGTCCAATATTTATTTACTAGGTCCAATAGGATAGAAAAAGTAGCACATCATGAACGAACGGCCGTACTCTTTCCTAGATTCGCTTGTGGTAACTCATAAAGATATCACCTCCAGCAAATAACTCGACATGGATTTAGCTGAGTTTGTGCTGTGAATTCACTTCCTGCCACACATCTTTATGGTGGGTTGTATGGTTTTATGTAGATGTAGCTATGCACACCGTAAGAGGTTTCTCCTCCAGATTTAAAATCAAAACCTCGAGCCCATTATAATCAAATGCTATACTCATCGAGCTACCAATCAATATTTTCCATCAATTTCATGTAAAAAGGTGAGCAGCGATTATTTCACGCCTTGAATCAAATTGCTCCCTAGCTACTTACCACATTGTTATGAATGTTGACTATCAATAATTCTGTGGCCATATTTTTCTCACAAAGTTACAGTACCTAAGGCAAATGGATAAAATGTGGGTCATGGTGGCCTAGTGGGTAGATCGTTCAGCTACTTACCGGAGGGTCCCGGGTTCAAATCCATGGAAAAAGCTTTCGGGAAATTCCCACTTAAAATCCTCGCGATTTGATTTACTCTATAACATTGGAGGAAATCGCAGGTGGCCCAGGGAAAGGAACTGGGCCCCCTAACTTGAATGTGTGAATTTCACATGCCAACGGCTTATTACGGGGTGAGGTCTACCCTCACGACCCTCACCAATCAATGGCCAACCTTCGGGTTGAACAAAACTTTTAGTTTAGGATGAAAATTATTTCAACTTGGGGTATTTTCTGACCAAGTAGCTTTTTTTTCTGTGCTCGTCTCTCAAACTTGGGTTTTTATTTCCATTTACTTATTCTCAATTTTAATTAAGACTGAGATTTCAGCTTTAATTAGCCCTACTGGCCAATAATTACATCATTTTTCTCTTATTTAACATTATCATAATTACTATATCGTGGCATGATTTCGAGAGTTATGGCGATTTTCAGTGTTATCTCAAAATAAATAACTCTCATGAAAACATTTAAAGCATGTAGAATACTCCCAGATCGACCCAATTTTATCCGTTCATATCTGCCGCATCGTTCATAACTATCGTTCGCATCCTCTGAACTCATCGAGAGTCTGTTTCCTAAGTTCCATCATGTCCTGACAGCTTACCAGCCTTCTTGCACTGCGATCAGTGACGTAGCCAGGATGTTCTCCAGCGGGGGGCAAAAATAAGTTAACGTTCCATAACTCAAGTTTGTTATTGCCCCTTCATGAAAAATGTTAAGATTTCTTAATACAATTTGTATTTATTATATTTCTACCTGTCGGTGAATTTCAAAGGGCACCTTCAGCTAGTTGACCTGTAATTATTCATTTGACCTCATGAGCCGAGGGGGGGGGCAAGTGCCCCACCCTGCCTTACCGTGGCTACGTCCATGACTGCGTTGGCTAGTTGATGTTCAAATTGGAGTATTTTCTTTTTGTTCCGTTTCACCTTAACTCATCTCATGCTTATACCTTACGACACAATTATTACTTTTCGTGAATGAGAGCACTGGCTGGCTTTGACACTGGGAAGGAAAAGAGACACCAGCTTTTTCAGTGGATCAGTAGGTATCATCCAGAGGCTAAAGGGATTGATGTGTCCCCCGGACTGCGTCGTGCTTCGGGAGTTAGGGCGGGAGTCGGGGAGAAAGAAAATCGGCAAAAAGTGGGAGAGGGAAAGCGAATGGAAACGTTGCTGCTTCGTTGTATTCAGGGAGGTGGATCCGATCGTCAATTTGACTTGTGTTTTTTGCGAACATTTTGACCTTCCGTACGATGTCATCCCTTCTCTCTCTCTTCCTCCATACCATGTCTACTATCTGTTGTCGATTGGCCTTGTGCTTCCGAGAAGAAATTTCCAAACGCAGCCATGCCGAACGGGTTAGCGTCAGAATGATTCGGATGGGGAATCGGGACGTCAGAAAGCTTTATCGCAGCTCAACTTTTGTTTCCTTTACAGCCATTCAAACGTTTGCATTTTCAGATGCATTTTACGACTGCGACACGAGTAGCAATCACAATGAACTTTGACTGGGAATGCGCGTCCTATTTGAAAACAATTAAATTTCTCTCATTTATCCTGATATGTCCTACATCTTAGCCCATTATTTTTATTTCAATGACGTGAGGCAAGAAATTAGTCTCCTCTTCCCTGAAGGTAGACATAAACCTTCTCATTGGGTTATGGGTTGTGATAGGATAGAATTTATTTGAGAAAAGATTGCGTGAGAAATAGGGCCAGCGTGAGAGAACTCCAATTCTCAACTTTGCCGGTGGATGTTAATTCGTCGCCAAAAGTTTAATTGAATTTCCAAAGCCCACCGCAATTTGGGGGATTTGTCGGGAGGTTGACTTTTCAATGCAAGTCATTTAGTGGAGCGAAGCGGTCGAGCCCTAGGGCATGAGAAGTCCCGAATGGTGGAGGTGTGAATGAATCTGATCCCTATGGTGAGCAGCATCTGATAGATAAACTAAAATCTTCCTTGCTGTCTTTCAAAAAATCGAAATTCCTAGTCGGCGCGGAATTCGTAGAAAACGGAATGTTTGCTCATTCTCGGATCAGTTTAAGGAAAATGAAATGGAATAGGAGAGAGCAAAACCTGAGACACTTGGCTGGCAACTGAGTTTTGGATTCAGGAACCGAGTCTGATGATTGGATCCGTTTGGTGGTTTCCGATTATTATACAGGTCAAAATTGTCCACCGAATTTTTCGAGATTTAAAACCGATCTATAAATGTTTCGAGACCTAAAGCCTACCAAGAAACCAATTCTACGAAATTTAACTATTTTTTATTTTTCTTTCTCCCATTGAATTTAAACTAGCACCTCATCTAGTATTATCTATGAAACAAAAAGATAAAAACAATTATGTACATAATATGAAAGCACATTTATGCATTTATTACAAAGAGGGTTTCAAATTGTGCTAAATAAACAGCGATGATTTTATACACTGAATGGTTGAGGCCTTTACATTGTAGAAATCCATTCTAATGAAGGTAAATTAAAAGACTTTGCTTCCTACAAGTTCACTTTTTATTGTCGACTAGTTTCGATACACTGTACCATCTTCAGGACTAGTGGTTAAGAAATCCTTGTTACATAGTTATATACTGAATGGGTTGGGGGAGGAGGGAAGGGGAGGGATAAGGGTTAACCACTATTCCTGAAGATGGTACAGTGTATCGAAACTAGTCGACAATAAAAAGTGAACTTGTAGGAAGCAAAGTCTTTTAATTTACCTTCATTAGCGATGATTTTATTAATTGAAGAAATGTGCCTGCTGAAAGAATTCTCCCTTTTTAAAATTTCAGGCAAAACATTATATGCTGTTCATACTATATGCTAAATGGATTCATGTATTAAAAAATATTTTACATAATATAAGGTTGGGTTTAGATAAAGCCATTGATGAAAAGCGCCAAAAGCCTTGGCTAAAGCTCCGACGAACATAGTACAGAACTTGAGTTACTCACCATTCAGCACTCAAGTAGGACCCGGTATACCATAGGGAGCAAAATCTCAGCGCTTTTTTGGGATTCAAACCTGAGTCACCCTGATGGAAGGTCAGTGCTCTAATTTTACCCTCCGGCATTTTTTCTCTTTCTCTGAGACGTTATCGAGACTTGAAAGGCCTCAATGGACGGAATTTACAAGCCAAAAAGAAAACCTTACCACATCTCACAGTACTCCCGCTCATTAACTCTCTCTGAATTCTCATACCCGTGAACGCGTGAAACTTTTAACGATATATCTCTCTCTTTCTCGATATGAGCTTTGCGGACGTGAACAAAGTAGCAAGGAGAAAAAAAACCACTCTGTAAGATCCCTCTTACAAAGTGGTTTTTTCTCCCTGCTACAATCATGCCGTTCCACCAAGAATGCTGAGGACTTCCTTTTTATTGATGTCAACAAACTTTCATTCAGGCGGGTTCCTGATATCTCGGTCCGAAATTTTTAACGCAGAGCTCCCCCGTCCTCTCCTTCCTTTCCCCCCTCCCCCAAGGGAAGAAAAACAAAATGGTGACGTAATGCATGCGTGTCCGTGTGTACGTGAGATGGAGTTGGGCACGTCGCTGAAGTGGCTGAGTCCTCAAGGGTGTCCTCTGCCGACTCGTCCCCGGAGGCGGAACGCGATGAGGATTGGTGTTATATTTATTTGTGTCCCTTGGCTACGTCGAGTCTTAAAAAATGCATGAGATGCCTTCGCTCTAAGCTGCGGAGAAAAAGGGTGTGAGTTGAATAGTGGCAATATTCTCTCCCTCTCTATCTTCCTCTCTTTCTCTCTCTCTCACGTACGCGCGCGCAGTTTCAGAAACTCAACTCAAGCTTCGTTTCCATTGCTACATATTTTTCCCGCAACATTTTGCGCGTCATGTGCCGGCAATGTACCCGAATTTTTTTGAAAGTGAAACAGTTTGCAACATGTTGCGGCACGCGTGCCGGGGACAAAAATGTGCCAAGCGACCGTGGCGCACAACAAGTGCCGCAACTTGTGCCGCGGGCAATGGAAACAAGACTGCAACATATCCCCGGAACAAGCGCATGCGCAGTACTGCCTATATTCGCTGTTCCAAACCCTAAAACTTAAACCTCAAACGTGCTCTCTGGTTTGCGGTAGTGGTATTTTCAGTGTCAGTCAGTGCTGGTGTTTGTTTTGTGATTGAGTGGTCTAAATTTAAAGTGGCGAAACTTATTGGAATATATGAACAGGAGACAGTGCTGTGGAATGTAAAAACTTCAAGCCATAATAACTCTAACAGCAGAGCCGATGCCCTGCAGCGGATTTGTGATGTGATGGAAAGCACTATTGAAGAAGTAGAGAAAAAAATTCACTCACGGACGTCTCAGTACTTGAGAGAAAAAACTAAAATAGAAAAGAGCAAGAAAAGTGGTGCTGGTGAAAAGGATATTTACGTGCCTAAATGGCAGTCCAACGAATTTTCTGTCAACAACCACTGAAAGAGTTGCATACACAAGCTCACTAAACCTGGTGAGTAAATAACAACAATTTTAACATTTATAGCAATATTTTAATTATAATATGCATTCACCCGGAGAAATTGGTTCTCGTCATTTCGTGGTTTTCGCAATCCTCGGTCCAACAAGATTTAGTAAAAATTCAAAATCACTTGCTGTCTTTCTAACAAAATTCTCGTACCCACTTTGTAGACGTAAATCTCTCATCAACGAGTTATACTCTCCTTCCAAATGTCTTTTCGCTAAAATACTTCTAATCCACCATCTTGGTCGTTTTCGCCTTTTTTTTAAGAAGTTTTTTTATGCGCCCACCATTTCCACAAAAGCTTAAGTAGCTGAGTTGACTATATTCGCTCAACTTAACAGACAAATCACTCAAGAAACACTGGAAAACAGTGTCTTATTCACTGTACAAACTGAACTGTAGTCTTGCACTGCAGGTCTCTGTGACTTCACAAATGTTGCAGTTGTCGCAGGGAATTTGAAACAGTATGAGCAATGACGCGCAACATTTGCCGGGCACATGTCGTGCGTCTTGTGCCTGGAACTTGTCATAATGGAAACGAGGCTGAGGCACTTTTCCAAGGAGAATAAAGTTCTTCGTGTCTTGTGAATGAAAGTATAATGATCGGAATAATGTGCCTCAGAAGAGCCAAACTTTTTTTTCCACAAACTCATCTCAGAGAAAATGCTCTCGTGCGTCCTGCATGTGCCCTGCGAAATATTCGATAAATGAAAAGTTATAACCCTAAAATCTCCACTGTTTTCATCCATCTTAAGATTGGCTGGTGAGTCCTTCTCACACTTCTCCGGTTGGCTGAACTTCTCGTATTTTACATCCTCTAATCCTGGTTTTATATCCATGCCTCATCTTTCCCCGCGAGTCTTCCTGTACTTTTCCCACGACTCCTTTATTCATGAGGTGTTCTCAGTATGTGTCCGATAATATGTTCCCGGCTTCTTTTACCATTATCTAGAATTTTTTTTACTTCTTTTCGGGAAAAGTCTCTGTAAGTTACTTGGCATTTGTTGTCTTACTTACGGATGGTATTAGGAACTCTACGTTCAAGCTTTTATCTAAATTTAAATATCAAATACCTACCTTCTAACTTCACCCATTTTTATTTTTCATTTGGCGTTGGTTAGTGAAGATGAACGTTACATCTAGAAATGATATTTCCTTGTTATGTATGATGTGGTTAAAGTAAAGAGTTAATGCGAGCTTGAAAAAAAATGCTCTGATATGTTTTTTCTAATTTCGGCCGGCTTAAATATGGCTTTCGATAATCTTGAAGAATTTGATTCGGTTTCGGAAAATACAGCATTTTCTTTAGCAAACGCGATTAGGGTAAAACATGCCACTAATGGTACTCATTAGACAAATATTTCTATATTCCTAGGGTGTCCAAGTCTATTTCCTTGTAGCGGGGGAGAAAGCGCAGAGGAAATGGAAATAGCCTCATATTCACCCAAATTCCTCTTGACACCCTATTTTCTCACTTGACAGTCTAATATGTTAACAATGTGGACTTTAAGGAATCCTGGTGTATAATCTCGCTCATTATTTCTTTAAAAATGTCATCCTAATCGCAATTGATTTATTCAACTGCGTTAACGAAGGCCACTAGGTATAGGGGATTTTTATAACTGCGAGTACTTACTTATTATAAATAATGAAATGTAATCGGGCCTCTACAGTATATACTTCATAGTTATATAAAAAAGAGACCATCTGCAGATATGATTTTCTCTTGTGCGGTGTTTGCTTCAGGTTAGAAAGAGTGGTTGCAAACCTGTCTCCTTGAATATTGTCTGCAATCGTTTTAAACTCTGACGAGAAATTGAAAAGATAAATAGATATTTTTCAAAGTTGTAACCATTTCAGGTAATAGAAATCAGGATCATTGATGGCTTGTGAACGGCGGCAAGAACGCAATCTTTTATAAGCCGTGTAATTTGGATTGGACATGTTGTTTCCGCCATTTTCGCCCAACCTGCTCTTGACCAAGTCGTAAATTGGCTCTTTCTACACGCCCTGAGTGTATTCCTCAGGCTTTACATTTACCTAACACCCTGCAAGCCACCGTAAAGGTGTGTGTCAGGGGGTGTATTCACTCTAAACATGCATTATATATCATGCCTAAAAAGGACTTTACTTTCACTCGAGTCTCAAAAAATTCCTTCGTAATCCACTGAAGTTTATGCTTAGTTTTCGTCTCTCTACACTATTTTGCTTTCTTTATCCTCGTCCTGGTAGTCTCCCTTCTTTCTAAAAATTAGATAACAGATATTTTTTCATATGTGAATTCAAGTTCCTACTTCTTTCCACATGCTCACTTAACGTCATATGTTTTGCTCACACGTGCTGGAGTGGTAATTCTGTACTCTTTTAGTTTTAACTAAATGTCCTCGAACATTCTGATCTCAAAAAGATTTGTTAGTATCCGATTCTTAGCTATAAAGTCTATTTCAAATGAGAAGTGGAGCTTCATAATGTCTTCCCCAAGTGCGCAAAATTATGTATATTTAAAATAATTTTCTCCTTCATTGGCCTTAGTGTTCCCAGGGTCAACAAGTTGGCTACGGGAACTGCATTTAAAATTTCGCAAAATGTTTTTCCAGTCTGTTATTTATCACCAAAAACAGACCTCTATATATCATCGTCATTTGGTTCGTTTGTTGAGCATCCAGTGGGACACTGTGAGCCTTTTTGTATTCTCCTCCGCTGCTCATAGTAATTAGTTATCTTGTACCGAACGATTGATATGCTTCATGAATATGAATGAGATTTGGAAAGCGTTGTATCGTTATGATTGTTCTTTAATAATGTCTATGTTTACATAAGTATACTCTTGCATGAATATGTTTACATAAGTATATTCTTGCATGAATATCTACGCATTTTTCTATTGGCATGTAATGTGCATGTATGAAATTCAAATAATTAGCATATTGTCTATTTGCTGCACCAAAACCAAAAAGGTAAAATTGTAATCCTGTTCCATAGGACACTAGTCCTCGAGCAATAAAATTTTATTCTATTCTATTCTAATAGGGGAACTAGGATGAGCACTACTATCAAAACAGAAGTTAAAATTTATACCAAACCTTTTAAGGAAATTTTAAGCTGATATGCTTGCAGTTTACGTTAAAAATATAATAAGAACGTCGTTACCTAATGAGAACAATATAATACCTATCTACGAGGCGTAGATAGGTATTATATTGTTAGTGTGTAGTACATGGAGAATTTGCATTTAATAACAAATAATATCTAATTATTTATATAGAAAATTTGTGATGAATTTATGTATCAAAGAAGCTTAACATTGTTGTTGTCGTTAAAAAAAAAAATTGTCACCAAAGGTATGCAACAAGATTGCTCTGTAAACTTTTTTTCCTCTCTTTCTGTTCGCATCTAGGTCTGTTAAAAAGTATTGGAAATGTAAAAACTTACATTGTGCACTAAATAGCCCTGAAGAAGCCGCAATAAAGAGGCGAAACGTTAGCGCAAATTGGTGTTCATCAAAAACGACCAAACAACTCCATATAACTTTTCCATTACTACATTAATAACTATTGCACGTTAGAGAAATGTATATTAATATATTTAAAGAAATGCCTGTCTAATCAGTAATCACTCCATAACTAAGTAGGTACTAACCATGATTGTTGCACCTGATTCTTGAATACATCTAACATGTTTCCATGAAGTAGTAACATTGTGCCTCTTAGTTGCATATATGAAGTGCACTTATCTTTCGCCCCCTGCCACACACCCTCGCGGTGGTTCGCAGGGTATCACGTCAATGTGAATGTATCCAGATTGCAATTCGTTGGAATGAGCGGAAGCGAGAGAGAGACCGAAGAGCTGCTCTGCTTTCCGCTCTCTGCTCCTTGAGAGTGTTTACCGATCAACTCGCAGCCATCTCTGTCAAGTTCTTCTTCATCCCCTTCTTCTGTAGCGGTTTTGGGTGTCTTGAAAGCACTCACGTAATCATCCAACGCCTCAGTCAACATGGGCATCGATTGTTTGACTTTCTACGCGGAAATATTTGAATCTGCGAAGGGTTTATCGGAAAGGGCAAGAGAAATTTTCCCATGATAAACAACTGAGATCGTTTAAAACGCTCGCCCGATTAGCCAGAGAGTCATGTAATTAGTTCTATATGCCGGTTAAAATACACGCCCAAATTGATTCTAAATGAGTTAAAAGTTTTTCACAGCAAGTGGGAATATTTTTGAAGTTTTTAAAATAATCTATCAAAGTGAAATGTCCAGCTTTAATGTTTTTCTTCTCCTTCTCCCACGCCGATAGTTCGGCGTTGCTTTCTTCAATTTTCTTTCGACACAGTTCCGTGTCCAGTACCTTGCCCTCCTTGCGCTATCCCTCTCTTCTCCCTCAGGTCTTCTGCCATCTTGTCTTTCTATCTCATCTTCGTTATTTATTCCCTCCTCCTTTCGAAAAAAAACTCAAGATTCTCGATTTTCCCTCCCTCATACTCTTCACGTCTCCGCCGGACGTGTCATAACCATCCTACCCTCTCACTTGAATCTTTTCACCAAAATGTTCAGTTTCTATTTCTTTTGAATCCAGCGAACAAACGATCTCACCCATAATTAAACTGCTACGTTTGGAGCATTGCCAATCCGATGTAATAAAATGGCGGTAAATTTGAGCCCAGGAATTTTTCTCTGGAGTGAATTGGATATTTTTGTAGTCTTTCATGACGGATTTTTACATCTCATCGCTTGAAATGAGATCGGAGTTTACTCCCGAGCGAGGGTGTATTGAAATGGATGAGCAGCAATGCTAATATTGTCTTTAATCAATTGAGAGGACGTTTTTTTTCGATCTTGCCTCGGAACTATTTCTCTCAATGACTTATCGCAATCCCAATTGGCGAAAAATACTGATTTTTTTAGTCGGACTGCGGCCTCTCCCCCTACTGCGGGGTCCCCTCGTTCAGAAAATGTTATCGGGGTGGGAGGAACGGCAGTTTCCTTTGAGGGAGAGACGAGGGCGATAAATCAGCCCTCCCCAGGGAGGTTGAGGGGGTGGGAAGCAGTGGAGGTCGGGGGCAACGCCTGCGGAAAAGATAAATCTACGGGGGGGGGGGGGAGAAATGGCTCGTTCCTCTCTTTCTTCTATCTTCCATGCGACCACCAACTCCTTAAAAGCTTGGAGTGACGGCTCGGATGTTATTAGCTTGGGTAATAAGCCGAGTCACTGGCAAGGCAATGGTTATACCGATTTCCACCCTTTAATCTGGAATTTAACTCTCAAGGGAAAAGTGATCAAAATTTCCGGAGAAGACGTTCGAAAGGAAGTATTCAGTGTTAAGGTACAGGAAAATTACGGTAACTGTGGTCCGGTTGAAAAAAAGAGTGCACCATAAAATTTACCTACTTGAGCTCAGTAAGCTCTTCTTGCAACGACGTTGAAAGGTCAAAATGAAAAGTAATCAAGCTACCTTTCAAGAAAAGGGTGCTTATTAAATAGGCTGCGGTACTCCGAAATCAATATCTAGCTGGGGTGTTTTTTACGTGTAAACGTTTCGCTTACCAATTAATTGTAGATTACGCTTATAGAGTGATAAAGGCCATGACTAATATCACGTTTTTCAAAGGCTTTATGGTTATAGGACCGATATATGGACAGTTTTAATTCGAGACTACGAAAGCTACGAATCTCTAGACTGGATATAGAATTCCTATCCTGAATGAGAAATCACTAACATTTTTCAAAATATAGAGTGTCAATCTTATTTATACAGAGAGTGTCTTACTTGAAACTCCAATATTTAAAACGATTTATATTTCATTTCTTATGCGTGTATGGAGTAATGGCTCGTTTATGAAATTACAGCAAGCTAGTTACGTTGAAACCAAATGTGCTTAAATTATCTGGAATATTTGATTTAGGTGTAAAACATGTTGTAAGACCTAAATCAATCATTAAATTCATTCAAATAAATGATTTCATTCATGAACAAAGTTCTCGTTGAAAGTGATTAAGAACAGAGTTTTTACGGGTGATTTTTACAGACTGTTACAAAAGTATGCTAGAAAATGGCTCCTAACGAGGTTTCTGCGTTGTTGGGTCCTGGGTTTTCTTTTCGAACCAGTGGCTCAGCGCTCGTCTTTCATTTTCCTTACTTCTCACGTATCCCCGACATGACTACTCCCAGGGGAAGGGGTATCTTGATGTACGATAATGTGTTTCCCTCGGCGATAGCGCTTCACAGGGTTCCTCAACCGCTGAGAGAACATAATTCAAGTAATGTTTGGCCTCACAACCCGCAGTATGTCTTTGCTCCATTTGAAATTAACATTGGCTTTCCACCGATAATCCTGTTTTCCACTATGTTTATTCAATGAAAACCAACTCATCACTGACGCATTTCTAATTATATAACTGATTGATGAAAATAATCTATTTTCTTGAACAAATGTCCTCGCTCCGTAGTGAATCAAATATTAATCAAAGTTATTGGGGTGCTGTTTGCATTGTTTCGTGGAGCTGTGATGTTTAATTTCCCGTATATATTAAACTTTTGCAGTAAAATTCGTACAAGAGAGGTCTAACATTTTCAAGGGAAAGGAATATAGAAAAATTAGATATGAACCCCCCTCGAAAAAATATACTCTCAACAAAAAAAAATATTTTATGGAATATGACTTTACAATCTTAATACAGATTGTCATTATATTTCCCCTTCAGTATTTTATGAAGTGTTGGCTTTTTACTCAACTCCCACCGTCCTAATCAACCGGCACAATTTTGTTCATAGCACAATGTCTACACTCGACTTGTCGTGGTATAATTTATGCCGTCCAGTTTTAATGCTTTTCCATGCCTTCATTCTCGTTCATTAAATCTGTCGCATTGTATTTTATAAATGCCTCCATCCCTTGCTAATCTGAAAATTCAGCTGAATAAGTTCAGAACACCCACCAGAACTAATTATGTACTCAATCGCGTCAATATGTGCGGAGTCAAAGGTTTACAAAGCCCACAAAAATTCTGGCTGAACCAAGTGACTTTAAGTCTGGCGACAGCTCACAAGATAGATCTCGAGAACGTATTGGTTTTGACAGAGAACCTTCCCTCTTTTCTTCGTCAAAGCAACTCTCCAAAGGCTGTTTTAAGATGAACAAAGCAGTACAGTCTATTTTCGATAAACTCCAATAAATATTTATAGCTTTTGCCCCACATTTCCGTCACAAAACGCGTCACAAAATTCCTTTTTTTTTGCCTCGACTCTCTTCTTCAACCGGAGTGGAATCCGGCCCACCTGAGATTACAGATGAGGTCCTTATTCTGCTCAGAGACCGGAACAAGTGCGCTTCGTACCCGAGTCGACTTTTTTATTCTGCAGCGGACGTGTAAATAATTCGTTACAACGTCCCACGTCGCGCGAAACTTGCTTCTAGCCTGCATGTGCCCCGGATAACTCTTAAACCCCATTGAAGTCCACCCGGTGGAATTGATGAATCCCTTTCAAACGTCACTCTTCTCGTTCTTTCTGCCCCAGCATGCCGCGTGACCTGTGCCCTCTGCATTAACTGCCTCGAATGCCAATGGCTACCTTTGGGCTCCCTTCCCGAACCCCCGTTGCCCTTTTAACGAGGCAACTTCGACGGGAGAGGTTTTCTTCCCTGCCATCGCCGCTAAGTGTGGGGGGGGGGGGGGTGAGAAAGAAGTGTGGTTGGAAGAGTGCGCGGAAGGGAGGCGTAGCCGCAGAGTTGAAGGGTTTGCAGGTGGAACCAAACGAGTGCTGTGGGAGGCGGACGATTTGATGGTGCGGGGCGGTTGGAACCCACCTAAAGGTGGGGGCATAAGTTTCGGCTCTGTTACTCCATTTCCAACGCCGCACATCTGTGCCTGCGGGGTTGGAAGCTTGATGCTTTCAATTCTGAGAGAATTTGGCTCGCGTGTCGTGGTATTAATTCAGTCCTGAAACTTGTTAAAATCTCTTTGCCGTTTGTGATACTATTAATTCGCCGCGTGGGAGACATGGAAAGTTATATTTAGATAATCTTTGCATTGTATCTCTCGCGAGCAGCATTTATTGGAGCGACCTGCGCTTGGAAGTAGTCGTAAATTTGAACGTATGTTTGAAAATACGTTATTTTTGTGAAACCGATAAATGTTCACTCTCATCAGCTTCATGAATCTAGCTTTGAAAGCTTACAAAGAATTTTTGAAGGTGTGCCCAGTGTTGCCTTAGAAGTGAGAAAAGTGCCTTAGGCTTCCTCTCTTCTCACTATTCAGAATGTATAGTGTCTGACGGTGTCAATGTCTGCAAATTTAATCAGCTGTTGTTTTTTGCCTACAGGGTAAGCAACGAAATTTTTTCTTTTGCGACGCCATCTTGCAACTCTTAAAACAAGGGAAAAAAACAGTCTCTGGGAAAGTAACACGAGCGTCAGATGTAAATATCGTAATAAATGTTAAGAAAAATTTATTTCGCTTTTTCATAAATGTGGCCACCAATTTCTTTTTGATAAAACATTTTTGCCTCTATTTGTTGTGAAAGTGAACTTGTATTACATTTGTCACAAAATGGATTTTAAGTACTCGCAAAAGGAAACACTGAATTCCCCCACGCCATAAAATTAGGTACGACATTATGCTTGCGGAAGGGATATGCCGCATACATTAGGATTTTTTTTTCTACTTGTCTTCAGTGGGCAACAATTCTCCTTCCAACCTGTTTCGTGCCACATGGCGTTGAGACCTGAGACGAATGCCAAATATTATTCAATTTCTTTCTGCAAAGTAAACATTCCATTAGAGCGAGTGTAAAGGCATGTTTTTTTCTAAATATGTACCTACATTTACTAAATACCCCGGCTTTAATGCTTTACATTAGTCTCTATTTTCTTAATACTTTACAGGCAAATTTTGCCCTGTGACAGCTGATATTATTGTTGAACGTGATATTCTGTGGTTTTATCTGTTAATAAAATTAATTATATAGCAATACTTAATTCCTCTGTCGGGATATGGCCTTCATTATTTTTTAATTACTTGAGTGCTGTGACTCCATTCTCTCCAGCCACGTATGGTGACAGATCGCTGGCCCCTGATGAATGACTCCCCGTGAGAATACGTTTATTTTAACTCTTTAATTTTTGATTGATAAGTCCAGCGGCTTTTGGGCTTGGTCCAAAACAAGAAAACTGAAAGAATATTTCATCATCCGTCGCATCATGATTTCGTACACCCTTAGAAGTCTGCTTGGCCCGTACCTCGCCGCCGGCCTGCTAGGCAATTTCAAAGTCTTTTTCCCGCGCGACAGGCCATGCACGTGTTGGTTCCTGTTGATTACGTATTCCTTTCAACAGATGCTCTGGAAATGGCAATCTCACCATCTTGTTTTTATCCCCTTATCACCACACTTGTTTTCTCACACATGACTATTTTATCTCAGCCTTTTCACCAGATATTCGTCTCATCTGATCGAGTTGGGACGCTAGAGCAACCATGGACGTCTTCCATTTTTCCTCCCCGGCGAGATAACGTAACCTGTTCCCCGCCGGCTGCATCGCCACCTCCACTCACAGAGTCTATAGGCCGTTTTTCACGGTAATTGAAACTGCGCAAGTTGATGTTGATTCCGTTTTGAGCAGTCGTCTGCGAAAGTCCGTGACGTAGAGAATTGCGAGGACGCTTGCTTGACAGCTTTACACGGTGCAATCGTCGGTGCATTATGTCAGTGACAAAATACCATTTAGTAGCGGTAATACTGTCAGTATATCGCATAACGTCAAGATCTGTGAAGTAGCAATTAATAGGACGTGAAAGATGCGGTAAATTACCCCCACTTTAAAATATGTTTCAAGCCATAGTCTAAACATAATAGTGGAGATCCTAGTCCCGTATACTTAGCCCAAAATTTGCACCACGAACGAACAGATGTGGGCCATGGTAACAGGTTCTTCCTTTACGCACGAAATTTAAGCTTCCACGTGATTAATCGCCCAGCTCATCATTATTGCACTTTATTCACTACCTAAGGAGTTGAGTGCAAACAAAAACACCCAACTCAATCATCAACAACCTATTTAATTGCTAGAATTCCCCAGGCAGTTCGTTGCCGCTACATCTGCACCATCTAGTGAGAGAAATTAACTTCAAACTTGCGCGAACACATGTATCAGATTAGAACAGGTTCTAATTTGCTCGCAAGCGTTTGCACTGTGGCGCTGCCTGTCCTCGCAAGTCGTCGCTTTACAAGGTGCAATACTTCTTGCGCAAGTGTTCTCGCAACAGCCTGCGCAGTATCAATGATCGTGTAAAACGGCCTTATGACGTTGTTTCTGCTGGCGGAGCTGCCGAACGTGCGACGCCGAGACAATGATCGATTCGATTCAGTGGAGGTGCTCCAGCGTTCCGAGGATGATTCGCGTGTGCGGGGCCACGGGAAGATAAAGTCGAAGGGCGGCCGAACGCTGATGTGACGCAAGCGAGATGCACTGAGAGGGAATCGGTAATTGTGTCTGCCCAAACCTACTCACCGAACTCGGACTAGCGGTGGTCCAAGCGGCGTCATCGGGTCAAAATCACTGGGTTTCTGAAAAGCCGAGCGGACAGGATTTAGCGGAGGGTGCTGAAATGAGTTCAAATCGAATGGAATCCCTCTATTCGCGCCGGCGTGGACCGGAAAGGAAAATTAATACGAGCTTCGTGCATGAGAGTTGAGTGTACAGGCCTCTTTAGGCTGAGGCGAACTCATATACTCACTGGAACGTTATGGGAACGAAAGGAAATAATGCTCAATAAGAGCAGTATTTAATCCTTATTATGCTTATGTTTTATTAGTGCACTCGTTCTGCTGAATCGTATTTTGATATACACGTTTGATAAGATGGAACAATGAAGGAAGTAGTGGAACGGGTAGTGATTGGAAGAATTTAGTATGTGATCATCATATTTACAGAAAAAATAATTTCTGCACCCCTTTCAAATATAAACCCTTAAGTTGTCATAAGTTGTAACCTGAATGATTTTATTGTTGAACAACATCGATAAATCGTCATATATATTTTCATTTTTTCGTTTATTCAAGTGAAACTTGATTTCTTCATCCACTCCCCTCTTTCGTTTTCCATGGTAAATGTAATCGAATTCTAATATCCATAAGCCATCGTTACAGCAGTCGACGCTAAATTTAGATCCGACGCGAGTATTGGTATTTCTAAAAAACGCTAATTACCCGGTACGAGCGTTGCTGGTACATTTACCACAGACAGCAAAATTACAGCAAGATGTTGTTTGATTCCTGACGTTTAAAATTTGCATTAAACAGGTTAGGCCAGCGCCACTTAGCACCACAGTCAGGCGGGATACATTCAATTCACATTTTATCCTCGCGCACACTATTTTAGATCCCAGTTAATAGTAGTTGTTTTAAACATTATACCATCTTCAAATTTGTCGATTTCATTCTTCGGAAAATTTGCTTTTGGCATTAATTTTGAGTATGATTTGACCACCAAGGCTCTCCAAATTATTCCTTTCCTTAAGCTTGGGGTCACAATTTCGTGATCTTTTACGTCATGGAGCTCGTGTTAATGCAATTTATCCCGGATAATTTTGGCCTCCTCACAAATAATAATGTAAACCTTCTGCAAGCATGGTATCGGGTCTAATTTTGGGTCATATGTTAAATAAGTCCAATTAAGTCTATTTCAATTAGTTATGGATAGAAGAAAATGGCTGTGACTATTAATTTTCAACAGTAAATATCAACCACGTTTTCGAGCGTTGTTTTCCCAATTCATTATGGATTCCTCTTTTAATGAGCTTAGACTGAAATGAATAACTTCATTTTCAATTTAAATACAGTAATTTATTAAGTGTGCATGACGACGGAGCGTTAACTCAATTGTTTTGAATGTGAAACTCAAGTTAGGTATTTTTTATCCTGTCTTCCATTCGCCCTTTGTAAAAACTTTAAATATGGCTTGCGTATCAGGCCTATTATAAAGATCGGACAGTGATAACTTGGCTATCTACCAACAAGTGGCTGATGAGATGCACGAGACGAAGTCCTCTCAAAAGCTAAAATGAGTCCTGTTCCTCCGGATAGCTTTTTTCTCACGCAAAATTGTCTTGGTTTTCCACTAGATATTTTCATATGATCCCGGCAACTCTTACCGTTCCCCATCGCATGAAGTACTCACTTTCTAGGAGATTAATTTTATCGAAGGCACTCACGGTTATTATTTTGGCACGCTAATGGAGGTGCGATTTATCTCATGAGTGACATTAGTCATTCTCTTTTCACAAACTGCGGTTATTTATAGAAAATTATCTTCGGTCTGATCAACTGTGGACACGTAATCATCGTCAGGCGAATTTGTCCTTTTCTCGGAATTCCAGCTTGTTTTCATCACGCGAATTAGATTTATAATGCATGAAGTAAGTTTCATTCATTGATTAGAAATGAATAAAATTTTTTGCCTTCCTCAAGGAACTCTTAATGGGCAAGTCATATAAAAGTTTTCCAAATCAAGTAGCTTCACATACATCGAGGGTGTTCATGCTCGTATGTCTCAGGAGTTTTTTTGTGTAATGGCTTTTTTCGTGATTGTAGGAGCTTTGCCACCCTTAATACTGATGAAAATTTATTTTCTTTCCTATTTTTCTTAAATGATACAGCTTTCAATGATGAACTTTCAAAATTGGAGTCCAGCATATCAGAACAGGAAAAATGAAATGGAGTGTGTGGTGTCAGCAAGTGTTTGTAATGTCGAAAAGCCCGTCGTTTGAGAAAACAAACCTCGATTTCATTGCAAAGAATGACATCTTGAAAATGTCCTAATTTTTTTCCCACCTTCGAATATTAATCTACGTAATACCCCGCAAGCCTCCACGGGGAAGTTGAGAGCCTAAATAGAATTAAGAATATTTTCCATTGCCCCAGTGTTATTTTTTTATTTTTAATAACATAGCTCTTTTACGGGATTTTGAATAGCGGAGTCACGGTGGAACCTAGGCCGGGACACATTCCACGTAAACGGCCTACGTAAGACGTTTACGTGAAACGTGAGACGGGAACTTTTTCTCTAGTAGACACAATCAACGTACGCGTCTCGCGAGTACGGAACAATTGACTGACGTAATATGACGCAAAAGAAATCCGTAGTGAATTTAAAAAGGAGCTAACCATTCATTTACAAGACTGCAGAGGTACTTACGTATTCCATGCCGTTGATGAAGTTACCAGTTCGCTTAAGTTTCGTATAATTCACAAAAATTAATTCGTGAAAATCGTGTGTAATCCTTCCTAACGAAATGTTCAGTCTCCGATGTCAACAATGGCAAGCATGGTTTTTCATGTCATTATTTACCATATAAAATCTCAATAAAGCACAATAACTTCAAATAACTATTCATTCATTAATTCCCTCCATAGAAAAAAAGTCCTGGAATTCTCTATGCTAAAATAAAAGTCAGCAATAAGTTGTACAATATTTCAGACAAAAATTTATTTCAGAAGAGGTAGGTATGCAGCCAAGGTGATAGAATACTAAGGTGGTCTCATTTCAATGTTTACGTTTCGGTGATGACGTCACGGCAGACACCTCGCGTAGCTGTCGGCCAGAGATGATATGGTTCGCCGGAATATTAACCATTATTTCATGTAATATACTACCCAATGGAGCTGAACATGCGAAAAAAATGACAGTGGCTATTTCCAAAGGTCGAAGGAATTAGTTGTCACTCAATAAAAAGTTTTATAATAACTATTAGCTAGCAATAATGGCGATGACAAGGACGCGGAACGCTTTTAAAAGCTGCGCGGAAAACATTGTTAGCCTCTATGTATGCAGAAATCAGCGTGTTATGAATGATTTGGACCAATCTGATCATATTTTAATGTGCTAATATTACGCTGTGATTTTTATATCTCATAATACTATGAATTTTACGAATATTCGCCCATTTCTCGACTATTTACTCACCGAGCCAAAAGTTCATTTTTCGACTCGTATTTAAAACCTTCTCGTATTTAAACTCCTTTTAACACCTTGGGTATGCATCCACTTGTATCTTCAATAACTCCCCACAGGTGTCTCCTTATCACCAACTCCTGGGACTGTTTTCATTGGTTTTCCGTGTAAGTGAAACGTGAGAGATGGGAGATGACCATCTCTCACGTACACGTCTCACGTTACGCGCTGGTTGTTTACCTTCTCCCAACCATGCGCCATCTCTTCACGTTTTGTGGTACACGTTTCACGTCAGCCACTCACGTTGATGGTGTCCCGGCCTTTATGCTTTGTCTGAATCGTTCTCCTTTCTCGATTCCATCCTGAAAACTCCTCAAAGTCTTTTTCCGATGGTCATTTTTAAAGTCAGTTTTAGTTTCGCGGACAAATCCGTGGTGCTGGGCTTTGCGGCCTAGCATTCCAGAGAGATTTCGGTAGAAACGTTGGCGGCCACCGTTCATTTAATCCTCCGACTTCTCTTCCCCGGCCACTCGATCCAGAGGAATGGACGGATCGACTCCCGGGGAAGAGTTTCCGCCCCAAAAGTTAGGTGGCGTGCCGGAGAGAGGGTGCGGTGGATGGGGGAGGGTTGAGCGGGCTCCGTCACGCCCCAATTTCGGCTCGTGGAATATGATAGCAGCGGTGGCGTCGGGAGGTTCGGCAATCCGCCTCGCATTAGCCGCGGACGGACGGCCCGGGGGATGTTGGTTCCTTTTCGCTCGGAGTAGCGAGAGAGGGTCACGGGGAGTGGAGTTGTAAATGGGGCCGGCCACCTCGCCCGCGAGTGGCGGAATGACGGAGAGTGCTCGCCGTGATGAAGCCGTTTAGTGCGAGGGAGTGCTGATGGATAAATGGGCTGTTTCGTGCCACCCCATGAGCTGCAACCTTCCTTTTCACTTACCCTAATTCTCGTATTGTCGGCGCGGAAAATTATATCTCACAATCTTAAGAATTCTACCGAAAAATAAATCGTTGGTCAATTTTAATACAATCCTATTACTGTTATTTAATATAATCCTCTAATCCTTTGTTACGAATTCCTGGAAATTTAATTAGTTATAGTTGCAATGTTGTTATGAGTTGCAATACTAATGAGTTATTGAAAGAAATAAAAATCATTGTTCCTAACATTAATACTAGGTTAAAACGGACCTTTTACATATCAAAGATGAATACTAATTATTGTGCAAATTCGTCAATGCAAAGGATGTTTGTTACTTATAACAGGAATTGTAATTAACTGGACTAATATGTCAGGAAAGACAACTTTTTAAACGAATTAAAAAATTTGTTTGTGGAGTGACTTGGAGTGACTAAGGAAGTTAAGATGTATTTATTATAGCTGTGATCAGTTTATTAGGTATTTTTATTGATTATTATTTGATTGTTCTTATTTCTGTGGCTGTGACCAGATTTTTATTTATTTTTGCATTTATACCTTTGGATTGTTACCCTATAATTATGTATGTGTTGGGTGAACGTTAAACACATTAAATTAAATTTTACTTTCGTCTACATGAATTATTTTACTTGCGATCATTAATGCCTAAGTATTCACAGATGATCAAGCAATTACATTAGTATAATGGCGATAATAAGTCAAAGGACTAGAAGAATAGGAAAGGGACAGGGAACACAGAAAGAAGGAAAAAAGGTTGGCGGAGAAGATAGAACTATACCAAGTATTTTTGTGAAAAGGTTGAATAATCCAGGAATAAAATCACGTATATCCTGTTATCCATCCATTCCGTAAAGCTATCTTCTCGTATTAGTGCAACAAATTAGTAGTTCCCTAATAGTGTACCAAAGTTTATTTAGTAATTTTATTGTGAAAACAATGGTTTATTCAGATATGTTTACATATATTTTAATGGAAAACCGCATCGAGGCCTGGCTGTAAATTTTAAGTAATTTAATAACTTTAATTTGGCAATATTTTAGCTAATTGGTGTATTATTTATTATTAGGATTCATATGATATTATGTGATAATTAATATCATTTTCCATGAATTCAATTTCACTCATCCGATCTGCGCATAGAATTAAATTTGTTTTTGTTCATTAAATAATGCAAACGATAGAATATAAATTGCAGCCTCACTTAACATAATTAAACTATTGTGGGTAAGAAACATTGAGATTTAAAAGAGACGAGGTACAATTGTCTTATTTTCTGTAATCGCACCCCATGTTGGATTATTTTTTGTACTACTTAGGAAACGCAAAAATTTTATTCCGAAAAGTAGTGCCAATATTTTTTTTACTAAAACACTTAGCAATAGCCACCCTGAAGATCATAGAACGCTCAGAAAATTATTTCTTGGAAAAATACTGACTTTGTCACAAGGCATAAAGATGTTTTACTTCGAAATTGCTTCACAGTATTATCGAGTTTTGTTACTATTCATGCTCTCTTCAACATATCAGTACACATAAATTACTGCTTTTAAACGGAAGGGCAGCCGTGAAACCACTTTTGCATACCGATAGTGTGGGCAAACCAATTTTAATACGTGCCGTAAATTAATGTCATTTTAGAAACCCCGAATATATGATGTCAATCGTGAATCTAATCTGTTTAGAACTACATATCTCACGGGTCAAAAATAAAGTTGCTTGGAAAACATTGAATACACTGAAAAGTAATTTTACATTCCAATTTCCCTGGACGATAACACGGTATCGACTGCAGATCCTGCTGGCGATCGGATAATTTAGTCTCCTGTATCCATTCGGTCATTCTCCATCTAGAGCTTAAACGCCTCTATCAGGGTTGGGATAAGCGGCCCCGAGAACGCCGCCGCTGAATCAAGTCGATTTCTTCCCACTGAATGTCACTCGCCGTTCTCGCCCTTGCCCTTCTCGCTCTCCTGAGTCAGCACGAGGGGTATAATTTACCGTTCCCGATGAGTTGAACCCGTGGTTTTGGAGCCGCAAACATCAGCCATGCCGTGATCGCAGTCGTGCCGCGGACGGTGCAAATTACGCGTCATTTGTTTTTTTTTCCGCTCCTTATCCGTTTGTATATTTTTTTTGGGTTCACCCGGGTGTTATCACGAGGACGCTGAGCTCAGTGCCAAGGCTCCTCCCACCCCCTCAAGGACGCGTGGCTCAACCCCTCAGCGAACTGCCTCCGCCGCGTGCCGCCCGAGATGGGGGAAAAGTTTTCCATAATGGGATCACGCCACCCTTTCGTTCCTTCGAGCGAAGACTAAAGGCGATGGACTCTCGCTTTCCCAACGATGCTGTGCCTACGCACCCGGGAAGCCAACTTTCGGGATTTCATCGTTTCAACGTTGATCAATTTGTGCTCAACGTTGCATCGGGGTGACTGACGTCATTTCCATCCGACCTTTCGCCACCGGTTCGACAGAAAAAGTTGCGTGGGAGTGCGCTCAGCGGGATTACACTCGGGATGGACCACGTTTCACGTGACCGAACCGCAAACTGACGATCAATTGCTCTGACTCTCTTTATTTCTCGTAGGAATAACAATGAAAGGGAGGCTTCAATGGGAAATTCGATTCGTGAAAATTAACTTTTTTGTTTATCGAGGCTGAACTGTAAAATTGACTTGAGTGATGATTGGGATTTCTCTCTTTGATCATCTACTTCCATACAATACCCTTAAAGTTATCGGAGAGGGTTTAGCAGGGCGTGAACCAGAAGTATTTGTATCAAGAAAATAAACATTTTCCCAGTAACTACCTAGTTACTAGCTAGTAACTAGAAGGTAGCCAATGGTCAGTGGCAAGTATTTTTTGCAGTGTCTACTTGTTAATATAGCTATTTAATTTTTAATTACAACAATACATTTGCTGTTTGAGGTACGTAACTCTTTGCGTGATGCCAGAAGCTGGTTATGTGGAAGAGCGAATACATACTGAATGAGGTGGAACGAAGGTATCCATATGCTGATCTATAATTTTTTAAGAAGTTAAGCCAATTTTTTGCTTTTAAAACTTGTTATGTTTTGGGCAATACGTTCTTTCAGTACTCCCGCTAACGTCGCTGACGTAGGTATAACTTCGTTGGATCGAAATCGCATATCTTCCTAGTTCTCCCGTAGCTTAGAACATTTCGCTTGCAATTAGATTAGACGACATTTTTTCTTCATGAACGTTTTTCAGAATCCGGAGATTAAAAGAAGGCAATGCATGTTGATGTCAAAACTGATGGAGTTTACCGTATGTACCCATTCACTGGATCTAATCCATATTCTTTTGGTTAAACCTTTCAATTTAAATGCAGAAAAAAGAGCATGAACTCACTCAGCACTATCGAAATGAACTATTGCAGATTCATAAGCTCCTTTCTGCATCAATACGTGTTGTGTTTACCTTTCGCAGAGTATATTTGGAATTTTCCTCGGGTCCCACACCGGGTGATATCGTCATTAGGCACAACGTTTTCATGATTGAGTCCACCATCGTCATCTGAGTGAAGTATTTGGAGAGGTTAAGATTATTAGGTAAGCATTTCTTTAGATTGTTGCGCGCTACGTCGGATCCGATTCGTCCAAACCTCTTTTTAAATTCTCAGCGGCTCAGATTGTTTTGAGCTTCGTCGTGAACTTCGTATTTGTTTTAAGGTCGGTTTCCACGCACTGCTTAGATTGAAACCCATGTCTCTGTTGATGTTTTTACCCTTCGATCTTCACTGCCTCCTTCACAACACGTTCCCAAAATTGATTTTAGGGGCACAAAATCTTGGTGTTGGCGAAGTCTATTCGGTAGTCTTTTCTCGAGGCCGTGCTCGGGCCTTCCTCCCTGGATGTTAGAGCCTGATGCAAGTTTGATGTTCTTTCAGGCGCTAATAACGGTATCACCTGGCGTGAAACCCGAGAGAGATTTATTTTAACCACTCAAAGGGAAAACCTTAAATCTTCTTTTGGAATTGAACCTATTTTTTTCTAGTTGGACAACGTGCTTGGGGCTTTGTGAAATACGTTGAACCAAAATAACAATACCCCATGAATGAGGATACCCGGCCCGCGACTTGGATGATAAGGATTTACATTGCTAGCTGAAGTGATGTAGCAAATGTGTCTTTATCAAAGGTTGGTTTTAAATGGTCTGTGAGGCCACGCTGCAGGCAGCACAGAGAAACCTTCAGCGAAGCGGGACAACTAGTAATAGTGCGAGCAGCAAATTTTTAGGAGAGCTCTCTCGCCCGTTGCCTCTGCTGTGAACTCTTGGTGGCATTTATCCTCGTTTTTCACGATTCGTGCTTTTGAAAATCGAAGCGGCGGTGCCAGCGGTTATGTCACGGGGAATCAAAGCACGAGCTCTGCCGAATACCTGTGTCCACTTGATCAGGATGCATGGGCGCAGAGGCAGCGTGAAGGGATCCGTTTTCATGCTTCCGTTTGCATAAATCGCGGGAGCGGACGAACGTGTGCGAAGAGAGAACCCGGAAGCGAACGCGAATGCGTTTTAATGCGTCGTGATAATGAGTGGAGGTGAGGAAGGATTCCAATGCCAATGGGGCAGGCGATGAATCGAAGAGAGAGAGAGAGAAGGGTGAGCAGGATGGTGTGTTTATTGAAGTTCAAGGGGAATGTGGCATACGGAAGGCGGAAGGACAAAGGGTTTTTTTTTGAGGGGGGTCGTCGGAGGGAGAGAGAACGAGGGGAAAAGGACGGAAGTTCAGGGATCGGTTTGGGTTTTAAGGGAGAGAGGGCAGTGGAGGAGAAGGGTTATGGAAGCACCAGGCGCCCCTTTGCAGTGTCCCCGCCGCAAGCGGGGTCGATATCCCGAAAGCCCCTTCCTTCTGGGCTCCCCGCGCCCTCCTTCTGACCCAACTCCCCCCAAATTCCTCTCTTCCAACCTCCCACACCCTTGCTCACCTTATCCGACCGGCGCCCGTCCAACCCATCCACAACCTTGCCCTATAGGCGAGCGTTTGACCGCCAACGTTCCCCCCGCTCGTTTTTCACGCGCTCGTCTCTTTGTGGTCGGAGGTCTGGGAACGATCCCAACATTTATTTTTCGTTTCATGTCACCGCATGCATTAATTATCACTTTGCCATTTTCATATAAAAGTTTACACCCAATTTCAGTCTTAATTCTTGTCCTAACTTATGCTATATTTTTATTGTGAGTATCATGGTGGCTGCATTTTACACGTGCAAAAACCACGGGCCACCAATCAGAGACTAGAATTTTAATTAATTTTTGACAACCTAAATGCCTTTCCGGAAGAATTTCTGTAGTTATAATTATTCCATTAGTGATTCCTTGCAGTTAGCTTGCGGTTGAAAACAATGTTGACGTGGTAACCAATTAATTCTTTTAGGCTTCAGTTCAGCTGTCGAGTTATACATATGAGTATATATTTTTCTCCAGGGATGGGAACAATCAGTGTATCATTTAGGAACGCCGTATAGTATTTTGTTGGGCAATATTTTGTGATTCGAATATGGTCAATTTGTTGAAGTTTCTCATCCCGGGTTCGAACCCCGGCTTTGGAAGGGATTTTTCAATGGTACACTGGTCCCTTTTTGAGTAATGTGAGGAAAGCACTTTAAGTTCCCCACTCCGACCGTCATATGAGATGCAGAAAAGTAGACCTCATTACGTCTTTCGTTTAGAGAAAGCTAATGCCAACACTGGGTTCGCTCCACCCTTCCTGTATCCTCTTAAATAACCTAACCCCTACCTAAATACCCAATCATCCTCGATGGCGCAGATGTTTTTAGCCATCAGTCGCCTCTCCCAAAAAACCGAAGAATGTGACGAGGCTAAAATAAATAATAGCGCCATATTTAGATGTTGCATTTTTCTCTCTATGCGTCTTGAGAATAACGATTTAGTATCATATATTCAATAGTTTCAGTCGTTAAACTATGATATTTAAACGTAAATTTTTTGGTCTGCTATATTGTGAAATATATGGCATGAATTTGAAATGCATGCTGTAGTTTCGTGATTATATACTCTTTTAGAGTTTATGTGGAATTATAAGGCTACAGCGTACGTTTCGCAATGCTAAGCTAATTCCACAAAGTTTCACCTGGCACAACCAATCTGATATGGCATGAAAGTGAATTGAGAGGGAGATGGGAAAGGTGCGTGATCTTTCAAGGCTAGTCGGAAATGTGGTAGCCATTTCGTAGCGCAGCGTGCGGAGCCATCTGATGTAAACTGGAGCGTCCGGGTCGGAATCCACGTGATGTATAAATTATCGAAAAGGGGCTTCTTTCATGGTTGAATAATTGAATATAAGTTGCTGACGGTTTCGGGAATGGAACGAGCCCACACGCTCCGACGTTATGTATTTGACACGACATTTGGCCACGTACGAGGCGAGCTTTACCCTGAAATCAAGCATTCAAGCCACAGAGAGTACGTGATCCCAACCCTAAGGATATTGATGGTACTGTTGGTGTCAAAAGTACCGCTATGAGGGTAGCAAGAGCTTTTTATCGATGGTTCTTCCATAAGTTATTATCTACCTTAATGACAATCTCGGCTATATTTCATCAACGCTTCATTTTACAAACGTTTTTGTCCTTGAAATCCTATAAACAAAACCATGTAATGACACGAAAAGTATGCTCTCCTGTATCTCGAAATGCCATCCCAATCGCCTATGTAATAACTATGAGCATTTTGAGGCCTATATGCACAGAAAAATAAGGGAAAAAGAAAAGTATACAGATCATTATAAGGAATTAATCTTCTGGAATTTTTCTCACTATCAACCGTATATTATGAATCTGTATGCTACTATTTTCAAAGACACGGATGAGGTAATAACGCATAAATATTTAAGAAATTGAATGCTTGCATCTACTGCTTTCCACATGTGAAACTCACCAACAGAACAGGTGAAAGAGTATAGTGATGTGTATCTGTGGACATGTTAGTCACGTGTAGGTATAGAACTGTCCTATTAAAGCAGTTGACATTTATTAATGGAATCAAAACACGCGATAGAATTATTTCAATCAAAATTGCAGATTCTAAACTATCACTCATTTTTTAAATTTCACATCGCAGACCTGTTCATACGTTTTTTGAAAAAATCAAATTGATGATCAAGATTAAGGTGTTCATTCCCTGTTTGAAACTTGGTGAATACTCTAGATATGAGATATGATGCAATTTTGCTTGCATAAATCGTGCCACAACCAGGAAAAGTTTGGTTTTGTTAAAATCAATTTCCCAACCTCTCCCTAATATGAGAAAATACCATTTGCTCTATAAGTGGTTTTAAGGGAACTTTTATGAAATGACCTTTAACTCTTATGGAACCATACCAATTATTATAAGGATAAAATGCTTATAGTCAGTGTGCCTCCTAATAAATTTTCGCAAAGTGCACTTCAACATAAAAGTGCACTTTTAGGGATGGGATTATGTTTTAAGTGTTTCTCACGACCCCTAGGAGTTCCTTTGCAATGTTTTATGTACGCCATCGATTCGTGGTGGTAGGGATGCCGAAAGTCTGAGAAACATTTTCACGGAATTCAAGACCCTTAATCCAACCCTCGGGGGTGTGGATCGAAGGCTAATCGCTCCTCTCTTTCGGAGTCTTATTAAGGGAATCCGGTCGTGTAAGTAGATTGTTTCCTCTCCGGAATTGCCCCCACTCAACCTTCCTTTTGATCTCTCCAATGCTCCTTCCCCCGGAATATTTGAAAAGTCAATTATTTTTGTCATCGAAATACAAGTGCCGCGGTATCAGTTTATGAAGGATTAGACCATTAAGACTTCGTTCAAAACTTGTGCGAGTAGAAATATGTTTACTTTCGTCCGAGAACGAAACGAAATTTCAACACGGTGACGATTAGGAAGTGAATTAGTTTGTATAATCAAGTTTTGTTCTTAAAATTAATTTGCATTCATGCCACTCAGATTTTAATATTTTCATTAGAGGTGTTTAGTGAACAAGAAACTAAAGCACGTTGAAACCATTGCAAAGAGTACTTTTCGCAGTACTTTTGGGTACGCTTCAAGGTACCGCTGAGCTCTTTCATGTCAATTTTCGAACCAAAATAGGAGGCATGAGTCGTGATGTGAATAAAATAAAGAATAGTCCAAAAGACAATTGCTCTACGTTGCCTAGAGTTTAGTGAAGTTACACTAGAAAGAGATCCTTGAAATCACATTGTCCATCCTCGCTGAAATATCCATTAAGGTTAGGCTGCAAGCGTGCCGTGAACGCGCGGATGGAAATTACGCTGGAGGTAATGGTTGAAGCGGGGACTTTGCGCTCGAGTGCACAATGTGTTCGTGTCGCGTCATCCACTCTGAAACCGGGATGCCCAGTCCCCCTAGCTCGAGACACGGGGTTGCGAGTAGCGCAAATCAATTTTCGTTCACCCTACCGATATTGCATTTCCATCCCGATCGGCGAGTACCCCCACCCTCCACTCCCAGGTTCATAGGACTCAATTATGATTTCACTTCTTCAGCGTACTGGACTGGAAAGTATTTTGCGGGAATGGACTCCAATGTGACGGAATACTAATGGGCAGGGAGGAGGAGGAGGGGATCAAAAACCAATGGCCATCAAATGATCAATTAATATTGAAAAGTATTAATTGTGGCAGTAGGTTTTAAGGCGCCCTATCTCCTAAGGTTATTTCGCGTCGGCAACGCGCTCACCAGACGATCTATATTTCGTGGCCTTATTTTCCACCTCAATCATTGATGTGCAATTTATCTTAAGAGTAAATTTAAGAAAAATTAAGGTTAGACCAGGGATCTGCAAATTTATGCGGTGGAAGAGCCAAACCCCTCTCTAACAACAATTTTAAAATGATTGAAGAGCCATAAACTTACTTTCTCAAAAAAGAAAATTTAAAGCATTATTAAAACAAGCAATAATATTTCTACAATATAGCAATTTAATGTTAATCAAAACAAAATAAGAGGCAATGAACTTTTCACGAAGGTTTTAATCAGCGCAGTGAACTAGCACTTTGTGATAACGTTAATGCTAAGTTCAGTATGTAATTAGTCATTTTTAATTTAAGCCACAATTCCACGTTGAATTTAGTGAATAAAACTTTGACTTATTTTACCAAGCCACGCTTTCAGAAATTAAACTATAAGAATTCGATTCTCACATTCAACTTAAGTAAAATGTAGTCGACACTTACCCAGAGAGTCGTATATGGATCTCGAGCCAAAGTTAGGCCGACCCCTGGGGTTAGACAGTGCAATGTAACCTTAGTAGTCCGAGCGCCTTAAAATATGTCTTCTACTATATCGCCTCGTATCACCAAACGTAATTCTATATTCAATCCTAATACAAACACAAAACCTGTGCCTGAGGCATGACTGGAACCTATTTTCTTTGGGCTGTCACCTCAGCAAGTTGCTGAAATGGCTACCGCGGCCGAAATTTTTTGTAGCGCTTGACTATAATGGCTTCCTTGTGTACCTTTCCCTTGCCTTGGATTTAAAAGTCTCCTCAAGCCTTTTTTATGTGGCTTCAATCAATAAAGTTTAGGTAATTGAAATAGTGGCTTAAGACTTTCAAACGCATATTCAAGTTCAATTGACAGGTGCCATACTGGCTTTGCCGCATGCGAATCTTGGTAAAATGGTGGAAGGAATGGAAGTCACCTAATGGGAAATAACGATTATTTAAACCTCTCTGCAGATTTTAATGGATGAACCCGACCGAAGTCTCTTTTATTATGGCGAGCAATGTGCAAACTAACCGGCAGTGCATGCAGAGTATCTCGATTATTGAGTTTCTGTCACCATTGACTGATTACACACCTGCCCGCAATGCGTTTCCCTAATGCACGATCGCAAGACGTTCCATATTTTATGTGAAATACAAGATCTGTTTCTCGTGGTGTGCCCGTAAGTTCAGGGTCAAGGTCACCAATCTTTCTGTTTAGAACTATATTGATTATCATTCAGTCCTAGAAGAGAGGTAGCAAGTATGACTTAGTGTAGGGAGAACAAAAGGGGAAAATGTGTGTCCAAGGAATATGCGAAATACTAAATTGGTGAGCTTTTCTCTGTGAACAATAAAATTTTCACAATATTCAATAATCAGGCATTTGTTATCTCAGTTGTGTTACGTGAAAAAACTACTTGAAAACAATACTAGGAGAAAGTTCTGTGCAATCTGTCTCAGCTGTGAGCACTCTCAATGTTCTGCATTATACCATAATAGTTTTAATTTAGAAAAGTAAGTTTAGGGTCAAGATCACCATCTTTCAGTTTAGAACGATATTGATTATCATTCAGTCCTAGAAGAGGGGTAGCAAGTATAATTTAGTGTAGGGAGAATGGAAGGGAATATGCGAAATACAAAATTGGTGAGCTTTTCTCTGTGACCAATAAAATTTTCACAATATTCCATAATAAGGCATTTGTTATCTCAGTCGTAATACGTGAAAGAACTACTTGAAAACAATTCTCAGAGAAAGTTCTGTACGACCTGCCTTACCTGTGAGCACTCTCAATGTATCTCTCATTATACCATAATAGTTTTAATTTAGAAAAGTCGCCTTCTTTCCAGATCATTTCCAAGTATTACGCCCGAACCATTTTTCTTTTCACATGAGCCATGTTTGAATTTTACTTTTAATCTTTTTTCATTCATGCAAGTTAGCATAAATCTCTAATTGTTAATTGGCTAAAACATCATTTGTTTGTATAAAAAATTAACCCTTTTCCATCCGTCAACGTGAACAAGGTAATTTTCGGTAGATGCTGACTAGGTACGCTTCAGTCAAGCAGTGATAGCTCTTAGTGGATGAATTCTACCTAAGTGAAGAATAGCTAGCGTCAATGCATTCAAAATTTGAATCATAACAGCTTAGCTCTTTTCTTGCTTTAGCTTTATATTTTTAGCTCATTGCAGATGTATTTTTCTTGTCTTTCATGTCAATTTTCTATTTGTGCAAGCTGAAGTATGCTGCGCATTGCTCTAGGGACCTAGTTTATTGATTTGTAATCCTGGAAAAAGACCCGTGAAACAACTGTATTTTTTTAAAATTACATGTTTTTCTTTGGAAAATTATACCATTTTGCTATCATTCATTAATTCCTGGAAACACTTTATGAACCCTCTTGTTTAAAGAGTGTCTTTCTAGAATCGTATGACTTTGTTTTGACTGATATTTAATAGAATTTAGATTTTTTATTCAGCAGATGTATTCGTTTTAATTGTACCCCAGAAAGAGTTCTAGTGGCAACATCATTAGTTTCAAGGTTTTTATATGGCATAACCTCTACTCAATGTAGTTTTAGCATTTAATACAATTGCAGTTTGATTTAATCTTATTAATTCTTTGCTTTGTTGAAAAAATTTTCTTTAATTGAGCTTTCTTGGTATTTCTTTTAAATGGTTCCAATGACGGTACGAAAGTAAAGTAAAAGGGTAAAGAGAGAGGGGTTGGTTTTTAGATCAGTAAACCTTCACGCGATTAATTTTGTCCATCAGCTTTTCTAGGCCTTTATGTTATCAATGCAAATGTTATCAATGGTTACAATTACGTCATTGTCTACTTTACTACCATCCAACTCTAATTTTCAAAATCTGTAGCAGATATACATAATTGAGCATTTATGTGTCCTATGTTGCGTTTTGGCATTTATTTATGCCAGAATCTGTATGCTGAAGCTTAAACTTCTGACTTTTTTTATATTCCTCCATTGCATTAGTCAATCCAGTATATATACAATCTATTTGTTTGCATGCCGAATAGAGATAATTATTTTGCATGACTTTTCAGCGCTAAAACGTAAATGGTTAAAAGCTATTAGCTCAGCTAACACGAAAGGCAGGGAACTGGAAAGTTAAATGAGACAAGGGTAAATTTTTTGCATGCTGACAAGATTAATCCTCCTAAAAGAAACGTAGGAACATAACCGGATAATCATTTATGTAATAGGGATATCTAAAATCAACATGCCTCGATACCTTTTGATTGACAGTATTTATTCATACTTGGTTGATTGGAGAATAAATCTTTAAATATCTAAATAGAGATAGTCAAAGCCTGCGAACTTAAATATTTTGTGATGCAAAACGTGGAAAACTAGGTCATATGGGGAATATAAATTTCACTTGTCATTACCGATTGGTTGTTATTCATCTGAGGGATTATTTGAGCTATCTCTTTTCCAATAAATATCTCTCTGAATAAATGCGGACACAGTAGATATAATAGTAATAGTGTAAATTATATGATACTTTAAGTCATTTAGAATTTATTTTAAACGCCATTTGAGACCCATATTGAGAATATTATTTGAGAATTTCAGTCACTACAATATTTCGCTTGAGAAATTTATTAAATGAGATAAAACAAATTAGAATCATCGGACTTCAACTTAAGGATGGATAAATTTATGCTGAAGCTAAAATGGGGTGAGCCTCAAATGACGGTAATGAGACCTCGTGAGAAATAATTAGAAACATGAATTTGGAAAGTGTTCGAAACTCATAGATAACTGGGGGATACATCAGAAAGAAATTGTGGTAGTGGAATAGGTAACCTAAGCAATAAATAAAACAAATGAAGTCATGTGAATTTGTGGGGGATTGTAATTATCGAAAGTGTTAATTTTTAATTTTCGTATTAAAGCAGGACATTGAATGTACGCTTAACCTAAGTTATTGTATGCAGTCAAGTGGCGGGGAATAAATGGAATTCTGGGAAATGTTTGCTTAATTTTATATTGTAGGCGTGGATGGTATTGAACATAAAGTCTATCCTATCTCAGTTAATTCCCATTTATTTCTTCTCTTTATTTTAACTTTTTCCTCCACAGATTTGATAAATGTGAACTTGACGTCTGTTTTTTTTTATATGGCCGACGCGTGTAATATTTACAGCCCCCGTTGTGATAATCCCGATGTTTGCAAAGACAAGGAATGAATTGAATTTTTCCTCCACCCTTTAAATTTCTTGTTCCAAGAATTTGTTTTTATCGGTTCATATGCATACTCACATTTGGAAATACATCATATAATTGAGGCTGAGGTTAGGGAAATAACATATTATAAATCACATAATTCAGTGTGTCAGTCAATGTATACGCATTAAAAGAGAGTCAGAGAATCAGAGCTTATTTTTGGCTATCTGCTTTTATATTCTCGTGTATCTAAAATGAGTTTTTTATGTTAGGTAATATTTGGCTTCCATATGAGTACTGCCGCATGTTTGTTGCTATAATATTGTATGGATCTATTCAACTCTGTTTTTAGGATTTTTATCCCTTTCTTCAGGAATTGCTGTAATATTTCCATGCTATGGAAAGGTTTTAATTTATAATTATCATTGACAACCGAAAATATAGATGATGGGTACTTTATATGGACGCGTTGATCATGGCAAAACTATTCATTTTTTTCTTTATTTTGTAGATCTGGCACACATCACTGTAATTTAGAACTTTACGATAATTTTCATCAAAATCCTTTATACGTCAGTGATATTATGTTCGTTTCAATGCTTTTGACGGAACTCTCTGCTCTTTTTTCATTTTATACAGTAGATTAAAACGTTCCATCCTTCTATTCATTGCCCACGGGAAGAGATTTTTTTCAATCAGTCAATATTGCAGGTATCGTTATGTGAATATCTAGATTGAAATTAATTATATATTGGCGAATGAGTTTCTTCTAACTCAACGCAGGAAATGAAAAACGATATTTGTGTAACGTGTTTATTCGAGCGGTGTTCGAAGTAATCAAGATATTTTCTAGTATTCATATTTCATCATAGGCTTAGGGCTTTTGAGATGTGGGTGTGGAGAAGGATGGAGTAAGTAAAGTGAGTCGAGAGGAAGACGAACGAAGAAGTGATAGAATTGGTAGGAGAGGAAAGAAATTTGATAGATGAAATAAGGAGAAAGCAGAAGGTGGGGATGGATAAGGTAATTTTGTGTTTTTGTCTGTTTTGAAAGAAATTATTGAGGGAAGAACGTTGGGTAAGCGGGGAAGGGGTAGGAGAAATACGTGTAGCTTGGATAGAATGATGGGAGGCAGAAGGTATAAGGGGCTGAAGAGGGGGGGAGGATTTAGGGGGTGGGAAGAATCACATGTCCATTTAGACCTACCTTTACCGGTAGAAAACCAATTCATACATACATATTTCATCAGCCATCACATGTATCTGAATTTCTTGATAATAACAAGTGGACGTGTAAGCCACTGATATTAATGGAAAATAAGTAAAAACTCAATTACATTATGGTAAGTTATGCCATAACAATTAATTATGGGGGAAAGAGGATAGATTCTATTTTTCTGCGAACAACTAGGGACAATAGTATAATGTAATTGAAGGTGCTTGGGGTGTATTTAGTTAAGAAACGCAATGCAGATTTTAGACTTTTTTGCAAGACTGCATGAGATTGTAAACATGCAACACATTAGTGTTAATATCGTAGGTATTTCCCTGAATCATTGGCGTGTAATTATTAGAACATAAATGTGGACATCGCCTATCCCATATAATTTTGGTTAAAATTCCAAGCTTCTAAGCTATATCTCACGGAAGCTGCTTTATTTCACAGCTAAAATAGTTATTTGATCACATTAAAATCGGTCATCATCACCAGCCGTTAATACTACAATACTACAATTGGTTGAGCTCTGTACTCGATTCTACTCTTTCAGGGATAAGCAAACCAACTGCCGAAATTGGCTGATAGGCAGTAGAAGCGAGGTGAAATTATATTTTTAATATTTTAGCAACTGATAAAATTCCAAAGTTTCTGAATGTCATGGCGAATTTCATTGCTCATTTTTCGTACTTAGACTGATCTTTTCAGGCACGGTTGGCCACCCATGCTCTCTCGGTTAACCTTCTCATAATGGTTTAATTCTTCTCTTTTATGTCCTTCTTTTTTTTGCTTAATTAATACGGATGAACATATATTAGCAGTAAGGCTGTATGCGTATTTTTCATTGGAAATAATATTTTATTAGGAGTCGCATTTGGTCTTCGGAGTCTCGTTTCCTATACTCTCATTGTTTTATGGCACGTTCTTTTTAGTGCATGGTGGACGTTTTTTGATCTGTCACTCTTCCTTAAATAGCGTGAGGAAAAAAATTGATTTATTTCTATGAGCTTCAATTTGAGGTAACTAAATAATCACCGGAATTTCCTTCTTTGACGAAAACTGTAGACTAAACTACTCGGCTATACCAATGCCGAACAAATTTGCGCAAAAGTTGGCCTCTTCTTCTTTACTAGAAATTTCAGATCAATAATACGTCTATTAGGATGTATCACAAGGAGACTGAAGTAATTAACCGTAACTCATTGGTAACTAGAGTTCTTTAAAATTCAATGAGATTGATAAATTTTAAAAAGGTGAAATACCGAACACTTCGTGAAACGTACAAAATTCTAACTGAAAGATGTCAAATGTACACCATAAAATGTTAATGTCGTTTGAAACCTCCCTTAGCGTTATTACTTTCGTGTCTGTAGAGAAAATCAGCTGTAATAATTATTACTTTTCTCTAAGTAGAATTTAGCTTGGTGAATATTACGTGGTAACAGTTGTGGAAACATGTACTGTAGGAATAAAAATGATACGTTTGTCAACCTTTTGGAATGGTGAACAGTGTAAGCATTCATAAGAGCGTGCAATATCTCAACGATTATATTGAGGAGCCACTATATTTTCCATCGATGCGTATAATATCAGATAATGAATGAAAAATGCAACTTTTATCGAAATCGAATATCTGAAGTTCTCTCAGGTTCTCCATCGGGTCATGTATTTCAGGGCCCTGGTCTTTCAGGCCCTGAAAGATCTGAACCAGTGGAGAACCCGAGGGGTCTTCACTCAGTTAATACGCCGGGAAAAAACCAAATCCTTATTCATCTTCCTTTAACCTTTGATTCCGTTTCTTTTGCGTCTGAATTTTTTTCTCAAATATTACTAGCTAAGAGATGAATATTTGACGAAAAAAAGGCTTGATGGCCACAAATACAAAATTCACATGAGCTTCATGCGTTTTATATGGTATTCCGATCCATTATAGCCTTTAGCTGATGAGCAGGGTTAAACTTTCCTTTATAGTCTTCCTCGGCACACGTGTGGGGCCAAACTTAATCTCCTTAACCGTCCTCTCCATATTTTGCACCTGGTGTCACCTCACCGAATGACTGCCAATTGGAAAGCGCGACCCCAAGGACTAACACCCTCACCTGGTGTCTACGTCTTCCAGACTTTCACCCTCCGGATCTCGCTCCAAGAAATCCACAACACGATCGCAGGTTAAAAACTCGCATACGGTCTCCATTTTTCCAATGACAATCATCAGTTCATTCCATTCCGCTTGGAGTTGATTGATCAAACTTAGATTACGGCGGGACCACGAGTTAGTGGCAGGAATGATATCCCCGTCACTTTCAATTTCCCCCTAATAGTGCCTGGTTCGCCTCCCTCTCTCATCTGCCGGCGCTATTAGAGGAGGTGAGATTTCAAATTGCATGCTTTTATTTGGAAATTATCGAGAATTTATGGATAGAATAGATTGGCGAATTAAAAATTTAAATGCAAACTTTGTTGATGTCGTAAGGGAAGTGACCGACAGCTATGGCCACTTGCGTCACAGAGGATAGATGGATATTTGCCAATAGGTAGGAATTAATGGAGAGGAGGAAGAAGAGAGGAGAGAATCCTGTCAAAGACAGTGTCTTACTCTTGACGAAAGGTACCAGTGGGTCCACGGACCAGGCACATTAATGTTGTACCTTCTAAGGACGAAGTACTGAACTTGAGATGCTCTCCATATGGTACAAAAATAGTGAACAGGTTACCACTGCATGCCACAGCTCGAACTTGATCCACTCCGTTCATGGAAAACCGTTATTTTTAGCCAACACACCAGCTCGTTTCCAATAAAAATTTTAGGGTATTCCCACAGCATTTCCTCTTCTGTATTCATTCCACCGTCCTAAAAGACAGAGGTTTATCTCAGTTGTGAACAGTTTGAACTTAGACGAACGAATACCTATGTTACTTTTTGCAACTTTTTTATTCGAGTCATAATTTTATTTGGAATTTTTCCTTACACAAAAATGAAGTATTTTTCATTTCCTTCCAATGAAATTTTTATATTTAATTTTATGCCTGGATTTTAACGGATATTTAATATAACATTTTTAATGGTAAGAATGTGATGCACTCCTGGGTATATTCTTTCATTGTCTATGCTCGCGTCAATTGACCTGATGAATTTGACCTTAGGTGACAGAAATATAGCTTTATGTCCGCTTCCGCTCATGGCTAGATTAAAATGGAGAGACTGTGTGTTATTTAGCATAAGTTTCCTCGTCTCATCAATTATATTTTGTCTCAATAAGTAAAAGCTCAGTATTATGACTCATAATTTGGTGCTTACTTGTTTGTGACGATTTTCCGTGCTCTTGTGTGAAAAAGTCTCACCACCTAGCTGATTGGGGAAATGTTTTCCCTATTTTCCCTTTAGTTTTTGCAACATTCTAATCTTCCAAAATTTCACAATTCGTGCCTTAAGGATTTGTGGAAGTAAATGTTCTTTTTTAGGAACTGCATCCTCCAAATTATAATTCCCCCTGCAATCGAAGTATATTCCGCTAAGTATTCATTCTAATGGTTGTGGCAAATACTTTCCTTTAGTTTCCGGCACCTATGCATCACAGCCCACCTTTTCCCCCATAATTGACAGCTGTAGCACGAATGACGTAAATGTGATGTGATGTGAAAATGTACGCAAAGTTGATTGCATTCACTGAAAACGTCTTCCTTACAGCATCACCATGCATAGTGTTTTAGGACGGAGTACGGAAAGGGATTGCTACCGACCGTATTTGAATGCTTGGTACGTCCCTTTTTTGCAAATACACAATGAGATACTCAAGTCAACAGAAAAGAAACGGCAATGCGAAGCAAATACACGCATGACTCCAGATTAAATTCTCCTATGCTTCCAGTTCCAGACCCTATCGTTGACATTATTCCAAGTCAGTGTATCTATGTATTGATCCAGCCAAACCTTCTTGAAACGACGTTGATTGACCGGATGAATTGCTTTGGGGCACATCCGGCTTGAAATAAAAGCCTCCGTCTTCATCGGCGATTATTGTGTTTAAAAATGGAAGCCGAAATGAACTACAGTCGTCATTTTCTTTCCCTCTGAGGATGTTATCTATCGTATGGGAGGGATTCATTTTTGAAGGATTTTTCCTCGAGTAGAACCGTTGTCTTCCTTTTTAACAAGCATTCGGCCGTACTTTGAGCAAAGTTAGAACAATTGATATATCCGCAGGATAATATATCCGTGCAAAACGATGCCGATGAGTACATCCAATTTCCCGGATGTTTAGTTAATTAATTATTTGAGCACGGGAATGGAGAATGACTACGTCAAAAAGAACCTTATTTCATAGTCCTGGGGTCATAATTTACCGCTCATTATAATTTTTGCCAGTGGAAGTGTATCGCAACGCAAGCGTCGGGAGATGGACAGTTGTTTTTTGGTAAAAGGGAAGTATTTTTTATGATTTTATATAGTGATTTGGTGTGGGCATGAAGACGTTATCTCATGCCTAACCGTGGGCAACAAAAAGGCTTCTGATTAAGAATTCCTGTACAATTTCAGGCTAGTCTCTCTTCTCCTGCATGTACATGTAGGTTTCATGTACATGTAGGAGATACGCACTTAGGTACAAGAGGGCTTATCATTAGATGGTAGACAGCAGCCTTGATTTACCCATGAAATAATGAATTTGGATCTGGCTGAACTGAAAAACGGGATGAAGTGCGATGATATTAAAGTGATATAAAACTAGATTAATACAAATATATTTAGTGGTGATCAACATTGCCTTTTATACAAAATATAAGAAAATTTGTTTATGTGTCATGTCCAACTCAGACAAAGATGGTTTTTACGACAGCATTTCATTTGAAATGTTTTAATTCTAAATGTATTTTGCTAAAAGAACCATATTGTTGCAAATAACTTAATATTTGTCCTTATGCATTGAATGCAGACCTAGTGATGGCTCACCCCCTGCCACATACATTTCTGGTGGCTTGCTGGGCATTATATATGTGGATATTGATGTTTGCAGAGGAGTCTATGTCTTTACAGCGATGAAACATGAATCAGCCGTAATGGACTACATTCATTTATTGAATGACTGGAGTGGCGCCTCTGCTCCCATCTCGCCAACGATAGCATTTGATTCTCGTTTCGTTCGTTTTCAGTCCATTTTCCAATTCCCGGCGTCTTCATTTATCGCAAGTTGATTGCGCTCCGGTTTTCCCATGACAGGCGACTTCTATAATCGAAATTCGATTGGCTCTCTGGTGCCCACATTTTGATCCGCAGAGGAAATTCCCACAGTGAAATCGAAGCGATTAGTTCGATCCATTCGCTTACTTTCTTGAACGTCCCTTGTGGTGGGCAGACTCCGGGTCCCAATTGCCACCCATGGTCGTGCCAAGTAATCCCCACATTTGTTCTCCCTCACCTCTCGCCATATTCCCGCACTTTTTCGGCCGGATGTCCCTAATCTTTTCCGAGCCGCTGAATTGCGTTGAAAATGTAATTATAGCGGCAGTTACCCAATGGATTTACACCTAGTTAGAATCGATTTTTTAAATGTTTTCCCATAACGAGAAGTAATACCGATATAAAGCCAGTACGTGGGACGCATGGTATATGCCATCACGTTTCAGTTTTCTCGGCGGCGCTTCATTATAGTGATAGTATTTCTCCTGTATCAATCGATTGGTTTTACATTCTCTTTTAAGCCCCTTCTCATGGGCCCATTTTCATGGGGCCGGGAAGCCCCATGAATGCGATGCATTTTTAAGCTCTCAGGGAAGTGAGAGGTGGCTGGTGACAAGTGATGGTCCATCAAGAGCATTTCGAATTTCATACGGAGTAACCTTTCAGAGAGATGGATATTAGAGAGTGCTGCCTCACACAGCGCTGTGAAAACTCTTTTAACGGCCTCAATAGCATTAAATTTCAATGCATAATCAGTAAAAAGAAGAATTGATTCTTAATAATTGAACTTTCTCCTTTTAAGGCGAGTGAAGGATATTTTAAGCTAAAGTTACAATTAACTACAATTCAGATTTAAAAGCAGGATTGCATACGCATTAAAAATGAATGATATATGTTTAAATTTGAAACTAATTTGGTTTCATTAAGAAATTCAACTTATTTTATACGCTTATTGCAATTACATTATGAATGTTCCTTATTTTCTAACTAAGAGGAGATATTTCCCTTAAACTGTGTCGTGTTTATCACGGGAAGAAATAAATTGCATCTGACGATTGTACTAACATCAATTGACCTCCGGCATTTTTTTCATCATTCTTATTTCTTTCGAAGGAATGTACTATAAGTAATGTTATACTTTTAGTGTTTCATTGTTGAAGGTAGGGTTCAAAGTGATGTGAAAATATTGAATATTCCTATGTTCCCGTTTCCATACCAGTTATACCCATCTCTATTAATCCAAACGATTTGTTTTCTTCCCCGCCATTCCCCGCTTACCAACCATTCTTCCCTAAATTTCATCCTTCAAAATTCCCTGACTCTTTGCCCACTCCAACCACTTCACTTCCTCCTGATTTACTCCCATAATATTCACTCCCCTCCTACCATTCGCATCACAGCCGCTTCGTATGAATGATCTCAAATAATGTTTTATGTTCTGGGTTGATTTTAACCTCATGTGTACCATTGCAATAGAGATATTATGTTAATATGGGTAGATCAGTAGGTAAAAGAAAGTATTGTATTGCGTCAAACCAATCTTACCATCTTTGCCTTGTGACGATGATGTTTTATTCCTATATTGTGAATAGTTGTTAACTTCATCAGTATTATTTTCATGGAATGCATAGCATTATTGTCTCTATCGTAATTTCAAATATGAAAACAGGATCAAGTAATGACAAGCCATTTTCGCTTCGTGTCAAAGTAAAACTTTTTCTTTAAGCTGTGGGTTTAAAAAATGTCGTTCATTCAGGAGGGAATGTAAAAACTTAGGGATATAAATATCATATCCGATACATTTGCCTTTGTGGTGCGGCATGTATTAAGGCGCTAACAAGTCCTGGGAAGTCCTTGTGTAGGCTTCCGCGGGTTGATTGTAGTGAAGATGCACGTCTTCCGGGTTTTCTTCCGCGTTGGTCCATGATTTCTGAGACAACAGTTTCGCCGGTGTTGCAGTCGGCTTCTTCATGTCGAAGTGTAGATGCAGTCATTTGGCCGCTTTATATACTTATCCATTGGTGTCAGGTCTTCTGTGATTGACTGTTGTGTCGTCTTTCTTCTCCCACGAAAAACGTGCTTCTGCGTGTTTGCGAGAGCGTGGCTATCTTCCGTATTGAAATTGTTGTTGTGTTTGTTGACTTCAATGGCTTCTCGTATTATTCGCGGACTGTATCGCTTTTCTTGCGTGATGAGCTTTGCCCCTCCAAATTTAATATTTTAGGTAGGGCCCGTCCATGTTCATCCGCTCAGCTATGAAATCCCTGGAATCATGGACCAACGCGGAGGAAAACCCGGAAGTCCTGGGAAGTACATACCTTAACGAATTACATATGGCGGAAGGAATGGGGGCGTTTACTCGGAACCGAAATCGCAATTTTGTACACAAAATCGTTAGATGGAAACGAAAAAAGAATTTTAGTTAAAAAATTAATATTCTAACCACAACCATTCACTCATAAGAATAAAATTCAAGGAAGGTGACGCCCACCGAAAATTCTACTGTGCTAACATTGACGTCATTTTCCTCCCGTTCATGAATGCTTTTAGGGGAGGGGAAGGGAGTTGAGGGGGATTCTCGGAAGGTCTGCTCGCACAGATGCTGTCGCAATCGCTCCCATTGGCCGAGTCAGCTGTGTACCCCCCAATTGCCAAAAGCCAAAGTAGCTTCGCGGGAGCAGTTGTGATTGGACGAAGTCGATATACGTCAGGGGTTGCACCACGCCCACTTTTCCGAAAGGGTTAAAAACATGTTTTTCGCCGCTTATAACTCGGGAAATAATTGATGGATCAAATAACGGAAAAATACGGGTCTTTTTATTTTGCAAACTATCAGATTCGGCAATAAAAAAATATGGTAAACGACGCCATTCCGCCTCCCGAACGAGGCGCGCAATTTTTGCCCCTGAATATAATGCTTGCCACAATACAGAGATGAAACGCTAACTGCGTCTTTTCAGGATGTTCAAAAATCCGTCCGTCTCCTCTCCTCTCCGAGCCTCCTTGTCTCCTCTGCGAGCCTCACTTCAGGAGGCCCCCTTCTCTGTGAATGTGTTGCCTACGCTGCAAATGATTTTGATCCATCATGAATAGTTTTGAAGTTGTGTCTATTCTAGGGTGACCCCAACTAGCCATCTAGGATCAATTACAATTTGAGGCTCAATTTCGTTCTTCCATTTCCAACCCCATTGAAATATTCACGCAGGCTGAACTGGTCCCCACATTGTCAAATTGGTCCTAAGCCTCGAAAATGCATATCCTCCTTACTATCCGGCAAGCTTGGAATGATGCTGATAGAGTAATTAAGCTTTTGATTAAGGTTTTATTCCATCTTAAACTGTACCACCGGAAGACAGTGAAGAAAAACTGGTAGCTGGTCATTTATTATGCTCCCAGGTAAAAGGCATTCAGTCATATGGCTTTTAATTTTACTTGACGCAAAAAGGTAAAATATTTCACAATTATTTATATTTTTTCCAGCTAATTTATTATAAAATAAAAATTTATCACTCTACTGAACTATTATAATCATCAAAACATATTTTCCTTTCTCAGTAATATTGCTTCAGCGTTATTCGACAAATAATATAGTGAGCCTGCGGAATACGTTTCGTTTGGGGTTTTGAAGCTAAATGTTCTTTCCGAGTCTGTGAAAACTTTTCAAAACTTACTTGAAATGCTTACACAAACAATGAATAATTATTTGATGTTGCCATGAAGCATTAAATTGTCCTCAAAACGTTGGTGAAAACAGCATACCATCTACCGCAGGCTAAAACCAAAAACAATCAGTAAACTTTCTCATGGTATTGTGCGAAATTAAGAAACTAATGATTGACTTGTATATTTCCGGCACAAAAATATTCGACTGCTTACTTTGATGTTATTTCTCGTCAAAGGATGTTTAAAAATCTTTTCCTCAGAATTTCCTGTTGGGAATGAAAAACTTGTATCATCAAATAAAGTTTCCCTAAATGATATTTCACCGGACAGGTCATGAATCTTCGCGTTGCTGGGGAAAATTGTGAATTTCATGCACTCTCTCAGGAGAATTAATTATGTAACATATGATTGAGTCTAGATTTTGACCCTGAAGAAAATATAAATTTTTATTTTTACTTAAAAATTTTAATTTTCTGTATTAATAGAGCATTCAAGTATTTTAAGTTGCTATTAAACTGCGATAGTGGTATTTTTATGAAAAATCTCTAACTGGTGACGCTCAACCATTTTCATTTAGGACTGCGCTACTCCAACGTACAAGCAACTCTGATTGCAATGTGTTCTTTTCATGCGCTTGTTCTACGGCATGCCGATTAGAAAGTGTTTCAAAATTTTCAAGGCGAGAAATAGTATCATGTGTGTGTAATTTTGTGTAAAGACTCTTTTGGAGTAAGATTCATATTTTGTTATTGTATCAGCATTTTTTTGTAATTCTTTTTTAGTTATTGCTTCGGCTATTGGAATTTGCTCCTTTAAAAGTGGATAAAACTAGGTAAGATAAAAAGGCAAATCTTTGTCACATCAGTGACGTACAACAGCACTTGAGAAGGATCTTCCCTCATTCAATTTATAATGAGATTCATGCTCTCTTTGAGCAGCTCCACTTGACTTTTGAAATGAAAAAGTATTTTTCATTATTTAAGAAAAGTGTTAGCATAGTCTAAAAAATATTGCCTTTTGTATATATTTTTCCTTCCCGTTGCTATAATTAAAGCTAACATATTTTGGGAACAAAAATATAATCACCATTGTATTTGACAATCTTGCCAACCGTGATAATGTCTTACTCTTCGTTATTGAGATGTAATGGAGGATGCGAACATTTTATTTCGTGAAAATGAAATTTTGTCCTGATAACTCATGAGTATCATTTATAATAAGCAGTTGGATAACAGTAGGTAAATAGGACAAATTGTTTCTTTGCTCGACAAATATGTTCATGTCATGTGTCATCAACGGCGTAAAAGCTTCCGTGTAAATATTTGCCTTCCTTTCAAATATTTCGAGTTTTATCCATCCCTATTGATTTTATGTATTTATAGTAAGTACATACATACATAGTAAGGCCTGAAGTCATTCCCTATTGATTTTGATGAAAATAACGGAACAAATTTGACTCAAAAATAACATCGGCTATTACCAATAAGCTATGTTATGAATCATTTCTCCTAGGTGAATAATAAATTATGGTCGACTTATATGAATGCGGATGATTGTACGTAAACGCTAAATAGAGGTTGCGCATCTATACGGCCACTTGTCCTACCTGTGTTTTGATCATCACGCATACGATCATCCTTTTCACATTGAAAATTGTTTTTTCCTTAAAATATGATTTTTATTCAACTACCCCAGTTTATGGTGATTTTTTAATGATACGTTTTGCCGCATTTTGGGAGTAATACATCGATCAATATATGATCTTTTGATAGTAGTACAATAACAGTACTGTGAATACGTGAATATACGTGTGTATTCTGATAGTTTTCATTCATAATACTCAATCCGTAAGTGCTTTCATTGGATCTTTATTTTTATGCTCCAATATATTAAGCGCTTGATTTATCAGAATTTTCATAAATTTGATATACCATCGATTGTATATTTCGCTACTGTTGCACTTTTCCCCGCGGTTGACGTTTACTTAAGTTCACTTTCCCATTGCAACTATTACGTGCGAATAAGTCTGTAGCTGAAGTTGAGCGTGAGTGTCAGGGTATTTTTTTTCCTACACACTGAACCGGATTTTGCATTCCAATAGTGTTAGCTATTAAGCTAATTACAGGAAGAAATTCATTGTGCATATGAAATTAATTTACAATAATCAATTATCCATTGTGGCTTTTGTATTAAAATACAAATAAAATTTTTCAAGTTTCCTCTCATATCAGGTGATGGTATTTAAGTATTAAAATTTTAGTTGCCTCTTGTACACGTGTGTATTTATGAAGTTTGGATGAAGGAAGGTAAATTAGGATGCTGTATAAATTTAGATAATTGCTCTCTTCAGCATAGAATATATGTAGATTTAAAGAGAGTTTTAGTATATAAAATGAGAATTGGCTATGGAACAGAAATGGATGAGAAATACCAGCCCGGACTATTCACTAAAATTTTTTAAAATTGTTGTGATTGGTACTAATGATAAAAATAGTCACAAGAAAGATTTTCTCTACTTCTCAGAGTTATGTTTATATAAAGGAAATAGCCGCAAGAAGACTTTTTCTGTCTCTCAAGGTTATGTTTATATTTAGTAGTACTCTGGTATTAGTATGCTCGTAATTAAAAATCACGATTGGTGGTTGGCTGGTTTCTTTACATCCCATGCCCTATCTATATACACGGCATGTAACGTAATTGTAGCTTTGTGAGTGACTGTGCGATTTAAGACCCGTCGATGGTGGTGTTATTTCGCCATTTATTTTTCTGTCTCTCAAGGTTATGTTTATATTTAGTAGTACTCTGGTATTAGTATGCTCGTTATTAAAAATCACGATTGGTGTTCGGCTGGTTTCTTTACATCCCATGCCCTATCTATATACACGGGTTGTAACGTAATTGTAGCTGTGTGAGTGAGTGTGCGATTTAAGACCCGTCGATGGTGGTGTTATTTCGCCAATCGGTCGTTGAATTCACGCATCCGTAGAAGGATCTGACGATGCTTTTAAAGAGCTCATCGGTCCTCTAATGGTGCGTTGGTTCGCTTTAACGTTCGGCGTGAGTACCTTTTACGTTACTCTGGTGGATAATACTACTATTAGAGGTACGACTCGGCAAGGAGTGGCGTAGTATCGAAAGTGAATCCGTCGCCCACGTGAAAATCCGTTGAAAACTTCCTCCTCCGTTTGCGCGTGGATGAAAGGACCATACGGTCCGCCTCGCCCACGCCGCTGTGGAGGCGAGCGTCGCGCTTGTATTATTGCGACGCCTACGCCTCCACCGAATCCGCTCCCTATATCCGTGGGCGAACACTCAACACCTGTCCCCTCACCACCCGCAATTATCGTCCGGGTATAATTAAATGTTTTCCTTGTGATGTTGTTTTTTTTAATTTTTTGACTTTTCATATTTCTGGATTCACGCGTGTGGTCATGTGCGCCCACCATACTCTCGAGAAGCTCCGCATTACCTACAATTCGTATCAGATGATGAGTCGAAGAGTATTGATTTTTTCCCGCTCTTAATAGGAGTACGCTAAAGATCTTTCACGCTTAAGAGTCCCAGTGTAGAAATAAATTTCCATTGAAATTGTATGAAAATGAATTATCATCTAGGATTAAGTATTAGTTCTAATACAACGCCTTTTTAGTAAAATAAAGTATTATTTAATCTTAGTTAAAACATTAAAACAATAATCTTTGCTATTTGAAATTAATTTTAGAGTAAATGTAATTAAATCCCAGCAACCAAAACTATATATTTCCTCGAAAGGTATTTATTATTTCAAAACAGCATGTATTCTATAATTGTGTTGTGCAGTCGTTACGGAAATATCGGCTAGGATGGCCCAGATATGCTTTAACTAGTAATATTTATGTTAATATGCTTCTTCTTTTTAAACTACATTGGTGGCAATGTATTACTACTTATATTGAGACGATATTTTAAGACGGTAGTATGGGGACTTTTATTATAAGCAAAATACTTAAAGTAAGCCTAATTTACAATTTTTATTTTCGAGAAAAGTATAATTAATTTACAATAGCCGTAATTTTGATTTTTTTCACGGTTTACTTTTAATCCACTCCCAATTACGTATGATAAGAATTGCAACGTCATCTGATTCACTCGCATTTTTGTGAACATATTTGCATCGATATCACTCATTTGCGTTGTGTGCTATTGAATGGTGTTCCTTTGGTTTCTTCAATGTTGTGATATCATTCTTTTTGTTTGAGGCACGTAATGAATCTTTTTTTCTGCATTGTATATACTAACTTATGTATATTTTTTCATTTCAGGTTAGTACCTTAGACGATCAGCATCTGGCTATTTAAACCGGTCTCGGTAACGTATTGAACATCCTTTTTCCTTCCTTTTTATCAGCATAAGCGTAGGCACCGAATCGTTAACAATCATCTTGCATTTTTTTATGCGCAAAATAAATTTAAACTTGGGAGTTTCGTAAGTAATAATAGCAGGAGTCATTGCTCTTTACCAATTTAGGATGGCTACGCTTGGCCCTGGTTGTTGGCCTATTAGTACGCCTTTCACGACTTCAAACATCATGGCTCTCGTGTAACCTCCTTAGTCTTTCGTTTTTTCGGGAACTCACTTTACTTCCGTGAGTGTAACGTGCCAAATGTAACACGGACTTCCCGCTTGCTTTCTGAAAAGCAAGCTAATTAGTAAGGCCCTTAAAGGCGTTCTTCTTTTGAGTACTCTTCGCGTTGTCTTCTTGGTCCACGCCTCACAGTAGAAAAGTGCTGTGCGAATTAGCTTCGAGGCAAGTTGGAAGCAACTCAGAAGGTGCAAAATACCGCTGTTGTAGAAGGTTGAATAATTTTTGCCTCAATTCACTGTTTACCATTTGGGGTTATTGTTAGTTTAGTCAAATTTGTGCCCTTTAGAAATGTTTAAAGGGAATATTAAGATAACCAAGCGATGTTTAACTCTCTGTGCAGGCACTCTCTTGATACTCTTCTATAATATTGAATTTTGCCTCTGATATAAAAAATATTGTTGTTTTGTTGCATGTTAGGCTACATGTTTCAGTTTTAACCAAGTTTGCGTATTTACTATATAATGAATCTTTTTCGCCAATCGATGGCCTCTACATGTTTCAAACTTATCAAAGTGGGAAATGCATTTTACAGTGCCCTCATTGTTAAATATTCCATTGATTTCTTGATGTAGCGAACCCAGTATCTACTTCACAATGCTGTTTTTAGCTGTTTTTGTAGTAGATAATTAGTGGCTAAAAATGTCCATTGATTGATTTTGTCCATTGATTTTAGGGCTACTACGGTTCGATCATATTCATAAAGCTATTTTGGAAATGCATGTATTTGCCCTTCAAAGTGTAATAATGAAGGTAATCTCAGTTACGCCACCGGTTCTTATATATTAATATCAATATGCTTATACATCAGTGGGTGTAGGATTGCTCTCTCAAATTTCAGTTTTTTCATATGTAATTTTATCTCTAGAAAAACGTATGTATTAATTCACAAATACTCAACTGCTATATCTACCTTGCACTCTTATACGAAAGCTCTTGTTTAAGAAACTCTGGCATCATAACGATGAAGCTAGTTGAGAACGTAGCTTTATGGAAATTATCATTTTTATCCTTTTTATATACATCATCAACCAACTGATAGAATGAAATAAAAGGCTCCGCATTATTTATATAATTTTAGAAAGCATTTAAAGTATTTTAATTATTCTCGTGCTTAATTTCCTCACTTTCAAAATTGAGATTATTTATTAGCATCAGCATAATATTTGTCCTACATTTAAACGTAGATTCTTAGCTAGCTATTGATTTGTTCTACCTCTTCAAGAATACCGAGACCCTTTTTGTCTAGTAGTGCGCCTGCTCACCCACGCTTTCCTTCATTTACTCTTCGTATCTTCTACGTCTCCGCTTACTGTCCCGACACCCATTCCTCGTTCTCTCCCGTGGACAATCTTCTCGGATGCGACTGCATTTCTTGCCCAAATATTATATGTGCATGCTATTCCTCTAAACTCTTTAGTCATCAAACTTTTTTTTTTATTTTTCTTTTTGATCTTCATCCCAGAAATCTCGCAATCCTATTTCTGTTTCCCCATACCATAATCACATCTCTCCCTATCATTTCTTCCACGGGTGAAAAAAATTTGGCAAAATCAAGGAGCCTTGCCATACTCTCTCTCTCTCTCTCTTGTGTAATATAATAAACACTCAGTATTCTCAGTATTAGGCGTAGCATTCTAAATGGTGGAATCCAGTGGAACAAGTTGTATCTGTAGTGGATTATAGTCAGGTGGAATATCACCGGTAATGAAATTAAAAGTAATGGGTGATAAATAGGAAGCATTTTTTTATTATCTTGCCATTACATTCTCGGAACTGAAAATGTTACTTTTGCCTTTTGAATGCCGAAACAATTCTCGTTCCTTTCACTTTTCAATTTATTTGCAACAATATTCGGATTTCAGTATTTAGTTAACTTACTGTCTTATAAATACAGACTCTAACTCAATATATAGCCCATTCAAGTGAACCGTAAACGGCAGATTAAGTAGCGTCATCAGCTGTGGAAGTTTCTGGCCTGAATGGTGTCAGTGACCTCCAGTTTATAGAACCTTCAAATTTTATTGGAAGTGTAACTGAAAACCAAACCTTATCTAACTAAGAAGAGAGGCAGGAAGCATATTAAATTAATTTGATGATTTTGAGGCCGCAATTGGAGGCCATTGAACCAGAAAATAAATTTCAGTGAACCAGAAAATCAATTAATTAGGAACCTAGGAAATATCATTTGCTAAATTAAAAAAAATATAAATAAATGCTAACCTCATCCTAAAATTTCATGGAAAGAACCTGAAATTCATTGAAGTGAAGAAGACTCAAAGTTTTGACATAAAACTCTCCTACTTCCCGATTTAGTTGTAGAAAAATAAAATCTGTTGCAACCACTGATAGGAAGTAGGTACATGACCGTAGGAAGAAGAGAAAACCAAGAATGCGATCCTTCGCTCTCTACTTGTGTTTATAATACGTGTGTTATTGATTAGTGTAATTTGGAAATTAAAATTGGTAATGAAACGGGGATGAACTTTATTTTCGACTTTTACCTCACAATTTTATATCTAGTAAGGGGTTGCAGTGCAAATTTGATTACCTCTATTTATATACACCTTGTTATCACCGGTATTCTATGGAATTGATGGTTCTAAAAGTAGATATTTTATGAAAATAATAACTTAAGATTTAGTGAGGTCTTTGTGAAACAGGACTCTACTGTAATAAAGTTTTACTCTAACATGAGTTTACATGAACACTCCAATAATAGGCAGAGAGTAAATTTGAAAGGCATAAATGGGGCACGTAAGATCGTAGAGATGGACATGATGCTCTAACTGACAAATAATGGTCTACCTTCTTGGCCAAGGAATTAAAAATATAGAGTTGTTAAGTTGATATCAGAGATTGACTATAAAATTTACGTGAAACAAAGTGGAAATCGATTACGAGATGAAATAAAATCGTGCTCCTGAGTCGTTATTGTTTGCACGCCCTCTCGTTCAAAATTCCAACTGCCGACTCTCCTCTCATTTGCTTCTCCCTCTTTTACTTATTCGCTTACTGAACATTTCAGCCTCCCATTACCCCTAAGAGTGAGTAGTTAGATGTTTCATCCACCTCAGGCGTCAGATTCGGTTTAAGCTCTTCTTAGGCCCTACGAAAATGAAGTGTGACGGAAGGCGGAAGTGACTTTCAGCATTAGGATACCGCCTGTAATTTTGATCATGGTTGAGTACATTTCATTTGCGTCAAATGCTTGTGCGCAAACAATACAGATGTAGCCTGAGTTAATAGGTACTTAATGAAATTGAAGAGACGGTTGTGTCACTGGAAATGTCATAACTATAGTAGGTACATATGGGTCATTTGTCCATCCGTTCGTCAACTGGATACGTCTTGTTCTTCCCTATTCTCATACGTTCTAACGGACATTTCGCAACAAAAGAGGAAGAACCTTTAACGAACAACACCTGAAATATGATGATGAGGTGCAAAACCAATACTTAGCATTTTTTTATTTTCTATAATATGCCCATTATAATGTACTCCTTATCACAGTCATCTTTACCCTTCCTAGTGACTTGAAACATTGTCTGCAATTATTTGTTTCCCTTTTTTCATGTCTGCATCTCTTCTACAGTTCTTCCCCTCTATGAAATCAAATTGGGTCCCCCATGCATATGCATATCTTCACTTCAACTTTTATTGCATTGGTTGAACGAAATCTGTTACCGGCCATGGTGATTAGTATCGAACATTTGTGAAAACCAAAGGCCCTGTGTTCGAATCCCTCATTGTTCATGGATGTTCAATCTCTGTAAATATCAAGGCTCAAGATGGACGGTGCGAGTGGATCAGGTTGGTGTGATGGCTGCAGTACTGGCCTCCCATCCCGAGGGTCCGGGCACAAATCCCGGTTGAGGCGGATTTCCATAGTTAAACCGGTTCTGACTTGCTGCTTGGGAAGTTCTATAAGTTCAGTACTCCATCCGTCAGATGGGACGAAGGGGGCCCATGGCCCCTTCCGTTAAGAACAAGATAATGCCGACGCCGAGTTTCAAGTATCCTTCGTTACTTGGTTTATTCCTACCTCTAACCAATTACCCAAATATTCCAAATGGCACAAATATTCGTAGCTATCAGTCGCCTCCCTACTAACAGATACTTCTACTGCTTAAACGTTGCGATAACACCTTTGCGGTTCATCATCACTAGTCAGCACTGGGATTGGTTCGACTCAGCTCTCCACTTTACCTTTTTCTATCGGCTAATCTCTTCATATTTACGTATTTCTTCTTCTCTTTCAAATCCATCTTCACTTGTTCCTTATATCTCATACAAACCCTTCCTTTGTTGTTCATCCCGTCCGCTTGTCCTTCAACGATTGTCTTCGTCAGGCCATCATGTCTACTGATGTGGCCGATTACATTGTCCACCTAAGCAGTTGCAGGGCCTAAAACCTAATTTTCCTACTAGTTGAAGATACAATTCTTTGTTAAACGGTCACGGCAGCTTTTTTTTTCACCAAGATGCAAAATCATAAAACACGCGTCATCCCTCAGCAACCGAAAAAATCGTAATCGTAACGACAGCTTCACCCTCAGCGCATTTGGGATCGTCTGCGATTGCGCAATTGTACGAGTGAGCTTGTGATCCGAGTTTAGAGAGAAAGAGAGAACTCTGTTGACGTTCGCAAGGCGCGCGTGCGTGTGTGTGTTTGTCTCGGGAGGACAACGGAAATGTGCAGCAAGAAGACGCTCATCCCCATTCGGCCGTAACCTCAAAGAGTGCATAGTCAGCACGCTCCGATTGCAGGATGCCGACCGTTGCGATTGTGTGTGCTCTCCTCAAAAAGTTTTCGATATGTTCCGCCGGAGAGGTTTGCCCTTGGTGCGCATTCACTTTCCCACCCTCCTATCTTTCATGGCGCGAATATTCGGTTTACCTGGCCTGGGGAAACTTTCATACCCGTAACTCACTTCCCTCTTCCTTCCTTTTATTTTGGGACCCCCGAATACATCCCGAGGTTATGGGGCAAGTAGAACTTTTCCCCAGGGTAGGGAATCTCTTTGGGGATCGTACTCGTTCTATGGTCTCTTTCCGTGTGCGATGTAGTATTCAGAAGTGCAACGCAGTCCGATCGAAGTTGGCAATGGACAACTTTTCTCTTCCGTACCCTACATTCACTACACAATGTCGCAAGCCGGTGATTCTGGAACAGAAATGGTGCATGAGAATCTTAAAACCTCGTCTCCTCCGCTTCTGCTTGCTTCAGCAAGGGTCTCAATGATTTTTTCTTCCATTTTTTTCTGAATGGCAATTTTTCGGTGGACGATTTGGTTACGTTCTACCTAAAACAATATATGTTACTTCATTAGGTATAATGAGTGATAATAAGACGTTTCGCACTTTTCTAAAGGAAGAAGCAGAACTTATGAATAATTCGTCGTTTATTGTTCTCCGAATGTTTTTTCCTCTGATAGTGGGAATATTTTTGCCATTGACAAAATTTGAAATAATTGTTGTTTCGGAAACATATTCAATAGTACGTGTAGATGGAAAAGTATTTTCTGTCATTCAAAATAATTCAGTTGACCATGATAATTAAATCTGTTAAATATCTATTTCTTTTCTTCGAAAGTTTCGTTGATATTAAATGAATTATGGATGACGAATGACTGTAGATATTAATACGATATACTACGATACTAGCCCTTCTTGTGAATATAGAGGGGGTGTATGACCGCAAACAATTGGTTCTGTGTTGGCGAAATATTAAAGCGAATGATTGCACGCTGAATGGATTTAAATGAAATTGTAGTGAAATATTTTTTTACCGTAACTACTCCTCATTTCCCTCTTGTACTCCTTTTAAGCAGCTACAATATTATATGATTCTCGCTCGCAAATATCTCGATCTGTAATTGGATTAACACTTAACATCTGTATTTATGCTTCCAACGTATCGGGTGTAGGTGGTTAGAGTACTTGTCTCTCACCGGGAGGGCTTGGGTTCGTATCCCGGCAGTGGAAGATAGTTTTTATTGGTCATCCGGCCCCTACTTGAGTGTCTTGTGGAGAAAATTCGAGTACAAAGTCCGGTCCGTCGGATGGGACGTTAAGTCGTGGTCCCCTTGGCGCCTTTTCGTCAAGGGCGGGCTAATGCCGACGACGCCGGGTTTCTCTCCACCCTTCCTTCTTTCCCTTCCATTCCCTTTCTTGTGATTTTCCTCCCGGTCTGAAGCACATATTGATGTGGAAACAAACTTGAAAACATAGATAAGTATGTCAATTCTCCAGATGCCATTATTTTATGAATGTATTGCCTAATTAATGACTGCCTTGTCTCTTAATATCTAATCTACCAATATTTGTTCTTAAAGATTGTTGGATTGCAATATTGCAGTGAAGGAATATTAATTTCCAAATTCCATTCGTTCCCGTAAGACTCATAATTTTCAATGCATTGAGGATTTTATCCTTTGCTAGTTCTCTGGTTCTGTCGATATTCGCATTACATTCAGAAACATTTTACAGTCGTCATTGTTTAATATTGAGGTTTACGTGAGAAAAATACACTCAGCAGCATGAATAAAAATGTATAGAGACAATAATTATCTTATTGTCATACATACTGAATATATTTTGAATTTGGAATTAATGAAGGAGACCATTGCAACTGTCTATCAATTTTGACCGACTGTGTTTAGTTTCCCGAAAATACTCTTGAATTCCCTTATTATCTTTTCTGTTTCCGATAGCCAGAGTAGTGTCCATCAGTATCTGCCTAAGATTCCAATAGGGTATACACATCCAGATTTTTGTGCAGTGGGATATTTTATCGACTTATTCGGTTGATAAACTGCCAGACGAATTACCCGCTTGGACGTATTTTGATATATTCTGCACTCCTCTCTTTGATTTTATATAATCTCTACAATTTTATTCACCCACCATATTACTCGCAGACGTCTCAGAGATATGACCACACAGAGATGTAGATTTGAATGATAAAATTTATTATTTGGCGAACTGTCTCTTTGTGACGACCCACTTATTAAGATAATTTGTGGCCTATATGAGCTAATTTAGAGTAAAATAATTCGATTTTTATTGATTTGTGTCTGGGTAAATGTTGCAGTTGTAAGGTACCTAGTTGCTTACACACAACCCGGTCGACTTAATTTCACGGCCGTTTTGATAATGGGGAACGACGACAAAAAATGTTTCCGAGAGAAGATTGGACAACATATATCCGATTGAAATTCCGTTTGGTCTCCCCTTCGTCATGGCATACTCTACGTACGTGAGACCGACGCCCTGAGCGCATCCTCCTTCCCGGAAAAACATCCCGTATTTGAATAATGTCCTTTTGGAAAGTGCCGCGCGGACCACTTTTCACGAACATAGTGCATGGTAAAATATTCAGGGGGTCCCGTCGATCGTCCTCGTTCGGGAGACGACTTCCCGGGCGTCGTCCCCCGCTGCGGTGTTGTCCGACTCCTAGGAGATGGAAATTTCTTGTACTCGTCCGCTTCCGAGGGACGCGAGAGTGTTCCTCCGAATTCCGCGAATGGCGAAGCCGAGTCGCGGCACGAAGCGCAACGGCGGCGGCGCGCCGAGGAATACATTCCCCTCCCTCGCCATTTTTAAAATTTTTCCCATCGCTTCCACACTCCGAAAATGCACTTCTTTTTCACCCGCGGCTGTGCCTCGGATATATTATATCAGACGGGAGGGGAACGCCGGCTTTCCCGCACTACCCCGGTGGATATCTCCTCTACCCTTGGGTGACTACTGAATCGATCACCCCTGCGGTCATAGATGCCTCCCGCAGGAGGCGATGTAAGACCATCAAAGAGCTGTTAATCCGGTAGATGCTCACGGGCCGGATGTTGATGCTATTCTTAGGGGAGGCGACTGAAATAAGGTAATTAGCGCTACTAAGGTTAGGTAGGTATTTGGAAAAAGAAACGTAAAAGTAGTCTTGGGTTTTAAGTGAGAATGTATCTCACCGTCTAACCTAAGATATTAATCCTAGTGTAAACACTGTATCAATGCCCTGTTCGGGATTGAAACCCGTGACCTCTAGGTTGTCAGGCCAGCACGTTACCAACCTGGCTACTACGGCCGACAAAAAGTAGGCATGAAGAGAGTGCAGGAAGGGTTGAGATAAACCTGACGTCGGCACTACTCTGCTCTTTTAAGGTTCCAAGGGGTTCATTGTTTTATGGCCTATCCTACGAAAGGTGTGCTGAGCTTCTAAGACTCTACAGTAAGCAAGTAGGAACCGGTATATCACTGTAAAATATATCCTACTGCCGGGATTTGAACCCCAACTTCCGAGATAGGGAACTAGATCTCTACTCATAAAAGTAACAAGATCCGACCGTCCTTCTAATATGAATAAAAGGGGATTGGAGAGATAATGGAGAGCTCGATCCACTTCTAAAGTGCATCGTTCCCAAATTTGTAATGAAATGAATTTGACAGATCAAGTCAAAACTGCTGGCATAAATTTCATTTTTCCTCGACTCATTCTCCGTTGAATTTGTTTAACGCCAGTTGCAGCAACGTATTAGCCATTGCAATTCGGGTGGAGCAAATTACCATTTGTCAATCGATTTTGTGAGACTTGATGTCGCTTGGTCTATATATATATCATGGCTCAAGGAACTATTCGCCGGATAGAGAAGAGAAAACTTTACCCAGATGTACTTTCATAGTAAGTTTCTATTTGGTCGAAATTTATAACTTCTGCCGTTTGTTCGAAGCTGTGCAATAGCTATTTCAACTGTCTCACGACCATTATTGAGCTCTTTCCTTCTCAAGAGACTTCTCTCCCTCATGAAAGAGCTCCGTTTGTAACCAACGAGGTGAAGGAATATATGTACTACCGTCGAGTATCGGAATTTCTCTTAAGGCTCCCACTGGCTGGTTCATTGCTTGCTTTGGAAAAAGTTAGCCATCCAAAATTCTCCTCCTCCAGGCACCCCTTTTCTTGAAAGTTATTTTTCCGCGATATAGGTATTAATTTGAATTGAATCAGAATAGTAAGAATCTCAGAATTTGCAACAGCTATAGTTCTTTATATCATAAATATCATCATTTGATCCCACCTGGAACTTACTTTGTCCCATGGTACGCTTTCACTTATTCTGTGTAGTTTCCACATTTGTAATTTCAATGAATGAGAAATCACATAGCTAATTTCTAGATTGGAGTATCGAGTGAGTTTCTCATAATTTAGAACTGCGCATCTTTCTCTCGTGAGCAGTTTCCCAAGCGTGATAGTTGAGGTTAGTGTACGACCTCCTGCGCGTCGAGAAGCTTAAGGATAGAATTTCGTGTCGGTCAATCTTCCTTCCGATTTCATGAGATATCGGAGTTAACTTGACTCATCTTGAGACCATATACACCTCTTATTAGCCCATGATTTAGTATTCTTGTACTTTCGATTCCTTGGCGGAATTTGCTGAAGCATGATTTTTAATATGCACTAACGTTTGATGTAATATTACACCATCTAATATTAATCTTAATCCCGGGACTAACAAAATATCTATTGTATGAGATGAAATTCTTCGTAATATTTGGGTTACCTGGACAGCGTGTCATCATATTGACTACCAAGACCTGCTGGACTAAGTTGCCTGGTGCAGGTGTAATTCTCTTATATTCAGTAAAAAAATATCATTATAGATAAACTGCGCAAGACTTCCTTGGGAGGTTGTTTCTTCAATAACAGGAATAATATAACGGCAATGTCGTCATGCAAGACCTGTTAGTTGTTTCTTCAATAACAGTTATAATGAGGTTTTTTCTTCAATAACAGGAATAACATACCGGCTATGTAGATATGCAAGGTCTGTTAGGCTCACATGGGCGCGACGGAGTTTATGAGGGTGTATAATCTTTCATAATGCAAGACGTGTGCACGGTGGCACGTATTGTCTATGCGGACCTTATTCGCTTAAGCGAGGTGACTTGTATTGCCTCCGATTGATTAGATTTAAAGCGCACAGTTTTATATTGACGCGGTCGTGTTTTCCTCACCTTAACTCCACCAAAACTGAATGGGTGTTACTGAAACCGCGAACATTTTCCCGGAATGTAATACGTAATGGAAGAGCTTTTACGTTCCATGTCTCGGCATTGAAATAGATACCATCCTCGCGGTTTTTTTAAGTGCGTGTAGGGTCCATTCCTAGCCCTGGCTCGCATACATTCCCCCCCGTTAAAATTTTCACGGAATCTCATAGTCGCGGGCTCGATCCTTTATAAATTCAGGATGCTCCGGGTTCGGTGGTTGTGCGGCTCTGCAAGGCCGCATCGCTGCCTAAGCGTCCGAAAATACCACTTTCGGGTTGAAGAGCATGAATCGTGGATGAAGAAGTCGCCGACGTGCTATTTTGGGATTTTTGAGATAATTTTTTCCCCCTCTTCCGCGGCTCGGTTAATATCCGTCCCTCTTTTTATTCACGTCAATCTCGATGCATATGCAGGCACAACCCACAAGACTCGTTCTAGTTAGAGTGATTTATTTTCATCTCCCTCTCTCTAGCCCAGCGTGGGCATAAAAACGCACATCGTCTCTCACTCCTCCCATCAAACATTAAAAGCATTTTGGCCTTGCCTTAGCATCCACGTTCCCACGCCTTACCATTTTAAGCACCGCGATTAGGGAACTCATTTAAACCAATGGCTCTCCGGATTCCTTGATGAAAATTTCATAGTGTTCCCGTCGCTGAGGCAAGGGCACTCTGTTTGACCACTAGAGCGAAATATAAGAGAGATTCTTGGAAAATAATTGATTAATTAGAAATAAAGTTCAAGATGATAATGTTTTCATAAGCCTTACAATCTCTGGACATTTTTTTCATAAATGGAAATCGTGTTTTACTACTATTGTAACTGAATGCACAGGATAGCCATAGAATCAGGGCTTTAGGTCCTTCCACTACTAAGGTTTTATCATAGCTTCTTTCTAAGAGTAGCGCGACCCCCATGCCACTGATCAAATACTAATCCGCGACCTTTTGGTTGCAAGGCTGATACTTTTCCGTTCTGAATACTTCGATCAGCCACATGCACAAATTTATTGAAGTAAGGATCTCATTCATTTAGTCATAGATGTCTGCACTATTATTATCTGGAAAATGTGTCCCGGTTTGTAGTTCAAGATTTCTATTAATTTGTTTTCAGACGTACATATATTGCTTTTTCTTTCACGGTGTCACGTATTGTTTTTTGCTTCACTCTGGCTAATATTGTTCTTATTTATCTGTTATTTAATTAGATACTATAACGTAACTTCCTCCTCCGAGTCTCCGGCTAGCATCAGGTTTCGTTGCAGTCATCATTGCCGGAGACTCGAGAGGGATCGTGCCTAATGGTAGCAAGGTCCGCCACCGTCGGATAGGTGGCTTCCCAGCATTAGGGTCGTACGCACGAAGCAGGTGGAGGGACCTGAGAAGGGCAGCCTTCTGCATTGCACTTGCAAGTGCATCCGCGCGCACCCTGCTCACTGGGATGCACTTAAGATTGTCAACCAGTGAGGTCTTGACACCACCAAGCACGCCCACGATTAGGACTTCCAGTTTCACAGAGTAGCCCGCGTACATTTGCCGGAGTTCGCCAAGCAGATCTTGATATTTAGTCCTTTTTTCTATCTCCTTTGCTGCCATTTTCGTTTCGACCGGTGCCAAAAAATCGATCAACGAACGAGGCATGCGAGAGAGAGTCGAGGAGAACGATATCAGGCTTCGTCGCCTCCAACTTCCTAGTAGTGGAGAAGGAATAATTCCACCAGATCTCAGATTATGGTTCTCCACGACGGACTCGATGTCTCCAGGGCCATAAGACAGCACCGGATTTGCGTCTATGCCATAATGGTGTCTTAGGTGGTAGTACAACACCCGAAGAGCCGAGTTGTTCCGGTTTATGTATGCGTTCTTCGCATAAAACCTGCAGCCGGAGGGTAGATGACCTAAAGTCTCCGGCTGCCTTCGGCACGCTCTGCATCTCGTGTCCGTCACGTTTTCCCCAAAGATGAGGTGACGGTACACGAGGGTGTTGATGACACCATCTTGGCACGCGAGCACAATCCCTCGGTTACGACTTCAGACCTGCGGAGCGCAGGAAGGTGAACGTGAGCTCCATTGATAGTCCATGCGTTTCCGAGTTTCGATAGAAACTTCCATGCATGGGCTTCTCAGTATGCTTGCGGAGCAGGGTCGTTTGCTCCGCATTTATTTATTTTGAGCTTTAACACGTCCACCTTCAGCAACAAGATTGATTTGTCGCACGCTTCTCCGCTGGAAGTAAGGTCCAAGTCCAAACCGAAGCCGTCTGCTGCCCTTTTCGCCGCCTGTAATAGGAACGCCCTTTTGCCGATACTCTCGTGTTTCTTTAGGAGCAGTATAAGTGGGTCCGTGCTGTGGAACACGCGGCACGCCGTATTGAGGACTTCTCTGTCATGAAGGCCCTCTAGGCTTATCAGCCCTCTACCACCTAGCTTTCTCGGAAGATACAATCTGGCGACGGAAGACTTCGGATGAAGACTACGATACATGTTCATCATTTTCCTTGTTCCCCTGTGGAGGTATTGTAGCTCGTTGACATTCCATTTGATGCAAATGAAGGTGTAGAGCAGTGTCGGAACCGCGAAGGCGTTGGTCACAAGAACCTTGTTCTTGCCAGACAGGTCAGAGCTCCAGATTTGCCTGAGAGTCTGCCTGTATTTGGCTGTAAGTCTTCTTCATTGCTCTCACTTCCGGCATCCGGCGCTGCGGGACGCCGAGATATTCGAGATCATCAAGATAACGAATAGCGTTTCCGTCAACGAGCTGCACGTCTTCTTTGTCTTTCGAAATCTTTCCTTTCGCCAAATTGATGCTCGCGCACTTGTCCAATCCGAATTCCATCCCTATATCCTCACTGTAGCTGCGTACGGTGTCCAACGCCAAGCGCAGGTCTTTCGCGCTTGAAGCATTAAGCTTCAGGTCACCCACATAGAAAAGATGGATGACCTTATGCTCCCTTTTTGACGGGACACTGCACATATATCCCCTACCTCGTCTCAACTGAACGTACAGTGGGAATAGAGATAAACAGAACAGGAGGAAACACTGCTTGCGTTCATATGCGGCTTCAACGCATTCTGCTTTATAAACTCATCTCTGAGGCTCTGCTTACTAATGGACGTTGAATGACCACCGTTATTCTTGCAATTTGATTTTCATATTGCAGGAGAAATATCAATATCCTTACAAAAACCTTTGCTTGTGTTGAAATATCTAACATTTTCTGCTGCATCGGTTATGAAGGGAGTTTTTCTTTTCATATATTGAGGAAGGGTCAGATGTCAGCAAGTGGGAATTGAAATGTAGTTGATGATGAGTCTACTTGAATCCACTGTTCGTCACTAATTATTATATTGCGGAACAAACACTAGTCCTATCTAATAAATTCCTAAATGGATTGGGCGTGTTTAAACGTTTTTAAAATTGACATTGACCCGGTGAGAACTACTCCTCCATATTAGTTTGAAACTTTTTCAGTCTTTAGTAATATATATTTGAGTGTCCTCCTTCGTGCTTGAGGAGTAACCTTGCTTAAGACAAATTTTCACTTTTCCTTCAATTAGCTTTCATGAATTAAAACTGAAATTTTTATCTGTGTTGATTACTTGGGTACATATTGGCATGAAACATCTTAAAACTTTATTTTTGCGTCGCTGGATATGCCGTTTCCTGTGGAACCTACTGTCAGTATTTCTAAAGCTAATTCAGTGATTTAATTGTGTTGATGCCAATGCTGTTAATGGTCTTAAAAAAAGAATAAGGATGAAAATGGACACTTATTTGGTCATAAAATCTTGTAATCAGTGTTGTTTTTTTCCAAGTAGTCAAAACATCCTAACTTGAAATATTTGTCTAATAATGAAAAAAGGGTTTCCGCTCTCTTGGAGCTAACATTTTCTGTTCGGCCAGCTCGTCATTCATGATATTATTGAGTCAGCTCCGGCGTCAACTTCGAGTAAAATTGAATCCTCCGTCCGGAATGGCGGCAGTCATTCGTTTTCGAGCTTCCCGAGAGGCGCGGGATATAGTGCCTTCTACGTTTCCCCAAACGTTGCTCGGGACAAATGCTCTCACGCCTCTTGGCAAGAGAATCCTTCCCCACCCTTTCCTTCATGGCGTGAGCGTTCATCGCCTTCATTCAGATCTGACTTCGACGAGGACCATTCTTCAAAGGCCCGTGGACTTCGTTAGCGCAGGAAGATTACCTGTCTACTTTCACTTCTCCCACGCACTAAGCAGACCTTTTTCTCCTCGAGTTGTGGCAGTTTGAGCGATCAAAGGGATTTTGGCGGAATTCCTAGAAGTGCTGCCATTGCTGTTTACCTTTCTAACCCTTGACTTCCCCACGGTATCCCGGAGAGAACCTTTTTGGCGTACCTTAACCCTTTCTCAGTCATTCCACTGATGCCTGAAATTCCATTCATGCACTGTATGAATGTTATGAACTACAACATTTTGAACGTAACTTTGATCCTGTAACGCAATTTGGCACAATTTTTGGTGCTAAATTAATGGATTTTGGCATCACTGTTGGCGTTAACTGCTATATTTGTAATTAGTTCCTTTTTGCGCCAGCCTAACAGGTCAAATATTAGGTTTTTTCGTCACAGACGTTCTATATTAATAAATTTTTTGGCATGTTCTGCTTTTCTTATTGAAGATTCTGCATCTTACTGTGCAACTCGAGGTTTTCTTCGTGAAAGGAGGCTAAGCGTCTCAGCCACCTTTGCTCAGGACAAATTTTATTCAGCTGTTTCCTTTTCGATCTACCTTCCAAGAAAAAATATCAAGTAGAACCAGGAAAATACGAAGAATCGAAATCAGAACAGATGTGAATGATCGCCTGTTATTTTGTATATTTTTACGAGTCGCTGCCATTACTCCCGCATTCAACATATGTTCATGAATAAAGTGATATGCCACTTAAATTATACCGCACACGTCCCCCTAGGTAAGGTTTTACATGAAGTGGTAGTCAAGTCGCTTTTGATTTCGAAAAGATTCACCATTTGGCCAACTGACTGTTACGCCATTTCATCCAAATATGTCTTCCTGGTTTCAGTATGAAGTATGGAAACACGCTTGCATACCAGACTAGGTATATACCATTGTATAAATCTTGACGCGTTAAAGAACAGTCATCTTGGACACGTTTGGTGATGTTCGTCACCAAATATTTTTTGGATTCATGCTTGAAAAATAATTCACTTTTATTTTATTCCATAGTTGGGAACAACTAATCCCTTATTACTATGCAGATACTAACAGTCTAGTTTCCTGAGACCCTATATTAGCATGTTTCCATGTTTATAGTGCATGCGTGGTGATTTTCATCCCCTGCTACCCACCCTCGCGGTGGCTTGCAGGGTATCGTGTAGATATAGATGATTTAGATGAACGAAGAATAATTTTCAGAGCCGTAGTTTTGAGAAGATGGCGAGTAAAACCATTCTGAAGTATCAAACGCAAGTTTTACTTAAACGATATTTGAGGTGACGTCTTTCGAAGACTAAATTGAAGTGGAATTCACGCACTCCAGATGAAGTTCTTTTACCTTCCCTTTTGTTATTTCCTTTAGGCTTTGTGGTTTGAAAAAATACATGTGTCGAGGTGTATAGTGCCACTATCTGATGAGCCTTGATTTAAATTTTATCACGAAAACCTTTAGAGTTGCATTATATTTTCTGAAATTCATTTTTATAAATGCCACGACTTCGAATTTTTCTCTTAATATAATCTTGGATGCATATTTATGGATCGTATGTGGATGAAATTAAGTCAACTGCTCTCCAGTAGGCTCGACAAAACATCAATGATGATATTGTTCCTGTATGCGAGCCGAAGTTAAATGGGTATAACGATTGGTTGACCTTAGCATTTCCGTTTCATGACCCATGCATCTATTATTTTACGGTATTATACATTTCTCTATTTCAAGCAGCGCAACTTAAGTTGTGGATATCAAAGTAAGCAGTTGCCAAGAAAAAAGGAGGATGATCCGGGAGAGATAAGTGGGTGTAGTGGGTAAAATGTGAATGGAAAGAATAAATTTTCTCTTCTCATGGAGCTGCAGTGACTGCACTGACCCAGTGGAGGATTCAGGTCGACCTTGCTCCCGGGGGGGTTGAATCCTTCCGTTTTTTACTCTTTAATTTTTCCCCTTTGGATAGATTTTGTTGGTTGAAAAGAGATTGTTTTGGCTACTTATATACTCTGTGCTTATACGCAATGCAAACATCTTCTTGTTCTCAAAATAAAGAGATTTTTGGCCACATTACAGAATCTCATCTATAAGATCCACGAAATACTTTTGCATTAGTCGGATTACCAGCCTATCCACGTAAAAGACATTTTGTAGTTCATGTATTAGAGAGGAAAACATCGTTTTACAATAATTCACCCGTATACGAACGAAAATAACGCTTATAGAACTCTGAAACAAACCTTAACTCATGCCTCCACTTAAATTGAACATGCTTTTTGATATCCCTATTCCATCATTTATAGTGACCCTTTTACTTATTCCAGCTTGACATTATTTCTTCAGTGACAGCATCCATATTCTTCTCTCATTATTTTTCATCGAAGTGTAGATTTTTAGATCAATTAAACGTCACGATCCATATCAACATCATAAGTTGCGTTTCTTGGCATTTTAATTCCAGTCATCAACTGTCACTCTTAGTGAACTCCACTTTCACATTTGCAATTGCCCTTCTGACTCCTTTAGTTACCAGTTTTCGTCGTGAATATTGGTTGATAGGCTAAGTTGTTTCAATTTTTAGTAGTTTACCACCTCTTTTGTGTTTGGCTCAAGTATATGTTTCCAGAAAATCTTATTGATTCGTTATGCTGTGATAAATTCATGCTCCTTTCTTCCATCCATTTTTATTTTTATTCTGCAACCGAGAGCAGTTCAACTTGATGGTAACAAACGACTCGCTATGGTAAGAATTTCAATTTCTTCACTCGTCTTTCACTCAAGAGAATGGTAATAGTCCAGCCATAAAATGGGCTTTGTTGATGTTACTCGAAGAGAGTTGAATTGATGGGGAGTCAAAATCCACCCCATCTTCATCTTCCTCTGCGGCCCATATGCGTGAATTTTCTCTTGCAAAAGTAGTTTCTTAACTTTGAAGGACGTCACGGGCTTTAGCTCGCTGTGAATGCTCTTACCTCCAGTTTTATCGCCCTTGAGATACTTTCGGAGATCGTACCATTGCAAAGTTTCCATCCGACTTCGCTTATGACGCGGGGATACTCCAAGTTAGGGAGGGGAACTTTTAAAGCCTTCCGCCAGGACCACTTTTTCCAGGTTTTAGAAGCTAGTCTCCCAAGTGCATTAGCTGGCGTGAGAAACTTATTTTTGCGAATCAAACCGATTAAAAATGCGGTTTCATGCCTCAAGTTTCAAAAGTCGTGGAAATTGAAGGTTTTTTTTTGTAGTTCAAATATTCGGTCGGTTGCAAAAAAATATGAGACTTTCCACGCGGTATCAAGTCGTGAGAGCCGTGCTTGAGAAAGGACGTGGAGCTTACTGGAAATGTATTTTTTCGTAATCATCCCAGAAGACTTTTCCCACACTCATTTATTGCAAAATGAGAGGCATTGGCAAAAAATGTGGAGATATTTGATCATCGAACTTGGAGAGGTGCGGAGACCCGTCTACGTTTTATATGCGGTTTTCACTCACTTTATTTCTCTCGCTCTGCTCGATGTTATCAAGAACAGTCTTCCTAATTCTTTAGTCTTCTTTTGAAACGTATTATCGTTAAGACATATTTTAAACGTATCTAAGGTATAGAGACGGACGCGGACGCCTTACCGGTAACTTACCGGTCTGGCAGCACAAAAGTTGCGGCTTCTAATCCCACCTTGGGCCGGGATGATGTGTTTGTTTTGGGTGTAACTTTAGGCTTATCCGTCACGTTAAGCGTAAGCATTCGGAGCATATAAAAACCTAATTATACTTCTGCCATACGTACTAAAAAGACATATCTACGTTAAGATGGTATTGTTCATGAGAGGTTTATTTTCGCGGTATGAAAATATGAATAAGGATATCATAACAAGTTGGTCAACCTATCATTTTAGTCATTGTTTTGCATCTTCGAAAGAGTATTAAAGTATATTCTTCCGATTTTATGCCTTTTATGTTTGCTGAAAATAGTTCTTTCCGCTGGCGTTCATGGTGAATTTTATGGTAATCGATGTAAAGATTTGAATATTGTAGTTTACTCTATGTGAGAAAATTATGATATTCTACCTACTATATATATAATTTTTCACGAAAATCACTTGCGTATATATTGAAAATTCGTATTTTATATAACTTTCGAAGTTGCCGAAATGTAAAAATGTGAGGATTGAGTGCTAAGCATAATTAAGCCTCTAGTAGATAGGATTACGGAGGGAATGACATGCGTTGCTTTGAATCAGTCAGTACCTATCTAATATTTCTTATGCTTTCTAATGCATCGGAAAATATATATTTTTTTAGTTTCGAACAGTTATTTGATATTATTGGTAATAATTATTTAATTCGTTCTCAAATTTCCATTAAATGTTGATAACGGCATAGGATACGGGATAATTTCAATACCTCTCTATTACATTGTGGGTGCAGTTCTTATGGAAAATTTATTGTAGCAGGATTTAATTTAATTTGTTTGCAGGGTCGCTATAATCTTGGACAGTGTTTATAATGCATAGAAAATTAAATCCCAAAGTCCCATGCAGTCAATTTTTTTACTGCTCAGAAAATTTCCTTTCCTTTTCTTCATTCTTGATTGATCAGATTAATGCCATTTATATTTCGTAGTCAATAAACAGCCTTCCAGTTTGACCTCACTGGGGAGTTCGTTACTCTGGCTATCGTTTTGCCAAATGAGTATACGTCCTCGAAGTAATCCTGGAAAGTAAAGCATCTATTTCTTCCCCAATATCCTGTTTTCATCGTCCGTAATTTCATTTTCTCCGAGACTTGAGAGACTCGAATTATTTTGCCTGCATAATTTCACACTTGTATTCCACCAAATCAGTGATTTTATCCGTTTTCCTGGCTCGCTCCTGGGAAAATCCGTTTGATTTCGGCCGTAAATTCTAAGGCTGGACTCGGTCCCTCTTTTGTGGTTGCATCCCAAACGGCCGCTCCAATCAAGTATGCAATGAGGCTATCGGGAATTTGAGTCCGTTCCTGGCGTCTGCATTCACGTCTCCCTCTGGTCATTCGAGTCCAGCAAGCAAGCGGAGAAATCATGGAGTTGATCCGATTATTTGAAACCAGAAAAAAAAACGGGATTCGTAAAAATCGCGAATCCCAATCTGATTCCTAGTTTCGGAAAACCCTGATTTTAGTGACGCATGTCTGGGATCGATGCCCGCTCAGTCTCCATTCAGGACACCGCTGCGTTGTCCTTGTGGTTTGGATGCGTGGGAATTCGGTTTCTCGGGGATTCATTTTCGGGGAATTGCGAGCCTATAAGTGGCCCCTTATCTCCTCCTCGCAGCTACCACTCGAACGAGAATGAAACGGAATCGAGGAAATCCGGGAAACCCTTAATTGGAAATGATTTTTGAGTGAGTGGCTTGGCCTCTCGTAGGAATCACACAAGTTTTCGCGACCGTGGTTGTAACTAAGGAGTGATGTGATAGCTGCTGCAAGAAGGTGGATTTTGCAGATCAATGTAGTAGTTTGCTATAAAAATCAGTACATTCCTGCCTCATGACCTGTCCTCATGACTGGATGGTAAACTTATATTGTTTCTTAGCTCGTCTATAAAAATGATGAGATTCAATTTCTCTCAACCGATTAGGTTATTGTTCGATTTTTTACTTAAACCGAGGTTCATCTTTAAAAATGCTCTGGCTGGATTATGGAAAATGTCTAGTTTTGTGGTTACATTGCGTGTGTGGGGGGGGGGGGGTAATTGTGGCTACATGGCATTTTAATCACAGCTATATTTGCTAGAATGCAACGTAAACATATTACTCCGCATACCTTTTACTTTACCTCAGATATTTAAATAAAGAATCCAACACCTATGTATGTTTCCACTTAAATTTATTTCACACTACTAACTGAAATTATTGAAAGTTGAAACTAGTAGTGCCAAATAAATTTAAGTGGATACATACATAGGTGTTGGATTCGTTATTTGACCATGAATTTCAACACAGTTACGTCGCAAAGTATTGAGTGCACTCTGATATTTACTTAATTAGGAAGAATCATGAAATAGAGATCAAGAAAACTTATACCTATATACACCTAAATGTAATTTTCAGACCTAACTTCCTGAGGAATTAATTTTTTTTGATTCTTTTACAAAAACCAAGTTGCTGTGATTAAATCTGGACCCAGCTGTGAAGAGGCAAGAATAAGGAAAGGAGTGAGACAAGGCTGCGCACTGTCTCCCGTAATTTTTAATGTTTACATCGAGAGAGCCATAAATGAAGTCAAGGAGAAGTGTTCTGGAGTGAAAATCCACGGAGAAACAATCAGTATGCTACGATTCGCTGATGACATAGCTCTCATAGCAGAGACAGAGAAGGAGCTGAATAAGATGCTAACAACCATGGAAAGGACTATGGCCAGATATCAGCTGAAGATCAATAAGAAGAAGACTAAGATATTGGTGTGCAGCAAAAGAGAAGAGGCGAAAACCAACGTTAAACTAGGAAAACAGAAACTGGAAGAGGTGAAAGAGTTCTGTTACCTGGGAAGCAGAGTAACCAACGATGGACGAAGCAAGAAAGAAATAGTGAGTAGAATAGCCCAGGCAAAGAGGGCATTCTTTCAAAAGAAGAATCTACTTACAGCAGGAAATACAAGCATAGAAGTAAGGAAACAGTTCATCAGAACATACATCTGGAGCATTTTTCTTTACGGCAGTGAATCATGGACGATGACAGCAGCGGAGAAGAAAAGGGTAGAAGCATTTGAAATGTGGTGTTACAGAAGAATGCTGAAGATTAAATGGATCGACCGAGTAAGGAACGAGGAAGTGCTAAGAAGAGTAGGAGAAAAGAGAAGTCTGCTGACAACTCTAAAAAGAAGAAGGGAAAACTTAATCGGCCATATCTTGAGACACGACGGCCTGATGAAGACTATCGTCGAGGGAAAAGTGAACGGGAAGATTGGAAAAGGCAGGCCTCGTATGAGATATATGGAACAAGTTGTGAAGAGTGTAAAAGATAAGAATTACGTCACAATGAAAGGGTTGGCCGATAGAAGAATCGAGTGGAAAGCTGCGTCAAACCAATCCTAGGATTGTTGACCAATGATGATGATGATCTTGCCTGAATTTTTCCATAGCTATCATGGTCTCTCTATCAATTTACTTCTCTTGAATGAATTTGCGAAGAGTTTATCCCACCAGTCGATCCAATTTGTGTTTTAATTTCCTCCCTTTAGTTACATTTCTTTCTATTACACTTACTCTTTGACACGGATAAGCCGTGAAAGCCCGAAGAAAATTGCCAGTTGGCATCTCCCCAGCGAAGAAACCTAGACGTAAGATTGTACTTCGCTGCATTTTACACAAAACATTTTGCTCCCGCGTAACTCCGAGGCGATGCGGCAAGAGGATACCTGAGAGAGCGATTACTCCGAAGACGGAGAATTTTTTACCATTTGGAATCCTGGAATTCCAATTTCTCCCAATTCTGGAATCTCACTGCGGTTGATACTATTATTTCATTGAATATTCTCTTTTTTGCAGTTGCTGTGAAAATGTGATGAATTATCATGAGTTTAAATATTATTACGGGAGAAACAGTTCCACCTCTCCGCTGTCTTGGAGCATGTGTTCAGAACCTGGCCGCAAAGTTGAATTCCATGATGAAAAGTAATTTGCAATAAAATTCGATACTATCCCAGGTTAAACCAGGAGACGATAAAATACCCAGAAATATACAACCGAGAGGATGGATACATTCTCGGCCACATCTAGAAGAGAGTTTTCCATTCGGGACACACTTTCGTGAACTACTTTGTGATGAGTTTATGAATACGAATGTATTCAGTTGAGACCATCAATGTTTCGACAAGTTTTTTCTATGCAGCACTCTTTGGTGGTGAAATTGAGTTACCTTGAAAGATTGAATGTTGCATTCTCACGTTTATATCAGAGTCATTGATCATATTCCCTCAATTTCACTTATAAATCACTCATAAGCTTTGATATGAATTATTCATCCGTATCAACCTTGTGCGAGAAAACCTTCGTGAACTCTGCAGATCCTGTTAAAACACCACCCTAAAAGCTCCTTTACATTCCTTTGAATTTTAATCAGGTTCGATTTTTATCATTACTGGCTCCGTTGGACTCACAGTGGGTACTCTAACCAATAACCATTAGTAAATAACATAAATATCGATGATTTTGTTTCACAGCTGTTTACGATAGAGAAGTAGAAATTGAGCCCCATCAGTATATATATTTTGAATAACTTCTAAACTCTAGTAGGTACTGAAATCATGTATGTCGCTGATGCAGGTTAGTTGTTGTCATTATAATGAAGTATGTTATCGACCACTTTATTTATGTAGAAATGGAAAAGTTGAATGGAGTTGTTTGGTCGTTTTTGATGAACGCCAATTTTCTCATGTTGTTGTCATTGTCTTTTGTTCAAATTTTCGTCATTAATAATATCAACCGAATTTCTCTGCATAATTTTTTTTCGATCTATACCGTTTTCTTTCACTGATTACTTCTCTACCCACTAATTTCCTATGCTATCATATCAGAACATTATCAAACAAATCGTAAAAATGCTCTTTCTATAAACATTCAGTCACTACTTACGCATTCTTGGTTGACTGATTCCTCGTTCGATCCTTCTTTTATCATACCGTGAGCAGTTTATGAGTTCCTCATGTCCACAAAACTATTCAAATTTTAATGGCTATCCTGACTTATCGGAGCTTTATTTTAGTCCATAATAAGTACAATTTTGTACGTCGCAGTCCTTTCTTCCTCTCGCAATCCGCATCGTTCTTTGCTAAGTTCGCCAACGTACAATTTCTCTCGCATCAAAATTATAAATAAGGACATTCCGAGCACCAGATCGATTTGAGAAAGGGGTCGTTGCATCAGGGAATGCTGAGTGCTCTCGCTTCCATGCAGTATGTACACCGTGGCCGATATTGCAACGGGAGAAGGCCAGAGAAGATGAGTGGGGTGGATATTTCACCTCAAATAGAATACAATATCACCGTGCCGGACAAAGAATTTTAATCAGCCTCCTCCAGAATGTAGTGCGAGTAAAGAAGTAAAACACTCCTCATTACTTTCCCGATCATTTCCAGGAAACTGTTCTACTATTCCATCCTGATTAATAATATACCGTCTCATTATGTCATTATTCAATCTCCTTCACCCATTAGTATTATTAAATGTCTATCTTTATACTTGGAAATAGGACTTGGCCCATAGGACTTGACTCATTGCGTTTTCCCCGGCATTTTACATACTTTTTTTACATACATTTTACATACTTTTTAGGTAATTCAAGCTGATTCTTAACTAATTATCCATCATTATTTATGATGTTTCATCAGTTCACCTTTTGAATTTCCTATTTTCATCACAAAATAGGAGTTAGAAATATATAAGAGTATTCCATTTACATTAAAATTATACCGAGAACATTGCTTTATCAGAACATCGTTCGCTGAGCGGTGGGAGCCGATGATGAATCTTGCAGTTCAGATGTATGGCTCAGTGCTGTAAAACATGTCGTTTGAGAACATTAGGCGAGAATTCTTAAGGGACCATTCGTGAACATTAAATAAAGAGAAAAGCAAACGTAGAAAGCACAATTTGGTTAGGAGAGGCGTATTTTGTTCCAGTGTGTACCGGATGAGTTCAGCGTTTGGAGTCTTACACGGTATTGTCGGTTAAAACATTACCTCATCCCGTGATTTTCCATCTTCCTATGTAAGCTCAGAAATCATGAACAGCCTCAGAAAATAATTTTTAGATTAAACTGAATGTTTGAATTGATTATTTTCATTATATAATTTAAAATGACAGGATAGCATTGTTTACATAACAAATAAAAGAACTTCGTGGGAATTGAAACTATTCCGTTTAAGTATTTTCCTTAATAAATTTTATCACTAAAACTTTTTCTGCGAAGGTGGTATTTGATTGACTTTCTCTGTCTCTTTGGGGAAGAGCTAGTAATCAGTATTTTCATAATGATGTGTGGGCAACGGAGAATTAATGTTTCATCTTTTTTTAAATTTAAAAGGAAAGTGGTGAATGTGATTGTGAAAAATGAGAGTAAATATCATCTTCATCTTGTTATACCGTTGTTTTTAAGCGATGTTTTCTCGATGGTCTTTTCTCAGTTCCAAGTAAATGAAGCTGATAAAGAATATATAAAATAGGAATACACAAGAATTATTCTTGTGTGTTTACCATACGCCTTCTTTTAGTTTAATTCGGAAGTTTTGATGGCAGAGTATTCAAAAATGTTTATGACATTTTTTATGGAGATTAAGTGGATAGGGTAACCGTGCCCGTGCTATTAGACTAATTGAACTTATCTGGTTTCTTCAAGATTGATTTTTTAGTATCGGGATGCAACATTCTTGATTCGAGAAGAAGTTGGAACTCATAAGTTTGTGCCCCAGAATAGACTCCACGGATGAGGTATAAAATATGCCAGTAGACCATTTCAAATTGAGCACATTTGCGGAGTTAAGCGCTTTTACTGAGAATGGTATAAGGAAAGAATCAACTTTTCGAAATAGACTAAAAATTTTGGAAACGGTCCTATTTCTTGGATAAATGTGATGTAGTATCTCTTGATTAATATTTTTAATAGGAAGAGATTTTTATCATGTATTTCATTTTCATATTTATAGCCAATGATCTGGAAAGGTATTTCGTTTTTGTATGGAGACAAAACTCCGCAGGACTTATTTTTTATTCGTATTACCTTCTGTATGGCTACTGACACTAAGAAGGTAGTGTGGATTTTTTGGTTCTTATTATTGACATTAACTGGATGTGGAGTAGCATATGTTTACTGAAAGCCTAAGAAAGCCCAGTAACGGAATGGACGGTGAAGAGTGCATATTTATTTTTAATCAGTAATCCATAGTTAACAGTAAATATTGAAATCAGAAGTGAAACCCTTGTCAAAGACCGAAATTCTCTCTTGCCAAAATTTATCGGGAGGTGAACATTTTTCTTCCCTAATTGGAGTGGGAGTTATTTTATTGCTAGAAACAAAAATATATTTTATCGGTATACTCAATGGGCCTACTAATTCCTTAATAATGCCATATTGTTGGCATTTTTAAGAAGAAATGGCATGAAGGAAAAAGGGTCAGGGAGGGGAAAACAATGTGAAAACCCAGCCTTTTTTTATTTTGAAGGTTATGTAAGGAATTTACCATCGTTATCAATGAAATCATATCCCCAGGTTGATTATTATTACCAGTTGCTTGTCCTTTTAATTTTTAACTATTGTTAAACACAGCCTTCTATCTTAAATAAGAAGCTATCCATGGCATGAATAGGTAATGACGAATTTTTCGAGATTTTCTGCAGATATTTCTTCCTGTCGCAAAGAAGGCGATTGGAAAATCTAATTACTGCTTCACTGATTTACATAGCCCTTTGAATAAAATGTTTTTTTTGATGAAAAATATCTATAGACTTCGGGTAATCATCCGTCTGTGGTAGAGAAATTTCTGGAAAAACATGTAGATGAAGTATACATCGTTCTCGAGATAAATTAAAATTGACTTTTCACTTCCAAAATTACTTGCAATATTAGAAGGTCATTTTTCGGTGCCATGAGGAAATCATTGCAAAATAACTCGGTCGAGCAGTATTTTATCATGGTTTTAAAAGTTACCCTTCTCATTTTACTCTATTTTAGAGAGTTGTTGCAGTTTTTATCACGCACGTTGTAAAGGAAGTCTATTTTTGTGCTTCTACCGATCGCAAGGCTGTAAATGGAAATCGATAACGTCCACTCCGTGAAACATAAAAGGGTTTAGGTTCTGGAACGACAGAAAAGTCGGCCTCCTACTTTGGAGTTTCTGCATTTCTTAAGAGTTGGTAGAGGTATCGTAAAAAGAAGCTTCGCTCGTGAATAAGAGAGGAGGGGGAGAAGTATAGGCATCTGTCAGGTTGAGACACATTCTCGCCATTGCATTGTAAAGATATATAAAGAAAGTGTATTGTCATTGTAAAGATATTAACTCAGTGCCATTGATTGGACACTATGGATCAAAAATTCAGCAACACCGATGACACCGGTCATTCTATGTTACAACTGTGTTTTTTATAAAGAATTTTATTTTAAAGTATAGATTTTCTTGCATTTTCACAACTCTTCTAAATGTATTGATTTTTGCACAACTTTAGAACCAGGAGCATATGACAAACAAATACAGTAAGCCATACTTCATTGAAATGCATTTAATATTTGCCAGGATACGCTTCCAGAAAGTCGCGATACCTCTTTGACAGACTCCCTTTCTTGCAATTTTTCCTTAATTATCAAAACAAAATCGTCTCTCCATTTTATATGCCTTTTATTTTTTTCAAGGTTTATAAATATTTTCTGTGTCAGTGTCCCCTTTCTGTTATTATGCTCTCATAAAAAATTAGAAAAAATAAAGAACCCTTTTTGTGATAAATTATGGAAGCATCATGCTGGAGTTTACTCCGAGAATTTATACCCTGATTATGTCAATCTAACAAGTAAGTGCAATTTTTTGCAAATGCAGTTATTCCTTGCAAGTTGAATTTAATCATATTGAAGGAACTTCTCCTCCAAGTATCTCATTGCTTAGAATGAAACATATCTGAACTTCACATGTATGGCTTAGCATTAGGCGGTAATTACTCGAGCAATTAAGTAATTCTTAACCACATTTTCGACCTCCGGCTTATTTTGTTCTCATTTTTTTCACTCATTTACTTGAACTTCAGCCACCATTGGTAGAAACCAAAAGATACGCTGATCTTATTTTTTTCTTTTCGTATAGTAGCGGCATATTACGGTAGATCAATTGATTTATATAAGACATCTTGAAAACTACGATGCACCGTTGTAAATGTCCTATTTCTAACTATACATTACCTCTTATAAATAGCTCTTTCAACTGTTATTTTTCCCTCTGCTCCTTGTGTCATGCAAATGCTCCATTTATTTATGCTAGAGTTCAAATTTTCAGCTCTTCACCTTCAATGACTCCTCAAAATCCAGTTTCTCTACCTCGACCACAATTTTCTACTGATATCTCTCGCGTATCAGCATATCGAATATCTCATGTGTGTATTTCTCTTCCAATTTGCTATATTTCTCTTCACATGCACTCTTAATTCTTCAAATCGATCACCTCCAATGTAGTATGCCTTTGAGATCAAATAAATAAGCGAAATGTCTTCCGTGTGTCGTTATTTCTTCGTTAAAGTCGTTACTTCTTCATTAAATTAATAGCTGCATTGGCCGTGGCTTGTTAAAATACATTTGTATATCCATTTTTGCTTCTTATATTGTTATTAATGGAGGTACAATATCCTTTTTTACTCTACGTTTAGACAAAACGTTGAGTCTACCGCTGGCTGTACATTTATAAACAATGCCCTCCTGTTTTCACATGTTAGCTTTTCGATTCATTGTTCATAATAATTAAAACCTTTTGTATCTGAGTCCATCAAAAGTTGCTATTCATCAATATATGAACATGAAACTTTGCTAATCATTGCTGAATGATTTTAGTATTTACGAAAAAGTTCACATTGCACAATTACGCTTTATCAAAAAAATTAAAATAGACTGAAATCAATACTTTATATTTATCTATGCGAGACACAGTTTCCAGACCATGATACGCCAAGACAGGAATTTAGCAAAGCAGATTACGTGCAACAATAAGGCGTCTATTGTTGTTTATTTCATCCGAGAAAGCAATTTAATAAAAGAAAATTCTCCCTTGTTGTCCGGCGAAGGGAGGAAAGGGAGGGAGTGTGTCCTAGAAAAGATAACCCGGGATGACTTGGCGCCAGAATCTAGCTCGAAACTCATCCGCGCTTTCTCCCTAAGCTTCTCTATTCCAATTAAAAGATGACGAGGGGGATGAAGTGGTGGGATGAAAAAAGTTAAATCGCGAAATTCCCATATAGCGTGAAAACAGCGACGGGCTGCATCGAGGAGAGTTATTATGGATTTTAGCAATTGACATTTACAAGTTACGGTCTGCCCCGCCTTCTTGAGCGATCTCCGGGCTTATGAGTGCTCGGATAATGGGAAATTGAAGAGTGAGGGCGTGGGGAGGGGGGAGGTTCTATGGGAGAGTTAGAGGGTTAGCGGAGAGAAAGAAGCGAATAAAGGGAGAACGGCGCCTCAAGGATAAAGGTTCTCAAATTATTGGGAAGGTGGGTCGGGAAGAAAGCAGGTGAAAAAGGTCGGCCCTCTTTCACCATATCGTGACGGAGAAATTACACTGTGCGAGCAACTTTTCTAAGTTTATCCATGCAGTGACATTGAAATTATCTCACTGGATGCACCGTGAACACTGTATTAACCTTGAGCCTATAATGTAGATCTTTATGAATAATGGAAGAATTTTTTCTCCGGTAAAATCGCTTGCAAAAGGCGGGTAATAGCGTCGTCAACAGATATTAACAAAATGAAAACTAAAATTTTGCCTTTAAACAGTATTCAATCCACGAGGCACTTCAATTCAAAAATTATTATATCGCAAATATCTTGTGATTATGATGATTAGATTTCACGATATGCTTTCGTAATTATTGTCTTACTGTCATGTTATGAAGTTACAAGGAATTATTCAGCCTTCATCATCATCATTGGTCAACAATCCTAGGATTGGTTTGACGCAGCTTTCCACTCGATTCTTCTATCGGCCAACCCTTTCATTGTGACGTAATTCTTATCTTTTACACTCTTCACAACTTGTTCCATATATCTCATACGAGGCCTGCCTTTTCCAATCTTCCCGTTCACTTTTCCCTCGACGATAGTCTTCATCAGGCCGTCGTGTCTCAAGATATGGCCGATTAAGTTTTCCCTTCTTCTTTTTAGAGTTGTCAGCAGACTTCTCTTTTCTCCTACTCTTCTTAGCACTTCCTCGTTCCTTACTCGGTCGATCCATTTAATCTTCAGCATTCTTCTGTAACACCACATTTCAAATGCTTCTACCCTTTTCTTCTCCGCTGCTGTCATCGTCCATGATTCACTGCCGTAAAGAAAAATGCTCCAGATGTATGTTCTGATGAACTGTTTCCTTACTTCTATGCTTGTATTTCCTGCTGTAAGTAGATTCTTCTTTTGAAAGAATGCCCTCTTTGCCTGGGCTATTCTACTCACTATTTCTTTCTTGCTTCGTCCATCGTTGGTTACTCTGCTTCCCAGGTAACAGAACTCTTTCACCTCTTCCAGTTTCTGTTTTCCTAGTTTAACGTTGGTTTTCGCCTCTTCTCTTTTGCTGCACACCAATATCTTAGTCTTCTTCTTATTGATCTTCAGCTGATATCTGGCCATAGTCCTTTCCATGGTTGTTAGCATCTTATTCAGCTCCTTCTCTGTCTCTGCTATGAGAGCTATGTCATCAGCGAATCGTAGCATACTGATTGTTTCTCCGTGGATTTTCACTCCAGAACACTTCTCCTTGACTTCATTTATGGCTCTCTCGATGTAAACATTAAAAATTACGGGAGACAGTGCGCAGCCTTGTCTCACTCCTTTCCTTATTCTTGCCTCTTCACAGCTGGGTCCAGATTTAATCACAGCAACTTGGTTTTTGTACAGACTGTGTATAATTCTTCGGTCATTGTAGGACACTCCAATTGCCTTCAGAATTCCAAGAATTGAATCCCAATCCACGTTGTCAAAGGCCTTCTCTAAATCCACAAATGCAATGAACGTCGGTTTGTTCTTCTCCATTCTCTTCTCTATAAGTAGCCTAAGGGCCAATATTGCTTCCCTTGTACCCTTACTTTTCCTGAATCCGAATTGATCTTCATCCAGGAACTCCTCTGCTTTTCGTTCTATTCTTCTGTAGATGATCCTGGTCAGTATCTTCGATGCATGTGTCGTCAGGCTTATAGTCCTAACATTTTCGCATTTCTCCGCTCTCTTCTTCTTGGGAATAGGAATGATGATGTTTTTCTCGAAGTCCCTTGGAATTTCCCCTGTTGAATACATGTCGCAGATGGTTTTGTAGAGATGAATTAATGTCTTCTCTCCTGCATTTTTAATTAGTTCTGCAGGGACATCATCAATACCTGAGGCCTTATTCATCCGAAGATCCCTTACTGCAGCGTCGAATTCCGATCTTAATATTGATGCCCCCATATAATCTATTTCCACTTCGCTTTCCTCTTCAATAGCTTTTGTGCTGAGATTTTTTCCATTGTATAGCTCTTCCAGATATTCTTTCCATCTCTTCACTTTGTCCTCGTTTTCAATCAAAATTTCTCCATTCTTGTCCCTTATGGCATTGCATCTTGCGCTCCGTTCCTTGAAGTGGTTCCTCACTATGCTGTAGGCCGCTTCCACCTTTCCAAGTGCAAGGTTGCTTTGTACATCTTCGCAAAGATTTTTCAACCACAGCTCTCTAGCTTTCCTTGCTTTGCGACTTATTTCGTTCCTTATTCTTTTGTAGTAGAGCTGCCCTTCTTCAGTTTTCGCATTCTTGTACTTTCTTCTTTCTTCAATCAATTCTAAGACTTCCTCCGTGATCCATGGCTTCTTCTTGGCAACTTTTCTTCTTCCAAGAACTTCTTTTGCGGCTTCCTGTAGTCCACATTTAATGTTTTCCCAACGCTCTTCCACTGATTTCTCATTCAGGTTCTCTCCTATATTTTTTCCCACTGCTTTTTGAAATGCCAGCTGATGTTGAGCCTCCTTTAGTTTTTCTACTTGCCATATATTCTTCTTTGTTTTCTTCAATTTCTTGAATTTTAGATGGCATTTCATCATCACTAAATTATGGTCACTGTCGATGTCTGCCCCAGGGTAGCTTTTGCAGTCCTTCACTTGGTTTCTAAATCTATGCTTCACTAAAATGTAGTCTATTTGGCATCTTCTTCTGTCTCCTGGCATTTTCCATGTGTATCTTCTGCGGTTGTGATTTTTAAACAATGTGTTGGCAACCACTAACTTATGTTGAGTGCAGAACTCCAGCAGCCTTTCTCCTCTTTCGTTTCGGTTTCCCAATCCGTATTTTCCAGTTATTCTTCCATCTTGACCTTCGCCGACGATAGCGTTCCAGTCTCCTAAAATAATTAGGTTTTCTTCTCCTCTTACCTGTTTTATAACTTCCGTGATATCTTCGTAGACGTCTTCCACTTCTTCATCTTCATAGTCAGTCGTAGGCATGTAAACCTGCACCACCACAGTATCTACAGGTTTGGTCTCGATCTTCACCATTATTATCCTTTCATTGTACTGCAGGAAGCTCTTCACACGCATTCCGGCACTCTTTCTGAGCATGATCCCTACTCCAGCATTACCATTTAATGATCCTGTATGTATAATCCTGTAGCTTCCACTCCAAAAGTCTCCTTCTTCGGGCCACTTCATTTCGCTGATTCCTAATACGTCGAGGTCCATTCTTCGCATTTCTACCTTCAGGTTCTCCAGTCTTCCACAGGTCCGAAGCGATCTCACGTTCCATGTTCCTACCCTAAAAAGTGTATCACATTTGACTGATGTACTCTCTCGGGTAGTCCCCGCCCGGAGATCCGAATGGGGGACTATTTTACCTCCGGAATATTTTACTCGAGAGGGTGCCATCGCGTTTTGATAATAAAGGAAAGAGTGGAGTAGCTGCGACTCCTCGGGATATTAATGTGGTGGTTTCCCCTTGCCTTCCACATCGCAGTACTACAGCCGTTAAAGTAAATGTTACCACGCCTGTAGTGAAATGAGTGTCGCTGTACTACCTTCTTAGTGTCAGTAGCCATACAGAAGGTAATACGAATAAAAAATAAGTCCTGCGGAGTTTTGTCTCCATACAAAAACGAAATACCTTTCCAGATCATTGGCCATAAATATGAAAATGAAATACATGATAAAAATCTCTTCCTATTAAAAATATTAATCAAGAGATACTACATCACATTTATCCAAGAAATAGGACCGTTTCCAAATTTTTCAGTCTATTTCGAAAAGTTGATTCTTTCCTTATACCATTCTCAGTAAAAGTGCTTAACTCCGCAAATGTGCTCAATTTGAAATGGTGTACTGGCATATTTTATACCTCATCCGTGGAGTCTATTCTGGGGCACAAACTTATGAGTTCCAACTTCTTCTCGAATCAAGAATGTTGCATCCCGATACTAAATGCCTTTGCATCTTTCTCTTCAACCACAATGCTTCCAGGGGTTTCATCGGATAAAAGGTCCAGTTTAGCGACTAAACCGTAGTATTTTGCTTATAGAGATGTTTACTACCAGCAGCAGTTTTCTAGTAATTTGCATAAATGCTCATTAGTATCTAAGTCTAAAATACAGAGATTTCCTTCTCCCCGTTGTACAACTTCTTACGATGACACGGTTATGCTCTGTCGCGTGCCGACTACATCGTTCTTTTGGATCAAATTGTCTCTCCGCATGCGAGGCACGTTCAAAGATGAAAGCCTCTCATCTCCTTCGCATAGTGAACTACAAATAGGTACGTTTGTTGTGTCTCTTCCCTACGCTTCGCGCATACTAAGGTGCCCCGAGTGTCAGGTTCACGCCAAACGTGACCAACCTGCCCTTGTACACCTTTTCCAAGGCTGTTGCATGTGCTGGTTTGAGTTCATGCAATATGTTCTGTTCAAAAAACATTCCTTGAAAATGGATTTAATAGCAGTGTAATGTACATGTTACGTTAATTCATTGTGTAATTTATTTCATTAATACGGTGTTAACATCAACCCAGTTTGCGAAAACCATTCCTGACATTTGAGGCAAAGCTGTCATTGAGACGCCAAAAAAAATTTTTCAGGGGCAGGCTATTAAATAGAGGGGTGATTAAATCAACAATGCGGCCATCAATGGGAATTAAATTCGTAGAAAAGGTGTGAGTCAGCGAAGCGCTATGCTGTAAATATTCTGAACCTTGCGCTTCTTTGAGTCACACCTCTGCTAAAAAATTATTTTTCCATTGATGGTCACCTTATAGTTCAATCTACAGTATCAGAGTTTTTCCAACTGTTTTAATTTGCTTTTCGGACATTTCTTCCTTTGAAAAATTCTCTTCAGCCAATTAACATGCGATGTTGTGAATGGCTGGGATAGCACAGTCAGAACACCCTCTCCCTATTCATCAACTTTCTTCCATTCCTAGAACATTCAGTGCGTACCATGCTCGTCAACATCCACAGTCTGCAGCAAGCAAGGCACCTCAGAGGATAAATGGGTCATAATCACGAGCTGAGTTATTAATTTTCCTCTTCAATTTTCCTCTTAAGAAATTGGCTTCAATCTCTTTACCGTCGCCCACAACCATGAGTTCGATCTACGAAATGTGCTCTCAGTACACGGTACTAGAGGACCGACTAGTTTGTTTAGAAACATATTTTATTGCAGTAATAATAGTTGATTTGTTCACGTCTATTTAATTTATACTTGACCGATCCAGTCAGTATACAGTATCTAATACTGCAAATGACGGTATACGTATTGTCACCGAATAATGCCTCGATGATTGCACCGTGTATAATTGTCAGGCAATTGTTCTCGCAATTTGCTACGTCACGGACTTTCACTGTTAATTGTTCAACCTGATGCTACATTAACTTGCACAGCTTCAATGTCATTGCAAAAAGACCTTAAATCTCAATAAAACCTAATTCACCAATTGAATCATCTGCAACATGCGTTTATCCTCTTTTTTACCTCTTTTTTTCATTTTATAATTTCCATAATCATCCATCAGCAGCTTTTGAGCCCTGAATTCTTCACTTCCTTCACGATAGTTTCATGGTTTGATACCTTATAAAGTGAGTACTTCGTTCCGGGGGGAGTATGCTCTAATCATCTCTCACTCCTTTCACCTTGATCACCCAAACAAGCATTTTGTCGTAGAGGCCGTGACGTGGTGGAAACGATTCATTATAATAAGAATGAATAAACTTGATTTTTCCACAAATTTTATTACTTTCCACTACCCAGGTTTCGACGGTTAAGTCATCATCAGGTGAATAACAAAGAAACAGTTTTTCCACCAAGTATATATACAAACAGTGAAGAGGGGCGGGTTTAGGTTTGCTAGGAAGGATGGTGGGGGTAAGAAGGGTCAAAGGGGGCGGTGAAGGAGGGCGGGGGTAAGGAAAGTCAAAGGGACAGGGAGAGTGGGGGTGGTAGTTTGAGGGAAAGGTTTAGCGTTGAGAGACACATTGGGTCGTAATGGTGGGTCGGTGTCCCTGAACAGTGAGAGGTCTAGGAGGGGTGAACGGGAGGCATATAACAAATCATTGAGTATTTCACACTTCGACCCAACGGTTTTCATAATCTCTAGCTCTTCTAGAGCATCCAGGCGGAGGCCTTTCTTTTCCACATGGAGAATTTTAGGGGTGAAGTCACTCACATGTCTTTTTTCCAAGAGGTGTTTCGCGAAGTGAGAGGTGTCGTTTGAATTTTTGAAACACGCCTGATGTTCCTTTACTCTCTGTTTGAATGGGGGCGTTTACTCGGAACCGAAATCGCAATTTTGTACACGAAATCGTTAGATGGAAACGAAAAACGAATTTTAGTGAAAAAAATAATCTTCTAACAACAACCATTCACTCATAAATCAAAAATTTAAATAATCAAAAGGTGACGCCCACCGAAAATGCTGCTGTGATAACATTGACGTCATTTTCCTCCCGTCCTTGACTGCTTTCAGGGGAGGGGGAAGGGAGTGGAGGGGGGTTCTCGGAAGGTCTGCTCGCATAGATGCTGTCGAAATCGCTCTCATTGGCTGAGTCAGCTGGGTCCCCCCCTTTGCGATAAGGCGAAGTAGCTTCGCGGGCTCAGTTGTGATTGGACGAAGTAGATATACGTCAGAGGTTGCACCACACCCACTTTTCCGAAAGGGTTAAAAACATCAGTTTTTCGCCGCTTATAACTCAGGAATAATTTTCGGATCAGAAAACGGAAAAATACGGGTCCTTTTATTTTACAAACTCTATCAGATTCGGCAATTAAAAAAATATGGTAAACGACCCCATTGCCGTCCTGTTTGACCGATATATACGGCCGAGCATTCGCATTCAAGCTGGTACACTCCGCTCTTTTCTAATAAAGGGATTTTATCCTTAGTTTTGGAAAGAAGATTCTGCAAGTTAGCTTTGTTATAGAACGCTGGTTTTATTTTTTGTTTAGGCAGGACTTTCGTGGCTGTGTGGGATAACTGGCCGAGATATCGTATTCTCTTCCCCTTGCATCCGTATCACTTGTTGGGGAAGAGCTACTATAGATGAAGTTTATGGCTATCTTGTTGAGTTTTTTTGGTACAATTTCTCGATTAGCTGTGGGGGATATCCGTTATTAATAGCTATGTATTTAATAGTTGCCAGTTATTTTTGGGTGCTCTTAGGTGACATGGGTATAGTTACCAGGCGGTTAATCATGGAATGAAAGGCAGAATGTTTTTGGGAAATGTGCTGCCTTGATTTGGCGTGAATTATTTGGTCAGTGTATGTGTCCTTCCTGAAAATCGAAAATTCAAGTTTACGTTTGTTTTTGGAAATAGTGATGTCTAAAAAGTTGATGGAGGATTCCTTTTCTTTTTCCAGAGTGAAATTAACAGTTTTACTAATGGAGTTTAAAAAGTTCAAAAATCTGTCTAGTTGTCTCTCAGAGCCGGACCACACACAAAAAATGTCATCGACATATCGATGCCAGCAGAAAATATTTTTTACCAACGCATTTGAAGAGGCAAATAGATCACTTTCCACAGAGTTCACAAAAATGTCCGCTAGCAATGGAGACAAAGGAGAGCCCATGGCTAAGCCCTCTGGTTGTTTAAAATATGTCTCGTTGAATTTAAAATAGTTCTGGGAGACACACATTTCCATGGCTGCGCACAGTTCACTAGTGATGGGGGTGGGGATTGCCTTCTGTATCAAGATGTTCTCAGCCAACTGCAGCGCTTGATCCGTGGGGACACTAGGGAATAGGTTACAAACGTCGAAAGAGACCAGGATGCACATTTGGGGGAGAACTAACTTGGAGAGTTCACTGGCTAGTTCTGAGGAATTTTTTACACCGTATTTTGGGGAGAACTGGGAATGTTGCCTGAATATTTCGTTGACTCTCTTAGCTAAGAGGTGGTTAGGGGCCGTTACATTGGATACAATAGGTCTTATAGGAATGTTGGGCTTTTGCACTTTTGGGAGACCATAAAACAGGGGAGCTGAGGGGTTCATTTGCACCAGTTTTGCTTTTTCGACCGGAGTAAACAGGGTTGAGCAGGATTTTATAAACATTTTGCAGGCACTTTGAAATTTCACAGTTGGGTCGTTGTCTAACCGTTCTACGCTGTTCTCTTTGATACACTTGGACATATAGCACTGTTTTTTCATGATCACCACTGAATTGCCCTGGTCTGTCTTTTGCCATAAAAAGCCTTTTGTCATAAAAAAAGAAGCTTGGAACATTTTTCTGTCATAGAAGAAACTGCAAAGGCTCACAGCAGTATAATTTTTTTTTCAGGATTCAAAGAATGGCGATGTTTTGCAAAAGCAGCTAATTTTGTGCAAGGAAAAAAACATATCATTGTTTTTGCCATTTAACCTTATACCCTGCCTAAAATTCTCAAAATTCTGATTTTCAAAGAGAAAATATCATATTTGACGTAATTTTTAACATTTTAAGATCCTTTATCTACTCAAAAATCCGTCTGACAAAAAAAAAACAAGAGTGTAATGTCGTAGCATGTTCTTATTTCATCTTTTTCCCCGCAACCACGAATGGTGCTTTAATTTTGAAAGCTGAGTGCCATGAAACTAACTTCTGCGTGAGGTAAATCCACTATAACACTAAGGTGAAACAATATTTTCTTCAGAATTGTATATTTTAATTTATTAATCAAACTATTTTTCACCACACTATATTTTGATGTGCCTTTTTTGTATTATTAACTGGTTTGCGTGAAAAAATTTAAGGTTTTTTTTGCTAAGCGCTGTATATGGTCTGATGCAAATTTTTATCGGTTTCCACTCCACTGTAGTCTTATGAAGCTGTGATGTATGCACCAAAAAAATGCTAACGTACCTGGTTGGTGACGTTAGGAACGTGTTGTTTGAGCGAGTGCTTTCCCGGTGAATTTTTTTAAAAAATTCGTCTCGGGTCTATATCAGGTCAGGATGTCTATGTTGGCCTACGTTTCGATTCACGTTCATCGTAACATCGGCCTAAATGGAGAATTCAGCGACCTGACCAGAGCCTCGATCGTGGATCTTCATAAGGCGTGCGCTAGCGTTATCGTTATATTTTTATTTAACTTATGTCAGTGAGAACGTGATGTCCGTTCTTCATTTTTCGCAGAGCACTTCAAATCGCTTATCACAATCAGTGGTGCGAATTTCATAGACGGCTATTCTTAACCCTGCTCTACTCTAGGGTTAAGCGTTAACTATAAAGATTACGATAACGCGAAAGATACATCCGTGATTCCACACCAGGTGTGGAACCCGAGAAAACTTTCTTCAAATAGGGAAGCATTGCACCGTTTTTAGGAGATTTTCATTGAGGTCCCGTGATTCCTTACGTGTCCGAAAGGCTACTAAATATGTCTGGGAAGCAGCTAGCGGGGAACGAGGTAAGGTTTGTGCGGTGAATTGTGGGGCGGACGGCGGAGACGGAGGATGAAGGTTTCGGCGTGGGGGCGGTGGGCGGCGTGGGTCCGCAGTGTGGGGTGGTTTCTTCTCACAGGAGGCGGATAGGGGCGAGGTTTAGAAACAAGCGGATCCGACTCGCGAGCCCAAAGTTCTGCGGGCGCAGCAGGAATGGGGTCAGACGGAGGTGAAGGTTGAATAATTCGCCACCCCGCCCAAGGCGCCGGCCAATCACGGCGATGCGGCCGTGCCCCGAAAATATCCTTCTCCCGGCGTGCTCCGTGTGCCTCCTCCCATTAAATCATCCTCTCTACTCGGCAGCATAATGAGATATATACCTGTCCGTAAGAGGTCGCTTCAGTTTTGCCCCGCCTAGGATTGCCGACCGTGGTTCAACCTGCATTTTCCCTTCCTCACTTTCCGGCGATCATTCTACGAGCAGTGGCATGCGTTGGATTCTTCTATTTTGGCATGTTTGGCACACTGCGGTGCATACATACCCGAACCTCCTCTCATTAGTATCTTTTCTCCTCAACGCATCTAAATATTGAGCCCATTTGAGGAGAAATCATAGCAAAATATCGCATATAACTTGGTCTATAAATAGGCGGCTAATGGAAATGAATTACCCCAGACCCTAATGTAAGAATTCCACGCACCGTTGGCCAACTACTTAATGAGCTTTACCCCTTAACACGTCCGAACCTCAGGTTAAACGCGTTCCAAAAAGCATAGCATTCCCTTCGTAGGATACTCCCTATAAGGCAAGATAGGTTTCAGCTTATGATATTATTGTTTTTCTTCCTGAGCGTTGTGTATCAGCTACATAAAAATGGCACATTCATATGGCTGAGGAATTTTTTTCGCTTTTTTATTCATTATTCACTTTTTTTCATTATGTAGAGTGCTCTTTACATAACGGGAACTTTTCTTTGTCGAAGAGTTTTCAGTCTCTTTCACCTAACTAAAGAAATTTGTGAGAAAATATATCCGAAAATTGGATACCTTTGAAGTTGAATTGAATTACAGATTAAATGAATCAAAGACGTTAGACGACGACACGTTTTCAGGACTCCTTAAAGTACTGATTGTGTTCTGAATTTTCGCGTCTCCGGAATTAAAAATTTGAGCTTGTTTCTTCTTGTTGGGAGACTGTTTTCAGATTTCATTTATGCTCTCCCATCATATTTTCAGATTTCATTTATGCTCTCCTATCATATTTTCAGATTTTTTAATGCTCTCCTATCAAATTTAGAGCTCCTAAAATATCGAGTTAATTGCCATAAAAATAGAAAAATGGATCGTTTGGATGATACTATTATGTTTTACTCTTCGTTTCTCTAGCATATAAGGTAACATATTCGGGGACTATAACGGTTCTTGGATACCGTCATCGAAATTTGATACCTACCTCAATGGCAACTGTAATGCAGAGTAGTTTCCTTCCCATTTCCAGTCGTTGGCACATAGTTATTCCGGTTCAATTCTTAGTAGACTGGAGTAATTAAATCTTAAAGCACAAATTAAAACATTATCCTTACACTGATAAATAACGATCAAAAATGAAAAAAGAATTATCACCCTTTTTCAACATTATTTTAATACGTTCATTGGGATTAAAATTTCTTACTCCAGATTTCATCAGTATTTAACATCATTACAAGGTTAGGGTTTTAAGGTCCTTGGCGATAGGAGAAATTCCACTGAGGAAAAATTATTCACCTTAACCGGGACTCGAACCCGGACTCCCTAATTTCGGGCCAGATGCTTTTGGCGATATTTTATTTTGAATTTTATTCTCAATGACTTATCCATTATTCCATATTTTCACTATTATTTCCCATGCCTTACACTAAAATCTACTTATAATATCGTAAATAAGAACTAGTAGTAAATCTGGCATACTAAAAAAGTTATAGGATCCTATTTCTACAGAGCTGAAATACTCTCAATACACTCTCGTATTAGATGGTGGAGAATTCAAAATTACATTCATCAAGCCAATTTCACATCTTCTGCCTTGATTTTTTTTTCTGCTAATGAGTGTATTTCCCCTTGAGTGTAAAAATCTCGTTGGTGCTATACTATGATTCAGGAAATAAGATTTGTATTTGTAAAGTACTGTGTGATGTGGCTGAGGTGTCTTAGAAATGTTACGCGGCATTGTAGGGGTAGGTGTAAAATCAGTGGTACGTTATATATATATGGCTCATATAGGCACTAATCACCTTATTGTTATTTGTTGGATACGTCTCCCAACAACAACTATGCCAAACTGGTTTGTCCGCGGTAGTTTTCACATCGCAGGAAATGATGTAAGGGACCATCCTCGACCATGCCTCAAATTTGGAGATGCAGAGGCCTTGTATTCCACTTGATTTGCTCCCTCTCGGGCGTTGTCTGCTACAAAATGGCGGCAACGGCGTGTTTACAGCTCGGCGTAATCAAGTATTCATCGGGATATCGGGTCGGTCGCAGGCGGTCTTCCGCTGCCCACGTCTCTCGCTCAACCGACGCGAGATGGAGAATATTTATTCATCCGGTCTTGCTTTTCCCGGATAAGCCTCCGCTGCCCGTTCTAAGTTCCTCGGAAAGTGCATCCGGTCAATTGAATTGGCTAGTCTACTGGATCGTGCGCAGGAGATGTCCGACGGATTACCTTCCATCGGATTAGCGTAGCGGGGGACTTTTTGAAGCGAAGCGCGAGGGAATTCAGTGGTCACAAAAAAAATGTCCATTATTTTCCACACACGAGAGCGCGCATAGTTTTAATGTAATCACCTATTCGGTCGATACTGCTGACTGCATTGGGTTTTCCATGAGGTGGGAGGTTTGAATTTATTTAGGGTCTCATTTTGTTTCCGGGTCCTACTTAATTACAGGGATGTGCATATCACGTGGTGCAATTCGCGACAAATACGTAACTTGCCTATCTAATGTATTATTAAACTTCCAAAAGTCATTAAGCCTACTAGCTGTTTATCACACTGTTAACCTTTTGAACTTGTAAATGCTATATCACCTTTGCAGACGTGCGAATAAATAATCCTCTACGGCCTAATTATCTGCTCACAAAGTCCAAATTCTCACTTAGGTAATAGTTACGTATTTTTAAATTGATTGCTAAAAAGGCCTTTTGTTGCGTTTGTATATTCAGGTTACGAAAAATGATGTACACGAGTTATAATCCGTCGCGAAACAAAGGAAAAAAGAATTTCCATTTCCTTTAGTGGCTTCTCCTAAAAGTGCTCGTTTGCTATCGCTTCCAAACTGTGGAGTATCCCCTCTTATTTTCTTCTTTGTACTTTTAACGGAAACTTTTGAATTCTTTCGCGATTCATTCTCCCTCTCTCGCGGTTTGCGACGCATCCGATGTATGTACCTCTTGGCACTCCATTCATTCTTTCATGTTACCGTCTCGAATTTCCATCAACTCGTAGTCATTTGAGACTACATATGTCTCACGTTGAGCATGCTGTTTTCTTCAATCAACTTGAAAGCCAGAACAGTCAACTTGAGGGAAATGTAACAGACTAAAATGCTGTCTCACTTCGGAATAACGTTACCGCACACCGTTTACTGGACCGGTATTATTATGAGAAAGAGGCAATACCATTGGTGCCTATGCCTTGTATGCTGCCCTGTATTTCAATGTTATCATCGCATTTTGACTTTCTTGTTACCATGTTTCCAGTCACCGAAACCGTGATGAAAATGGAGGACATCTTGGTTTCACAACACGATATATTATTCTCCTCGCGTTTTGTACCAGGTAATGAGTGAACGTCACATATCATGCATGCTTTGCAAGGAAAGTTTTCAAATCCAAGATTTATTTATTTTTTGCAATTTATCGTCCGGCGTCGACATCGCATCGTTATCGATATTTAACCACCCTTTGGCAAATATGGCGTAAAACTCTCCTAAACAAAGTCTCATAGTCTTGCACGAAGCTCAGGAGAAAAGCAAATCATTACCTTTCAATTTCAGTAAATAATTTTTTTACTGATTCTCAAAAATGTGTGGTGTGGTAACTTCATATGCTAAAGCATTATTTTGCGGAAAATTTTGCGTAGAATATTGAGTTTTTATTTTCTTCGTATTTGAAATTAAAAAAAAATATTTCGGTGCTGTCATTAATGACTACAAATTTTTATCTATAGTTGTTTTGGCTAAATGAGATATTGCGGAGAAAAGTTGCTAGCTAATACATTAATTTGCGTAAAAATTGTCGTAATTGCACATTCGTTTTCACCTTAGTTTGATTTTGCATGTAATACTTAGGATTTTAATGGACGATCTATTGCCTTAGTGTGCAGCCAGTGTCAATAGCTCTTTCAACAACCCCTGATTCTTTGTATCAATTGCCTAGATGTTTATATCTTTCTGTAATATAATTATATATTTATTTCTTTAATTAATATACACATTACACAATATTATTTACTTCAGAATATTTCTGGCTCTATGTCATTTAATATTCCTATTTCATTCTTCTCGTCCTCACATTTCCCCTTCATCATCTCTACCCTCACCCTCTCCAGAATCCTGTTTACTCGTTAGGTAATCAATGTCGCTGCCTCCTAATTCCTCCCACCTCCCCAACCATTGTTAAAACTCAGTTGGTCTCCTTCGCCAACAAGTTCATCCTCTTCTTACTCCTCTATAATGACTCCTCAAAACTCTTCCATAGACTCTCGCTCGCTCTTCATAAAATTAAAGTTTGTGATTCGTAAAATGCCATGCTCCAAATTTTAATTTTAACCAATATTTTCTTTGCGCCTTATCTCAAGGACCTCATTACTAATTCCCTCCTATTTGTAAATTCTTCCTTAAGCCGCGTTTACACTATGTACCAAAACCTGCTATATAGAAAATTTGTATAACATTTAGCAAGTTTATATTACATTTTCTAAAAGTAGAAAAAGCCACTTCTGAAAAGCGCAGTATAACATTGCTATATTTAGCAGATTCTGCTATATATTGCAAAAATTTTGCTATCCATTGGCAGTCGGTAAAGATTTAAAAAAATCCGTGCTATATCTAACTTTTTCTAATGTTATATAACTTTTTATTGTATAGCAAAAGTTATTAAACGATGTTATATAGAAAACGTTATATAGCAGGTTTTGCTACATAGTTTAAATGCTGCTTTAGTCGATGCAATCCTTCTATTTGTGGCCATAATGAAAGACTCAATTATGCTTTTCTCCCCTAGTGCCTTCCTAAATGTAATCTCAATTTTGCCATTTCTGCCGCAACAGTAGCATTCGTCTTCCAATGGATACGGCCTGAAATTCCATCATTTGTCTCTGTTCCTCTAATGTGCTCATAATTGGCTGTACTCCCTTGACTGACAGTCGTTTCCTAATCCATTTTCCCTTACCTCATTACCTCCTCTAGCTTCACCTCCCATTGCCGCTTCCATCGATCACTTGTTTACTCTCAAGGATATGACGTATTATTTCCTCCGACTGATCGTAAACGCTGCCGGCTTCATCACCTCTGTGATTTCATGTTTGTATTAGTTTCTGGGCCAAGATTGTATTAATCTATTTCAGCATAGAACCTTACCACTCACCTTCTCTGTATTGGTTGCTCTGCTATCTATTCTGTTCGTTATTACGCTCGTCTCTCTAACTTTCGTCCTCACATTGTTAACTAATTAATTGCTTTCACATCAAAAAAACCACAACAGTCCTCAAATTAAGCCGCTTGGTTGCGTTCTTTGTAATTGTTAGTAATTATCTTGACACCATTAGTGAAATAGCCGCTTCACTTTGGTCAGACGCCGCATTTGCAGTCGCCTCAGGGGATAATGGACGCTGAATTAATTTTTTTTATAATCATACCCTTTGAAATCTCGACCATGAGAGACCCAAACTCACCGCAGTGGCTAACCCGATGGTCGATGTGGTTGGTGAAGGTATAGTTCGCCAAATACCGTGCCCATCGGCGGGTGAAATTCACTCACCAGGGTTGAACCGGGCAGCTCCTTCCCATAAGCCGTTTATGGTTTTCCAGAAAGATTTGGTACCGGGAAAATATTACAATTTGGACTCAAATGACATGTTCAAGGAGAACACTCCTATATTTGAACCTGGAGCAACCGGTCAGGTGTCAAATCCTAAACTCCTTGATCCGGCGCCGTTTGGTGGCCATGCTAGATGCAGTACTCATTGCTCTCTACAGTCCAGTGATTAGTATCAAAGAAACAGGAAAGGTCTTCTGCTATCCGAGATTTATTTGATAGGGAGGATGAGAAGAATTATGTTATGAAATTTAGTTTGATGTAAATATTTTAATATAAAGGTGTTGATTTCGGGTTAGGTTGATGTTCTCTCTCAGGTTCATTTCCCGGCGCGGCAGTACTAGGTATTTTTCATCGATAAACCTACTTTTGCTGTATGAAGAGCACTTCGAGTTAAGTACTCTGTCCGTTGGATGGGTCGTAAGGCCATAGGGCGTTTCATTTAGAGCCCACCAATGACAACGCCGGGTTTCCTTACTATCATACTTGTTACCGTTCCATTCCCGTCCTTGTACCTTTTCTTCTGAATGGCATTTCAGCGCGGGAACAGTCTTGGGATGTCGATTTAATTTTGGCCTTTTTAAAGGTTGTGGATATCAAGACGAAATGGAATTATTAGACGGATTGACCTTGCGGCCATTAACTTTATTGTAGGAATAAACTCTGACTTGTCCCACTCGTTCCCAAGTCAGTCATCCCTCATATGGGGTTTCGATTTGCCTAGGGTGTTGTTCACGTAACTCGGCTGTGTTGCTCCCTCTTATGGCTTGAAGCAGAAACCGCACCCACGGGACTGTCGAAAGAGAGAGAGGGACATGCTTAGGTTGGAGAGGGAGATGCACGCACGAAGTGGCTTCCTTCCTCTTTATTCCTTGACCCACCGCTGGGTCTTTCTCGGAACGTGCCACGGACCCTTTTCGGACGTTGGCAAAGAAGGGAATTCGTCCTTTACGACCGCATCGGGGACGCGTGCGTCCCACCAAGGACAACGGTCCCACTCCCATGTGAAAAGGCTGCCGCGCTACAATCACTTAAGTGAGGAGATTGGGCGACACGGGTCACGTAGCGTTTTACGAGAACCCCCTCTTACTTTCTCCCTCTCTTTCTTTCACTCGCTTCCGTCTTCCTCCTTGTCTATCTCTCTCTCGCCCCCTCCTTCCATCGTGTCCGATTCCGTCGGCGGAGACGAAAAAAATAACGCATCCTCTTCATTTCGCCCGCGTTGCCGGCCAGGGTTGACGCGAAAGTCTGCTTTCTTTTTCTAGTGAAAGGCGGACGAGAGAGGCACGGAGGGAGAGAATGTGGAATCTGCGAGTGTCTTTTTTTTCATTCGGGCCTTCCGTCGAGATGGGGCGGCAGGCAGTCGCCATGCGTTTGATATTCCTCCCTCTCTCAACCCCAGAACGGACAACGCTGAAACTGCTACCATTCAAAGCGGAATTTTTACTTTTTCATTTGAAGGCTCCGAGTATATTCAAGGTTTCATCTCCTTTCGTTGTCCTCTCGTATTTGCGTGGCTTGCATTTTTCCATTGCTGATCGCCCAACGAGAAAATTTTCGATGTATGCGTTTTCCGAGTCTAAATATTTTCATCGAACTCTTATCTTCGTCTCAAGATAAGAAAAATTCCTTCAGATTTAATCGAAAATTGATATCCCTTTAATTCCCAAGTAATTCAGTTCATGGCCCAGTATGGTACGCGGGTTGGTTGGTCGGCCATAAGCGGTTTCACTACATAATGATTACTCCGCTTATAATATATTGTCATATTTGGACAAATCAGTGGAAGGATTAATGTCAGTTTTCAATCAGTGAAAGAACTAAATGAGCATTACATTATTCCCACCACCCTTAAATTTCATACTGTGCTCCCCTAGCTCTAACTTACGTCATTCTGTCCAGACCACTCGTTTCTCTTGTCCCTTATCCCGCTCACTTAACTTCTTCCTTCGAACAGCCTCTTCCCTTACTACCTGCTCCATCCAGCTCCTCTGAATTCTGTTAATTTCTTCTTACAAAATTTTTTCCTCCCCATGTATCCATAGCATTTCTACTTTCTTCTTCCTTCCACCCATCTTAACCTTCTTTACCCTCCTTCACGCCCTTATTAAAAATGGACTGTATACTTTCCTCTTCTTTCCTCATCATGGTGGAGGGAAGTATATCGTGTAACTATAGTAATAATGTGCAGTATGTTAAGATTTTTCGTGCTTCGTTTCTTTTGGGCTCCACAGCCGTCCCCTAGAAAACGTTCAACGAATGCTTTATCCCATAAAAAGGTGTTGGAACTCATAATGAATGCATAGCGATGCTAGTTGGCTATCTATATAAGCTTTATATATAATAATTCATGATGAAAATGATTAGCCAAATTATCGCACTTTTAAAAGAGTACACCAGTTTTTCATAATGAGCCTCATAATCATCAAGTGAAAAACCGCTTTTCACGCCATTTCGCCCGGTACCTTTTCCACGAAACCCGAGTGTAATTAGATGAGATACAAATATTAAAATTGTTGTTAATATCATGAATATTTTACGCGAAACTGACAGTCCTTTCGCGCACAAATGGACACAATTCTACCGCTCGTATCTTCTAAATGCCATAAACCCCACAAAACCACAAGTCCCTTCCTAGCAGCCATGTGGTTGGCTCAAATTGGTGCCAGGAATGTCCTGGCACATTCAAACCACAGCACCCCGCCCATGTTGAGGTCCAGTTGCTGTAGCCCCTTCCCATTGCCTAACTTCCACGTCCCACGCTTCGTAATCATTCTCCGCCCATACACTCCCCCTCGCACACACCCTCAATCCCTTGACTCATCCTCCCGCCACGACTGCGCTCATTTATGAAGGAAGATCAAAATGGAATATTCGCCAAGTAGCGATGCCCAATATACCTACATTCATTTCCTGAGATGATTGGTAAACTATCATCTGGAATTGTTGTTCATCTTCTTACAGCTGGAATTGCTCCCATAATCCTTCTGTTAAATGTTGATAAAATCCTCTTGTATTTTTCAGGTTCAGAGTAAAAAAATAATAATTGCTCTCCTTCATATAATTGATGGTTGTATATTCGGTTTGGTTATCGAAATATTATTGTGAGATCTTCATATCCCTTACAACGAAATTTGAAATAGTTATTCTCTTATTACTTTATCATACAGTGTATGCTGAAAATGGGTGGAATGAAACTACATTTCAGCTATTATTTCATTTTTAACATTCATTTTTCTTCCCAGCAACTTGATAATTGGGGTGGTACTTCTGCATAGTAGCTGAAGTATTTTTTTAGCTGCTCCAAAGGCTGAAATTATATCGCGCCGTCTAACCTAACCTCCTAAATTTAATCGTAAAATCAACATGATATCCATTCTCAAGGTGGGGTTCGAGCTTGCGAGCGATGATTGCCAGTCTGGCGATTTATCGAATTAATTATTACAGCTGGTGAGAGTTTCTCAATTGGAAAAATATTTGTTTGCTACGTTCCTCTGCAATAAGTTTTGTTAATCATTCTCATTTGTTAAAATTGTGTAAATTTGAATTATTAACAAAAAAAATTGTAAAATATATTCCATTCAGCTGTATTCTCTTGAATTAAGGCGAATAATTAGTCTTTATGACGAAGTTGTCTTGTGCTAAATGTGGATATAATCGTCTTGTATTTCACATAATCGAAGTAAAAATAATAGTTACGGTGTATAATTTATTGTGACGTCTTTGGTTTGGTTATTGCATTATTATTGTGCGATCCTAATGTATTGTACAATGAAATTTGAAATATAGGAATATAAAATTTACTTTGGCAATAGAGGCCGTAAATACTCTGATAAGATATAAGTTCATAATACATTTGTGTTCAGTGTGAGTTAGAAATGTCATTGGCCTATACTATCCTGTAAATCAGTTACGGATTACAAGTTCATGGCCTAGGTAATGGGTGGTGGATACATCAAGTTAGGAGTGCCATTGCAATGGCCAGACTCCGATGAATGGAAGTTTGGCAACATCTTTAGTCGTTACGACGTGGATTCCAGACCTCATAATGCACCCCGCCGTCTACCTCATCGATCAGTTGTCGGCTCTATCCATTGGATTTAGTTTGGGAAACCCAAGAACGAATGGTGTTACCGGATTGAGCGTCTTGTTTTAGAGTTCCGTTCACAAAAATTTCATTTATATTATCCGTACTCAAATTCACTTTGCATAATATTATAAACATGATAATATAAAAGTTTAAGAAATCTGATTCTGATAGCCAAGATAAAATAAAAAAAATCTTTTTATATTTGGTTGCGTAAAGTCAGTAAACAGGAATTAGAAAAACCATTAGCTGATTTTTGGGATTCAGATTCCCGCCTAGGAAAATATTTAGCTTGCACTTGGTAGCAATCGTACTTATCTCTACTAACCTATTCTATAGAATTAATTTATATTTTATATTTGTATAATGATGAAGAAAAAGAGTTATTGTAGTATAACGTAGGCAAACACCGGAGTTACACGCGTCTTTATTCAATGGACGACAAAAAGGAACAGAGAACAGTTATGGAAATGTACAGTGATACGTGAGTAAAAAGATTGACAAAAGAAGAACGAAAATATCAATGGAGTGTACAACTTAACATAGTATAATTGAAGTAGAGAAGGAGTATTGCGGCGGTAAAATAGGCATTAAAACGTAGAAGGAAACTAATGGCTTGGTCTTTGTACAAATAAAACAAATAGCACTTTTACTGAAAGGAAACATGAACTTTAAGAAAAGAGGATGAAGATTGACTTAAGGCTCTTGAGATTTGAGTTTGAAGGAGAAGGGAAAAAGTCATGGGAGTGTGAAGGAAGACGAACGATGAAGTGTTAGAATTGGTAGGAAAGGAAAGGAGTTGTGAGAAAATTAGGAAAAGGCAGTAAGTATGGATGTAGAGGTTAATAAATGGTGACTGTGTTTTGAAGGACGTAATGGAGGGAAGAATGCTGGTTACGTCGGGTGGAGGGAAGAGAAAAAAGGAAGGGAGGAGAAGAACGGGTGGTTTGCATAGAATTATGGGAAGTAGGATGTACGCGGAGCTGAAGAAGGAAATCTTCTGAAACGTGGGAAATATAATCTTCTGAAAAGTTCTGTGGGAAAAATAAATGTCCATTTAGCCCTACCTCCAATGGTAGAAAAATAAAAATAATAGTAAATTATTTTATGACCTATAGTCTAGTCTGATTAAGATTAACTCCAGGAGCTCCTACGAACCTTGAAAATAATATATAAAATATCTAAAAAATGTTCAATCATAATTCTTTGAAAGAGATCTCAAGATGAATTCATTCTGTTCCAAGAATAGAAATAACCGAAGGAGCTCGAAGAATTAAGTCGCGCATTAAGTCGCGGTAAGAATGTAAAGTAGACAATTTTTTGTCCCATGGGAATTAAGGTAGCTTTTCGCTTTATTTATGCCGTTGTGTCAATAGGATTCAGGAGTTCGTATAAATAATGGCCTCCGTAGTTTTCGATTGACCTTGAGGCTAAGCGTTTACCTCTTGCGTACCCTAAATATTGTTTCTCACAAAAAATGGATCTTCGTAAACGCCAAAGTGGAAAGCAATGGTCATTAAAGTGCTTCAAAAAACTTTTTCAATAGATTAATACAAATCAAGGCGTTATTTATTAAATAGGTGAACTTGATTGCTTTCAAAATTAAGTAAATTTGAACAATACCTACTTTCCACTGTCATTAATCTTGGGAAATGTTTCGGGTGTGGGAGTTTTTAAATGAAGATTTGTAAAATTTTCTTTTTATACCTTTGCTTCCTTTTTATTTTTGACGCCTCAATAACGTGCTTCTTATCTTGTGATCAACGGATCCAAAAGTATCGCGACAATAGTTTAATGCTCTTTCACCTTCCCTGTGCCCCCAGTACTGTCCACCTGAATGAATTCTCGGGGGGAAAAACTCGGCATGGGTATCACAATTGCACATTAAAATTTTCTCAGTAAAATATATCAATAGAGAGTATCATCATACATTTAAATTTGATTTCCATCTTTAAAGTGACTTGTTACGCGTTCTTGGAATTTATTTTATCTGCTCTCAGCTGCATTGTAATCAAGGTTGCCTTCCTATCTGATCTCAGCCGAAGGTATTTTGCTTGTTAATACCGGTGCCATGAGATGGAGTACGTGATCTAGTAGAATCCGTAAAGCTTATTAGCGCATGAAAATTTCACGTAATGAATGACGAACCCTTGTCAGCCTCACTGTAGAAAGACATGGAAATGATGCGGCGAAGGTTGACTAACCCAAGTACTGCGCACACCTCGTACTCGTTCCTTTGTTGTAAAGAAAAATCCCTTTGTCTGTAATATTCAAATGAAAATCTCTTGTTTAGTTCTATCTACCAAGTTATGTCCTGTGCTTTGAGCAATTAATTTTCTTGCATTTAGCTCATGTTTATATTACTGCTTATGCTGTGTTTCTCCCGCTGACCCAAACACAAAATTATAACACTGAAAACAAAATGTCACGTAGTATTCAATTTTTTGTGGTATTCTATTGGACCATTTTTTTGTAATATCACACTGTGAGCTCTATTGTAATATTTCTTATTTATAACTGTTCGTAGGGGATGTAAAACCTTGAACATGATAACCATTATTATTATTACTTGTGGTCCAAAATCCTTCACGACCTTCCCCCCCCTCTTGGTGCATATTATGGGTCATCCCCTGCCATCGACTTTGGGTTCACTTCAGCTTTACAACGTGATGAATCCAAAAACCGATCTCCTCAATTCAAAATCAAGGATACTTAATGTCATCAGTTGAAACAAGTCCAATGTGAGCCTGATGTGTTCCACACGATAGATTTTACTACATCTGCAATTCATCCCAAAACCCAATCCACAAATATTATACACGAATTTCTTATATGTGTAGCGTAATATTTTTCTACCAGCTAGGGGACATTTTGATGGAGTTCCCGACACTTCTTTGCATTTCATGGATCTATTGACTCCTTTCAAATAATGTTTCTCTCTTCATATTGGCGTATTTCCTACCTCTCTTCACGCTATACGTAATACCATTCTATCATTTTCTCGTCCTTGTTTACTCAGTATTCTACCTGCGATAACTACCATCAACATTCATTCCCCTTAAGTACCTATTCAATCCTCCTACTTTATCCTCTCCTAATTTATAGCTATAATGATCTTCTATCCTCAACCATTGTCAACTTTTTTAAATAATCTTCCTTTACATCTATTGTACCATATGATCGTTTATCATTTAGTGCAAAAAATCGTATTCAAAGTTTTTAAAATTTCAATCTTTTCTCGTCTTCTTTCCCTTGAGTCCGAATCTCAGACCTATACAAGGCTGCGCTCCGCATCAAGCTTTTGACTTCGTCTTCACTAATTTCTCTTTACATCACTTCTCTGGGTTCCCTTCATATATTCTCTTCCGGCGATAAACGCCTGATTACTCAAAGCTTCTCCTAAGTGGGTACGTCACTACTTGAGTAATCAAACTTTTCCACCTTTTCTATCGTTATGTTCACAATGATCTCCTACTTTCATATTCGTTTTGCATTCTTTTTTCTACAGAAACTTAAGATTCCATTTTTTCTTATTAATCATCATCACAAATCTATCGCAATGTTATCATTATTCATTGGTAAAGTAAGATGATTATAATAAAGAGGGCCTGGAAAGCGTGGAAGACCAACTGTAAGACTTGATCAACTGAATTTAACCGGCTAAAATTTAGTGAAATTCTATGAGTTGTGTAAAATATTTACAGGAATAAACTTATATTTCATATTTTCAATACAAGTTTTCAATGCATTCTCCTGTGATGAAGACCAGGAATTACGTTTTTAGATGAACAGGCAGCAACATATAGAGATATAAAAACATCGAATATTCATCAAGGACATATTTGGCTTTGCCAAATTCAAATCAGTTGCGAATTTCTGAGTTTTCATCCTTTGAAATAGCCGTAAAATGTGAAGAAGAGACGGAAAACCATACCTGAATTTATCTCAGAAATAAATAAAGACCCTTTATCACGACTGTTAAGAAATAAACTCTATTTGATCACTAGGAGCTGCGTACTCCTCGATAATTTTATTGAATTGGATTTCTCATCGTTATGGAGATCGAATGTCTAACCTTGAACGTTCTTAGACTTGGAGTTTGGTGGAAGGTCAACAGGAAGTTAAAATGAGGGTACATTTAAGATGCTAGAACGAATAGAATGGCGAGTTGGCCCAAGCTAATTCAAAATACGGAATAAGAACTGATTAATTCTATTGGAGGGGCGGATGGTTGCGCGTCAGATAGCTCTACGGAAATTGACATTGAAAAATGTTAAAGCTCTCTCTTGAGTGAGGCCTCATGATAACGATCCACGGGTAAGTTTAAGAGCAGAAGGGGTAAAAATAATATTTAAAAGAAAATTTATTAAGAAAATTAACTACTTTCAAGGGCCAAGATTCCAAATAGAAATAAATGACTGAGACATTTCTCGGGTGATCAATCATATATTGCAACGAAGATTGTACTATTGAAGGTTTAAAGTACTTCTGCTGTTTTATTAACAATCTACTTGTGTTCCATTAAATTTTAAGATTATCCTTAACTTCTATTTAAAAGGTAATCTTAATTTTTCTTAGGTTAGGACATCCATTTTAATATCCCATTCAGGCTTTACATTCCAACAAATTATCTGCTCGTTCCGCGACAGTAAATACCATTTCATGCGATGTTTGGAATCACTTCCTCAAATATTGGTGAAAAAACATTATCATCATAAAACATCGTCGTTATCATTAGTCAGCAATCCTGGGTTTGGTTTGACGCAGCTTTTCACTGAATTCTTCTATGAGCTAATCTCTTCATACTTATATATTTCTTCCCTTTCACATTCTTCACGGCCTGTTTCATATATCACATACGAGGCCGTACTTTGCCGACATACCTGTCCACTTGTCTTTCAACGATTGTCTTCATCAGGCCATCATGTCACTTGGTGTAGCCGTTTATGTGGTCCCGTCTTCTTCTTAGGGTATTTAAAAGACACTCTCTTACTCTTCTTAGGACTTCCTCGTTACTTAATTGGTCGATCCATTTAATCTTCATCATTCACACCAGCTTTTGATACGTGAGCCATGCACAGCTTATGTGACTAAGCGTACTCTGATAAAGTTGAAGCATATTAAATCCAGAAGGAAAATATCCCATATTTCTAATTCAACTCCAGTAGTGTGAGCCTTATTTGCCCAGTTAACATATTTTTACTCATTGTATCTTAGTCTTTGACCTTATCAATGTTTTATAGCCGTTCGTAGACCTTAACCTCTATATCCTATGCTCTATATGTGGTATTGCACTAATTGCAATAGAATTAAATTGGCTGGCGTATAAAATTTCGGAATATTCGTAAAGAAAGTGAGGATATTTTTCTTTGAATAGATTTTATTCGTTCTGAAATCCTAGGTGGAAAAATGATTTCTGTCCATGGGTCACCACGATAATTAATTATAAAAGAATCTATTAAAAAATATTTTTCAGTCAACTCCCATTAAACAAAATTCTGACTTCAATGCTGCTATACTATTTCTTTGTTACAAGACGAGATTGATTGAAGAGATATCACGTCATCTTTAGAATTCTTGAAAATAATGAATGAAGAAATATTCCAATCATCCGACTGCGAATCCCCCGGTTTTCCATTTTGCCGTAGTATCATCAAAAAAATTATAAAATTCCATCAGGATGGAGATATTTTTTATGCGCTCGTCTAGGTTTCAAATCTTGCTTAATCAAATTCCATGGTTCTTTTCAAATAGGATTCCTAGTCTTCAAACTACGACAGTGGCAAGATCCGACATTCCAGTTTCGCTAAATCTATATTTTCGTTGTTGGAAACGTCATCTGCTCTTTGAATCAGGAATAACTTGAAATAATCCTAGATAGGATAGATACGCGAAGGATTAAAGTTGGGCACGTCAGGTTATGAATATCTGACAGAAAATTTGAGTCCCCGAGCGATGGTTTAATTCTTTGTATAATGCGAATATTTCGTAAGGAAATTAGTTTTTTCATTTCAAGTAATGAGAGTACGTATTCCTTCGTTTTGGGTAAGGGGGAATCGTAAGGTGGGCGTCCTCACGTAATCGGCATCCGAACGGGAGGACCTCGAGGGCAACGGAAGTTTCTGCAAATCCCGTTCCACGCCCTATTGGACGACATCAATGATTCATTCCTTCGGATGATCCGTCACGGAGAGAGAATGTGGGAGAGAGCGAGAGGAGAGAGAAAAAAAAGGGGTTGGAGCAATTTCAACCATGGGATTTCGAAGTTGTCGCTTTAATGCAATTTCGTCGCTCATTATCGGTGGATTAGCGGGACGGAGGAGGAGAAAGAGGATGTGGGTGGACGGAGGAAGGAGGGAGCTCGTGAATAAATTGTGAGTGAATATGATACGCGCGGAGTGGGCGGGAGTAAATGGGGATTGGAAGGGGAGAGGGCGTGGCCCGTGATGGAGTTGGGTGGGGAGGAAGAGGTCGGTGAGTGGGAGGGAGTGAGGGGCTGTTTAAATCGAGGGATGGGGGAGAGAGAGTGGCTGAGGTGTAATCCAATCGAAGGGAGCGGGAATTGGAGCGAGAATAGGGAGATAGTGGCCCTGCAGTTTGATTCGGGGGTCCCGTCCGTTGATGAGCCGACGCCCGGGCTGTCGTAGTCCTCGCCTATTCCGCGAAAAGTGCAAAAGCGCGGTCGGTTGACGGGGGGAGGACTCCCGGCGATCGGTGCGGCCGATAGGAAAGGAATCACTGGAGAGCGCTAAGCTAAGCCGGCGTCGAAATTAAATTTCAGGGATGGATTAACTATGCCTCTATTTTTTTCCCCCTTGCCATATCACTGCACCCGTTTGATTTTTTCCAGATAAACTGCGCCGTTACCAACCCTTCCTGGCATTTAAAATTGTGACCAATGGGGAGCTAGCCATAGTAATGGAATCCCTATTATTTAACTTCTCTTTTGACAGGTCGAACGCAGATAAGATTTCCCTAGCGTTAATTCGAGTTTTAGTCTGACAGCTTCTGCCAAAAATATAAAAGATATTTAGCAATGAAACTTGGTTACTATTATTTGTGTTCCAACGACGTACAATAGATTAATTTTCGCTTGAATTAATCGAACAATTTTGCATGTACGTGGTTCAGGTGATGCGAAATGCCAAATAAGCAATTTTTATATTTCATAGAATTAACCCCGGTTTGGTACAAATATAAAAAATATAGCCATTTTATGAGGAAAAAATGATACTCATTAAACAGTCTACTTATTTCCCTTCAGATCACAAGTCAATGAGAATAGGTTATCAGCCACAAGGCGTATATTCTGGCGCTGTATAGATACAAATACTACGATACTACTACTACATGGCACCATCATTGTAGCTACTGCGGGGTAATATTTTCAGGATGGAGTAATTTCTACCATGCTAAATATAAATCATATAAAATTCATTTTTTAAACGAAATCGCCAGGTACAAATGTAATAAATACCATCCGGAATTCAATCCAACAAAATTGCATTTTGTTTAGGGAAACATTGGCCGCACCATTTTCCGTGGAATCATCCGTAGTTCTTCCAGCCTTCGAATTTTTTGCAGTCGTATTTTTCATTACGTCTGGGGAGTAATTATCAGTGCTAGGAGCTTAAATACATCATTACGATATGATGAGCGTTAAAAATTAGGGTCTGGGGTTTATGTCCAATTACGTCGCATATGTCGTATTTTTTATATTTTAGGCAGTTAAAACTTGTTTTCTATGAAGATATTTTATTTTAGCTAAATTATATGTAGGCTTAATCTATAATATTTTATTAAATAATTATCCGCCATTTTCTTTTGATTATGTACGAATAAGAATATTTTTATTGGAATTGAAAAAATATTCTGTATTTTTAATATTAATCATACAAATTTGTAGGTAGCTGAAAATATATTATATCACCTTTGTTGGAAATATCTTTTCACCTATGTGCGCTGATTTTAAATATTGATAGTGCCCATTATGAGACAAAAATTCAATAATGTTGACTTTTTGCCGTTTTCTTCGTTTGAAGCATCAAGGAACAGTTTGGAGGAAGAACTTAATTAATTCAATGAATATTCCGTCGCTAAATTCTCATCTTCCGCCTCACTGAACTTAATAATGACCTTGAGAGGCACTTCCTTGAACTCATCCCTGATGTTCTCCTAATTTTGGGGAATAAATTTCCAGCGACGCCTTAGCGACTTTAACGTTTCATATCATGTTCGCGCGCTTAATGAAAAGGCCCCGATAGCCCTTCGAGACATGTACGATGTATCAGCAGAAGAGGAGTTTGTCCAATTTTCACCTTCTTCAATAAATGTTTCGTCCACAATTTTTTTCATAGAATACTCTTCATTATGGGAAAGCCATTAGCTTTATCTATGACTTATTTAATCAGCATCGCTTTTCCAGTTTTCTTTGCTCTCATTTAGATACATGCCAAGTTACGAGTTGGAAGAAAGTTTATATTTGCGTTAGCACGTCATTAAGGAACGAAGAAGTACCAAAGAAATTCCTCTAATATTGAGAGACGTTAATAATAATTTGAATTTTTGTACATCTGTAAAACTGCTGAATTTAGGATATATTAAAACATATTGCCCCAAAAATCTTTTGCACCGAAAATTACGTTTGGTATGGAAATGAGACTTTAAAATACTTGTTTTGGACAAAAATTAAATTTTACTACGTAACGAATACTGTTTTTGATTTAGCTACGGAATTCATCAAAAATGTATTGATCTAGTCCTATATGGTAGTAAAGGGAAGCTTCAGAACACGCTGTGTAAAGGATGACTAGGCTCATGAGGCTTTCGAGAACATGTTCAATGCGAAGTATTGTGTTAGAATACAATTTACTTTATAGTTCTATGGATAGAAATGTTCATATATTGTTATATAACGTATTCTTTCTATAATTCTTTTCACGTTTTTCACGTATGAAATGTGGGATTAAGGATAAAGTCGTTTCCTTAGATTCTCATATTTATATTGTCCTTATTATCGGTCGTGCACTTTCTGTAAGTGATGATTTCAGTTTCTCGAAGCATTGTGCCTTTATCACATAAACACTAACTTTGATGAAAACATCTTAATAACATAATATTAACTTGAAAAATAGACAACTTCCACTGAGAGAAACGTTTATTGCGATCAGTTTTCGCTTTTTACGCTTCTTACAGCATCTTCCTGAAGATTGTCGCAATGAACGTTTCTCTCAATGGAAGTTTCCTATTTTTCAAGTTACTATCATGTTTCGTTTCCACTCAATAACGCCTGAAACCTCAGAATTTGTTCATTTTAGTAGCGCTGGAGTAAACTCGAGAATATTGATTAAATTTTAATAATAATTATCCGAGAAAATGAAATATATTCTTAAATCAGGTTGATGAAAACCATGCACATGAAGTACATATGAAAAATAGTCCCATAATATTATTACAGAAAGTAGATTATAAAAGAAAATTAGTAATATCCACCAATGCATGTAGGAAAAATATTCAGTTGGTGAAAATTTCTGCAACTTATTGAAACCTGCCTGGATTTGAACGTAAGCAAATATGAGTTGAAATGTAGCATGGCTGTAATTCTGCTTAATTACCGTAAATTTTTCAAGATCAAAGGGTTGGATGGGTGGACATCGACGGAGGTAATGGGGAGGGGGAGCGGTTGAAAGCGATGCGTGGGCGGTGGAAATTGATTGGTTGATTGATCCTCTTGTTTATGCCCGCGGATGACGCCTTGGCATTGGAGGGGAGTGCGAAGGCGGGGATAGATCGGGGAGGAGGTTGAGACTAATGGCTCCGAGGCATCCATAAATGACGTCACGCCGTCGATTTTAATTTTCGATCCCTCCCCACCTCTCTCTCTCTCTCCCACGTCGCAAGTCAATCGCTAATTTCCCTCTGGCCTCGTCGTTTACCCGCTGCGGTAAATGGCGTCACAAAAGCCCTCCCTCAATAACCTCAAATGACGCCAACCGTACCCCGCTCCCGCTCCGGTACGCTGTCTCAGCGTGAACTCTCCTGTTCCGCGCTGAGCACCCTTTGGGCCGCCTTTGTCTTCCTCCCCGATGAATAGCAATGAAGCATGTTGCGCTCCGCTCCGTGAACCGCTCATATCATTCGATAATCTCCGCGGAATCACTCACAAAACGTCACTAAAAATAGCAAGCATTCAACGGGGTCATGCCGAATGAAAGGAAGGAATAATTTATTACCCGTAGTGAGGCAGATTGAGAGCGTTCATCCGGATCATGCTCCTTTATTGCAGTGGGTGATAGCCAATAATAACCATAGAGAGTAACAACGGGACTAGAAGAACTGAAATATGGCGTCACATTATTATTATTCTAAGGGTTAAGGAAAATTTCGATGGGCAATAAATTCTTTCTGCGATACCTATCTCTCAAAGGATATTTTTCTCGGTTTTGCATAATTTCTCTCTACAATTATTCTATCTAAACTATCCGTTCTTTTCGTCCCTCTAGCCCGCTTATCCGCATTCCTCTCTCTACTCCATTTACCGACATTTTTCCCTCTGTCACGTCCTTCAAAACCTTCTTGCCCTTAAAAACCCCCTTCATCCAGTCCTTCTGCCTTCTCCCAAATATTCTGAAACATCTTTCCTTCCTCCCCTACCATCTCCAACACTTCCACGTGTGTTTCTCCTGCCCACCTTGCCGTATCCTCCACACGTACATCCTAAAAGCCCTAAGTCAGTTCTAATATTATTTCCTCGACGTTCATGTCTCCGCAACATGCAGTGCGACGCTCCATGTCAGAATTTTCACTATTCCGTGTATTTTCATGGCGTCATATGTGCAATAAAAATTAAATGTATTGACACTTTCGCTGAGATATTAATTTCAGTGATAATATAAGAGCGTTATCTCTCTAATAAAAGTTCTGGAGCTAGGGCTGGAACATAGTATGATACGCAATTATAAACATGAGTTACTTGTCGTAACAATATTGTCGAAGAAAAATTGAAGAACTGCAGAAGGTAAGGGTTAGATAAGATTTATGCGTAAAGTAAAGGCAGTTGGTTATATAAAGGGAGAGCCTTGCCAAGCCAATCAGTCACAGTATTGATTAACAGTTATGTGGCCGGGTATATCAGTTTTGTCTATCTCGCAGAATATAACAGTTTTGCTATCCTAACTGCGAATGAACTTTCAGTTTTCTGCAGCGGATGAATCTTTCTAAAAACAAAGCTCAAAAACTTCTACTCTAGTGCATGCTCCGCACATCAAGTATGAATCTTATAACGTAATATGTATGTACATTGTTTCCACGAAACGTCTCAGAAAATGGTAATATTATGCTGAATGGAGTACGAAAATAATATGCAAGAGAAAGCATGAAGGAACAAAGGTGCATGTCGATTATTAATTGCGAGATAAACATAAAAATGCTGCCACTTCTCTTATAAAGAAATGCTTCAGCAGCTGATGTGTAATCCATTGTCGGAATGTGAAAACCTACAACAATGCCTCGTAAAAAAAAGGTCGGTTTCCCGAGTGACTGCCTTAACGGCTGCTGTATTGATCTTGGTGATATTTTCCTCTCCGTTCGCGCCCCTCAATAGGTTTTTTGTGGCCGCTTTGGAAGCTTAGGAGACCTATGGTGAATATCCCAGCATCCACCTTCATCTCTCGACAAACGACGCGATAAAATGGGTTACGCTCGTGATGCCAGGAAGGAAATGGGTGTCATGGAGGCATCTCCTCGGGGTAATTTACGGCCGGCACAATTGCTCATTCGGCGTCGTCAGTGGCCGGGATGAATTATCTGGCGAAGGAGTGTCTCAAGCGTAACCCTTGCGGAGAACCTTTAATTGTCGTTTTAATTTACAAAACCTTTTCATTTGGCCGCTCATTTTGAGACAAAACTAGCATGTAACTATACTTGGTTGCAATTTACCAAAACAATTAATTAGCGCTTTTATTATAACTCGTTTTCAATGAGATATTTAATTTTCTTCATTTGGACATTGTAGATTTCCATGCTTGAGCATTTCATGTAACCGTTTCACTTCTTACTTAATTCCTCTTTTTATACTGTGTTGCTTCCATCCATTTATTTGTCAATTCTTCTCTTATTTATATCCAAACGTCGCCGCATTTCCACGTGATACCTATACCGTTTTTTCACTGCCTTGCACAAGGTAAAAATCGTAATTGAAAAGGTGAAAAAACATGTACATTTTATTGGACTTTCAAATGTGAGGTATACGAATTAGCCATTTCATATCATTTTCAAGCAATTATTCGACTTATCATAAGTAATTCTAGTAGTACCAGTTATTAAAGGGAGGCGACGTACAGTTTAGATAATTTGCCCATTTGGGGCAGGTTGCTAATTGGATATTGGTTGGAATCTTTTAGGAACGGTGAAGTGAAACCCAGCATCGACATTATCCTACTCTTAACGTAATACGCCAAGGGGTTCATGGCTTAACGTCCCATTCGACGGACAGAGTACTGAATTTGGTGGACTCTCCATACACCATTCAGGTAAGGACCGGTATAGCAATAAAAACCCGCCTCGGAAGAGATTCGAACCCGGGCACTCGGATTGGGAGGCCATAACTGGTCGCGACTCTAAATCAGTCCCCTTTGTTATCTTCGAGAACATAATCAATTGAAATTTCCACTGCGTAAAATGAGGTAGTGAGTATTTTAAACCTCCAATACAGTATACGTCACATTAACTTGAAGGGACAATAGTATTACTGAAATTCCACCTTGAAATCTCTCTGAGGAAACATCGCAATATAAAGCCAGCATTGCAGAAGTGTATAGCAGTGTTATGAATCCTCCAAAAACATGCGAGCATAAGTTTGTTCCAAACAGAAGCCTTCCAGAGGATAGAGTGAGCATAAAGTGCAAATTTTGTGATCAGGAATAGCCATGTGAACTGAGGAGGAAGCTTCGATCACGGTGGAGAAGTATAATGTGATCCAAAAATCTGCGATTGCCCCCACGGAGGTTTTCGCCCTTCATTGCAGATCTTCATGATTCACTTCTGTTTCGATGAGCAGCGATATCTCTCGGGAGAGAGAAGAAATATGAGGACACGGGGAGGTTCACCGAACTGGGCAGAGCGATAGACGAGTTGCGTGGAAACGAATCCTGGGATTGATGGCCACTGATGATGGTGGTGATCTGGAGAAATGTGAAACGAGATGGAGGGTCATAAAAGCATAATAACGTTGGCCTTTCGGGGTTTAGAAATATATCGACGGATGAGCAGTCAGTCGAAGTGGTTGGTTTAAATCCTGCCTGCCATTTGCGGGCAGGAAGTCACGTGGTCATCATTATCGTCACCGGTTCTTAAGTCTGGGTGTAGTCATATCTGGGGAGGTGTCTGACAGATGAGGTCAATTGTACTGTTAAGAAAAATGGGTAATTTGGGGGAGGTATTGGGGAATTTTTAAGGAGCGGATGAAGCGTGGAGAGATATCCTGCATCGGCATCAGACTTTCCTTTACGAAAGACACTACGTGGTCCACAGTTTGACGTCCCATCCGACGGACGGAGAACTGAACTTGAAATAATAATGACTTTCGGGCGTTCCTCCCCACTATCTTTTATCTGTATCTTTTAGCGACACCAGTTTCTCCAGCCACACTACTAGCGTCTTCAGGTCTGAAGTGACGATGCGTTGATTCTTGGCCGTCTTATGTATATGAATGATAGCCCCAGGTTGCCCCTGATTATTTGCAACCAGAGCGGCTACTTTCCACGGCTAATTCGGGAAGCAGTAGAACTAATACAACCCCCCGAAAATTATAACCGGCAGGATGGTCATCCTCTTTCTAATAGCTAGAAGAAAGTATTCAATTATAACGGTCATGATTGTTGATTGTTAAAACATTGACCAGACAACTATCTTGACCAATCAGGGATAGCCTAGGGCTCTCATTCATATACATAAGACGGCCAATAATCAGCGCATCGTCGTTTCAGACCTGAAGACGCCAGCAGCATGACTGGAGAAACTTTGCTAAAGACACCATGACGCGGAGGAACGCTCCAAAACCATAATTAATTATAATCGCCGCGGAACCCTCAGAATTAACTGAACTTGAAGTCAATTCCACCAGAGTGGAGATAACCATTAATCAGAAAATATGTCGCAGCCAGGACTCGACCTTGAGCTCTCAGGGTTAGAAGCCAGTGCTCTAACTACCGCACCCAACCGAACTTCGGCAACGCGGTTGTCATCTGTGGATTCTGAAGCCTATGCTCGCAAGGCGCTTCCGACCACGAGGAAAGGTAGGGAAGAAGGATGAGGAGAAACCCGGCGTCAGCATTAACCTGCTTTTAGTGAAAGACGTCAAGGGGACCACGTGTTCACGTCCCATCTGACGGACGGAACAAAACTCGAATGGTGTCCTCAAAGCACTTTACCCACGACCGGCTAACCGTTGAAAAATATCCAGTAGCTGTCGGGATTAGAACCTGGGCACTCAGGGTGGGTCCCAGTACTATAATCACTGCAACAACCAACGGACCAACCATTGGACGGACGGAACGCTGAACTCGAATGGTGTCCACAAAGCACACAAGTAGGGGGCGGCTAACCTGTGTAGCATATCTTCTACTAGTAGGGAAAAACAGGGCTCTCGGGATGGGAAGTCAGGACTCGAATCACTGCACTAACCCGGTCCCAACTCGTCAAAATTTTAGTTGCACGGATTTTGTCTGGTGAAGAATTATATTCGCTAATTTTCCCAGAATGGGGTCGTTTAGTATATTTTTATTTCCGAATGTGATAGAGTTTGTAAAATAAAATATTTTACGAACCCGTCCCGTATTTTTCCGTTTTTTGATCCGTCAATTAGTTCTCGAGTTATAAGCGGCGAAAACTGATGTTCTTAACCCTTTCGGAGCTGAGCCCGTGAAGTTACTTCGCCTTATCACAATGGGTGACTGAACTGATAGCTGACTCTGCCAATGGTAGCGGTTGCGACAGGATCTGTGCGAGCAGACCTTCCGACACCCCCCATCCATTTCCTTCCCTTACCCTGAAAGCAGTCAAGGATGGGAGGTGGATGACGTAGTAAGTGTCAAAGCAGCTTGTTTGGTGGACATCACCTCTTGCTTATTTTAATTTTCAACTTCTGAGTGAATGGCTCTGGTTAGGAGATTAATTTTTTCACTGAAATTCATTTTTTGTTTCCATCTAGCGATTTCGTGTACAGAAGTTCGATTTCGGTTCCGATTAAACGCCCCCATTTATTTCTTTCTTCCATCCTTTTCCGCTAATCTTCATCATACTTGCTTGAGAAATACCCGAATTGCTTCGTGGAATAAGGAAAAACATCTACCGGAATTGCCCTTCCATGCTAGCATCCCCAGAGCTGACTTTCATTTCCATTTCTAACGGACATAAAAGTGAAAGCATTCTGGCGAGGGAAATATAATATGTGAATTGCGATTTTGATCAGGCCATTCTGTCGACGATAACGGTGGTTTACGAAACACTATATCGTTTTATGAGTCATCATCGCGGAGTTATTACATTGCTGCTGGTCGCTGAAACCAACTCAAGGAACTTTGAAGCCACTTGAATTTGCTCGCTCGAACCATCCAGCGGATTGAACTCATGAGCGAGCAATCTCGAGGACGCATTTGTGATGCGGGTGGGTGTCACTCCACCGAGCTGTTGCTCGACTTATTGTCCGAAATAATATCTAATATATGCGACCGAAACTACGAAACTCATATTGCGATACGAGTACGGATAAGTATCCGTACTCGTATCGCAATATGAGTTCCGACGCTTATGTCACGAGATTCGTTTACTGTTATCGTCTAGCGTAAAATTATGAAATCAGTTAATACATTTAGAAATTTCGATCTGACGGTTGACATTTTCAAGATAAGTTACTATCCGTACCAATATATCTTGAATATCGCTAAGGCGAATTATCATTGATAAAGGGTGCGGGGGATAGGTGTTGCAAGAATATCCGTGCTCTTAAAATAAATTAAATTAAATCCGTGCTCTTAAATTTGGCGCACGAGACAAGTTTTGTGGGGTAAATGTTTATGCGATCACACCGGTCGCAGAGAATCTTCATAAAAATATTAGGATATTTCCCTTAGATTCCCAGTTCTCAAGATCTACAGCCGAAATATTAATCATTATTTTCCTAAAAGCAAAAGGTCTCCGTAAGAGTAGGCCAATACTATCTAAACATTTTTTGCCTTTAATATAGCCACTCTTCATTTCGTGTCAAATGACGTTTTACAGGGTTTATAGGAACCTGGAAATCCTGGAAAACCTGGAAAAGTCAGGGAAAATGAAAACGGGCATGGAAATCCTGGAAAAGTCAGGGAATTTAACGTGTGGTCAGGGAAAAATCGCAAAACGTTCAAATTTATCACCTGAAAATGCCAAGAGATCAAAAACTGCGCATAGGAACGGAGGGTGAAGGGGGGAGGGGAGGGGACGACTGGCCTAAGGCTGGCTTCGCTGTGGAGGAGGCAGCCCTATTTCTGGCTATTGCCTGCACAATTTGATGAGAAGATTGGCGAAAGGTGTGCGCATTCATAATCTCATTTTCATTCGCTAGCGATTTTGCCAGGAATGCATCGCTTTGTCCCTCTGGCGACGAAAAAGTTATTCTCAGTCAAATTTGAAGTCACTTTGCCAAATTGGTAGAAGGATGTGAGGAAGAAAAAAATCAAGATTGATTCAAAGAGCAACTTTGACATGACATCAGGTTTGAAGGAAAAGCCAGGTTAGCCCTCTTTGCATATATTTTTCTGCAATTAAAACCCTTTCTGAAGGCATATCAATGTAAGGAATGATAATTTTTATTTTGTGGACTTAAAGTTGTTGATCTCTTATTACTGGAAATTCATATGATTAATATGAAAATAAACCTACAATATTTCATAAGTTTAGACTTCTCTGCTTCCTCACTACCACTTTTATCTCTATAAATGACCGAAATCTTGGAGTTTTCAGGCACTCAAAAGTCAGGGAAAATCACTAATAATGGGATGGAAATCCTGGAAAAGTCAGGGAAAATGAAAATAAAAACCCCTATAAACCCTGTTTTACTATCCAGATCATACAGTGACGTGCATAAAAAACAGAAGTGATGGGTGGCAAAATTTGATTTCTCGTCCTGCTAAATCTTCAAGAAGGTCTATGGGTTTCTTATAGGTTGATAGTTTCCGAAATACCAAGTTAGATATCCGTACCACTGACGGGTGACACTCTAGCTCAATTACTTTTTTTTAAGTACCCCATTTTTCAAACCTATAACTAAGAGATTATTTATTAATTTTTCCATTTGTTCTAGTTGGCACACTAATAGTGTAGAGAAATAGTGGCCTTGAAGAGCAGAATCCACCTTGATTCGACTCAAGAACTTTATCAACAAATAGCAAAGTTCCACTCAGATCAGGCGTATTAGGATAAATAAATTGAAATATCTAGGCAGCCTATTTACCAATTTACGGTGGAACCTGCCTAAGCGGCCACCTCGATTCATCGTGCACCTCCTTTAGTAGCCACATTTTCCTGCTATCGAATGAATTCTCCAACTAACCAATGTAAATTTAACGTCTTTTTAGAGGTCACATCCTTCAGCAGCCAGTGGTCATACTGCTCTGTCCAACGGCCAATCCCTACGCGCCCTGTAGCGAGCATTTCTTTCGCAAACAGATTTTTTAATATGCTTGGGGGATTATTCTCTTGTACTCTTAAAACTGCACGTTCTATAGAGCTCATAATGACTGCTAGATGTTTATTAACAGACCGTCTCTCCCTGCTTAACAGATAAATGACCGCTCTAGTTACCGGAAGCGGCCATTCCTCCGTTGCCAGCGACCAGTTTTGTGTCATTCATGCCGCTGATCGTACACATCCAATCCTGCGGGTTATCATTATCTGTACTCTCACATATACATGTAGGTACTCTCTCTTCCAACCGGGAGGAAATCTGTAAAGTTGAAAACGGAAAGTTAAGGAGAAAGGGTTGAGAGAAACCCGGCGTCAGCTTAGCGAAAGTCACCCGTCACTAAACCCCCAGGAAAGGACCGCTTGGTCGACTGATATGGTAATCAACATAGAAAATCGACGGCCACGTTGTGTGAAACTCCTTACCCTGAGGGAGCCGTAGATGCATCACTTTCTCCCGTTTCAATCCAGTTTTATGCAACCCTCATGCCCCCAACTCATTTGCTTTGAGTGGGAAAGAGGACGGATACTCAATCATACTCATACCAAAAGAGATAACGATCCAAGAAGAAATGTACGTAACAAAAAGGAGGATTCGGATGTTGCCCCATATCGGAGTGGAAGAGAAATATTAAAATGCAGGGAAACCTTGTAACATATTCTATATATATCACACATTTATTACATGAAACATGCACAGAAAATAAAATTTCTCTCACGAAATGCACTTAAAAATTAATCAAACGCAAACAAACAAATATACACTTCTCTTCAGGCTCGTACTTAACAGGCCATACACTTTTTCACTTTCCTTTCTTTTGAGCCACTTCTCAATTCAAATAAGACACAACACAACCACAACAATAATATCTCTTCCCTCACGGATGCTTAGTCACCCATAAAGTCACCAACTAGCACACAAATAATGCCCTTTCTTAAGCACGCGTCACTTTTGCGTCTCCACACCACCGCGTCTAACACACAACTCTCTCCGATTCTCGCTCTCTCCCAGTGTTCCCTTAATTACCCACGCTTCTGCCTATTGGCTCCGGCTTCACCTAGAAACAGATGTTTATCTCCATTTTTGCACATTGCAGTGTTGATTTTGGCGGCTCAATTGTTACGTTACAACCTTCTTGGTAACACAGCGAGTGCTGGGATTATCTGTCGGCCAGGATCATTTGCTTCCTAGAAATTTTAATTCCTAACTGCAGTCTGTTTGAACATATGTGTATTTGGATTTAATGAGTGTGATCTAAATCTCGAGGAGAGAAGGAACGTTATCATGGAGTGCGAGAAGGGAATATCGCCGAGGAAAATTTTGAACACTATTAAATGGAGTATAAGTCTGGTCGACCCCATCAAAAAATAGATTCAGATTTATTGGGAGGAAAACAAGAAGTTTCGAATGTAAAGACAGAGGGAATCAAAAGCATTGGAAACGAATGATGTTGTTTTCAAGTAGGGATGGGCGGTTATGAGAAAAAAACCGGTGTTAGGTTAACCGGTTATTTTAAACAGAATGAGTACTTGAGTATTAAAACCTGTGGAAAATAACCGGTTATTTTTAGGTTTTATAACCTGTAGCATAACCGAAACAAGGCCATCGTGCAAGCGGGGGGGGGGAAGAGTTTTGCGTAAAATACTGATATTCATTAATTATCTAATGTAATTGTATTTTATTATATATAATACATTAGTATTTATAATAATACATTTTATTTTAAGGCAGATTACCGCGGTACCAAAGAAAATAAATCGGATGCAGTTGCAGTGGATATGCAAGTGAATTCTTCGCCCATCACGTTAGTGCCGTAACTGCTCGAGACCTAATAATATCTTCGGAATTTTTATCACGAATATATTCTTATAAGAGGAAATATAGTCTTATAAGAGGAAAGCATTAGAGAGGGGAACTACCAAACCAACACTTCTACCCTGGGCAAGTCACTTGCCGAAGGTTTATATTACGAAGTCGGGCAATTTGATAATAACTCTTCTTACCTGAGAATTAATCAGGTATATATAGCAGTATAAAATAATATAACGGGTATGTTAACGTGATATTAAATTTGAAAATGAGCGGCTGGTGGCTTCTACTGTAAGATATTCAGTTCAGAACCCTCGCCGAAATACCTGGGTAACTCGCAAGGATACTCACGATATTACGTATGTTGAAAATTACGACCTGTTGCCATCACGAATTAAAACCATTATGATTAAAACAATGCATAAATGTTTCACTTTCAACGTTGAGCCTTGGGTTTACTCATGGCGGTGAATATGAACACCTTTATTTCCATGATTCTCCGACAGGATACGGGCTTTCGGTTATTTCGCTCAGGTTATGGGTAGGTACTCGGTTATAAAATATAACCTATAACCGGTTTTTAACCGACCAGGTTAATGCGTTTGTTGCCTAAGGAGCAAGTAGTTCCAGAGCTCTCCTGACAGAGTGCGGGCTTTCGGTTATTTCGCTCAGGTTATGAGTACTCGGTTATAAAATATAACCTATAACCGGTTTTTAACCGACCAGGCTAATGCGTTTGTTGCCTAAGGAGCAAGTAGTTCCAGAGCTCTCCTGACAGAGTGCGGGCTTTCGGTTATTTCGCTCAGGTTATGAGTACTCGGTTATAAAATATAACCTATAACCGGTTTTTAACCGACCAGGCTAATGCGTTTGTTGCCTAAGGAGCAAGTAGTTCCAGAGCTCTCCTGACAGAGTGCGGGCTTTCGGTTATTTCGCTCAGGTTATGAGTACTCGGTTATAAAATATAACCTATAACCGGTTTTTAACCGACCAGGCTAATGCGTTTGTTGCCTAAGGAGCAAGTAGTTCCAGAGCTCTCCTGACAGAGTGCGGGCTTTCGGTTATTTCGCTCAGGTTATGAGTACTCGGTTATAAAATATAACCTATAACCGGTTTTTAGCCGACCAGGCTAATGCGTTTGTTGCCTAAGGAGCAAGTAGTTCCAGAGCTCTCCTACAGAGTGCGGGCTTTCGGTTATTTCGCTCAGGGCCGAATATTATATTAGACTCCTTGTAGCCTCCTTGCGCTCAGGTTATGAGTACTCGGTTATAAAATTACTAATAGTTATTTCGTCCTGGCTGATGTACATTAAGCTGCCTTGGGTGCAAGTAGTACCAGTGTCTACTGACAGAGTGCCGACATCCAACATTTTTGATGAAAAATATTAATGTTATTTTTCGGTTATGCAAAAAAATAACCGAGTACTCAGGTTAACCTGATCGGAAAAATAACCGGTTATTTTCAGGTTAACCTAGGGTAAATAACCGGTTATGGATATAACCGGTTATTTTTGCCCATCCCTATTTTCAAGTCGATTAAGTGTGCTCTTGCTTAAATGTCACCAGAGAGTGCACAAATGCTGCAATGCTGTACTCGTCAGGTGGACGAAGATTTAACGGTAGAAAACTTTGAGACAAGCAATGGGTGGTTGGAAAGTTTCAGGAAATCCCATAATTTATCTTTCCATACAGATGTATGATTGGTTTTCAAGATTTCCGTAAATATTGTAAGGTTTCCGTCCCAGCGATACGCATTCTTATTGTTGATAGAGGTGGAATTTTCCGTCTAATTTAAAAAAAATAGTCTCCAGCCTACAGAAGTGAAGCGCGCAAAGGGGGAGAGAATTAAACTGTACTATAGTAATTGTAATGATAGAATTAAACTGTACTATAGTAATAAAAATCAATTGACATCTTTCCCGCCCAAAATAAAGGAAGGTAGGGGGTATGCGGGTTGCTTAATATTGGATTGGATAGGGGTTTGCCTACATTTAGAGGTCACCTCCGTAAGCGGCCTTTCTATTGGCCGCATGGTGGCCGCTTAACACAGATTTCACTGTATAGAAATTACCTTTACATTTAGAATTTTAAGGGCCCCTTTTTAAACATTTAAAAAAAGCAAATTTTATATTTTGCAATAAATATTTTAATGGCAAAAAACTTTCAACTTTTACGGTTTTCGGCTTTTTTCAAAAACTACTGAACAAGATTTTATCTACGAGGGCATAAATTCAAGTTCTCTTAGTTATCTACACCTTTGCATGACAGGTGTATTCTATAAAATTATTACCTCGGATTCTGCGTTAAAAAAACTATATTTTGATAACTTTGGATGATTGTGTATTTAATTACGTGGCGCGTATTAAATCTCGAGTGACAAACACGTTGAGGAATCTTCTTTTACTCCCCTTTACACCGCAAAATATATGCCATCCATTCTTTAATTCACGCACTAAAAAATTATTTTTTCTGTACCTATTGATTGAGCTACAAGTGTTGGTATGCAAAAGCTGATTACGCATCGTGCCAAATATGCAGTGAGCATAGTCCATGTCTTTTATCCTCAATTTTTATCGATTTTTCCTCGATTTTTCGATTTACTAGATTTTTACACTTCTGATGTATCGATAGTAATTGCTCATAACTAAAGGCGCCAAGGGTCCACGACTCAACGTCCCATTCGTTGGATGGAGTACTGCCATCGAACTGTTCTCCACAAATCTCTCAAGCATGGATCGGTATATCAATGAAAAATATCTTCAAATCCGGTTTAATTCAAACCTTGGCCCTAATGGTGAGAAACCAGTACCCTAACCATCACACCAACCCGCCTTCTTTAAAAAATATATAAATATATGAAAGCCAATAATAAAGCCGTGATGGATTCCGAGTTGTGCAATTTGAGTTGAATATATTATTGTTTGCCTTTTGAATGATTGCCTAGCATTGAATTATTGAGTTTATCTCTTTTCAAACCCGGGTCCTCGGGGTAGAAAGTACTCTAGTCACTACGCAAACCATATCTCCAAAAATCGCACATGTTAGCAAAAAAATACAATAGTGTAAGTGCTCCACATTTAGGCAGTGCGATGATTTTCCCCGATATCTATGTGTACCCTTGTTGCCTATGTCCTCCCACGCTTCACCCGCCCTTCGTTTCTGCAGCCTCCCTCAGAGATCTTCCCATCACACTCACGCACACGCTCTCATCACTACACCCTGTCCTAAAACCTCCTCCACCCTCGCCCCAAATCATCCCTCGCTACTTGGAACTCCCTCCCACGCGGGAGGCTCACCCAAAGCCTCCACACGTCCTCCCTTCCCAGATGCGACCCGACGTGAGTGAGACAGTCCTCGTGGGCGGTGTTTTTTTATATCAGTCCCATGGCCGTTGGTGAGTTTGTTCCCTTTCCGCCTTGGGTGATGTTGATTCCCCGCGTCCACTCCGTTTGTTCCGAGATCGAAACGCGTGTTCCTTCTTGCGTCCTGGAGACGCCGCTCGAGCCACTTCAAGGACGTGTGCCAAGATCTGTAGGTTTGCCTTCTCCTAATTTCTCCCACTGAGGGGAGACAAAATAATAAAGGAGGCTGCTAGTGTTCCACTTTTTCCTAGATCAAGAGGAGGGCTATAAAGCATTCGAGAATGGTTAGATTTTCTATTTTGCAAAAAAATGTCCTATTGGTATAAGATTTTCAGTGGCATACCGTTCCTTACTTGCATACTGCATGGTGAGTCCAGGGCCTCGATCACGGATCTTCATAACGCGTGCGTAAGCGTTATCGTTATTTTTTGATTTAATTTATACCAGAGAGAACGTGATCTCCGTTCTTCATTTTTCGCACAGCACTTCAAATCGCTTATTACAATTAGTGGCGTGAATTTTATACACGGTTATTATTAACCCTGCGCCACTCTAGGGGCAAGCGTTAACGATAAAGATTGCGATAACGCGAAAGATAGATCCGTGATTCCACACCAGGTGTGGAATCGCGGATGCATATTTTGCGTTATCGCAATCTTTATTGTTAACGCTTACCCCCTAGAGTGGCGCAGGGTTAACAATAAACGTCTATAAAATTCGCTCCACTGATTTTGACAAGCGATTTGAATTGCTGTGCGAAAAATGAAGAACGAAGATCACGTTCTCTCTGACATAAGTTAAATCCAAAATTAACATTACCGCTATCGCACGCCTTATGAAGATCCATGATCGAGGCCCTGCTGCTTCGTCCGTCGGATGAGAGAATAAACTGTGGAGGCCTTGGTTCCTTTCGTTAAGAGTTGGCTAAAACCGACGCCACATTTCCCTCCACACATCCTCTGTGCGCTGAAAAATTCTTAACTATCCCCACATAACCACCTATCCTAAATGGAGAAAATGGCCTTAGCTGTCTCCTACCCTCCTCGAATAACATTTATCCCAAGACAAACCGAACATCCATGATGCCCGAAGCTCGACCCCTGGCCGGAGCGTTATCAACATGGCCATCCCGACCAGCTTAAGTGCTCAGGTTATATCCCACCTTCTAACTTGGGGTATTGACCCTCAAGGCACTTTTCTAGGGGCAACAAACTACGCAGTTTAAAGCGGCGTCAGTCGTTGAAAAGACATGGATAAGCGAATGGAAATTGAGCGTGTACTATTTCCAACGCAGTCGTTTGATGCATTTTCAATGTGCACCTCCATGCATCTTTGACAAGACGCCTACTGTGACATCCCAATGTTAATACGGTCACGCTCGAATGTCAGAGTGACGGATTACGAATTATCAACTAAGTTGATTACGAAAGAGGAAGGAACATCGAATAATATGCCTCGAGAGTACCTTAAGGGAATGAAAACTACAAATAACACGCATTTAATGATGTGTATGCATAAAAATAACCAGGAAGGGTTTTATGATTTAAAAAAATAAGGGCCTCCTTTAATGCTACTACAAGTGGGTAGTGGATGTAACATTCCAGGATAATTCCCAAAAAAACTTATTTTACACCTTAGATACAAATCAAGTGCCTCTGACTCCCAAAGGTTTCATGCCAAATATTTTGAATCCATTGAGTGATGTTTTCTTCCATCTTCTCTATATCTTGATACTTTTACCTAATGATCACCAATTTTAACATTCATATTCGTCCACTAACTGCCTTGTGAATTTTCAGAGATGTGAAAATTCACGACTGGAGTTGCAAGCACTTATGATTTACTCGTGCACCATTCAACTATCCACCAGCATGACACCTAAGCTATTTTTAATACTATACTAACGGGCCTAACACTTATGTTTGGCAGATAAATGTAACTTAACGTCTTTTCATCGCTCCATAAAGAACGGGTCGTACACCGCCAACACTGATACTCCCATTCAAGTGGGAAGTTGAAGCCGGTAGAGTCGCCCACTATTGCTTTGGTGAGCGAGTTTGCATTGAGAGAGAGTTCTGGGAAACTGTACGTTCGCGGGTAGATTGGAGAAGGATAAAAAGATCGCGAGAGCTTACCGCCAAGAAAGAGGAAGACGCTAGTTTTTGCCAACGAGTGACTGCAGATGCAATTTTGAGATGCAATGGAAGAATATGTTTTCCAAGTTTATGAACTGTTTTAGAAAGACAATTAGGATTTGATTCCCTTCTATCCTAAATATTTAGGCTGATATCGCTGAACCATACAAAAATCCATCCCAAAGAGAGGCTCAATGTAGAAAAATGTTAGTTGTTATTCAAATATGGACTGGATAGTGAGTGCGATAATATTTATTTGATGTTTTTTTCGTATACATCTTTTTTTCAAAGGCTGATCTCTTCTTCCGGAGTGTCCTCTTTCTTGTCTGGAAAGTTGTCCTACATAATGTTTTTCGTTCTATCTCCTTCATTGACCAGAAATTTTTCTTAAATTTGCTAATTAAAAAATATTGAAAATAAGGAGCAGAGGATGAGATTTGTTCATCTTTCAAATGCGTTAAAGACATAAGGCGTACATACATGTAATTACAATTCGAAAAAAAAAACAGATTTACTCAGATGAAATAATAGTAACTTTCTGCCGCCAATTTTTCAAAGTAGTGGTAGTAGTTTTTACTTTATATGCTTCAATATTTCAATTATTTCAATGATAAATACCGGTCAGAACTCTAATGCATGTATGCAAGACCTTAGGAGTACCGACTAAACTCGTTTAGTGGTGTTCTTTTCCTCATCCCTCGTTGGTATTTGCTGCTAGTGAAGTGAGGCCGCATGCCTTTAGTATCATGTGCTTAACTCGTTATTCCTATATAATGCATAGTTAACTCCGATATTATTGCTGTACGATATGGATAGAAATATTTCGTGAAGCATGAAGTTGTGGACCCTTTAAACTACCTCTTTTTAAAATAAAACTAAGATCACTTAATTTTTTTCAATTCCTTTAACTGAATTTGCTCTTCAACGGTACAGTAGAGTATCGAACCGGAGTTGTTATATCAGTTTAAGCCGGGTCAGTGCGGCCTTTTTTTGCGCTCTCTGTTACGGTTCGCAGCTTCTTTGACCCCCCTTTTCATGCAACTTCCGGCTGAAACCGGTAGTAATCGTCATTTTATCCTCATTTTATGCCTCACTGAACGAGAATATCGAAACTTTTTCCGGTGAGGAGGTATGTGTGTGTATTGAGGTTACATGGGACCGATCCAGTCCTTACATTCTCCCGCTGCATCGAGTGGAAAGCTTATGGCTCAGAACGATTCAGTTAGCGTCGCCGATATGCTACTAAATTTTATGACTGAACAACTTCCATGGAGCTTCATACTTGGCCTTCTCTAGCAATATCATAGAGAATTTCAATGTGACCGACAGCGTATGTATAAAATTCTGACATTTGTATTTTATTGTGTCGGCCTAATCATCAATGATTCTTGTGCCGCTAGCGGGTCTCGCTTGATTTTCCTATAAAAAATCTAGTTTTTTTCCTTTTGATCCCTTTTATTTGCCAGTGAGAATCTTTTCCGTTTTTGTTTTCTTCGTTCTACTCAGAGAATCAAGTGTTTCATATTTTTATTCGGAATTAGGCGTATCTTTGGAAAATAGCACCACTCCTTCATCCCCAGAAATAATTCAATTCTGTTTATGTTTAAAAGTAAGTAGCATAAAATATTTTCGGTCGTTTTGAAAGAGCTAGCATGGCATTGGCAGCATCACGATGTCCTATTTTGGCGTGACATGGAAGTAATTCCCTCGCTCTGCTTCTAGTCATCCGAACTTTGCGGGTGACCGCTGTACTTCTTCTCCCAGGAATTCAAATGAGATACAGGCCTCACTCGATGTATCTATCATCGCTACTGTGCGAATCGCATGAAAGAGGCATGGTAAGCGTTCTACTCTTAACGTTTCGATGGATTACAGACCTTCGGCAAAGTGTATTCCGCAAATAGCATGATGTCGGTGCTTGGTGATTATGCCCTAGATTTGCATTAGGAATAAGCTATGGCACGATTAATCTCTTATAGGGGTGCCTGTACTTTTTCTCTCAAAATGAAAAGTAGTCTTGTTAGACAGAGTATCTTTTAACTTGATAACTTTGTCGTTACTTCCACATGATCCACATGATATCTATATCCTTGATGCCTGTAGTTTTTTTCATAGGTCGTTTTGAAACATCCGCATTGACCGATTGACTTTTTTGTGGCTATTATTTTACCATGCGCAATGAAAATGAACATATTTTTCTCTGGATAACCGATATATGCGAATTATTTGCCATCGATATTATATCTCTAAAGAAAACAATTACCTGTTCAGGCTACTGCAAAGCACATAAATGAATTCTTGTAACAATAACTCAAGTAGGATTAGGATAGTGTTATAGTGTTAGTGATGGTGAACAGTGTTATAGCTTTAGTGATTTTCATAGAGCCCGACAACATTTTTTTGTTTGAAAAGATTGGCACCTATGGTTGATCATCTTCTCGTCTGTTAACTTGGTAAAAGTGTTCTATATTAATTCAGACCGAACCATTATCACATATTGCATACAACAGAAGTTGCTCACTTGGGAGAGCGGCTTATTATTTTTCAAAGAACAGGTAAACACTTTTAGACTAATTTAACGACTTTTTTGCATTACTGACATTCGCCTCTCCACTTTTATCGTTCATTGCATATGATAAATTATTATTTCTCCAATCTCCAACTATGTTTCGTGTTTTGTTGCTGGTGAAGAATGCGTAACACGGTCTTTGTAATATTATTTATTAAATAACAAACTTAAATCTCGTTGACGATGTCATTATTATACTCAGAATGCCCCTGATTCAGGCATGTTTTTTTCGTTATTTCCGTATGACTGGTGGATTTCCATAATGCTCCATTGAGCAGCTCTGCCCTTCCGCTTGCGTTCGAGTAGAAAAATAATATAATTCATCCCTCTCTAAATCTTAGTTCTCTGAGAATGCTCAGCGAGATTCCTCGGGAAAACATTTACGGGATGAAAAAATTAAGGACTCAAGGGAGTTCTGTCATTAATTGTTGTTGCCCTGGGATTTCCCCCTGTGAGGAGTGGACATTTTTCGTAGTGAGGAAAGAGAGTGGTGATTTGGGGTAGAAATAATAATAAATTGAGGAATTCCTGTTTCATATTCTCTCTCTCTTCCTCCAGAAACGCTAGAAGACGATATATGTATGTATATATACCCTGGATTTTTTCCATCCTTCTCTCTTTCTCGATGGAACTTAAGAAAAAAATTCCGCATTCTTCCGCGCTCAGACTTTTGAGAAGTGAAGGGAAGCGTGAAGGGGTGAAGAAGGCCGTAAATCGGATAACGGAATCCTCTCTTCGAGGGTAGAGAGAGAGAGATTGGGTCCTGAGCCAATGATGTCGGTGGGATGGGCCCTCCGCGGTCGAACGGGTAGGAGTGGTTGAGGAGTGGGATGGGTGAGATGTGGAGGCGCTCCTCAGCACAGAAAAACGTTAGTGTCTTTGGGACTTAAACCTCTCCAGCCTTTATGATTCAAGCGGGAGCAAAGGTAATGCAGGGTTCACCCGGCGGCGGAGTTGGGAGGTCGATTTCTGAAATAATATTTTCCCTGTTTCCATGATCCACACTGTTTCTCTTATCCTCGATACCACAGGCTCGAAGTTTCCAAAGATCTTCTCAAACTTCTCTTCCTTCTCTTTCCGCTCCTTACAGGCTCTGACGTGTATATCTTTACCCGCACTGAATAAAGGATTCCCGCGTGCTTATAACTCCTGATAAAATCTTGCAGCGGGGGGTTTGGAAACAAAGCCATTGACGCGAGGATGGGCTGTTTGCGGTTCTCATTCAAATGAAAATGTGGGTAAAAGATCTGTCTGGGGAGTGATTTTGCTATAAGAGAGGAGCTGTCCTTATTCTATCTGCTTTAGGGCCAGTGACGAAAAATTGCCTGCCATTCTCTTGTGGTAAACCTAGATGCTATTACATGAGTAGATAAACTTCTGGTAAATATGTCTGGTAAAAAACGATCAGTTCATGTGCCACGATATAAATAAATCTGTAAACATCTAAAAACGATATTTGTTAACATCAAATGTATGAATTCCGGCAAATATTTTCTTCGCTTAAGAAATATACTGTCAACTAATTGATATGCTTCACGGAATAAAAACTGTTTACTACCATGACGTTAAGGCCTACCTGAAAAACGTATGTTTAACGTTAACTACACAAAGCGAAACAAGGCCGTTAAATGTACTTCTCATTATTATATTCTCTTAATTATTAATCATATCTGGATCTTGCTTGCCGTTAAGTATTCCATATTCTATAGGATGTTTATCAAAAGTAGTAACACTGGTAGATAAACTGCATTCAATATGTAAGGGTACTTGAAATGCAAGACTCATGGCTTAGCATTCCTCCTCTCAATCTCTGTAGCGAGAATTATGTCACTCACATTGTAGCTTTAATGGAACCAGCTAAATTACCTCTAAAGCATCGTAGATTTGTAATACGTTGCCCATAACGGTTAAGGGATGGCTTGGAACAACTGCTTACATCCATTTAGCATGCACGCTTCCAATTTAAATCACTCGTGGCTGCATGCACACGAGCACTAAACTGAAAGTTACCAAATTTATCATACCCCTTCAAGTGTCGACTTCCCTCGCAATTTCAGGGTATTTTCAAGCGAAGTCAGGGATCGAGGCAATTCATCTCTGCCAGCTAAGAATCTACGAGGATCCGTGACTCATATCCTCGGCGGTAGTAAAGTTAATGTGGCCGGTAGACGGATCAAGGACACTTGGTTCCTGTATCTAAATCAGCTTTATTGGGACTTATTAGGCAGTTATTTGTATCTCAAGTGCCTTATATGATGTATGACTCGCTGGAGTCTATTCAGATGCACTCTGAAGGAACATGACGAATGGGGAATATTTTGCTGGAAGGCTTGGGGTTCATCTACGAATGGGTGTCCAGCTGTCCTATTTTCCATCATTCTCTTCCATTTTCTATCCCTGAAGGAGCAGATCGATGTTTTCCTATCTCTCATTTACAAAAATTTTTCGGGAAAACTATTTTCTTACATTTCATTTTGGGTTGTAAATTGATTTCCACGGTGCTTATCTGAGGGTCTTTTGCTCAAAACCAGGTGGTGTCAGTAGATTCCCTTCCTTGTCTTCCATTTATAACCCCTGTACATAATATTTGTACACTCCAATCCGTAGTAAAACTATAATAATTATGTCATTTTGTCCTATGGTATTTTTGAAAAAAGAAAGAAAAACTTGAAATAGTATAGTCCACACAATATGTGGACTATACCTATCTAGAGTTCCACAAAGTAAAGCCTGAAACTTTTGTTTGGTCCCTTGGTCTTTCTTTTTTGAAACACATCCTCAGTGGGAAATCACCTGATTATTATGCCTTATCACATTCACTTTGTTTCAACTTTTTCTTGTGTTGAAAATTATATTTTTACATGAATCAACTAAATAATACATTCAAAGTACTATTCAAAATACTACTTCTATTTTCTCTCCTTTCTATGCTCACCCAGTTATCCTCCCTATATATCTCTATTATATATCCCGTTTTATTTTACTACCTTCTCTGTCTTTTAACTCCGGTCTTCAAGTTTTTCTCCATTTTGTTTCTCTTCCTTACCATGTCTTCATTTATCTTCCTTCCCTCGCTTACCCTCTCTATTGTTCTCTAAAACTTACATTGTACAAATTTCTTATATGTGATAATAATTATTTTACTAGGAACAACCTTCTCAACCATGCAATGCTGCATTCTATTTTTTTTACTTTTCTTTTCGAATGTCTCAAGATGTCCCCTTATCGAAAACCTCTTTCTGAATTATTCCCTGGCCCGCGTTATTTCCTTTTTAATTTCTAAGTTCTTGTTTATATCTCTCATTTACATATCTATTTATCCGAGATATATGACCTACATATAACCTTTTAGAAAGTTTTCACCTAAAGTCAAAAATGCCTTATGCGCTTTGAACATTTGAACCCCACGCGATGTGCATGTCTTAAACTCATCTTCGGAATACTCGGAATAGAAGGGCGGATGAGAGATTTCCGGCAAAGGCAGTGCAGCAATCATCGCTACAGTGCTAATTTTTCGGTTCAGTGAATTCACTCTCGTACCCTTCTTATCGGATGAGGAGTCAAGGCGTTGCACAGCACGTGAAAGCCGGGAGTTGAAAGTGGAATACGCTCAGGAGAAAGAGCATAAATTAAAAGGAACGCAAGAGTATAAATGAAGCACCTTTGCAAAAAATCAACTCATTTGAATCCCTGCGGCACCATCTTGGGAAGCGTTAAATTACAAAGTCACGGGTAATGCGATGTTTAACTTCTCGCCACGAATCGAGTGGAACACACGCATGCACCCTGGCAGTTTCCAGCACAGGGAATGGAAATTTACTAATTCATCCGCAACTGAATAGTTAAGGATGTGATCAGGTATTCTATTCCACGGCGTAGTATGGTATTTATCGTCCCTTTCTCTTACTCAAGTTACGTTTTAGAGTAACAAAGCACCATTTCAGATTTTAACTTTCAGAAGGCACCATTTTTAATATGTTAAACGCTAGCCAAGTACGTTAATGCTGCCTGCCTGTGAATCATCTATTGGTTAAGCACTTCTTGATAATGTGAAGGTTTGAGTCTCAATTTCCCGAGTGAGTGCAGGCAAGAGCGGTACCTGAGAAATTTAATAATTAGCCAAAATTGATTGAGATGCCATAGCTAATATGAATTCATCTGAACTTTACAAACGTAAGCACGGGTAATTGGGGAGAGAGTGTTTTGAAGGGCGCGATAGAGGGAAGAGTGTTGGGTAGGCAGAATAGAGCTAGGAGAAGAAAGGGATATTTATATGGAATGATAAGAGAGAGATAGTATGAGGGCTGAGAGGGATTATGTGTGAAATGAAGTAATCATGGGAAGAATTGAATGTTCATTTAGTTATACCTAGAGTAATATGAGGTAGGAAGTATACGGGACTGAAAAAAGACATCACATAAAATATTAGGGTCGGGGTAAATGTTTTGTGTCGATTTAAACCAAATTTAACCTGTCGATGACTAATAATAATATCAATATGAAAAATTGATTGATTTTAATCTATGATCAATGGAACAATACTCGCATGTTTTACAGAGTTGTCAATTTTCTTTACGTTTCAGACCCATCTTGATGAAGATGACTCTGAATTGAAACGCGGAATATATTAAAAAGCATGTGAAATAGTGCGAGTGTTGTTTTATTGAATATTTGTGTTTTCCATTATTTCCAGTCTGAATCTGTTCAGCCGAATTTATGATCAGTAATAGTTTTGGAGTGTTTGACCATTGAGGTATTTATAATAAATTTTTGCCAACCACGATCCGGCCGCGGAGGCCTGGTTGGTAAATGAAGGGTCTTGGCAACCTAAGGATTGCAGGTTTTTTTTATTTTGCTTATTCAACCACGCGTGAACACTGGAAGCTCCGAACCGCACCATTAAGACTGGTTCGAATCCCAGATGGAGGATAGATGTTGTTTTTTTTCGTGAAGACCAAACTTAGTATTAGGTTAGACTATGCGAGTAAACATAAAAGTACTTGAGTAAACATAAAAGTACTTGAGTAAACATAAAAGTACTTGAGTAAACATAAAAGTTCTCCTGATGATGACCTACAGTGACTCCTGATGATGCTGTAAAGGTTGAAACCGGTAGAGTCCCCAAATAAATTGTGGAATCAACCACGTACTTTTATGTTTACTATGTCTAAATTCCACCAAGTAAACTTGCCGACCATCGATTTTATTAGACGATGTGACATAGCCTTAGCAGTTGTGAGTACCTTAAAATGTAATTCTACTCTACTTGTTCATCAGGGTGGCAAATATTTCGCAAACGCAAGACGAGGCTCGAAGTGCACATGACGTCATTGCTTTGTGAGCAGTTTCGTCACTCCATTAAGCGTCAATGTGATGGTAATGTCGCCCTATTATGGCATCGCTTGAGGTTTGTTCAACCCGCGAATCCCGCGCCGGAGTCGATGACTGCGTTAGACAGCGCCGTAGACTCCTCGGGTGGAAAATGTGGAGGGCCTTTCTGATTACCCAACCAACACTAGCGATCGTGTTTCTTCACCCCATCTCCCGAGCTGGGAATCTGGGATGAGGAGAAAGAAAGAAGGGGGCTAGTCTGGACCACGGGAGACCCTCCTCCATCTGCTCGCATGAATGAACCAACGGCCCCATCAGTGGGGCCCTCCCGACCCTCCCGTGACCCTCGTTCCTCATTCTCCGTTCCCCCCCATCCGCGTTCCTCCGCCAGCTCTCAAATACCACGCCACCTTCATCTACGCATACAAATCACTTCGTTAGCCGTCCACTGAGTGGCTGAGGGCGTCCAGAGACGCTGTTTGGAATTGGTTAACTGGTAAAAGGAATGAAGAGTAGGTAGTATTAGTGCTGACTGGATATCCCGCATGGAGTTATCGGCTCCCCACAGGAAAATTTTGCCTTGGAAAATGATGCCTATATCTCGTCATGAAAGTATTCGTGCCGAAATGAGGGTTGCTCTTTTAGGGTGTCGTTGAATGAGTTATAACTTGGCTTTAGGTTCTGAAGTAGTTTGTGAAGAGATTACTAGCTACTCTTTCACAAGAAAAATGGAATTGTTCTTATCAGTTTAATGTTACATTTATCCCAGTGTTTTGATGAAGAACATAGTTCTTAAAAGTCTTGATCTTCGTCGTTTCCATGCGTGCGTTCAGTGAAAATTTTAATATTAATTTCAATGTAACTACTTATTCGGCTGGAAATTTTATACCAGTTAAATTTACTATCACGTATGAAAATTGTTCCATAGATCAGCTCCTCCTATTTTAAGCAGGATCGTTCTCATTATATACGTTCTTTATGCTAAAAATATTCAGTAGTTGCGTATTAAAATAAGCAATAAGACAAAAACTCAAATAACCCTATCGTCGATGAACCTTAAAGCCATTTCTACCTACAAAGGGTTTTACAACTGCTCTTTCTAGCTGCGATTCAGCTATAGTAAAATACTTCATCCAAAGTTTGGTGAAATAATATTTTAATTTTTGGCCTTCTCATGCTTGAAATTAAATTAAATTCCTATATGACGTTTACACTTTAACGTTGATTTAAGCTAAGTACCTCAGTTTGAAGGCTAGAGAAAATGTCAAAGCGAATATGTAGGCTTTTCATCCAGAGTTTGCTGAAAGAGTAGTACGTGGTTACAAGACTTATTCGTTTCTATCACTGAACTCCTGTTCTCTTTATTCGATCATATGAAAGCATATCTTTCTTAAGCTTACACCGTTGTCATTGATGCTGTTTTTATTTGCTTTAGCGGTATTCTTCACACTCAAGAATCGTGTCTGCGAAAACATCATCAAGTAGACTAGTGCCCTCCTCTCATGTATCGAAAACTTTGATAACTAGTGTAAGTTTCAACCAGATGGATTGGACATACCTTGAGGCACAATGAAATTAGTTAGAAATATAATAGAAGTGAAGATGGAAGGGAAGGTCCCGCGAGGAAGACCAAGGGACAAATATTTAGGGCAAATAAAGAAGGATGTGAACGAGAAAGCATACCAGGGCGTGAGGGAATTAACACTGAATAGGGCAGAATGGAGGACTGCAGTAAACCAGTCCTAGGATTGAAATACTGATGATGCTGAAGTTTCGGGGTCGTGGTGGCCTAGAGGGTAGAGCACTGAGATACTGATCGGAGGGTCCCGGGTTCAAATCCCTGGCAACAGCCTTTCTGGACACCCCCATCTAAATCTCGCGATTCGATTTTCTGCGTGTCAGAACGTAGGTTATCGCAGGTGGCCCAGGGAAAGGAATCTATCCCCCCCTACCCCGAATGTGTGAATTTCACACGCCATTGGCTTAATACGGGGTGAGCTCAACTCTCACCTTTCAAAGACCACCCTTCGGGTTGAATCACTGAGTGAGTGAGTGATGAAGTTTCAACTGGTTTATATTAACCAGTGTGCGGTGAAAGTCCGAGAGGGAACAACGTAGCGGTGAAAGTCCGAGAGGGAACAACGTAGTGGAGAAAGTCAGAGAGGGAACAACGTAGCGGTGAAGGGACCTCCTCCATCGCGGCTATCAACTCTTATTAGCTTGGCCGTCGGTAGCAACGAGAAATAGAGCCCTCGGATGCGTAGGTTTATGTATGGATCGCGGCGCAAAGGAATCTGGCCAGCCGTAAAGACGCCGAAGCGCGTCAATCCGTCCGATTCCCGCTTGTCGCGAAACCCTACTTTCCAGAGATTCTGTGGGCGTCAGAGCGCAGCGGACGTGGGCCGCCAAACTCCCACGCGAGAGGAATGGGGTTCGCATCCCCTTCAAGAGTGGACTTTAGTCCCATGGGCGCTTTGCCAACGTGAGACGATGCGACCCAGATATTGGGCATTGATATGTTTCCTTGCGGCGCTAGTTTGGACAATAAAATGTCCACCCACGTGCTCACCGGCGAAACTAGTTAATGGAAACCTGGGAAATAAATGTCTCAAAACCGTTTCGGGGGTATCGCGGAGCTGACTTGGAAATCTACGCTCAAGATTTATTGGTGCATGCTGTTGTACTAAGAGCATAGTGTCACATCTGAAAAAAAGTGAGAGAAAAAAATAATTGACAAAATAATTGAAAGAAAATGAGGAGAAATAAATTCATTTCCTTTTTATTATTGTTTACGTCTGAGCTGAGTTGGACCACGTAAAGTATAATTATAGAGGAGTTTTGTTGTTGCTGCCTTTTTTGTGCTAATATCTGTTTCATTCCTTTTTTAATAGGTATTCTTCATTTCAAACGACATAATCGTCGGACTTCTCGGCCAAGTCAAGTCTGTAACCATTCAAAATGCGGTGTTCTACCAGAATAATGTATATTACGTGTTTCTAGCTTAACTAATAAATACATTCTAAAGAAGATGAGAGAAAAGAGAAGTCAGATCAAAACCTTAAAGAGAAAAAGGTACAACCTTATTGACCACATCTTTTGACATTATAGTCAGCTAAAGAGAGTCCCTGTGGGGAAAAAATAACGGGAAGGCGTAGAAAAGAGAGGTATCGTATAAAATATAATGTTCAAGTAATTAAGTATGAAAAAGAGAATCATCATATTGGATCAAAAATCGTATGATTGGTTTCACGCAATTCACGTTTTTGCGATTCTCTTAACAATTAGCCTCTTCATATTTTTATAATTCTTCTCTTTCACATTCTGAACAACATGAACTTTATATTTCATGCGAGAGAATTAATGTATGAATATGGTGAGGTTAGCCTATAAGAGAACCGAGTGGAGACCTGTTTCAAACTAGTCTTTGGATTGATGGATGGAGATGATGATGCAATTTTGGTGGACTTCAGCACAGCCATAAAGTTATGATAGCCCAGCGAACATCCGGGCTCTTGAATGGTATGTACTAGGGATGCAATCCCGGATGAAGGGACCTGAAGGGGAGGAAGCTAGGAAGAATTCCACTATGGGTTGTAAAATCCAGACGGAAGTAAACGCCTTATGACACGAAGGATATCTTTAAACCCCATCCCCCCAGATTCCCTCGGATCACTCCTATTACATCGTTGCGCCTGCATAACTTGCCCAGAGGAATCCATGCGTGCAAGCGACCAAGCCGGAGATACAACCCTAAGAACGACACAAGCGGCAGTGATCTAATAATCTACGTCCTGCAGTGTCATCTCTTCACTACACTCTACCCTGTTGGAACATTTCAGCCACGCTCTCGGCCTTCCCATTTACGTGATGGGAGAGAACCATGTTCTGTTGGATATAAAACGTCCATTTCCAATGCTTCCTCATCGCGCTCTGCGTCCCGTGCCGTGGGTCAGTCGCTGGCTCATCTGCATCAAGGGGCTTTATCTCACCCCTAACGCTTGGCGGTCACTGGTTTAGTCACCTTCACTGTAGAAGATTGGCACTTGGTTAATGGGGTTTTCTGATCCCGGTAGATTTTCTCTGCGGACTTTATCCTTTAGTCAAGCAACCGGTGCCCCTGGGTCTCCTGGGAGGAGAATATGGTGGGATTTCCTCTTTTATCGTAGGACTCCAATGATTTTTCCCTCCTTTAAATAATTTTAGAAAGGGAACTTCATGTTAAAAGTTAAGGATATCTATGTTGCGAAGACTTTCGCGGTAAAAATTTGGCATAAATTTTGTTTGGATTTCTGCGTGATGGATATTTGTTATCTTCTATGTGGAAAAAAATATTCAAATGTCACCGGAATCAGTCAGGGTGCTGGAGACAGTCTATAGTACCTATACGTAATATTTTTTTTAACGTCAACATTTCGCTCCAGACCTGAATATGCTGACTTCAATATCAGTTAATATTCCGTTGTTTCCGGCGTGACTTCATGGAGTTTGCTTAGCATATTGAATAAGAAGCAATTACTTTGTAATTCCACATGTATTTACGACCTAGGTTTCGACGACGACCTACCACGACCTAGGTTTCGACGTAGCACGTCATCATCAGCTGATGATGACGTGCTACGTCGAAACCTATGTCGTTTGCAATAAATACATGTGGAATTACAAAGTTACTGCTTCTAATTCAATCAGTTAATATACTGTCTACCAAGGTAATACCCAGGGTAATAACCCGATAAATTTTATTCGCTGATATAATTCCATAGAGGGCGCTATGAAGATCCTGAGGTAAACGGGGTGACCCAAGCTTAATAAGGGTAAAGGATCTCTAGGTAGCTATGAACAATGGGTACGGTTATCCTTGCTCCGGAACAGCATCCTGGGAAACCTTGGCAAGCATAGGAGTTAAACCACCTTTCCCGCCTTGTGGGTGTGAATTTCACTGAGTGTACCGGATACATAATTTCCCGGTCAGTAATCAAAATATACCCCTACATTAAATTTCAAATGCATTAATTTTGAAATGCCTCCAATTGTACAAAGAATTCTATTAAGGTATCAAAATAATGTGAAACAACATTATTTGGTATATTCAAATTTCTGCAATTAAGAAACATTAATAAATTATATATAATTGAATTTTAAATAAATTTTGGGAAAATTATTAAGAATAGTATTAATATTCGCCCAAAAAGTTGTTGCGAGTTTTTTCTTCACATGGGGGCTCAGAAGTTTCATAAATCTACGCTCGTTAAGTGATACTGGTGAGTTATCTGAATCTTAGTTTCGATTACTTCCGTTTAGGATCCGTCAGAAGCATTTAATATATCGATCGCACAGTTTGCAGAGGCTCAATAGCGTGCGACCCCGACCTTCACGTGTCGAAGCGACCTTCGGAGATGCAGTCGATTTCGTCTCGCCCTCTTTCAACCACTCCCGCCGTCGTCTGGCCGTGGCAATTCTCCTCCCCGGAGCCGTGACGCCTCTCCTCGCCTCCCTCCATTTTGTGGGCCCGTGGAAGAGGAAGGAGCCGATGCGGCGATGTGCCCCGGAAGTTAATTCAATCTCTCGAGTACTCGGGAAGAGGGGTGGCATTTAAGGAGATAGGGAAGAAACAGGTCTTCCCGCTCCCCCCCCCTCCCAACTTTCACCCGCCGGCAAAGTAAATTACCCACTTCTAACGAGTTCATTTCGTGAGATCGACGCTCAGTCATCCCCGTGCACCGTCTTCCTTCCTGTATCGGGAAGGAGGGAGGCGATCGAGCGAGAACGCCAGCCGCCCGATTGGCTCCGAAGAAGGAAGTTGGGCTCTCGAGGAGGACTCGCTACACGAATTCCGCTCGCGCCTAATTTGCCGCGGCCCTTAATACTGATGTTGGATGAGGGAGGTGATTGGAGGTAGGGATTGGGAAGGGCTTTTATTATCTCTGTCTCTGCACCCACCCCTAACTAATAAAAGTCGGGTAATGACACTGGTCACGGCGGGAAAGGTCGACGACCTCTGATACCATCTGTGTCGTCCTACGTCATACACTGTTGACCTGTGTGTCCTCGTCACTACCCTGGCTGGAGATGTCACTGCACACAGGAAAGGCTTGGTGCAATATACTCTGATCCTCTCTGATTTACTAGCCCAAATAGTTCTGCATTGAATTCGTCCATCCGTCTGTTTCCTCCGGCATGGCAGGTGTACGGGTGGGCACGTTTATGCAATTACGTCAAAAAGGCTAGGTTTCGCCCTCAAACCCCGAGTCTTTCATTCATTTTGTTTTACAATTTTTATGCTTATTAATTTTGCTTATCTCTACCAAAATTCTTTTCCTTTTTTCTCCTTCTCTAGCCCATCACATCCTCAATTTCCCATTTACTCTTATTGTATACTCAATTTCCTTCCTTATTTCCATTGAAAGCCTCATCTCTACTACAATGCCTGACGCTGCTTCTTTAGTATTCCTTCTCATTTTATATTCTACATTCTTCCCATACCTATAAAGTTTTTGATACCTACAAATTTTCAAATTTTTACTGGTTACAACTTATTAATGGATGTGTTGAAAACCCTATCGTTGAATGTAAAGCATAATGATAGTGTTCGTTATTCTCTTACAAAGTTTTTAATTCTCAGAATCCGATCATTTTATATAATACATAACATTGAGGAGAATGATATCCTTAATTTTATGCATGCTACTCGTCATGTAATCCTAACTGAAAATTTCTCGTGGGGATTGAGTAGAAACTGTAAATGCCTAACGGATAGATGCAAACTCAAAGAAATATTTACGTCCAGAATATCTAAAATTCTTAAATGGCACCTAAAATAGGACTCGCACACCAATTAGACTGATCAGTCAATATGAAACAGGAAAGTTGGCACACATCGTGGTGATATCTTAGAACCTTCTAAATGTTTATTGTAAAAAGTCCAGATATTCTGCGTCATAATCCAAAAGCTGAGCTTGGGGTAATTTAATGGGGTAAGTTCACGTTCAACGTTCATACACCAACCAAAGTCATGCTGTGGTCACCAAGAAAACTAACAGACGCATCACGAACGAAAGCGACTCCCAAACACATGGCCCTCGCACTGGTAAATTCACGGTAAAGGCCTAAGTCTCATGATCAACCAAAGTTTCGGGCGTAATGTGATGGAATCTCTTCATAATGATAGAAAGCACATATCCAATTTTTCTACAGTGAATCTCTGCAACCATGGTAACTACATCATTATCCGGACAGGCCCGATGATGATATATCTAAGACCATCAGTGTTTATGAGAGTTTCATCTTAATCTGGCATTCTGGTACGGGCAGAAAGAAGCCCATTTTCCTTGCTCCTTTGTTATCCTTAAAAATCCTTCTCGCTTTTTAAGGATAAATATATCCTCACAAAATGGCAATATGGGCCAGCGAAATAGACACTAGTACCACTTCCACCCGCTGCAAGTTAACATTAGCTTTTTTCCCCGACCTTTCGCTGTAGGAGAACATGGGACTGGCTGATAACCACGTATTCTTGCCTCTTTTTCCTATTATTTTTCGTTGTGTGAGCAGCATGGCTGACGTTTTTAATTAAGTCACGTTCTATTTCCCTGAGTTTTATGATAATTTGCCTATGCCTTTGAACGCTAAACAATTGAAGGCTCCAATTGGACACCTTTTAGTGTGGCAGTTTTTACAAATTGTTCTGCCTCTAATGATTCTGATTTTGTTGACCGTAAACATGTAATTAATTAGTTGATTTAAGAGTCTTACGTAGGAAAAGCAAATATTGGCTGTGTATTTTTTTTATTAACTAGACAAAACTTTTGAAGCTACCGTGTTTTCAAAAATATTTTTGTATCTATTCTAATTTTTTTCAAAGGTAAACATGTGATTGGTTTCCTGATGAAAGAGTTTCAAATGGAAAGCAAAACAAAAATTGACTTTATATTTACGTCATTACGAGAAGCGCTTTTTTCACCGTTGGATTTTGGTACCACGCTAATAGCATGATATAGTTCGAATTTCACCGGGATGCTCTCTCATTCCGGTTCACATGATATTATTTCCTCGCAACTTTAACCAGTTTATTTGATCAAACAAAATTGCTTTGGTGAATAAGGGTTTATTTGATCCAACGCCGAAATCAAATCAACCAAAATACAAACCATTCAAATCGACTCTTAAATTGGTAGCATTAAATGAACATGCTGATTAAAAGGGCTTTGGAAGATTACCAATGGATGTATAAATAAAGATGGGGGAGAGAGAGAGATACAAAAATATTATAGAGAGGAATTAAATTAGCATATATGTTTTTTGATGAGAAGTTAAATAAAAGATATTTTGTTCCGAAAAAAGCGAGTTTTAAAATAAATAACTTTGTATAAGATAAGTAAGACCTTCGGTATTGATAGTAAATTTTAACAAATGAGAAAAATCTGTTCTTGGTGAATTCTCAACTTCATTATTGACCATTACGCCAAAATCATTTTTTATAAGTAAATTGCAGTGTAGATATTCCTCGTGGGTCAGCGGAATGAGGCTATATTATCTCGTGTAGGTATCTTGCAACGTATCAATTTTCAGTTAGCCGTTTTATTCTGTTTTTGGAATCAGGAAGCAATTGTGCCAGGTAGTTCATTCCAGGATTAGGAGCATCATATATTAATTAAACCGAATTAACAAAGCCTTTATTGCATGATCCCACCATATGTTCCCATACTTGTCTGGCCGAATTATATTTTGTTACTGTCAATTTATAATTAAGATATTATGAAACTTATGTTTCATCAGACTTGGGTGTCATAGAAATATAATATTTCATATAAAACATTGATAATTTATTACACTACATTAATTTGCTCTTACATTCCTTTTTTTTCATTTATATTAGTAGCCATATGTATTCCAATATTTCCATGTTGTCGAGCGATTCTAATTTTCTGTATACCTTCAGTCGCATTTTTAACATTCTTTATTTTTTTCATGACAGCATAGTTGAAAGCAACTTTTAGAACTGTAGTTCATTTTCGCCTCTAGATGCGACTGGTTGCTAAAAGGGTGATTTCATATAAAACTCCATTCTTTTTGTTTGAAATATCAATGTATCTGTGACGCATGTGGCTTCTGGAGTAACATTGTGGGTTTTCCGTTCATTATGGTATCTGTGAGCATGAGTAGTTATTTATTCGAGCAATTTAGGCATGGATTACTCAACAGTAGAAATGAGTGTATGCCCCCCACTCATAAAGGAAAAGCTGCAGTATCACTTTACGTGGGTACTAAAGCACATGACTGTATCATCGGCTGTGAACCTTGTTTGGGCGTGCAATCGGGGGTTCATTGACTCCTGGTTGGAAGGCGCCGGGAAATTACTTGCTCTATACTTGCAGGACCCCTTGACATTGATAAATGCTGCTCATTGAAGAATTGCGCTGCATTGAGCATTTCCGTCAGCGCTGCCATTAACAAACATTGCCACCTTATAAACCTTTTTTGGCTGCCTGCAATGAAAGCAGTCTTTTCATTTCTAACAATAAGTAGTGGTTATTTTCGTTCCAGCATCCCAATGATTAATTACAAATCTGATTTTTGAGAGTTCTTTTCTCGATATAACCCCGTGCAGGACCTCTAGCCAAGTTTTATTCGCATTTATTTGAAAAAAATTTGTCGAGTGTTTTTTGGGGAAATTCACAGATTTACATAGCTTGTTGCCTGAAGAGATCGGTTTTACTTCATATTCCATTTTCATCCATTCATACTTTGTTGTTCTACCACAGATAAATGCTTCAAAATTCTCGATTGTGTGTAGAAGATCGATCGGCTATGCGTGACCCTTGGAGAAAAGCCTTTGGTGACTTACAAAAAGGGATGACATCGCAAATGCATAACAATGCATATTTTATTTTGTTTTTGAGGGGTGAACGAACGAGAGAAAATATCAGTAGGCCAAGGAGGAAATAGGAAGCGAAGTGTTGTTAACAGTTATATGAGTTCGTTTAAAATACGTGCTCAGTATACCGTCAAACGGAATCGATAAATCAAGAGACATATCAGCGATATCATGCCTCAACGCCGTCGAATAGGTACGTTAAGTGCTGACCAGCTCAGCAATCTCTACTTGCTTCATAGTTTAGATTGGTCTTTCGTTTGCCGGTATTTGCTCAGTTTCAGGAGCAAGGGTCTGTTTAACTAGGGAAATTAGATATGCAAAGGATATCTATTCTTAATTTTACAACATTTTAGCAACAATCTTGTGATAAATATGTAATCACACTATTACCTAACAACATCCACTTATTTCATCATTATGTGTCAAGTAACTATCGATGTGCATTAAGCCTCATCACGTGGATTTACAGGTCACCATACTTAAATGCAAATTTCTTGTGGCAAGATAAACGCAAGTACGGAATAACGGCAAGTTTAGGTGCAATGGAAGATTGGTTTGAAGAAAAGGCTCTATAAATAATTTCATAGAGATTGAGATTGAGGTTTTGCATAAAGCTAGGAAAAGTGATCACCATTCTTTAATCTAAAATCAGTGACCTCCTCAGAGCCTTGGATTGCTAAATCAGCAACCGTATTTTTAAATTTAAATATAAAATTCAATGCGTAGAATTCAATGAAAAATTCTGGTAAATACGTCATCGAATTCCAAGCATTTTATTCACACTTGTGATTTGGGCAATTGAATTTAAAGTGCTTAATTTCTGTTCGTACTCGCAACCCGTGCAATTTTATTCACTGACACTTCTACCACCCAGTCTTGGTCGTCCGGGAATCGTTATTTCTTGCGCGGCCCTCCACTGACTTCTATTCCTAAAGTTAACCACCTTGAATCTTTTCTTCACAGCGCTAAGTCCAGTGGGAGGGATGGCAAACATTATTCAGAGCACGATTGCTGGCAAAGCCTCCCCGGCTTCTGCTTATTTTGTGAGCAGTTCTTTTGGGCGACAACCTTGATGCAAAAACTTTTCGCGAGGCGCGGGAGAGCATATTTTTGGACTAGGAGAATGGGTGAAAAGTTTCGCGAAAAAGCGCCCGTTCCTCGAATCACTTTCTGGGCTTCATAGTGAATCTCCCATTTTAAAAGTGCCTAGATATCACTCATTCCCAAAATGTTCCCCGGCTCCATCTTACCCTGAAATATTTACTGACGAGTTTTAAATGGATCATTGCAGCTTGAAATAGGCATTTCGTTGAGCGTCACGGTGTATTTCTAAAATATTTTTTGTGTAATACGCCAAGATGCGATGAATTCAAATTCTCTTTCTGAAAGTTGTATGGACTTTTGAATTACTCAGCCATGAGCAGAGTGCTTTACGTACTGATTCCTTGTTTGATATCACTTATGTTTTTTACTAGAATTTAAGCATTTTCGTTTTTAATTAAATGAGAATACTTGGCAACAAAGGAATCGTTCCGTGTAACGGCATATAGAAGAAATCATATCGTATCTTAGAATGCGGTATCGTGCATTTTAATACTTAATTTTACTGTTGGATATTGTGGAAGACATTGTCATACAGCAAACATTATCTTCTGAACTACTATTAGTAGCATTATGACTACTATAATACTATATACTGACGTGAACAATAATCAATAGAGGTTATAGATAATAGCTGTCGTTAAAATTTCCTTTTTCAGGTTACATGTTACAAGTTACATGACTTGTTGACTCATAACAACTTGCTATTTTTATTCATTTTTCATTGATAAATACTAAAGATCATACTTAGTGCTGAAGCATGTTTTAACCTTAGAAAACGATCAGTCACCACATTAACTGACGGTTGGTCCAATTGATAAGGGCAAAATTCATCAAATTCTTAGGACCACGTCATGTGATATTTAGGCATCAGAGTGGAAGGACCTGGCTTCACTTTCTGCTTTTGTTTCTCAGAAAGATTTGGTTCACAGAAAATCATTCCTGATGAGTTAATGGGGACTTGACCTTGGTCATTACCCTGATTTGAACACGCTGTCTGATCAGTAGCTCAACGGTCTTCCTCATGGCTGGCGATCCGTCAGACTGAATGATTATAAATAATTTTTAAGCATACATGCTTCATTCTGTTGAGTATAACGGGTGGCCTGGAGGATAAAGTATGCCTCATAACGGACTTTGAAGGTAATCATTAGTTTTATTTTCTCCTAAAAGTCGATCTTTACCTGCTGTATAATAGGATTTATTCGTAAGGGAAGTCTTAGGTCATGCAGTGAATCATGTCGAAAAACTGTTCAGTTGGAAACAATTTTGAGCACGGTCCCTGATTTGAACAGGAAAACCCTTACTCTAGAAACATATTTTGGTGAACGTTCTTCCGTTGAGTTGTCAAATAAAGACGATACAAATGTTAAACTCCAACATCTTTACATTTGCTTGACATAATGAGGCATGTGTTTATTGTCAGATCTACCGTTGAAAATGTCCTAGGTGCTTAATATCGTTAAATTGTCGCCAAAGTAATTTGTATGAGGTATTTTCTATCTCACCAGCTTTCTTTTAAAAAACAAGTAGATTCCTGAGGTATAAAATGAAAAATGAAGATTCATCTAATTGATATAGTATTACCGCTGATGTGAAGGGAAAAATTCATTATTTTTCACAACATTAAGTTACTGCATACTTATTTCGTGAAAAATATAATAAAAATTTCACCGTTGTATGCCAGCATTGCAGAATAATGCGAGCGTTGTCTTTTCCGTATTCAGCTTCCCGATGTTTATTTATGCAACCTTAATGGTGCGTGGGGTGTATACGGAACGAGTTACGCGGGACATCTTGGCTCAGGCAGTGGCATGAGCAAGCAGCGGCTTGAGGGAGGACACATTAGCCCATCATAATACCCTTTTAACCTGTCGAATTCGGGAAACCTGTCCGACCCGCTCACACAAATTGAATACACAAGAGAGAGAGAGAGAGAGAGAGGGAGGGTTCCCATCATCATATCCTCGGATGATGTAATAACCGCAGCGGAACGACGGGTCTCAGGCCAGCGTTGTCTGAGAGCTTCATTTAAATATTAAGTTCGTCCTAGAAGTGGGACGAAGGGGCTGGTAGTTGGGAGGGGGGGAATCTCCTCCATCTGTGGGCGTAAACGTCGCAGGAGCGGGTCTCATTTTGGGGTTTAATGTTGCGAAATCGGTTCCACCCTCAACCAACCAACCCGACGTCACGATCGCTCCGATGCCTCAGGCGCCAACAAACTGCTCTTTCTTCCCCTTTCGGAAAATTCACGTTTTTTTTCTCGAGCTCATGGAAAAATATCTTCTTGGGTAGAAGTATTCATGCTCATGTAAATGTGATGCATGAACGTCATAAGAAATTCGTCTTCATTCTTTCCCGAAAGCCAGTTGAATTAATTACGGAACATTTTACATTACATTTTAGCCCATTTTATGTCAGTTGCTATCGGCCTAGCGTAACGAGTAAATTCTTCTCGGAATACCCGACGGATTGGTATTTCGGGGGGTAACGTCATCACCTGAAATACTAACCCGATGGGAATTCCGTGAAGAATTTACTCGTATCATTCACCGATGAAACTTCAAAACCTTCGACCTAATGTTATACTGTAGTCTTTTAGTGGCATTTATGGCTGACGTTGATAGGCACTTCAATAATATAAGCCGAGGATTTAGTTTTCTTTTTAGTATATCGTTCTGTCCCACATCTTTTAGCATAGTAATATCTTAGTTCATTTTTTCATATTCAATGCCCACATTATATATTAACTACACCCCATTTCTTTTATTTTCCTTTCTTTAATCTCCAATGTTTAGACGAAAACAAAAATTATTTTATGCACTACCTTTCTTAAAGTTACGGAATGTTTTTTTGTTATATCTTTACCCTGTTTTTTATTTTCCTAAAGCCTACTTCCCTACATAATTTCGTTATTCAGTTCAAATCTTCGGCTTGATGCACGAAAGCAGTTCATGTATCACAAAACGTTTCAGGAAGAAAACTTCCTCGATACATACTAGCTATTATAGAACTGTATTCGTAATATACTATTGAAATTGACATCTCATTTCACTCATTCCTGAATTAGTTACGAAAAATATGATTGCGTAGCAAGTGTCGTCCTTATTACCACAAATCACGAGTGAACTCATAAAAAAACATGTTTTAAAGACTTTTAGAACCAACAAATGTTTCCGTCCGCAAATTTGATAAATATGTTTACTCTGAGAGAGATAGTAGCGATTAGACTAACAATTCTACCAGCTCATTTTTCTGTTAACAAAAATTCGAGGAGACGAATACTGGATTATTTCTTCTTGCATGAGACACTGTTCTCACTTTTTTTACCTATGTTTTTTTTAAATTCTTCTAATTACTGTCAATTTTTCGATGAGCGTGAACTTCGCCAAGAGTATTCGAGTATTGATAAATCCAGTTTCACTATTTTCTCATTTTTTCTTAATTATAATATATCATGATGTTACATGATAAGTCATGTATGTCGGGAAATTAACCTTGGGAGTTTAATTCGCCTTATTTCTGTGCAAAACTTTTTATTGGAGACATTATTTTCCTCACTGTATTAATACGAAAGAGTGTGGGGTCATCTACATGTTTTGTGTGCGAGGTCATGGGACCCGACTGTAAACAAGGTCTGACGTTCTCCCAGCCAAAGACCTTGCCCCCCGGCCATCCCCTGGCGCCGTGCCTCATTACCACGTCCTCGGGTCGATACTGGACGCACGATGCAGAGCAAATCTCCTCGACCACTAGCTCCGACTCGGAAGGAGATGGGCAGCTGTCGAGTTTCGAGATGTCGGAATATCCCAGTCCCATTCGATGGTCGAATGGAAGGAAAGACGGGCGTCTTGACTGCCCTCTCAAGGCATTCCTCCCTCGTGAGACTCGAGTGAAAATGTCAAGTTGAATAACGGAGATGGTCGTGGTGAGGGCGGTTATGGACGTTATGCGGTGTCTCCTCTCCCCATCCTGATGGCCAGTGACGTAAAGACGGCCGTAATGCCGCGCTTTTAATCACTTGTTTGTCCTGGCGTTGTTCCGTCGTCGCCTTCCACCCTTCCACTCGCATGATAACCCACTCCTGGAATTCCCACCCGCCCTTCCAGGAGGACGATTATGATAACGCGTCATCCCGAGGAGTCGCTGACCTTATCGAGGGGGATAAGTCACCGCTCCTCTCCCTCCTCCAATCTCTGATTTTTACCCTTCCTCCACGACTGGGCTTTTAAGGTCACAGACTAAAATGTTAAACCCGTTAAGCGGAGGTTGAAGGAATCACTCCTGGGAGTAAGGTCAGCGGAGTATTTTGCTCGCCGTCGTTATGAAATGGGAGGAAAAAGCGAGTCGCCGCTTAAACTTCAGCCTTATCAAATTCATGGCAGTCGTTATCCCCTCAACCGGTTGGCTTGCTTCGAAACGGGATTTATTTGAGTTGGTTTGCGCGTGAAGTTATTTTATAAATATGGAATAGCTGTATAACCATGATGAAAATTTTGAAGGAAGATTGTGTGACCCCCAAAAATTAGTATTCCTTTAATTTAAATCTTGTACCGAGGTGAAAGAGATGCTTTAAGGCCTGAATACGTTTCTGATTCAAATTTTCACCATCGGAACCATTCCGATTTTTAAAGGAAAATACCTTTAAAGTTAAAGGCGCAAATTCTAGAATTATATTAAGTCACACCTCGCGGCCATGGTTAAAGCCTCCGAGTGCGTCCACCGGTTGCGGATGGTGGGTCGACCTCTATATTTAGGGGTTAGTTGCGACATAAGCGAGTTTACTCGTCGAATAAGCAGTCGTGGAGAAAAACGACGACAATCCGAGGGGTTGTTGGTCTATCCCTGGGTAAGGTAGGCCATTAAATAATATAGAACCTGTGAAGATGCCGTGACTTGGCGATTGGAGACCACCAACAATTATGCATTACATCACTCGGAGGAGAGGGCAGCAGCTCATCTTCATATAAGTGAAGGTGGAGACCACAGAGGTCGGTACGGCGACACTCATTTCACTACTGGCGGGGTAACATTTACTTTAACGGATGTAGTACTGCGATGTGCAAGGCAAGGGGAAACCACCACATTATTATCCCGAGGAGTCGTAGCTACTCCACTCTTTTCTTTCTTATCAAGACATGATGGAACCATCTCGAACAAAATATTCCGGAGGTAAAATAGTCCCCCATTTGGGTCTCCGGGCGGGGACTACCCGAGAGAGTACATCAGTCAAGTGTGATAAGCATTTTAGGGTCGGAACATGGAACGTGAGATCGCTTCGGACCTGTGGAAGACTTAAACTCATCTTTAAAAAACCATCTGCGACAAGTACTCAACAAGAGAAATTCCAAGGGACTTCGAGAAAAACATCATCATTCCTATTGCTAAGAAGAAGAGAGCGGAGAAATGCGAAAATTTTATGACTATAAGCCTGACAACACATGCATCGAAAAAGAATCATCTACAGAAGAACAGAACGAAAAGCAGAGGAGTTCCTGGATGAAGATCAATTTGGATTCAGATAAAGTAAGGGTACAAGAGAGGCAATATTGGCCCTTAGCCTACTCATAGAGAAGAGAATGGAAAAGAACAAATCGACATTCATTCATATAAAAACCAAGTAGCTGCGATAAAATCTGGACCCAGCTGTGAAGAAGCAAGAATAAGGAAAGGAGTGAGACAAGGCTGTGCACTGTCTCCAGTAATTTTTAATGTTTACCTCGAGAGAGCCATCAATGAAATCAAAGAGGTCAAAAATCAAAATCTCTTGGGGTGAATATCCATGGAGAAAAAATTAGCATTCTGAGATTCGCTGATGACATAGCACTCATATCAGAGGCAGAGAGGGATCTGAATAATATGCTATAACCATAGAAGGGACAATGGCCAGATCAATAATAAGAAGACTAAGATACTAGTGTGCAGCAAGAGAGAAGAGGCAACCAATGTTAAACTAGGAAAACAAAAGCTGGAAGAGGTGAAAGAGTTCTGTTACCTTGGAAGCCGAGTAACCAACGACGGACGAAGCAAGAAAGAAATAGTCAGCAGAATAGCCCAGGCGAAGAGGGCATTCTATCAAAAGAAGAATCTATTTACCGCTGGAAATACAAGCTTGGAATAAGGAAACAATTCATCAGGACGTACATCTGGAGCGTGTTTCTTTATGGCAGCGAAGCATGGGCAATGACAGCAGCGGAAAAGAAAAGGGTGGAAGTAGTCGAAATGTGGTGCTACAGAAGAATGATGAAGATTAAATGGATCGACCGAGTAAGCAACGAGGAAGTTCTAAGAAGAGTGGGAGAAAAGAGAAGACTTCTGAATACCCTAACAAGAAGACGGGACAACTTGATCGCCCACATCATGTGACATGATAGCCTGATGTGGGGGAAAGAAAGTGAAGGAAGAATGGCAAAGGAAGGCCTCGTGCAAGATATGTGGAATAAGTTATAAAGGATGTGAAAGAGAAGAATTACGTAAATATGAGGAGATTAGCCGATAGAAGAACTCAGTGGAGAGCTGCATCAAACCAATCTGAGGATTGATGACTTATGATGATGATTAAGTCACACAAGTGGAGCATTTTATTTCGCATTCATGCTATTTGAATCATTGTAAATTAAGTGGAAAATTTATGAACTCTTTTATTACAATCTCTCTTTTGGTCAAAAACTTCGCTAATCATTAGTTAACAACCCCCAGTATATAGTAACATCAATGGAGGCAGGCGATACTTGGTGGAATTTAGTTGCACTGAACATGTTAAGGAAATTAACTTTGTACAATTCCACAAAATGATTTATTTGTTCCTTGATGATGTACCTTGACAATGACGCTCAGACATCGAAATCGATCGGCATAATAAATCATTTTGTGGAATTGTACACAGTTAATTTCCTTAACATGTTCAGCCCAGTATATAGACCTACTATATTTCATTTTGCTTACGTTCATGAACGATTTAAATGTTATTATAGGTGAAAAAATGGAACATTGCTTTAAATAAATGATAGGGTAACGTTACAATTTGATACTAGGTATCGAGCCAAGGGATAATTGATAAGTATGAGAATGATGCCCTTGTAACAAGGACATGTCACTTTGATTTTGCGATGAGTTGCTTTTTTATGCTCAATACACATATGCCATTTTTATGCAATCTCAACATTTTAATTGAAAAGAATTTACAAAAATTCCGTGAAGAAATCAATTTACGCTACCCATGTTTGTGAATAAACTAGTTTAAACTGAAGAGATTCAGTTGCATCCATGCCTTGCAAGCTACCGCAATTGCGTGTGGCATGGGTAATAGGTTCCCTGCCGTATAAATTTCTTTCCCTGAAAACAATAAATTTTTGCTTGAAAATAAATGAGGAAAAATCTTTCGAAATACATGATTAAGAGATATATGACGTTTTTTTTAGGATTCAACTTCATTTATTCTGTAGCTGTCCATTATGAGCAATAAAAGTGATGATAAATCGGTAATAATCTTAATTTATTGGCATAGCCGTTCCTGTTGCTTGAAAAATTAAAATGCGCCTATGCAGTATTGCGAAACACTCCCTTCGACTCCTAATTCTCTCTCACGTAAATCGATATGTAAAATGATTCATTTTTTGGCCTGAAGGTCTGTCGACTACTTCAAAGCTTGACTTGACTCAAGGTGAATTTATTAACCATGGCTGTTTACGTCCCGAAAATTTACAGCAGTCATCTTCTTCTTGCTTCCTACCCAAGTTTATCGTGCATATGTAACTAGACGATTCTTGTATTAACGTGCGCCGTCCTCCATATGGCAAGTTCTTCAAAGCCCTAGAGCTCCATTTCAAGGAGGTCCTTTATGGAATCTTCGAAGAGGAAATCGGATTATTCTCGTACACTCTTGTCATTCATTTATTCCAAACCACCAAAGACGGAAAAAATGAAGACGTAATCGCCCATCGGGATTTTTGCGACAGACGCCGGCGAATCCCATTACGAAGTTTTTTCCAGGGTCCCCATTTGTTTCCTCTATGGTTTTCCGTATTTTTCCGGCAAAGACGCAGCCACGCGACCAGCATCGTGAAACGGCTTCTCTGGAGCAAAAACTGGAAGACTTGACCGTCATAATTCCCGCGTTATTCAAATGAATCCTCCCGAGGACGACCTTGCACAAGTTCGCGGCGACGACGGCCGCTAGCACGACGGCAAATGGGGAAACAAACCTTGAAGTTCAGACTCGGCCAATCCCAAATGTCCTCTTCTTGTTCATTTCTGTGATTTGTAATCTGGGTGGTAGAGACGGTCGAGAGCTGGAAAAGGATTCGGTTTGTCTTTCCGTGCCTCTAATTAGTGATTATGCCCCCAGTAAGGATATTAGACTCGCACGGTAAGAGATACGTAGTTTTCAAATTTATATCATTTTCTTTATGAATGATCTATCTACGATTTTGTCAAGGAATATTAGAATGTGGCAAACGGAGATGAACTCATATTGACGTACATAGTGAGAGATGCTGACTGGGTTCCTTATATAGTTTGAGAGTAGGTACTACTAGGTTGATTAAATTTCAACTTGGCTTTTACGCAGCAGCATAGTTCCAGCTAGTTCATGGGAGTTAAGGTTTCTCATACCAAAACTAGGAATTTTAAAATTCATGAGACCGAGGAAGAAACTAGAAACATGTCCCTAGTTCTCTCCTGTGAAAAAGGAAACTAGAACGTCCCTAATTCAGTTGGACAGTGGTGTTCCGTCGTGGCAATAAGTCTTCGCAAGGTTGTGTCCCTTGACAATATTAGATTGTTCTTTATGGGTGGCAGTGTTAGGATACTTTTCCACAGTTCTATGGTGACATGGACTAGTATCCTCCCTTTTTGTTGTAGTTCGGGAGACATAAAAATGCTTCGTATTCTATTCGTTTTTATTAACATTTCTCCCATTGAATCCATAATTTTGAGCGGAAATCGGCGATCTGAACTAGCTAGGAGGAAAAACATATTAGGAAAGAAAATTAGTTTAAAAAGTGGGAATTCAACCTTTGAAAAATTAATAAAAACTTAGTAAATTGCTTGAAATGAATTACATTAGAGGTAGGGGTAGTTATGATATTTGAAAAGTGAATAAGTGACGCCTTTGAAATAACGATCGACGGAAAGAAAAAATACTAAGTTGCGAGGAGTGTCGGGTAGAGAAGGACTCTGCTGGAGGTAGAGTCAAAAGTTGAAACTATTAAGAGGCAAATGGTGGTGGTAGGAGGGAATGTGCCAAGTGAGCAAAGAAGAATGCAGAAACGGGAATACCACTGAGGTTTGGATGAAGAGAGGTTGGAAATATTCTGGGCTGAAGAGACGTGGTTTCAGTGAAAATGGGTTCCGCCGAGGAAAACCGGAGTGAGAAAAGATTTGTGAAAATTGACAAAAAAACTCATCATCAGTATTTCAATCCTAGGATTGGTTTATTGCAGCCCTACTTTCTGCCCTATTAATTGTTCATTCCCTCATACCCTGGTATGTTTTCTCGTTCACATCCTTCTTTATTTGCCCTAAATATTTGTCCCTTGGTCTTCCTCGCGGGACCTCCCCTTCCATCTTCCCTTCTTTTATATTTTTAACTAATTCATTGTGCCTCAAGGGATGTCCAATCCATCTGGTTCTTCGTTGCCGTAGGATTTTCCTCATTGTCCTTTCTTCATCTGCTCTTCTGTACATTGCTTCGTTCCTCACTTTATCTGTCCATTTTATCTTCGTGACTTGTTACACAGCTTACGGTTTCAACCACGGAGAAACCATGGCATATAGCTTCTCAATACTCATCTCAAGCTTTCACACGTTGCTCCACCATGCTCTTGGCATACTACTCCGGTAAACTACTATGCTGTTGGGTACATTTTGGTACTTATAATCACGAGCAACGTGCAGCTGTGGCAGAGTATACGTATCGATTTTGAAAGCCAGACCCAAGGAGACTAAGCACCGCTCACCACACCTTGGGTGATTTCGTAAACCATTTTGGATGGCATTCAGCTGTTATTCGTCGAGTTGTGACATGGGACCTCAAACATGCCCACGTACGAAGCGGATCCTGTGTAGTCATTCCGAACTTGTCAGGGCGCGATGTTGCTCCTGGTTTTCTTTTGGGGAAGGCCGGCCGGCAAAACGGCGCGATCATCAAAAATCTCTGCCTTGGGGAATTGTTGCTCGAATCCCGGGCGCGTTTTGTCAGCGGAGAGGGACCGGTACGGCCGTCCCGCATCTTGACAACGTCCAATCACGCAATCCTATGTCCTCCGTTGACGAGAGAGTGGTTGCGTGATGGTGTGGGGGCGGAGGGAACGGGCAGGGGGACTCAATAGCGGGGTACGCGAGGGCGGAGGAGTAAGAGGTCAGGTCCGGAAATAACGACCGCCGAAGATAATGTGATTTGTGGGGTCAGGGCTGCTCTCGGTGTATTTTTAGCCGGCGGAAAACGTTTCCCGATCAAGTAGCCCTTCTCCACTTGGTTGATCCTCCATATCTAGATCTACTTAGAGAATGCCATCTCCCGAATGATCGCCATGGAAAAGAGAGGAAACAAATGTCTCCTTCCAGAAAGGTCTTGAAGGCTCTGGCAAGCACGCTAAATTTTCATTTGGGGACCTGTAATGATATGGCCAATTCCATGGAAAATTGATCTTGTTTTAGCAATATTTTTAACGTTTGGATTGCAAGTTCTTTGTATGATTGAATATTTATTTTCTACTACAATTAGTGCTGCAGGCGTATTGAAGAGAGGCATTTCCACTTTCTTGTAGAGTAAAACAATAACCGTGACTACAACCTTACGATGTTTTAGTTATTTTCTCAAACCATAGTTCTCTTAATATAGTTACACCGGTCACGCATTTAGAAAATCGATATTGCCGTATTAGTTAGCTGAAAGGAAACGTTAGAAAATTCTTGGTTTCGGCATAGCGAAAAAAGATGAATTCGAAATTTGAAAATGGGTGAAAAAACCTTATGGTTATGTGTCATATTCCGTAATAGATAATTCGTTTCTTTAGTTGAAATCAATTCAGATGTGGTACGAAAAATTAGCCATTACTATCGAATTGAACTTTTTCTTTTGGTATGACTTCCAAATGGACTACTCCTCTTCTGGATTTCATTATAAGTATAAACTGATTTATGATTGAGTAATATGTTTAGACTAATAGCAGCTTACGTATTCTGAAGCTTTGAGTAGATACTGTGACTATGAATTGCGTATTTTCAAAACAAAGCGTATTGGCAAGGATATTATTACTTCAGTGTGGTGTGGCCGTGAATCATTCCTATGTGAATTAGTGAGCAATTAAGAACCATATCTATTGTCGCTGTACATAGCTAATTTTTAAAAGTAAGGTAGGCAACGAACGATTTAGCTTTCAAGTAGTTATAGATGTAGTATAAAATATTTATTGGGAATAGTCAATTGTTATATGAGAAATTTAAGATGGATGCCATATAATGCACAATAAATAATTCCCATGTTGAGGATTAAAATTATCAATGGCTCAGCTTCCAATTTAAAAGTAATAGGAGGAATGAGGCATGTTAATGATAAACATTTTCAAAAAATCAATACGAAATTCATCCATTCGATTGCATTTGGTATTGATTATTTGGAAATAATTCGAAGGTGGAAGCCCGCAAAATTCAATGAGGTGAGAACAGCTGAATATATAAGGTAGAAGAATCGCATCCACAACATGCCGTTACGGTTCATTTATCTGTTCATGAGCTGGAAAGGAGATTAATTAATTAAAATGAGCGCTTCCATTTAGCTGGCAGGAGAGCTGTAGAAAGGGTGGAGTTGCATCTCATGCGCATAAGTGAGCGAAAATGATTCCTAAATTATGGTACAACGTATTTTCTGTGCAGTACGTTTCTGGAACCTTCTGACACACTTCTTGCCGTTTCACCAACGTGTAGCGAGGAAAAGGGGAATTTCATGAGACAGGGAAGAGACAATAAGGCCCTCAAAAGAAAGGAGTTTTGTCAAGAGTATATTTCAAATATGCAGACATGCCCAGGTAATATTCCAAGTCATAGCCCTGACGGCCGTGCAGTGTCTCTCCAGGTTTACCATTGTGACGCTATTTCTAAGGTAAGGAAATCTACGACAGGTTACTTTTGTTTCATTAATTCCTTTGAAAGCGACACTTCTTCCTTCCTGTTAAATTGCTCTCGTGGGGAACAATGTGGATTTTATGAGAGCGCAATCTTGCATGAATAATCTGGCACGCGTAGTAGAACGTCTTCAGTTTGTTTTGCCCCATGTAGCCGATGATGGTGAGGTTGAGGCTGTTGAGGTTATAGTGGAATCAGATTTGGTTATAATTATTACAAACAATATTTCCAAGCATAAAAGCTGAAATATAAAAAGATTATGCTATATAAATATTCTGCTACATATGCTGAAAATATTAATGATGATGACTGGCTGAAATTTAGGCATGAACAGTATGAATTCGACGCCTTTCGTATGGTTATCCACTTTTTTTTAATAAGTTGGTTATATTTGCTTTTATTATCAGAAAACACTGTCATTGGCCACATCATGTATTGTATATAATATAGAAGATAATATATGGCCATATAATAATAAGTCGGTTATACTTGCTTTTATTATCAGAAAACGCTGTCATTGCCCACACGATGTACGATGTCTTTTCGTGTGTTTTTGCCTAGAGTCAATTCAGCTCTGTGGAGGCCTTTATTTTTAAGGAATTTGGCTCATATTATTAAAAATTAAATTAATCTATATCCAATCAAAGTGAATTGTGAAAATTGTTACTATATAATTTTGTTATAAGGATGGGAGTACTGATCATCCAAATTGACTATTTACCCTTTGACTTGTTTAGCGCAACTCAGTCTCTCCGCTCGAATCTCCCAGTGAGGTCTTCTTCTGCAGTTTTTCTCATTCAGTGTTCTCCTGCGAATGTCTTCATGAGTACACCAGATCTCAACATCTATCCCATAAGTTTGTCGGATAAGAAGATGCCTTCCCTCTAGTAAGTTGATTTTTCGTCGCAGAGTTTATTATCCTCATTCTTCTGACGAAGTTGCTTTATAGTGTTAGAAGTTTCCCATCTAGATTACATTGCGCCTCATGCGTCTTCATTGTCTATCATTCTGATATTTCCACTGTGAATGCTAACTTTGTTTAACAGTTTGACAGTCCGATATATCAAAGAAGTGGGGTAGTCAATTATACTTCCACTAAACACAAATCTATGCCACAGATGCAAACTTTCGTGTTATCGTTATTGTAATCCTTAGACATGAAAATTAATAGGTTATACATATTCGGAATTTTAGTAATCATTGGTTTCATGCGATACAAAGGCTATACTGTAGGTATCGTCCCGTTTAAACTCATCTCAAACATTACATCCATGCCCGAAGTGGGACTCGAATCCACGACCTTAAGGCTCCCAAGTCAGTTCTTTATAGGCCAAGCGCCATTATGGCCTGCTTTTACGCTTTCAAAATTATGATAATCGATAGTAGAACCCTGATTCACTTTCCTTTATGTGCTGAGTGAAAGCCTTATCTCTTTTTATGTGGCAAAATGTCTTGAAACCACAATTTGTATTTCAGAACTGAATTAGCTTCATTTCCTTGGTAAATAACTTCCAAAATTAGTCAATTTTAGAGCTAAGTTTTGTAAATTAACGTCAAGTACCCCCCAGAGTGGGAAACAAGGGAGTGGAGTGTCGTTCTGTGATTCTATAAGAAGAGACCAGGAACGAGTTAATTCATCAGGACGCTTTCTTGACAGGTCCCCTCCGAAACATGGAAATAAAAACATTGAGAGCGGAACAAGTTCCCGACAAAGAGAATAAATTTTGGAGGGACAAAATAGGGAAAACCACAACTGACATTGGCGCGTGTTTGTAGAAGAATTATTTGCTTCGAACCAATTGCATTATTCCCGAAGAAAAGGAATGATGGGTCGGTGGAGACGATGCTTTTGCGTGACTTGTGGCATTTAATATAATTAGAACTTCAAAGAGGAGGAGAGAAAAGATTTAGTGCTCGAAGTTTGAGGATCTGGGTGAAGCACGAGGCAAACCATGTAAATATCATGGCCTGTGGGCCAAAAATGTTCGTTAAGTCTCAGGGACTCGGGTTCAGAATCAGGCGATGCTGTGGACTTATTTATCTTGACCAAGATCTGGGAACCATATTTGTGGAAATCAAAATTTCTGGGATGAGAATTTCCTTTAGCATATTATTGCTCTAATCGCCCTTGTATTAACTTCAGGTGTATTAATTTACATGTACTCCATTTTATTGCACATTTTTTACATTTTGAACAATTTTCACCGCCGATTTGGGTAAATAAAATTTTACTAGGAAATCTGAGGTAAAATTTCCTCCTAATGAAATGTGCGTGTTTCAACATGGTGTGGTCCTTTTAAGCTCAGAGAAAACACAATATTTGCAATTACATGTAATTTTATGCGCATTTTGAAGGCATTAGACTAAGTAATGAATCGATGATAATAAATCAATGAGTCGTTTATTCAAGAATGTTTTTTTTTCAAGAATAAAGTCAGTGTCCCAGCTACTTCTTTTATTCTCCTTCGCCTCATCATAGGAACGGTTTAAGAAAAGCTCGCATAGTACAAGCAGAATTATGAAATTTGCGATGCCGTAATTAGTAAAAACAACATTCCAGAGCAGCGAAACGGCCAACAAAAACACTTTGTATCATCCAATGCCGTAATGAACGGTAAAAACAAATCGTGTAGCTGTCACATTGTGTTAATTTAGTATTCCGACATTTTAACCCTCTGAATGCACGTGAAAATTGCTTGCATATTGAACTCGAGGCAGAACTACGGCTTTAATATGCTAGGGCGCATTTTGCAAGTCGTAAGGGAAGCCATTTCACTCCACCGTGGCGCTTACGTGGAATTGGGATATAAGAGTCATTTCGAGCATTCTTAGCCTCCATTTACCGGCCTCGATATGTTTCTCTTGAGAATTTCGCGCATTTAGTGGCATTAATATTGTTTTATTTGCATAGCTGCTAGCTGCTGTTTGGTAACAGATGCTGGAAATAAGTTGCTCTATCCAAATTAAAATAGACTTAGGGGCAGTCTAAAAACCCAATCATTTTACCAGCCAAGAAAACATGCGCATATATTTCCTTACCTCTCACACTCTGATCGATTTTTTCCTTCCTTCATTTTACTTCCCTGTCTTATTTACTTTTATTGATAATTCTGCTATTCTTCTGCGTAGGGTACCTACATTTAAGGTTTTCTTTTTTTGGACTTGAATTTTGGACATTTGTTTCCCATTTATTGAATAATATTGGCAATTTTCCACAAAGAAATCTTTACTACGACCGGTTTCGATGTGATACATTATGTCATTAGGTCCTTACCTGATGATGATGTATCACTTCGAAACCGGTCGTAGTAAAAATTTCTTTGTGGAAAATTGCCAATATTATTCAATTATGTTACTCCATCACATCACGCCTGAAACGACTCTTTTTATTTATTTCCTAAAACTTTGGTGCAGTGTAATTCCCATCTCTTAATCCATTTTGCCTTTTTCCTCTCCTTCCCCTGCTTCCTTACTCCTTCTTGTGGGTATTAAGTTCTTAATTTCCCCATAATCCACAATTACTAGCCCAAACTCTGTACCTTGTCTCCTTAGATTGCCTTTGTCAACAATCTTTCATCTTATTCCTGAAACTTACTTTATCATGGTCTTCCTTTATGCCTATTCTACTTTACACCAGACACATTTTTCGAATGCCTTCGATTAAATGTCTCATTCTCCCCTCCCAGAACCAAATATGGACTGCCATGTCATATTTTACCGCCTTCAAACAACTATCAAGGTTCATTATCAACCGCTGTCATCGTTAAACAGATTGCTAACGCGCCGCTTGAACAGCACAGAGACACCGGTTTGAAATCAGTCCCTGGAATCGCTGTTGTACTCCTTAGAATGAAGATCATAGATTAGACAGTGGGGTATAATTTTAGCCTTTTAAATACCTGAAAGAAAACACGTTTTACTACTAATACACCGCATCAACCACCTCAATACTTTTTTTTATGGAGGTTGATGAGGTTGGTGGCAAATAACTTTTTTTAATAGCAATTTTAATTTTTTGCGACTTTGGACGATGTTCGTAGTGAGATTTCACTCATACCAACCAAACCGACCTTCAAACCTCGCTGCAAACCTCGCTGGTGGTAACAATAATGGGGGCGTTTACTCGGAACCGAAATCACAATTTTGTACACAAAAACTTTAGATGGAAACAAAAAATGAAATTAATGAAAAAAATAATATTCTAACCAGAGCCATTCACTCATAAATAAAAAATTAAAATAAGTAAAAGGTGACGCCCACCGAACAAGCTCCCTGAGGCCTTTTACGTCATCCACCTCCCGTTCTTGACTGCTTTTAGGGAAAGGGAAGGGAGTGGAGGGGGGTGTCTGAAGGTCTGCTCACACAGATCCTGTCGCAACCACTTCCATTGGAAGAGTCAAATGTGTGTCCTCCATTGCGATAAGGCGAAGTAACTTCGCCGGCTCAGTTGTGATTGGACGAAGTGGATGACGTACTAGGTCACATGCACGCTCACTATTCCGAAAGGGTTAAAAACATCAGTTTTTCGCCGCTTATAACTCGAGGACTAATTCCCAGATCAAAAAACAGAAAAATGCGCGTCTTTTTATTTTACAAACCCTATCAGATTCGTCAATAAAAAAAATCTGTTAAACGACCCCATTCTGGGTGTTTTCGTAAATCATAATCTAGACTGGTACGAATGAGGTCGAAGATAGGTATAAGCTCTAAGTAGGTACTTAATTTTACTTGCATTTAAAAAACCCTAATAAGCATGCTCCGGAAAACCAAATAACCCTTCCATCACTACAGACTACCTAAGTTGTTAACCAAAGCATTAAAGCGATCTTTCACTGAATGGCACTACCAAATATGGAATTAAAGAAACATTTGCTTTTAGTTCGTAGAGAAGATGTTAGGAATTTATTTAACCGGTACTATTCTATCCGAAAGCTCATTAGCAGTAGTATTGGGATCAGACCTGTCATTTACATTGAACATATTGGACACCGGTTGATTTTCTATGCTGCAGTTTACGAGAAAAAACAGCTTATTGTATGAAAGCCAATGCATTATATTCTAATCATCCTGAAAGGTAAAGTATTGTCATCTGCAGAAGCCAATGTTACCTATAAGTCCTTGCCTCAAACTGTTAATCCTCTGGTTTTCACTGTTAGCCGTCCCTATCCACCCAGCCATCTTTCGTCCTATGACGATCTCGCTGCGCTTTTAGGGGCTTGTGTGTGTTTGTGCGTCTGTAGGAGCACCCGGGGAAGTAAGATAAGGTCTGAGTGAAGTGAGACATGTCCCCCTAATGACTAATTGTCCGCACTAATTACGACGCCGATTACGCAAGATTAATGCGCTCACGCTTTGGTCGCTCCTCCACGATCGCCCAGTGGGAAAATAATGTTTTTGGGGCGTCGTCGGTCGAGCCAGTTCAACTCTGTGCTCTGTGCTACGTGCAGTCGGTACAGGGGGGGGGCCCAAAAGCTCCATCTAGTCTCCTTCAGGACCCCTCTTGGCCCCGAACTCTTTCTTTTTCTTCATCAGGGCCCTTATTTTGCTCCGCACTACCTGACACGCGGTGGGGCGCGGTGCAATTTCTCAAAGCCCCTCCATTTGACCCAAATCTTTTTTTTTTGTATGCCCTCTCACGCTAGGATGCGAGTCCCTCGCGGCTCTCGTGTTCGTTCTTGCTCCCTAATGCCATGAAAATCTCACGAGGGCAAGTATTTACCAAAAGTTCCGTATTCCACTGGCTTAAATTGTATTCCTTACGTTTTTGCTGAGCATTCAGATCATATCAGTGGTGCTCTACCGGTCAAGGTAGGTTTTTATGGACCTCCTCCCTCTATTGCTTCTTTTGGTCCTCTTTTCTAACGCTTTTTCTATATATTTTACAACATAAATAGTATTCTCCTTCATCTCACACATAACCCTTACCCCTCTATCCCAATTCATCTCTCTTCACCATTTAACACTCAAAAACGGGTTTAATTAAATCATCTCATTCAATTATTTGATACATATTTCGCCTCGATTTAATTTACTTTCTTCTATTAACATGTAATATCTATGTAACGTTTCTGGGCTTGTTTATTTTTAACCACGTGTGAAATTACTTTCTTATGTAATTTTATGTGATTTATTCACACAGAATCATCTCACACATTCCTTTAAGATTTTAGTTTTACCATTTTTTTAAGTTGACACTCTTTGGGATAGCCACTTCAGTGCTCTGATGTTCTTCTTTATATTGGTGGGTTCTAAAACTTTAATCAATAATTTTTATATTTCACCTCAATTACATAAATAGGAAATGACTTTACAAGTAGCTAGCGTAGGATGAATCCTAGTTTATCTTCTTCGTGATAGATTTTTTTCTTGTTAGGCGAGAGACTAGCGTGTAATTAGATGTAAAATTGAACCACACACTCTCTCTTTTGCTCATTTTGTTCAGCTTTCTTTAATTTTTCACTTTATAGAAAGCCGAAATTTTGAAATGATTGAATTTTAAGTTTGGGATTCGGGGTAAGAGAGAGAGAGAGAGAATATTTTATTTCATAATCAAAATTTTTAACAAAAATTTTAAACATACTCGGAGGCTACTCAGCCTCATATGAGCATTCTATAAATTTACAAGAGAATAATCGTCCGTATTGTGCATATATTACAGTATAAACAAAACAAGAAAAAATTTAAATAAAGTGATATAGGCAACTCAACAAAACAATGCATAAACTAATACAAAAATAAAATTTTGTACAAATATACCATTTGAACATTGCATTAAATTACATTTAATATGGTAAGGTCAATCAGAGCGTGAACTATCTGAAATTTGTTTTTGAAACAGGTAGTTGAAGAGTCGACCTAAATATTCGGCTATTTTTGGACCTACGTATTTCACTAGATAAGGCATTCCATAGTTTGCTGCCACTTACTGCGAAAGACCTATTAAAGGCACAAGTACGATGGATGGGGATTTGTAGTTTATCGTTTCGCCCTCTAGTAACCCGTTCTTGAAAGTTCTCCATGAAAATAAATCTATAAGTAAACTGGTTCCCTACTGTTGAATATATCGTGGGTATTGTTGATCGTGGGTAAGGAGATGGAGCTAAAAAAACTGATCTGATCGTATGTCTTGAGGAGAGGTTATTTAATGTATGGCCGCGTATGCGATTAGACTGGCGAGGGTCCCTGAAACCAATAAAAAAATAAGGTAATTAAATATAATTATAATACAGTATCAGTCACCTACCACAGTTTTATGATGAAAAAACAATACAAAACGGAAAATTTCCTTTCTACTTTTCTTTCCTATAACGTGATTAAACTCAGTGTTCATCAGCACACAAGAGCCCCCTTCCGTTCCCATCCCGGTCTGAAGCGCCTATTAGTGCGAAAACAGACTTAAAAACACCCATAATCAGCACAAAAATGCGCATCAAGCATGAAAAAGAATGCATGGTTGAAGTTTTGGAACTAGGTTCATCATAAAACCTTTGCTCTTTAAATATGCATATCTTGAATAAAATTCATAGCTTATCCACAAAGTCGCTCGTGACGTATCCAATTCATATTTTTATGATCCGTAGGTACAGTATCAGCGCAAACGTCGAAATATCATAATGATGTCTGCAAAACTCGCAGAACGTGATCACCCAGGATTCTGCTTTTTTTCGAGAACAGCAGATCCGGATAACGAAGTGGCCTGCATATTAGCATAGCAATCCTAAGGTCCGTAGTTCAATTACCGTTCCAGGATATCTGTAGGTAGTAATAGTTTATGGTTTTAGGGCTCCAAGGGGATAGAGTTTTATCAGGCTGTCTAATCTAAGATATTAATCCTAAGACGAACTTAACAGCCATGCCCTGGGTGGGATTCGATCCTGCTACATTAGGTTGCAGATTGACGCGTTACTGATCTGTTGTGGAATCACGGATCTATCTTTCTCGTTATCGCAAACTTTATCGTTAACGCTTACTCAGAGTAGCGCAGGGTTAACAATAACCGCCTAAAAAATTCGCTCCACTGATTGTGATAAGCGATTTTAAGTGCTGTGCGAAAAACTAAGAACGGAGATCACGTTCTCTCTGACATAAGTTAAATCAAAAAATAACGATAACGCTAGCGCACGCGTTATGAAGATCCATGATCGGTCCTGGTTACCACAGCCTGTTGAAAAATCATTCCTCTGGCAATTTTCAACGCGCTTACTTGCCGTTCAGAGCGGCAGAGAGACATGTTGTAGAGACCCGTGCTGACGTTGGTCCTTTTCTTCTCCTTGCCGGGCATGCAGCATCCCCTCCGCCGGTCGTCCGCGGCGGGGACGCGGCGTCGGAGGTGGCGGCGACCGGCGGTGGAGGCGTCGGCGGCGTCGGCGGCGCGGCGGCGGCGGCGGCGGACGGGGACCCGGGTGCGGTGCGCGCCCTCCAAGCCTCGGCCCTCCTGCTGCTCGCGCTCTCCGGATCCGCGGTCAACGGCCTCGCCGTCCTCGTCTTCATACGGCGCCCAACACTCCGCTCGCCCTCTAACAGGTGAGTGGCCACATGGACGGGAATGCCAACCCCCTGTGCGTATTTTCTAGCGGTGATATTCATTCCGTAAAACGATACAGTACTTTCCCGGGGAATAATATCTGTGAAATACTATCGGGAGCTCCACCGAGTTACACTTTGCACATTATTCGCCATGAGAAAAAATTCACCTAGACCGGGAATCGAACCACGGACCTTTGGCTTTCCGGGCCACTGCGCAGACCACTACACTTCCCAGGATCCTCTCAGGCTCAAGGTCCGTGGTTCGATTCCCGGTCCAGGTGACTTTTTTCTCGTGGCAATCAATGTGAATTTCACCGCCGTTCACGCGGCAGGCTTGAAATATCGTACGAGTTACACTTTGGGTCATATCCGACGTTTTAAAATTATTCCTGTTGATGATGGACGTGTATATTTTTTCATGTGTATTGTTCAAAATTATTGTGTTTTGTTTTCGTGTGTACCAATTACTTCTGTGGTGTCATTGCGTTTCCCTTCTCCCTTCTTGCCTGTGTGTTTTTTTCCGCGAGTTATTGTAATCCAGTTCATAATTGTTACTTCTTAGTTTATTTTGTGTAAAGTTTGAAGAAATTTAAAAAAGACCAAATAAATGAAATTAAGGTTCCTCTTGGTTGGATGGGTGACTGTCCTCCATGCCATCGTGGCCCCTGGCAAGTGGCGGGCAGGTTAAATGTGGGTCCGAACAATGGTTCTGAAGAGATCTAAGTGCCAGGGGGGTCCACAAGGTCTCCGTTCACCATTCCAATTTACAGTAATTAGTTTAACTTTTTCTCATAGACCGTGCCATTCGGTGGGACTCAGACGATAAACTTATCCTATTTTTACCGATTTCCTTCGTCGAGACTCACAAAGGTAGTTGATATTTCTGCCTTCACATCTCCCCGAGGACGACTATTGGAACATCTTCTAATTTTCTCTCCAAGTATTAAAGAAAACGTGGGCGCTTTGATTTTTATTACAGTGTGGATTACTAACTGGGTCAAAATAGATATGCATTTTTTAAAGAAACTTTTTCAATTGTTGAAACTTCCAATTTCTTTTTTGCCTTCTTAATGCCTTCCATTCAGCGCATGTTTCTAATTTCAATTTTCAGTTAGTCTTCTCTGAAATTTAACTCCCGGATACTGGAAAAAGTTGAAAAACGGCTAAAATGACTTCAACTTGGCACAAAGTTAAAATTCTCCAAAATATCTTTTAGAGAGAAGTGGAAGGGCCTTTTAATGTCTACCGTTTTACTTTGTAGTGATGACAATTTAGGTTACTTGAAATATAGTCATTTCGCGACCTTTATCAATTCCAGGTTCTCATCGATAAATAATTTGTTATAGTCGTTATAGTCATTATGTCTGTTTTTCATAAAGTTTGTATATAGTCAAACATCTGGTCATCGTCAATCGGAATGAGGGCGTAGAATTTAGGAAGCTGGAAATCTTACTTTTCACTTATCAGCTCTGTCTAGTGACGAGTTTTCGCAATGGGGGCTTTTATCGTTATTTAATTGGAAGTTAATTTATTTTTTGGATAGCGAATATTTCGGTCATTCCCGCTCACTATCATCAAGTGCGTAAGTGCATGAATTCGATGTATTATGTTATATTTACTGCATCATTAGATCAACTCCGTTTTTTCTTTCTTTGATTTTTTCTGATTAATTAACTACAATTATGTATTCAGACTGCAGATAACACGGCCCATTTGTATCGATCTACTGAATTTGATATTATGATATATTACACTTTAGATGTTGTGTCCAGCCTATACGTTTCTCTTGCGTGATTGTTCACTTTCACTAAATAATCTGCGGCCATTGTATAGCATATCAGGATTACTCGTTGCTGTTGCACTTTTGTCGAAAGATGTAAGTGTAAGAATGTATTCTCCGGATCAGTTGTTCTCTTCATCTTTTTTTCCACTTCCTTTCTTCGTGCTATTCTGAACACTATTAGTTACCATTCTTTGCGCTGTTATTCACTGAAAGATAGTAGTTCCCTATGTTGCTCCCATTCTCCTCGATCCATTTTTCTATGATTCTCTGAATGACTTCTCTGAATGGATTCGCGGGTGTCTTCTTTTTATAATGTAATAATTTTTATAGTAATGTATGATAGTATGGGTCACTTCCTTATCTTTAAGGATTCTGTCACCAACGATACCCACGTCTTGTTAATCAGCGTCAATATAAATTCATATGGCTATAAGAATATGTTTAGGAGTACCTCTTTTAAAAAGTTTCCTTTTCGAAGTTCAGACATTACTTTTCTTCTTTTTGTACCTACCAGTGAAGTAACTATCGCAATTTGACAGGGCAGGATCATTTTTGGTCATCGTGTGCATGAAAAATATGTAAGGACAATCATCACAGCCGCCTGAAGAGAAGATTGTCCAAACTTGTTGCGAGTAGCTGTTCACATTGCTGCACAGACGCTGGCTTGGAAATTATTATTGGATTATCTCTAGATGATGTGAAATGGTGCAATTCTATTTAACGTTCATTTTTTTCTTCCGATTTGCATGGCTATCCTATTATTTGACTCATCATACTAATATATAAAAATGAAGTGGTGTATGTCTGCCTGCCTGTTCTATTTTCTTTACGCTTCTCAAGTTCATGGACGCCACTCTCACGAAGTTGGAGAATTGAGACAAACATAACATGCATAAAAGATCAGAGAAAAATTTTTTTGCCGAAGAGGTGGGTGCTATGCTATCATTCCCAAAAAACCGAATCTTTCCTCATTGTCAACAATAGACAAGTAATCTAATAATAATCAAAACAAAGTAATCTAAAGAATTCTTACCTGAATCTGACTAATGATGGTGATGCATCGGCATTCTTCAGTCTTTCTTGTTTCAAAGTAGGAACGTTCACCCTTCATCTGTAATCTGGCTAAGTGATGTAGTATTTCTTTTACTAACATTATAATACCATACTTATGTCGATGAAAAGTGGTCCACTATGTATTCCTCTTGCCCAAAATTGTTATCACTGAAATGCTACGCCGTAAGCCTGACCAAAAACAAATTATTTCATTAGCATGCGTTCCGTTGAAAAAATGTTTATTTTATTACTCTTAGGCAGTTCTGTTTGAATGTAGTTATGGGTTTGCTGAAATCCTGAACAATTTCTTCATTTCTAACGCTATTGAGAAAATCGTCCGTGGATTCTTGTATTGTGGATTGTTATGGCATGGGTCTTCCACTTTCATTATATATACGTGCAATTTTCTTCATCTGCCAACTAGCTTTCATGGATTCATGTGCTATGTATGGGTACAGCTTCTACGACTATGCATGTCGAGTTAGTGAATCTTAGAACAGATTCGATTATTGCTCCATATCCATGAGTTATTCAAAGGTGTGCCACATTGCATTTCCGTCGAGCGGCAGTTGTCACTCAATTGGAAATTTCATGGATGAATGCATTTGCAAAAGCAGCGAACTAATTAGTTTGTTCCAGCCTGATTGATAACAAGTTAATGTGGATAATTAAGTTTTCCATTCGCTGTGTATTTTTCCTTTCTCCTTTGTTGGCCTCGTAAACTGTGGTTAGAAAATGTATTTTTGTATTATGCCGATCTGTTTCAACTATAAAGGAAACATAAAACAATGAATGTTTATTTTATTAATGACATGAGCATATTGATAAGCATGATAAATGCGTGAGTGGTAGATCTCCAATTTGCTAGGCGGTACGTTTCGTATGACGGCCAGTTAATTAGAAAATTATAAAAAATAATGACAAAAAACATTTGCTTTAAATTCACGAAAAGTTCTTGTATCCTTTTAGTGAAACACTCAAATGATACATCGATTTTTGTAGATTGGACCAAATGTATCCACCACGAATAGGAAGACGAAGTACCTATATCAAAGAGTTGTGCAAGCTGCTAGCAATCAATCATACCTAATAATCCTAATATTATTATTTACTGAAATTATCTGCCATTGATTTTTATACTGCGATTTTTTAACAAGATAGTGATTATTAAAAACAAAATAATGAGATAGGAATAAGCAACAGTATAAATGAAATAAAACAAGGATTTGGAAAAAAAACAATATTTCTGCTTTTAAAATAGCAGATAATATATTTTAAATCGCTTTTATGATAGCTATTTTGGGCATAAATAATGAAAGCTTAAAATAATACTGAACATTTTATATTCAGAACCATTCAGCAGCAATTCCAATTTTCTGAGAAAGATAAATATTTCTAATTGCCGTTAATCAACTAGCATATTTAATATCGAACTTTTAATTAACTTATATCCCCCTTGGTTGGTTTAAATAAAGTTTAAGTAGCAATCTATGTAACTTATCTTACACGGAAAGGTTTTATCATTGTATTCAAAGCCAATTTCAGTTGGTCATTCACATAGTCTCATTAATACCTGGGTTGTCAATTATGATCGTCATGTGTGAAGCATCATATGTTATGTTTTTGCTGTCGGTGTAAATAGCAAAAAAGCGTTAGGCATTTGAACTAGTGGCTAATATCCTCCTGTAGACGTCATTAATGAAGGCGTGCATAGGATATATATTCTGCGTACTACTTACATCGTTAACAGTATTAGATATAATTTCCAGTAATGTTCATGGAAAACTGATAGAAGTTTATTGTCCTTTGAGTGCTTTCCATAGGAATCCGAAATGTGAAAAATCCAATTAATTATTATGAAACTGCTAGTCACAGAGCTCTTTTCTTCCACCAATCACTCCATAAATTCATAATTATTATTTCTGCCATCACTCTAGCAACCTTCAAACTTAACTTTTTATTGAAGATGAGTGAAGTTATAGTCAAAGTACCGTTTTATGGGCCAGTTTAGGTGCATATATCATTTATTCACATCCTCTGGTCACACGGATATGTCACCATATTGTGATGGTGATTTAAAACAGGTATCCAGGTTAGTTCGGGTAAAAATATGTGCAATAACTAAAGATGAAATCATACTTGCCCAGTGACAACTGGTATTAGAACTATACGGGGGGATTCAGAAGTCTTAACAAGCTTCATCACAATTAATTTCAATCTTGAAACTCTTCTAATTTCAGTCGTTTCCTGAGTTAGGTAGACGGCTGTGGTAGCCAGGTCGGTAACGCGCTGGCACCGCAAGGTCGCTGGTTTGAATACTGCCCAGGGCATGGATGTTATATTTGTCCTTGTATTGAGATATTTGGCTTGATAGAGAATATAACTTCAGCTCATGGAGCACGTAAAGGGCAAGTAATTCAGCTGAATTTATTGACTGATTGTCTTAAAATCTCTTAAAGAGGATCATTAGCGTTTGAGTTTATTAATAAGTTGACTCCAAACACTGGAATTGTTTCAGTAATATCTTTTACCCACCCCGTCATCACATATATACCCTTTTTTTAAATCTACATAGACGTAGCCGTAAGGGGGTAAAGGAATAAAAAAAAGGGGGGGAGAGGGGAAGGAAGGAGTATATACAAAGTAAGGGAACTCTCAATCACACGTACAAATTCAAGCATACGGAAAAACTTGTGGCAGTAAATGACACATTCGCACATTCACTCACATTTTACAAACAACCGTCACACTCAAAATTAAGGGAATCAAGGTAAAATTAAAATGAACAGTGACTCACACAATCTCATCATTTTCTCTCGCTTCGTTAAAAAAAACTTCAGTGTGACACCTCAACTAATAATGTTTAACTCCGTGTTCCTCGTCCGTTGCTCGTGTCTCGTGTCCTTAATGGAGTGATTTGCTTTGAATAATCGTCTCCAAATAAATTATTTTTTTCATTCAGGCTTCCGAAAACTTTTCTTTGTGAGAGGATTTTATTTCAGTGCTCGCTAATGGAATATTTCTACGCAATTTTTCATGCTCTCACAAGGTGCACTTTTTTTATATATTTGAATTTTTCTGTAATTTTTACGGAAAATTTCCGATGAAAATTTAATTATATTAGTATCCGAAAATTGTAGGTTTTTTCTTGGGACCTTGTTCTTGGGCTTTATTATGGACTGAAGGTTCTCGAGGCACAAAAATAACCAAATAGGGTAAGAGAAATTTTGGGTGAATGTCTCCAAGTATTCATACTCTGATCTCTGATCTACTCTGAAAGGTTCATCTGCATAAGGCATTAGGGTATATGCCTGGAGCAGTGAAATAAACTTTCCGCTTGCCTTATCGAGCAACAGTTTTTTTAACTCTCTGAAACTCGATATGCCTTTAAATTAGCTAAAGACGTATAGCCGTTTAGCAGAACGGGATACTACTAATGGCCCACGTAGCTTTTAGCGATAGGGCTAGCTCTTAAGGATGCAAAAGATATTTTGTAATATCAACTGGCCATAAGTTTTTTTTATTATTTAGAACGATTTACTTTTTTCATGCGAGTTTTGTATAACCTTTGCGAATCTAGTATAATTATCATTCACTCGGAGCATTTCTCTTTAAATTAATATGTATATATTTTCTAAGTGGAGTAAAAATGTTATTAACCAGCGACGAGTTTGCACGAAGTTACACATGGCTTTTCAATGTTTACTCTTCAGCTCGGCATTCAATCTTTTTTCGCATCCCGTCCTCTCCCTCCTTCCTACCCTTACGCGTAGCAACCTCCCATATCTGACGCGACCTTCATACATCCTGCTTCTTCTGAATGCCTCCTCCACCCGCCCATACGGCCTTCGCCGAATTTTCTCCGATGGCTTCATTCCCTCCACCACCATGCCCAACACTTCATTGTTCGTCCATACATTTCTACGCCTCGCCTTGGCCCGCCTCTTTCAGACACACTCCTCTCAGGCCTTGGGTAAAATGCATTCCTCCTTCAACGGAACCCTTATATGTGTATTATAAAAACGAGGAGCTTTAACGTCACTGATAATAGTTACTAATGCGTTAAAAATGCGAGTGCATCACCGTGGGATACGGAAGTGATATCCCAACTCTCCATCCGAGGCCTCGAGGTTGTTTAAAAATAACGTGGCCATATCCGGAAGTAACGGCTTACACCTTCTCGCGTTCTTTTTGTCTGCGGGTGCATAAATAGTGTACTTTATTTTCGAGGCAAATGCCCCGGGGGGGAAGTTTCACTCGCCTTTCGAGAACGTTTCTGCGGAAAGTTTCCGACTTCCCGCACGAAACCGCTACGCCTACCCTTTTCCCCCCGCGTCTTTTCTCGCAAAGTTGTTGCCGTTGTTTTGTCGAGCTGAAAAAGATCCCTCTCTCTCTTTGGATTCTCTCCGGCTGTTTGCAACGTCGCGAGAATGGTTGGGCGGGGGGAGTAATGAGTGGGACAGTTATCGAGCGTTCCCCCGGAGTCAGGACCGCGCTCTTTCCACACAATTTTGCTCTGCGCCGACAGCCGAAGGGATTTCCGAAGTGCCTGGGGGGAGTTGTGGAGGGGAGAGGGCTGAAGAGGTGGAAAAGGTCATGTGCGCGCTTTCAAAAGGGCCCACACAAAACGGGAGACATTGGTGGTGGTATGTGCGGAATAGCAACCTACCTTATTTCCTCCACAAGATCCCATCAGGACATTTACTGAGCTAGGTGGAGAAAGGTAACACGGAGCATGGAAGCGCTGATGACTTCGGAATACATTTTTCTATGAATGGACGTATCTTCTAGCTAACTAACGGCGAAAGGTGACGGTTCAGTGGGTGGGAAACGAAAAGGATGGCCAATATTTTCAATTTAATGCTTGGATTTTTTTTAAATTCGCATGTTCGCACTCCGTTTTGCATTTGATGAAAAAACGACCGTTCCAATAAAAGGTAAGGAATATACAAAGTCATTTTTATTTTCATCATGAAAGAATTCCACAAAGTTACGCCTGAGGGTATTTCTTAATTTTGCCGTTTTCGTTGGATCATGCAATAGGGCAAAGACGCAACTGGAGAAATAGGCGATCCGCGGGATTTTTGGTTTATGCAAGACTTGTGAAAGCTTCTTGTGCTCGACCACATCAGATTTTTATAAATGTTCACTTTGTACGAAAACGACTCAACAGCATGGGGATATTAGTGCTAGATTAAGCTGATGATTTCCGTCTGTTACTAAACCTTGTTTCTTTCATAAGTGAATTCTTGTTACTTTAAAAAAATTATAGTATTGCCAATGGAAAGGTGGATAATTATAATCAACGGAAAAGAAATAAGAATAAATTATCTGACAATTGGAACCAAAACTCTATAAAAATGCATAGGACGCAGTATATTAAGAAATCTCACTTCTTAGATAATATAAGAAGTTCTACTGCGAAAAAATTCATGCAACTTAACTGGGATTCTAAATTCGGATCCCCCTAATCGCGTCAGGTGCTTTATTCCACGGAGCTTTCGATTTTTCGTATTCGTGAGACTAGGGTTTGAATCTCGGTCAAAGAGAATAATTTTTTTAGCTCCCTGGAGATTGTGGTACTATTCCTATCAGTGAAAAACTCCGTTAAGGTTTTGGATAGTTCGCAATACTAGAATTTCTCACTCTCTAGTTTATGTTTTGACTTACTCATCTAAGAAAACTTTCTCCGTGAAACTAACTAAAAATCAGTCACACATATTCTGAAGATTCAGGCGATATGGAGTGGAAGCTGTGTTATCAGTCGCACATATTCTGTATACCATAGTATTTTATTAGATCTCAATTGGTTACATGTTTTTTTATGCAGTACCTATGTGAGAGTGTTTTTTTCATTAACATTGGCGATTTCCCCTTTTTTAAGCAGTGAATGCTCCTCAAAAAGATTTAAAATATGCATGTTTCTCGGAAAATTTCCCTCCCGCTTACAACGCCGGAATTAAAATTAATATTTGAACAAATATGTAGCTTAGATGTTCAAAGCTTAGGTTTCCGCGCTTTTGACCAGTTAAATTTTGCAACATGACGAGTTTTGCCACCATATTTACACCTTAGACCAAAAATATTGCTGCAAAACCCGACATGATGAAAACTTATATAGGTTCAACTCCGTTCGATGGAAACTTAATACTGAGGTTAGAGTATAGCGCGTACTTGCGTGCTTTGTAATTGTTATGACCAAGTTTTGTGTTTTTAAACTAAGCATGATAGGACTACGAGGAATAAGTTGAAAAAAATGATCCATTACAGTGAATATGGCATCAAAAACGTATTTTCACCTTCAGGAGATCGCTGTTAGTCGGTTCTCCTAAGAAATACGCTTGTTTTTCTTTTCATGGTCATTTATTCCACTCTGTTGTTAAATATCATATGGTTTATCAACCAAATCTAGTTCTAGAGGAAGACAACATGAAAAGAAATATTTTCGTAGATATGCACCGTCTTTAGTCCCTCATAACTTTCAGAATCAGTTTTCTGTAAAACTCTAGAATGTGTTTAGAACATTGAATCATCCAGTCAGAAAAATAGGTGAAGTCAAAAATATTTGGCAATCAAACTTTCCGATGCGCATCATGAACCTGTCGCTGATCCTACAACTCAATTTCCCGGTATTTTTTTTCAGATAGTTTTCGGAAGAGTCACGCTGAGTAATCACTTTGAGCCTTTGGTGCGCCTTCGGTTCTGCCAGGCGAAACTTTCTTGTTTGAGCCGAACTTCAGACGCTCCGTGTTTTTAATGCGCTAGAACCGGGATGAATCGCATGGAGAACTATACGCGTGCATCATTGGAAGTAGCTGATTCCACCGGTGACCGTGGAAAGTTCCTAACTCCGGTCTGAACCAAAAATCACTTTTGACTTGTGAGGTATTTTTCCAGTATCAGTCTACGCTATGGTGTTTCAATCCCTTGCTTTGCCCATAAATATCTTTCATCTCAAGAGATCAATAGGCTCTTCTGGAGAGAGCTACATCTGCGTTTTTGTCTGGATGAAGTCGCACAAGTAGAATGAACCTTTATCCTAAGAGATGTAGGAATGGTACAAATTTTGACATACTTTTCCCAACCTCATAGGTTCTTCTATGCGCCCATAGTTATTTTTTTCGAACTTCTCTTGATAGGTGGTTCTTTCGTAAATATTACGGCCAATTTAAGTGCCTAGCAGTTTGTTCATGTAGAAAATACTAATCAAAATTAACCCATTCCCAACTATTTTTATGCATGCATTCCGTGCCATTCTCAGTTTTGAATGACATTATTTTTACATTTCTGCATTGAAGCTTTCGCGGCTCATGATGATAAATAATTGGACATACGGGTGTATGCGGCGTCGTATATCGGATTTCGCCCCGACGTTTCGTGCCCGACTGCTGGTCACTTTTTCAAGGGAATGATTCCCTTGAAAAAGTTGACCAGCAGTCGGTCACGAAACGTCGGGGCGAAATCCGATATACGACGCGGCATACACCCGTATGTCCAATTATTTATTATTTTTACATATTTGTATCTTCATTTTATTGGAATAAAAGGAGCCCAAGTGCAGAATATTTTCTTTTATCCTGCCGTGGGCAAGAAAAGTTTTGTTTGTCCTTTAATGAGATCATTCCTTGGTGTCTCACTTGCTGCCTTCTTTCAAGTACAGTACTCCGTGTTATATCTTATGCTCACAAGCTCACCTTCATCTCCTTAGCATCTTCCTAAGCTACCAATTTCATCATTATTTATAACTAATTTATGATTGGTTTGACTCTACATTTGCTTTCACAATTTGGTCACCTCATCTCAGCATATTTTTTTTTATTTCCTCCTCCATCATTTCTCTATGTATCTGACCCATGATATTCCTCTGTAATTCTTTCATTTTACTTTCCTTTCAAATATTACATTCAAGAAAACCTGCTCATAATATTTCTGTAGCGTTCAGGGGTCCAACTCGCAGTTGTGTTAGGGGGAGCAGCATTTAGGATCTCATTGATAAATGCCTCATTTGCTCATTTTGATCCGATATTAGTGCGTAATTACCAATTTCGCTATTATCCTTTGGTTACAATTGGACGTCGTGAAGGAAAAATGGTAGCAATGCAGATGTGTATTATCCTGGGACACAATGGTAATCATTTTTGCAGCATTTCATGGCTTATATTTGGATTTAAAATTCCACAAACCGTTATTTTCGTGATGGCGATGAGTAGTGACGGCTCAACAGTTGACTGGAGTCTGGTACGTAGTAAACAAAATGTGCGTGTGTTTTGACTTTGCACGCCCTCTATGGGAGAGCTGCGCGGAAACGGTTACCGAGGCAACGATGCAAAACTTTTGTTCCTGTGGTATCTGCTACGTGGGATACGTTGGCGCTACCAAATCATGACCTCCCGTCACAATGACTCCGTGCTTTGGAAGGCATGGCGCTTCGAAGAGGGAAGATAGGAGTGCCTACCTTGGCACCCGTCCCAACAGTGTTTGGTTAACGCAAAACATTCAGCTCTCGGAGACCGAATGCATTACTCGAGGATTAGGCTGGCTTGGTTGCTAGAGTAATCTTGTTTCATCTTGAGATCCCAGGTTTGAATCACGGTCGTGGAAAAGATTTTGCAGCGGAATACCGGATCCCACTTGAGCACTGTGTGGAGGGCACCTTCATTTCGGCGCGTCTTCCTTCGTTTAGTGCGTCAAATCGGAGACCACCCCTAGTGCCTTTCGTTGAAGAGTATATTGATTTCGACGTCGGGTTTCTCTCCACCCATCCTCCTCTTGGAGAAAAATCCGTTCTCTGCCCCATGATCCAGCCCATTATTGTTGGCGGAAACGATTATCTGGCGCCTTTCCCAACTAAAACTCCATATTGGCTTCATACTATATGTTGGCTTATTTGTTCCTAATACCGCGGCTGTTTATTACAACAAAGCTGATATACGGTGCTTTGATTCTATGTGCTGCCTGTCTCTTATCTTTACTGGATATGAGTGCGTCTTGTGTCACCGATCTAAAGAAGGTTTTCATAAGTTTATCCCTTTTGCTGTTACAGTCATTTCCCTTGATACTACGATTGCGTGTTTGTTTACGAAACAATAACCCACCTCTTAACCCACTGTTTAATCTAAATAATACCTACAGTGCTAAAAAATCCTACCAGCCACCCAATCCGAGACCTCGGCGGTATAATGAATCCCAGAGTGGTTAAGGGCGACGCGGCTCGTTCTGAGCACCGGCCGTTGGTTTACAAACTCTGTGCCAATGCTCTGGCGTACTTCCCTCAACCTCCCGTTCAGGCGGTCGATTCTGCGCCAAACGAGTGAACCGTAATCAGCCCTTAGAACGATGCAACAGATGGCGACCTTCATGTCCACACCATATTCCTTTCGGACGCGATCGAAGCTTAAGTCCCTAGCTCGAGATCTCCTCGGTGCCGCGCCCGGAGGTGTCGTTGGTGCCGGCATAGGCCACCACCCGCAGGCTAGAGCAGTCAGTACTCGGGAATGATACCCTCACCGCCAACGTGGCTTCTAATACCTAATTAGTCCTCTTGGTATGCACCAGATGACTGGTTGGTCCGTTCCGTCTCTCCAAACCCTTTTCCGCAATGGAGTCACCATCCGCCAGATGCTAGAACTTCCTATCAGACAAATTTCTTCCCTCTCGTACTGACTAGTCTTAGCTGTGTAGTTGTTAAAGTAGTGTCATCTCACCCGGAGGGCCTGGATTTGAACCCCATCAGTGGAAGCTGTTTTTCATTGCTAAAACTATACTTGATATTGCTTTGTTGAGAGCATTTGAGTTCAGTACTACGTCCGTCGGATGGGACGTTAGGCCGTGATCCTCTGGGCATCTTTTGTCAAGAGCAGGTTAATCCCGACAGTTGATTTCTCTCCACCCTTTCTCCTCATTGCCATTCCAGTTCCATCTTTGTACCCATCCTTCCGGTCTGAAGCGCCTATAAATGCGGGTGCAGACTTAAAAACAAAAATGAGAGGGGCAAGAGGTGCGTTCACGGCCGCGAGTGATATTTGTCTCGTAGCAGTCCTTCGACAGCACCTCGAAGGAGTTGCTGTCGGGGATGGGGCGGCCTAAGTTGACCCCTTTCAACGTTTTGGTGGCACCGCTGTCCCTCTCCCTTTAAGCACCGGCGTCCAACGAGAATGAGGATCAAGAGGCACCATTGCGCGCAGGGCTCGAGACACAACCTCCTCCTTAACCTCCCCGCTAGCCTTAGAACCCGAGCTCTCACGGTAAACCATTTTGGTATTGTAAAATGTCGCACATGCAACGGAGACACACTCCACCCGAGTCATCCTTAAACCCCAAAACTCAGTAACGGAACTAGGCGACAATCCTCTTGAGTTCGCCGACGTAAGTACTCTCTCTCTCCGCATTGCCCTGAGTACAGCTACCGATGACCGTAGAGTACTGGTGCTACTCTAATACTTCAAGTTCATTAATCTCAAAGTAATCTGAGAGTAAAAGTAGAGAGAGTTTTGGTGAGATTTGTAGCCGATTAATTTGCGGTTAGAATCTCTCATGAATAGTAATGCTTTCCCCAATAAATTCGTGTAATTCCTTAAAAATGTAACCCTTATTTGACATCCGTGCGTTCTTGTCACCATAATATTGACTTGTTCATGAACTCATGGCAATAATTAGTCCGGAGAAAACTGTCCCACCTCGATACCTAAGTCTTAGATTGAGGAGAAATGGTCACGGACGATAGTTTTGGATACCACCGTAGCGGTGCATCTCAAAGGAGCGTATCACTTTATCGATCCATTAATATGGCGGTATTTGGTGATCCTTTTTCTCGTCATTTTTCCTCACAGGTTGAGAGACCCCAAGGCCTTGGGATGTATATTTTCGCTAATCTATTTAGACGACTTGACGCTCGATAGATACGTATCGATCGAGAAGTACATACAAGAACAGGAGTTCATGTCTAATAACGGCAAAAGGGGGTTATCAAACCATCTGTGTGGGAAGGGAAGTTGCGACTCAGGAAGTTCGTTTCTTCGAGGGGGAGAACAATATCAGTTTTGGCACAAAAACAGGAGAGAAGACGAAATGGTTTCAGGATAGAAAGGGATGAAGAAGAAAATTTTAGGATTCTTAATATTTCGCTTCGACTCTGTCCCTTATGCTTCCATCGATAACTCTTTCCTACGTCAAACGCTTATTGAAAAGTAGTTCGTTTGCATACGATCGAACCAAATATCTCAAGTTTTTTAAGTGGCCGACAGGATAACCGACTCAATACGATGATTGAGGTCTTTGTCGATCATTATGTAATTATATATTGTAAAGACTCATTTCATCACGAGTTCCTGTGAGAAAGACGGGATCAGTATCCATCATAGCTACGATTTTTCATCGATTGTTTATGTCAGTGAAGGCTTTACCCCACCGGGTTGGATTGGATTGATTGAAAAACCTTTCGTGATTGCTGCGTTTTCCGCAATTTACCTAAAGCGGGGATTTTGTATAGAGAAGTTAATTATAATTAATAATAGTAGATTTCGGTAGTTAAAATATTTCATGCAATAATTATCGCGAGTTTTACATTGCTCTCGGAGAGCTGTTCATTGAGAGAACAGTAGTGACGTCGTCAAGTTTTTCTAATCCGCTTTCATATATCCTAAGATTAGTTTTATGCAGCTATAATCTTGATCTTCCATTATCAATAATATTCATATTTACGTATTTATTTATTCCCATTATTCACTCTTTCCTCAGTATATCTCATAACAGTCTTTATTTGACCGTCATGTCTCATGATAAGCTCGATTAGATTGTTCCGTATTTTTTTAAAGTCCCCATCAACTTCTATTTTCTCCCGCTCTTCTTAAGATTTCTTCGTTCTTCACTCGGTATATCCATTTTATCGTCTTCATTCTCATACAATAGCACATTTCAAATGCTAACACTTTTGACTTCTCTGTGTTAAGTCGTCCAAAAGAGGTGGTTTTGTACCAACAGGAACCCATTGAAATGTTATTTTTGGATTCAATAACGACTTACCAAAATGTCATGTTTCGTTTCTTGCATGATATCAGGACATTCTCTTATGCACGTTCCATGTATTTCTAGTAGTCTTCTGTGCTGGAGCAGTTTCTGGCTGGAGACCTTTTTAACCGAATTTCTTGGATGTCGAAATGCCTCGTCTTTCTGCCCATGCAGTTGGCAATGTCCAGTATTTTCGATGCTCTTCTCAAAGTATTTTCCCTCCGCTTCCTTCTCCTGTAGTTGGGGCGTTTATCGTCGTGGAAAACGGATTTCAAATCGAATGCCCCTATTGATTTAACCCATTTCTATCCTGAGAACTGGTATAAAATGAATACTTTCATGATGGAACTCGCTCCAGAAATTCAATAGCCCTGCTATAAGGGCACAGCGCTTCCCTATCACGTTCCCAAATCGATCTTGGCGTTTGCGAAATAGCACGGCTGTGCTTTTAGATACGGTATTCCGCACAACCGCGACGTCGTCTATCTCGCATGCTTTGAAAGGGTGAGGGGCAGGCCGGTTAGAAAAAAAAATACATCTCATGACGGCATCGAGTTTCTGTCACCACAAGGTCAAATAAGAATTCACTACAGCCTCGGTGAGTCGTAAGAAATAACTAAGTGTCACAAAAAAATAGCGGACCCGGTGGAATATCTGGAGTGTGCCCGGTGCACTTTTATATCGGACAGGGCGAAGTTGATGAGGTCGTGCCCTGAAGAAATGGCATCGGGAATCGATTTCGGTTTTTCTTCGCGGGGAAGCATTCTGCCAGATCTCTGGGACTGCGCGCGCTTCCAGGAGTCGCCTGTCATCCGCATCTACAACATTTCAACCAGTTTTCCACCACGGGACTCGTGTTGAAGGGAAAGAAATGTGAAATGGCTCTTAGGATAAGGTACTCGTAGAGTTCCTGAATTATCACAGTCTTCCCGCGTCCGAAATATAATCTTTTGACAGTCATACTTCGATGGAGAGTTAAATAGGCAAGTTACGGCATAGTTTACTGGTGGTGTAGTTTGGCACGGGAAGCAACGAGAAAGTGCCAAATTAATTGTTTGATGTGAGACGGAATAGTGGCCTAGTTAAAATTTTTAGTTATTTCGTTTAATACCCTTAAAAACTTTAAAACCCAAATTAATACCAACATAGAAATGCAACACTAGCAGACAGAATCGTTGCACCCGCCGTGAGTTTGTTAAGTCAATGAACATATCACCAACATGAAGCTCTCTAGTTATTTGTTATTTTTTATGGCCCAGACTTTTAAAAAGCAGTGTTCTTGCCACAGTCAATAGGTAGCCTTACTTCTGTTGTATCAGTTAGCTACTCCTTCTTTTGATCATCATATAACTGTAATATCTAAAATACTGAGACTGTTATTTATACTGCCTGATAACTCAAACTGATTCCTGGCACATTATCTCGAAAATAAATTTGTATCGAGTTACTCACAAATGTTCTATAAGCATTTTTACTTGAATGTTCAATACATTCATCATATTATTATGTATTTATTTCCATATCAATTCGTACATGTATATTTTCATGCATTATTTACGTCCACATTAGTGTCGTACGTTTTTTTATTTAACTTTATCGCACTCTGCTGTCGCAATAGCCCCATGCTCAGAAAAAATTATGGATCATTTGTTAAACAGAGATTGCTGACTAATGATTGTGATGATGTATAACATGAGGTTCCTGAAGCACTTGAGTTGTGACTGGGGACTTTACGATCAGCAGTAGGACTATCTATCCTAAAGGATACCTATATATACCTACCCCGCTTAGTAGTCCTAAACTTGAGATTTGCACCAATTCCATCAAAATATTTTCGGTTTTTTTTTTATTTTCGGATTCGGGACAAATAAAAATCGGTACTAGCTTAAACAAATGTTTCTTAGCTCTTAGATTCATAACTGTATTCATAGAACCGCTCAAGTACCTGCGAATTGACAAACACACTTCAGTAGAGATATAAGAAAATAAGAGGTAACAAAATGAATTAGTTTACTGCTTTTAATTACTTTCTGACTTTTGTTGAACTTTCATGGGAAGGTTAAAACATATTTCAGGAAACAATTGATTTAGTTTTATCCTCATTTCATGCATAACCAGTAGAACAGTTGAGCACCATAGTAAACATTGAAGCTTTCCATGGGATTTTGGTGACTGAAACTGCAGTAAATCATGAATATGATCTCGATGATTAAAATCTCGATATTACCTTAATTTATGGCGTGAATAGATTGTCTTTCCGACAATTCCTGCTGCTAATAACTCAAATTTTAAGAATATTTTAAATTTGTCACATATTAAAATGCATCAATTCATTCATTTACCAGATTTCCGGAAAAATATGACTGCGTGTATTTTTATTGGAATAATATAGTTCTACGTTACTTTGGAGGTATCCGGTTTCTTCCCTTGTATTTCCTTGAAGGGAAAGCTGCTCTTTTTTATTACTTCTAGAAAGAATTCCTGTAGGTAACATAATTATCCCTCCTCCCTTCACTGTTCCCAATCCCGAAAGGAATTTGATGACAGAAACATCTCCTGTGTTATCGTAGTCTCTTCTTCCAATTCTGCAAATTGTTTTGTTCTCCTTGACTCCTTGAACGTCGGATCATTTTTTCTCCTCGCTCCTTTTTCTTACTCTTCCCTCATTTCCGTGTGCCTTTAAGTATTTGTGTGTTCTCAAAAACCCTAGTCCCTTGAGAAGGTAAAATCTCGATGAAATTTTCACTGAATACCGTTAACATACCCGTGTAGATATAGTATATTTGGTGCTTTGGCATGGTTACCTCGTACTTATTTTGTGTTGAAGGGAAAACGTACAGTTCGGTCATTTGTTTTCCACAGCAACATTGTACCTGGGTTTTTGAGAATTTTGATTTAAATGCACGTGTTTTGTTGTTTTCTTCAGTAACGTGAATTATTATCATCACGTGGCATTGCGTCTTCATTGGAAATATAATGCTTCCCTATGTAAGTGAAATGGTAATTTATCAACCTTAATCTAAAAATATTGTATCATAAATATCATGCCCTTGATAATTATTTTTTGCCGTCTGAAACGGTGACTTTATTAGGACTGATTAAAGTTCAAACGGTCAGTTTGAGGTATCTAGGGTCATAGTCAGAATCTCAATAACAGTCTCACTTCTACTGCTTACGTCATAAATTCTCTACTACGAGTCGAATTGGTGTATATATTGTACCTGCAGAGGCGGTATTGCTTCCCAGCGTGACGCTGAGAAGTATCTGTATTTCTCTTTAAACCATATTCAGGAGAAGTTTTAAAATTTTTGTACTATTATTAGAAATTTTATGGCGCATAAAAAAGAAGTGAGAATGTACCTAGTTGAGATTCTGAATGTGGCCCCTAAGTTGTGGTCTAATGCTAAACAGAACATCCGTTAGAAGATGCGTTTTTTTTCCTCTCTTAAAAAAGTGGCTATCTAAACTCTTTTAACTATTTGAGACTATTTATTTTTGGATACATCTTCAAATTAGGCTTCTCCTATCTGATTACAGGGGTCTCAAGTAAACACTCATTGGCCAGTAGCCTGGTCGGTAATGTGCCGACTTGTCGATCCAATAGTCACGGTTGGGAATGCTGCCTCAAACATGCATTTTGTGTTTGTCATATTTGATTTAAAATTAGGCTTGAGGGTGCTTTATGGTCTAAGTTGTAAGAGTGCCTAAAAACAGTATTTCATATATTCAAGGCATTCAATATATTTTATGTGATTTTCAACAGCCAATTATTAAACAATCCACTCAGGAAGATGCTTAATATATGATCCATGTTGACTAGTAACCAAGGGCGTGGCCTGAGTTATTTCTTTCACGTTATCACTATATTTGTCAATTACGCGAATTCTTCTAAAAGCGGGCTGTTTAAAATAAACATCCTCTAATTCCTTGCTCTTCGAACTGAGATTGGTGATTTGAAGCGGCGCGCCGCCGGACAAAAGATGAAGTATTGACGTCGGATTTTAGCTCTCTTAAGCGTAGATATAAAATAGCAATGATGACATTGTGAATATTATTAAGAGTCATGGTCGTTTTGATTGTTGCCGGGGTTTGTTTAAAAGAGTTTGCTTAGGAAGGATGAAATTTCTTCGTCGGAGAGGTTTATCGAGACACCGCAGAGCGGAACGAAATCGACAAAAGCAGACCAAAATTGCAGAAATGGGTTTATTGAGTCTGAAATTTGATGAAATGTTGAAAATGACTCCTTTTATTGATGTATGTGACGTATGATTTTAACTGTCAAAATTCTTGTTTGTTAAAAATATGCAAGGGCGTACATTGAAACAATTTTTTTTTTAACATTTGAATTCAATTTTCACTAAAAATCTAATTTCACTAAACTGAAGAGGTTGCAGAACATTTTGTAGTAGCTTTACGGAATAAAGGTTGAGAGTTTTTCATAGATCAGGACTTCATGTTTGACATATCCTAATTTTAATAGATTTATATAGATTTTGCTCTGTTAATAGAAAAAAATTACGGATCCTGTTTTGCACCAATTTTCTGCTTTTGGCTGGCGCACCGGCCCGAATTCCACCCCGTTTAACCCGGTTCTCCTGCTCTCGACATGCCCTGCGTTAATCCACCCGAGCAGGCAGCGCGAGTTAGCGGCGGTGACCGTTTTCTCTTGGTACAGCGGCACGACCAGGCGTCTTACGCCCTGTGATCATCCCGCACCGCGTGCAATCGCTGTGCTTTGATGTTCACGCGGTCCCCAATATTCCCGTCAAACCTTGGAATGGAAATTGTGGCCCTGTTGATAGCTTTATCTGCAGACCACCCCGATTCCCCGGGGGGGATATCGGATAGAGTGTTTGCGACACGACCGTGGATATTTGGATGGACACATCTACTGCCGGCTTGGCCTCCACTTCCCCTCTTGTGTTCCTGCACGCCGGGTCGAAATCAATGAGAAGCGAATAGACTCGGCACCTTTCACCGAAAGCTAAGGCGGAGAAATATCTTGTTCGAAAGTCACTATATCTAATGAGTCCAGGTTCTCAGAAGTGATTCCAGGTCCTATGAGTGAAATTGGCAAGATGTTTGCGGACGATTATTTACTTGGGGTGTAAAAGGGTCAGGGGTTGGGTTATTTAGTAAAATAGTCGTTAAATCTAGATATCTACGCTATTTTCATTTTTACTAACCTTTATATTCGACCTTTCTCAGTAGCATTCAGTCACGAAAAGACTATCACAGTCCACCAAATCAAAATTAGTCCTTATCTCAACCAAGGTTCCCAGCTCTGTTTTGAAGTATTATGTGATTTAATGTCAGAGCATCGACGGAACTATAGCCTTGTGCTCCCATGTGCTTTTACTCTCTCTGCATATTACTAACTAATGCAATTACTTGTAATGCAAATACTTGAGTAAGAAAAAACTTATTTAGAAGTTGCGACTGGATCCAGACTCGAGTTATTTGTGGTTGTGACCGCATGAGCATCTGCAGCCACACAAAAGAGCACTCTAGATAAATTTTACTTGCGTTAAATTAGTGACTGGGAATCAGCGACTTTCGAGTCACATGTGGTTCTGAAAAAAAATTGAAAATGAAACTAACAAAATCATATTTCAAATTATAAATGCATTTATTAGCATCAAGAATTATAACATAACATCATTTACGCTACTCTTACCTCTTTGAACACCAATTGGAGTACTTAGCCGGAAAACTGGATGCGGAAACGAAAGCCGGAACACCTAAAATTTCCGGATACAAATTTACCTCAATCGTTACCTCAAGACTCCAACCATCGAATCGTATCGGGAAACAAACCATATTAAGTTCGAGATTGGAATTGGCTTCTAGATCAGTTTCTGTCTCACGAGTGCTCTTCTAGATGTAAAGTAATTGCAAATGAAAGCTAGGTTCGATATATCATCCTAAAAATATCCTTAGAATCAGGGAATTATTTTTGGGGTGGTCTGTACATTTTTTCGAGAGCTGGTTCGATCGCCTGTTCAGGATAACTTTCCTTTCATGGATTCCACGTTAGAATAGGGCCTAAGGTTTTATTCTTTAGGTGGAAATTTGGGATTTTATATTATATTTTAATTTGTGATAAATTCTGCGTTTTCCTCAGAGATTCAGGCATTGCTCTTTCATGCAAGAACATTTTTTATGTCGTATCTAAGATTATTCATCCTCTAGCAACAGACCAGAGTGAATCATTTGGGTGAGTTTAGAGCTTGGATTGAAAGCATCAATAATTTTGGAAAACTGGATGTGTTCAGCCAAACACAGTGATGTAACTGAATGTTGTCAAAATTTTCTGTAAAGCGGTCGTCTGATCATCGTCAGCTCTTAAACTGCACTGAACTTATTGTACCAGGGCAAACGTGGTAATATTTAGGTCTTCCTAAAAATCCATTCAGTATGCATAACAATGAGATATTTTCTCATCTAATCCACTCGCTTTCACGTGAAAGTTTTCTCTTAAATAATGAGCTCCGGGTTCACCAGTTTGTAATGGAAGCATGCTTAGTGTTTCTACTATATATGCTCATTTTAAAAAATAGGATGACGTGCCTAAGCAAGATATGAAAAGAAGGATATAGTACTCTTTCCCCTTGATCCCTTCAAATTTCCCAGGATAATTCCTCCCCTTGCCGTTCTTTCCATATATACGCCAATGATATCTTTCTTTCCCGAGGCTTCGAATATTTTCGTTGCCTAGGTCCCTTAATCCTCGAGCAAAAGGGATTTGTTTTGACCCTGTGAAGGAAGGAAGGAAGGGAGGGGAGAGGCGGGTAGCAGCGGTGTCCGAATCGTAATTTTAAGTCTGAATCCCATTATAAAGGGAGTGGAAAGTGGCGAGGACGCCGACTAACACCATCCTTTCCAGAGGTCCACTCCGGGAGGATTTCGTTAACGAGGTGGGACTCCAGTCCGGAAAGTCCTTCGCGCAGCCAGCGTTGACAGAACATAAGCCTAAAACGGGTATAGTGGACTTTTTCGCCTCACCTATCACCTTCCGTGTACCAGAAAATATTCTCCGTCGCCATTATATAATGACAAAGTGAAAACAATGTACCTCTCTTCTTTTAACCAAAGCTACGAGTGAACCGGCGACTTTTTGTTTTACGAAAATGGAGTGTGTTATTGGTTTTTCGAGAAATCTGGCTGTGAACAGGCATGATGTTGACGATGATTCAATTTCTTCGCCTGAATAGCATATGACGTCTTAAATTCGATCATAGATTGAGCCGCTGTAGCAAGACAGAGGAATTTTGACAGTGAATAATTAGTTTAAGTCTTGGAGTGGACAAGGAAAAGATTTTTAATTGGTCATTGCGGATAATTCATGGCCTGTTTTGTTCGGATGAACATGTTGTATCTTTAGTGATCAATTTTTTCGGCAAAAATATTATTCTTTTACTTCAGGCCTATTCTATGGATCAAAATACTTCTTCATGTCATCTTACACTCGGGTTTCGAGATAAAAATTAATATCCCCCAAAAAGGAGAAAGAGGAGTACCCAGTCAGGAGAAAAATGATCGATAATTCCATGGTATTTGAATTTTGAGACTTCATAAAATCGTCTTCGTCTTTGACCCGTGCTATGCATCATTTTTAACATTCTGCAACCAACTGGAATGAAATGTAGCTTTAAACTAACGTAGATCATTAAAAACCAAGACCATTTACATATCCATTGCAGCGCTACTTGTAATAGGTAGAAATAAAGTTACTTATGCAATTAATGCAAAATGTGACTTTTATTTTGGATAACAATTTGATGTACACTAACTTAACTCTTGAGCTTTTCTGTTGTGCTATAAGCACTTCTTTTCGACGGTAAAGTTCAATTCTAATAACTACTTTTTGTACGTTACAATCGTGATGATACTTGTATATTTGCGATCCGGTTTGAACGGATCATAATTTAATTCAAGAGAATGGAGATATCATTGTGAGAGTCATTAGTATCCTTGAGGACAAATATGCTCCTGCGATCCGAATGGTTCCGTAGAATTTATGGAATATCTCGCTCTCATGAAAAATAAGGTAGTGGTACCAGTGTGGTACGTGGTACCTCTAGTGGTAAGGTAGTGCTCTAGTGGTACGAGATTAATAAAGTTCTGTAAATGCAGAATTTCTCTACCTTAACTGAGTTTAGTTTTTCCAAGCTTTACTTGAGGGTCATATTCGCTTAGCATTAATAATAACGAGTTCATGAATTTTTGAAAGGGTTCTCTGAATTGAATAAAACTGAGAAATATAATGAAGCTTAAAGAAATAGAAACTGAGAATGGAAAGAGTTCTTTGAATTATTTTAAGCAAGAATTACACGACGTCGTAGTCCCGGGGGTAGAGTTTTTGGTTTCGGATCGGAGGAAGACAGGATTTGACTACGGGATGGACACATTTGGGCACGTTCAAACCAAATTGAGTTTTTTCTGTGTACCTACAGGAGCTTCTGGAAAAAAAATAGCAGACGGCACAGGGAAAGGAACTAGACTCCATATCCTTACGTAGGAATTTCTTACGCCTTTGGGCTTCATGTTTGGTGTACTCTACCATCATCAACTCGACCAACCCACCGGTTGAATGCTTGTGGTTTTGATGCAGCAATTATTATATCGATTCAGTGAGAGTAGAACCTGAAAAATTACTTGGGAATAGGCTTTTCGCGTTCCGATGGTATCTGTATAAGCAATAAATAAACCTAATGTTGCGTCGTCGTGATTCTTTCTTTTCGTAACAAAAGTATTTCTGATAAGTTGGAGGGTAGGATCCAGTGAAAACGTTTCTAGTGGCGTCTCTCCCTTCTTAAACCAGCTTCAAATATCGTCTGAACCCTTCTTCTAATTTAGTCTCGGAATATTCAAACCTCTGTTGAGGAAGGCATTGGCAAACCCCCCACTGGCTAAGTCATGGTCTTTAGCGATGATTAGCTAGATCCCTTATTGCTTTAATATCTATGGAAAATCTATTTACCCATTTGAAATAAATCATTCCTGTAAGTTAACAGGGTGAATTAGTTATTTTTTAACACAAGTTGAAAATGAAGTGCTTAATTCGTTACGCCTGACTACGAGTGCATAGAGTCGACCAATCGGGGCATAGATTTTGCTTCTCTCGTCCTGATCGTGAATTTTGAACCTTCCAAAGGTTGAATCTCGTTGATAAGTCTTGTTCGCAGCTGAATAATCACCAAAGAGCATTGCTAAAATGTAAGCCTAAGGTACAGTTCCCCCCAGCGTCCTTTGTGAAAGACGTATTGAGTCCAATACCATCGGCATTTACCGACCTTGCTTTGCTCTGTAGTCTGGCTCAAAAAAAAACAAGAGCCGGTTTTAATTAAAGGGCCTGGCCTGATTGACGCAAATAGAAAAATTTTAAAGCGACCTAGACTTCAAACTTCGTCACGTATGAGACGAGATTTCATTCTCTGGAGTCAAAGAAGTGCCTGGCCTTTCTTAGAGCTGTCATCATGGGAATTGTCTGCCGGTGCACCCTTGTCAAAATCCCTATGCAGCGCTCGTAAGCTCTCTCTCTCCCTCGCATCAACTCCTCCGTCCATATGACTCGTAAGACAAGTGAATTAAATCCTCGATTCCGTTCGTAACCGATCCGTCTGCTGCAGATGATTAAGGGATTGCTGAATAAGAAATATTTCTAAATTGGTAATTTCTTCATTTTGCTTTTATACGCTTCATTTGCACCATTGTTTCTGAATCCCTTGTTTTTATACAAAAACTGAGCCATTTTCCCACAGCGGTACCTACACACATTTTGTGGTACCCATTACTATTTTCTCATACTACGTGAAATTCCTGATTACAGCATACCCTTCTCCATCACTCATCCTTAAATTCCATTTTAATGTTTGTGTGTAGTACTTGTTCAGTGGCATAAAAAATACTCTTTCCCATTGGTAACTTAACCCTGGAGCCTCTGACTTCCATAATATCCTTCCTGCTAGAGTTTTATTGCATCAGTTATAAGTGTACTTAAAACAGCATTTCTTACATTTTAGTTGTGTTCAGTTGCTGAAATATATTTTCAAAAGCACAGTTTAAATTGTAAAAGGTACAGTTTTATTAAATAAAGAGAGTGGAGTGAACAATGAAATCGATGAAGAGAGTACGAGGGAAACGTGAATGTCCCTCAATGGAGGAATAATTGTGTAAAATGAAAAGGCCAAGGGTATGTCAAATGAAAGAGATGTTATTGAATAAGGAAGGAATGCTGCTCATAAAAGATCGTTGGTAAACGGATATAGAGAAAATATGTTCCTATAGGAGATATATCGCAAAATGCTTAAGCTTGGATGAAGTTCTAAAAATGTATTTTCTTCGTAATCGATGGTTCTTTGTTTTTCCAGTTGTGGTGGGCAGGTCGATAACGCATCTGGGTCGAAACATAATGATCGCTGGTTTGAACCCGCTCTGGTTGTGGGTTTTGTGTTTTTTTTTAGGATTAAGCTTCAAAAAAATATGGGTTAGATACAATATAATCTTAATAATAACCTCAATATAACCTTAGTAAGCTGATCGTGCCCCCTAAACCCTAAGTAAAATTTATGTTTTCGCAGTATTTTTTTCGTGAATTGTATCAATGGATGATTTTTCTTCCTGACTTATCATCGAAGCAAACATTCCGAGATATTCCTATGCTGACCGAACACCCAACCTTTTCTTCAAGTACTTCAACGCATCTTTGAGTGTGTTTATGTGTCAATCATGAAGTTCTAATCTGTTCTTTATCCTGCATACTCTTCGGCATGCTACATCCACCCTCTGTCCCAAAATCGGCAGCTTCGAAATTCATGTCTCGCGCGTTACCGATTTTTCGCCTCTCTATTGATTTATGAATTTCCATGCTGCCCTTTTGTTTGCTAATCGAATCTTTTCCCCCGTTTGCCGAGTCGGCGACCTGGAAGGGAACGCTGCCGACGATCAAGGAGCGATTCGTGCCCCCTTGCCGCTCTCATTCACCTCTGTTTTTCCACGTAATTCCATCTCCTTCCCTCTTTTGTGCCCGTCGCCTCAGAAAGGTGTCTTTGACGCGAAAGGGGTGGATTTGGTTGCCGGGTGGTTCACGCTAATGCTCGCAATCCGACTGTGTGGCGGGTAAGAATCCTATCGCGGATGCGAATGTTTAGTTTGTCTCCTGAATTTGAGGTTTGATGAGAAGGGGCGATGATAATCTGAACCTTTGGGTCTCATGAAACACGAATAAAAGCTGTTATGGACTCAAATGAGATTATGAGAGTGTTAAGTGGAAAATTTTGGGATGACTCAACCGTATTCCAAACAATGCTGCAACAACGTGAAAGATGTCAATGAAAACGGGAATGATTTCAGTGCAAAGAACAACATTTTAGTCTAACTTTCAGGGTGAATTTTAGGAGATGCAGGTTGGGCCGGTGCGAGAGGATTCTTCCACACAAGCGGGGTAGCGTTTGGCGCCACAACCATTTTTGGCTTCCCTCGCAAACAATTGTGTTTTTGTTGTTTATTACGATCTTAATAGGACCTTCGAACCTTAAAATAATGAACTCTTACTTGCACCTTATAGACATGGATTATTTCTTCATTTGAATTAAATATTGCGAAGACATTCCACTGTAAATTTATTGATTTATTCAATGGGCTACTGCCATTTCTCAAAATTTTTACAGAATAGAAACAAACGCACAAAGAACTACTTTATTGATTTTGATACATTTACAACTATGAAAAATAGATGTTTTAATTCTAATTAATAAACTTATGGGAAACTAGAGAGTAGATAGTGAGATAAAAGAACAAATTCGTGGTTTTAATAAATTATAAATGAAACAGAGTAATACAATAGCTAATACATTTGTTAACATTTTTATCGTGTATATACTAAATATTTTTTGTCTGAGAAAAAAAAATTATACTGACATTTTTTTAGCCTTTAAATTCGCAGAATCTTTCAAAATAGCATATGTGTCAATTAACTTCAAAGTGTCGCTTACAGTGGTTAATGTGACAGCTCAGTAAATTGCTCTTGAGAAAGTTTTGATCAACTTCAGTTTTGAAAAACTTCTTTCACAAGTAGCTACAGATAAATAAAAAGACAATAAGGTCAAGAGGATTCGCAAACTTACAAAAGTATTGGAAAAATTGTCAATAAAATTAGTTTTTGTAATATATGATAATGAGCTTGGTGGAGAAGATTCAGCGGGAAGAATGGGCGCTAACATCAAAATTTCGTCGCATAGTTCTTTCCCGTCGATGTCACACATTCATCACAAACACTTAGGACATCCTGAAGAGTCATGCATGCAGCTCGGTCCCACTTCTGCAGACCATGAATATCGTATAGAAAGCTTAAATTATCACTATGATTGTCCATTTGCTCAAATCTTTCTTTTAGTGAGTTGATAGCTGTATCCAGAATTGTGTGGAAAAAATCCACCTTAAAGTGGCGTTTTAGTACATCAATGGGCTCATCTTCAGATTCGCACGAAAATTGTTTGTTCACTCTGTTGGAACGGTATGCTTTTCTTTTTCAAAAATTTAATGAGATCCAAGTTTGTCGGCAAGCTCTTTGGCATCCGTTATCACGCTATTGAACCCCTCTCCAGACCTCATATTCTTCAAAAAACTGCCAACGCTTTCGACTATATCTATGGCACTTTTTAATTTACAGTAATATTTTGGAGAAGTTTGCTTGTTGATTTTGAATAAAATTTCGTTACAGACCACTATGCAACAAAGAAAATTACATTCTTGTAATTTTTCTGCAATACCAAAAGCAGTGTTTCTTCCAAAAGCATCTGTTTTATGATCTTCACTGGCTTCATAAGCAGAATCGTACTCTTGATCAATGTAGTATCGAAGAGGCTCCAATGCATTTATTCGGCTATCCCATTGGGTATCATTGGGAGGTTTTACAGTTACATAAGATACATGCTTTTTCAAAATACCTCATCGTAGTTAGGTGCAGAAAAAAATTTGAATATCTCTTGCACCGAGCTAAAGAAATTCACAGCAACAGAACATGATAGCGCTGCATCGCTCACGACAAGGTTTAATGAATGGCTTCCACAGGGAACGAAAAAAGCTCGATGGTCAATGTCTTTGATTCTTTTTTAAACGCATATCTTTGTACCTTTCATATTGGAGCCATTATCATACCCTTGTCCTCGCATATTTTTCAAATGAATCTGCCGTCTTATCAGCTCGTTCAAGAGAATGTCAGTTAGTCCTTCACCAGTGGAGTCTGTAACTGGAATAAAACTTGGAAAATGTTCTTTTATAGCTATTTCTTCACCAGACTATGCTTGTAAAAAAACGAACGATGATGTTCTGCACGAGTGACATCTAGGGTACAGTCAAATACAACTGAGTAGTATGACGCTTTTTTAACTTCATGTAAAATATAATCTTGAAGCGTGTTAATAAATCCATTTTGTATGTTTTTACTAAGATAATGAACGCTGGCTGCATGTGAATTTGCTCTTCGCAAGTGCTCTTTCAAGACAGCATCCAATGTGGCTATTGTCAATGTGGCTATTGATTTCAAGAAATTCCCGTTATCCTTTTTAAATAGTGTATCTGTTGTTCCTCGAAATGCCAATCCCTGAGTCCCAAGGAATTGCGTTTTAAAAAGCAACCTTTTTAATACTTCATGCCAATGTTCACTATCAAGATGAATGAGTCTTTGGTTTGCATCATTCGCTGTTTTACCTAGGAGCAAGCGCAGATGTAATTATAGCCATGATTGGCATGCTTTTAAATGGCTAGGGGATTTCTCATGTTGGGCTATAAATTCGGACATATTTCGCCAGTCTGATAATCCAGATATGCCAGAAAGTGAGATACTTTCAGCACTAAAAAGTTTATAACAATAACAAAAAATTGATTTTTTTGAAACAATAAATCTGCCACTCTCTGCGGATTTCTTCTCCGTTGGATAAATCTCTTTTATAGTTTGCCGCAGTAAATCTTCTAACAGTATTATCGACGGGAAATTCAGCATCAATTACTTTAAAACTCTTTCTACAAATGTTTTTCGCATGACATCAGTAATTTTATCAGGCCTTACCCGCAATCATTAGTTGACAAGTCAAAAATAGGCGTGGCAGGTGGTTCTTCCTACAGTTACAATGTAAAATGTAAGTTTAAAAATATTGAATACAACTGATTGATGTATATATGCTTTGAAAATCACCGCACCTTCGACAAAATAAGAGGATTGGATCCATCTAGATTACACTGGGAAACAGGAAATTTGTTGACTTAGGTCTGACACCTGTGTGGACAATCTTGCCTGATGCTCCAACAATAGTGAGCCATCGTATTTACATCCCATCTACCCTGATATCTTGCCTCCATGATCTTCAAATCTTGGTGGAATCGCTCAGTCTAGTCATGAGGGATGTTTTAACCCCACTGTGCCCTTCTACTCACAGTACCATCTTTCTGCTCCTGAGTCATCTGATATTTCTCTCTTTCTGAAGGTTCCTTAGTCGGGTTTCATGTTTTATTGAGATACATTTTGGCTTTGTTGGCCTCCTTTTCGCATCTTATACAATCCCATGTGTCTGCAGCCACAAGATGTTTCATATATCAGCCGAATCTACCCGCAACATTATCCCAACAGGGCAAAACGAACAAAGGTATACCTAAAGAACATGCCCTTTACCGAAAATCTGGAAAATATACCGCTTGTTATTATCTACGGCTATGTGTCACTATTCTCGCCACCGCAAAAACCTATGGCAGGAGATAGTTGGACTCCAGCGATGGAAATATGTGTAAAATGAAAATGAGCCAGGAAAAAAACGGATAAATACGGAGTCGTTATTTCTTTGCAGATTTTTAAACATTGTTTGTACCGTGGTCGTATATGGTACATACCTGGAAAATAAATTAATTTTTGAACATGTATGCTCTGTTTGCTGAGGAAGAAATAAAATAAAAGCATATATGCAGTGTTACATTTAAGCTAATGCGATTTGAATTTTATAAAGCAAATTTAAAACTGGGTGAAATATCCTATTCACTTGAAGATGACCAAGTGCGAGTATCTGTTTGTTTGCAAGGTTTTTTTTATGAAATACCTAAATATTCAACTTTTGGATCACAATAATCGAGATTCCTGTCTGGCAAAGGGTAGATTACTTCTTGACTATCTCTCTTGCATTCAAATCCGCTTATGCCTTAGGACACCACCTTACTAAACCTTAGCCAGGTCTTTTTCTGAAAGTTGGCTGGGTTCTTACAAAGACGACCTTTTATACCGCCTGCGGGAAAGGAAAAAAACAGCACTCGCCTTGATTATACGAACTTCTCACCTCTTTTGCCTTATTAACGGGTGAAATATTTCCCCACCTAAATAAAAATACTTCGTTTTGAAACGGATAATTTGGAAGGCCTAGTTAAGGGCGCTCGTTAGTGAAAGAATGGAAAGCATACCGAATGATCCTCGTAGACTAGCGAATGGTAGGTACACATGGCATTGGCTCGTGTTTTCTTAACGGATTTTTGCTTTCTTATGTACACAAAAAGGAAGACTTTCTTCGAGGAGATAGATAAAGTGTCGTCCCCACTGATTAAATCCCAGGTGTCCTATTGGGTGGTCAGAACTGTGCACTGAGCGCACTGTAATATAATTGGGGGGGGGGGGGGGGGGGGGAAGGGGGTCGTGGAGCGTTACATTGCCGTTGGAGGTCGCCATTGAATTCATTGATAGTTCTCTCGATCACGATACGATTACGCGACGGAGTTTCTTCCATGCCAATTTCGCTCCATTTGGAGATAAAAAATGGCCTCGCTCCTCCGTATCGTGGAAAAGAGAGAAAAAGAATGTTCCCCCCTCTCAATCCCCTTCCACAAGCCCCGTACTTTACTCCATTTTTCTCTTTTGCCCCTTTCCTCTTTCACCTCTCTCCCCCTCAATCTCTCTCTCACTCTCTCCTCCCCCCGTAAAATTTTCGTTGCCGACCAATTCGATTACGGCACCCCGGCGGCGGGGCGGAGGGCGAAAGGGGTTGGAGTGGGAGGTTAGAAGGACCGATCGGCTTCGACCCTCATCCCTTCGCCGGAGAAATTAAGAAAATAAAAAAAAGGAGGAAGGTTAAATGAAAATCAAATCCTTGCTGTTCCCTCTTGTCTTCCTGCCCTTCAGTCCGCCCTTGCTCCCCGGGCCCCTCATAAAGAATCCCCCATCGTTCCCCTTCACCACCGCCGCCAGTTCGTTCCGAGCCCCCTCTCCCATCCTGTCCGCTTTTCTCTTCTTCAGTGGCCTCCGTAGCTCGGGGAGACATGCTATGTGCGGGGATATGCTTAGCGGAAGGAATGTGTGGGACATCGTAAAAATATAAACATTATGTCACTGGACTCATGATAGTTAATATGATGAGATTAACAGGAGGTGTAGTTATTTTACACTGGTAGGGTCAACCTTGAAATACGAAGCAAGAGTTACGAGGCCCTTCAGAAAATAATCAGTCAATAAATTTTATGGACTCCTTAGAAAATCTACCCGATTTCAACAAAAAGAGTTGTAGGGAAAAGAATATTAATCGGTGGAAACTTGGGTAGGATTCCTTAAAATTAAGGCTTAAGTATACGATATAATTATTTTTTAAACTGTAAAAAGAACCTGAGCGAACCTTAGATTTCTGGGGTATCCCGCTACTCAAATTGGTTCGATCACACAGATGAAATAATAGCCAGTAAGACATTAGTTAGCACTGATAGATTTAAATTTACAAGTACATTTGCACTAGTCGCTAATACAACGGAACAAAATGTTGAAACTAGTAGTCTTTAAAACATTGGGTAACCGACGCATGATAAGTTAAAATTTTAGACCTAGTAAGTAGCAAAGTGGGTGTAGGTGTAGGATAGTAGAAAAAAGAAAACTCATGATAAATCTGTAAGGATAATAGAGAGTGGAATTAAGTTTGAAGGTTCTCGAACGGAACAAGGTATACGGACACGTCTTGATGGCCTCACTGAGTAGTTATTGGAGGAAAAGTGAACGAATAGAATTATATGCCTAGTAATTGGTCGAGGTAAATGAATTGAAATAAGATGAAGAGTATGATCACATTAATAGGAAGATGCCATCTAAAAGAATAACTACATGGAGACTGTTTTAAGGCCATCATAGGATTGGTGACCATGGAACCATCACCACCATAGTTTCCCGCCCGAAGATCAGTCCAAATGGTGAGGGTAGAGCCCAAAAAGAACTAAACATAACATGTGCTGGAACTAAAAAAGAATTAAACTTTGAACTGCACTACCCTCAAATGTATAGTTCTAAAAAAGAACTAAACATGTGTTATGTTTAGTTCTTTTTTAGATATTCAGATTTTCAGATATTCAGATTTTCTGATATTCAGATTGAGAGATTTGAGATATTGAGTTCACATCTATGGTCAGAGTTGAGGGTCCAGTTCATTTTCTTGTGCCTATGGTTAATCAGAAAGATTTGGTATCCTGTAATTAACACAGCCATGTTTTTAGCTTGGCATGTCTAGAGTTCGAGGGAAGGACCTCCGACCTAAAACTCTACTCTCTACGTTAGTTACCGTGATGACGACAAAGGACTGAAATGCCGATATCTAGCATAATCGCATTCACTTGGGATAATTCGCTACTGTAAAATACGTTAATTAATGCAGGCATTCCGTCGCACGTCGTCAACTCAGTTCTAGTGACATAGATGCAGATTTCCGGGAACGATGGCGGAGCGATGCCTTTAACACGCGCAACCCCTGGCCCCTGTTCGGTCCACTATCGGTCTCGGATTAGCATTCAATCCGCTCGGTTGACGCGGCGTCCCTTTTCCCACGCCGGGGCCGTCACCTCACGCTACAATTACGAGTGAACAAGGGATGCTCGTCTGTCGGCCGTTCCTCACGGTTGGGGGGAGCTAAAAGGATGAACGAGGTGCCTGGCTCCGCTCTTTCTCCCCATGTTTCGGCCCCGTGGAGTTGATACCATCCCTCCGGCACCGGAATGTGGCCAAAAAACTGCCAACGATTGAGCACATCGGAGCGTCGTTTGCATTGGAAATATGTCCGCTGGCCACATTGCGTCAGGAATTTTCCGTACCAGTCGTGAGTGTTCCAGGAACGTATTTACGAAACAGTGGGGAAGTTAACCAAGTTTTATTATCTCTCGCAAATTCATTTCTTCATATTTTTGCCTCTCTCACGCTGCTTAAGGGTATGTATATATTTAGTTGTTTTCTTCATGAAGTATCAGTTGTAGGCGATGTGAAACACTTTTTGGTGCCACCTTCAAGTTCTGGATTTCATTGCGAATATTTTCTTTCTAAGTTCATTTTTTTTATGAGGATGTAGGTGTGATGATTTTTTTAACGAAAATCTTGACCGCCTACCATACACATGGATATTTATTTTCATATCGCGCTGTTTGAAATCTTGGCCTGAATCCCTTCTCATCTTGCAGGCTTGCGTTTTCATCCTATTTAATATTCTATTGTCTAAAGCGTTTCCAGAGATTTCGAATCATCACATATTTAGAATACATTAGAAAATAATTAAACTTTATGTTCACAAGTTACAAAAACGACTTATTAATAATGTACTATAATATTTCGATGGGTCTTTGGTTTCTCCATTTTTAGGTTATAGCTACTGCTGGTTAAGTTTCAGATAAAGATTGACTTGAAAATGTTTGCGTGTCGTTTTCGATGCCCGTAAAATATTTTGATGACAGATTGTTTTCTTTATGGTATGATACAAGCTCTAGTTTTTGATGACTACCTTTTACTTTGCGTCCTTCTCTTTACTTGAGCAATAAACATTTCAGTTTCCATAGTTTTTTTCATAATAAAAACGATGGAAAAAATAAAAACCTCAGCAGCGGTAAATCAGGAAAACAAGATTCGTAAAACTATCGGAACTTTTTGTTTTTGATTCTCATAAAAACCAATAGTGAACAATTTCTGATATACTCTCACTGATAACACCCACTTGCAAGTAGGAATAGCAGGGAAAAATTACTTGCTTCTAGAGAATATTAACGCAACAAGCCGTTTTTTACGTGAACTTACCTACTAAATTATCCTTCTTTTTGTCCAAATTCGTAATTTGTGATCTGAACTCTCTTTTGATCTAACGTGGTTTTCGTGTTGTGTGGTTTTATTCTGGTACCTGGGAACATAGAGATTTTGCGTTATGCTGCTTTTTTAATAGCGTACATGGTGCATGAGCTTCGCGGATACGAGAAGCCATCAAAGCAAACGTTTATCCACCCATTTCGTCCCCGATTCAAATATACTTTCATCCCCTCCGTGACAAGACGAGGTAACAGCGTTGGAACGCAGATAACACCCCTTCATCCTCCCGAATTAATTTTTTTCCTTACATCCTGCCCCTCCTTCCTGTGGCTGGAGAGGACGTGAGTAATATCCGTCGGAAGAAAGACCTGGCTGGCGCTACAAAGGGAAGACCCCGGGACGCGTCTCCGGGCGTGGAATTTCTCGGACTCTCTCTCTATCTCTCGGTCGGGACGGAGTCGGGGGAAGTGGAGAGAGGCGGGGGCACATGCCCCCCGAACAACCACTCGCTTCCACTCGAGTGAGTTTCCTGGGAAATCGGTTATCTCATTCCGTACACCTCCCCCACTCCCTCCTCCAGTCTGCGTATCCCTCTCTCCTCCACCCCCATACCTTTCCCTCTTCAACGATGCCTTTCATTTTCGCACGATCTTTCATTCCTTCATCGTTCGCTTGCCAATGCCACCAAATACTCACTTCCATTCCCACCCTCTTTCTCCCTCACCTACCTCCCGTTCCCCATCTCTCCTTGCTCCTTTACGTCTCCTAGTTTATTGCTCGTATTCACTTTATAATAGGTTTCCTGGGGTTAAATCGACCACTTTCCGATTAAATGGTTGCGCTCATCTATCCTTCACATGCTACCTATGAACACACCACTCTATTTTCAATAATATCATTATTTATTTCATGGTGATTTTTCATGATTTTTCTGTTTTGTTTGCCCGTTGAAGCTTCTCTCCCCCGCAAAACTGAAAGGTCTTCCCCAGACGCTCAGATCTAAATATCTACAGGTGCTTCAAGTCAGCGAGGTATTGAATTTTAAGATAATTATATATAACAGGCTTTATACCCTTCTTTTTGTAGTAAGCACTGTCAAAAGGAGATAAAGTACTGGAGTAGACATGTTTTAATAAAGTAGTATCCCTGTTTTATTTATTTATTCCTTACTACTCTCTTTCGATTCTATGAACTCCTGCTATATAAGTTACCACGGAGACTTCACATAAAGTTTAACTGTGCTCCAAGGAAATTGAGTGAGAAGTATGGGAGGCCCTTCATGAAGGAATGTTGATGGAGGTTATTGTCATTCATTCTGTTGAGATTTACGCTCTGTCAAGCCATAGTAAGCCTGTCGGGTTAGGGCTCGTAAATAACATTTGTTGTGTTACTGATTCTGTACGTTGATAAGAATTAACGATTAATTCATGAGAATGACAAAGTAACAGTTTGCCTGGCTAAGGAAATAGATGATAATCTTGGAAGGTGAAGAGAATAAACTCAAGCTGGTGGAATAATATAGTGACTTGGTTAGCAGCTTGCTGGAAAATGGGGGTAGTTCGATGACAGAGGCGTTAACTCGTATATGACTTCGGATGAATGGAAATTAGGAGGAAGCCGAGTGAGTGGATGGTGCTTCTGGTAAGGGTCGTAAGAGAGGGAAGAATTACTGAAGAGTGGGGAAGGGGAGGAAGAGAAAAGGGATTGTAGGTGGGGTGATGGGATGGATAATAATGCCGGAGCTAATGATGGACATGATAATAATAATAAAAGGTCTTTATTGAGGCGAGATTGAGACAAAACTGTCCCTTCTGCCATCTAACCCCTCGTCAAAATAAATATATAAATCATATAGTGGTCAATACCTAAAACAATTACAATCTGAGGTTAAAAAAATTAGTAAAGAATATACTTATAGGAATTAAAGAATTATGAATTAATGCAAAAGAAATATATGCACTCAATATATTAATATTACATATCAAATGATGTGTGAAAGAATTTACAATGTGGGAAAAACGTGAGGATTATTATGCTTACATCCTTTACGCAAAAACCCACTGCAGGAAAACACCCTCACAAGAAAGGGGATGTGAAAAACCTGCGAAATCCTACTGATAGTAAAGCTAGTGTTTAAGAATAACTCAAATATAATAGTATGTGCATAGGAAAATTAGATGATGTTAGACAGGGAACACCTACAGGAAAACTCTAAGACAGGGGTTTCCAAACTTTTTTGTACTACGCCCCCTCCTGTTGAAATGGAAACCTTCCACGCCCCTCTTCACAGTAAATTTTATGGGCATGTGAAAAAACAAGTATTACATTGAAAACAAAACATGTATTTTTACTATTACAAAATACAACATTATAAGTTTCAATTTAAAGAAATACTGTTAAGAGAAAAACATCGACAAAAAGCTATATATTTTTGCTATAAAAGAGTTTTACACAAGTGAATAGTTAAGTTTTCTAAACATCAAGGTTGATTTTAAAAATCTACGCCTTAAAATAGTGAAAGAAACGTATGGATTTTATTTACTTAGAGATTTTTGTATTTAACTGGTCTCGCGCTCACGCCCCCCCCCTGACATGTCGTCACGCCCCCCAGGGGGGGCGCGCTCCCCAGTTTGGGAACCCCTGCTCTAAGAGGAGTGTTCAATTTTTGAAGCTTATCGAAAAAGACGCGCAAGGTCGAGTGTAAGTAGATATTTGTTTTAGAAGCTCCAACGGCTTAGATGGTATCGCACCATCTAACCTAATATCTAAATGATAGGACAGACACAACATCCTTGTCCTGGGTAGTATACGAGCTCACGATATTTGGGTAGCCAGGCCAGTGCGTTACCGACCTGGCTACCACGGCCTGTTACAAGGGAACATTTACTTGTGTCTATCTACTTTAATTTGGAAAACACCCGTAATGGTTGCTACATACGCAATGTATACTTCCTGAATGCTTTTCTTCGTCATTTCCATACACCCACGATTTTTTTGGTAAAACCATCCTTCTTACTTCAGTTATCAATGGTACAAATGTTTTGGTTTTGACTTGAAGTCATTCTCTCATGATGTTCACAGCAACGAACAATAATCATGAATGGGCTGACATGAAATGCAAGCCAAAATTGAATAGTTTCCGTTATTAGAATCAGCATGTGCATTGAATAAGTTTGATGACACAATACATGTGCTACAAATAACAAAAACATTCTTCCCTTTATCGTTCCCTTCAAAACTCCCTCGTCCCTTACTACCATCTCCATCCAGTACTTCTGTCTTCTCCCAATTTCCATAATCTGCATCCTTTCCCCCCAACATCTCTAGTACTTCCTCGCTCGTCTTTCTTATTACCCATCTTATCTTCTCCATCCTTTTCTATACACAGATCTTAAAATTCCAAGGACTATTTTCATCTTCTATCCCATGCTTCGGTGCAGTACTGTGTCACGCTCTTAATGAGTCTTTTCGCTAGGTTTTTCATAACATTCCCGTTCAACGACTCTGTAAATAAATCTCTTCCACGAGTCGAAGCCTCTTTCGACGACGTGATTCTCTGTGGATCTTCTATGCTGCAATAACCCTTTTCCTCCAACATATTACCTTGAGAGCTAAATGACTCAGCATGTTCTAGCTTATGATCTCCTACTTTTAAAGTCAATCTGACTCTTTTTTCGCTATAAAATTTATTCCATTTCGTTTTCTTGTAGTGTATCTCATCTTCGGTTACAAAACATTTAATCGGTTATAGGCATTTGGTTAATTTTATCCCATTTTGTCTCCCTGATTGTTATAAATGCGCTCGAATAAGTCAAAAGGTCAAAACAACTGGAAATCGACAAACAAAGAAATGGTGCGGAAACTTGACCATTAAGTATTAAATAAATAAGTTTGTGTAGTCCACAGTCAAATTTTTATTAAAAACGGGGTTTTCAACATATCTAGTTATTTTTAGAGGCACACCATTGATGTTCAGTTCCCTTCTCGCACTCCATTGCTTTGAATTCCCCATTATGTTGTTTCCCTCGCAGTTCTCTGCCACCGCACTTGGCACAATACCCTTGTCGCCTGGACCTCAACGCCTCTGCTTGGTTCCCGTTTCTCCCGTTTACCCCTGCTGTAATATATAGTTGCTCAAAGTTTATTTTAGTATCCAGTGCTACATATTATTTTCCTGACTTGTGAAACAAGTTGTATTTTTAAAGTTTTTGCTAAACAACTTTGGTTTCTTAGTTTATAATCTGTGAATTCTATCGACTAATAAGGATGGCGCATTTTATGATGAATTTTTCTTTGCATTATTATATCGTCATTTTTAATAATGAGTAAGTTTTAAAATAATGTTATCCTAATACTTCCAACAACTTTACATTGGTTTTTTTAACCTACCTAATGTGGAAGTTAATTTTACTTTTCTTCGGCGCAACTGTGGATTTTATGCTAATCTTATTTAAATAGTTAATTTTGTCAAAGCACCGCTGATTCGAAGCCTATTTGGATAATTAATGGAAAATAAGACCCTACATTGATGCAATACCATTTTATTATGTCTTTGTGCAGTTTCATTCAATCATAGATGAAATATTTAGGTATCACATTTGGATATCAAAATGATGTTTCATCTACATCTACACGATACCCTGCAAGCCACCGCTAGGTTGTGTGGCAGGGGGTGAAGGTCACCGTAGGTCAATGTTTTGTGAGTTATACTTAATGAATGGGTAAATAATAATTGATTAATGCCCGATACCATGTTGAAGTGTCAACGGCAGTGACATTTTCTTCTTATAGAAAAATTCATCCTAAAATAAAAAATCAGAGCGAAAAACATGAAGCAGAATTGGCCTTATATTTAGTTCAAATAACAGGCGTAATTACGAGAGGAACGCACTATGCGAAAATATCCTTAATGGTCAGCCATTAATCTTTAAAGTTACGCGTGTGAGGATTCTATGCATATTGGTTTTTAACACGCTGCTTCTATCTATTCTGAGAATTTTTGCATGGACCATTTGATCATAAGCATTCCTAGAGTTTCTTCATCTGCATGTGTATTGCAAAATAAAGCTAGTGATATTCGATTGGGAGAAGGACTCAAAGGACTTATCGGAATGAGATAAAAAGGCTCGCTTCAAAAGATGTACTGAACTGGAATTTTTTCACTATTTCAATGTATTTCGTGCTACTATCAAGTGATATAAGTAGGGCTTCAAATAATATAATGGTACTTCAAGTGTGTAAGAGTGATGGTGGCGCTTTAAGCCCGCTATAAATGCTTTCGATGGTCTTCCGAAAATCAAAGCTTCTATTCTGTAATGAGCTGCAGCACCTGTCTTCACATTTCTGAGACATCTTCGAGAATTGCTTTATCATTACGAAAGGCCATATTGTGCCCATAAAATTTTACGGGTCACGATTGCAGCATTTATGTGTTAAATCTCTCTCACGCGTCCTTATTTATTGTCCCGATTGGCCCGGGGACCAAAATTTAACCTCGAATTCTCATTAGGGGACCTCGTTCCCCAGGATAACACTCTTAATTTGAACCCGGAGTACCTTTTATAATCCTCATTCTCTGAAAAACCTACTTTGAAACTCTTCAGTACACCAAAAATTCATAAATGAATTAATTATTCTAATTCGCCCTTTGAAAGCTCTGTTAATTTTCAGCGGGGCTTTATGGATATGAAGATGTACGTATTTCATGCTATGTTTATGTATTTTTAGTGTTATAGGCCTCACATCGTAAACGGGCATTATCTTACAACTGAAGATTTTAAAGCCACCATATCAGTGTTAAATCTAGAACCAACTAGTGAGAAATATATAAGAGAATAATTTTGTCACGTGAATAAATTAGCCGATTGTAGAACCAAGGGTAGAGCTGCATTAAAACAATATTATGTTCGATTACTACTAATAGTGATAAGAAAATTTATGGAAAAATAGCCGAGCACGGTGTGCCAAAATTACATTTTATTTCTCTCAACTACGCATACGCTGGATTCCATTATCAATTTCTCGGAAGGATATTGTTAGCCGCAGCGTCTTCTAACGATTTTTCATTTTAGATAGTGTGATATTTCCAAATGCCTTGTGTCCTCTCATCTCTCCTCGTCGAGATCAACAACTGGTTCAGGCATCCAGCATAGAATACAGAGCCGCTTCCTAATCAATTATTTTTCATCGTAAATTGTCGTAACTGTTTATTTTCCAGCTCTTCATTCCCTTTCTTCATCATCTGCCATTCCCCGCATGCATCTATTCCGAAACTTCAAACCACTCTGACTATACGTTAAATTCGTTCTCGAATCCGTCTCCTTCTTCTGGTCACCTCCAGTTCCACATCGTGCTTGTTCGTCCGGCTTACTCTAAAACCTTCTCTCATCACAGTCTCAGTTCCTTATCGCCACACTGTATAAGGAAAGACGAGATCCTTCGTAGACATTCAGTGCTCCTATTCGATTTGGCGGCCCGTATATAGCTCCCGAGAGGCCATAGGAAGTGATGTCAAGGTATCTCGTCCGGCTGCTTCTTTGTAGAGAAACGCCTATATCATTTGTGTGCTATTCTGAATCATCCCTTCAATTTCCTTTTTCATCCTTCCATCGTCGGACATCTTTACCCATGCCACCGCTTTTCATACGCTTCCGGTAGCCTCTTAGGCTTTTATTATAAAACACTAAATTAACTTTTTCCGTCCGTGATCTTAGGTGCATACATATACGTATCTCACCTACCCAAGGGTGACGGCACATTCGAGAGTCAAGCCGGATGAAATAAAATTAGTTGAATGAGCGTTGGAAAATCATGTTCGATCAGGAACGGTACGGACTAGGATTAGGAATCTACATGCTTAGCTAAGTCACAATTTGTACACATAAACCGGTTATTCCTTTATTCCTTAGTCACTAAAATTTTTCCGCCACTTTGATGGTAGGAGTAAGATCCTTTGCACCATTGATTGATGGACAATTGGTAAGGAATGGAATTTTTAGGGAGAGGAGTACAGTTGGAAGGAAAGCCGGAATCGGTATTAACCACCGACATAGATGCACCAAGTGGTCCATGGCTTAGCTCTCCGTCCAGCGACAGTCGAGTACTAAATTTGGAAGTACTCTCCACACAGCTATTAAGTGCTGGCTCCGGTTCATTAGCACAAATATCTTTTCAGCTGCTGGGGTTCGAACTGAAGACATCGGGAAGGGTAGCCAGTTCTCGAAACACAAAACTAAATCAATTTCAGATTCAAAATCAATCGTTGACGAGCACACTTTGTGGAACAATTTCATCATGAAATTTGAAAGAATTTGTAATTTCCACGCCTTTTGTTTTTATTAACCTCTACCGGTTTCAACGTCTCCACGTCATTATCGGTGAAAAATACATCGTCAAGTTTTCTTGCACCGGGATGTGGTATGTTGAAAATGGCTAAGGTTTCCCTGACCGAGAATCGAACCACGGATATTTGGCTTGGTAGGCCAATGCGCAGACCACCATACTGCCCAGAATATCTCATTCCACGAGCAATTTTTGGGAGGATCTATCGGAACAAGGTAGCATTAAGGTTCATCGAAGACGGCACTGGAAAGGCGGAATTAGGCTGTAAGGAAGACATTGTAAATGAAGAAAGATTCTCTAAATTATCACAATTGGTGATAGGCCACCATTATAAGATTTTTTAAAACTTTTTTTAAAATGAGTATCAAAATCTAACAGTGGTGCTAATGGTGAATGAGACTTAGCTCCTATAGATCGCCCTAAAAATTGTCTTTGGGGTGAGGAATCCTGGGTGGCGTAAAGGTCAGAGCATTGGCCCGGCAAAGCCAAACGTCCGTGGCTTGATTCCCGGTCTAGGAAGCCTCGTTCCTCAGGCATTTTTCAAGACATGGGCTAGCCGTTCGTAGCGGCCAAGTATAATCTTGCAGGTTAACGTATTGCTAAGGGAGATTATTTCTCCAGGATAGCATGAGAAATTCCTTACCCTCCGTTGCATGTGTTTCAGAATAGATGGAGTCGAGCTCAGAAAATTCCTCAATTCCAGCAAAATTGTAAAAATGTTTTGAAGCATTCATTCACATATTCCATGTACTATCTACAAAATTATGCTGCACCGATAAACATGGGTACTAATTTGGTGGCTCTATTAAATTTAAGACATTTCTCCATTCTTATTGTTTTAAGAATTTAAAGTCATACGCAAATGAATCCCGGTGAGCTTTTCCAGGGATATCAAAGTGACTGAGCCCATCCCTTCCATTCCTATCCTTATACCTTTCCTGTCGGTCTAAAGCGCCTATTAGTGCGGAAACAGACTTGAAAACACCCATGAAAAAAACCTACTTTAATTGGAAGTCTACCCAGTATATTAATTCATTTTTATTGTTAGCTTTCTATTATTTCATTACGTGTTCGGGTACAATGAAGCTTAAATTGCAGAGAAGTCGCTGATGGTTTTTCGTTTTTACCTGCCGCATTTACTAAATCCCTAACCAGAAATGCCCGAATTTCCTGGTGAAATTTAAAAAAACCTCCCGTCTATGCATGAGTGAACGCTGGTGATGCTTCATTGCAATATGGTACTCTTCATTTGTGGGCATCATCCGAAATATAGCTCCGTATAAATTACATTTTTTTCTCGACTTCCAGGGGAAAGTGTCATGATTTTCCGTGTGCCGTGCATGAATTAATACTTCCATCCTCTTTCGATCTCATCTTTCCCCATCTAACATCAAACATTTACATCGAGGGATGAAGTGGGTCGATAGATGGAAGAATATGTTTAATTCGTGCCGCCGTCTGGAAAATAATAATCACATTGCATTTTTATATCGCGTTTCGCGTTTTTTTCTCCATGCCGACCCTCCTGCAAGTCCTCTCTCTCTCTCTCTCGCTTTCTTTCGAAATTTGATTTTCAAGCGGCAGCGTCGCTCCGTTTGAGCTTCCTGCTCGGCGGCGCTGCCTCCTCCCCTGGAATATCCTCGGAAGTAGCGACGTGACGGAGGGGAGGGAGAGGGGAAAAGAGGAAAAGGTAGCGATTATGAAGAAGCCGCGTGAGAGATGACAAGATTCGACGCGCGCGATGGAATCCCGTCCCCCGCCCCTCCTCTTTTGCCCCGCGTGGTCTTTACGACTTCGTCGAGGCGTCCCGTCGTTCGATTCACCCCCCGGTGGAATGAAAACGACGAGAACTCCTGCAATAGCGTCCCGTTTCATAACTTGGCGGGGCACTTTTTTTTCTTCCGGATATTTTATTTTTAATGAGCGGTTCCTCTTTTTAAAAATTACATCGGCGCGTCTTTTGGGAGGGGATTTTCACGACTTGGACCATTTTTCGAAGAAAAGCACGCGACGAAATTGAGTGAATTTTTTACAGCCCTTCGCGTAAGATGCTAAGAATAATGCCGGAACATTGATTCAGTAGCACAATATAATCAGTTATTACAACGGCAATTCATCACAGAAAGCGCATTTTTCAGTTTTTAAAGGGATTAAGCTTTTATGGGTTTTATTCAGCATTAAATGACTGTTCTTATGTTCTTTATGATTTTTAATGTTATTGTTAAAGTATATTTTCATTTCCAAGGGTGTTTGTTGTAGGACGTAACTGAAGGCTAGAATTATGTGGTGGTGCTTCCTTATTATTGGTGAGTCTGCATAAAAATCTCGGCCGCCTATTAAATTTGAACCCAGGTCCTCGTGATGGAAATCAGCCACCAGATTTAGCCGCCAGACCAACCATCCCTATTGAATATAAATTCATAAGTTCCCACGCCTTTGAATTTCATCATCAATGGAATTTTAAGTATGTTCCACACTTAAAGGCACTGAGAGTCAGGGGAAGAGGTGTAAGGTTGGTATTGAGAGGCATAAGAGGGATAAGGGTGGAGAGAAGCGTCGGCATAAATACTCTTCTAAACGAAAGGTGCCAGAGGTACACAACTTGACGTCCCATCCCACTGAAGGAGTACGAGACATGGATTACTCTTCCCCGGCATCCGAGTGGAGATTTTTATACCTGTAAAATATCTGCCGGGATTAGAACCCGGCTACCTAGAGTGAGAAGTCAGCACTCTTGCTTCACAGCAGATGTACACCCTGTAAATCCTGTAATGTTAATTTCTTCAATCTCCGTAGATTCTGGCGAGATTGCGTGGTATTCGAACATATCAGAAAGAAGAAAAAAAATGTGCAATTTACCACATAAAAAAACTTTATTCCGACCCGGGTTTCGTTGGCACTGCAACATCGTCAGGTCACCTGACGATGTTTGTCGTCAGACTGGACAGATCAGGCCTGACGATGTTGCAGTGCCAACGAAACCCGGGTCGGAATTAAGTTTTTTTATGTGGTAAATTGCAAATTTTTGTCTTCTTTCTGATGGTTCTTCAAACTCATTAACATTCGTGTGATTTCAACCCACGATGGAATCTCAGGCACCAACTTGGCATGCCTAAGATAATCGAGAAGGGCCATATCACACTTCAACGCCGAAAGCTGTTAGATAATAGTTCTTCCGGCCATAGCATTGACGTTCTCCACAGCATGTTCAGTATCCTGGAGGAGTGGATGGCACAGGTGTCGCCTTTATGTCTCTTGAAGCAGTGCGCTCACCGCTACACTTTCAATAATGCTCTACTTCAGCTTGTCGAGATTGCATCATAGACTCTGGCTTTATGCATCCGCGGAGCAGCGTGGTGTGGGCAGTTGCCCACTGACCCTACGTGATCACCACCGTCGGATATAGGGCGACCTAATGCCCCCGGCGGAATTATCTCCACTTCGCGACCAATTTTTCCGCCCCAAATACTATGACTTGACGTAACGCGAATGCGAGCGTACTATGCCATCTTTACGCGAGGAAGTGAAAACTTGGTTTCCTGCTAATTAGCTGATAACTCTCGGGAATGCTCGACGGGTCGGGAAAGTGTCATAGTCCTAAGTACTGAACAACACCAAAAACCATTCCTAAACATAGTGGTGTAAATAACCTCATCTGTCCAAGAGATCCAAAATAGCATTATTAATAATAAGCCTAAGTGTGCTAATCGTGTTTTCTGCCGTACAAAACACACAATTCAGCTTTCAGAGGTTTCCATTCCAGCCGTATTTGCGCAGACTCCCTTGGAGTAGATATTCATTGGAAGGAGATAATTTGCAAGATATTCGTTCAGCCTAACAACTAGTTTCTCAGTCTTTTTAGTGAAACGTTGTGGTACTTCAGTGAAGCTTGTGGAGATGAAGGTATAAATTTATCATTTCACCGAAACTGTAAACATGCCATGTGATTATGTTTTCCCTCAGGGCTTCGTTCTGCAAAATGCAAAAGTATTGGCTAACAATCAGATGTGATCCCGGTCTCAACGTTGTCTACACTAGGTCACCAAATTTCAAAGTGTTCATTATGCAAAGTATGCAATATACTAGGGATGATAATCTGCGGCAATTGTTTTTAAAGGTACATTAATTGTATGACAAGTAAATACCAAAGTAATCGATTCCATTTCACTTCTGCAATTTAATTTTCATGTCACTTTTTCTTTATAGTCATCCGAGTCGGTAATATTTAAACGCTATTTATGTCCTCAAAGTAACTAACAGTTATTATATTATCACTTGAAATTCTTTGCAAACTTAAGTTATGCGAAGCCTATCAGTTTAAAGTCCGATGAGGCGACACCGGAAAGGTGTATTTCATTTTGTTTCGCAATACGCAAGGGTATGTAAGTGAATCGAAATGCCATTTGATTTTTTTTAAGATAATAATTGTTCACATGTGATTTGATACGGATGTAGTTCATCCACACATTTTATAGTATATAAAATGTGCAATTAAATGTTAAATTACGTATCTGGGCTACAGTGATAAATAATGTTAAAAAAGTAATGATACGGTACATGAAAAAATAATTTTACTCATAAACTCACATTCATCCGTCAGAGATTTTACCTACATCCCATATATTCGTGCACTCAATGAAATTTTATTATATTATCGGGAGTTTCTTAGATGTCGATTTAATCTTGTCCTCAGTACATATTTCTAACGAAAGAGAAATAGAGAACATTCATAGCTTCGTTCGTACATCGTATTATATTGAAGGTGCTCATTATTTTCATTTTTTGTTCCAATCAAGGAGATTCCTTGGTGCTATTAGTAACCTCACTCTGCCATATTTTCTTATTTAGTGTGTCTGTCTAGTCTGTTGAGCTCAAATGAGCCCATGAAATTTTCTTCATTTTTCTTCCGTAGGTGTATGATTTTTGAGTGGCTGCGATTATATCCTCCCTTTTAACTAATAAATGTATGCAGGTATCCCGGAAGAGGCCTTTAAACATGTTCAGACAAATGCAATTGGGATTATTTTCTGGACATTACATGTTCGTGGGAGACCGCACAAGGCCTTGTAAATGGGGCTTACCTCCCTAACCTGATGTGTTAATTTTGTATAAAGAAGTAAAAATTTAATGCTGATTGGTGAGCACCACCTTCACCATCAATATTAGCCTGATGGATTACATAGCACCAGCAAGTATGCCTCGGGATCATGAAAATCTTTTGGGACCATTTGGAATAAGCAGAAGATAAGTTTGGATAAAGGGAAGCAGGAAACAAATATCCAAGGCCGAAAGAGTAAGCTTTAAACTCAACTGAGGAGAGATGGAAATTAAGGAATTCCGGAACACATGAGGAACGGCGGGGATACAAAAATGATCTTCATATGAAAATTAAACAGTCGTAAGGGAAAAATTTCAAGCATGAGAAACATATTTACAGAATTAGATGACTTATCACAGTGAAAGTTTGAATTTTCTGAAGCAGCTTTTTTAAATGGCTGTCTCATGCCATGTTTTTAATTACGGCTGCAAAGTGCGGAGTTCTCATTGAAAAGGAAGAAAATGGTAAGGCTGGTAATAGCTGTATTCGGCTTAAAATGGTCGAGATGATAGCTATTTCAGCCCAAAACTTTTTCGTATAATGATAATGTTGTTATACGAGTCGTCTCTTACTGCTGCGTTTAAATTGATGAAAGGAAAGCATTCCATAATGTGACTCGCATATAACGGTAGACATTTTAAAAGAAATTACTTCGCTGAGGCGCGATGATAGTGTATTCTTCAGAATATAAAAAGAAGTAGGTAGTTGCAAACCAGTGGCTTAAATAATAATTCTAGATAATCTAAGGCAAATGTAAAATGTGGCAATCCTTGATTTCCGACATTTATTTTTACATTAAGGAATCATTTTAATTGGTGTCAAATTAAATGAGTAAAGCATTTTCCTGCAAATTAAATAGCAAACCTTTGCTATGGTGACAAAGGAGCGATTTTAGTGGAGGGAGACGGATAACCTAACAGTATTTCTCTCCCATCTTATACTCGTGTTAAAATCTAGAAAAGCTGAAGTTAACGAAAATTATCGACATATTCTGTAAATAGATTGGCTTGGATCCTACGTTGGAGGTTAAGTCTATTGTGACATACTCTGCGATAGCCATTGCAATACCAGTTCGTGTATCAGCCTAATGAATGCAATGGCGTTAACCAAATTTACCACTTCTGTCAATATTTACTGCATTCTTTTGTTTCCGGCAGTTAGTGTTGCCTATTAGTTCAACCAAAGTGAGTTGTTTCACCATCACCGAACTGCCCAAGATGGAAAATCGATTTTGTAGCCTTAAGGCGCATGAAATTCCTAAATCAGGGAAGGAGGGCAGCTCCTTTCCCTATGCCGTCCGTGGCGTCCAGAAAAACTTGGTGACCAAAACAACACACAGCAGAGGCTTCCGCGGAATGTCTGGTTTGAGGAGCCATTCGTTTCAGAATTTCTCCCGCGTCTGCCAAATTCTGGGGGGAGAAGATTGCCGCGTGTCCCCCCCAGAATTGACACACGCGGAAGAAGTTCCGAAACGAGCGGATCCTCAACACATAGCGAAAGTTTCCAAAAAGGTTTCTTGAGTCAGCAATCCGGCCATTTGGCTACCATTCCGTTGATATTTGTACCTTTTCGTACATGCCATTGGAATACGATACATTTCTTGTTTGCCGCGAGGGGATAGTACTTCTATTTTGAAAGTATTTTACTTGAGACGGAAGAAGCACGACGGGCATTGAAGGTACAATAATTGAAGCTAAGTAAAGATGCTTGATGAAGAAACCAATAATGAGTTCATAAAGGATTTTGTTAGAAACTAGGAAGTGACAAGAAAAATACTTTCGTGCGGGGTATAGCACTCAACGCCAGAGTCACGGATAAATAAAAAGCTGACCAGAAAAGAATGTAAGCCTCCAGGCCTAATATTGGCACATGATGCTGAAGTTTAAACGGAAGGATAGCATGTTAAGGGGCCGTGGTACATAGCTGTTTTTCAGACCTATTTTTCAAGGAAGATTGCTCCAACAGGAAGCCAGATATCGGAATGCGGTTTTCAGTAATTAAAAGAGAAAGTATCAAACTATTACTCTATAATCCTAGATTTTACGTAATAAGCCTTGTTAAATATATATATCGATGTAAAAATAGACCTTTTTGTTGCAAATATTGGGAGACAGAGGGGCTATTTTTTTAACTTTCGTTATTATAGAGTACAAGATTCAAGCTTAGTCTGTTGGATCCTTGAAAATTATTGATTTTTATTAAAAGACACGCTGTTGAGATATTCTGAAAGTAATTTATGTTTTTCGCCGACTCCAGCCCAGGGATACGCCTCGAGCGTCGTGCAAATCACTAAACAGTTCACACATTCTCCGCCTGCTGCGCTACTCAAAAAGTGGCACGGTCCCTCTACCCTATATCCTAAAACGGTATCCTTGAGGTGTTGGAGCTTGGGGGAAGGGAAAGTGCAGGCGGGCGGGAAGCAGAGGCGAGTGAGACGGAGTGTCTGATTTACTGACGGGTTGTTTCTTGAGTCTCTGTTTAGGTTGTCGCTCTCGGGGTGTCTAGTAATAGTCAAACTGACTAATAGTCAAGTCTCAAAATGTCATCGCAAGCGTACCGATATCGGAAAATTAAAGTAGGCAGTCGCTTGACATTTTCGATGGCGAGGAAAAAAAGAAAGGGTGAATTTTTGGCCAAGCGGAGGGAAGAAAAAAGGTAAATATTGTCATTTTTTGTGAAAACACTATCCTAATGTAGTGATATATTCATGTGTAAGTATGCAAATTTCTATTATCCGAAACAGGCGTCTCAAAATAATGGGTAAAAGAGTCGCATGTATGGGGAACTTCTTGCGCTATTGAAGAAATCCCGTCCAATATTGACGAGTCAGTAGCTGATGAAACTTTGCATGATTCATTTGACGATATGGCAATTGCCGAAGAAGGGAAAAACGAAGGCATATCCGGTGGAGTAACGGGAAGAAGAATTATCGACTTAAAATATTCGACAAATCGGTTTCCAATTTACTGAAAAGGGTTAACCTAAATTTCAACCTGCGTTCTGATAGTAATTCCCAGCCTAGTTCTTCTATTAAACTCGTAACACTTATACAATTATCATAGCGGCCTTTAACAAATCTAGTGGATCTTCTTTGCACACGCTCTAATTCTTTTATCATACCTTCCTCGTACGGATCCCATATACTAGCGGCATATTCTAAATGAGGCCTGACAAGTGTAAAATAGCTTCTAGTACTCTCTCATCGCATTTGCCTAGAACTCTTTTTACGAATCCTGATATATGGTTTGCTACACTAGTTATTTCCCTGATGTGTTTCCCCCACAGCATGTCTTCAATGTTGGTGACGCCTAAGTATTTAATAAATTCTACGTTAGATATTTTCTTTTCTTTGATGCAATAATTTTTCTGGGGAAAGTTATTATTTTTCCCAAAGTTCTTTATCGCGCATATCTTCAAATTTAATTCTAGCTGCCAACTATTACACCAATCATCAATCGCATATAAATCCTTAGCTAAAGAATGACTATCCTCTTAATTTCTTATTTCCTTATACACTACTGCACCAGAAGAAATACGTAAATATGAAGAGATTAGCCGACAGGACTCAGTGGAGAGCTGCGTCAAACCGATCTGAGGATTGATGACCAATGATGACTGCTGCATCATCGGCAAAAAGACGGAGCTTGCTATTTTTAGCTACTGTATTCAAGTCATTTACGGAGAGAGGAAATAAAATTGGGCCTATCACGCTGGGGAACACCCGATGTAACTTTTACTTCGCCTGAGGTGACACCATCTAATACCACCCTTTGAACGCGTTCATGTAGGAAATCTCCTATCCAGCCTACCATATTACTGTCTCCCGTATGATGCTAACTTCGCGAGTAAATTATAGTGGGGAACCTTATCAAACCTTTTCTAAATTTAAAAAACGCTGCGTCTACCTGTACGTTACCTTCTCCGGAAATTAAAATATCATGAACAAAAAGACCTATTTGATTTTCGCAAGATCGTCCCTGCTTATTTGTTATCATCAAATCCTGGCTATCGAGGTGTCCCCTTATTGATGTAACTATCATATGCTGTATAATTTTGCACGACAGTGAACTTATTGATATTGGTTTATAATTCGATGGATGGTCCCTATCGCCACTTCTAAAAATTGGGATCACGTTTGCTATCTTCCAGTCTTTGGGAACCGCGTGTTCTTCGAGGGATTTGATAAATATTACTTTAACATACGGTGCCATTTCGAGAGCTATTTCTTTATACACACGAGCAGGAATTTCATCAGGACCTGAGGACTTGTTCGGGCTATCGTATTTTAGTAAGGATACGATTCCGCTATAAGATACATTTATCGATCGGGGGCATTATTTGCTGAAATCGGTCATGTATGGTTTCGAGCAAACTATGCTTAGATTGATTAAAAACGCTCTGGAAAAATAATTCAACAAATTAGCCTTATCTAATTATTTCGCCCCTATACCCTTTCAAGGAATTAACCGTTGAAATTTTAGTTCACTGTACTTCCCTAACATATGATCAAAATGCTTTCGGATTCCCCTCTAGTTGTTCTCCAAGTACTTTTCTCTTGAAATCACTTTACGCTTTTCTAAGGCCTGTTTTTGCGGCTGCTTTATATGTAACGTTCGATAATTTTTTTAGATCGCTATTAGCTACATTTTTCTTAGTTTCGCGTGGATAACTCGTTGTCGTTTTAAACATTTTTTTAACCTCCGCGTTGGACCACCTTGATTCCCTATTCTCACTCTTATACTCACTCACCGCGTAGTTTGGAGGAACTCTTTCCATGTCTGTATCACTATTTTTTCTGATGTTTAGAATTTTTCAAAAGAAGTCTGTAAGTCACGCCTAAATCCGTTAAAATCTGCTTTACTTAAAAGGCAATTCTTTCTTTTTAATTTTACATTTTTGTCAGTATTGAGGGATAATTTAACGTGTACTACCTTGTGGTCACTTATTCCATCGACATTTTTAACTTTAATAACTTTTTCATGGATGTTTGAGACAAGTAAATCGAGAACATTCTTCCTTCTATTATGCAAATTTACTATTTGATGTACTGCGTATTATGCGAACAGGTTAAAAAATGACGAGCAGATTTCTTTGTCCCTACCCCCAGACTAATGACTACATGTTTTCCAATCTATCGATGTTGTATTGAAATCTCCACCTTTCAATAATCTGTCGTTCGTTGGTATGAGAATTAATGTGCCTGATCTGTTTCTCGAGTTCTAATACTGAGTGTACATCGGAATGGGGTGGTCTGTAGTAGGCACAAACGTATATTACTTTCAAATTACCACATTTAGACATTAACACGTGCAAGCCAAGCTACCAGCTGAGACCACCTCCTATTTGTTGCAGTTCTTACGGCTAAACTGTTGTCACAACAACCAATCAACGCGGCTACCCCGAAAAATGAAGTCCATTCAAGACTTGGACCGAGGACACGTTCTCCTGCAGCTACGAACCCCACTAGGGCCAGGCTGGCCAGACCGGCTCGGTTCTTAGAAAATCGTAGCGAGCGCATTTCCGCGAATTCCACGTTGCCACATGGTATAATGTCGAGTCTGCCAAACAGTTTGGTCCAACCGTGTGTTGAAATGGCAACATTGCGTCTAGTGGTCAGCTATGGTACGAAAACTCCGCGGAAGGAGGGGTTGAGAGGGAAGGGTCGTTATTGCCTCATCACCTCTGCGCAAAGAATTAAAGCGTAGAGGAGACACTGAACAAAAATATGGCTGGTTGGGTAGGCGCCGACTCTGGTAACTCTACCGGTCGACGGAAAAACTATCTCCATCATCTCAGCACTCGAAAGCGAAAAAATAATCATGTCCCAGGGCCCCTTAAGCCATAGAGGAGAGCCGAGGAAGCAACGCCTATATGAGCATAGTACGGCAAAGAAGATCCTAATGACAATAAAAAACGTTGTGACTCCCACAATTTTATTAATAGAATGACCGGTTTCGGCTGTTAAGCCATGTACCTGAGGATGGCTTGACAGCCGAAACCGGTCGTTCTATTAATAAAATTGTGGGAGTCACAACGTTTTTCATTGTCATTATGGAATCCTTCCACCACGTGAAAGCTTCAAATTTCAATTTAAAGAAGATCCTGGTGGGTAGGGCACACTCTGAGACACAATAAATGTGCCAAGAATATAATGGAGAGAAAAATAGAAGAAAAGCCCCTTCGAGGTTCACCCATGGATATGTGCAGGGTCCAAATAAAGAGAAATTGAGGTAAGAGTATTTAGCAGGATATAACTGAGTTAGCAATGAATAGGGTAGAATTAAGGGCTGAGGTTTACCAATCTTAAGATTAAAATACCATGATAAGTTTGGTCAGTAAAATGGCCACAAGCACTCATGCTTTCTCTAAAAATGGTATTCGGGACTTCACAGTGGGCAGTAGATCTTTATCAGCCAAAGCTTATGCCTCACGCGGGGAAAACGAATTTGGGTGTACTTTACGAGATGAAAACGACTCCCCGAAATCTTTGGCGCGGATTCTTTCCCAGTATATGTCCATTTTTCTTCCTTTGTTTCCATCATTCGGAAAGAATGGAGAAAAATAAAATACGCGATAAAATGGAGCTGGAATAAACCCGTCAAGGAAGTAAGCGGCCGACTCCCCTTCCCCCCGCTGAGTAGCGTATTCATCTCCGTGCAAATATTTCATTTCCCCGAGAAGTTTATTGCTTTTTTGCGGCGCGCGAGTGCTCCGCGCCGCCTTTTCGAGGCAACCATCGGAATCGATTGCTCGAAATTATGCCCGGGAAGGAAGGAAGAATGATGGGGAGCGTACGAGTCCCTCCCGCCCAAGGAATGCACTCGATCAACCCGACCCACGTGTACGCCCGACCTAGTACAAGTGACACCGCCATGCACGACAAGTATTTCGTCGAGGATCTGGGTCGAAACCATAGGGAAATGAATGGAGAGATAGAAAGAGAACACTAGATTATTCCATGGGGTAACATAGTCGTTTTATTTTTCGTCTTTCCTCGATCCCAGATCTCCCTTCGAGTCCCCATGCCTCGTGTGAGGGACGATCGCGTGCTGATAAATAAGGCAAAGTCCCTCTTTCTCTCCCTCTGTGGGACCTATATACGGAGCCTCATACTCTTTACAATAAATTAGTCCTTCGATTTCCGAATGGAGAAAGGGAGTGGGACAGGAAGGTCATCAAGTTCACAGAAAATGGTCGATCAAATATTTTTATTATTTATCTACATCTATATAATACCTTTCAAGCCACCCTAAAGGTGTGTTGCAGAGGGTGAATGCACACCAAACATGCATTACGTATCATGCATAAAAAGGATTAGTTGTATTTTTCTAGTCTTAACTTCACAATTTAAAAAAGATAAAATTGCAAAGCAAGCATCCAAAAACATGCTGTCAGTTGGGTTTGCTAAAAACCCTTATACCTAGGCTATCCATTGATACACTCGTATTTTTGCCATTGGATATATTTGCAGCTATTTATATCCCTAATTGTACGTGGAAAGGACATTTTGAAAATGTCATTCCTCTTATTTTGTGATTATGGTCCAGTCAACCATAGAAGGTTGAAGTTCGCAAAATATTTTTAACTTCTTCAGTGAAAATATTATCTTGGAATTAATTATATAAATTTACTTATACTTTACTTTATATTTGTATATTATATTATTATAAGATATTAAGTTTAAATTTCAATTTACGATCTGACAATGATATCAATTTTAGTTCATTTAATCGACCGGTTACGATCTTCACTGCACACGTTCAAATTCATTATTTAGGCCTATTTCGTAAGGATCCCATATACTGGCAGAATATTCCTATTAAGATTTAGCAAGGGATAAATAGCTAATTTATAGTGCATGATCATCTCAATTTCCCAGTTTAATCGTCACATTTGCTTTATAATTATTGTAAATGCCTTGAATAAATCTTGCTGATCCCCTTTTCACACGCTCTTATTCCTTTATCATACCTTCCTTGTACGGATCCCATATTTTAAATAAAGCCCAACAAGATTCAGATTCCGAAGACTTCCTCTCCTCCTACTGAATTTCCTCGATCCCCCAATCTCGTACAACAACTTCCGCTCGTACGACAACTTGTTTATAAATCGATGCGCCATACTTCATCCGAGCGTTATGTTTGTTCTTTCCTCCGCTCCTTCTCCCCTCTCTTGTCTTTTCCGAGAGGGTGACGACAGTTCTCGCTAGTCACCGAGGCCATTCTTCCTTCATCATTTCCCAGTATCCTCGTGGGGAACAACGCGGAGGTCCCTTTTTGAAAACATCAAGCTTTTCAAAGCGAGCGATGTCGATACTCTTCCGTATTCATCGTTCTCCCAAACGGCGACAACACCTCGAGTGAAAATTTTTTTCTTTATTTTTTTTCTTTGAGGTCTTGTTGCTATTGTTGCGCGGTGATCATTACTCGTGGGATTACGGGAGAGGTGAGACGGGGAAGGAGCGGGGATATGCCGTCGATGTGCACTTCTCGGCGTCACCTTTCATCTCGGCTTCCCCCAGACGCTCTAACGAGTGGCTAATGACAATAGTTTCACGTACGTCCCAGGGGGACATTAGGATGTAAACTTCTTCTTCCTCTCACTGAGAATGAATGAGTTGTTGATGTCGTTAAATTTTTTTCCAGTTTCTTCCTCGCATCTCTGCTTACTCTTCTGTAAATACTTAATTTAGTCTTGAATAGTGTACAGTATTTGTTGGGAGTTTGTTTGCATGATTGTGCACGACCCTATAAATCCCAATATGCATTACTTCGTGAAAGAAACCTAAGGTCAAATTCTATGAACGCATATTTTTTTAAGTTTATTGCTGCTACTTATACAGGGAAATTACAATTTAAAATAGTTTTGGCTAGATTTCAAAATAGCTGCCTCTTTGTACAGTTTTGAGAAATAATCAATAAGTTATCCACATACTATATAGATTTTCAAAGGTATCATTCTCAATAAAATAAAAATCACACTACGATTTATACCCTCAAAGATTTTCTCTTGTGATAGTTTCATTGTATTAACTGAGAGTAATGTGTGGCAGTATAAGGATGTAGCATTCATAGGCTTCCTGCCGGGTATTCTGCTTTCTTATGAGTGCATCAGAAATTCCAACTTCATTTCTGCTTCATAATTCAACATCTTTTTGCTTTCATCAGGATTTGTGTCCTTGCTTGCATAGCAAGAGCAATTTTTTAATCTAGTTATAAGATTCAGGTTAAGACAAGTGAGTTCAAGTCACCATTAGCTATAGTATTTTGATTCTGTACAAAGAGATGCTTCCCTGAAGAATGACATCGCCTATAGGCGTGCGACATGCAGGCTTTCAATTAATTATGTCCAGGAATAACATTTTACTGCAAATGACATCCCTATGTGTAAGCATTGGAATATAGGAACGAGTAACAAACACTTTTCCTCGAATCAATACAAATTGCTTGGAATTCACTTGTCTACTATGAAAACTAAAAACTATTTTCTCATTTTTCAAAGCTAATTCACATGCATTTCTTTCCACCGATCTGGACCTGGTAGTTCTATAGTAATTACACAACAACATGTTATTCAAGCTGTCTTTTTCATTCAGGTACGCTACGGTGTTAAAATATTGGAAAATAGATACGTTCCATTGTAAAATTTCAGAAGGTGTGCTCAAGAATTTGACTGGTTCAGTTGAGTTGCTGGAAAATGAGATTTCAGAGATGTGAATGGATGCCTTGCTTATTTCGCGCTGGGTGTGTTTCGACCTCAGGCCATCGTAGCTAAGTAGCCCAACAAACTCTCAAGCATGCGCGATGGAATGGCAATTGGAAATGGCGTATTAATTAGCGAAGAGATTATCAGGAGTCGGCCTCAGGGATTTGCCCGCAGGTAACTTCCGTAATCCATTCCAAAGTTTTCGCTGGAGGGATCGGCGTAGGCCAATTATGACGGGATTAGTCGAAATCTTTTGCGATGTCTTTACGTCGATACATTAATCAGAGCATCAAAAAGGAGCCAATTTAGAGGAAAACCAATTGGTGGCCACGTAACTTTGTCTCATCACATTCCGCTGTTACCATTAGCCTTCCGCATTGGGAACTCATCCTTTCGTTAAAAACTAAAAGTGAATATTCGCATGGAAATGGGAGGTCTTGTTGCAAAACCGTGTTCGGGACAGGAATAATTCCTTTTCATCCACTTATAAATAGCGTAAACATTGGATCCGTATATCAAGGATATTAAAAGTTAACGTTTGTTATTTGCGTGCAAGAGGTAGTGTTTACCTCGCTTGGGGAGGGATCTGATTTGGCTGTGTTTTGCGGGATTATGAAGGCAATGCCCGAAAACAAATATACATAGGCACGAAAGTGATGCTGGACATAAATTTAACCTTAAAAGAAGTCATTACAGGGTCTCATTTATGCCTCCTAAACTCCGTAAAGGGTATGCAACTGAATTTCATCAGTAGTCACCAACTCCAATACAAAATGAATAAACTAATGCGACGGAATGACTGAATCCTAGACGGACGACCTTGAAGGATTCATATATTTCTTCTCTCGGGGTATTCATGAAGTGGAAGTTAAGGAGTATAAAATTGTCTTTCTCTAAGATAATTTACTCGTCTACATATATCGGCTTCCTCCTTAGCCTAAGGTGGTTGTGGTGGCCAGTTCGGTACCGCGACGGCCAGACAACCCTCGATTCGTGGGTGCTTATTTCGCCTTTGTTTTTTCATGGTTGTTTTATATGAATTAGGATTAAGAGCTCAGGTCTAAAGCTGCAATATCCTAAACATTGTACTCTCTTAAAAACCATGTTTACTAATATTTAATCCTCTGGACTTAGTTATTTTCTTTCGTGTTGCAAATTACTCTGGCCAATTTGAGTGGGAAATTTCCATTGTATTCTCTATCGATACTTTCCATCCATATATCAATCATGCTGAATACATTCTCCAATTCTCCATGTATTCCGACGAAGAATATTTATCATATTTGTCTTAGGAGAAAAATCAAAGACAAACAGTTCGATATAACAAGGAGAAAAAACCACTTTGTAAGATTCCACAAGCTTATTGAAACACCGGCGTAGGTTTCGATTGTAGTACAATCATGTTCAAGGTCAAGATCACCTGAAAGATGATTGTACTACAGTCGAAACCTAGGTTGGTGTCTCAATAAACTTGTGGAATCTTACAAAGTGGTTTTTTCTCCTTGCTACAATCATGCGGTTCTACCAAGTAAAGCCTGAGGACTTCCTTTTTAGTTCGATGTAAAACTTAAAGTTCGGCCATTTAAAAAAGAATTTCCACTACAACTAGATTAATTTTATCCTGTGGCCTAAACAACGAGCGCTGTCATGGAGGTTTTGTGGCTGATAGTATTCTCAAGATAGGGTATTAAAGGATACTAGAAGATTTGGGCACTCCGGAAGAAAGAAAAGAAGTCAAGATAGAATGACATGAGATAAAATAAGTTTTTTGCGTGCTGAAGGAGCTAAATATAAGAATGAGGCAAATTAGGCGGATAATGTGGAGTTAAAATAGTAATTCAAAAGCCGCGTTTCTTCATTCACCGTAAAAATGTTTAGAAACCCTAAGAATTTTTAAAAACCGTGTCAGAGGCTGGAAGAAAGCTGGCTTTTTAGATGAAATGCGGAGCGTACGTAGGAAGTCTCGCGGCTGAGCTTAAAGCCACCAGGTTGCGGATGGCGGGACGACCTCTAGATATAGACGTTAGCCACGATATAAGCGAGTTTACTCGTCGAATAAGCAGTGGTGGACAAAAAGCGATGGCTCTTTTAGGGGGAATTGATCTATCTCTGAGTGAAGTAGGCCTTTGTAATGATACTACCTGAAAGTGTCCGTTGAAATTCAAACCTATGAAGATGCGATGTTTTGGAGACGGGAGGCCGCCAACAATTATGCTCCCTATCACCAGGAGGAGAGGACAGCAGCTCTTCTTCATATGAGTGGTGGTAGAGACCACAGTGGTCAGTACAGTGACACTCATTTCACTAAGGGCGTGGTAACATTTACTTTAACGCCTTTAGTACTGCGATGTGGAAGGCAAGGGGAAACCACCACATTATTATCCCGAGGAGTCGCAGCTACTCCACTATTTTCTTTTTATCGTTAATATGAAGAGGTTGGACGACAGAAGAATACAGTGGGGGGCTGCATAAAACCAATCCTAGGACTGTTGGCCAATGATGATGATGATGTAGGAAGTCTCCGAGCTGGAAAATATAGGGGCGTGAGAAATTCGGACTCTTACATTGTGGGGGAGAAAGTGAGTGTTTTGAATACCCAAACCCTAGTTAGTCAATAGATGCGTATAGCATCGACGAAAACGTTCCCCGGTTATCTCGCAAGTTCGTATTTGATTCCAGCCCTCCCAGCCCTTTGATTCACTCAGGTCAGTCACCTGCAAACAGTAGTACCTACTTCCTGCCCTGTGCCACCCAACCGGCGCGACGCTCGCTGTCCGTGTATAATAAGAATCAAGGGTCACCGGATTCAAAGGGGTCGGTGTGACAGGCGATCTTCCCTCGCGCGCGCTTCCCACCCCCTTCTCTACGCACCCCTGCGCGAATGACGAACTGCGCGGCGACGCCGGTACACAGTGGACGGACGAAAACAGCCTCTCCCTAATTAATGAATTTACGATCCCTGCGTCCGTATTGGCGGTGAAAATTCGCGCTCATCGTCGTCGGAAATTCGACGGTGGGAACGAAAGGAATCGTTTTTATCCCCCGCCAACCTACTCTTTTCCGTCTCTCTCTGTGCATTAATTTCTATCAATCCGCGTGGAAACCGACTCGGGATTTATTCGCTCGGAAGAAGGTAAGCCTGCGGGAAACAAATGATCGGCCACCGTTAGAGTTCGAATAGCTGTGCCGCAATGGATCGTGGCAGAGGGTCGGATGCGTGCGGAAGAGACTTCGACCAATCCTGGAATGGTTCATTTTGGTCGTTGAGAGTGCCCGCTGTGAGCCAGCGCGTCAATACTTTTTAATCCGTCTGGACGTTTTTTCTCTTTTGATTCTCCTGCCTCCGAAAAATTCTATTTGGCAATGGCTTTAAATGATTAGATAATCAAAAATCATTAGATAATAGGATATTTAGGCTGCACCATGCTGGCAGGATTGTAAAACTCACGATGAAAGATAACTCCCTTGCTCGCTTTTTTTAACGATATCTGTTTTGCGTTCATTAGTTGCTCTACTATTCTATTAATAAGTGTAGACATGGTATTGCACCATACTTGAAACAACTCATGCATACATCCAGTTCAATTGAACGGTGATGCTTTTATTATATTGAATCCGATGCAATCACAGCATTTGCTTAACTGAGTTTGATATGCGATATCACATTCTCCGTAGCCGATACTCCGAAAATATACATTTCAATCCTGATTCCTGAAATGCAAAGAGTTCTGATTAAAAATCGGCACAAATGTATTTTGAAACAGGTAAATATCATATTGATCGCCTGAGGAAATACTCTGGTATTTTTCGACCTGTCCTACTGTACACTTCACAAATCAGTGAGCAGTTAAACTTTATAGGGTACCGAGAATTAAGCATGAACATCATATGAAACATAGCATTTAAAAGTTATAAAAACTCTACACTATTTTCATTGCCAGTTGAAATAGAATATTCAGTTGGCATTTCGTGGAAGATACATACTTTTTCACAGCTTCATGGATCATGTCATCTGCTCGTCAGTAACGCAATTAGGGGAAATTCCCTGAAAGCCCAGGGCGGTTAATTTGAGACTGAATGAGCTAGGGGAGCTAGAAGGACTCCTTGTGTTGAAACATTTTCCACGCTTTAATGCTAAAGCTATTGGAGGAAAGGAACTCACAAGTCATGACCATCGGAATTGTAATCACATTGCATGAGCATGAGAATTGTAATTGTCAGCTGATCCAAAAATGTGTGGATTGCATGATATCCGTATGTCACTCACTTTTGCTGGGGCTTGCAGGGCCCAGTGCAAATTTAAAATGTAATCTGGTAGTCACAGAAATCATTCCATTTGCTCCCTTCTCATTCTTTGTATTTTTTCACTTTTTGTAAAATATTATTATTATTATTGAGGATGGCATCAGAGAGCCTAGCTGAAAGTGGAAATTGTAGTTGTGACGGAAATACTAGTAGAAACGCACCTTTCAAAAATGTGAACCGAGAAGTTGTTTAATTATTTTTCTTTAACCGAAATAATTTAGGTTTAGCTTATGTTGTTCTTGTATCAGAGGCCTCACTCACCACTTTAAGGCGTTTAGAAAAAATAATAATAGGCAATATGAATTCAAGTACTCAGCAAACAGTTGTGATTTCTGCCGTGATGAATCACTACCGAGTGAAATTCCCTGGCCGGGTTAAACGGGATGGTTGTTTGCTCCGTTGAGCGATGTAACAGTGATTGATAGTAAACTGAAACGAAAATTTTGCTAACCAAACAATTCAATTGATTCCGACAGTCTTAGTTTTCTGTTGTTTAATGGATTATTACGTTAAGCAAACTTGTCAAGGTTTGATTCTTGCTCGATGGTTCATAATAAGCACTAAAATATGCCATATATGTATCTTTTAAAAAATCGTGTTTTTTTAATATACGTGCATTGAAACGCATCTGACGAATGCATATAAACGAAGACCTTTTCAGTGATAATTTTAAAAACTGCAGCCTACTCATTGCTTGTCGATCATCATATTTTGATTATTAGTTTTTAAAATGCATTTCGCACCTATTATTATTTTTTCCCCTGCATCGTTTGCAAATTTCAGTGATTTAAGCCATGAGTAATTCCTCTAACTAGAATAAACTTTTATCTCTGAGGGGAAACAGAAGCAGCATCGACCCAAACTTTGGACGAAAATTTTTAGTACCTACCTTATCAAATTATTCTGCATGAACTGTCACCCGGAATGACTTCAATGGACTTTGGCATGACTTCCGTACGGAATAAAATACTTGGAAGGAGTGTACACGTGAGAAAATAAAAATACCATGTTAAAGTAGAGTTGAAAAAAGGATCATTATTCCGCCGGAAAATCTAGAAATGGAACGGGTTTAATTACTCAAAGTTTCACTTTCTAACCACCTATGGAGCTGTTGCGGTTTCTTCACGCATGGGTGCGACGGGTGCGACAGTTGACATTTTAGATTTGTAACCGTCACTTGCTTGCTCAGTGAGAGGGCTAGTTTGATATTTGAGAATACAGCTCGCCTTATACTGACTCCGAACACATTTCACAAGTTGAATTTGTAATTAATGAAAGCAGAGGGGTTTGGCAGTTGGCAGGTTCGTTTTTTTTACTAATCTACCTTTTTACAAGTAGAATACTGTCCGAAAAGGATTTCAGGTAGGGAGTTTGAAAAGCCTTCCCCTTCATTTCGACATGGGACTCTCTAGGCAGTATCTCAACGGCCTACTCTGCCATATTATTCTAATAAAATGATATCCATAATAATACCATCTAGATCAATAGCCCGAGCAGTCTGTCCTCCACTCTATTGAACAATTGGTCTTAAGTATTTAAAGTGAAGGTACGGAATGGTACTGAATAGGTTTTGGTTTACTCAGGGCCTAATGATTTATGAAAGAACCAATTTTGGAACATATTTCTCAGCCATTAGCTATCGTATTGGAAGGTAATATATCCAATGCAAGGACTATTGACTTCCAAAGTTTTACTAATCATTTTATTTGGAAGGGGAATATTTAGTACTTCCTTACGGTCAACAATTTTCGGTCAGCCTAATTGTTAGGTTTGTATTCTCTATCAGCATTGTTAGCATAAAGGGAAGCCAATTATTATCTCAATCTTTCTCTGGTACCTGAAAATCTCCCTTCTATAGCACCTTTTAAAATTCCGCCAACTCTTGATATACTTGCCATTCTATTGTTTGATCTCCTTCAAAATTCTCCTGCCCATTTTTCTCTCTTCCCCAACAATGCGCTAACTCCTCGCTTGCCTTTCTTACGTCTTATTTTCCCCCTCCATGATCGTGCTAACTTTTCATAAATCTCACAGTCGGATAGGCTTGCCCCTTGACACATTGTCGAGAGAGATACAATTTAAAGTAGCTGGAGGAAGTCATATATCTTTTTAATTTGCAGAATTGATTTTTAAAAAATGGCCCCTTTGTTTTCCTCCGAGTCACTTCTCGGATTTATGTTGCGCTTGCTCGCCGTCAGCCCAGGTCGTCGAGGTGATTCCGCAGATGGTTTCGGAGGAAAGGAGCGGAACGGCGGAAAAGATAAGCGGTTCCCGCGTGGTGGGGGGGTGAGGGAGAATGTGCGGGTGCGATGGAGATAGTGAGCGCGTTGATCGATTTGCGTGCGCGAGTAGGGCGCCCATGCACTTTCTACAGCCCGTGCATTCTGGGGGGCTCGAGTGTGCAGGTGATGCACCAGCCGCGCATGCGCCGTGGAGCTTTCGCCATCGTGGTGCACGCGGAGGAGCCGTGGGGTGGGCTGGGGAGGGAATGGAGGGGGGAGTGTCCACATCCGGGGATTGGCCATTCCACGCCGCCGAGGGAGAGGTCAGGGCGCGGGAAGGAGGGAGGGAGAGGGAGGGAAATGCAGGCCGCGGGGTCACACGGAAAGGGATGGTAATTTCGCGTCGATATTTCGAAATAGTCTCCCCCTCGCCGATGTCCCTCAGGATACATAAGTTACAAGCCACATTTCTCCGCCGAGATGTCATCGGTAAAAATCGATGTATCTTCCGCCGATATATACATATCACCTTTATCGAGAAAATATATCATCCACATATTGAGGCATAATGGTCTCTTGAAGTCAGTCGAGGGAAAAGTCGATGGAAAGGATAGCAAGGAAGGCCCCTTAAGAGTTATAGAGGAGCAAGTAATGAATGATGTAAGATGGAAAAATTATATTAATATGAGGTCAGCCAGTGGAAAAATCTATTTCAGAGCTGTGTGGAGCCTATCTTAGGGCTGATGAGTTGGGATAGTGATTCAGATCAAAAATATCGTGTGGAGAAAATCAGATGATTTTTAGCCTGAATTGGTATTGTTTTAGCAAATATCGTGAGAACATTGCGTTTTACCCTTCGTATCTCGTAAAATTACGCCTTTAACAAAGGATATCCAAAATGATTGCATCTTATTTATTGATTCTTCTATTCGAAGTTTTATTACTACTGTTGGCGCCTCAAGTTTCCCTCACTAGCAATAAAAACTGTCTGGTTTAGTCTGATTGGGATCGTTAATGGTAGCGACGTTTACATTTTTGTCGTTTCTGTTGATTCGAAGATTTCTAAAACAATACTGTGGAGCATATATGGCAGAAAATATCTACTCGTACAGAATTCACGGAGTCTATGCTTTTCCTTCCGTTAACGTTGAATTAATATCAAATAAAACAATGGAACATGTGCTAATGGGTCTATTGAAATCAGGATGGATCAAATTAATCATATCAGGATGTTAGGATCAGGATCATCCTGATATTAATAATTGGATCATGAGAAATGGATCATATTAAGCTACGAAACGACTTTCTAGGGGCCAGTCTGGTCTAAAACTGGGTTAAAAATAATGAAATTCCTGTAATGAGATGATAATTAAGGGTATGCATCATGTCTTTTACTAGATTAAGCTGTAAGTATTCTGTATATCGTTTATTATACTGGGTGTTACCACGTTTGTCGCCTGCAAACATTTTCTAGGTTGTAATTGATGTTTCTTTCCTGCAATGCAATATGGCCTTAGGTAACTATCGACGCAAGGCCTCGACGCAAGCTATAATTGATTCCAATCCTCGCACGTCATACCAATTCATCAGACTCCGAAAACTTGCTCCTCACAGGATGTGCATTCAATTGTAAACCAATTTGGCAACTGCAAGGAATTAGAGATAGAAGTACTAAGATCTCAACAAAGAAGATACCGGCTTCCCTTCCCTTTTATTTGACTCCATCCACCGTGGACCACTGTGTGCGTGGAGATGAAAGAGAGCCAACTCCACACTTTTGAGCGGAAGAGATATCCATTTTCGATTCTTCCGTGGATTGCGGAGCTTCAAGCTCGCCCTTGAAACCCTCCTTTGAAGCCGCCGCCGTCGCGTTCTGGGACGTCGTTGTAGCGCTCATTTCCATCGGTGCCCGCGAGGACTTAGCAACTACCCGCAAAGTAGAATCCCGTCACGCTCCCGTGAGTTCGTTGATGCCGGGTGAATTTCCTCAGAGGTACCCGAAGCCAATCGGTGAGTTTCCGCGATTCGGACGCGGGTGGGTGGGGGATGAAGGAAATGGAAAAAAAATCGCTCGGGAAAGAAGTGGAAGCTCCCCATCCGAATGTGTGCCGCAGAGTATCACACAGGGCGGAGACCAACCGGATGGAATCATGCCCTCTCCACAGCAGGGCGCTAACGGCACAGTATCCGACGGCTTTTGGCCGAGGGAGGGGGCGGAGGAAATCATTTTCGCTCGGGAAGGGTTAATCCGCTAAACCTTTGATAGGATCAAGGAATGAAGTGAGGTAGCGGCCACAACTACTCCTCTGAGTGAATTTCCACTAATCAAGTGACCGCAGTTTGAGTGGCAGCGGTGCCTTCAGGTGCAGGTGGTGGGGAACGGGAGGCATCAGCTTCGCAATGAGACTTGTTGATGCTGAGTAGCAACGTTTGTGAAGCTACCCGCACGAGATTTAATGTTATCTGTATGGACTAGTTCTCAGAATCCATCATATTTTAGATTACAGGTGAAGTCGAGAAGTCGGGTATCACGGTTCGACTACTGAAGCAAGGATTTCCTTCTTCGTTGTCGCTATCTCTATCATGACACGTCTTCCCTGAAAAGCTTTGCTCATAATAACTCGTGTATTAACTGCAGCACTGTTATGTGTGGCTAATAATTTTCGGTATATTCTCCTACTGTGGGTTAGCTCTCCGTACTCAATATTCATGTAAAATAACCATGAGTATAGCGTGCTTTTCGTAACTAGAACTGTCTGAGGTAACTTTATATTAAACGAACTGGTAGATGAACGGGATTAAGCCAGGCTTCATTCTACGCAACTGAGACGATCGATTAAAAGGATTGAAAAACATTTAAAGGATGGTGGTCCCATTTTTCTCTTCCCTCTGCAGCAAAAAGTTAGCGATAACGACAGTGGACGCGTGGAGAATATCCCTGACCGTTCCCGAAAAATGTTTGATGCAGGTGAGTATAGATGAACGTGTGTAAAAGACCTTCAGGTTTTACAGCAATTATTCTGTGCAAAGTCCCGTCCTTATCAATTGCCGTCAACATCAATAGCCGATTGCATGAGACCCTATCTCTAGGTGTGATTTTCTCATGTAGTTGATGGAAGCGGCCGATACATTGTAGAAGTCCATTGCTAATAGGTGAAAAAATATTTAAAAAAGAAGAATGATAATAAATATCACCAATATTTTTTTCTTTGAGTAATTATTTATTGAGGAATTGTAAATATTCGCCGTGTGTCAATCTGTCTTTCTTTACCGACCGAATGTTCATTTGATATAGGTACAAAGATATGCTGACGCTGGTGATGGCAACCAAAATTGACTACTTGGCGCGAGGAGATGTATTGGCTTACGGAATCGTCAGTCACAATACTTGATGGTACCGCAAGTCGGTGAAATCGATCGCCGCCCATCATTAAAAAATCGCAGATAAAATAATTATTTTCTCCTGAACTGTGGACTATAGCTTACACCTGTGAATTTTTAATTTTCCAAAAGATCGGAATCGAAAAGTAAATAAAATAGAATCGCCTTTTGGTATTCAATATCCGCCTCACATCAGGTTATTTAATAATTAGTGAACGATTTCACAAAGTTTATTAACTCCCAATAGATTTCCATTGCTCACGGAAGGAATTCCATCCATTACTGAAGTGCCACGAGTGTTTTCTAGACAACCCTGGAATTTCAATATTTTTGCTAAACTTCCTTGTAGGTCACTACCGTTCACCGACGCCAAATGGCCTCTTTATCAGATAAGACGTTGTTTCGACGTGTAACCATGGATATCGACTTAGTTGCCGACACGAGGGATCGCGTCGTTCGGGTAATTTTTTTAGTTTTCTGTGACGTTCATCTATTCCATAGTGGATTCCAATTGATGGCAAGAAAGACTTGATTTCTTTAGTTTATTATTGATAGTATATTTTTGAAGAAGAAAGAGAAATCTTCTGGATACCCTAAGAAGAATACGGCACAACTTAATCGGCCACATCATGATACATGATGGCCTGATGAAGACAATCGTTGAAGGACAAGTGGACAGGAAGAACGGAGGAGGAAGGCCTCGTATGAGATATATGGAGCAATTAATGAAGGATGTGAAAGTTAAGAAATACGTAAATATGAAGAGATTAGCCGATAGAAGAATTCAGTGGATAGCTGTGTCAAACCAATCTGAGGATTGATGACTGATGATGATGATGATATTTTTGAAAGATCATTGGCACTCACATGACCGAAATGTCTTAACTCATGTTACCCAAATTCGAGACTCTCAGTGAAGATTGAGAACAGGAAAATCTCCACAGGAAAGTAAAGGTATTTCTTGGGTCACTAGTAAAACATGTGCACCTTCTCTCTATGGCTATGTTTTCCAAAAGGAGTCCGCCGTTAACATTCGGACCGAAGATTAACAGGTTTCATTAAAATAATATGAAGGTGATATATTTCGTATTCCGTGGCTGAACTACAGGAGAAGTAAACTATTGGCGACATGCTTTTCGAACTTTAATTAACTGACAAAGTGGATTGGTCAACCCCTGACTTGAAACTAAATCACTGTTTTGATGAGAGTTTGGTTCATCCAGTGTAAATCATCAGGGTATATAAAAGCCTTAGAAGATTAATTGGAGGGTGATATCCTCATTTAGTATTTTTCATCGTTTCAGAGGATGTTCTGGGTCAAGGAAATTCTAGCAGCTTAGTTTTGACTGGCATGAATTTGCGGATAGTACCTCGATTGGAGCGGAAGAAAATAAGCTGTTCCTTATGCCATAGAAGAAACAATCTTTAAAACAAGGTCTGTGCTTTAGATCCTCAAACGAAATTGTTAATCATACTACTTAAAGTAGCATATTCTTTTTCACATTCCTTCTCTTAAAATATTATATACTCAAAGTTATTATGAGTTATTTCATGTCCTTCTTTCCTGTTTCGTGGAGCGGTGCAATCATCGTCGTTGCCTGTAATTAATCCTAATGCTGTATTTTCCGAATGGACCATGTTTGGCTGAATGCGCTGCATTAATACTATCAGATGGAAAGTGAATTCAGGTGAAAATTTCAAATTTTCACGGTTCGTCACGAATTCCAAATTAATTTCTAAATATTTTTATTCGCCAATAATTCATCATATTGTATTTAAACTATAAGAAATAGAATTTTTAGTATTGCCTTTTCCGATTCATTAACTATACTCAAATAAAATGATTGGGGTAATTTGCATTAAAAATTATACTGCCGCTATGATGGCTTATGGCCGATTTTTCAATGAACGGAAGATTTTCTTTGTTTCATAACTTTATGTGGTGAATAAAACGCCAATTTGTTTCATAAAATATTCATTATGGGGGCATTAAAATTCTCTCTTAAAACTCGGATCTTTCTGTGATGAATATGGTAAATCAAAAGGTCATGTACCTATAAATATTTTCACGATCAGAGTCGTTCTTGGTACCAAAAATTTTACATTTGAATGTTCATCGTGCTTCAAAATTTACGGCATATAGCTAAAGATTCTTGAAAAAAACTTGAGCGAGAAAGCAAATAAACCATCCAGCTGCATTATTTCAAACTTATGTTTAATGAGGAGGAAAATTCGTTTTATAAGCGCCTCGTAGTCTCCCAGTCAAGTCCTACGTTCCTACGTTCTATTACAGACTTAGGTGTTACACATTAGGTAAAGTATATATAAGCATATAAAGCCTACCTGATTCCGATTCCGTGCTTAGGTTGTTACCGAGCCGAATATTTAAGAAGTATGACATTTTTGACGAAAAATAAATTATGAAAGAGAAAATAAATGCTCGGATTATTGGAGTAACAGTGTTTTGATACCTGTATTTGATGGATTAAAATAGTGATAATAATATCTTAATGAAATTAAGATCATTCTAATACTTAATTTGCTATTTTACATTTGATTTATCATGCCTCTATCTTTTGCGCCGATTTATAGTTATTTTTTAACTTATCACTCATAATGATTAGTACACTATCCACACTAACTTTGAAGCTTTAAATGTATTGACTGTTATTCAGTTCACTGCAAACAAGCTAATGAAAAACAGCAGTGATTAGAGTTATTGGGGGGACTATGAATTGTCCTTCACAAAATTAGTAGCTGAGGACATCGTTTCGAATTAATCATTGTTGTGAATAAGTTTTTTTTTAATATTCTGGATTGCGGCTCGTTTCACGTTCATCAAAAACGATATGTGCCACCGTCGAAAGAACTGCTCCTCTCTTCATCGCCTGCTGAATTCCCATTCTTTCGAGTTACATAGACCATATCACTAGTTAATTCAGGAATACCTGCTTATTTCTATATAATCATTTGTGATAAATAGCAGTTGCGTTTAAAAGAGTGTTCGTCCATAGTAATAATCAATTTCAATTTTACTTAAATGAACTGATAAATAGCTGGAACTGTAGTACTATAATTTATCTTTCAACCTCCAGATATTCTCCCGCCTTTTCTCGCTCATACTGCCGCTGTTTTCTTTAGTCCATTCAACACCTTGTCTTTCGAGGCCATCTTTTTTCGCCGTTTTTTCAAGAAATCTTGCAGCCTGAATTAAATCGTTCTACCTAATTCAGTTTACGAAAGAGAATTCACTCTTTCTGCATGATGATTTAGGGCCTAAGTAATTCATTTTTTGTCTTAGTGACATTAATAACAACGGTTTTAACACATTTTGTCCCTTTTATACGTGCATCTAGCAACACCTCTAAATACAAAGGTCGTTATTTATGCTTTTCTGTAATACCAACCCTGCATGGTGTACGTGAGAAAAAAATGTTTAACAAACGAGGAATATATGCTTTAATTACTAGCTCAGGATTTTTGCTGTAATTTCTTTTAGTAAAAAACTAAGTGTCTCATTCAAATACGCACTTGGACCTTGTTGTGCAAATAATGCATAAAAATGACTCTAGATGTATCCTATTTGTCCGCGAATATTTTTGTGGGTACTTAGCATTTCACAAGGCTTGAATCAGATCTTAAAAATTCAGGTATAAGAGGGAAAAGACATGTTTTAAACACAAGTCCTGTATTTGTTCATTGACGTTACATGTACGTGAAATTTAACATTAATAGCCGAGATGTAATAAAATGAGATCGGAGATTAGGAAAAGTATCGCAATATTTTCCTTCGGGGAAAATATAACAATTTAAGTGCTCAAAAAGCTATCTACTAAGTCATTTATGCTGGTAAGGCAGCAGAATTTCGTGGATTCGTACTTGATGACCCTTGCGATTTACCTACCCTATGGGTAAATTCCAAAAATATAGGAATTCTCCCACAGTGCTTGTTGTTATGGAACACCATCCGCATCCGGCGGCTTGCTTCCTTACTGCAAAATGTAGATGGCTCAACCAAATTTTCAAGAACTGCGGGTATCCGATGAAAAGCTATCAAAATGTCTCCCTCCGAGAGGACAGTTGACATTGTAGGTGGATTAAATTCGACGCAAAGTGACGCTGACGCCTCTAAGTGGCACTCAGGAGTCTGTCATTCCGTCCGCGGTGGGTAAGAAAAAATGTATGTCAGGAGCGACACGGAATTATTGATCAGCAAGAACAAAGTTTACCTGACTTTGGCAAGGTGGTAAAATTATCTAAAAGCTTTCTCCTCTCTTGTTTACAAGTGTAGTCTTCATTGAGGGATGGTGGAACAGTAATAGATGAGACATGAATGAAATGTTTATACGCCTAAAACGCTCGTCAATCCCACCAACCTGACCAGAGAACGGCACTATATAGTTATTATAATATTTCATTTTTATTTCCCAAATTCAATCGGGCAAAAAATCAATTACTCCTGAAATACACGAAAAACTGTTGAATCCTCTTAATTTTAGAATAAGCCTTGTTTCATTTTATTCGTTGCTCTTGAGTCAGAACTAAAGAAAGAAGTGAGAACTCTAAATATGGAGCGTGATACTGTTTGGCACCGAAGCATGGACTTTAAGAAATAGACTTTAGAATAGGGCTTTTGAGATGCGGATATGAAGAAGAGTCAAGAAAGTATAAGGTGCGTGGAAAGGAATGCTAGGAGAATAGAAATTCGATTTAAGAAATTAGGAGAACATAAGAGAAGGGAATAGTGGGGATCGGGTTGGTGAGGTGGCTAGAGTACTGGCCTCCCATCCAGAGGGCCCGGGTTTGATTCCCGGATTTTTCAGTGGAAAAACGGTCCCCACTTAAGTGTTAGTGGAGGGAATTTCAAGTTCAGTGCTCCATCCGTCGGATGGGACGTTAAGCCGTGGTCCCCTTGGCGCCTTTCGTTAAGAGTAGGCTAATGCCGACGCCGGGTTTCTCTCACCCTTCCTCCGTTCCCTGAAAACCCCTACCATTATTACCCAATTACCCACCTTTCCTATATGGCGCAATTGACCTCGGCTGTCGGTCGCCTCCCCTAAATAACCAACCAACCAACCAAGGGAATGGTTAGAGCAGGTAATGCGGGTTGAGGTTGTTTTGAAGGTCTTGATGGAAGAATTGTGGGTAAGCGTAGTTGAAGGTTGCAGGAGGACAAAATGTTTGGATAGAAGAGTGGTAAGTAGAAATATTCGGAATTAAGACAGATATCATATAAAATGTATCGGTTGTGGGGAGATAGGTACTTCGTAGAAACTACCTTAAACAGTAGATTACTAAGAACACGCATGATAGAAATGGAATAATAGCATCTTGTGGGGGGAATTTCAGGAGTTGTCGTATCTGTCGTTTTTTTCCTACTATCTTCCCATCCATCCGCATGATCTATTTTATTTTCCTTACACGACAGGTTGCCGACAGTGCCCAAACCACGCATGTACTCAAAATAAGAGCGTGTAATGTGTCAAAAAGTGAATTTTTCCCGAGTGGAGTTAACGAATGAGTTATAAAATACGGGTAAGTTTTTAGATAGGTGACGCAATGCATGTCAAATTGCAAAAAAGGAAGTTTCCTTGATTTGAATTGAAGTTTCTGTTCGGGCGTCAAAACCTTTCAAAACATCTACTCTGATGTCAAAAAATTGGTGCGCCTCCGTGCGTGAACACTCATTGTCAGATACCCTTGAACATTGAAATGTTCCCTTCACGCGCTCACAAAATGGTAATCACAGTGAGTGAAATGGAAAGATTTTGCCGGCGTATAAGTGCTGCATCTCAAAACGCTCTTGATATTAGGAAAACATGCTTCTTATAGTTTTTCTTTGTCGATGTTCACGTTCCAAAAGGGTTGAGCTTTGCTAGAGGAGGGAGCGTTACAATATTTTTGGCGTAATAACGGAATCTCTATTGTAATACTATTGGAAGGCCGATTCATTGTAGTAGGTGACTAAATAATACTTTGTGATTACTGTTATCATACTTGTTTATTACGACTAGTTTCACTACATATTAGCATCTTCAAGCGCGAAAATCAACCGCATGGATCTTTCAGTATGATTAATTCTATGCTACAACATGGATTTCCATAAAGTATCAACAAATTCCATCGAAAACAAGCTGATATGAATAAAAATTGGTCAAAGAGATAAAATGCATCGCTATTCTTCACCTATACTTGAATTTAAATTCAAATGCTTCGTTGATTATATTCAAATGCATTGTATAATATAAATTGTTGTGAGTAAAGGGAAAATATTTCATAAGGTTTTACCGATTAAGTCCGATTGTATGAAAAATCAGACTGATAAGGTCCGATTGTATGAAAAATCAGACTGATAAGGTCCGATTGTATGAAAAATCAGACTGATAAGGTCCGATTGTATGAAAAATCAGACTGATAAGGGGCCTAACGTTAATTGAACTTCCGTGTTTAGGGAAAAACATGAATGAGTGGAGTTAGCATTATCGTTTAAGTATTGAATGAAATATTGGTAAGTTTACTTATGAATTTAGGAATATATTTGCCATTTACTATGAACATGAAGGCTTGGTCTTTCAGAGTAAAACATTTCATCGTTACCGGTACATGCAGCGAATATTTTGACCAGATTCAATTTTTTTTAGTGAATTCAGTCTTTACTAGAAATTATTCTACGTCCACTTTGGATATTCATATCTTAATCCCAATCGATTTAAATTCACCGCTGAAACATTCAACGTTCATCCTTAATATCACGCTTTAGAAATGTAACTGATTGCAGATGAGAAATAACCATTTAAAGAATCGTCAGCTTGGGCGATGTGTCCTGTTTTATAACTTGCGGTAGATTCAATAGCTACTGTAGGTAATTTAAATGCATGAAAACAATTTATGACAATCATCTAACAATTTCAACACAATATTGTTCTTTGGACTTTGCACGAATTGCCTTTTATGCTTGTCGTGGTAAGAAAAGTCTAAAATCCCGTGCGTGCTTCATGCGGTGAGTGCAGGTCCCTTTGCCAGCAACTCGTCGAGGAGTTTGCATTTATCTTCACTCCCTGTGGAGCTCATGTTTCCGGTTGGAAGGTGCTCACCCTTGATTACAAGCTGCGCGATCACACGAGCTGTTAAGTGGCTGGCTGCTCCCCTCGCGAGAAAAAATTGAGTTATTTCCACCTTAGTTAGATGCCTCATGGATATTTTATTACTACTGCAATTACCATAGTTATATAAATCTTACTCTCCTAAATTTTCAGGAACTGTGCATGAAATTAACACCCAGAGACGTAACACACTCTTCTTCATGTTTACCATTGCATTCCCCATGACCTTTTTACCCTGTTGCCTTTTATAAGATAGGAGACGCGAGATAGGGTGCCATCATTTTTTGGGAGCATATCTGTTAGTTGTGCTAAAAAGTTATAAACATATTGAAAACTCATGCAAGTTAATGAGTGTAGGAAGTGTGTCTCGAGTCTTAAGGACTATTCCCATCTCTAAGGAGCCACTCCCGTCTAGAACCCGACCCTGTTCGTCTTACCATGTATTATTATTAAGTAGTAAGTACCTAAATACCATATAATGCATGGGATAGTAATTGTGTGCCGTTCGTTTTTACATTAATCTCCCCGAATAGCTATTTAAATTATGTTTGCTTTCGCTTAACCGTTGAGCGTAAATTATATGTGTGTGCGTGTGTGTGTATGTAGGAGACGGAAATCGTGTGGTGTTGAGAAGTTTATTACCACATCCTTATCTTACAGTCCACATTACCACATCCAGTCTTTTACAGCTTTAATGCCTGAAGTGCTAACGTTAAATCGCCGATAACGTGTGATTCAATTTGAAAAGCTATCATACAAACATTTCCTCTAAGAGATGAAAACCTTACTCGGGCGGCTTTGGGAATCACGGCCTAAGGGTGAACTGGCGACGAATTAGCCTGATGCCGTTAATGTAACGGGAAAAAATATTTTCCTTTATTTTAATTTCTTGAACCCGTTTCCTCAGTGATATCATGATGTCTCACCCCCCTTTCCAGCCTACCTAAGACCCTTTGGCGCAGTAAATTCTACATTTGCTCAGTCCGTTTGGATCCTCACCACCCTCTTTTCGAGCGCCTTTGACACCGGTCTTTTCTCTACTTCTCCCCAGATTCGTGCTCAGCCTCGTCCTTGCAAACCTACTCGCAGCCGCCACAGCCGTTCCCGTAGTCGCACTGCACCTGGCCAAGAGGGAGGTATCGAGGCTCCTCTGGTGGCGTCAGCTGGTGGCCAGTCTCGGGACCCTGTCCGCGACGGCCTCAGTCTTCTCCATCCTCGCAATAGCCGTGGACCGCTACCGGGCGGTCACCTCCCCGCTCCACTACTCCATGACGGCCACCAGGCAGAGGTCCCGGCTCATCATAGCGTCCACATGGCTCCTGGCCATCATCCTGGCCACGCCCCCCTTTCTGGCCACCATCATTTCGTCCGCCTCCCCCGACACCTCTCCACACCCCACGGCGTCCTCCTCGCCGGCGCCGCCGAAGTGCACCGGCGACGACGAAGACCTGCCCGCGTTCCCCATCGCGGTCGTATTACCCCTCGAAGCGAGGATATTCCGACTTTTCTACGCCGTCGTCCTCGCCTCCCTTGGCTTCGCTATCCCCCTCCTCGCCCTTTGCTGGATATACGTCCACATGTACCTGGCGGCCCGCCGCAACAGTCAGAGGACGCGCCGGCACAGCCTATCCGCCCCGGCTGCGCACCAGGAGGGTAGCCTGTCATCTGCACCCTCGGCGGCCCTGGCGGACGGCTGGGGAGGCAGGAGGAAGCCTCCGCCTAAGAGGCGCTGCTCCAACGCCAGTCTCCCGGCTCTCCTCTTCCGTGAGGAGGGCCGGGCGGTCAAGACGGCCGCCTTGGTCATCGTCTCGTTTCTCTTCTGCTGGGCGCCTTTCTTCTGCGCGCTCGTCATGGACTCAAGACCTTCTGGGAAGAGGCTCCCGGACGCCGTGAGGTTCTGCGCCCTGCTGGCAGCACTCAGCAGCGGTCCGGTGACGCCCTTCCTCTATGTGTTCCGCAACGAGGCCGCCAGGACGGAGGCGCTCAAGCTCCTGTTCTGGTGGCGTGCAAGAGAAGACCCTGGGACCCCTCGGTGGGGAGACTCGATACAGTCTCCGCTGACTCGCCCGAGGGCTCCGCCGCTAGGCTGCTACTCCCACCGGAGGGGAAAGCTACCCCCATGGTGTCCTCCTCGAGGAGCCGTGTCCCTCGACAGTGGTGGAGGCGTGGAGCGCCCCATCCCTAAGCTCTCCCCCCGCTCGAGGTCCTGGAGCGAGAGGCAGGACTCCGTCTCCATCCACAGCCTCGGCAAGTGCGGGCAGTGCGGGAACGGAGATGAGGTCCCAATGCTGGACCTGGTGGAGAATCCCACCGGGGAGTCGATGAGCGCCCTCGAACCGGACAGGGGTGCCGGTGAAGGAGAGGTAGAGGAAGGATCTTCTTCAGCCAGGCTCGACATGGAGAAATCCTCTGGAAATGCGGACTCCACCGGCGATGGTAAGCCTCCGAGGAGAGAGAGCTCCTTCCGCCTGGCATTCCTCCCCCGGGCAGCCTCCCGACGGTGCCAGACTTGCATCCGGCAGAACTCGGACTCCTCCTCCGGCAGTGGGCACCCGTTGCTCAAGGATGGCCCCACCATCGGGGACGTGTTGGGCAGTCCCAGGAGGCCATACACCCCGACTGGAGACGGTGACGACATCAAGGACGTGGACGTGTTGACCATCGAAGCCACCACCCATGCGGTTGGGGGCATTGGACGCTCCCAGATCGGAAATCCCCAGAATGACATTATCCTGGAGCTGGAGGAGCAGTTCTCCCGGAGGACCGGGGTGACCCCGATGTCCAGATCGGAGCGCTTCTCCACGTCTTCCAACCTCACCCAGGAGACGTCCCTGGCGTCGTCGGGGATGGGCTCGACCGTAGACGGCTCCGTGGACATCGAAGAATGCCGTCGGTCCGTCTCGGTCGAGTCGCCGTGGTCCATGCGGCGGCAGGACACTGCGGTCCGTTCGGAGGACAGTACACCGACTCCCCAGCGAGGTCACCACCACAGCGACTCTTCTCAGGGAGGGGCGGACAGCGGGTCGGAGATGGACCTCTACGCCCCCCGGCGGGCCAGGCGCAAGTTGCAGAGACTGGCCGCCGTGGACGACCTGGGCGACGCGACCCTTCCGGAGGAATACGAGGAGGTCTTCGAGGACCTCCCAGAGGACAACGAAGGGGAAGAGGCGGAGGAGGAGGCCGTCAAGGATCAAGGGGAGGTCCGGGAGAAGCAAGAGGGGCCTTCAGTGTCTCCGGGGGCCGGTACCGCGAGGGTGCCCACCTCGGGAACAGGGCCGACTCTGATACTGAGGAGTTTCGCCATCACTCCACCCTCCAAGACTCGCCTCTCTACGGGAATCAAGGCGAGGTTCTTCAGGCCCGCTTTCCGTGTTCCCCGATACGATTTCTGAAGTATATTTTCTCCTGGAAATACCTCTGATCTCAAAAAAAATGAAGAGTAATTCTAGTCAGACCTTCTAAGTTCTTAAAACAGGAAAGCCCGATCTCCATAGAAGGCCCCAACCCCCTCTACTGTTGTGAATTTTGAGAAACATTATAGAGAATACCTCTGGGAAATTATTTTGACCTACCTAGTGAAAACTAAAAATCCATATATACAAATATTATATAAGTATGTATAATCATAGCTTGGAGACTTCATCACGCTAGTGGAGCTCAGATGTTTGTATTTTCGTCAATGGTGTGAACTTCTATTTTTAATCAAGTGGCAGCATTCTATGGCAAACATAGCGTTACGCTTACGTAAAATTTGATGTCTCGTTAACTACGTTTCTTCACCAGGTATCTCTCTGGTCCGACTCAACCCGAAACCGATTTCTCAAACAACCACACACTAAGCCATAATTAAGTGCCGTTTCGACCTTCCCTCAAAGTTGAGTGAAGTCTTTATCCTCCAGTCTTATGCCGTAAACGCGGAAAGTTTTATAGTTTTTTACTGACTTTTATATTAATTACATTTGCACATTTTTTTACTCCACATCGACGTTTTGATTGACACAAAGTATCTATTTCGTAAGGATGCTGTGGGAAAATAGTAATTTATTTTTCCCAATGATTTTAATTGGGATTCCGCTTACTTTGAATTTGCTCGATCTGTATGAGATTGTCATTTGTTCCTTACTGCCACTGAAATCTTATGGATTGCAATGCACAAGAGGACGGCATTTGCCTCTAGATCAGTGAGTTCAGTCGCACATATTGAATTATTTATTTGATTTTTTTACACATATGATCGATCACGTGGCATTTTTTTAACAAAACCTTAAGACTTGCCCCTAATCTTGACAAATGGAAATACTCCTGAATTTCAATTGCAGCTTTAGCAAAGAATTTTAATTACCTTTCGTGATATCTCAAATGTCTTGAATATTGCCCAGGTCTCGAGGAATTATAGTCACAATACCTATCGGAATTCCCATTCTCCGTGATTTTATAATAGAAATCACGATCGTTTGACCAACAATGCTTGAAAAAATAGCACAAATATTCTAGGTATATCACTTGTGTGCCGTTGAAAATATTTGTCGAGGCCTGGCTTTCGATCATTTCATTTTTTACAAAAAAATAGAAATTCTGTGTACTTAAATGGAAATCTAAACGTCAAAGGCTTTTTGTTAGATATAATGCACATTCCTAATAACACTCAATTATGTGTTGTACAGAGGTTAAGAATTTGTTACATGGCGTAGATAGATAGGATATAGATCTCCTGTGGAGATGCCTTTTAACTGTTTGTACCTTGAATAGTTCGGATACGAACTTGAGTGCTTAGTGGAAGTATCAAAGATATTTTTCAATGCTTTACTTGAAGTAGCATTGCAGTTTGCGCTCATCGTAGTCTCTACTTTATTTCTTGGCACCCAGATAAGGTGGCATGAACTATGACTGAGAAAACGAAATGAAATCGAAGGATGAGGGTTAATTTAAACGAGATTACGCTGGCACAGTCCACTTTCGCCTTCGTGATGCTCGTTCAGCCTGTCTATTCAGCTACTCATGTCAATATTAATTAAAACCTGAATGAAATTTAAAGCGATACTATCGATCGGAGGCGGATTTTATCCTGTCAGTCTCTGAGACTGAGGGAACACCCGAATTACTGCTGCGTTTGTTGAACCAGAATTAATCTCGAAAGCAATGTCTTTTCAATCCTCTCATGTTAGCCCCTTCTGAAACAACTCGCTTAATAGCCTCCTCTGCTCTTTCATGAAAAACTACAAGTCACTGTGAAATCCATGAAAATAACTTATACAACACGAATTGACCTTTCAAAGAAAAATAAGTTGTAAAGTATTTTACAACATTTCTGATTCAGACAGTGTCATTTTGTTGCATACTTTTCGTCCCTTTCACTATTATGTTCTGATTAATCCGAGGAATATTATGAAATTTAGATGTCCACAATTGTTAAACTGTTGGATGCTCCTCGCAAGGTACCACATACTTCCCATTGGTATGAAACTCGCCTTTTATCAGATAATAACCATTAATAAGAAGTACAAATTACAGTCCTGGCTCAGGATAAACCTGACAAGGAAAAGGCAGCCTTGATGGACAAAAAGAAGTTTGTGTTTATTCATATTTTGAGGAAAAAATTTGATAGACGATCATTGGGACCAGTGGTCCATCTAGGCAATGCCAATGTAAGATGCTGAATAAACTTGGTACCCGTAATCTGAAGACCTAGTAAAAATGTTATTATGCCAGTATGCATTCCAAAATGAAGAAATAAATGCTTATTATTGTGGAATAAATATTTCAGCGTTTAAGCGAGAGGAGTTTCAGTGTTGTCGTAATTTCACTCCTCATATTCTTTTTATTTTTATTGATGAGAAACTATGATTCTAACTTATTTTTAAAGACTATTGGAACTCTATCAGTAGCATTCACACCGACTACTTCCAGAATTTGTCCATGGTGGAGAATGCATTTTCAGAATAAATTATCTGGATTTGAATATTTGAGGTAACATGATAGGGACTACATTAATATTTCAGTCATTCGAAATACACAATGTAACTTGTCTAATTTTGACAGATAGAATTTGTGTATTGCACTCGTGTGCCTAACGGCAATTTTCGGAGATCATGGCATTAATTATCTACCGTTTAAGGATTAACTTTTTCATTGGATGAAAAGGTATGGTTGTGAATCTGAACCGAACCATAAAAACGTGGTGCACACAAGTCATAATACGATGTGGGCAATTTTACAAAAAGTCAATTTTCTGGCTATGATAAAAACTAAACTTATGCACAGACAAAGAACACTTATTGAATTTTGGTTATCTGTGAACATTTGCCTCATAACATGTTTTTTATGGCCGAGTTAAGCATTAATTTGCCATTTTAATGAACTTCTCACCTCCACCGCGTCAAAGAACATTGATTTTTATCCAATTCTGTAATTTTCCTTAAGAACACAGCAAAAGAAATATTATCAGCGATTAGATGAATAATTATTTACCCGATCATCTCTTATGCTATCTTTTCCGCTGTTAATAAGGTTAAACCTGGAATCGCGATCGTTTAATTTTTCTATTTCCGAGACAGAAGGAGGTATGGCAAATAGAGAATGATCCCATTGAAGGCGTCAGAGGCTTCCCTTGGGTTTTAGTGGAAAGTGGGATTGGTTCCAATCACCAGGGAGCGTCCATGCATAAAATACGTTTTTTTTAATGGGAGCGTGTTGATGAAATTTCCCTTCATCGTAACTCCTGTGAAAAGATATTTTCAAGGCTCTTCTTCAGATGGAACATTTGAAACCACATTTTGAGCAATCTTTTGATCCTTTTTGATTGCCTGAAATTGCCTAAGTGTGATACCCATTAGAAAACAACTATTTTATGTGCGTACGGCGATGAAATATCTCATATATCTATATCAACAGATCATTTTCGGAAACTCAATTCATTCTTGTGCTTGCCGGAGAAGTGCTAACTTTGGTGAATCATTCGTTCAATAAATTATACGAATCAGAGCTATACTGGTATAACGATCGTACGTTGGCCGTACTCGGAGTGCGATGGGACAAGATAAAGGCCAGCATGGTAATAGAGAAGCTTTCAGAACTAAATATATAAACTTAAAAATACAGCATTGGCAAACAATTTAGAAAGAAACGAAATATTATCCGGAATCGATCCTATACCGGTTATATATAATACCGAAATGGCGGCATGTTTAACTACGACGATGGTATTTTTAGCCATGTGTTAATCACTTGAAAAAGACAAGCATTGAAAATCTCGTTAGCGTATTTTGCGATCCGTTAGTTAGATGGGTACTTATTTACATCTGTAGTCGTTGCTTCTTCAACAGTTCCCTCATCATTCCATCCCTCCCCAACTTGCCTCACCCAGATAATATTCTCTCTTTGATTGCGGGGGAGTGACATGGCAAAGATTTTTCCCACCTCAGTCGCTATCTCTACGTTTATTAACCTGATGATGCTCCGAGAGAAAATGGTGTGACCGAAAGTCTATGCTATGGGACTGGAGGGAACGAAACCCATGACCAACTGCAAATCTTCTCCCGTGCAGCAACGAATGGGGACGGGATGAGGTTCCTCCGATCTCACAATTTTTGGCAAAATAAGATCCCAGTATTTACTTCGAGTAAACTAGGAAATACCACTCGGAAATAAATTTTTGCTCGTTTCTACAAGAGATTAAAAACCAAAATCTCAAAAATATGGTTTTGTTTTTCGAGTGCCATGGGGGTAGAACGAGCTCAATCCAAACTCAACACCATAGTGAAATATTAAGAAATACCACCCCCTGCGACGGAGGTACCCGTTATTGTAATGTTGTTTCTAGAAGCTCATTTTCTTCTGGATCCTTCAACTTCTTCTCGCTCATTTATTGATGGTGAGTAGGAAGCATTTCAATGCCTCATTGTGTTGGTCTCTGAACGCTTTCCATCAGTACCTCCGTGGTTACTGCAGCCACACGTGCGTCGCGATGAATGAGCCCGCCTCTCGAGAACGTGATTGTGTGTGCACTCTTTTAAGGGTGAAACATGAAAGCGATACGCGGCACAGGAATCTCTCCCATTATTTTTCCCGCTTGACTTTGCTTCGGAAGCGGGAGAAGTATACTCCATAAATTTACATTTGTGCGGAACTAGGGAGGAGCTAGCTATTCCCGAAAATAGTCGAGGGCTATAATAAAGTGATGGGCCTTTTCTATCTTCCGAGTCCAGTGATTTACCGGGCAATCATTGGAAAAAGCTCCTTTTTTGTGCTCGCTCGATGGTAGGGAGGAATGATGGAGTGTGGCCAGACCTCACATTAAAGTGAAGAGAACTTTTTCTAGAGTGCTCATCCTTCTGCGTACCTTAGTAGGATCGAGTGGTCGAAATGATGAGAGGGGCAATTGCCCGCAATTTCGCTTTTTGAAAACACGCCATTTTGATGGGTATGTTTCTATTGCAGTATTTCAGCTTGAGTAAAACCTATCAGCGTTGAAAATCATTCTTATTTGCTCATATTTATTTAAGTTTAACATTCAATTTTTAAGTGGCAATAACTGATGGCCCAGTGAAAATCAAATACTTAATTTTTCAAGATTGGGCATTATTTCCCGGGTTGTCTCATTTGTTTCTTTGGGGAAACTAGGAATAATATTTGCACTAAAACTAGTGGTTTTAAGGAATGGCATTGAGTGTGCACCAATCATCCAAGTGCCATTCATTGTCGTGATAACCGCGAATTCGACCTCTTGAGTGATGTACTTAAAGACGATTTGCATTATTAAATTTAAAAATGTAAATACATTGTCCAAGTCGCTTTCTTTAAAGAGAATGGTCACGCCCTATCAAAGAAACCTATCACCTTTAAAATATTGGGCCCAATCAAATACCAAAATTTACTTTGAGCAAACTCGATCACATCACTCGTAAATAAGTTTTCGTCCATTTCTTCAAGAGGTTTAACCAGTATCTCCGGAACATATTTTTATTTTTCAAGTTCTAAATGCAAACCTATTTATTTAAATTCTATTTATGTACTTGTAGGAGCATTAAATCGGTTATATATATGCCGAATATCTACTCGACGCTGATAGAGTTCGGAAGTTTCAATTGTGCGTTGTAAAAATTTGTTTACTTTCCTACCTACTGATGTTCGTCGAAGTAACTGAGAACTGTTAATATTTCGCATATGTTTATCAATTTTTTCCAAATGGAATAGAATTAAATTCGTATATTTTTCAATTCTTTGAAAGAAAGAAAAATTTCGTTGCATTCTGTACCAATCAGCAAGTTGAGGAACAATTACCTAGTCTTTTTTCCCAGCAAGTTAAGAAACAGCATTATTTATTGAATCATTTATTATCCATATGCTCTTCTATATACCCTATGCGCTATTCAACATGTACTGAAATTACCGACATTAATTCTTAACGAATATAAAATTACATTTAAATTTGCTGCCTTTGACTATTGCCATATCTATTCTTTATTGGCAGAGGAATATGTTTTATGAATGCAGTTGGTATCTATACCCATGTCGCTATCGTTTCAGAACTGAATTTGACGAAACTTCTCTATTTTTACTGGCGTGCTTACTTCCGTTGGATGCTAACAGCTATTCATAGTTGACGACAAAGCTTTGATATCATCATCATTTATCGTTCAAGCCGCTCAATTTTTATTAAACAAGATTGGCAATTTTCCACAAATTGTCAATCTTATTTAATTATGTTATTCCACCATATAACGCCTGAAACGACTCTTTTTATTCGCTCAATTTTTATTTGGACCTAAAAGTGAATACTCAAGACACCTACATATAAGAATTTTTATTGTACGTGGCATGGGATCGAAAGTTGCAATTTTTGAATGAAAATCTGAGATGAGAGGGTGGGATAACTCACCTTTCTTGGGTAAATAGTCATCAGAATCATTTGATGATTTGTTCGTAGTCATTCCAGAGAACCTGCATACTGGTGGAGACTGGCTGCAGAGAAAATTACTTGTGCCGATGTGCTTGCTCCTGAAAATAAGAATTCATAATATCTTCATTCATCGCCGTTTCCTCATTACCACTTATCGTAGTATCCATTTCAACAACAGTCTATCTGTATTCCCTTTCCCTAAACCTGTATTTGTTTCCAACTAAATTCTGCGATCATATTTTTTTTGATAACAAGTCTAAGAAGCTGTCTTCTTGCTAAGTATTTTTCCCGTATTGACCTCTTCACAGTCTATTGTTTACTACTTATTTTTGTACACTTATTTTCTTTTGTATCGGATCAAACCATCCTTCATGTTTGAAAGAAACTCCTTCTACTACACTTGAACGGACACAGTGAGATAATGGAGCTTATACTTAACCACTAATTGCGAACAGGTCCTTCATCGATGAAGAGGAATTTGACACATTCCGCAAGGACCAGGCTAGTAGCCACGTCCAGGTGTATATATGTGTATGTTTGTGGGTTGTTTTGTGTCGCGTGACCATGCCTTGTGCGTGTTTCACGCTGGTTCGTGTGTGTATTTGATGATATTCCTGCTGTTCCCACGGCAAAATCTCGGCGAAGGAAGAGTTTTGGCGTAGGATGTACACAACTGAGGTGTGAGTTCCTGGTTTTAGGGGAAGAAGAGGAGTTGGTGGCGGCGACACTATCGCTCGCTCCGTCGGGGAAAGAGAGATGACTGTTAACATATCACCGAGACAAATGCTATTTTTGTACTTCGCCTATGGTGTGTAATCCAGCGTAAAAACCCGCACTAGTTAGGGACTGTGTGAAAAAAAGATAGATGATAGCAATAAATCCGCGCGGTACTTATCAAGTGAAAACTGTGAGTCCACGCGTTGGAACGATTGGACACAAAAGACCTGATGGGTTAAGTGATTGCAAAGTTATGATGGCTGTCTAAGGAGCCGGAGAAATCTTTTCGATCCTCTTTCTATGAATGACACTGATTTTCATCATCACTCAAGTGGTAACATTTACAAAACACTTCCCTTTTTAGTGCAAACACCAATCTCTTCCGATGATTGTACATAGTTACCCAAATGTCTGTTCGGAAAAAATAAATTATTTATTATTAATTCCCCATGGTTTTCATTTGAGCCTCAACGCAAAATACCTTCTGCCTATTATTTACTCTCATGTCCATGTGTGTGACAGTTGCATGATTGGGATCCAACTTAATTACGCGAATAAAACGCATTTAAAGAAAATTTAGTGAGGATCTGACAATGCTGTAGAGAATGGATAGATTTTCAAGTTATTTTCTTATATTTCCTTTGGGAAATTCTTGTCGTAAATAAAGAAACGCGTGGGCGATAAAGAAGCAAGGGAGATGGTGGCCAAAAATTTTGACCTCATTTTCTTGCTCCGCTCTCTTCCAAGACTCGTAGCAAAGGGTACTTAAATCCTCTAAATTAATAACACCCATTAGATAATAGGAGTCATTAACCCCTGCTTGTTATCTGCACTCACTGCTTCCAATTGTCTGTCTGGCAAAGAAGAAACTAAAAAGTATTTTAACAGTCTACAAAGAATTTAAACCTAGCGAAATGCCATTCCTGGCAAAAATTGTTGGAAATAATAGACATTTTGCTGGCTTCTTGTCATAAGTAGAATTTCACCTGTCTTCTAAGCCAAACATAATAAAATCATTTTCCTATGGTTCGATAAACATATAATTTGTGAAAAGTTCAAAGAATTACACCAGATTTAGAGTGTATTATACCTGAACCACGAGTTATAGTTTCATAGATTACTTTCCGAAAATGTTAGAAACTGGCCAGTCATGGTAATAAGCTACAACCTTGCGAGTGAGTTTTTAATGCTGTAAACTTATAAGGGCAAAAATAAGGTAACGTTTTGTTAAAAAGTTGTTTTGTTTCCATATTTGAAAATGCTAAAATTAATTTGTTGAAATGCTATTCCAAACCTATCTAAATCTTTTTTCAGCACAAGTCTACGGGAGTTCTGGCTAAATCTTGACAGAATTTCTTTCTTTAATTTAGTTTTAGCTACTATAACCCTGACTGCATACTCATCATACAAAGACCGACAAGCCGATTTTCTGTCATTGCTGACCGGTACCAAGTTTTTACCCTGGGTAAGGTGCTGAAAGATCTTTCGATAGTGCACCTTGTACAGGGCTGTGCAAGTGCGATAAGTAGAACCGTTTTATGGATTGGTAGAACAACTGGGCTTCTTTAACTAGCGCAGCTAGTTCTATCTTCTTCAGTTCCGCATTTGGTACATTTTTTCCTCTCCATTGGTTGTACCAAAGTTCAGCTTCACCGAAGAAATCATTCTAATTGTAGTGACCACAAAAACTTGTTTTTTAAAGTTGTTTAAAGTTTTCTAAAAAAATCCTCATACCTCATATCAGTCGTTATGTGAGGTTGTAACGTAAGCAATGAGAATGTGGGCAAGTTTTCAAAATAATGCTGTTCCAGATACATTATTAATGAATATATGTACGGAATAATATAGTGACATTCTCCAAAACTCGCCAGGAACGCTTGCTGGTGGATTCGCAAGATGTTTCTGCTGATTAATGACTCGCGGCATACTGGAATCTGTTTCAAGATGCTCGACGATTGATTCAGCCTCTGCTATAACACTTTCACTGTCAACAACTGCATTTCCTCGGTGTTTTTTCATGTCATGATTTTTTAATGTGATTTTCGCACTGAAGTAAGTCCACACTTTTGGACTATAATGCATTTACCACCGGTTACAGGAGTGCCGAATATTTGCTACGAGACAAATAATAACAAAAAATTCTGATTTAGCTGCGCAATGTATTTCAAAAGCAGCTTTTCACGTTGCAGTGGTACCGTCTGTTGATAGTTTTTCGAGGGCCATAACTATTTTCTCATAATGTTTCCTGAATGTGGTGAATGTGGGTTTCACAGATCATTTGTATCTTTTATAAGGATTTTCGACCATAATTTTTCTATTACGATTTCGGCTCAAGAAGGGCCAATTCTCCGAAGTATATTAAAATTTCTTTTGTTGTGGAGACCGTATTTCGTATCACTGCTATTTCTTTTTAGTCATTTACAGCTTCGAGATTGCGGTGACTAGCACAAATTCGTTCACTCACTCAACTAACTCACTTGCACTGATTGCAGCGCTTAAATAGGGAGGAAGGTACTAGAGCTTTCCTTCCAACTCCAAACTCAAACACTTTATAATCTTCGCGTTTTACCATACACTATCTAGACCTTGTACCAGCTTGTATTCTGTGCTGTCGGTCTGGCTGAATGCTCTAGGTTCGTTGCGCATCTCCTCAAAAACTACTAAACAGATTAAGCTGAAATATTATTGCGTATACACTATCAGGTGCTATAGGCTATACAAAAAAGGCTCAGGTCCCCTTAGAGCACTGTTCCCCATTATTTTAAAACCCGAGTTCGATTCCTGGCGATAATTAGTTGTTTATATTGGTTTAAATTGACTTTTTAAATTTATGGAAGCACAACAGTTTTTTTATCAGTAAAATAACTAAATCTTAATCGATTTCTTTAATTCTTTCTCTACTTAACGGGAAATTGTTTAAAATTTTTCATTCTCAAAACGAATTTACAATTTTCCTATGGTTTCTGGGAAATATGTAATTTACGTTTAGTTTACTGTTTTTTAGGTTCTTTTCCGTGCGTTGTAAGGTTTTTGAAGTCGTCTCCAAAATGAAAGCATCGTTGATGCTTAAACCTTAGTTGTAGAGAGATTCTATAAACGGCAGTGTGCTTCTCGCGAGGATATACCTAGAAAGGAACTGAAGTATTTTAGGCTATTGGTGAATTAAGGTCAGCCATATTTTTCCGCACAAATTAACGTGCTGACTGCTTAGCATACCTCACGGGTTAAGAAGGTTTGCATTCGGTTAAAATTAAAAATATTATTAAAACAATGCTTCAGCGGTGTTCAAATTGTAATTCTTTTATTTCTTGATGGGTTTGTGCATTTTAACCCACCTGAGAGATGAAGAGAAGAGATGGAACGCTTTCAAAATCGTTGTCGATTGAGATAGCTGGAGATTTGAGATAGTTTAACAAAAACCAGGGAATAAAATTCAAAACCCAGTGGAACATAATGTCCCATTACGTATCCGTGGGATGTTCATTGATGCCATTCCAATGATGCTAAAACCAGTCGTCCAGAAGAGATGCCGTAAATTGCATTGCTCCTTCCTTGAAGATATTGAAAGGTACTGGTAAAAGAGGTATCGCAGCTAATTCTTTAATCTAGATCGGCAAAGTCATACGGTCTTACTTTTCATGCTAATCATAGATCAAGTAGGTTTGCATTCGGTAGAACTATTAGTATATTATAATGTAGTTATACGTCAACTATACAGAAGAAGGTGTGAATATATGCAACTGAACGAAAAGTACCTGGAATTAAGTAAGCTAAATCTGTACTAAGTAAAAAGAATAGAATTTACTGTAATTGGAATGAAATGCATTAATACTTATCAGTAGAAAGTTCATTGGCGCCATTGTCATGAAGTTGGAGAATTGAGAAAAACATAACATACATGAAAGGCCAAAGAAAAAAATTTTTTTTGGGTGTTATCATTCCCAAAAAACCGAATCTGGCCTCATTGTCAACAATATACAGACATTCCTATGCAACCCCTCTTCTAACCTCTGTTGTTTCTTCTGCCCTGAAAGTTTCTAAATAAAATTCTTATTTTTGTAAATGTCCAGGAATGAGTCCAGGCAATAATTAGTTGTATACATTAGTTTACATTATATTTATGGTTCCAATACTGATTTGGAGCCATAGCTAACTCCATATCACAAGTTTTTTTTCACCCCTTCATGAAAAATGTTAAGATTTTTCAATACAATTTGTATTTTTATATTTCTCCTTCTCGTTGAATTTAAACGGGCACTTTCAGCTAGTTGACCAATTGTTTTTCATTTGACTTATGAGCCAGGGGGGGAGGGGAGGGGGCAAAGTGCCTCATCCTGCCCCACCGTGGCTACATGGTGGTGACTACTTTCGTTGTGTTATTTGTCGTGGAAAGACAAGAGTTTATCCTGATTTCCTTTTGTTAAACTGTTGTCATTCTTCCTTAAATGACTCGGCGAATCCTATAATAGACTCGTTTCTCCTCAATTTGTTTTTTTTTCAAATAAAAAAAACATCATGTAATGTTTGATTTAATAGACCTACAATTTTTTTGGTCGTATATTTTGTGAAAGCTTCGCCGCCAACGAACGCAATAAAAATTTGCTGTATATTCGATAATTCGTCCGAAATGTAATAAAATCGTGTTGTGTCGTTTTATGAACTCATTTTCGTCAAATTTCGTGTTATAACGATCAATCAAATTCCCTTAGACTTCTACTAATAGGCATCTTCTTATGTCGCCTTACATGAGCCTTAAAGGCATCTAAAAGCGGAGAAAATTTCTGGTAAAAATTAAGATTCAGCGTAAAATAGGGAAAATACAATCGGGATGAAAATATTTACCACGATGGTAGGTGATAGATCAAAACTGCAAATGGCAAAGAAATGACTGTTCCGGAAACTTACTTTACTTACACATACTTTCCGTTTAATTAATTTATGGGGGGAACATAACCTTGGATGTTGGTACAATCGAATCGAATATCGACTGATAAAAGCAATTAATCGGCCGCGATTAATCGGCTGCCTGCAAATATCATTTACAAAATATCCATTATTTTTTAAAACCACCCATCCCTGCTGAAAATATAAAAATTTCACTTATATTTTATGTATTTTACAATCGTTCTTGTAATTTTTGTTGTATATATTATTCTAGTATTGGATATTTTTTTTCGATTCTAAATTACAAGAACATAGCCTAATCGAGATAAGCATAGTTCCCAATGCAATAAAATTTAAGCATGCAAACGTTACGCAATTAATAATGTAAGATATACTGTATGTAGTCGTTCACATACTTTCCTAAATGACTGTGAAAACCAAGTGAAAAATTAAGAATTTAATTGAATTTCTGTGATGCAGTTATTATTATTCCATGTTTGAAAACGAAAAGAAAATTGAATGCTTATTGATCAAGGAGATCCAAAGAATAAATCCTAAATGTGTGACATAAAGGTAATATGCCGGGTAAGTGATGAATTGAAGATAAATTTTCTTTAAAGAGAAGATCATATACCACGTGGAATAATTTCTTGTTGCACAAAATCAGTATGACTTAATACCAGGAATCGTGTAATCGAACAGCAAATATTTTTATCACCGGATACGCGGAAACAAACACTAGACATGTTTTGTTATTATATTGCTCTTACACGTGGTAGAAACAAACACTTGTTTTTCCACGTATAAGAACAAACGCAACAACAAGAAAGAGGAAGTTTTATAAACTGTTTAAATCGAAAAACAGGATATCCAATTCCTAAAGTATACCTAACAATGGTGAATACTAACAAAAACATCATAACAAAGTTCCTTCAATTTAAAGAGAAAAATTTACGACCGAACAAAAAACTTAAGCGGTGAACCACTTCCGGGGACTCAAGATGGATAAGGCCTATAAAAGCACGATCCGCTTCCTTCCACTTCATACCATCAAGATCTTCCTTGGAGCTTTCCTGCATCCGTGTATCGACAATGATCACATACAGCGCTCGCCTAATCCTGCTACTCTTCTTCTACGCAGGAGTGTCCAACGCACATCCACGTAAGTCAGTCTTGGTAATTTTCATAACACTAATTAGTCAGCCACAGGCACACTGATAATATTTAACGGTGAAATTCTTAATTAGTGAAGTACACGAAATCAACGCTTAGAATGCTATTTATCCACGGATATTATTCCCCTAACCCTTGCATGAAAAAAGTAAACGACATTAGTATTATCATATATCAACATGTAAAAATTTACAGCCACATTAAACAACGACAAAAAAAACATTCAAATTAAGATTAGATTATCTTTAGAAGATTTAGAAGATTATGTTTCGCCATCAACTAGTAGTGATTCATATTCCTGCCTTTTTCATTGAACCAAGTACTGATTGCATTCCAGCTGATGATGCGGGCAGGGGACAGCAGTTAGAAGATGCGACTTCCGAACATACATATACCTTTTCTAGTGACCAGACAATTCATAATGGCTTATATTTGAACAAAAACGATCAGGATACGGAAAAACTGACCAAAGCCACCACAGAGCACCCATCTGAAGAAGGGAATCAAAAAAAAGATGAGGGAAGTTCACGCCATCGTCGAGACACAGCCGGAGGCGGACCTACCCCGACAACTACTACACGAGACAAAAGTAGTCAACACCCGGGACTGGAGGGAGAATCATCAATTGGCACGACATCGAATGCAGGAGTAGAGGGTGAAGGCAAGAACACAACAGCCACCCCAGTGGCCCCGAATGGAGGAGGAGAGGGAAAGTCACGCAAACGACGAGACACAGCAGGAGGCGGACCTACCCCCACAACAACTACACGAGACACAAATAGTCAACACCCGGGACTGGAGGGAGAATCATCAATAGGCACGACATGGAATGCAGGAGTAGAGGATGAAGGCAAGAACACAACAGCCACCCCAGAGGCCCCGAATGGAGGAGGAGAGGGAAAGTCACGCAAACGACGAGACACAGCAGGAGGCGGACCTACCCCCACAACTACCACACGAGACACAAGTAGTCAACACCCGGGACTGGAGGGAGAATCATCAATTGGCACGACATCGAATGCAGGAGTAGAGGGTGAAGGCAAGAACACAACAGCCACCCCAGAGGCCCCGAATGGAGGAGGAGAGGGAAAGTCACGCAAACGACGAGACACAGCAGGAGGCGGACCTACCCCCACAACAACTACACGAGACACAAGTAGTCAACACCCGGGACTGGAGGGAGAATCATCAATTGGCACGACATTGAATGCAGGAGTAGAGGGTGAAGGCAAGAACACAACAGCCACCCCAGAGGCCCCGAATGGAGGAGGAGAGGGAAAGTCACGCAAACGACGAGACACAGCAGGAGGCGGACCTACCCCGACAACTACTACACGAGACGCAAGTAGTCAACACCCGGGACTGGAGGGAGAATCATCAATAGGCACGACATTGAATGCAGGAGTAGAGGGTGAAGGCAAGAACACAACAGCCACCCCAGAGGACTCGAATGGAGGAGGAGAGGGAAAGTCACGCAAACGACGAGACACAGCAGGAGGCGGACCTACCCCCACAACAACTACACGAGACACAAATAGTCAACACCCGGGACTGGAGGGAGAATCATCAATAGGCACGACATTGAATGCAGGAGTAGAGGGTGAAGGCAAGAACACAACAGCCACCCCAGAGGCCCCGAATGGAGGAGGAGAGGGAAAGTCACGCAAACGACGAGACACAGCAGGAGGCGGACCTACCCCCACAACTACCACACGAGACACAAGTAGTCAACACCCGGGACTGGAGGGAGAATCATCAATTGGCACGACATCGAATGCAGGAGTAGAGGGTGAAGGCAAGAACACAACAGCCAACCCAGTGGCCCCGAATGGAGGAGGAGAGGGAAAGTCACGCAAACGACGAGACACAGCCGGAGGCGGACCTACCCCCACAACAACTACACGAGACACAAATAGTCAACACCCGGGACTGGAGGGAGAATCATCAATAGGCACGACATTGAATGCAGGAGTAGAGGGTGAAGGCAAGAACACAACAGCCACCCCAGAGGCCCCGAATGGAGGAGGAGAGGGAAAGTCACGCAAACGACGAGACACAGCAGGAGGCGGACCTACCCCCACAACAACTACACGAGACACAAGTAGTCAACACCCGGGACTGGAGGGAGAATCATCAATTGGCACGACATCGAATGCAGGAGTAGAGGGTGAAGGCAAGAACACAACAGCCACCCCAGAGGCCCCGAATGGAGGAGGAGAGGGAAAGTCACGCAAACGACGAGACACAGCAGGAGGCGGACCTACCCCCACAACAACTACACGAGACACAAGTAGTCAACACCCGGGACTGGAGGGAGAATCATCAATTGGCACGACATTGAATGCAGGAGTAGAGGGTGAAGGCAAGAACACAACAGCCACCCCAGAGGCCCCGAATGGAGGAGGAGAGGGAAAGTCACGCAAACGACGAGACACAGCAGGAGGCGGACCTACCCCCACAACAACTACACGAGACACAAGTAGTCAACACCCGGGACTGGAGGGAGAATCATCAATTGGCACGACATCGAATGCAGGAGTAGAGGGTGAAGGCAAGAACACAACAGCCACCCCAGAGGCCCCGAATGGAGGAGGAGAGGGAAAGTCACGCAAACGACGAGACACAGCAGGAGGCGGACCTACCCCCACAACAACTACACGAGACACAAGTAGTCAACACCCGGGACTGGAGGGAGAATCATCAATTGGCACGACATCGAATGCAGGAGTAGAGGGTGAAGGCAAGAACACAACAGCCACCCCAGAGGCCCCGAATGGAGGAGGAGAGGGAAAGTCACGCAAACGACGAGACACAGCCGGAGGCGGACCTACCCCCACAACAACTACACGAGACACAAGTAGTCAACACCCGGGACTGGAGGGAGAATCATCAATTGGCACGACATTGAATGCAGGAGTAGAGGGTGAAGGCAAGAACACAACAGCCACCCCAGAGGCCCCGAATGGAGGAGGAGAGGGAAAGTCACGCAAACGACGAGACACAGCCGGAGGCGGACCTACCCCCACAACAACTACACGAGACACAAGTAGTCAACACCCGGGACTGGAGGGAGAATCATCAATTGGCACGACATCGAATGCAGGAGTAGAGGGTGAAGGCAAGAACACAACAGCCACCCCAGAGGCCCCGAATGGAGGAGGAGAGGGAAAGTCACGCAAACGACGAGACACAGCCGGAGGCGGACCTACCCCGACAACTACTACACGAGACAAAAGTAGTCAACACCCGGGACTGGAGGGAGAATCATCAATTGGCACGACATCGAATGCAGGAGTAGAGGGTGAAGGCAAGAACACAACAGCCACCCCAGTGGCCCCGAATGGAGGAGGAGAGGGAAAGTCACGCAAACGACGAGACACAGCAGGAGGCGGACCTACCCCCACAACAACTACACGAGACACAAATAGTCAACACCCGGGACTGGAGGGAGAATCATCAATAGGCACGACATGGAATGCAGGAGTAGAGGATGAAGGCAAGAACACAACAGCCACCCCAGAGGCCCCGAATGGAGGAGGAGAGGGAAAGTCACGCAAACGACGAGACACAGCAGGAGGCGGACCTACCCCCACAACTACCACACGAGACACAAGTAGTCAACACCCGGGACTGGAGGGAGAATCATCAATTGGCACGACATCGAATGCAGGAGTAGAGGGTGAAGGCAAGAACACAACAGCCACCCCAGAGGCCCCGAATGGAGGAGGAGAGGGAAAGTCACGCAAACGACGAGACACAGCAGGAGGCGGACCTACCCCCACAACAACTACACGAGACACAAGTAGTCAACACCCGGGACTGGAGGGAGAATCATCAATTGGCACGACATTGAATGCAGGAGTAGAGGGTGAAGGCAAGAACACAACAGCCACCCCAGAGGCCCCGAATGGAGGAGGAGAGGGAAAGTCACGCAAACGACGAGACACAGCCGGAGGCGGACCTACCCCCACAACAACTACACGAGACGCAAGTAGTCAACACCCGGGACTGGAGGGAGAATCATCAATTGGCACGACATCGAATGCAGGAGTAGAGGGTGAAGGCAAGAACACAACAGCCACCCCAGAGGCCCCGAATGGAGGAGGAGAGGGAAAGTCACGCAAACGACGAGACACAGCAGGAGGCGGACTTACCCCGACAACTACTACACGAGACGCAAGTAGTCAACACCCGGGACTGGAGGGAGAATCATCACACGGCACGACATCGAATGCAGGAGTAGAGGGTGAAGGCAAGAACACAACAGCCACCCCAGCGGCCTCGAATGGAGGAGGAGAGGGAAAGTCACGCAAACGACGAGACACAGCAGGAGGCGGACCTACCCCGACAACTACTACACGAGACGCAAGTAGTCAACACCCGGGACTGGAGGGAGAATCATCAATAGGCACGACATTGAATGCAGGAGTAGAGGGTGAAGGCAAGAACACAACAGCCACCCCAGAGGACTCGAATGGAGGAGGAGAGGGAAAGTCACGCAAACGACGAGACACAGCAGGAGGCGGACCTACCCCCACAACAACTACACGAGACACAAATAGTCAACACCCGGGACTGGAGGGAGAATCATCAATAGGCACGACATTGAATGCAGGAATAGAGGGTGAAGGCAAGAACACAACAGCCACCCCAGAGGCCCCGAATGGAGGAGGAGAGGGAAAGTCACGCAAACGACGAGACACAGCAGGAGGCGGACCTACCCCCACAACTACCACACGAGACACAAGTAGTCAACACCCGGGACTGGAGGGAGAATCATCAATTGGCACGACATCGAATGCAGGAGTAGAGGGTGAAGGCAAGAACACAACAGCCACCCCAGTGGCCCCGAATGGAGGAGGAGAGGGAAAGTCACGCAAACGACGAGACACAGCCGGAGGCGGACCTACCCCCACAACAACTACACGAGACACAAATAGTCAACACCCGGGACTGGAGGGAGAATCATCAATAGGCACGACATTGAATGCAGGAGTAGAGGGTGAAGGCAAGAACACAACAGCCACCCCAGAGGCCCCGAATGGAGGAGGAGAGGGAAAGTCACGCAAACGACGAGACACAGCAGGAGGCGGACCTACCCCCACAACAACTACACGAGACACAAGTAGTCAACACCCGGGACTGGAGGGAGAATCATCAATTGGCACGACATCGAATGCAGGAGTAGAGGGTGAAGGCAAGAACACAACAGCCACCCCAGAGGCCCCGAATGGAGGAGGAGAGGGAAAGTCACGCAAACGACGAGACACAGCAGGAGGCGGACCTACCCCCACAACAACTACACGAGACACAAGTAGTCAACACCCGGGACTGGAGGGAGAATCATCAATTGGCACGACATTGAATGCAGGAGTAGAGGGTGAAGGCAAGAACACAACAGCCACCCCAGAGGCCCCGAATGGAGGAGGAGAGGGAAAGTCACGCAAACGACGAGACACAGCAGGAGGCGGACCTACCCCCACAACAACTACACGAGACACAAGTAGTCAACACCCGGGACTGGAGGGAGAATCATCAATTGGCACGACATCGAATGCAGGAGTAGAGGGTGAAGGCAAGAACACAACAGCCACCCCAGAGGCCCCGAATGGAGGAGGAGAGGGAAAGTCACGCAAACGACGAGACGCAGCAGGAGGCGGACCTACCCCCACAACAACTACACGAGACACAAGTAGTCAACACCCGGGACTGGAGGGAGAATCATCAATTGGCACGACATCGAATGCAGGAGTAGAGGGTGAAGGCAAGAACACAACAGCCACCCCAGAGGCCCCGAATGGAGGAGGAGAGGGAAAGTCACGCAAACGACGAGACACAGCCGGAGGCGGACCTACCCCCACAACAACTACACGAGACACAAGTAGTCAACACCCGGGACTGGAGGGAGAATCATCAATTGGCACGACATTGAATGCAGGAGTAGAGGGTGAAGGCAAGAACACAACAGCCACCCCAGAGGCCCCGAATGGAGGAGGAGAGGGAAAGTCACGCAAACGACGAGACACAGCCGGAGGCGGACCTACCCCCACAACAACTACACGAGACACAAGTAGTCAACACCCGGGACTGGAGGGAGAATCATCAATTGGCACGACATCGAATGCAGGAGTAGAGGGTGAAGGCAAGAACACAACAGCCACCCCAGAGGCCCCGAATGGAGGAGGAGAGGGAAAGTCACGCAAACGACGAGACACAGCCGGAGGCGGACCTACCCCCACAACAACTACACGAGACACAAGTAGTCAACACCCGGGACTGGAGGGAGAATCATCAATTGGCACGACATTGAATGCAGGAGTAGAGGGTGAAGGCAAGAACACAACAGCCACCCCAGAGGCCCCGAATGGAGGAGGAGAGGGAAAGTCACGCAAACGACGAGACACAGCCGGAGGCGGACCTACCCCCACAACAACTACACGAGACACAAGTAGTCAACACCCGGGACTGGAGGGAGAATCATCAATTGGCACGACATCGAATGCAGGAGTAGAGGGTGAAGGCAAGAACACAACAGCCACCCCAGAGGCCCCGAATGGAGGAGGAGAGGGAAAGTCACGCAAACGACGAGACACAGCCGGAGGCGGACCTACCCCCACAACAACTACACGAGACACAAGTAGTCAACACCCGGGACTGGAGGGAGAATCATCAATTGGCACGACATCGAATGCAGGAGTAGAGGGTGAAGTCAAGAACACAACAGCCTCCCCAGAGTCCCCGAATGGAGGAGGAGAGGGAAAGTCACGCAAACGACGAGACACGGCCGGAGGCGGACAAACCCCGACAACTACTACACGAGACACAAGTAGTCAACACCCGGGACTGGAGGGAGAATCATCAATTGGCACGACATCGAATGCAGGAGTAGAGGGTGAAGGCAAGAACACAACAGCCACCCCAGCGGCCTCGAATGGAGGAGGAGAGGGAAAGTCACGCAAACGACGAGACACAGCAGGATGCGGACCTACCCCCACAACAACTACACGAGACACAAGTAGTCAACACCCGGGACTGGAGGGAGAATCATCAATTGGCACGACATCGAATGCAGGAGTAGAGGGTGAAGGCAAGAACACAACAGCCACCCCAGAGTCCCCGAATTTGGGAGGGGAGGGAATTTTTCGCAAAAACTGATGAAGGATATTATTATGAAAAAAGGAAAAGCTCACGCCTCGAACTCGAATCAGTCGAATAAGGTGGCAATTTCGTGATGATTATTGAGCAATTGATGTTTTGAATAGGAACTTTTTTTTGTTTGTTGTAACTTATATCTGAATATTATGATGGTAATTTATTATGAATTTTAATTAATAAATTGTTATGTTCCTAGCGTAATGTGTATTGCTCTCCCTTTTAGAATTGTGGCGTTTTTATTCCAATAAAATTTCCTGACCAAGTATTTTATTGATTTTAATCAATAATATTTACAATCACCCATATTTGTACCGAATATCTGCATATCTATAATGACTTGAGTCTGCGTTGCCAGTTTTCTATCCTACTCCTCAACCTCTACGTATAATACTATGTGGTAAACAACTAAACATTACCCTGGGAATGCAACAACCACAGTGTTTTGGCTCTTTATCTACATTAGGATAAAAAGAGTGCCATGGATTGCAGCTTGAAATGTTCTTGTAAATAGTCCTTTTATTTTTTTGTTAATTATTATTTAGAAGAAACCGGCGCTGAGGTGATACGTTTTCATGTAATCAATCATTGTAACACTAGGTTTGGGAGATAAAATCAAGAGTGGCAGATTGAATTCAATTGGAAATGTTATTCTTCTTCAAAACAACAAGTAATAAACAACAATAACTTTATCTAATATTGCACAAAAAATTTATGTTCTATTCTTTGCTTGTCCACCTTATAAAAACCTTAAATGGATTTCAGTGTTATCGAAAAGCAGAACGAGCGTGAGACATGAATATTGTCGTCAGGAAAAGTTATAAATGGTACTAAATTTGATTAAAACAGCACTTTTTCCACACCCAACCTTGAGCATAGACATATCAAGGATAGAAGTTCTGTAATCAAGCCGGGGAAGCTATTGAGCAACATCTTTCAATCTTCTAAGTTGAGAAAAATAGGTAATTCCTTAAGTTGTAATTTTACAATACCCGGCGTTACCATTCTGCCTCATGCCTAAATTCTCAAAATTTCTTCACTACCCCTGCTGGTCTTCCCTGATTGTCCGTAAAGGCACATGGGAGTCTTACGAAAAGAGACATAAAGCTTGCACTGGAGCTTTCATTGTTTTTGCATGGTGGGTTATTCGTTTTGCGTTTATTCTGCGTTAAAAAAAATTAAAATGAGTTAATTGATTAACTGGAAAATTATTTATTGAGTACCCTGAGTGTTAGCCGAGGAATTATATCTTCGATTTTTTAAAATAATTATTTACGAAGCGACGGGCAGGAAATTTTCGCAGGGGTATGCATAAAATGATTTTTCATTTTTATATTTAAAATGAAAGACTTTTCTCTTTATCTCTATGGGTCAGTAAAAAAGGGAAAAAGGACGAAAAATTACTTTTTGAAAGCTCATCATAAAGTAACGTAATGGAGAACCATTGTTAGAATTAGAGCACGTAGGAAAAAAATGTCATCCGACGGAATCCATATCATACCTGGCACTCTCTTGAACGACCTGCTGTTACCATCATTAGTATCATATCTTTACATATTTCATATCCCTCATTTGCATCAGTACTTCGAGTTGTGGATTTATGTCTCCCTGAAAAGCGGTTCAGAGGAGTTTCCACAGCAATTAGAACAAGGTTAATGCAATCACTATTATCACAATCGAAGACCGGAAAGGCAAAAGACAGCCGTGATCGTTCCGAAATACGTGAATACAACTCGGGTAATATTTCCTGTGGAAAAGTTGTTCCACAAGCATGCGTGAAGAAGTATTCTTTCCAATTCATCGTGCCAATCGATAAAATTTTTTAAATTTTGTTATTCTTCCAGGGAAACACATTTCCTATGAATTTTCATCATTAATATGCGAATGGGGAACGGTCATGGGAAATGTAGAACAGGTAAAAACTCAATTCCAAAACGCGGAGAAAAGTGGCGCCGCTCGATTTCTTGCATCACTTTTGAATTCGACTGCACCTACCATTTCTGTCTAAGACATCATATTTGAACTTGGAATTAAAAGTTAGCTTACCTAGGGTATAGGAGTTATACAAGGATGTTCTAAGCTTGTCTATCGGGATGTAATTAGTAATACAATGAGAACCTTGCCAATAAATGGCATTTTGCGCCAACGTTTTGTAGAAATCTCATGTTGGGGGGCAGATTAATCGGTAATGAAGCGGGAGGCTAATTTAGTTTTAACGCCTTGCATCATTTTTTCAATAACTTCGTGATAGTACCCATTGTTATAAGCAATGTTTTTTATTATGCGCAATTCCGCATTGTAATCATCAATAGACATAGGGATGGATAATAATCTACTGATCATGGAATAGAAAGTTGATAGTTATGAGTTTGGTGGTGGCAAGAACCATTGGGGATTATTACATCGGAGTACGTTACTTTTCCAAAAATGGAGAAGGAATGGTGGTCATTAGTAATGTTAATTGTCAGTTGGGTAATAAAGGTGATTATTACTTCCCTCCTCCTCTAAACCCTTCGTGCTGAAAAACGTGTGACTATAGTGGTCCCACCCACTTCTCAGCCAAATAATCAGTTTCGTAATAAGGTTTTACGAATTTCATACTAACTTTGGAATATTTAAAATAAAAAAATTAGCATTCACTTTATTTTGTTGAAATTTTAATTGAACATGAAGACAGCTAACAGAATAAAAAACATGCAATTCTTGGTCATAGGATTTTTAATCACAAAGTCAGTTCTAATTTAAATAAAATGTTATCAATGATTATCTTATGTTACTAAAAATTATTTTATAATGTATAAATGAACGTTCTATAAAATACATTTTACTGCATTAAAATCGGTTGACTCTTTCGGAGGTGCAACTTCTCAAACTCTGGCATCTCGGGGTATTCCCGTCGGTCCCGACGGATAATAGCGACAATGGCTCGCAGTGATAGTAGAGTAGAGGCATGAGTTCTCAGTAACTATTAAATAAAATTCATTAGCTATTTGAATAAGTACGATATAGAAGAAGGGCACGTTTTTTGACCTCTTATAAATTAACGATGACGAAAGAAAAAGACTGGCAATTTTCCACAGGGAATAAGGTTTTTACTCGACCGGTTTCGGTGTACAACACCATCATCAGGTGTTGTACATCGAAACCGGTCGAGTTAAAACCATATACTTGTAGAAAATTGCCAGTCTTTTTCTTTCGTTATGATATTCCACCAAATCGAGCATGAAAGAACTACCTTTAATAATGACGATGTAACGGGAGTAGGCTAAGATCGAGCGGCTACCGTCCAGGATGTAATATATGAAATTTCTTCGATTTGGAATCGTGACTAGCGGTGAACAGTGGCGTATCCAGGATGTTCTCCAGGGGGGGATTAGTTACCGTTTTGTTAAAAAATAGTTTTGTTTGAATATTTGAAAATGCTAAAATCAATTTGTTGGAATGCTATTCCAAACCTAACTTAATCTTTTTTTAGCACTCATCTCATGGTGTTTTCAAGTCTGTTTCCGCACTAATAGGCGCTTCAGACCGGGAGGAAAGGTATAAGGATAGGGATGGAAGGGATAGAAGGGATAGGGATATGTGGTCTGAAGCTGGGATCCTTTTTAGCACTATCCTACGAGAGTTCTGGCTAAATCTTGACAGAATTTCTTTCTTAAATTTATTTTTAACTACCATAACCCTGACTGCACACTCATCTGTACTTTAATGAGCTGAACTAAGCCCCACCCCTTGGTTACCACAGAGATAAGCGTGGAATTTTGTAAGCGTCATAAAACATCGGTGGATGAAATTATCCCGCCACGGATGGACACTAAGCACGGTGCCACGACAGCTAATCATGCACCATCTGACGGATGTTGGCGTTACTTACCGTCATCTCCCCCAGCAAATAGGACTCCCATCCTCCCCCCCAAATCCTTGGCTCCGCATTTCCAAATACTGAGTTCATGCTAAGCTCGCTTGAAGCGAAGGATTTTGAACCAGCCCAGAACGTAATGAATGCATTTATGAATTCCATCCTGTGTAAGTGAAGCGGAATCGTTAATCAAATTGGGGCGCTGAATTGCCTGCTCGTATTTGGACGCCTGCGTTCACCCACCTCATCCCCCGAAATACCTTCCTCCTCACAGCTTACGCGTCCTTCATACTTCCTCACGCAAAAGCATCGATTTCCATCCACCCACCATTCCGCCGCCGAGGCATTTCGTGGGCCCACCCCCGACCTCGCTCTTTTCAAGTTGAAGGCCACGGTTCCGCCGTTGGCTTTGAAATGGCAGCCCTGAGTTTGCTGGTCCTTGAATGTTGACCTCCGGCTAACTGACTTTGGCTGCAAGGGATTTAATACCTTGGTCGCATCCACTCGTTTATAGTACAATCCACTCGTTTGTAGTACAATCATGGTAGCACCATTAAAAAATTATATCGGGATTGCATTGTGGGAATAATTTACGTAATTATCATCATTTATTATATTCTACGTTGTACGACTGATTTTTTTTAGATCTATTTTCAGGATTATTTCGTATTTAACTAGGGAATAATTACGCCTTGCATTAAGTTTCAAGTATTAACCTTTAGAAAATGCGTTGAAATTTTTTCGTTCACTATGTTTGTGGTTCTAAAACTAAAAAAAAATAAAGCCCTAAAAGTATTTGTATATATTCAGTTCACATGTAATATGATATTAGTATATTAGAGACGGAAAATGAATTAGAAATACTCGCTATTTCTTGGTGTGCAAACTAGGACAATATATTTTCGTATGGGGAAAATCAAATAGATGGCATGGAATACATTTTTGATCGTAAAAACCTTTATGTCCACTCAACAATGGGAAAATATTTTTTGAGCTTAGTATCTGAATTGCTGTCAACGAATGATTCCAGCCAGTTTATAGCATGCTAAACCACCCTAATTAATTTTTGCATTTCGACAGGTCTTATCACGGAGTTACACACAATGAAGCGGAATAATTATAGTTCTGCATGGTGCGCGGTGTTACTCACAATATTTAATTACATTATTACTTTTCCGTTGTAATTTAATGTAAGATTTACGGCAGCCTATCTCAGTATCATTCGTAGAGTTTATATATAAAGATGGAATGGAGTGTACGTATGCGAAATTACTGGTAAAATATTTATCGCGTGTATTTCTAGAGATATTTTGTTAGTAGAAACTTGTCATACAGTAGATGTGTAGAGTGAAATCTTAGATCAATCTTAGAGGTGACCCTTAGTAATCAATAGCACTCAGGAATGTGAAATTTCACGGATTCAAAGCAAGTGGATGGTGGATCCAATGACGCGATGCCATCAACTTACATTTCAGTAACGAAGCAATTGGGATGATAAAAATTACGATACACTTTTCTTGGAATAGCCATATAAAGTTTCTTAAGAGATGAAGAGTTTATAGAACGCCAGAGGCTAGCGTCTGGGACTTATTATGAGCCAAAAATAGAAGCGTTAGCAGCGAGATTCGTTGTTTTTTTTAAGATAATCCAAAGATAAACTCATTACAAGTCTTCAGAATGGTAAAAATAGACTCAGCACTTCAGTTTTCTGGCATTTATAGCTGTTCAATATATACTTAGGTGCTGAAAATGAGAATTATTGGTCGAAGGCAAATATTACTATATATTTCTCCAAGTACTTATCCCCAAGTACTATGTACCAGATATAATGGTAAAATGTGAGTGAATTTACTTTTAATGTTTGACGCGCCCCAAAAAACGAGGCAAAGAAGATTTTCTTGAGAAACTAAAGATCGTAATAATCAAATAAAAACATAACCGTGAACACAAGGGAAATAATACTTTGCTGGTCCACAGGATATGATTTTATTACGACCGGTTTCGATACAGCGTATCATCATCTGGCAAATTTTACAGGATAGTACGTGGCATTTATACACTTGAAGCGGGCGAAAAGGCGGGGGGGGGGAGAAAAGGGTGGCGGGATCCGGAAGGGAATCGGGGGAGGGGGGGGGGGGGAGAAAGGAAAGGGAAGGTCAGTTTGAGGAAGTATGAACCACTGATGGATCTTCACTGCATGAGGTAAATGAGTGTGGTGGAGTGCGGCAGGAATGAGCTGAAGGGACACATTAAGGAGAGGTGAGTGGTGTCTGTGATGGTTTCGCGGAAAACACATTAAACAGGGGTGAGTGGTGAGAATACAATTGCTCATTAACTAGTGTGACGTCGGGTATGGTTTGGCCTACAAAAATTTCCAACTGCTCGAGTGCGTCAAGCCTTGGGCCGTTACTTTCTCTGTGAAGGATTATTGGTTTGAATTCGCTGGTGTGGTTGCAATCCAAGAGGTGCTTGGCAAAGTGTGAGGTGTGGTTGTTGTTAGTAAAACAAGAATGATGTTCCTTGGCCCTGATGTTGAAATTCCGTCCAGTTTTCCCTATGTAACAAGAATTGCAGTCATTACATTGAAGTTTATATACTCCGCTGTGTTTTCCAGCACTTATTTTGTCTTTAGTACTCCCTAACAGTTTGCCTAATGTGTTTTTACTATAGAAGGCTGCTTTCATTTTGTCTTTCGGTAAGAGGTTTTCGGTTATGGTAGATATACGGCCGAGATACGGGATTCTGTGCCATTTCTTATTGTCATCTTTCACTCTTTGGGTGTAAATAAGGTTGACTGCGAGTCGGTTGAGTTTTTTGTGATACAGTTTAGTGATCCCCCCTCCCCCGATTCCCTTCCGGATCCAGCCACCCTTTTCTCCCCCCCCCCCCCCCCTCCCTCCCCCTCCCCCCTCTCCCCCCGCCTTTTCGCCCGCTTCAAGTGTATAAATGCCATGTACTATCCTGTAAAATTTGCCAGATGATGATACGCTGTATCGAAACCGGTCGCAATAAAATCATATCCTGTGGACCAGCAAAGTATTTTTTCCCTTGTGTTCACCATGAAGGAGTTCCACAAAGTAACGCCACCCACCATTGCAAAAACATAACTATTTTCATGACCCTATCTTTCCATTTGATTTCCATTGCAATCAACAGCCATCCCCTTTCTAGACGAGTTCAAAACTTGACCTTCTTATAACTTTTAATTTCGTAACTGTTCTTTGACTTCCTCCTATACCTCTCCATTTTCCGACTCACGTGGTCTTTTTCTCCAAGTTATCTACTGCTCTACTTCGCCTATTCCCCTCACACCCGGGGTATTTCCGTTCTGTCCCCTCCCTCTTATAGGTCTTTCCTATCCATTCAAGATCTGATTACTTTTACTAGCTCTGCAATTTGATTTTTACTTTTTGCAAATGACTGCATAATAATTGTAACTAGAATCATCAATAGCGTCAGTCGATAACGCTAAGATTGGTATTCGCAGTTCTCCCTCTACATTACCCTAACGGCTATCCTCTTCATATTTACATGATTTTTCTTCTACACATCCTTCATCATACTAGTTCTATATCTAATACGAGGACTTCCTTTGCCACTCTTTCTATTCACCTGTCCCTCGAGAACTGTCTTCATCAGATAATTCAGATAATTTTGTCTCAGGATGTGGTCATTTAATTTTTTCCTCTTCTTTTTAGTTTTCAGAAGACATCTTTTTCTCCCACTCTTCTCTAGACTTCCCCAATTGCCACTCGGTGGATCTATCTTATCTCTATATACTAGGATAAGAAATACACATTTTTAGTGGACTACAAGCAGTCTTAAAATCATTTCAACCATGTCAGACTCTGAGGTAGCCGTGAAAATATCCTAACACTATATTTCATCGTTGTATCATCGAATCCCTTCCTTGCGTAAGGTTCCGTGAGGTGACTAATAGTGGAAGGATGTAGTCTGTATGCTTTGTAGACGCCTGAGGAAAGCGATTGAACTCGGGACGGAAATAACCCACTGAAGCACTTCCGCGTTCCCGTTCGGCTTCCCGCAAAATTCGATATATCCCCGATTCCGGGGGAGGAAGGATCAATCGCGCCCTTCCTCTCCCTCCCTTCCTTCCCGGCAACTAATCGATCGGTCCCTTTCCCCTCGAGGCCTTGGGAATCCTGACCCAACAGACTGGACGGTGGGGTAGCAGATACCCCGGCAGCGGCTGGTATTCCACTCCAGCAACTCCTCGGGGAGTCCACTTCCCGTGGGACTGGGGCGAGGCGGCGAGGATTGCCCCGGTGTCCATCGCCTCCATAGAGGACTCGGATGATCCCGCCCGGCTCGGCGGTCGGAGAAACGAGCCGTCCTCCGTTCCGAAGGACGCGATTCCCGCGGGAGCCAGCGTCCTCCGCTGTACTTTCGTCCCCACTCGGGAGCTGGACTCAATTCCCCGCCCCCTGGTCGATGAGTGCTCGCTTAAATTGTTCATCTCTCACAGCCTTTGGTTGGTACACATGGAAGGAGTCAGCGTCCGCGCTCTATTTTCCATGGTCTGATGAAGCGATAACCCTGCTCGGATCATGACCCCAGATCATGAAATATAAGAGGCAGTATTCTGAGATCATTCTCAAACTGAGACTTGACTCATCAATCTCACAAATTATTCATCTGATGAAGAGGATGCCCAAATAGACTTTTATAAAATAGCTTATTTCATCCTTGCACCAAATTTTTTCCTTCTTCCTTTTCATGCTTTCTCTCTCGCTTGAATTCGTCTAAAATGCTCATTCTAAACCACCATTTTACACAGACGAACAGCAATTTTCCCTCTCTCATACCTTCAGCATCATGTCACATTATCCTCCTTCATCATAGAGCCTTCCGCTCTTCCAGAGACTGCTTACCCTCCATCATGCCTACCACACTATTCTGCTTTAATTCATGTTTTTTTTTTGCTCCATACTTCCACCAATAATTCAAATATCACCTCACTTCTAGGTTCCTCTCTCCTAATTACCAAATGTGTGACAAGTTCAAATACGTCATTTAAGTAAACATTTTTGGCATCAACGATCACTGTCATTTGTCTTGCGCTGGCAAATGCTCATTTCACTAACCCAATTCTTGTTCCAACACGGATAAGGTCAAGTTCTTTTCACTCAAGATAGTCATTATATAATTACGTTTTTTTTATGGCCCTATGTCATAAGTCTTCTTTTGTTATATGTTTTTTTCTGTGAATGTATGATTGATTTTGTATTTACCTCTGTCTAACTCCGTCACATTATTACTCCCACGTAAATATTTCCAGCACAAAAATTGGATATTCATCGCATTCATCAAAGATGAGATCCTTCCTCAGTCAATGCTTATTCTTTAATAAAATGGAGTACAAAAAGCGAAACTTTGCCTGATCGCACTTATTGCGCAAAAGATTAGTCACTGAATATAGCTGCAATTGATGAATAGAGCTGACAAAGAAAAAGCTCCACGGTAATGTCAATTACGCTGAAGACCTAAATCATGGAGGTGACTGTCGTATTTTGAAGTCTGTTTAGCTCTCATTGGTTCTTGAAGTGGCAAAGAAGGATTAAGGCTGGGATAATTCAATCAGATAAATCGCCTGGAATTGAAATCAGTACTCTCCACTAACCCACCTCCTTGCTACTTTAAATCATCTCTTGAAAAACTAAGATATCTTGTCACTATATTGCTGCATTCAATCAAGACACTTTCACTTGTGACAAATAGAGAATAATCGGGTCCCAACCGGGGTAGTTTAAGTATCTTTAATTCCTCAAATTATTGAAGACCTCAAGGTAAGGTGAGTGAACCAGCTCAGTGGTGAAATATAATACATTCATAGACGTAAACCACTCCCTTTTCTACGTTAGGATCCGAAGACTTCATGCTTGCGTCCTTTTGGTGTCTTACATGGCATTAATTAAACCTTTCTTGATCGATAGGACTTAAAAGTCACAATCACTTGAAAGATTTGTTTTTCTGAACACATTATATGATATCCTGTTACTTCTAAAGTAATAACTTGATTACGGGGACTTTAAAGTCCCAATGTCTTGAAAGTTCTCTTTTTTTATAAAGTAATTACTTAAGAAAAAATAGAGCCCGCAAGTGATTGGACCTTCAAAGTTTCAGTGGTCTAGTATGGGTTAATTGCATATAAAGCTTATAAGCGACATATGCATTAATAATACTAAATATCGTGAAATTGAATTACAATTAATCACTCATATAAAACTATGAACGAATAACTCTTAATGGTATAACGCATCCTTTTTCCGCATTGGCGTTTGATAAGGTATTCAGAGAAATAAATATTGAGCTATTGCCAAAGATATGAAGGAGAAATTCAAGTGAATTTAATGAAGTGATAAAATATAATTTTCTAGCCCAAAATACAAGACTTAAAAACATGAAAACGTATCAATGTCGCGTCATGTCTTGTTTACGTGCATGATAGTGTTGGCCACCGAATCATAACCCACGAAAGCTGGCTAATGTGAGTTAGCTAAACAGGTCCACCATGCTCCGCACGTGCAGTCAATCATGATTACGGGATTATCACGCAGAGAAGGGATTCCGCGAAATCAGTTTGCGGGAAAACCTCAGGAAAGTCAGCCGCTGAGACTCCCTTACGCTGAGAGCGCTCTAATCTTACTAATGAATCACTTCCAAACCCATGTGCTCAGAAACCTCAGACCACACTCTCATAACAAGTGATCGTTCTATCAAATGGCCGCAATGTACCGATGATTTTTTTGTTCACTCCCTAGAAATATATCTGTATGGTGTGTTTCCTAGCAAGGAAACAAATTAACTTTCACTGTGGTTCGAGCGAAGTCTTTATCATGGGACCTTCTCTCCTCTTTTCTCTGGCCTCAGTAGAATGGATTGATGATAGATAGCCTTCCTGAATCCCTCACTACGCAGAAAAGTAATTTGTTTGGTGATGCCAAGTCATAAATTCTGGGAGAATCGTTTTTATCGTACCACGAGAAACCGTGAAATTGAATTACAATGAGATAGTTGGGCAGTACACCCTTTCCCTTGTGTGACGTCTAAAACATCTGGCAATGACTGAAATGACTCGCATGGACATGCTTAGATACATGTTATTTGTAAAGTTAAATTAAAATTTGTAAAATTTTAAAAGATTATATCAAATTATATAATGCATCAAAACTATTTACTGATGATGAAAATCATCCCCTTATTGTACAAAATATCTGCATTGATAAATACTTTGCATTTTTCATACAGTAGTACTTTTATTCCAAATTAAGTCATAATTATCTAATTACAGCCATCCACCACCCAAAACCCATTTCAGTCTGGAGGAATTGGTTTTTGTTCATATTTCATCCTTCGCAAAGAAAAATTACTTTCTGCAGAATGTCTTTCCACGTCTTCCTTGTGCTATTGACAAATTTAAAGCAACCTCTTTAATATAAATTAACGTAACTTCGAAATATGCAAAGCTAATCGTAATTTCATTTATCTAATTTTGAAACTTAGGACGTTCTCAGGAAAACTTTAAATATGCAGTTAACGGAGTACATGTGCTCTTATTCTTTCTTTCTGTATAGATCTTTGCCAAAAATTAAAACCAACATATAAACGTATTATTTGCTTTTTTATTTGACTCTCAGCATTCGACACTTTCTATTTTAACAGCGTGAAGATATGAACAGAACATACTCATTACGTACTCTACCCGTCATTCTTATATCCAAAACACATTCTTTCACGGTCCATTTTGTCCGCAACTTAGTGGACCAAAATCTCATCAGGCAACCCTGTAACTCACTTTACTGAGCCAACTTTTCTTATCCGCTCATCAAAAGCATCATCAGTGTCCTATCAATAATTTTAGGTTTCTGGGCAGTGTCTCATTCCTATACTTCCTGCTTACCCCATAGCAATCCTTGTCACTTCTCACCATTACATTTCTTTATTATTTGTTCTCTTTATTAAATTTTTTATTACATTTCTCTTAAATCCATGATGCCTTCTACCTTAGCGATTACCATTCAACATCCCCATTCAACTCTTACACCACCTATCCTTTCCCCCAACAGGAATAATTCTTCCTTTTTAAGAGTTTTTTTGATTTCTTTCGATATTTTCTACTTCCACTTTTTCTGCCTCCTTCGAATTTCTCCCAGCAACTTCCTTTCTTTACTACCACCGTCTCGGCTGTTATTCGTTGTTTTCCTCTCTTCACATCTTATTTTCCCCATTATTCCCTAATTCCACGCCTTGAAACCTCTAACAAAAGTCTCCCTGCCATCAATAAACTTCTGACTTCGTGACTATTGCCTGTGGATTCCTTCCCGTTCGTTTCCTTACATTTATAATGGTTGAAATAAATAATTATATTTGCATAGACTAGGAGTTAGCAAACTGCATCAACGCGAGCATCATGTGGTTTTTAAGTAAAATTGAATACTAAAACGTAACTTTGAATTGCCTAATTTGCTAATTTAGCAATTTATAGTTCTTTGAATTAACTAGTTGATGTTAATTAACTAATTGCTAAATTTATTGATGGCAATTTGAAATATGTATCGAACCAAAATCGACTAGGCACATACTGGCCATATGCAATATTGTACATCTACATCTATACGATACCCTGCAAGCCACCGCGAGGGTGTGTGGCAGAGGATGAAGATCACCAAGTATGCACTACCGTCATGGAAACAAGCAGTTATAGGGACTCATGCAACTAGATTGTTATTATCTATAGTATTTAAGGGTTTAATACATGCATCATCCACTACAGACTTCGGAAAAGAATTAATTGTAAGGAAATTCAATCTCATTTTTCACACCTTCGAGATAGATTTTGGTGTTTTTCTTTTTTGATAAAAATTGCTATTAATAGCCATAATTTTAATCTTAATTTTCTGTGCGAGTAAAACATATATTTATGGCTCCCTATTGATTTTTAATTTGTTGTAAGATTAAGATATGGTCCTTCCCTCTGAAACTTTTTACCATCCCCTGGAATTGGCCATTATTGCACTCTCATTAGGTGGGTGAGCATCTTTTGGCATTCGACGCCGCGGCTCCAAGTCATTGCGGGACCTGCGATGGAGTTGGCCGCGCTCCAAAAGCGCATGCGACACCGCGGCCCGGGGCGCCGTCTTGCGCGGCGCGCGGAGGATGGCAGATGGCGCGAAGCGGCCACATGGAATTACAGGGAATCAAAACAAGGCGAAGTGATACTTAGCCAAGGGGAAAGACGATCGCAGACCTCCCCTTCTTCCGGTTCTCGCCATCTCTCCCTCTCAGCGAAGATTCGCAAAGATAAGCAGTGGCTTCACTCGAATAGTCAATCCTTAGAGAAAATTGATTTGCCTCCCCCCAGAGACCTCAGATTTTCACTCCTCTCCGTTGCTGTCTCTTTTCAACCCTTTCAAACGGTCCCATTTTATTTTAGAATTTTCGGAGCAATAACAACGTGGCCGCGCGCTCAATCATTATTTCTTTTATTCTGACCGAAAGAGAAAAAACTAGGGATGGGTCGGTTCGGTTCTTCGGTTCTCGGTTCCACCGGTTCTTGAGCTTAGAACCGGAACCGGAACCGAGGCCAAAAATAATCGGTACCGAAATAATTGGCGCGAAAACCAGTTTGAAACTTACTCACACTCCGAAAGTGGAGGCTTCACATTCAAACCTGGTGAAATAGTGTACATAGATGCTTCAAAGTCACGAATTATTCTAATTCAGTCTCTGAAAATGATTATTGATTACCTTATCTTACCATTGAGCAATGCAAAGTAAGTGGTAAATTAAGAACCGGAACCGAGAATCGGAACCGAGAACCGAAGTTAAGAACCGAACCGGAACCTAAAAAAAAGTGGAACCGACCCATCCCTAGAAAAAACGTGTTAGAATTTCTTTATTTTGTTTGATAGTTAACAATCCCCAAATTCTGTTTGTAAATCGAGGTACTAACTCGGTTTCTGTTGATGGTTTCCCATTTCTAGAAGGGTTTGCGTTATGGAAGAGACTACTTGAGAGGGAGACGCATGATCCCACCCCTTGTGAAGCCATTTTGAACAGCGAGTCAAACAAACAGGTAAGCGGATCGAATTGTCCCAAGGGATACTGGTCCCTACTCGAAAGCCATGTGTGAGACACTTCAAGGTAAGTACTCCGTCCGTTCGATGGGACGCTGAATTATCTATCCTTTGTTGCTTTTTCACAACATTACGTTGATTCCGACACCCGGTTACGCTACCTTCCTCCCCCATTCCCTTAAAAATTCTATCTTAAAAAATACTATACTCAAAACTACTATGGTCAACTATCTACCTATGCATAGTGACCCTAAAACTTTAATAATCATCTACATTTTACCTTTCGAGCCGCCACAAGGACATATGGCAGAAGGTGGTTTGTCACCAGCCCTAAAGTCGAGTCTTATCTGAAAAAAAGCCTCTTTAATTAATAATGAAGTATGATGTGTGATGCATTTGAAATAATCAAACTTATTTTGGGTTGTTCTCGTGTCTTGTGTGGGGAAAAAAGAATTCTTGCATCACTCGGTCCAGCAGTTGATCTGCCTAAATTTGCCTAAATCTGCCTAAATTTGCGTCTGACATTCTGATGTAGTGCAGGGATAAAAATATATCCGCAACGTCTGTCCTTCACCTACCGTAAAAACGATAAGCAAAATATAAGTGTAAAATGTCGTTCTGGAATAAAGGCTTCTCTTTTCAATCCACTCTACTTGGGGGAGAAAATATACGTGTTTCCTAGACCAGTTAGGTAAAAATGCAGAGCAAGAGATAATATATTCCGAAATTGTTTTAAATCAAAAAGGTTATGAAATATCGAATATTGTATGCAAGGAGAGGGCTTAGAGTGCAATGAAATGAAAAGAAGGGCTTGATACGATAAGCCCCTTGTCATGTGTACTTTATTTCTTCCGCACTAATCTCTTCCACATGATCCACCTCTCATATTACGGCAAATTTTGAATTTATCTATTGTCTCGCTTCAGAGGCTTCACGGGCACCACTTCTCTCCTAAAAATCGGCAGCTCACTCATCACTGTTTCATAGTTATAGCAGCTAATATGTTAAATTATCCTACTACGCAGTTTAAACTTTGGTATATATGGCTAATTATTTCAAACCTGCATTCTTAAAAATCCTTATATCAAAACCATTTCATCAGAGCATTTAGATATGATCAATGCGCTGGAGTTAGAAGGAGCCAAATATTGTTAGATAAACTCGTATATTTACAAAATAAGGTTGATTTTCTTATTCCTAAGCATACTAACTGTGATTTTTTTGTTAAAGAACCTTTCCTTTGTGTTCCGTGATTACGTCGCGTGTTGATGAAGAAATAACTTCGTTTGTATTTCACAGGCATTCGGATAAGTTCAACAACTTTTGATATGAAGTGGTTACAGCTGTGATTTACTTGATGTTGGCGCTTCGTATATTCCTCCGCCCGAGTTAACATGCTGACTTCTGGTACGCCGAAGAAATTCATGCGGCACTGTTCAATTAAGGGCATGCTGAGCGGAATGTCCAGTATGTCCTTAATTATCTGATGGCCCACGGTGCGGAATATCCTGAGGGTTACAATCTTACTTTTAATTGAAAATCCCACAAAATCTCTCACTCGTCTCATTCCGTTAAACCACAATTTAAATGCCTTGTGGAATAGTTTGTCATCTCATTATATGTAATTACGCCATTTGCAGTTAATTATGGAGTATCAGCTATTTGAGGGGATCGGGTTGGTGTGGTGGCTAGAGTACTGGCCTCCCATCCCGAGGGCCCGGGTTCGATTCCCGGCAGTGGCAGATTTTTCAGTGGAAAACCGGTCCCCACTTGAGTGCCTAGTGGAGGGCATTTCAAGTACAGTACTCAGTCCGTCGGATGGGACGTTAAGCCGTGGTCCCCTTGGCGTCTTTCGTTAAGAGTAGGCTAATGCCGACGCCGGGTTTCTCTCCACCCTTCCTCCGTTCCCTAAAAATACCTACCATCACCCAATTACCCACCTATCCTATACGGCGCAAATGACCTCAGCTGTCGGTCGCCTTCCCTAAATAACCAACCAACCAATCAGCTATTTGAACTGCATTGTCACAAGCTAAGCCATGCGCATGATTCACTAAGAGATATGTAGGCAACCCATCGAAACATTTCCAAAATGCAGTGTTGCATTCTATTTAGGATACGTGCTACAACTGAATGCTCAACTGATGCGTAGAATCGCGACACGTCGCAGCAAGTACAGGCTGTTGTGATATCTCCGTATGACTGGACACAATTCTCTGTGAATTGGCCCATCTGGATCTAACTGCATTTTGAAACTTCGGGAGGGATTTGGATGTGTTCTGCGCTAAAGAACAACTCTTTCATACTGAAAAGTAATGAAATACATTTTGAATATGTCGCGGTGGCCAAGTCAGTAACGAGCCTGCCTGACAATCTCAGGGTCTAGGTTTCGTTTCCCCATCAGTTTTTTCAACACCCAAAACCAATTCAGTTATTATCATTTTGATTGTGTAGTGTTGTCTAAATATTTAGGGATGAAAAATTATATGCATGCATTTTTTAAACAGAAATTACCTTTGTGTTTACATGATAAACTCACGTGTTCGGGAAAATAACTTCCTTTGAGGTATGAAAATATTTTTATGTTTGGTATTGAGTGATTATTCGCAATAAAAACCTTTTTGCAATTAATTAACTTGAAAATCATTAGACGCAAGAACAAGGTAGAGCACGCAGAAAAATTGCTTGTTTATAATCAATATGCTTCAGGCATTTATTCGTCCTCAAAGGTATATATTATGATTTCAAAAATCACATCATGTCAACATGGCTATTTCTATTTGCAGTGATATCCCAGGAGAGAGGAATGTGGTAAATTCTAGCGGAAATCTAGCGTGAAATTCATTAAGGCTAGCTTTTGAATCATTATGACTAATTAATTCGCGCAGGCTTATTGCTCCATTGGACCAAAATGTCTGCTTTTGTATTGCAGGCGTTTCTCACTTACCTGAAGCTTTAATTTATATAGTTAAAACTATTAAGGTGATAGAACTGTATGCATAATTGGTCTAGGCTTTGTTACCTCTAACGGAATGTTTGTTTTCTATGGTTAACCTTCGCTCCATTTTTCTCGCCATGCTCCCATGACGTAAATAAATCTTCCTTGGCTAATTGACCGACCAACGCTTTATCATCATCAAATGTAATTGCCTATGTTATCTCCCCGCTTACATTTACTCATACTTTAGTGAGTCTTCTTATACCTGATTTTACAACCTCCCTCGCATAAAACTGGACGGCCTCGGTTATGGCAGGGTAAACCTCTCGCCTATCTAGCCTAAGATCGCGGGATCGTATCCCGAGAGGTAAAAATTCACCCGCGGAATGGATGTGCCTGTTCGGTTACTGGAACTATATAATGTATATTAAATTAATTGTATTCCCATCCTATAATTTAAATTACACCGGACGCAATCGGAAAACATGCCTTACTCTACTACCTTCATTGTCCATTCTGATTCTCAGTTCACCAGTTTAACTTGTTTCCTCTGAGTGGAAAATAAATTCTAAAATGATGTCTATCCCTCCGGTAAATATCTAAGTTTGCAATTTATCTATTAATTTTTACCGAACTGTCCCATTAAAAGTCTTCGTGAAATTAACAAGGTAATTCGTCCTCATTGTTATGCTATATTTCTCGCTATTTCCGCAATCATTCACTTATTGCGTCTAATTCCCTATTGTAAAAACGATATAATTCCATTCATGGGAATTGTTTCGTTTTTACAGTTCATATATCCATAATCCTCCCTCACACATGCTTTAGATAGATAAGAAATTTTATTTTCCCTTTCTCCCTAGCTCTTGATATTCTGCAGGCATACCTTAATTTCTTCTTCCGCATTTTCTTTTCCATTATCTCATATTCTAGTGCCCAAGCAAACTGAAATGTCATGATGGTCAAATTCTCGTTAATTTAGTCTTTCTGGCCCAAAATGAGATACATATTTTTCTTATACCTGATTTTACAACCTCCCTTGCACATAACTGGACGACCTCGGCATATTAATATTTAAGTACATTGAATATTATAAAACATTTAAAAGATTTGTTGATGTAGAATCCAAACAATTCTGATTTTCTGACACAAAATCAGGAGAATATAATATGAACTAACGGCACTACCTATGTTGTAAAATTTACTGTGGAAGGCCCTTGTGAGAAAGATATTTTGACGCGGCAGTTCCACCAAACGAACTGAAAGATGCACTGATAGGAAAATAAACAGCAACTGAAGGAGAAAATGCATAAAAAACTCTTTGAGGATAATAGTGAGTAGTTATCGTTTGAGCTGTTTTGAATGCTCCACCATAGCTCTCTCCAACCATAACTGTAGGCATTTCAACTGCTGCATCAATGCATAAAAGAATAGATAATTTCAACACGCTGCATTGTGCCTGGAGGACGGGTACCTTGTCCTCCAGCCCATAGTCGGACGTAGGCGGAGTACGTCAGCTGTCATCCTTGACCCAAATGCAGCACAGACTGGCGTACGACACCATCCACCTCCTGGTCAAACAAGGGTTGTGGTCACCCGCTGACCCTTAATTCCATTGCCGGCCCCACGCCGAAAATTGATGGGGGTAGTGTTCCGTGAGATACGTCGATTGAAATGCACATTTTGAACGTACAACCTGAAAATGGTGATGTAGGGCATGTCGAAATACGATAACCGCTGCAGGATATATCAGGCCAATTTTCTTTCCTAGGATATTCTAGGATTTCTCAGGATTTAAGTAGTAATATTGTTAGTGCACAATCAAAATCAATGTAATAACTTTGGCACTTACCGTGAACTTCTGAACTTCCTGTGCTAATATTATTACGCTAACAAAACGGAACCTGATTATGGATTGCTTAGTGATAGGTCACCTAGAAGTTTTTCATAGCTTTAGTTTTGGGAGATTATTAAGTACAAATTTTAATGAGCCTGAGTATACTATAAGCTCCTTTCAACAATTTTCCCGATTAATTCTATAGAGACTATGTGTTTTCCTCCCTTCCTAATGCCAAACTATCCATCACCTTGCAGTACATTAGTCTTCCAGCCTACTATCTTTGATTAAAATACTTTGTAACTCTAAAATACGATTTAAGGTCCCATACTTGTCCAAAATTTTCATTTTTCGTTAATTAGGGATCAATTCTGCCTTAAAATATTTTTCATGCCAAACATATTCTTTGTAAAAAATATTAATGATCCTGAAAAGGCTCTAAATTGCATTTTTCCTATGTAATTGAGGAATTTTGTTGGAATATTATTCATTCCTTCTGTCCATCCTTCATTTACCGGAATAGCTTTTTACACAGTACTTTTTGGTCTCACATTCCTATTTTTTTCATTTCTTCGCATTTCCCTTTCTCCTCCTTTGCCCTAATGATTCCTCGCCAAAATTTATTATCCGATCCTTTTAAGGCACTCATACTTGACACAGTATTTGTGTTCTTACATTTCCTTTCCAATCATCATTACAACTCATCAATGCTAAGATTGGTTAGGCGCGACTCAACTCAATTCTGCTACTGATTTACCTCTTAATATTTATATAATGAATTTCTCTTCTACATCATTCACTTCTTGCTCCATACATTACATAGTAGGCCTTCCTTTACTAGTATTTCCGTTCAATTTTTTTCGATAATTATTTTCATCAGACCTTCATGCCTCAAGATATGACCGTTTAGGTTGTCCTGTCTTCCCTTTGCATTTTCCGTCAATTTTTTCGTATCTAGTATAACCATTTATATTCTGAGCAGTCTGGATTATATTTCAGGACGTAGTAGCCATCATTATAGCGTTCAGTTATTTGCAATTTTTGCCTTAATTCGGCGTTAAATCTTTTGTTTCTCTTTTCTTCCACTCATCCTCGGATAGTTTTTATTTTTAACTCAGTCAATGAATATGTCAAGAATGAATATGAATAATCTCATCTTCATTTTTTCTTATAGATCTTTCGAATTATTTCTATTGCTATCCAAGGCCTATTTATGTTTCTCTTACCTTCAACTCCCTTTATTACTCTGCCGATTGCGTTACCCTTGGAAACTAACCGCGAGCCTTACCCCCCTTTTTGTCTGCACGCTATCGCAAACATTAATATGTATTGTTCCCTGCGGCAGTAAGTCTAAGTATCAAATCGTAAAAGTTGAAAAAGGTAGATGCCGAGAAGATGTCTCCACCAAAGTTCTCTTGGATGAAATAACTGTCACTTCACATCTGCAGGGCGCTGCAGGCAATATGCTGTTGTTATGATTCCCCGAGCGTGACATGTCCTGAATCGCCCATAATAAGCGTTGGAGAGAAGAAGAGTACTTGGCAGGTTTCCACCACTCTGATAGGAAACTCAACGGATTTTCAATGAGAAATTTACAAGCAACGCCTGCCGTCTCCATCGAATCCGATCGCTAAACAAGTTATGAAATCGACACTTCGGATCGACTACCAATGAGTGCAGTTGAGAAGAAGGAGCCAGCCAATCTCTTCTCTCGCTTTCACTAAATATCTTGGAATTAACCCTCACTCACAGGGAATGCCAGTTTTCCTCCCTGTCTACCACCGCAAACAACGCTCTTTTGTATTCTGAATGTGAGTCGATGAAAATTCTTACGTAGGGAGAGTTTTGATGGGATAACCGCAGCTCCACCTAACTGGGTGCAGGGAATTTGCGTGATGCTTCCACAAGGAAACTTATGACTTAACCAATTAGGCGGTTTAAATTCAAAATCTTGAAATAACTTACGAATGTATACGGCCGACTAACTGTAATACACAAAAATCTGCTATCGAATACTTCTTATTTGTGTAGCATTGGCAGAGGACTGTTTGATGTTCGCAAAAACAAATTCTTGTTAGACAGTGCCGTGTTATGATTACTTCAAAAAGTTATGCGAGGTGTTTACAATCAAATTCTAGCCTGTGTAGGTTCAAATTAAATAACCCAGTCACAAAAAATGGCCGCACACTCTTTCCATTACCTCACTTTGTTTGTAAGAGTATTAGAGTTGGGTTTAAGTTGCGTCAATGGCCGGCGTCTCACACCTCACTTCAAATCCCACCACTTTTAACATTTTTGTTATATTTAAACGCTTGTAACTAGGCGATGCACATTAATATTTACAGAATAAAAGTAAATTTGAACTGATGTTATATTTCTGATTTAAGAACTCTTAAGGAAGTTGGTTATTGCATTGAAAAAATAATGTTCTCCCCGTCACTTTTGAGAGTGAGGCAGAGAGAGGCCCTACGTCTTGCATCACATTTTCCCAATATTTCCTCTACAATTTAAACTTCAAATTATAGTGGAATATGGTTAAGGTGTATCACATGTTTATTAAAAAAAGGTATTGCGCAGAGCCTCATGTCATTTTTTCTACTATGTATGATAAGTGATTTACAGTACAGGAAATTGTAATAGGATGAAGACACCGTTCAGTTTCATTTTTCAAGCTATCGGCAAAATACTGCAAATCTTGCGCATGGATTGCGTGATTGAACAATAGATTAGGTTGCATTTCAGTGCTAAGGGTAATGATAGCATTCCACTAAAAATATATTCGTCCACAAATGAACACTTTAAATTAAGTACCTAAGCCCTTGAAGGAATTTCTAAAAATAAATAGCTTAGTTCTTCTATTCATAAAATCAGTTTACTTAGCATAGGGTTCCCATTAGTTCCGTTTTTCTTGCGACAATCCCGTTTCTTTATAAAAATGTCCCGAGTTCATTCTTAAAATCCTATATTTTTTAAGTATCTTTCGTTAAAATGAGATATTAATTGAATTTCCTTGTTTATAGTTATAAATACTGCAGCAATTTTGATAATAATGACCATAGGTATCATAAATAATACTAATATCTAATGCATATGTTATTTTACAGTTTAACATATAATTAATTTTAGTGCTGAATTAAAGCAGTGTTTAAAGTCCAAATTGTAAAATTTTCTTTTTGACATGCCATTTTTATCCAAATTTCCTAGGTTTTTAAAACTTTAAAAGAAAGGTAGTGAAAATTTTAGAATTTAAGGAAAACATTATGACAACCGTTACTTGGAATCACATTTAAAAAGATATATTTCTAGTGTATTGAAATATTCATAGTTCCAAGTCTTCTTATCAGTGAACGCATCTGTCATCGATGTATTCAAATAGCCATATCACAGATAGTCGTAGGCGTAATATGTACGGATTGACTGCTTAGGGATTCCTTCAGAGAATTTCGGTTTTGCTGTATAGAGAAGAAATGCACCTAATGCTAATAATCACCTAAATTATTCCCGAGAGGTTCTCATTGAGAGATATTAATTTTAAAACAGAAATAAATCAAATATTTTTGCTAGTATTATTGTAAAGGCCTCTTTACACGATGCAATTTTTTGTACAATTTCTCATACAAACGCTTGTATAAGGAAATTGTACCGTGTAAAGCAGCAAATCGTGTGAACGCTTGTGCGAATGTCTGAATGACTGAACAGAAAATAGAACCTGTTCTAATTCCATTCAGATAAACATACAATTTCCTTCAGTTTCATGCATTCGTTTGTACAATAAATTGTACCGTGTAAAACGGCCTTAACACCTTTCGAGAAAAATTTTCCTCACCTATCTTGTTAATAAAATACAAAGTGTATATATGCAACGCCTGAGTCAAATACCTTTTCGACTGTCGGAACCAAGTCCAACGCAACTAGCTCGTACTTTGACTGGAAAAAACAATAATTTATGTCACTTTGCCAACAATATGCTTTCTCAATTCCGAGAATCTTGTGCTTGTTGCGACTTAATAAAACTCCGTCTACCACGTGCCTGACACGAGACTGAAAATTCCTGAGTTTAGAGGCGATAGAGTATAAAAGTAGCTTGAATGGCCGTGGTTGCGACAGATATTTTTTGACCTTGGGCCTCAACCTGTACTCATGAATTCGTGCAAATATTGTGCCATTTGGGACCTTTTAAATAATCAGGTTTCGCTCAGAATGCTACGCAATGGTGACTTGCAATATTTGACTCAACCTCCACCTTCCATCTCCAACACCCAGAAGCGATGTTCCGTTGAGGGTCACGCTCCCTTCTACTTCCCTTTGATCCCCTTTGCCCTGCCATCTTTCGTGTCCTCAACAAATTACCTACGTCTCCCTAATATGCCTTTCCCGCACTCTCCTCCCCAAATCATCCCCTCTGCGTGGCTCTTTTGATTGGCCTTGCCCTAACAGTCCTTGATTCACCCCTCCCCATCATTATGGTTGGGTGGCCTGCCCCTCTGCAATACGTCTCCATCTCAGTCCATGGGCGATCCCATTGAAACCGTTCAGTTTTCGGCCTCGGGAGCTTTCTCCGCTTCTCGGAGCTAGGCCGGCTGTTTGACGCCGTCTTCAGGGCCACCTTCAACACTGCTGGCGTTACCCACAGCGCCGTTTCGACTCGCTAAATCTTTCAGGAGTCCTTGGTCGACGCGGAGCGGGTCTCCCGCAACTCTGGTGAACTTCAGGGAGATGCCCCACTGATTCCACCACGGCGGGTCTTCGGGCTCGTGGTCGCCGTAATGGTTCGGGGTGCGGGAAGCGGCTCGGTTCCTGAGGTCCGAGGGCTTTGTGAAAGAGGAAGTAGGTAGTGTGGGTTTTATCGTCCCGCTATAGTCTTGCAATTGAATCGCCTTCATCCGACGACAGGCGTGCGTGAACTTAGAGAGTAGTGACTTTTTTTCTTGTCTGGACGTATCCTTCAGCGAGTTTATGCAGATTGTATCCGTCTCTCACGTTCTCTTCATCAAACCTCCTTTTTCTTTCCAATCGTCTTTTCCTATCAGTCTATTTCTCGTTTCTATGTTGACTTGCTTCGTCCCATCTGCTGGTGATCATCCCATGCCAGGTGGTAGCCAGTTTGTAATTGTTTTGTGCCAGTGGTGGTTTTCCATCCTTTTTATAGATTCTCACATTTTTAACAGTCTTTCTTCTTTTCAGTCTTTCTTTGGGTGGCATCATCCATATTTTTTCGTTCATGATTGTCTTTAATCTTGATTATTCACAGGTTCTTCTCAGATAGACCATTTCTACGACCTACAGTCTGTGTTTATCCCTTTGTGTCATTTCTCAAGTTTTTGGCTCAGCTGATATTTTAAAATTTTTGAACGTTGCACATCTGGTATAGTAGCTAGAATGAAATATACATATAACTAAAGTGACATATAAAGAAGGAATGACTCCACGGGAAATTCCAAGAGATAAAAGTGCATGGGCCAAATATAAAGGATTGTATATATATAAAGGAGGTTTGATTATGTAAGTGAGATAGCAATGAATAGGGGAGAAATGGAGGTCTGCAGTTAACAAATCTAACTATTAAAAAAACAAAGACGAATAATGCGATAAATAATAGGGAACGTATTGGAACGCTCCATTTATTTCTGTATAGATAGCCTTACACCGGATCATAAATAAGCAGGAGAAAATTTTTTAAGAAAGATTCTTTAGCTATCTGCAAGCCTTTACTAATCTGTTCCCTCAGCTCATGACTTCTAATCGGTTTTGAGACATTTATTTGTTCATCTTGTTTGAATCATAGGTACCTTTTTAAGTAATTTCCACACTAGTGGCAATTAAAAAATTACGTATTAACGATAAACCCGGATTAATCAGTTTTTAAAATACAGGGAAACTTTATAATCTCCAAAACTCTGGTTTTATTATATAATAATTAAATTAAAAAATATAAATGAATGGGAGTGTATTTTGAGGAAGAAGTTTAGATTATATGCATTTTCTAATTCAGTTAATAGATGTTCATGGGAGAAAAGTTTGTTGTAGTAGCTGCTCGTCAGGCTCCACGATTTTGTTTTATTTTGCTAGTGTACGGCGAAGTACATCCACACTTTAAAACGAGATGGCTGTAATAAAAGGATGACAATTTACGAGTAATATGATGCGACGTGTGAAAGTAAGCACTTGAGGGACGAGTCGGTGACTGCAAACGATGTATCGGGTTAAAAAAACTTCGAGAACAACTTCGTCTTTTCGTTGGACGAAACTCCGCGATCGATAGGCGCCATTTAAAAAAAAATTCCAGGCGCATACAACTGACGCCGCCAATGCCCACATCTTGTTTGCACCACATTTCCGCTATATTTTCTTCTTTCCTTTTTTTTTGTCTGCAAAGTAGCGCTCTGGGTGACTCCGCCAGCCAGTTTATTCGGGTGCAAATGGAGCCATTCACGTCATTCGAGCTCGTCGAGGAAGGATTGATTCCCCCGAATTCTCCAATTGCTATCTCCCAGCGACGGAGAGTTTCGCCTCGGATGTTTTTCGAGACGTCAACTCGAGAGTGTCATCGGAAAGATTCTGAGACCTTGAATCTCCTTGAAAGGATTCGAGGTCCTCAGGCGTCGTTCACCGGAACAACGAGATTATTTCGAGAGAAGCGTCGGTTAGACGTGCTGTGATGAAACGTTTCGTTCTCCCTCAATGCCGCGCGTCATTTTCTTACGTTTTAGATTATAAGGTGCTCCAATTGCCGAGGTCATCTTGAAAAACTCCTCTCTACTCTTGAAACATATCCTCAATCCAGCGGCGCCGGAAGTGGGGGGCAGTAGGGGCCGAAGGCCCCCTTCCCCAAGAATTTGCCCCGGGCCGTTGAGAAATAAGTAGTCTTCATTAATAAAAATTAAATTTCACCTGTTTCCAGCTTGCTTTTTTCCTCCCTGACACATATTATCGCGCCTTTATATGCTCTTTTAGCGAAATTCTAGTCTCTACCCCCTCCTATCCGCAAAATTTTGGTCCCTTTTCTTAGGCGCCGGGCCCTTTCCTTAGGCGCCGGGCCCTTTTCAACGTTGCCCCCTCCCCCCCAGTGAAAATAGTTCCGACGCCCCTGCCTCAATCCAAGTCAAATGCGACAAACAAGCCTGAGAATAAAGTCGAACACGCAACATGCATCTATATCTACCCTGTGAGCCACCGCGATGATGTGTGGCAGGGGGTGAAGATCACGAAACATACACTACTAACATGCAACTAAGAGCTGCAATGCTACTACCATATGGAAACATGTTAGATAATAGCCACGTGGAACTAGATGGTTCAGACCTACATAGTAGTATGTATTAACCTACTGAATTATTGGTTATAATGGCATTTCTGTACTTATATTTATGTGTGTTTCCCTAGCGTGCATGGTTTAGTACTGCTAAAACGTGCATCATGCATTACAGTCTACTATAATTATAATCCGCCTACCTATCCCTTCACCAGATTGCTTGTTATGTTCTCTTATGATACACGAGAAAAATTACATTTTAAATCTGAATATTGAAATTAACGTATAGGTCGACAGGTCGGTATTTACTATCCTGACCACACCGGGTGACATGTCATTTCTCATCTAATGTGGGAGATTGTTTATGAATAATAAAAAAAGATCATTTCTCCACCGGCACTTGCATGATGAATTAAAATAATAACTATCGAACATATGATATGCAAATATAGTATGATAACCTGCGTCAAACCAATGCTAGGATTGTTGACCGGTGATGATGATGTAGAACGGTTTACTCTTTGAAATGAAATCATCTTAATTTAAATTAATTCAAGCGATTCTCCTCAAGAACATGTGTTGGTAGAGCTTAAGAGATCTTATCAAATGTATTTGTAATAAGATAATGATCAAAATGTACTTTCTTGAATATTCACGTATGTTTTTAGGGTGCTTTACATTTGTTACAATATGATCTGGAATTTTAGTTAGGGTAAATATATTAATCTATTAGTCCTTTAGACTACAAGTCTCATTTAATCTGGGTGAATAAACCTGCCGATTTTGTGAGGAATCTCAGTAATTTCATTAATGCCAAAATCAAATTTGAGTTCTCGTATCTTTCAAAAATCTCGATCATTCTTGTTTTCTTCACAATCAGAAGAGGTCTTCATTCCTAATTCACTTACGTTCTATTTTGTCCCCCGATTTTTTTCATATCATGCATATCCTCCCATTCTTCCTTTATAATTTAATTCCATCTTTATCTTTCACCCGATGTCCTTAACACTTTCTCCAAACTTGGCCTGATTAACGTTGCGTTACACCTCTCCGTTACATTTTCATTAAGTTTACCAACCAACCGCTTTAGATATGCTATCATCATCATGGGTCAAAAATCCTAGGATTGGTTTGACGCAGTTTTCCACTCGATTCTTCTATCGGCCAACCTTTTCATATCGACATAATTCTTTTCTTTTGCATCCTTCACGACCTGTTCCGTGTATCTCACACGAGGCCTGCCTTTTCCAATATTCCCGTTCACTTTTCCCTCGATGATTGTCTTCATCAGGCCATCACGTCTCAAGATATGGACGATTAAGTTGTCCCTTCTTCTTTTTAGAGTTTTAGATATGCCATGCCTAATTTTATCAATTGCCATTGTGGTTGGAGTAGGTGACCGACAGAGTGCTATTTAGTGGTGGGGGAGTAATTGGGCAGAGGTAAGAATTCAGGGAGTGGGGGAAGGCTGTAGAGAAGCCTAGCGTCAGTTAACCTGCTCTTATTCGGGTCTACAGTTGGTTTAACGGCCCAGCCGACGGACGGAGCAATGAACTTGGAATATTCTTCACACCGCACATTTAAGTATTTACCGTAATACCACGAAAAATGTACCATTTTCGGGACTCAAATCTCGGCCCACGGAGTAGGAAGCCAGTGATCAAGCCTTTTGCCAGATGATGTCGTGCTCTGTCAACTCAATACGTACCAAGAAGGTTAGAATATACTGTAGGTGGAATCACGGCTGATTTGAGAAGCAGGATGTGCCATCTTGGGTTTGCCACTCGTGATACTCACGGATGAATATGTTTTTGTAAGGGATAAAACAGAGTAGTAAGGTAAATAGTTGAATGCATTTAAAAAAATCGTAAAATAAACTGCTTAACGTGTACAAATAAGCAAACGAATACCATTAATAAGATACTATCGAACCATTGTTTAGAAATAGAATGAACTCCCAGGAGAATCGAGTGCATTAATACTTAAACTTTAAACAGCCAAAATATGAAGATAGCAGTCATCGCCGTGGTGAAATTTGGGTAAGATTTTATTGTTATTTATGTTTTAATGCACATGCAATCTCCACAGAAGACCGTTTAAACGTAATGTTTTGTACGTGGGAAGTGAGACCTAGGGCCGCATTCAGATGTCTCCACTACATCGCCTAGTCGCAGCTTCACTCCATGAAGATTAGTGCTCCTTCTCCTGCAAATCGGCATTCAGCACCACTACTTCCACTCCTTCTTCTGGAGTGTTGATAGTCGCTATGTTGCCAACTCGACTCAAGTGTAAGCAGCGACATTTACGTAATCCTGGTTACGGTTATACACGGAACAAGGTGTAAAATAGAGGGAGTTTTGAACATCAATCCCATGGTCTCCATGGGATTGTATAAATATTATTCTGATATACATGATCAATAATTTAAATATTATTAGAATATCAGTCTCTTATTCGTAAAATAGCTATTCTCAGTACAAAATATATGCAATAAAAATAAGGATGGCACATTTTTCACACAGTTATAATATTGAATAACATTGGTTTTTATTAACAATCCATACTCTTACGTGCATACACTCCACATTACTATGATATTTAATCATATGCATTCTAACATGCTCCTGAAAATGTGCAAAACAATAATTCTTCAAAATTATTTGTTACCGCTGGTATTTTATCAGTTTCCAAGCGACGTCCCTGGTTCGAAACTCTCTCCCACCAGAACATTTCGCCCGATCACCCGAACATTTCGGTAGATACTTACAATTATATGATTGCAGAGCTTAAGTTCTTTTTTCTCTTGCGATTAGTTTTTCCAAAAAAGCACAGCGCTGGAAAATCACGGCACCAGGCAAATTAGAACAAATGTTGTACGTGCGTCGGGACTGCGTGGCCAGAGATACGGAAATTAAAAATCACGATCACACTTCATGCTCTTCCGTTAATTTCGTACACAAAAAACGACAGGGCGTGCGGACGTATTTCCGCCACTTGCTAATTACTTACGTGATTTAGGTAAATAACGTAATTAACTATTTTACGTAATAATTACGCAATTTTAGCAAATTACGTAATTAGTACGTGAAATAGTTAAAATGCATCCCGGGTAAACAGATTAAAAATATGTAAAACCAGGGACAGTCGTACAACGAAACTGCGACGAAAAAAAATTGGAGGAGGAGAGATACGAACCAGGGGCGTCGACACCGTGAAGCAAGCACCTAACCCCTAACCCCTAACCCCTAACCCAAACTGCCTTTCATATATGAAACCGAAACCTACAAATTTTGGTTGATTACCCAGAATCCGTAATCAAGATATTCCTGCCAAACAGTTTCATTGATCGCACACAAGTTGATATCAGTGTACTCTTGCTATGTTGCTTGATATTACAAAACGTAACAATGACGCTTAATAACCTTATATCGCATGAAAACAGCGTTTATATTTGCGAAGCGTCGACCACTATACGCCGTCGGCCATGTTGATATTCTATGTAGTGGTGATTTTAGGGTGGGTATGGGTACCCTACCACTTTAGGCCAGCTGTTACTACAACCGCAGTGAGACCGCCACTCCATAGAGCTTCTGAATACCATGTAGTGTTGATTTACGTCATAAGGAGTAGAAGCTCCACTCCATTGGAGGTTGTGAATACGGCCCCTAATCTTTCTTAAAGCCCATTTCACACTGTACTTGATCCAGCACAAGACCTACTAAAAAAAGTGTGTTAACCGCTACTTGATCTTGAGGACGGAATCTAGAATAATTGGAACCGTCCTAGTAGGCTTCTTACGATCATTGAACTTGTGTTTCCTATGGAGTGGTATTTCATACTGATTTAAAACGGAAAAGATAGCGCAGTGACTGAAACGTGACGTGATTGGTCGACGGCCACTGGGTCCTACTTGAAGCTATTAGCAAAATAGTACCTACCGCATCAAATATGAAATCAAGGATCTTAGTGAATATGATAGTGATCATGCTTGTTAGCCAGCATACTGGTTCTATATCACACGATACTGGAAAGTTAGTATACTAGCGGGTATCCTCGACCTTATGTTTGGATCAAGAATCGTGTGAAACTGGCTTCATTGTCACCCGTAGGATAGCATGCGTATGCTTCCAGTACATGCTAACCTCATTGGTCTCATCAATAGGCGTATCGGGTATTGTAGTGTAAGGAAGGAATCAACCTTTGGAGACCGCGATATCAGATAGGTACCTCATCGCTATAAACACGTAGCAGTGATAGTGAATTGGTTTGATAGGCGCTTTAGAAGAATGATGAAGATTAAATGGATCGACCGAGTAAGTAACGAGGAAGTCCTGAGAAGAGTGGGAGAGTCTTTCTGAATACCCTACGAAGAAGACGGGACAACTTAATCGGCCACATCTTAAGACACGATGGCCTAATGAAGACAATCGTCGAAGGAAAAGTGAACGGGAGGAATGGAAAAGACAGGCCTCGTATGAGATATATGGAGCAGGTTGTGAAGGATATGAAAGAGAGGAATTACGTCAATATGAAGAGGCTGGCCGATAGAAGAATCGAGTGGAAGGCTGCGTCAAACCAATCCTAGGATTTGAGACCGACGATGAGGTGCTAAAACTACTTCGGTTATATCGCACCGTCTAACTAAATCCATTGCGTACATTACAACCGTTTTCAGGGCGGGATTCAAACCCACGACCTGTTTGGTAATGAGACAGAAGCATTACCGACCTCTCTTCCGCGGCTGGAATAAAAATAGGCGTTCCACAAGTGAAAGGAAAAATGACGCGATGCTACCTGCAACCACCGTTCGCTGCATTTTCGAATGGATTCATCAGAACATACTCTAGATGCCATTAAAATTTAATATGTCGAGAGTGCCAAGGGAGATGGAATTCCGAAATAGCGCGGCAGGCGAGCGTGAAATGCGGGAGAATGGAGCGGCCAGATAATATTTGGTTTCAGTTTACTCCGAGCGTCTTCTTTGAATGCTAAAGCCTCCCTCCCTCTCCCGGGAGGAAAGTTTACCACTTTTTCGAACAGGGCAAAATACGCAATTTCTCAACTGACTTGCCTCTGCAAGGCTTTTTCTTTGTTGGAAGCCATCCAATGAATAACATCCTTCGCAAAAATACTTCGTCCGAGGAATATCCTTGGAACGCGTAGAAAGTGAATCGAGCGCAAGGCAACAAAGAAAACTCGCAGAAGAAATGAATGCTCCAGTGCGTCCTTTATGATACGCGTACATTAAATGAATTGATTCTCTTAGGGCCGGTTTATCAATGTCTGGGTATATCTCCAGGTAGCAACCCGGAAGATAGCGCTAACCGCCGGGTAACTCGTGCGTACCGTTTATCCAATCCACTCGCAACTGCCGGGTAGCTACCCGAAGGACAGACCTGGCAACATGGTTTTGAAAGGCTGATTGCGGGCCAGAAGCGACCGCGAATTTCAAAGTCTATGCTGTGATTGGCTAAGGCTATAATAAGAAAACAAGATAACATCGATATTCTGTTCCAGCTTATTTTGTGGAATTCATGCGACCAGTTGATCGGAAGGTCATATTTTATTCCTTCTGTTTCGTTTTACCGTTATTGTTTTCCAGCGATGGACAAAAAATTAAATCGTGGAAATAACTTCACAAATAATGAAACACAGTTGCTGTTGGAGGTAGCTCTAAAATACAAGAGCATTTTAGAGAATAAAACCACGAATGCTGCAACATGGAGGGAGAAAGATGGAACGTGGAATCGTATTTCCAGGGAATACTGTGATTCCACCACCGGGCAAGCGCACGTTATTTATTTCTAATCATTTTATGTTAATGGAACGGTAATAGCTAATGCGATTCGCACGTATTTTTCTTGTAATAAAATGCTATTCAATATTTTTTAAAGTCCCGAAACGCCAAAATTTTAAGGGGAAAATACGAAAAGATGCGGTTCATGAGAAGAAGGCACTCTTTCTGACGGGTGGGGGGCCTCCTGTAACGACCAAGCCAGTCTTACTCATAAACGGATAATAATTTCATAATATCAGAAAGTTTTACAGAAAGATCGGCACCTCTCCTTTGATATATTTGTGAGCGAACTCATGTTCCTATTGAGAGTTGAAGTAAGGCATAAATACACCTGAAGATATTCACTGACCTGGTGCCTGAATTTTCACATGGGTACAATCTATTGCTCGCGGCTGAGCTTAAAGCCACCGAGTGCGTCCACCGGGTTGCGGATGGTGGGTCGACCTCTAGATATAGAGGTTAGCTGCGAGATAAGCGAGTTCACTCGTCGAATAAGCAGTCGTGGACAAAAAGCGACGGCATTCCGAGGGGGTATTGGTCTATCCCTGGGTAAGATAGGCCTCTAAATAATACAGAACCTGTGAAGATGCCGTGACTTGGCGACGGGAGGCCGCCAATAATTACGCTTCTCATCACCCGGAGGAGAGGGCAGCAGCTCTTCTTCACATGAGTGAAGGTGGAGACCACAGTGGTCAGTACAGCGACACTCATTTCACTACAGGTGTGGTAACATTTACTTTAACGGCTGTAGTACTGCGATGTGGAAGGCAAGGGGAAACCACCACATTAATATCCCGAGGAGTCGCAGCTACTCCACTCTTTCCTTTATTATCAAGACGTGATGGCACCCTCTCGAGTAAAATATTCCGGAGGTAAAATAGTCCCCCATTCGGATCTCCGGGCGGGGACTACCCGAGAGAGTACATCAGTCAAACGTGATACACTTTTTAGGGTAGGAACATGGAACGTGAGATCGCTTCGGACCTGTGGAAGACTGGAGAACCTGAAGGTAGAAATACGAAGAATGGACCTCGACGTATTAGGAATCAGCGAAATGAAGTGGCCCGAAGAAGGAGACTTTTGGAGTGGAAGCTACAGGATTATACATACAGGATCATTAAATGGTAATGCTGGAGTAGGGATCATGCTCAGAAAGAGCGCCGGAATGCGTGTGAAGAGCTTCCTGCAGTACAATGAAAGGATAATAATGGTGAAGATCGAGACCAAACCTGTAGATACTGTGGTGGTGCAGGTTTACATGCCTAAGACTGACTATGAAGATGAAGAAGTGGAAGACGTCTACGAAGATATCACGGAAGTTATAAAACAGGTAAGAGGAGAAGAAAACCTAATTATTTTAGGAGACTGGAACGCTATCGTCGGCGAAGGTCAAGATGGAAGAATAACTGGAAAATACGGATTGGGAAACCGAAACGAAAGAGGAGAAAGGCTGCTGGAGTTCTGCACTCAACATAAGTTAGTGGTTGCCAACACATTGTTTAAAAATCACAACCGCAGAAGATACACATGGAAAATGCCAGGAGACAGAAGAAGATGCCAAATAGACTACATTTTAGTGAAGCATAGATTTAGAAACCAAGTGAAGGACTGCAAAAGCTACCCTGGGGCGGACATCGACAGTGACCATAATTTAGTGATGATGAAATGTCATCTAAAATTCAAGAAATTGAAGAAAACAAAGAAGAATATATGGCATGTAGAAAAACTAAATGAGGCTCAACATCAGCTGGCATTTCAAAAAGTAGTGGGAAACAACATAGGAGAGAACCTAAATGAGAAATCAGTGGAAGAGCGTTGGGAATATATTAAATGTGGACTACAAGAAGCCGCAAAAGAAGTTCTTGGAAGAAGAAAAGTTGCCAAGAAGAAGCCATGGATCACGGAGGAAGTCTTAGAATTGATTGAAGAAAGAAGAAAGTACAAGAATGCGAAAACTGAAGAAGGGCAGCTCTGCTACAAAAGAATAAGGAACGAAATAAGTCGCAAAGCAAGGAAAGCTAGAGAGCTGTGGTTGAAAAATCTTTGCGAAGATGTACAAAGCAACCTTGCACTTGGAAAGGTGGAAGCGGCCTACAGCATAGTGAGGAACCACTTCAAGGAACGGAGCGCAAGATGCAATGCCATAAGGGACAGGAATGGAGAAATTTTGATTGAAAACGAGGACAAAGTGAAGAGATGGAAAGAATATCTGGAAGAGCTATACAATGGAAAAAATCTCAGCACAAAAGCTATTGAAGAGGAAAGCGAAGTGAAAATAGATGATATGGGGGCATCAATATTAAGATCGGAATTCGACGCTGCAGTAAGGGATCTTCGGATGAATAAGGCCTCAGGCATTGATGATGTCCCTGCAGAACTAATTAAAAATGCAGGAGAGAAGACATTATTTCATCTCTACAAAACCATCTGCGACATGTATTCAACAGGGGAAATTCCAAGGGACTTCGAGAAAAACATCATCATTCCTATTCCCAAGAAGAAGAGAGCGGAGAAATGCGAAAATTTTAGGACTATAAGCCTGACGACACATGCATCGAAGATACTGACCAGGATCATCTACAGAAGAATAGAACGAAAAGCAGAGGAGTTCCTGGATGAAGATCAATTCGGATTCAGGAAAAGTAAGGGTACAAGGGAAGCAATATTGGCCCTTAGGCTACTTATAGAGAAGAGAATGGAGAAGAACAAACCGACGTTCATTGCATTTGTGGATTTAGAGAAGGCCTTTGACAACGTGGATTGGGATTCAATGCTTGGAATTCTGAAGGGAAATGGAGTGTCCTACAATGACCGAAGAATTATACACAGTCTGTACAAAAACCAAGTTGCTGTGATTAAATCTGGACCCAGCTGTGAAGAGGCAAGAATAAGGAAAGGAGTGAGACAAGGCTGCGCACTGTCTCCCGTAATTTTTAATGTTTACATCGAGAGAGCCATAAATGAAGTCAAGGAGAAGTGTTCTGGAGTGAAAATCCACGGAGAAACAATCAGTATGCTACGATTCGCTGATGACATAGCTCTCATAGCAGAGACAGAGAAGGAGCTGAATAAGATGCTAACAACCATGGAAAGGACTATGGCCAGATATCAGCTGAAGATCAATAAGAAGAAGACTAAGATATTGGTGTGCAGCAAAAGAGAAGAGGCGAAAACCAACGTTAACCTAGGAAAACAGAAACTGGAAGAGGTGAAAGAGTTCTGTTACCTGGGAAGCAGAGTAACCAACGATGGACGAAGCAAGAAAGAAATAGTGAGTAGAATAGCCCAGGCAAAGAGGGCATTCTTTCAAAAGAAGAATCTACTTACAGCAGGAAATACAAGCATAGAAGTAAGGAAACAGTTCATCAGAACATACATCTGGAGCATTTTTCTTTACGGCAGTGAATCATGGACGATGACAGCAGCGGAGAAGAAAAGGGTAGAAGCATTTGAAATGTGGTGTTACAGAAGAATGCTGAAGATTAAATGGATCGACCGAGTAAGTAACGAGGAAGTGCTAAGAAGAGTAGGAGAAAAGAGAAGTCTGCTGACAACTCTAAAGAGAAGAAGGGAAAACTTAATCGGCCATATCTTGAGACACGACGGCCTGATGAAGACAATCCTCGAGGGAAAAGTGAACGGGAAGGTTGGAAAAGGCAGGCCTCGTATGAGATATATGGAACAAGTTGTGAAGAGTGTAAAAGAGAAGAATTACGTCACAACGAAAAGGTTGGCCGATAGAAGAATCGAGTGGAAAGCTGCGTCAAACCAATCCTAGGATTGTTGACCAATGATGACAATCTATTGCAGGCAAAATCCTGGGGAATCTCGAAATCTCATAAAATTGCAGCTGGGCCCTCCTTATCTCATCCTCCCCCGTTGGAATTTTCAAAAAATTGCTGGCAATTGCACAGGTCATTATTTTGACAATGAGGCAAGCCGAGGGTTTACTGACACCAATAAAGTCCCCTGTGGCGACCAGCATTGTTCCAGTGGCATAGAATCGCAACGTCAGTAGGATTTGATCCATGGCCGACACTGAATTATTTCTAAAGAAATATAGGCAGCGATATTTTAAGTAATCGGAAAGATTTTAACTTGCGTTAATATCAAATGTACTTTACTACAGTTGGTCAGATACACGTTAAATGGCAAAACAACGCAGTAAGAATATACCTATTTGTTGGATGTGATATCTCCGGCTCTATAATGTCATGAATGTCTTGCACAGTCCTTTTGTTGAGGCGAAATCTCGATTTAAAATCCACTTCTTCCCACAAATGGAAGTGCTTGACTCTATCTCTCACCAAAGATGGCCTTCTCTCGATGTTGAAGAACTCAACCTCGTCATCACTATCATCGTCCAGTATATGTTGTAAAACATAATTATTTTCCATCCTGATGACAACGGAGTTAACCGGTGGAATAGGTTTTGCTACTGGAATATTAGGTTCGGTGTACGTAAGATGTACTAATACGAACTGCCGTTGCTCGCTATAAAAAGCTTGAAAAAGATGGAATAAAAAATACTATATAATGATACCTAATGATTAATAACTATACCTACATAACTAATGATATGATGTTGGTGTTCACTGCGATAAAACTTCGGCAATAAGCAACAACTCAGATAGACTATTGATAATATTGACTACGGCTACAAAATCATACATTTTTGTTTAACGATGCTTGTCAGTGACTCGTGCTATTTCTTATCTACATATATAATAATAAATATGCAACATATAAGTATTGAGAAAACGATAAGACTAACTAGTTTACTGGCAAACGTAAGGTAAGTACGCAATATAAGTTGTCCTAACCGCCGCTTGGATGCGCTGATGGTAGTTTATGTGACGGGTAAGAATTTACGCGCTCGAAGGAGCTCTAGGCAAATCTATCCGGCGGGTAATGCTTAACCGATGGTGGATAAACGAATTTCTGAGATTTGACTGCCGGGTAAGCTATCCGCCGGGTAAAACCGGCCTACCCAGAGGTGGATAAACCGGCCCTTAGTTCACTTCGCTTGGTTTTCGGTGATTAGAATAGCAGCTAGTATTTGAATGCTGAACAGTCTCCGATTTCGTAATGCATTCAAAATGAGGAAAATGCGTTCTGGATTTCATATTCGACGTTTATAAACGGAGTTTTAGGACTGGGAATAGATTTTTCACATCTTTTGTCCACGCTGATGTCGACAAGCATTTCCTTTTAGCTATAAGAAGGTATTCGACATTTGAATTTCTTGAAGCAGTCATAAGCTTTGCTTCGCTATGTATGTTACATACGACTGTAAGTTGACTTTTCCTCCAAATTAGAGCAATGACTATCTATTCTTTACAGTGGGAAATATTTATTTTCCTTCTGCTTACAGCTTGGCAAGTTGTATTGCTCCCTTAATTAATTTCAAAAAATTACTTTTTCAATGAGGAAATTATCTTATCTATTTGCACCCTTTATGATGTCAAAAGAAACATTAAACATCTTAAAGTTGGTTTGACTCTCTTCAGCAATACCACATTTTCGAATAGAATTCCTGTGGTTCTTCTTTGATGCCTTCAATAATGCCGAATATGGCATATTTCGGGATCCCCCCCGTTATATACGAGGCAATTAAATAGTAGATTTGGTTGTCAAGTTTACTAGGAAAGGACCTTTTCGATTACCTGGAACAATTATTTCATCAGATGCTCTAGCCTTGATTCGAATAGCCGGGAGGTATAAATGGCAACCATGGTTGGTTCGCGTTGTGATAAATTTAAAATATTACAAATTACTGTCATAGTTCGGCAAAAAAAATTTGCCAAAAGAGATGTTATATGGCAGATAACGCATAGAACATAACTAACGCCCAAATACATATTGTTGTATTTATTTGGGGAGGTGACAAGACAACTAAGTTTATTTATATCACTAAGAATAGGCAAGAAGTTGGTAAGAGGCAAGAATTTTTATAAATTGAAGGAAAATTGAGAGAAACCCGCCGTTAGCCTTAATCTGTTCTGTGCAAAAGCCTCCAAGGGGACCCACATTCAACCCGGAATATTTCTAGTGTGCAATCATGAAAAACGGAAAGGTTTTTCCTCCACGTTAATTTCGCCAGTCAATTAAATGTAATTAAAAAATTAGTTTAAAAAAATTTTGAATAACAAAACTCGACAATTTATTAAAGAGATGAGTTCGCGTTTTTCAAAGAAGTCTTCAGAGAGGTCTTCAGTGAGGTCATCATAGAGGTCATTAACAGACGCGAATGCGCGTCCTTCGGTGTCTTGGCAACGCACCTCGGACGCGCATTCGCGTCCGTCGGGTTGAGCGTGTTAATGTCCCGTCCGACGGACGGAGTACTGCACTTGAGGTGCTCTCCACACAGCGCTTAAATAGGATACCACTAACAAATCTTCCACTTACAGGATCCAAGCCTTCGAGAAGGGAGGCAGAAATAGCAACCACTCACTTAGAGCAGTACTCACATAACAAATTTCATTCCCCTCAAAAATTTTCTTGTGTGTGATACCAGTTACGGTGTTGCACATCTGAAGTCAGTTTCGGACGTGAAAGACGTTTGGTTTGTAATACCTGTCCCAAGCAACCGAGAATTAAGCCACGACAAAGAAATTTTTACACCTCTAATATTCTGTCGTAAAGTATTTATCTACAACGATGTTCTCTGACTTCATAAAATGAATGTTGTTGATTCTTTGTTCTTACTTTTGTATTGTCTCTAGATGATTTAATGAGATAGGTAGATCTCAGAAGAAGCTCTAATAACTCTTCTGTTTGTGCTTCCCAATACAAGCAAAGCAATTATCACCATCGGACGTTGATTCTAACAAAAAATTTGAGTTTCTTGATAATCCTTGATAAAGGTTGCATTAGGTTCGGTTGCATTCGGTTGCAGCACATGGGCGCGAGTTTCAAGGTCCATTTCTTCCTTGAAAAAGACTCCGGGACGCTACAAAAAGTTTCATTTCATGAATAAATATACTTGGCGTACTAAACACTTATTCTATTTTGACGGACTAAAAGTGTAATTCAAGTAATTAATTACTTCTCCTCTTTTCAATAACATCGAAGTTGCTAAGGTCAGAGGGTCAGGAAACGCAGAGTTTTTGAAATTACCCTTCATGTGCCTCGCAAAGAGTGTGAGAGCCCAGCAAACATCGGTCCCATTTCTGCCTCACATCTATCGGAAATAAACCGCCGCGAGCCCTCACCTATTCCTCCAGCGCTTTCCCTTGCCTTTGTCTCCCCCACCAAGCAAAGTCCCCTCTTTCCCCACGCACAAGGTGGTGCTGAGAGGGACCCTTCTGGTGCCCTTGGCCCTTTTCCACTCACATCGATTGCTACACTCCCCAGACCCCCAACCCCTACACACCCCTCCTCCTCCTCCACCAACGCCACTCCCCGCGAACAAACTACTCCCGACCCTCCCCCTCCTCCGGATATTCCCACGACCCATTTCTCGTTGCACTTGCACATCTGTCTCCAGACATTCCTTTTCCATGCCCTCGCCCCCTTTTCTCCAGCCGGGGCTTCTCCTCCATTAGACCCCTCACATTCCCACCCATTCTGCGGCCGAGGCTCGTTTGCCGCTCGTTTTGAGCTCCCAGCATTGTTCATCGAGCACGTCACCGCCAACACCCATTGTAAACGTTCTCGCCGCCGCAGTACCATTGTAATTTTGAATTTATCACGAGTGCAACTCTTTCTCCTCCCCTTCTCCGAGCCGCTGCATTGTTATTCTATATTTTTCTTCCCCCTCGAAATTCCACTGCGCCGTATAAAGTTTGCGGCGTTCTTTGGCCATGCCGTAATTCCCTTTTCTCGCCCTTCGAGGCCAATCCCGGGGCATTATTTCGATTGCTCCGGACAATTATTTCTCTGCGTCAACAGTGCTGTTTGAGACCGCCTCGGGACTTTTCCAAACACCATTCTCCTCTCTTTTGTGTACCCGGTGTCGTGGCTTGCCATTTCATGGCAGACGATTGTTCCGTTGTGAAAACTTTCCCGGTGCGTAGAAGCGTAAGGCAAGGTTCCACACGTCGGTCTACTCCGTAGTCTAAAAAAAATAATTATGTGTTTAATTTTCGCCTTATGAGTGGATTTTGAGAGCATATTACTGTACTTTGTGGCGATGCTCTTGCAGCAATATTGCTAATTTCAATTTTCCTCTTAAATTTAGTATTAAGATACTCGGATCGTAAAGTGTGCTCAGTCTTCAGGAGTATTCCTTTTGCCGAGTTTACACTATGTAGCAAAACCTGCTATATAGCAAATTTGTATAACATATAGCAAGTTTATATAACATTTGCTAAAAGTAGAAAAAGTCACTTCTGAAAAGTGCTATATAGCATTGCTATATGTAGCAGATTCTGCTATACATAGCAAAAATTGCGATATCCATTGGGAGTCGGGAAAATCAAAAGAAATCCGTGCTACATCTAACTTCACTATATGTAGCAAAAGTTACATAGCAATGTTATGTAGCAAAAGTTGTATAGCAGGTTTTGTTACATAGTGTAGACGCGGCTTTATGCGTTGCGAAAGCGGTCGACGCAGAGTTTCAACTATCCTCTACATTTGTCTTCGTTGCTTTCCGGTAAAGATGCCCAGTTGTGACCAGGTGCAATCAGTCACTGAAAACAAGCGCATTTTCAAATTATCATTCGGTAGTATAACGGAGTTTGATCTGTTTTCAACGCCCCTCCCCATCGTCTAGTTTTTACAGGAATTCTTTACTGCGAAGTTTCATTAATCAATTTTTTTAAACCAGTAAATGTAGGTCTTTTTCCTTGGCGATTACGCATTAATATCTTCTCACATTAAAATATACATCCTATAAACATACATCATATAAAGTTTCTTTATCTTTACAAATAGTAAAAAATAAAAAAGTGCTGGAATAAAATCAGTATCAATTCACAATGCATAAATTATTGATACTATTGATATTTAACAGAGTCTCATAGATTTAGATGGGCAAAAGTCTTATCAACACATTTTCCTGCCATTGTACACTCACCCATTTTTCACACAATGTGCTAATTTAGATTATAGTACTTCATATCTTCGTCTTCATCCCAAACTAACTGCTTATTCTCGTTTTCCGCCTTCGCTTACTATCCAATATTCTCTCTTACATCACGGTGCTCATCTGGTCCATCATCTTCCCTGTTTATGGCATTCTCCTGACCCATACTGAAACTCCCTCTCCATCCCTAATGTTTCTTTGTTTGTCTTCATTTCTTTCCACCTTACTTTCTCCATCCCTCTCCTCACTCGCAACTCAAACGCCACTGTCATCCTTCCTTCTATATGCTCAAGTTTCGGCACCGTGGAGATGAGCGATTATTCATAATTTAGAAATCGATGTTTTCCGGCTCAATATCAGTTCTCTCATATGCTTCTCTCTACAATGTTAATTGCCTTTGAAAGCAGTTTTACTCAGAACATCGCACATGTTAGCAATTCGTTATCTAAGATATTACCATGTAACTAAGCTGCTCTGCAGTTTTTTTTTGTTTATGGCATCTTACTTTCAATTTTCATTTAAACTTATTTGCTATAGATAATGCAATTGGTTTAGTATTCTCGCGATTAATCTTCATGCCATATTCATCTAATAGATATAGTAATTAATTATAACCACTGGGGAAAAAATGGAAAGAAAATGTACGTACGTTTTCACCAAAAAAATAAGAGCTGCAATTGTATTTCCACAGATATGGTGGCAATATTGTTGCTCATCCCGTACAATTCCCTCTTCACCGGCAACCATCCAACCAACCAGACACACTGGTTGAATTCAAATACACTGGGCTATAACATCCATTCGCCTCATCATTGATTGAATGTGGATCATAGTGATTCACTGAGTAGCAGCAGTCAGTGGTAATCAGGCTATCCTCTATTGGCATGAATACAGTGCTCATTGCATAGGCAGCAATCGCTGTTGGTTTCATTAGCAATGCATCACAGAGACCGCGGCAGCAGAGAACACAAATCATTTGACACGTTGCACATAGGTTCTTTTGTTAAATGAAAAATTAATGAACCATTTATTTCACCCAAGATATATTAATCGTAGAAGGAAGCAGGAAAAGTGCGAAATAAGAATAAGTAATAAATTATTGCTGTCATGTTTGCTCAAATTTGCATTAGGGACAGCTGAGTCTTTTATACGTTCAGTACAGCACATGTGGTGGGACTAAAACTAACGATTCTCTGGACAATAAAACAATAAAGATAGTCTATTACACATCATATAATCTCTCTGCAATTTATTAATGAAGGAAATGTTTATGCTGTATTGAGAGGTTAATTTTGGTAGGTTGGTTATTAAGGGGAGGCGACCGACAGCTGAAGTCAATTGCACCATTTAGGATAGGTGGATAATTGGGTAATGGTAGGAGTAGGGAACGGCGGAAGGGTGGAGAGAAACCCGGCGTCGGCATTAGCTTACTCTTAACGAAAGGCGCCAAGGGGACCACGGCTTAACGTCGCATCCGACGGATGGAGTAGTGAACTTGAAATGCCCTCCACTAGGCACTCAAGGAGGGACCGGTTTTCCACTGAACAATCCGGGAATCGAACCCGGGCCCTCTGGATGGGAGGCCAGTACTCTAGCCACCACACCAACCCGATCCCCGAGATTATTTTTTTCGGGTAAGATGAGGTGGAATTCATTTTTGCGATTAAATGCAAGTTGTTTAAAGTAGAAGTATAAGTCCCATTAATAGTCAGCTGTTACTTCATCTTTATCAAGCAAATTTTCCCATAATCAATGATATCATAATATTTCAGAACAGGCGGAGGCATATGAGGTCCAAAATTAAACTCGGGTACGTTGGAATGGCTTGCGAAAATTACTGCGGATGATTGCAGTGGAGAGGAACGAAAATGTTCCTCTGGGCTAAGAGAAAAACGAATAATATTATTCCTCGTCTCCCGGTTTTCCTCGCACAAAATGGGCCCCATATAGTTAAACAAGTTAAAGTTGAAAAGTTAAACAAGGTGAGAGGGTGGAATTAAATTGTAGGGCAGAAAAAAGCCAGCTCGGTAGTCCCTAAATTATTTTCTCATATGTTTTACAGTAACTCCCGATATTCCGTGCTAATGGGGTTGTTTACCATATTTTTATTGCCGAATCTGATAGAGTTTGTAAAATAAAAAGACCCGTATTTTTCCATTTTTTGATCCGTCAATTATTTCTCGAGTTAGAAGCGGCGAAAAAATTATGTTTTCGAGCAGACCAAGAGCTGGACATAAAAACTGTTTCGTTACCTTCTCTCACGGGTTACGAAGCAGCGAAATACGGAAAGCGATTGCAGCAGTAGAAGATAGAACCATCCGCCTGTCATAAGACAGTTCCAAATTCGCTTGAACGGCAAAACATAGGTTTCCATGGCGAAAGAGAAGAGGGGTCGGGGGCAAAAAATAGCATAACATTCTTTTAACGTGTCTTGGATAAAAATATGTATCCAGTGCTTACGTAAAATAACAAAGTGGTGAACGAAAAACATTCGCCATCTATGGGTCTGGAATGGGGTCGTTTACCATATTTTTATTGCCGAATCTGATAGAGTTTGTAAAATGAAATGACTCGTATTTTTCCGATTTTTGATCCGTCAATTATTTATCGAGTTATAAGCGGCGAAAAACTGTAGTTTTTAACCCTTTCGGAAAAGTGGGCGTGGTGCAACCTCTGACGTATATCGACTTCGTCCAATCACAACTGAGCCCGCGAATCTACTTTGCCTTATCGCAATGGGGGGACACAGCTTACTCTGCGAATAGGAGCTGTTGCGACAGCATCTGTGCGAGCAGACCATCTGAGAGTCCCTCCACTCCCTTCCCTTCCTTGAAAAGCAGTCAAGGGCGTGAGGAAAATGACGTCAATGTTATCAAAGCAGCTTTTTCGGTGGGCGTCACCTTTGGCTTATTTTAATTTTTGATTTATGAGTGAATGGTTGTGGTTAGAAGATTATTTTTTCACAAAAATCCTTTTTTCGTTCCGTGTAGAATATTGTGATTTCGGTTCCGAGAGAACGCCCCCATTACTGGCAAAGTGTGCACGGATAATCCGCTGTTTGGTTCTTTCCGGATTGATTGCTCTACAGTGCGCCGTCAAAGTAAATAAACTCCCTAAGAAAATAACACAATCCACAAAATAACAAATAACACAATAAACCAATGAAAAGATCGTTGCTGTACATAATAGCATTTTATGACAAAAAAGAATCCAGTTGAGCTGTCCCGGCCGCAATTAAATGTTCGAAAGCCTCTGGCGGCGTCACGAAGCCTCACGTCAGGCATCGGACCAGTCGGTAGGGCCGTAGGGAAAGTCACGATTGGAGGAAAATAACAAAAGTTTACTTACCACCGACGATAAACTAAATAGATTGGCGATGCACGGATAATCTGGCGTTTACTGTAATTAAAACAATAACTATAGGTGAGTCACTTGCCGGTTTTTTTGTGAGAAATAAGGAAAAATGTCTTGAGGCAAAAGAGCAACTTTGGCATTCCTTTAGGGCATTCAATGCCCCGGGTAATTATGGTTTGCAGTATCTCTGGCAATGATGGTATTCGTGCCCAGAAATTTAATTATTCGAGCCCTGAATTATGAAATCTATTCTTATTTTTAATATTGTTTCTAATTGATTTCACCGATTTATTATTATTATAAATATTAATCCTTACTGCGAATCTAAGTCCTCAAAAAATGAGGAAATCAGGGCAGAAACCTCGGTTGCCCGGCTCAACTGGCTCTTGGGTGCCGCAAAAACTGGTCATCCGTTGATGACCCAATAAGAGTATAATCAGGCTTGTACAAAGGTTCGCGGGCCTCGTAAGAAATGAACTCCAGCATCACCCTATCCTCTGTCCCGGAGGCATAATTATTCAGCTATCTTGGGTGCAGAAACCGGCCTAAAGGATGCGTGCCTGCCTCAGTAAAACAAACAGTCATAATGCTAATCGTCACCCGTTCTCTCATTTTTTAATGGTAAAGAGCTCTCCATGTGTCGACGTCAGAGAGTCAAAATATGAAAACCTTCGTCAAGTTAACCTTTAGAGTCAGCGCATTATTTGAGCCGCGCGCTCGCTGTTTCGTGTCACCATATCATCAACAACGAGATATAAAAGCAAATTTTATCTTCCGGAGCGAAAATTTTCCACTATCCCCTTCAACACTCATCCACTTGTTTCCAGTCTAATTGCCTCCACAACGCCCGTGTTTATTTTGACCTGTTTTACGTTTCACTGTTAGCTGCTTCCTCGCGTGACACCTGCTGACCCCTCTCCCCCTCCCCGCACTCCTGCTATCCCATCCAACTCTGCCTAGATCTTCTCCCCCTCCCCTCCAACGCCTCAGTAACCCACAATGCCTTGCTTCATTTCCCCCTCCCCTACTCGCCGTTCATTCTCATTCCTTTTCCTTTCAAGAGTACAACAAGGCTCGCAAGATAAATTTCATCTGTCGTATGCAACCTCGCCGTTGATTGCAAAACTGAGTGTGTACGAAGACCTTGTGGTAACGGGCGACGTAGGGCTACGCTGCTTAAAATGTTCCAGGTAAGTTTTATTCAAAGATTTTGTAGTTCATATTACTTTCATGTTTCCTTCTTCAGTGTAGTACATATTTAAACATGTGGCATTTCAGAACAGATTGTTAATTGATGCAACGGCTAGAGTTGTCGTACTTTACTTAGTTTTCAATCATGATTATGTTTATTTCACGCCGACGTTGCGGGATCTGATTCGAAAAACGAAAGAGTTAAGTGCTAATGGATTGTCGGAAGTTTCCTACAACTTACGTAACTCGAGTTCGGTGATCGTTTTGAAAACTGGTGCAACATCCACCAAAGCTGTAAAGCAATAACGTCATGGTAACTGTCGTTACGTACCATAACTTATCCAGCCAACCGCTACAATGATAATCATCATTTATTTATGCTTTACTCGGTTTGTTCATTTACAGAAAATGACACCATGTTGTCAAACCAGTTTTTGTCATGAAGTACGTTTGTCACCTGCTTGGTTTTACAATGATGATCGTTGCAGTTGTAAATGTAAGTTCATGTGACATCATCGGTAAACAATCCTGAGATTGGTTATATGCAGCCCCACATGTGATTCTCCTGTCAGATAATCTCTTCATATTCATGTATTTCTTCTCTATCGCATCTTTTATCACTTGTACTACATATCTCATACCATTCTTCTTGCTCACTTGTCCTTAGATGAATGCCTTCATCAGGTCATCATGCCTCATGGTATGTCAGATTAGGTTGTACCATCTTCTTCTTAGAGTTGTCAGCAGACTTATCTTTTCTCCCACTCTTCTTAGGACTTCCTCGTTACTTTACTCGGCAAGTTCACGTAATCTTCATCATTCATCTTGAGCACCACTTTTCTAATGCTTCCTCCCTTTTCTTCTCCACTGCTGTTATGGTCCATGCCTCACGGCCACAAAGAAACATACTCCAGATGTACCTTCTGATCAATTGTTTCCTTACATCTATGCTTGTACAGCTGTAAGTAGATTCTTCTTTTGATAGAATGCCATCTTCGCCTGGGTTACTCTACTGACTATTACTTCATTGCTGCATCCACTGTTGGTTATTCGGGTTCCCAGGTAACAGAATTCTTTCACCTCTTCAAGTTTTCCTAGCTTGACATTGGTTTTGACCTCTTCTTTCTTGATGCACACCAATATCTTAGTCGTCGTCTTATTAATCTTCAGCTGTTACCTGGCCATTGTCCTTTCCATGGTTACTAGAATCTCATTCAGATCTCGCTCTGTCTCTGCTCTGAGTGCTCTGTCATCAGAAAATCTCAGCAAGCCTATTTTTTTCTCCATGGGTGTTTCATGTGACGTGTAATTCTATTGCTGTCAAGGTCTTGTACAGCCTCAAATAGTGTGATGATCCTGCGTAATGTTTCTCAGCATTTTTTATCTTTATGAAACCAGATTTACTACTGGCCCTTACCTGGCACATTTGGTATTTGTTGGGTATTTATTCAACCTTACTGGGAAAATTCATAACATGGAATTCGTGAGAAAATACTTACCTTATTTGTCCCACCTTGGTGTGAAAGTACCCTTTTGGAACACCCCCTCTATTCCCTACTGGTTTATCCCCCCCCTGGAACAGTCATGAATTTATTTCTGTAGTTTTATGGTTCATATTCCTTGTGTATTTAGACATGTTTTAGCTAATATTTTCTCTTGGAGCTGGACTTTATGGTGTTGGTATTATGCAAATTAGTAGAGCCTGTAAGGCTCCTTAAATTGTCTTGCATGGTGATAAGCCATCTCCATTCATTTTATGACATTGTTCTCTGCTCTGTGACTCCCAATTCATTCTCTTCTTCTTTATAAGTCTACATTTCTAAACTTATTTCTAACAGGAATATTTTATTAATAATTTTTACTCATTTGGTTTTTCTCTTAATCACTGCATTGAGGGCAAGAAAAAGACACCCAACTTATATGGAATCTTTCTTAGGTGAGGGTTAAAAAAGGTCCAGGCTTGCCAAAGACTCCTCTTACTTAATATGGGTATACTTTGAAAGGTAGTGGGATGCCTTAACATACTCTATTGAGTAATGAGGCATCTCTGCCTCCTGGGAATCATGTATATTCACCCAAAGACTTCAAACTCAGCATGCTCAGTTGGGAGTCTTGATACATCACCATTTTACTTAAGATGATTTTCTCAAAGCATTGATTGATCATAAGTTTAGTAGAGTTCTTCTCAAGGAGGCCCTGAGGCACTCAGACCTATTGGTCCAATGGGCCAACTACTGGTGAATCACGGAGGCTGAATGCCAACTGGCCCCCACTGGAAATTTCCCTGACTTCCATGGACTTCATGAATGGTGTGCTGAGGTTTCTATGCAGAGTCCTCATTACAGCAGGACATTTATATGTTTGGGATATGGTTTCATCTTTTTCTTCACGCAATTTGCATTTGGGTGAATATACAAGATTCCCAAGAGGTGGAGATTCCTCATTTCTCTATAGTGTCTGTTAAGGAGTCCCATTACTTTTCGAAGTATACCCATATTTAGTAAGAGTCTTTTGCAAGCCTGGGCCTTTGTTCTCCTATGTGAAATTTGGCATGTCATAGCCTTGTTATGATTTACCAGATCTCAAAATACCAATCTGAGCTCCCCATTCATCAATTTCTGCCATCCCTTTTGAGGTTGTCATAGGTATGATTGGCTCATTCAATCAGGTTGGGGATAGATCCAGCTTTTCCCAGTTCATCAGCCATCTCATTTCTGATTATGCCCACATGGTCTGGTACCCAGAGAAGTACAGCTTTGTCGCATCTACCTATCACAGTGAGTGATACTTCACAGCACTCCTGCAGAAGCTGTGATTTGTATCACCGTGATGCCAGGGCTTGTAAGGCTGCCATGCATATGTGTATTGTACTGTTTAACATCCCAGCCTCTTTGACATATGGGCAGGTCAGAAGTGCATTAGAAGGAACACATTAGCATGTTTTCCCAAAGGGATTGAGAGCTTCCTTTGTGTGTTAAAACTGTAGATCCCTGCTTTCCACTATTACTTCATTCCTGGATACATCTGTATACTGTACATTGGTGCCTATGTGAAGAGTCTTCCCTCCTTTCCAAACCCACTGTTCTGTCGGGGAGGTACATTGTATATTGCTTCTTTGTTTGTCACTTAGTAGATCCATCTTATCTTCATCTTTCTGTGGTAGCATTGCATTTTGTATGCTTCCAACCTTTTCTTTTAAGCTGATGTCATCATCCATGCCTCACTGCCATAAAGAAACATGCTCCAGATGTACGTTCTGATGAATTTTTTCCCTACTTCAATGCTTGGTTTTCCAGCTGTAAGTACCTAGATTCTAATCATCGAAGGAAAAGTGAACGAGAAAAATGGAAAAGGCAGGCCTCGTATGAGTTATATAGAACAGGTCGTAAAGGACGTGAAAGAGAAAAACTACGTTAATATGAAGAGGTTGGCCGATAGAAGAATCGAGTGGGGGGTTGCGTCAAACCAATCCTAGGATTGTTGACCCTTGATGATGATGAAGTAGATTATGATTTTGATTGAATACTATTTTCACTCAACCTCTTTCTCCTCCCCTTCTCCGAGCCGCTGCATTGTTATTCTATATTTTTCTTCCCCCTCGAAATTCCACTGCGCCGTATAAAGTTTGCGGCGTTCTTTGGCCATGCCGTAATTCCCTTTTCTCGCCCTTCGAGGCCAATCCCGGGGCATTATTTCGATTGCTCCGGACAATTATTTCTCTGCGTCAACAGTGCTGTTTGAGACCGCCTCGGGACTTTTCCAAACACCATTCTCCTCTCTTTTGTGTACCCGGTGTCGTGGCTTGCCATTTCATGGCAGACGATTGTTCCGTTGTGAAAACTTTCCCGGTGCGTAGAAGCGTAAGGCAAGGTTCCACACGTCGGTCTACTCCGTAGTCTAAAAAAAATAATTATGTGTTTAATTTTCGCCTTATGAGTGGATTTTGAGAGCATATTACTGTACTTTGTGGCGATGCTCCTGCAGCAATATTGCTAATTTCAATTTTCCTCTTAAATTTAGTATTAAGATACTCGGATCGTAAAGTGTGCTCAGTCTTCAGGAGTATTCCTTTTGCCGAGTTTACACTATGTAGCAAAACCTGCTATATAGCAAATTTGTATAACATATAGCAAGTTTATATAACATTTGCTAAAAGTAGAAAAAGTCACTTCTGAAAAGTGCTATATAGCATTGCTATATGTAGCAGATTCTGCTATACATAGCAAAAATTGCGATATCCATTGGGAGTCGGGAAAATCAAAAGAAATCCGTGCTACATCTAACTTCACTATATGTAGCAAAAGTTACATAGCAATGTTATGTAGCAAAAGTTGTATAGCAGGTTTTGTTACATAGTGTAGACGCGGCTTTATGCGTTGCGAAAGCGGTCGACGCAGAGTTTCAACTATCCTCTACATTTGTCTTCGTTGCTTTCCGGTAAAGATGCCCAGTTGTGACCAGGTGCAATCAGTCACTGAAAACAAGCGCATTTTCAAATTATCATTCGGTAGTATAACGGAGTTTGATCTGTTTTCAACGCCCCTCCCCATCGTCTAGTTTTTACAGGAATTCTTTACTGCGAAGTTTCATTAATCAATTTTTTTAAACCAGTAAATGTAGGTCTTTTTCCTTGGCGATTGCGCATTAATATCTTCTCACATTAAAATATACATCCTATAAACATACATCATATAAAGCTTTCTTTGGTTGTTTCTGACAAAACCCCCTCTACCCAAAAGCAAGCATTGTTGTATGCTTAGCGTTAGAAGCACACATTTCAGGCAGGGCTTGTATTTAGAGGCATGTGCAGGAGACAGTATACATATTACCTTTTCTTACTTCTGTTTATTCTGGCTTCATGACTAATGGGTCCAAAAGTAATGAGAGCCACTTGATTTTTATGCAAACTATTCTTTAGTCTTCAGTCATTGTACAATTCCCTTCAGAAATCAAAGTATTGAATTTCAATCCGTCTTGATCAAAGTCTTCTCAAAACCTACAAACAATGAAAATTGTTTTTTTTTCTACTCTATTCTTCCCTATGAGCAGCCTAAGAACCTAAATTGGTTGTCTTGTACCCTTTATTTCTCGAAATTCAAATCGATCTTCATATATGAAATCTCTTGCTTGTCACTCTATTAATCTATTCATGGTAATAGTAAATATCATTAAGACATGTCATGAGGCATGACTGAGTTCATCTTGAATGTTGGTTTGATATGCGCGTAGAGTTCACACTGTACTAAGTGAATGGGATGTGAAATTCACGCATTCAGGGTAGGGGGCCCATTCATTTCCCTGTTTCCCACAATTCTCCATAAATTTCTGACACTCATAAAATCACTCAGTGAGGATGGGTGGGGGTGTCCATATGGGCCTCACCTGGATTTGGACGTGGGGCCCTCCGGTCCACAGCCTAGCACTACGCACTTAGGCTTCCACAACGCCCATCATAAGGCCTATGGTAGTGAAATTTCATTTTTTTGCCCACCTCTACTTGGGCATAGGGATAAAGGTGTTATTTTGCAAGTTTGTCAGATCTCTCCTCTTTAGTGCATATCACCGTTGATTTTGTTCAGTTGCATTAATGTCTCCTCTTATGCATTTTGAATTATCTTGTGTATCATTGCATCTTATTTATCACAGTTCCCTAGCCACCACGTTGAATTCTAATCTCAAGTCATGAGTAAGCTGAGTCTGTCATCTTGTCCATCTCAACCTCAAACTTTTCTTTAAGTGTCATTGCACTGAGTTGACCTTTTGATACTTAGTTTAAATATTCTTCTAATATCTTCACTTATATTTTTCCTGTTAAACCTTCTCCATTTATGTTCCCAGTATTATTACATCTTGTTCCACATTCTTTGTTGGGGTTTCTTATCCTTAAGTAACTCAACATGTCCATATATAAGGTCATTTTGTGCATCTTAGATCATTTTTTCAATATTACTTTTCCCAATTTTTCTATTTTGTTCCTTATTCATTTGTACAGTTATTTTTCTGTACTCAGTTTTTGTGTTCTTCTATTTTTCTCCATTCAATCAGTAGGTTCTATGATTTTCTTCATGATCCAGGTCTTCTTCTTGAAATGTTTTTTTGTAATGGGAGCTTACTTTTTGGCTTCTTTTTCCCCATCTAAATGTTTTACAATATCTTTTCCGTGGAGTTCATTGTCATGTACTCTTCCAAATTGTTTTTCAATGCCATCTAAAAGGCTTATCAATATTGGGTAACCTTTTTTTCCCACTTGCACTTGATTGTGAAGGACTTGAGCAATAATTAATGACTACATTAAAAACCAAAACATAGTTCATTGCCATAAAAATATACATTAGATACACAAACTTGTCAAATCAATCAATGTGTGCCTCATGAAGGACTCTGGCTCTAATTTTATTAGCTTCCCTTGTTTTCCTTATTTTAGAGGCCCAATACATCACTATAATTTTCATTAACATCTCTGGTAAATTATTGGCATTACAAATTTGATCACTAGCCTGTGAAATAAAAGTAGTAATAATGGTTTATTTGCCCAGAATATGCAATGCAGTGACAGTAGTTCATTTGCAAATCTATAAGGTACATTGCAAAAACATTTTAACACATTGTACATTTCACACATTCTCATCATCAGAAAAAAATCAATTTGAGTATAGTATTATTATTAGTTTTCTAACAGTAAAGGAAGATCTTAAGTGGACATTCAATTTTTCCAATTCTGGAATTGCAATTGGCTTTTCAGCATAACTAAGGTGTGGCCGGTGTCAATATCTTATGCTTGGTAGCTTTTGATCTCACCTGGTTCCAGAGTTTTATATTCGCTAGATGTTATCTATTTGAAATTGTCTTCTGTATTTTTCTATTGCACTTTTATCAATTTGGATTTTCAAACCATGTTGTAGCCTCTACTCATGTATTTAGTGTGCAGAATTGTTGTAGTCTTATATGCTTTTTAAGAAAATAAAGTTCCCCATATTAAGCTTTTTGAGAAAAGCTTCTTTACCACACCCTCAACTTCTCTCCTCACACGCCACCCAGTTTCTATTATGCCCTTGACACTTAGAGACTGAATTTAGTACTTTCCCACCAGTGCGTCGATAAAGAAAAAATTACAAACAAATGTTCCACACATCTAAAAAAGGTTTCACACCGAATTCATACCAACAGAAGCTGTAACAACACTCACCAAATTCAACGAGTGATTTGTACAAGCTACAAATTCAGCTTTTTATTATTTTACTTGATGCATTTCTGAAAACTAGTATGCAGACCAGCCATCACTACAGCGTTATAATATGCTTGCCCTTTACCATTTTGAATATCAAATCTTTCTCTAATTTTTCCAAAATCATTGTTGAAATATTCTTGGCAGTTTTACCTTTGTTTCAATGAAATCGACAAATGATTCCACCACCTTCACTTCCTCTCCATTGATCAAAATGTAGCATAAAACTTGGCTCATTTGATTCTTATGTGAAATATTGGGAGTGCTGTCAAATATCATGGAAGAGTGCTAGGCTTTTTTTTTTACTTTCTTGTTGTAGGAATAGTAGGAGTATCTTAATAGTAGGAGCATCTGAATAGTAGGAGAATATAGGAAATAGCAAACATTCCCTTTCAACTGGGTTCTTAGATTATGTTCACATAGCACTGGATCATATTTTCAAACAAAGGCAATAGCTCTAAAAAAAATTCCTTTACTTTACGCCGACATTCATTGCCTTTGTGGATTTAGAGAAGGCTTTTGACAACGTGGATTGGGATTCAATGCTTGCAATTCTGAAGGAAATTGTAGTGTCCTACAATGACCGAAAAATTATGCAGTCTGTACAAAAACCAAGTAGCTGTGATTAAATCTGGACGCAGCTGTAAAGAGAAAAGAATAAGGAAATGAGTGAGACAAGGTTGTGCACTGTCTCCCATAATTTTTAATGTTTACATCGAGAGAGCCATCAATGAAATCAAGGAAAAGTGTTCTGGAGTGAACATCCATGGAGAAACAATCAGCATGCTGCGATTCGCCAATGACATAGCTCTCATAGCAGAGACAGAGAAGGATCTGAATTAGATGCTAACAACCAAGGAAAGGACAATGGCCATACATCAGCTGAAGATCAATAAGAAGAAAAACTAAGATATTGATGTGCAGCAAGAGAGAGGAGGTCAAAACCAAAGTTATAGTAGGAAAACAGAAAATTGAAGAGGTGAAAGAGTTCTGTTACCTGGGAAGCAGAGTAACCAACAATGGACAAAGCAAGAAAGAAATAGTTAGTAGAATAGCCCAGGCAAATAGGGAATTCTATCAAAAGAAGAATCTACTTACAGCTGGAAATGCAAGCTTGGAAGTAAGGAAGTATTTGATCAAAACGTGCATCTGGAGCTTGTTTCTTAATGGCTGTGAGGCATGGACAATGAGAGCAGCGGAGAAGAAAAGGGTGGAAGCATTCAAAATATGGTGCTACCAAAGAATGATGAAGATAAAATGGATTGACCGAGTGGCAAATGAAGACATCTTAAGAAGAGTGGGAGAAAATAGGTCTGCTGAAAACTATAAAAAGAAGACAGAACAACCTAATCGGTCATATCTTAAGACACGTAGGCCTGATGAAGACAATTGTCGAGGGAAAAGTGAATGGAAGGAATGGAAAAGGCAAGCCTTGTATTACTTAGAACATGTCGTAAAGTACATGAAAGAGAGGAACTACATTAATATGAAGAGGTTGGGCGATAGAAGAATCGAGTGGATGGCTGCATCAAACCAAACCTAGGATTGTTTACCCATGATGATGATGATAGGTATCTAATAATATCGAGCAGTCTTGAAGGGATATCCATCCACTTTTTCACCTGGATTTCAACAACTTCTTGTTCTTTTTTATCAGTTGTTGCTCCATGAGCAATCCTAATGTCAATTCCTCCCGTTGTTTGAAATTTTGAACGTGGTCTACACTAGATTCATGCTCATATATTCTATGATTTGATTTCCACCTTATGTTGAATCTGTCCTCAGAAATAAATTATGAATTCCTTCTGTCTGACAACTGTTTGCAATGGTTCTATTAGTAAAGAGCTTCCTTGGAAGGAGAGGACACCATCCAAGATCTCATTATTTTTTCACCATTTGGCAGAGTTTTAAAAAAATCACTCACAAGTTAGTTTTCTAGGTTGTCCTTTGGTTGACACACCTTGACATTTTACTTTGCAAAAATCAGAATACAGCTAGGACATATGTCAAAGTCTTTTATGCCTACTCTGTCCACATCTGGTCCTGGAATATTTCATCATGTTCTTCATAAATTGAGGGAGTTGAAGTTGATGAATTGCTTGAAGCAGAATCCTTGAATTTGATGATGATTTGAATTTATAAACATCTCCTTATTCATTAATTATAATTTCTATACAATGTATGTAGCTCAATGGTGCACCTTCATTATTTTTTTATAATTCTTCTTTTGCTTTTCTCTATTTTCTGGAAGCAGCACCACTTTCCTTATTTTGCTTTATCTGAAAATGGGGGGATAGCCACTCAGAAATATAAAATAGTTGTTTTTTGAGAAAAAAAATCTTACAGCATGTTCATCATCATTGGTCAACAATCCTAGGATTGGTTTAACGCAGCTTTCAACTCAATTCTTCTATTGGCCAACCTTTTCATTATGACATAATTCTTCTCTTTTATGTCCTTCACAACCTTTTCCATGTTTCTCATACAAGGCCTGCCTTTTCCAATCCTCCCGTTCACTTTTCCCTCGACAATAGTCTTCATCGGGTCATCATGTCTCAAGATCTCCTTCTATTTAGAGTTTTCAGCAGACTTCTCATTTCTCCTACTCTTCTTAGCACTTGCTTGTTACTTATTCGGTCGATCCATTTAATCTTCAGCATTCTTTTGTAGCACCACATTTCGAATGCTTCTACCCTTTCCTTCTCCGCTGCTATCATCGTCCATGCCTTACTGCCATAAAGAAACATGCTCCAGATGTATGTTCTGATAAATTTTCCTTAATTCTATGCTTGTATTTTCAGCTGTAAGTAGATTCTTCTTTTGGTAGAATGCCCTCTTTGCTTGGGCTATTCTACTAACTATTGCTTTCTTGCTTTGTCCATCTTTGGTTACTCAGCTTAATAGGTAATGGAACTCTTTCACCTCTTCAAGTTTTTGTTTTCCTAGTTTGACATTGGTTTTGGCCTCTTCTTTCTTGCTGCACACCAATATCTTGGTCTTCCTTTATTTATCTTCAGCTGATATCTGGCCATTGTCCTTTCCATGGTTACTAGAATCTTGTTCAGATCCCTCTGTCTGTGCTATGAGTGCTATGTCATCAGCAAATCGCAGCGTGCTTATTTTTTCTCCGCTTGGAACTCCGCTCCGCTTCCGTGCTTATTTTTTCACAGCTTGGTCCAGTTTTAATCTCAGCTGCTCGGTTTTTGTACAGACTGTGGATAATTCTTCGGTTATTGTAGGACACTCCAATTCTCTTCAGAATTGTGGGCATTAAATCCCAATCCATGTTGTCGAAAGCCTTCTCTAAATCCACAAATGCAATGAACGTTGGTTTTTCCTTCTCCATTCTCTTCTCTATAAGCAGCCTAAGGGCCAATATTGCTTCTCTTGTACCCTTACTTTTCCTGAATCCGAATTGATCTTCATCCAGGAACTTCTCTGCTTTTCATTCTATTCTTCTGTAGATGATCCTTGTCAATATCTTCGATGCATGTTCGTCAGTAGAGATGGGCAACTTGGTAAATTACCGTGGTAATTTTGTAAATTACCATGGTATTTTTAGTAAATTACCAACACCCCTGAAAATTACCGTAATAAACTGTAATTTTCAGAAAAGTTCTTTTTCAGAAAATTTCTTCCTTAGGAAGAAACCATTGGAATGGGTGATATTATAAATTAAGAAGCTAAAACGATTTTGTTTACATTGTGTCAATGATTAATTCAGAGTAAAATAACAAATGTACATTGCGCAGAGGGATGTCTTTGGAACAAAAATTTCTCATAGTGTGACAAAAGAGGCAAATTGCATGTTGCTGCCAACTCGTTATAATTTTTTTAATGGGTTATAATAGATTAACATCGTGATATGTTTGATATAAGCGTTGGCATTTATATCTCAATGCTATTTGATTTCCTTTTCAGTCCTCTGATAAGGACTTGTAGCTCAAAACTTAAAATTACCCGAAAATTACGGTAATTTTCAAAAATTACTGTAATTTACCATGGTAATTTACCTCATTTGAAAATTATGGTAATTTACCCATCTCTAGTCATCAGGCTTATAGTCGTAAAATTTTTGCATTTCTCTGCTCTCTCCTTCTAGGAATAGGAATGATGATGTTTTTCTCAAAGTCCTTTGGAATTTCTCCTGTTGAGTACATGTTGCAGATGGTTTTGTAAAGATGAGTTAATGTCTTCTCTCCTGCATTTGTAATTAGTTCTGCATCATCAATATCAGAAGCCTTATTGATCCGAAGGTCCCTTACTGCACCATCGAATTCCGATCTTAATATTGATGCGCCCATATCATCCTTTTCCACTTTGCTTTCCTCTTCAATAGCTTGTATGTGACATAATATGTCCAGCAGTCCGGCAACGTCTTGTTCCATTAAAGCCTCTGGAATTTCCACAGAGAAAGAGGATGTCTTGGTAGCTCAACTGGTCGAGTAACTGGCCGGAAATCAGGGGGTCCGGGTTCGCATCCTGGTCAAGGCGAATGATCTTTTCTCTGTGGAATATCTTGCTAATTCATATTGTCAAATTCTTTCTCCAAATCCATAAAGGCAAGGAAGGTAATTTTGGTCTCCATTATATTCTATCCCATATGTCAGCATTGTCTCTCTTGTGCCCTTGCTTTTCCTGAATCCAAATTGGCCCTCCTCTCCTTCTCTGCTTTTCATTCTATTCTTATGTGGATTATCCTTATCAAATAATGATGCATATGTGGTCAGGCTTATAGTCCAAAAATTTGTTCTCAGCTCCTCTTTTTGGGACTGGGGATGATGTTATTCTTGAATCAATGGGTATCCCTCTTCTTGAGTACAAGTTACAGATGATATTGTACAGCTATGTTAATGTCATCACTCCTGCATTTTCCATTAGTTCACAGGAACATTTTAAATGCTAGAAACCTTATTTACCTTCAGGTTCTTTACAACTGTGATGAATTCTGATACTATGTCAAATACTTAGTATCTCAGATCATCCTTTTTGACTTCATTTACCTATTTAATTACCTTTGCAGTGAGACTGCTTCTATTGTATAACTTCTCTTATTCAGTTTATCTCCTTACTTTATCTTCATTTTCAATGAAAAGTTCTCCATGTTTATCCCTATGTCATAACATCTTGTGGCCTTTTCCTAGGTGTGGTTCCACAACATCCTGTAGGAAATTTCCATCTTTCTGTGAAAGGTAGTGTTGTACACATCTTCACATGGAACCTTTGTCCCACGTTCTCTAGCTTTCCTTTCTTTTAAGCATATTTCATTCCTTATTCTTTTGTAGCAGAGTTGCCTTTCTTTAGTTTTTGCATTTTTTATTTTCTTCTCCCTTCAATCAGTTCAAAAACTTCTTCTGTGATCCATGGCTTCTCCTTGACCACTTTTTCTCCAAAGAACTTCTTTTGTGGTTTTCCACAGCCTGCTTTTAGTGTTTTCTCTGCTCTTTTCCACTGACTTCTATTTCATACTCTTCCAATTGGTTTCCTACAGCTTTCGGAAAGACCAGCTGATATTATTTCCCCTTCAGTTTATATACTTGCCCTATGATCTTTATTATTTTCCTCAGATTTCTGAATTTCAAATGGCAATTTGTCATCATCAAATTGTTGTCATTGTTTTATCTGCCTTCGGGAAGCTTTTTAAGTCCTTCACCTGTTTCCTGAATCTCAGCTATAACTAAATGTAGTCAATTTGGTATCTTCTTCTATCTCTGGGTGTTTTCCATGCACGTCTCCTTTGGTTGTGGCCTTTAGACCGTGTATTTGCCACCACTAACTTCTGTAGTGAGCAGAATTCTTGAAGTCTTTCTCCTCTCTCATTTCAATTGCTCTTAGCATATTTTCTAGTAATTCATCCATCTTGACCTTCGCCAATGATGGCATTTCAATCTCCTCATCGTCATCATAAGTCAACGATCCTAAGATTGGTTTGACGCAACCCTCCACTCCATTCTTCTATTGACCAACCACTTCATATTGATGTAATTCCTATCTTTTACATCCTTCATAACCTATTCCATTCATCTCATATGAGGCCTGCCTTTTCCAAACTTCCCTTTCACATTTCCCTTGACGATTGTCTTAATGAGGCCATCATGTCTCAAGATGCCTGGATGACTAAGTTGTCCCGTCTTCTTCTTAGGGTATTCAGAAGACCTCTCTTTTCTCCCACTATTCTTAGGACTTCCTTGTTACTTCCTCAGTCGATACATTTAATCTTCATCATTCTTCTGTAGCACCACATTTCGAATGCTTCCACCCTTTTCTTCTCCACTGCTGTCATCATCCATGCCTCACAGTTGTAAAGATACATGCTCCAGTTGTACGTTCTGATGAATTGTTTCCTTACTTCTATGCTTGTATTTTCAGCTGTAAGTAGATTCTTCTTTTGGTAGAATGCCCTCTTTGCCTGGGCTATTCTACTAACTATTGCTTTCTTGCTTCGTCCATCTTTGGTTACTCAGGTTAATAGGTAACAGAATTCTTTCACCTCATCCAGCTTTTGTTTTCCTAGTTTGATGTTGGTTTTGGCCTCTTCTTTCTAGCTGCACACCAATATCTTATTTTCTTCTTATTTTTCTTCAGTTGATATGTGACCATTGTCCTTTCCATGTTTACTTGTCTTATTCAGATATCTCTGTCTGTGCTATGAGAGCTATGTCATCGGTGAATCGCAGCATGCTTATTTTTTCACCGTGGATAGTCACTCCAGAAGACTTCTCTTTGATTTCATTGATGGCTCTCGTGATGTAAACGTTAAACAATACGGGAGACAGTGCACAGCCTTGTCTCACTCTTTTCCTTATTCTTGCCTCTTCACAGCTGGGTCCAGATTTAATTACAGCTGCACAGTTTTTATACAGACTGTGGATAATTCTTCCGTCATTGTAGGATACTCCAATTCCCTTCAGAATTCCAAGCATTGAATCTCAGTCCACATTGTCAAAAGCCTTCTCTAAATCCACAAATGAATGTCGGCTTGTTCTTCTCCACAATCCTCTCTCTGAGCAGCCTAAGGGCCAATATTGCTTCTCTTGTACCCTTACTTTTGCTTAATCCCAATTGATCTTCATCCAGCAACTCCTCTGCTTTTTATTGTATTCCTCTGTAGATGATCCTTGTCAATATCTTCAATGCATGTGTTGTCAGGCTTCTAGTCCTAAAATTTTTCCATTTCTCTCCGCTCTTGTTTTTAGGAATAGGAATGATGTTTTTCTCAAAGTCCCTAGCCATTTCTCTTGTTGAATACATGTTGCAGATGGTTTCGTAAAGATCAGTTAATGTCTTCTCTCCTGCATTTATAATTAGTTCTGTAGGAACATCATCAATGCCAGAAGCTTTATTCATCCGAAGGTCCCTTACTGCAGCGTGGAATTCTGATGTTAATATTGATGCTCCCATATGATCCTTTTCGATGTCGCTTTCCTCTTCGATAACTTGAGTGCTGAGATGGTTCCCGTTGTATAGCTCTTCCAGATATTCTTTCCATCTTTTCACTTTGTCCTCATTTTTAATCAAAATTTCTCCATTCTTGTCCCTTATGGCATTGCATCTTGCGCTCCATTCCTTGAAGTGGTTTCTCACAATCCTATAGGCAGCTTTCACCTTTCCAATTGCAAGGTTGTTTTGTACATCTTCGCATAGATTCTTCATCCACGTCTCTCTAGCTTTCCTTGCTTTGCGACTTATTTCGTTCCTTATTCTTTTGTAGCAAAGCTGCCCTTCTTCAGTTTTCGCATTCTTGTACTTTCTTCTTTCTTCAATCAAGTCTAAGACTTCCTCTGTGATCCATGGCAACTTTTCTTCTTCCAAGAACTTCTTTTGCGGCTTCCTGTAGTCCACATTTAATGTTTTCCCAACGCTCTTCCACTGATTTCTCATTTAGGTCTTCTCCTATGTTGTTTTCCACTGCTTTTTGAAATTCCTGCTGATGTTTTGCCTCCTTCAGGTTCTCTACTTGCCATGTTTTCTTCACAGTCTTCTTCAATTTCTTGAATTTTAGATGGCATTTCATCATCACTAAATTATGGTCACTGTTGATGTGTTCCCCAGGGTAGCTTTTGCAGTTCTTCACTTGTTTTCTAAATCTCTACTTCACTAAAATGTAGTTTATTTGACATCTTCTTCTGTCTCCTGGCATTTTCCATGTGTATCTTCTTCGGTTGTGTCGCATTTCCACCTTCAGGTTCTCCAGTCTTCCACAGGTCCGAAGCAATCTCTCATTCCATGTTCCTACCCTAAAAAGTTTATCATATTTGACTGACGTACTCTCTCGAGTAGTCCCCGCCCAGAGATCCGAATGGGGGACTATTTTACCTCCGGAATATTTTACTCGAGAGGGTGCCATCACGTCTTGATAAGAAAGAAAAGAGTGGAGTAGCTGCGACTCCTCGGGATATTAATTTGGTGGTTTTCCCTTGCCTTCCACATCGCAGTACTACAGCCGTTAAAGTAAATATTACCATGCCTGTAGTGAAATGAGTGTTGCTGTATCGACCCCATCCATCCTCCTCCATCAATTCGATTTCTTAAGCCATGTTATCCAGTGCCTCCATCTTGAACTTAGCCAACTACAGGATCTCCTAGAATGGCTAAGTTTTTTCTCCTCTTACCTGCTTTATTACTTACGTGATATCCTCATAGATGTCTTCCACTTCATCTCCATGGTTCAATGAGTTATTCACTTGAAATTCCTCCAAAGCTTTCTCTCCTTTTCAGAAGCCTTCTTTCCCATTTAATCATCAGTTCTCTCATCCTTGATGCATTTCTCTTTACCAGAAAGGTTTGCTTGCATCTTTCAAGTGTTTTTTTGTGTGAATTTAACAAAGTAAACTAAATATTTTTGAATCTGAGTCTAGCTAAAAACTGCTAACTTGCCATATTCTCTGAAGGATCATTTCTATTTTCCGTTTTCTATGTATACCTACTATGTAGCAGTTGGTTTTCTTTCTACATCCAATTGGACCTCAAAAGTTATCTTGTTTCCTTTATATCAAGAAAGCAACATCTAATATGATGAGTATTCATCATGTTGGATTAACATTTCCACTGTTACTGTCATGTCAATGTATTAGCTTTTCATTCCTAGTGGTCTTCCTTCTTCACCATCAGTATTTTATTCTGTAGCAATTACACTAACCTATTATTCCATGTGTTGAAACGCTGCGGTTTTCCAAAATAATTCCTTACATTGTCCATCTGTAGTCAGTTCCAAATGGTCTCAGTATTCTTACTTCTATCTCCCATGGGGCCATTCATAAATCGCTAAAAAGGTGGTGGGAAACAGTTGGGCCAACTATTACAATGCTTGATCAACAGGGAAAGGGAGGGGTGCAGTCTTTTGTTTCATTGGGAGTAATACATGTACACTAAAATTCATTCATTCTTCATTTTCCATTTTACACTGAAGGTCCACTCTGAACCCATGCTTATCATTCCTTTGGATATGACTATATTGTACGGTATTTGTGTCTTCATCATCTCTCACCTGCTGAGTGTTGAATCAATGCCTTTTGCAATAATTCACCATATGAACCATGCGAAAATTCTATTTTTCCTTGAGTTTTGGTCTTAGTTCTTTTTCCCAAAGGAGTGAGTCATAAAAATTTACTCCTACAGAGTGGCGTACCAAGGCTACTTGGCAGCCGGGGCTAACTAGATGGTATCACCCCCTAACACTAAAAGGTTCAAGGTTCAATGAGTTTAATTTAAACACACTTTAACGTTCACAATTATTTATTTTTAATAAGTAGTATGTTACTTGAACACAGTATAGTGAGAGAAAAATATGAATGAAATAAAACAGTAAGTGTTATTAGGTTAGGTTTGTTTGAAAAAAAAATAAAGAGAAAAAACTTTTGCAACAGTGTTACAATTTAAAGTCCTACAAAATTAAATCTTACATGATCAATGAATCAAATAAGATCATGACCCAGGCCCAATTAGAACAAATTGTTGACTGAAAATTCTGTACATACTAATTCAACCTTACGCAACGTGAAACAAAGTCGGCAATTCTAAGCAATTTATACAAGAGTCAAGATCCTTCTTTAAACAAATAGTAATTAGCAGTAAAGTAAATTGTTTTTAAGTTTCAGAGACATAACAAAAAATTTTAAAATGTGCCTTCCTATGCTAGATTGATGCTAACTTATTTATAACAGAGTTGAATTCTATTGTAGCAGCCACATCATGTTCAATTGATAAAATTGCTAAATTACTCAGTCTTTCTTGTGTAATTGTGGATCTTAAATAATTTTAAATAAGCTTTAGCTGACTAAAAGATCATTTACGAGATGCCACAGACACTGGAATCATTAAAAGCAGTTTGAAAGTGATGATCAAGTTACTGTATGCCTCTAACCCCAAACAAGATAAATACAACAAAATATCTTTAATATAACTTTCTTCCTTGAAAAATCTTTAATAAAATATCTTAATAAAACTATTGCATCTTTAATATCTTCAAAAAGTTCTTCTCCATTGAAAGTACATGTAAGTAAAGTACATGTTGGTAAAGAGTGCTAAAGGTGGCTCTCTTCTGCTGGGGGTGGTGGTGGGAGTTGGCATTCAAGTACCGATGTGTGCGTTGGCTTCCGATACACGGAGTGGCCAAGCCTTCCCTTGTGTTTCGTGGAGACAAGTACAGTTGAGCATCTTTAATCCGGCACAGTCGGGACCAAAGTGATGCCAGATTAGGGATTTTGCCGGACTATGGGTCATGCATGGCAACTGGTCTATTTCTGACGTCCGGGATGTTTTCATTGAAAGGAGTCAATTATTTATAACAAAATATATTTGTTTGCCATTAACTGAACATTATTGTAAAAAGAGTTACTGAGAATAATCAGAAAGAAATGGTTTCTTAATACACAAAGTTATTATTTAAAATTATCGAAGTTGCAGAGTGAGTGAAAATAATGGAATCTAAGCATTTTGCATATAGCTGAACATGTAAAAGTTTCATATTGTTATTGGAAAAGGGTATAAAAATTGATATTTCTTATGCTATGCTTTGCGTAACTTAATTTCCTACCGCGCTCAATTTGTTATCAGCTGATTCAGCGTGATGCCAACGCGTGGGTGTCGTGTGTACGGCCGCCCATCACTACGTCGCCGCGGGCGACCGGACTGGATTATTCTTTAAAGACAATCATCAATAGTAGTCTTCCTTTACAATTTTAGGATGATCATCATCATCCCCACTCGGATATATTGTTATTAATTACCATTTCAATGATTTCATCATCTATGATATGTTGTGTGGTGAGAATATCGTGGCCGCTAACTATCCTTTCGTCTAAATATACCAATTCCATTTCCTTTAATTCAGGGTTATGGATGATGTTTGCAAACTCCATCATCATATTTTTATCCTCATAAACATTAAATTTTTTAAACCCCCAATTATTTCGTCTATATCAAACCTTAAAGCAGGCCACAATGTAAACCACGCGTGTTTTTAGAACGGACGGTGAAATGCTATTGCCTGCACGTGAAATTTCCCGAATCATGTCTTTTGGATTGATCACGCCTATTTCTAAAAGAGGTTATCCTGCTCCATCAGCATTTGGCCAGAAATACTAACTAAGCCCTTCACTTCGATGCAATCGAAATCAGGCTATCTAAATGAGCACTTAAATCTTCTTTCATAGTTTTTCTCTCTGTTATCTACTTCTTCGTGTCAGTTTGACAGTAAAATTTTGATGATTTTTATCAGTAGGTAATTACTTTCAGGTCCCTAATAACTGCATCAAATTTTGACATTGAAATGAACTCCTTTCAGATGTCCTGCAATTATTTTCTTAATCATCATCATTAGTTATTAATCCTCAGATTGGTTTGATGCAGCTTTCCACTGAATTCTTCAATCGGCTAATCTCTTCATACATATTTACATAAAACTTCTCTTTCACATTCTTTATCACTTTTTCCATTTATCTCGCATGAGGCCTCCCTTTGCCATTCTTCCCATCCACTTGTCCCTCAACGATTGTCTTCATCAGGCCATCATGTCCCATGATGTGGCCGATGAAGTTGTTCTGTCTTCTTCTTAGGGTAATCAGAAGACCTCTCTTTTCTCCCACTCTTCTTAGAATTTCCTCATTGGTTACTTAGTCAATCCATTTTATCTTCATCATTCTTCTGTAGCACCACTTTTCAAATGCTTCCGCCCTTTTATTTTCTGCTACTGTCATTGTCCATGCCTCAATGCCATAAAGAAACATTCTTCTGATGTATGTTCTGATGAATTGTTTCCTTACTTATATGCTTGCATTTCCAGATGTAAATAGATTCCTAATTCGATAGAATGCCCTCTTTGCCCAAGTTGTTCTACTGACAATTTCTTTCTTGCTTCTTCCAGTGATTTTCTTAAATCTTCTATTTTAATTCAAATTTCCGAGTAAGTACTTACCTATGGCAAGTATAATGAGAAGGTGCAAAATGTTTCTTGAAATTGTTTTTGTAGGCCGCTCCCATTTCATCATCATCATCAGACAGCAATCCTAATATGTATGTTTGACACAGCTAATTCTACTGATAATTTATTTCTTTTTTTGTCCAAAACTAGTTACATGGCTTCCTAGATAATGATACTATTTCACCTCCTCAAGCTTTATTTCCTAGTTTACCTTAGTCTTGGACTCATTTCTTCTGCTGCAGACCAATACGTTAGTTCTCTGTATTTATCATCTGGTGAAATTTGACCATTGTCCTGTCCATGTTTGCTAGTCTTCTTTAAATCTCTTTCTGCCAATGCCACAATGCTATCAGCAAATACATAGCAGCATGCTGATTTTCTCCCTGTGGAATTTCAAGCATTACCCCTGAAATAGTTGTGAAATCATCATCACCAAGAAGTTATTTTAGTTTGCATTAACCCTTTTACTGCCAGCCCCTTTAAAGTAGACTGTGCGAAAAATGCCAAGCCCATTATGCCCAGCCAATGGGCAAGCTCATTAAGATATATTATTAGCACTTAATATTAATATATGAATTTTTTATTTTATTTTTTATTTTGATCATATATTTTCACTTTTTAAGAGGATGAAAAAATTATTCATGCTGTCTCTGATTTGAATGAATTGTAACCATTACAAATACATGATGATGTAATGTAGGTGGGCCGATATATCGGCCCCTTGGCAGTTTTCACACAACCATTGAGGGCCGATATATCGGCCCACTGGCAGTAAAAGGGTTAATACCTTCTCTTTCAAAAATATCTTCTGGATATTTCCCTATTATATTTTTTCCTATCTACATACCTTGAAAATTGGAAGTCATGGTGGCCATAAAGAAGGTGGCTGGGCAATGGACTGGAGGGTTTCAGGTTCAAATCTGGATGAAACCTCTCTGGAGACCTCAGAGATTCGGGAGAAATCTCAGGTGGCCTGAGGAAAAGGAACTTGTCCCCCTACCCTGAATGTGTGAATTTCACCTGACAATGACTAAATGTGGGGTGAGCTGTACCCTCACCTATCAAACCAACCTTTGGGTTGAATACTGGGGGAATGATCTTGAAAGTTACCCCTACCAGTCCTACTTCAAACCTATTCCCATTTTTCTGGCTTTCTCACCTGGTCTCATGCTTTATTTATGTAATTTTAATTTTTAGAAACAAAAGGTTATTCTACATTGTGTGTGTATCCCTTAAGTATTATTTGGCATCTTATTATCAACCTGTATACATTTTTTAAATCAGAACAAAAGAAGTTATTGTTGGTCATTTAGGAAGATAATTTTCTACTAGTTAGGCTGGAATTTATTGGAATGTCTCTACACTTGTTTGCATAGCATTCATCTCTTCACTACATCCTTATGCTATTTTTCTCTTGGCACGCCTTGCCCTTTTTCATACAATATGTTTTTTAGTAATAATAAACTCTGTTTGGGTATTCAACCACATTTTAATAAGTAAATACCAGTACATATTTACAGAGAATTACAAATGAATGTGATGTAGGAACATACTTACATCTAGTTACAAAATAAGATAATTTAATGACAGATTGACAAACTGAAGTAGGTATTTCAGGCACAAAGTTACATCAATATACAGAATAAGGTGTGTTAGGAATATGTTTACATCAAGTTGCAAAATAAGGTAAATAAGGTACAATTCAAATGCAGTTACAAGTTATACAATCACGTAATAAATTTGGTCAGATATGTTCAGGAAAATTTTCATGTAAATTTTAAATTTGTTCATAGAGGTAAATATGTTAGCATTGTAGCTATTGCATGCATTCATTAAACAGTTCTCAGGTGTATTTTTTCATAATTTGTTCTATGTGTCACTTTGAATGAGGTTAGTAGATCGTAGGTTTCTTGGGAGAACAAAGAAATTAATATGCTCCAGTAAAATTGAGCAATTAATTAAAATTTTCATTAATTTATAGATGATGCTCATATCAAAATACTATGACATCGAATTAATACCAACAGATAAGAGAATTTCTTTGCAGTTAGTCAATGAATAAGACAGTCTCATATGAAACCAGTACACCCTTAGGAATTTATGCTGAGTTATTTTCAGTTATGTAATACAGGTAAAATGTGGAAACCAAACAGGCAAGCAGTATCCATGAATGGATCTGCCTATAGCACAGTGTAATAACATATAAAACTTTATGCAATGAAATCTGCAATGCTTTTCTCAATTTGGTACTAAGATGGGATGTGAAACCAAGCATTCTAAGTAATTTACTGAAACACATGGAAATATGATAATGAAATGACAAATCATGAGAGAAAGTAACCTTGAGGTCCTTAATGGCTTTAACAGATTTTGGGGGATGATTATTGTTGGCATAGTAAGTAATGAAGGGGGTAATTGTTATGGAAGAAAGTGATAGTTTTACATTTAACAGCTTGAAACACGCATTTTATTATGTACATATAAATTTTTAAGATTGTCCTAATCCTTGGAAATCTGAGTGTGTATGAATGTTTAAAGGTCTTTAGATCATCAGCAAACAATAATACGTTGGCATAATTAATGTAGGATCCTCTATCATTTATAAACAGCAAGAATAGCTGGAGGAGCCAAGTGAGAATCCTGAGGAACACAAGAAGTCACATCAATAGGTCTCGAAAGAAAGTTTTTATACTTAACTATTTTATGGTTAACTTCATCGAAGGCAGTTGTGAAATTAGTGCATGTATAGCCTACCTGGAGGCATTTTATATGGAATTCAACAAATGGGATTAATAACAAAGCAGATTAGTACAGGTGAATCCATGAATAAGACCATGCTATTCAGTAATCATTATAGGTTTGATGGCAGGAAGTAATTTTTCATACACCAGAGACTCAAATAATTTGGATTAGTTAGATATTGTAGACAGACTGATAATTTGAAACATCAGATCTACCATTATTTTTATGAATAGGATTAACATAACTAATTTTCCAAAATCATCCAATTTTCATATCAATCAATGCAACTATAAGTCTTTCTTCTAATTTCCAAGAATAGCTTTTTGTGAAGGCTTATACTAAATTTCAATATTTTATGTTGTTTGCTTCAACATTACATTTCAGAACCATGTAACTTTTTGTTTTTTCCTTTCCATCAATCATGTAGGAGAGATCATGGCAGCATCCACTTGGACACATTCCTTTTGGTAACTGCTGTTTCTTCAGAGTTGATGAGCCTGCATCAGGGATTGCTATTTGGAAAAAGGGATCTTGATGGCAGATGTCTTTGCCTTAGGATGATGGTGAGTGTCAAAATTTAAATACTAATACTTGTCTTTTCCTGGCGTTGTTTTTATGCTCACCTTGGTGTCTAGAGGACATCACAGAAAGAGATGAGATAATTTTACTCCATCTCATTTTCACATTCAATGCAAGCATTCACTTGAAAATAGGTATGAGTACAGCATGTGTCATACTTCATACTAAAGCCTGGTTCAAACAGTGCATTTTTCTTGGATGGATATTCTGTTTGGAGTCCTAAATAGTGCCGTGCCTGCTCGGTTGCTGGAAATTCCAACTGCAGCCAGCTGCCCTGATGGCTAGATAGCTTATTTTAGAGGTTGAGTCCAGTGCTATTTCTCTTGCCTGTTTTGCCAATGTTTGTCTGTGCTGGCCAATCATCATTAAGCATTCCTCCTTTGGCTATGGCATTCATGACCCCATTGTCCCTTATTCTTAGTTCCATCTCTCCACTTTATTCTCCAACCATGTAAATGCTTTTCCAATTCCACAAAACTTGTTAACTTTTCCTTTATCCTCTACACCCATAACTAAAATCCTTCATTCTATTCTCTTCATTTCTTCTTACAGTCAAGGTTTTTTCATCCATGATACAATGCCATATATCTACTCTATACTTTTTTTCAAACTTTTGTTCAGGAATTTTGTAGGGAGTTCTCCTCTGCTCGTAACTTAGGCAAAGCAATGCTTTTAACAGCATCATTACCGCATACACTTCATTCAAATTCATTTCACTATCTACATATGTCCCTTCCCCATGGACTACGCCTTGTCGTGGTGGGATTGGGGCTTGCGTGTTCCCATGACCCCTAGAGCTACACTGGCGGGAGTAACTAATATTGCTCCTGGTAGGGTCACCCATGCCAGACAGGTCGAAGGGTAGGAGCCTGACGAAAGGTAGTCCACGTACCGTACTCGCAGCGTCTGTTCCTCAGTGAGGCGGCTGTGAGAAGGTGTCTGACCCCAGTGGGGCGGCCTAACAAGTGATGGTGTCACGTTAAAAACACTATTGAGGCAGGCAACGGGAAACCACCTCAATTAAACTCTCCCAAGATCACAATGGACTTGAACAATAGAGAATTGAATCCTGGCAACTACGGGGCCCGGAACCAAATTAGTGGAACGGGTGTCGTGCCCGGCAGCAGGGTAAGCAAGGACTCTGCGGTCGTCATCTCACGAAATCCTTGCACGAAAAGAATGACAGCAGCAGCGGCGGCGAAGAATAAACCAGAGAAGAGAGCAGCAATGCTAAGGATCGGGACATGGAACGTTAGGACTATGTTAAGGGCAGGAAAACTAGAGAACATTAAGCGGGAAATGGAGAGGGGAAAGATCGATTTGTTGGGACTAAGCGAAGTAAGATGGAGAGACCAGGGGGACTTCTGGAGTGAAAAGTACAGGGTTATATACAGTGGAGGGGAAGAGAGCCAGCGGGGAGTAGCAGTGGTATTGAATGCAACATTAGGAAAAAGGGTGTTGAATGTGGAACAGGTAAGCGATAGAATACTAGCCATCGAAATCGAAGCTAAGCCGGAAAATGTAGTCGTAGTACAGGTTTACATGCCGACAGGGGGGCATAGAGAAGAGGAAGTTGACGAAGTATATGACCAGTTGGAAGAAGTAATGGGGAAAGTAAAGGGCAGGAAGAACCTAATAGTTATGGGAGATTGGAACGCTGTAGTAGGGGAAGGGAGGGACGGAAGTGAAGTAGGGGAGTATGGTCTGGGTGTAAGGAATGACCGGGGCGAGAAAGCAGTGGAGTTCTGTAGGAGGAATAATTTAGTGATTACAAATACGTGGTATAAACACCACCCTAGGCGTAGGTACACGTGGAAAATGCCGGGGGATACTGGAAGGTACCAATTAGACTACATCATGATTAGGCAAAGATTCAGAAATAGTGTAAAGAACTCGCATAGTTTCCCAGGTGCAGATGCCGACTCCGACCATAACTTGGTGGTGATGAAATGTGAGATGAGACTAAAGAGGTTGAAAGTAGGAAGGAAAATAAAAAGGTGGGATGTAGGAGCACTGATTGGAGGGAAGAGGAGGGAATACCAGGAGATTGTGGATAGATGCATGAGGGAAGAGGAGGGAAGAGGAACAATAGATGAAAGATGGGAAATGATAAAGACGGGCATAAAAGAAGCAGCGGAGAAAACAATAGGAACAGTAGACACTAGGAGGATCAAGAAACCATGGGTAACAGCGGAAATGATGGAAAGGATAGACGAAAGAAGGAAATGGAAAAATGTAAATACAGAGCTAGGCAAAAGGCGTTATAAGGAGATTAACAACAGGCTTAGGAGAGATACAAAGAGAGCAAGAGAAAAGTGGTGGAGTCGGCAATGCGAGGAGCTGGAGAGACTCCAGAGAGAAGGAGAAATAGGCAGTCTGTACTCAAAGGTTAGAATGTTATCGGGAAATAAGAAATGGAAAACGGTCCCGTGCATCAAAGACAGAAAGGGAAATTTAGCAATGGAGCCAGAGGAGATCCAACGTCGTTGGAGGGAATATGTTGAGGAACTGTATGATAGCGAAAATAGGCCTAGCAACTTGGACATAGAAGAGGAAAAGGACGTAGATCAGGATGACGTGGGCCCCGGAATACTGGATAGTGAGATAGAGAAGGCACTGCGAGAAATGAAGGCAGGAAAAGCGGTGGGGGTTGATAGCATCCCAGCTGAGCTTCTGAAGAACCTAGGAAAAGGAGGAAGGGACAGATTTTATGAACTTGTTCGTAAAATATACGAGGAGGGGGCTTGGCCGGAGGATTTTGTAAAAACCGTGCTGATACCTATACCGAAAAAGAGGGTGACAAAGGAATGTGAAGACTATAGAACGATAAGTTTGATTTCTCATGCGGCAAAGGTAGTGCTTAGAATCATCAATAGGAGAATGGAAAAGAGAGCAAATGAATTCCTAGGCGAGGATCAGTTTGGATTTCGGAAGGGGAGGGCCACTCGGGATGCGATTGCAGTGATGAGAATACTAGTGGAAAGGAACCTAGAATACAATCAGGACGTATTCGCGTGCTTTGTTGATTTCGAAAAGGCGTTCGACAGAGTGAGGTGGGACAAGTTAATGGAAATATTGCGGAAGATAGGAGTAGACTGGAGAGACAGGAGACTTGATTCGGATTTTATATATGGCGCAGAAGGCGCAAGTGAGAGTAGCAGATGGAGAATCGGATTGGGCAACAATAGGGAGGGGAGTTAGGCAGGGCTGTCCTTTATCACCGGTACTTTTCAACATATACTCGGAGGAAATGGTGAGAAGGGCTTGGGATGAACTGGAGGCTGGAGTGAAGGTCGGGGGGAAATTGATAAAATCAGTGAGGTTTGCGGATGACCAAGCGCTAGTATGCCAGTCTGCCCGTGGCTTGCAAAAAATGCTGGATGCATTGCAGGGACAGTGCGAAAGATACGGGATGAAGATAAACCAGAAGAAAACGAAAGTAATGCGGTTTTCAAGAACAAACAGAGCCAGCATAACGATAAAAGTGGGAGGTCAGAAGCTAGAGCAGGTAGAGCAATTTACCTATCTAGGTAGTGTGCTGGAAGAAAAAGGGTATAGCAGCATTGAAGTGAGAAGGAGAATTGCATTGGCAAAAGAAGCCTTTACTCGTAGGCGTGAGCTAATGACAGGGGCCTTGAGTAGGGAAGTGAAGAAAAGACTAGTGAAAAGTTTAATATGGAGCGTTACACTATATGGGGCGGAAACGTGGGCTTTGCGAAAAGAAGATGAAAATAGACTTAGGGCTTTTGAAATGTGGGTGTGGAGGAGAAAATAAAGTGGGTCGAAAGGAAGACGAACGATGAAGTGCTAGAATTGGTAGGAGAGGAAAGAAATTTGATAGATGAAATTAGGAGAAGGCAGAAGGTGTGGATGGAAAAGGTAATAAAAGGGGATGGTGTTTTGAAGGAAGTGATTGAGGGAAGAGTTTTGGGTAAGCGGGGAAGAGGGAGAAGAAGAACGGGTAGCTTGGATGGAATGATAGGTGGCAGAAGGTATGAGGGGCTGAAGAGGGACATCGTGTGAAATTTAGGGGGTGGGAAGAATTAAATGTCCATTTAAACCTACCTTCACGGTAGAATACTTATAATAATCTACATATGTCTCTGTGAAAGCAACCACATGGGAATGCGCAGGGGGTGTAGGCCATGAAAATGACAATTTAGTATTAGTGGTAAGTTTTATTTTATAGTTCTTGAGAAATAATCTTTCAAATACAATAATTAGTATAGAGATATACATTCCTGTATAACGATCACTTATCACATTACAAATTGTTACAAATATACTCATTTTGTTAATTAAGAAGATTTTTTTAAGATAAGCAAACAGACAATATCACTGGATATCATACAGGATCCCTTAACTAGTTTGCCTCTCAACTGCTGCCCACTTCTTGGTAATGTATAGCATAAATGTACATAATTGCACTCATGCCCAGCCAGCACAACGAAACGGTTTACTTTCAATTTACTTGAAATTTCGTTAATATCTCGTAAACCTTTTACTTGATTACCAATGGCTTACGTAAACTTCCGACATGCAACTCGTAAACATTATAGCCACATGTCCTCATCGTATGGTAAGCAACAAAGAAACAGTTTACGTAAACATCCTCCCTAATGCATGCATACTATACATTTCCTTGCCAAACATAATATTACCTCACTACAAATTAAAATTACCTACCAGCTTCACCAGGATCAAATGGTGACACTTAACCCTGAAAAATACAGAATGGTGAAACTGAAATATTGCAACTAGGTCGGACAAGGATGTTGCCATGAGCGCTCTTCAACATATACAGTAAGAACTGCAGGGCATGGAAGTGAATGAAGAAATCAACGTATTGCACTTAGCTAATGATATCACTGTCTTAGCAGGAAACGAGGGGTACCTACACATCTCACTGGATACAAATGATGGATAGTATCAGGGAAACAACGTGAAAATCGACAAGAAAACCATAGTACTTGCAAGCAGAAGAGAGAAAACATGGCCAACATTTGCCTCGAAGATAAGAAATGGGAGTAGGTGAAATCATTCACTTACCTCGGAAGCACCATTACCTGGGATACGAACTACATGGCAGAATCAACAAGCTTAGATGCATTCATGGCAAAAAAGGCTGCTACTGTGCTTGAAGAGCATAAGATTGAAGATTGCAAAACATTGTGAAAACAATCATGGTGGCAGTAGCACTGTACCGATCATATGGACTTATTAAAAAAACTCATAGCCTTACAGACTTGGTGCTGAAGTTCAAATGGAAGGACAAAGTGAGCAACATCGTATACACTACAGTAGTTGGGCACTGAGGATCATCATACACCGAATGGTATGACGGGAAACACCATTGAAGGAAATTTTAAGGAACAAGTCTCCCCAGAAACAAGTATTTGAGTAAAGCAAGAAGGATATAGGGAAAAACCACAGCAAGATATGGAACTAGTTAGGGAAAGGGAAAAATAGAAGGTTGCAGTAATTCCAAGGAATGTTACACCAAGAACATTAAAAGTGATTAATTTCATCCCTACTTACAAAATTAAAATGATATAATACAAAGTTGAGGAGTAGGAAAGCTATTTGAAATAATTTTGAACTTACAAGGCATTGAATTACAAATGGCTTTATTACTACAAATATATATTAGATTTACAATATCAGTCTGACAACTGCTGCATCATGTCCTCTGGTGTTCCGTTATTTTTTCTTTTTCTTTTCTCCCTATACTCCACGGTCCTCTGGTACGAGGTGCGGAGGAATTCGGCGATGGATCCTTTGATGTCTTCATCACAAATGCCACAATCGCTCTCACCTACATTCTCAAGCTTCCGCGTTATTACCTCTGAAAGTGGAGATGATTCACAGTAATAAAGCATAAACTGCTTCCAACAGAGCAATACTATTGACATAAAACAGCATTGTTTACCATTTATAAGTTGAATGACACGCCGATACTTGACGAAAGCCCTATTGTTGTCACTTCCACGGTTATGACCTGCCATGTTAAACCGCAGGCCAAGATCAGGAGTGATCAATTTCTCCATTACTGCCTTCACCTGCCCCCTCAGCACCCTTAAAGTTTCTTTGTGTGTTCTATTCGTGAATTCAATCATGGAACCTTTATTTTCCAAAGTGGTTATCTGAAAGATAAAAATAAGATGCATTTACTTTCAGAGCGATTATTACTAGAAATGTACTATATATATGTAATGTCATGAAAAACTTACCAGGTACTCTTCAAACTTCAAATTCTTAAGAGCCTCTTCCAAAGCATCCAGCTCACAGATGTCACTCGCTGGGAGTGAGACCAAGTCTCTAAAATTATGCACCTCATCTGTATTTGTTACTTTAACTTTTGATTGTTGCCTGAACATTGCCTGGACTTTCACGTCAAGAGCACTTATCTGCTCCAACATGACATCTAGAGTATTGGAACCACAAGCAATTCGTCCACTAGTTTCAACTTATTCCACACTACACGGAGAGCAGCTGTAATGAAAAGTAATCATTAGATTCACATAAATTCACCTTTTTACCATTCCATTAATTTAATTCCGTTAAATTCTCAAATTAATAATGGTAATATTACAGCAGCAAAATACCTAAGCATGCTGCATGGCCATCGTGGTAATTGGAGGCTATAGCCTCATCAAATTCATCAAGAGGAACAGCCTCTACAGTCATACACATTGCTCCGGTATTGTCTGTTTGCAGTATGGCAGATTCTGAAAGAATGTATCAAGGAGAACACTTAAAAATGATAGCTTTCATAAAAGACACTGTTTGAAACATAGATTAGCACTTATGCAGCAGAAATTCTACATTGAAAGTTAATTTCCAGATTTTGAATACACCACAGAGATAAAAGTAGCGTACTAAAGTACTTATTACCGTTGCTTATGATTGCATCAAAATTGGTTCCTATCTTTAACAGCTAAAGGGTATGACAGAAGTGCATGACAGATGATAATGACTTGAAACTAGTATCTTACCATCTGGCAGGGCAGATACAACCGCCACATTGCTATTTGATGAACCAAGTTGACCATCCTGGGTTGACACATGAGTAGGGGAAGATTCCAAAGGAAAAGAATGAATTGGAAAAGACCTAACTTGTGTGACCTCTCGCGAGTCCATTTTTCCTTTGGGCTTTTTAGATGTTTTCACATTCCCTTTGGACCTACCTAAAATAAATTAGAATATTAACTAATCAAGTGTTGGCAACATGAAACTTCTATGACACTTGTGTACAAATTATGAGACACTGTTTGCAGGGCCATGCAGAGCACTGTTACGCCAAACAACCACAATTGAGCAATACGTCACACAAACAATTGAGCTAGCTTAACCCATCAAGAACTTTGGAATAACCACGTTGGGTTAGTGGTAATGAAGTTATCAAAGTGCCCTCTGGTTTTACTGGCCTACTAAAGGAAAGAAAGCCAGTAATTCATACCATTGGTATGAATACCAATGGTATGAATACCAATGGTATGAATTAGTGAGTACAAGGTGGAGTTATTGATTATTAGATTAGAAATCCATATACTTCTGTTGCAAAAAATTCTGGAAAAATTAATCCATCAAGAAATATGAAAGATATGTATAGGCTTCCATAGCTTAAATTGGTAGACTTAAAGCACCTTGGAGTTCCTAATTGAGTAATACTTACTTCTCTGAGAGCATCTTCCACTTTACATGCTCCAAAATCCAGTGAAGTACGTACTTACCATGTTTACTGCACCTTGGAGGATCTGGCATATCATCATCTGAAGAGCTATCCGATTCAAATTTCTTGGGTGGCTTTCTCTCCCTCTTGCTCGACAGTTGATGTAGAAGAAAGCCTTCAAGATCTGTATCATCAAACTTACATGCTGCATCACAATCTCTGTTGGCCTCAACGAAGTCCTCTAAAAAGTTATCACGGAAAAGAGGTTTCTATTACAATGGATATTCAAAGGAATTAGGGGGGGACAAGAAACAGGTATAATGAAATATGCAATATTAGCTCTAAAACAATAGCTATCATTATGAATCTAGTTCTTCCACCAGTTCTTTTAAAAGAGCTAAGGACTCTTGAGATTTTAAACTGGTTTTCACATGCTCCCCAATTTAAAGCTTAATATTCCAACAGTGTTAGGAGTCTTACAACGGAGAAGAAAAGGGCTTCATCAAGGACAATGCTTACCGTATTCTCTGGGCAAAATATATCGCAGTGGCCAGTCAACCCATCCATCAAGATCTTCTGGCAAGGGTTCGCCATAGCGTATCAATCTATTTACATAGCTCTTTGGCCAGGCATGTGGATATTTACAAGAGTAAAATTTTCTCCCATCGATTACTTTCATCGATACCCAGTCTTTTGGAACTGGGTGGATTGTTACTTCTGTTTCATCAAGGAATGGAAGAAATTCACAGACAAGGTATTTCGGCATCTTTGAAAATAAAGAAAAAAAAACATTAGAAAAGCCATGCTATCAGGAGAGAGTGACATTTTTTCCTCATTTCTTACAAATTTATGCCACTTACAAAAAATTATTTTGCATCACCAGAGAAGAATGTTGGATAATTGCACTGGTACCACATAAGGTGGAATTAACAGAAATATCTTATATACAATATAATACAGAATGTTCACCATCTGCAACTCCCTATTCTGAATGAAGCATTTCAGCTACATAAAACAATCCTTCAGCATCACTCTCACTTCTCGATGAAATAGAGATGGGAAAAGGCAGAACAGACATCGGTATCATCACTGCCTTTCTTCTGATACTGCTGACTGGCCACACTTGAGTGACAGATAATTGGCTCACAAGATATATTCCAATTGTGCAGGAGGGGGAAGGGGCATTATAAAAGTCCCCCACTTCAAGAAATTTCTGCCCAGCAAAACATGGCTCTGCATTCCTAGTTGCTATGAACTGCATCTTGCAAACTGAGCCATCCTCAAGTATAACACAATTATCAGGCTCTTTTGTTGAAAATTTGAAATTGTGCAAATGAAAATCAGAGTAACAAGGCCATTGTAGCTCATGCGGTAATGGGGGCAACATAACTCTTGTAGTCAATTTAAAATTGTGAACACCCTTACAATCATTTCCTAGCACATGGGGTTTCTCAGCTAATCGCCGAACTATCTGCTGTAGAGGGAGGTTTGGTTTACGAGTGATTCTCTTTAATTTCTGTAATTTATTCTCAAACTTGAAGGCACTGTAATTATCCAAAGGACCATATAATTTTACATTATCAACCACATGCAGCAGACCATGAACATTGTAAGAAACTGATTCCTCTCCATATATCTGTCCAAAATGCACAACAAAATATTTGAACAAATCCCTGCAATACTCCAAATTCTCACTTAAGTATTTCTGTGATACCAGTGCTCTTACTGCATAATGAAATGCCATGAAATGCTTCATCACAGACTTGGATAAATGTCCTTGAAACACTAATGGGCTGGTGTAGATAAGCAGCTGCCTAAATTCAGTTGCTTTCCACCGTAATAACTCATCTAGGGATCTAGGCTTTCTAGCAAAGTCATGGGGAATGTTGAGCAATGGCAACTAAATTATCACTAATTTTCCCCCAAGTAGCTGTGGGCATTCTCACTGAGAAATTTCCTTTCCTGAATGCAAACAATATTTTCCTCATAACACCTAAGCAAATAAGATGCATATACTCATAGGGCATCCCAGTCACCATTCTAGTGCCAGGCATTGAAAGCAAAGGAGAACAACCGATGTGGTGATTTTTATCCTGATAGGCAGCAAAACTATCATCCGTCCTAAGCGGAGCCTCAACATCAGTAAATACAACTCTGTTCTTAACGTATTCACCTTCAACATGACATTTCCCACATCCAAAATATGCATTATGATTTTCTATCTGAGCCACTAGTGAACGTGCAGGGGCATTGCATATATAACACATGACTCTAATAACATAGGTTTTTCCATCAAAGGTTAAGCCTTCTGCAACAAGTTTGGATGCTTCTTCCACGTATTCTTTGAGATACTCATGGACTGACTGAGGTTTTTCACTGCCATGGTAGATCCCTACCTCAAAGGGTTCGATATCATGAAAATTGTGAATCCCTGCCAAGACGGGCCAGAGTTGACTATTAGTGCTCCGCGAAAGCGGTACACCGTCAACATTTATCTGCAGGTTTATCTCATTTTCTGCTTTAAGCTGATCGTGACTGGATAATATTTGTAACAATGCAGCTGATATACTGATATGTGCGTATTGGCCGCCAGCAACAGGACGCACTTCAGTTTTCCTGGGGGTTCTTGCTAATGTCCTGTAGTCATTGGGAAGATTGGAGAAGCATTTGTGTTTCCTCAGAATTTTTAATAAATCATTAACCATAGTCATTGACATCATAGTCATCATACCTTTGACAGCCCACTTAGCTAGTTCCAGCTTTAAGCATTCAAAAGTTACATTTATTTCACATTCCTCGCTCTCGGATTCAGAATCGGATAGAGGCTCAAAAAATGCAATATTCTCCGCAGTCTCTTGGGCCAATTCCACGGAACCTAACGAATAAACGCTCCAGATACAATCGGAACCTTTACCCAAGCCTGAGGAGGCTCCTCCAGAAACTGCGAGTTCCCCCTCTTCATCATTCTCCACTTCATCTGTTTCACTTTCTGACTTGTATTCTAAAACACCTAACTCATCAACACCACCACCTTTATTACTATCGCTTACGTTGCTTACGACTCGAATAGGTGCAGATACGTTAGGAGTACGAAAATTTTTCAATTTAATGACAGATTTCTGAATGATCCTATTTCTATGTCTCCTAGTAATATGTTTATAAGGTTTTATCCTACCATTAGGCATTTCCGCCTGATAAACTCTGGCACAAATCGGAATACTATCAGTGAGCACAACGTGACCTTATAATTTTTCGATTGCCACTAAGTGAAGGTTTACACCCAACTTCGCAGAAACCAAAAAGAATGAGGCTCGTGTATTTTTGACCTGCGTTTTGAAGAAGACGTGAATAAAAATGTGGGCTGATCATTTTATATCACTTGAACAGTCCATAACCTAAACCATACTTGCCATTCCCTTCACAAAATTCAACTTTATACCACAAGATACGAAGATATATAACTGGCGAAAAATCTGTTGTTCAAATAAGGACAATATCAACTTTTTATAAATAATAAAACTTGCATCTCTTTTCGGTTCTCGCTTGTAAGCGCGAAGTAAGAGCTTCATAAATTCGTTTACGTGTGCATCATGAAATCAACTTACTAAAACGTTTACGTAAACATTAAGCATGCGCGTTTATGTGTTCGCAGTTACGTAATGCTTACCTAGTGCTTACGTAATAATTAAGTAATCCGGAGAGATTTTGTTTGCGTATGCATGCGCACCTTAAGTTTACACCAATTTTACGTAAACTCAATACCTTGTGCTGGCTGGGTGTCCTTTCACTCGAGGGGGTAGTTGGTTTTTACAAAATCACATAACTTTTTTTTACATTCATTCACATTTAAATCACTTATTTCATTTATTATTTTGTTGCATAATTTAAACCCATTTACAAACAATGATTTCTGCCCAGCTGTTTCCAGATTTCTTACCAAAAGCCGTTTCCCAGATTTCTTATCGAAAAAGAAATGAAGTAACAATTTAAGATGTAATTATGAAGCATTGATTTCTCATTTTTTTTAAGAAGAATTAAGGCTTTTAAATTGAAGTCCTGTGTTATGCCTAGGAAAAATAAATTCTCTCTTATCTCTCAGTTTGGAAGATATGTGTGTTAAAAGATTTAAGTTTTTCCTAGTGAATGATTGAAATAAAATTTTCTTGTTTCACACCGGATGATATCAGTGACTGAGGTCACCATCATCATCAGAGTGAATGATTTAAAGAGCTTAAGACTGGAAAGAAAACATTTCTTGAGACTGTTGCACACTATTTTGGATTCAATTGGTCTGAACCACCTTTTAAATTTTTCAGTGGCTCGGATTGTTTAGAGCTTTGTTGTGACATTTGTATTTGCTTTAAAGCTGGTTTCCATGCCCTGTGTGGATGGAATCCATTGTCTGTTGATGTTCTTGTCTTCCCATCAAATCTCCATTGCCTTCTTCACAGAATGGTCCCAAAATTGCTCTGAGCAGCACAAAATATTTTGAAGTCAATTTGGTGGTCTTTCTTGAGGCTTAGCTCAGCCACATCTTACCCCACTGAGTGCTAGAGTGAATGCACCTCTGAAGTTCTTTCAGGCACTTTTTTTGTATCCTTCTCTGCAGTATTCAAAGATGTCTTCAAGGCTGTTAGGATTTCCCTGTCCCCATATTCACTCTGGCCAAAAGTTGTTTTCAAGTGCCTCACTCTGACTTCTAGGCTTTCGGTTTCTCTAATTGCCTTGGCCCGTTGAAAGAGTTGTCAGAACACGTCTTTTTTGTGCAGGATGGTGGTCACTTCTCCTGTTGAGATATGGATCCATGTGCGTGGGTTACTGATACACACTGTGGCTCACGTTTCAGTCATTCTTCCTTTTGATGAGAATGTTGAGGAAAGTAAAGCAATTTTACACATTAATTTCCATGGTAAATGTTATCATGGAATGCAAACTGTTGATATGGTCCAGAAATTGCTTTAGTGCCTGAGGTCAATGTGGCCACACTATGAATATGTCGTCCACATAGCTCCTCTTTGCTCAAAATATTTCTATAGATGTTTCCAGTGCACGTTTCTTGAAATCCTCCATGAAGAGGTTTGCGATTGCTGGTGATAGTGGAGAGTCCATTGGAATACCTTCCTTTTGTTGAAAGAACAGTTAATTGCGTAGGAAATGTGTTAAGGTGAGGACATGTTGAAACAAATCAACTGCTTTTTGGTCAAAGAATGCCTTTAGGAGTTAGTGTCGTGGTTGAGGGATCATTTGGTTTTAGATCTATGTATTTGTTGCATATATGTATATCTTAATGAGGCCTTGTCTCAAGATGTGGTTGATTACATTGTCCTGTTTTCTCTTTCTCTCTTTAAAGATTTCATCTGACTAAAGATTCATCAGCATTTCATTATTCTTCATTTTTCTCACTCTCCTTATGACTTTGTTTCTCACTCAACCCACTTTATCTTTAATGTTCTTCCATAGCATTACATATTTAATGTAATGTTTTAAGTCTCGACTGCTCTGAAGATGTCATCATTTATGCCTCACTCCCATAAATAAGCATGCGTCTGGTATAATTTCTCATATCTAGAGGATTTCCTTTCTATCAAGCTTGAATTTCCAACTGCCAATACATAGATACTTTTGGTAGAATGCCCCCTTTTCCTGGACTACGCTGCTGACTTTTCCTATCGTGCTTAATCTATTTGAGGTAATTTAGCCTCCCAGTTAGCAATACGTTTTTTATCTCATCAGGGTTTTGTTTAATTCATTTAATAATTGCTTTTTACGTATCAGAAACTGTTGATTTAAGAATTATTTAACTTCATTTCCTTTTTTCTGCTTTTTTTTTATGAGTTGCCTGAGGGCCATAATTGCTTAACCCTTGTACCCTTGCTATATCTGACCCCATATTTGTCCTCGTCCAGGAACTTCTCTTCTTCTGTAGATGAGGAATGTCAGTTTCTTCATGGCATGTCTCATCAGGCTTATGGTCCTAATTTTTTTGACATTTGCCCATCCCATCCTTTATGAGAATACACATTATGATATTCTGCAGGAAATCCAGTAATGTCTTTACCCTACATTTTTAATTAGCTCAGAGGAAACATCATCAATTCCAGATACCTTATTTATCTGCAAGTGTCTTAATGCTGCATCAAATTCTCATATCAATATTAGGGATGGGTCGGTTCGGTTCTTCGGTTCTCGGTTCCACCGGTTCTTGAGCTTAGAACCGGAACTGGAACCGAGGCCAAAATTAATCGGTACCGAAATAATTGGCGCGAAAACCAGTTTGAAACCTACTCACACTCCGAAAGTGGAGGCTTCACGTTAAAACCTGGTGAAATAGTGTACTTAGATGCTTCAAAGTCGCGAATTATTCTAATTCAATCTCTGAAAATGATTATTGATGACCTTATCTTACCATTGAGCAATGCAAAGTAAGTGGTAAATGAAGAACCGGAACCGAGAATCGGAACCGAGAACCGAAGTTAAGAACCGAACCGGAACCGAAAAAAAGTGGAACCGACCCATCCCTAATCAATATCATCTACCATATCATCATGTATATATGGTATGTTCCTCTTCTTTGTACTGAGATAACTCCCATTGAGTAGATTCTCCATTTATTCTTTCACTCTATTCACTTCATCTTCATTCTCAACCCATTTAGCTTTCATTTTTTTTAAACAATCATCGGCCAACAATCCTGGGATTGGTTTGACGCAGCCCTCCACTTGATTCTTCTACCAGCCAACCTCTTCATATCGATGTAATTTTCCTCTTTCACATCCTTCACAACTTGCTCCATATATCTCATATGAGGCCTGTCTTTTCCATTCTTCCTGTTTACTTTTCCATTCACTATTGTCTTCATTAGCCCATTGTGTTAAGATATGGTCGATTAAGTTGTCCCATATCCTTTTTTAAATTTAAAAAAAATTTAATCATCACTGTTAAAAAAAATATTTGTAGCTAAGCCAAAAAAAATATTTCAGGAGGTGCTTCTTTATAAGATTGCTCATTTCTTACTGAAAAAAAAACTGGAGAACAGCAAATATGCCACAAGAGTATTTTCTTCTTTCTTCATTTACCTCTATGCCTTCTCCTGGTATCCACAGCTTCTTCACAGCCATTCTTTTTCCATGTTTTATTTGTGGCTTCCATTAGCTCATTTTTAATATTTCTCTCTTGCTCTGAGCATATTGTCATGTACTCTCTCATATTGTTTTCCCATACCCTCTTAAAGGCCAGCCAAGCCATTGGGTTTCCTTCAATGTTTCTTCTTGCCATACATCCTTCATAAATTTCTTCAGTTTCATGAATGTGAAATGTCATTTCACCATCACTAACTATTGGTCACCGTCAATGGCTTTTGTAGTCCTTCGCCTGGTTCCTAAATTTCTGCTGCACTAAAATGCAATTTGAAATATCATCTCTGAGAAGCTTCCTCGTGTATTTTCTTTGGATGTGATTTGAAACAGTGTAGCCAACAGTAACTTGTACTTATTGTTAGTGCAGAATTCTAGTTCCTATTATCATGGCTATTTCAAAGACAATCTTTATTGTGAGTGGCTTCCAAAGGGTTTGCTGAATACTGAATATTTTGAACCACATGGTACATGCAAAAGGACATGTGCATAACACAGCATGGATCCTCAAGAGTCTCCTTTCATCAATGTATATCTAAAGAAGCCAACACGATACCTGTCAGTATGTGATAGACAATGTGAAATGACATGGGGGAAAGCTAGACCGATGGCTGTGAACTAATTTACTCTCTGCTCAAACAGCTGCTGTGTCCCTTTGCTTCAAAATACCCAATTACTAAATTTGTTTAATTCGAAAAATATGCAGACATTTTTCATATTATACAAATTGGCTTGAGTTTATTTTGAAATTTGTCAACTGCATTGATGACAATGTAACTGTCATCACTTATGACTATGACAATTTTGATTATTGTTATAGAATTTTCCTTCTCGATAATTCTATCAGAAAAATGCTGTCATAAAGTAATTCATGAAATAACCTATCCTTGCATATAACGCTTGACAAGTAACTCCATTTGACAACTTTTCGGCTTTGAGATATCTTGAGATACTTTTCAAGATATCTAGAGGGTCGGGTGAGTGGCTAATGTCTGGTGACATTTGCTGGCCAAATTAAATTTTGCTGAAAAGCAAATTAAATTCACATTAAATGCCATGTGAAAAATTTCACTTGGACAGGGAATTGACTGCACTACCCAGGGTCCCTGGCAATTTTACCAAGGTTCAGGTACTAGATGTAGCATAGTGGTCTGCGCAGTGGCCCGGAAAGCCAAAGGTCCTATGTTCGATTCCCGTTCCAGGTGAATTTTTTCAAATGGAAATTAATGTGGATTTCACTGCCGTTCATGCAGTAGGCTTGAAATATCCCAAAATAAAATTAAAGGTAAAAAATATTAGAACAAATTCCAGATAAACATAACTGGAAAATGTGGATGATTAAATCCAAATGAAAGAGGTGAAAACCTGCTAGAAGCCAAGCCATTGGGTTACCAGTTGCTTCAACATTGAAATACTTAATCTATAGATTTTGTAAAAACTGTACCATGATGAGGAAACCATCTCAATAGAACAGATGAATAGAACAGTTGCTCAGAATTTATCTGCCAGGCCATTTGGGAAGAAATCATTCATTCCTGTCCATTAATGTTGTGTTAAGTGCCAGCTACTCTTTTTTTTATGTATTCCTATGTCATGCTCCTCCCTGTACTCTTTTTATTCTGTCTGCAGGTGAAGAGGTTCCTCTCTTGGCCCTGAACTTTGTTACGCTGAATTACAGGGAATACTCTTGGTGCAATCCCTGTCTTCATGCAGTGTGCTGATTTTCTATTTAACCCCATGAAACTTGGAACTTCTCAGTGCTCAGTAAGTCATTTCTCTTTTTACTGTTGCCCTGTATTTTATCAGTTTCTTCCCCTCATTAATTCTATCCTATATTTCATTAGCCATTTATTTCTTCATACTCATAACAGCATAAGAATACAGAAAAATTAACTTAGTGTTCCACTCCTTCAATTTTGTTTGAGACAATGGGAATAACATTTTAAGTAAGTCTCACTTTTTTCTTGGTTTTTATGATTTGGTACAGTAATGTCTTATCCATAATCTTAATAATAAAATATACGAGCATTATAGATTGTGCACACCATCCTGAGAAAGATTGTTATCTTCTTCATTGACATTAAAATTAATAATTTATTTTTACACTTTTGCAGGATTTAGATATCTTGCAAGAGGAGTCTAAGCAGCCAAAAAATTCGGCAATCTCACTTTGATAGTACCAGAACACCATTTGGCGTGGAAGCAACATTGAGAAGCAGTACACCTTGGTCATTTGAAGAAGATAAGGAGAATATGTGCAGTTACATGTGAAAATCTCCCACTTAGGAGGAGGAAAACTAATGAAAGAGACCCAACTTTAGGGAACTTTAGTGACAAAAACTCAGTGAATGTGTTAAGTAGCGGACTTACATCTCAGCTACTCAACTGTCCTGCCTATAACATGCAGGAACACTCTGCAATGGAGGGAGGGGTGGAAGGGAAGGGGTGGAAGGGAAGGGGTGGAAGGGAAGGGGTGGAAGGGAAGGGGTGGAAGGGAAGGGTTGAAGGGAAGGGTTGAAGCAGTGAAGGAAAAAACAGAAGTGTACTTATCAAATAAAATAAATATCAAATAAACCATCTCTTTATTGAGTATATACTGAGTCTCTGTTCAGCGTTGAAACTTTGATAAATAAAATTTAGGTAGGGTCCTAGAAAAAAAAGTCTATCCCCTCTTTTTCGTTGAGTACCATTACCCAAAGCTATGATTTGATATGCAGGCTAATTAAGGATAAACTATTTTCCCAAAAATGCTGCTGTTGTTCACAAGTTCTGAAGGATTTGCCACTAACAGTCAGTCTACTGATGGATTTATAAACAAGAATGTTTTGTTTTCGCATCATAAATTTTTGTTCAATGACTGGCAGGCAATTATTGCATTAAGACTAGTAGCAGTAATAAGGCTCCAAAATTAAATCAACATCCAAGGTATAAAAACCTAAGGTGGAATTACTTTACTGGAGGCCTCTGTATTATATACCATGATTGGAGGATTTTGCACGGAAGAAATTACCAAACCTTGGGAGTGTCAAATCTAGCTTGAAATAGAGAAATAAGATGTGTTTGGAATACAGAAATGTAGTAGACAATAGTGACACCCTGTTTCCTGTCGCTAGTTCTTAACCCTTTTGTTGAATAGTTATTTGCAAGTGGAAGCATGCCTTTCTTTTATCTTAAAAAAATGTAACAATGCAATGCATTCCTCAGAAAACAATTTTCATAGACTTTATATTTACTCCTGATTTTTGCATCCTAAAGAAAATGATTCATAACACCTAGGGAAATTTTCAGAACTGAAATATGTATATTCTATCCACCAGGCCTGAATATGTGGTTGAACTATATGGTAGATGTAATATCCACTGATGGCTGGATATGGAAAACTAAGTAGATATTTATGAAGATAAAATAGGGCCACAAAGAGTACGATATGAAGTTGGATTCATGGTCTGAGAACTTAACGAAAACTATGTTCATCCCTAGTGCTAAAAGAGGAAAACATATGAGAGGACTGTAGGATGCTCAGGTTGGTCTAGCATGTGGCAAGAGTTACTCTCAGAACTATGCATAAAGAGGGGCTTGGTATAGAAGGAAAATGAGTTCTTAGGGTGAGATTAATTTGATTATAGGTAAGTTATATATATTTAACAACCTGTGATGCCAATCATGCCATGGGAACCTGTACATGGAGCAGAGGGCTCAGGTAAGGAGAGCAGATGGGCAAGAATGGGGAGGAGAGTTGGGTAGAATTGACTATTGAAAACTATATTTTTCAGCATGTACGTAGAGGCAACAGTGAGCCATGGGAGGAATTTGATGCAGGCATAAAAGCAGGAAAACCAATGATTGAATTTGTTAGGTTTGCAGATCACTAACTATTAGCAGGCTAGGCAGTTATACACTTCACAAATCCAACATACATGCAAAGAAAATTTACCTCAAGAAAGCTGAATGATTATAGAAAGGTGGGTGAATGAAGAGGTGCTGAACATAGTCGGAGAGGAAAGAAGAATGCAGTCAGAAATTAGGAGAAGATAGAATAAGTGGGTGGGACACTATTTAGGGCAATGGGATTCTGGAGGATGTTATCAAAAGTAGAATTCTGGGCAAGTGAAGAATAGGAAGAAAATGAAAAGTTTTATGGAGTGAATGAAGAGATGTATGGTAAGGAAGAAGGTGATTAAATGAATTAAAAATAACAGCAGGGAAATCCATCAAAATTGACCCTGTTCTTTATAAGAATAATCAAGGAATAAGTTCACCATCTTAGTTAACCCCAGCCAAATTTGGGCCCAATACTGATTACATATAGCAATAATCAGTAACGTGATACCTTGACTTTCAAGTGCCCTGACTTAAGTTTTTCAAGATACAAGCCACCAATTTTTTTATGTGCCAAAACTTGAGCTATGTGTTGTGTGCCAAAACTTGAGCTATGTGTTGTGTGCCAAATTTTGAGTTACGAGTGAGCTTCATCTGCACCACCATTATAACCACAGCAAATTCCTCATCAGCTGCCCGCAATCCTGCATCTTGCACGTTCTTTGCACATGTTTACCTCATCTTGGAAGTAGGTATCTCTATTGTGCAGTGACTGAGTTGTGCATAGTTCTGTAGCCAAACTTCTGTGTGTTAACCACGGTGCCCAAGAAAGTAAGTGCTGAGAAGAAGAGGATGTCCATTGAAATGAAGCATGAAATAATTGAAAAACACAAGTGTGGTGAGTGTGTACTTGACTTGGTGAGGCTGTACAAGCATGGAACTACTACAATATGAACCATACTGAATCAGGTGGAGTCCATAAAGGCAATAGAAAAAGATATTAGAATGATGCCAAAGCTGCGGACCTCTGTCCATAAAAATACGAAGAAGCTGCTGATGATGTGGTTGACAGAAAAGCAGCTTGCACGAGATACCATGACAGAGTATTATATGCAAGAAGGCACAAGACATTTATGCTCATTTGCTGCAGCAGACCCCAGGAATTCCAACAAACGAGGTATGAAAAGAGGCATTTAAAGCTAGTCAGGGCTGGTTCAACATTATTAAAAGGTGGGCCAGCATCAACTCTGTCATCAGGCATGGTGGGGCAGCAAGCTCAGATGTGAAGGTAGCTGAGGGATACATCCTCAATCAAGTCTTTCATTGAGACAGGGCAAAGCTCTTCTGGAAGAAATTGCCAAAGAGGACACAACTGCAGAGGAGGAGAAGATACCAGGCCATGAACCCATAAAGAATAGGTTAACCCTCACACTCTGCTCCAATGCAAGTGGCAACTACAAGATCAAGCTGCTGCTAATTTCCAAAACCCCCAGAGCCTTTAAATCTCATATGGTTCTAAAAGAAAAGCTTCAGGTTATGTGGAGGTCATATACAAAGGCATGAGTTACCAGGCTGTTATTTGTGGAGGTTCCAGGTTATTTGTGGAGTTGATAACTTTGTCATTGGTCCTGCTACCAAGAAATATTTCCAATAAAATACACTACCTATGCAAGAACTTCTTGTGCTAGATAATGCACCTTCTTATCCAACAAACTTCTAAGACAACATCTGTAAAGATTTCGAATTTATAAAGGTTCTCCTTCTTCCACCCAACACCACTCCTATCCTGCAACCCTTGGACCAACAGGTTATTTCTGATTTCAAAAAACTCTTCACCAAGCACCTGTTCTGCTGCTGCTTTGAGGTGATGGAGAGCACAAACCTCTAGAGTTCTGGAAGGACCACTATAAATAACATCATGGTACACCTCAGAATTATAGATATTTATAGATGTGGCCTGGCAGGACATTACAAGGACCTTGACCTCCACATGTAAGAAGCTCTGGCCTGAGATTATGTCTGAAAGGGACTTTGACGAATTGAAACCTGAAATGGCTGTGGTAGAGGAGATTGTGTCCCTCATTATGTTAGTGTATGGGCTTGGAGGTGGATGAAGAAGAGGTGAATGAGCTTATGAAGGAGCCCTCTGAGGAATTGACAATTGAGGAGTTAAAGAAGCTACAGTTACAGTGGCATAAAGATATTTTGCAAGAAATTAGTGCCAAAGAGGAGCCAGATGTGAAGGATGCTATCTCTACAAGTGACATAAAGGAAATGTTGGCAATCAGGGAGAGACATTCAGAGTTTGTCAAAAAATGACACCTAGGGTGAGTGGCAACTGGTTGTTTGTCATAGTTATTTAATGAATTTCACTTATCTTTCACATTTCCAACATATTCTGATTTTGAGGATGAAACAAACCTTGGAAGTTTTTAGAGAGATTTTTATTAGAACATAGTGAAAAGAGTGAGAATCAATTATGCATCTAGTATTATTTTTTACATATATGTAATTATATATTTGTCATCTACTAACATGTATATGTTTTCCAGTGGCGAAGCTGAAGGGTAGTCTGGGAGCCTGAGAATACCCAAAATGATTACAGTAAAACATATACTATTTTTAAGCTCTGTCATGCATTTTATGTCGCCGAGAAAGCATAGAAAAAATAAATATAACCTATATTTCTGCACATTGCGTTGCGTTGAAGTGGTTTGGATGTTTTGGAGGCTTGGGAGTCTGGCTGCTGGTAGACTCCAAATGGCCGGATGGCGCATGCGCATAAGCTTATTCGCAACCGGACGCTTGCACCTGAAACTGCGTGATTCTTGCGCGCTGAGAGCCTAGACACTCGCACCTATTTCTCGCGCCCTTTCGAGTCTCAGCGAATGATCTAGAGATGGCGAGACGGAGGGAAATTAAGAGAAACTGATTCTGTATGAAACAGTTTCGCTGCATCTGAATTTTTTCTTCGTTTAGTGGTTGGAAAATAAAAAGTCAACCTATGGCTAAAGGACTGAACAACAACAACAATCAGGATGGACTAGACACGTTTCACTAATTCAGAAGGCTCGCTTTTGAAATAACTGACACCTTTTTGTCCACATGGAGTCTCATTTTGAAGACTTCAATAACTTCTATTTTGCAGAATTACTACATGAAAAACAGTTTCCTGCATAAAAGATGATTTCCCTCAGCGAAATGAATAGTCCAATAAAATGCACTCATTATTTAACAGTGAACAGCTAAAAAATGAACTCATTAATGTCTATTCCAACGAGAGTAAACACTTGCCTGCACATTTGTAACTTAAATATTTTTTGGACAATGGCCTGGATAAAGTAGGTATATCAAGAAACTGTGGGAATCATAAGACTGATTCCCACAGTTCAACTGTATCAACTGTATTGTCCGAAAGAAGTACGAGTACGTTGAAGACAGTGAACACATTTTTAAGAAACTCCATGACAGACTCCAGCCTAAGCAATTTAAGCACCCTGGCGGTTGAAAATGCTTTACTGAACAACCACTCGAGCGACGAAAGTTTCAAGGAACGCGTCATCGACACCTTTGCCCAAAGGAAAACCCGCCAAATCTATATGATCAACGTAAAACATTAAGGCAAATTACTTAGCCCCTCAAGTGCTGACCTCTGTGCATGGTTGGGTGCCGGAAAACTTATTTCAAATTAACAGTGGGGCGAGAGGTAAAGAAGTGAGCAAGCATCTAGCATTCTTTTCGTATGCAATGCATGATAAAAAAAACTAGATTTTAAAAACCCACCAGAACAGAAGGTTATAACGCATTAAATAGCCCGGTACACAACGTGTTAAGTCGACTGATTTTTGCCAACTGGAATATTAGAGTCTCTGAAGCAGCAAATTAAGGGGCCGATGAGCTAGAATACCCACTTCGAATACCTTAGCTTCGCCACTGATGTTTTCCTATTCTTAAACTTTTTTATTACACCTAAAAATCCATTAAAATGGTGTTTTTGGGGCTGGAATGTATTTATAGCACTTCAATTAATTTCAATAAGTCAAGGCATCACTGAACTTTGATGAAAAGTGTTGTAGTGTGAGCATTATCATATAAATTATTTTTTTGGTAGATTAGTTTTTTATACTCCTGGATAATGCTCTGACATGCTAGTGAACGACTCCAATATGCTAAAACTGCAGCAGATTATGCCCCATAACCTCTTTTTTAGGTTTTTTCTAGATTTTTGACCAATTGCATATCTCATCACTTAGTATTTCAGTGATTGATTGTGATTCCCAGCTTGTTACACTATATAAATATGCACCATTATGACCATAGCCCTTTGGCTAAATATTGGTCGAAAGTAAACCTAAACATTTTCTCACCTAATGTCAGTCTCACTTCAAGCTCTTCTCTCACCATTTATTGCATTTTGTAAGTCTATTAATGCTGATAATTAAAAGTAGTTGTGCCTTCTGCTCCTGTCTATGAATGCCCACTGTGATTCCCTACTTCTGCTTGTGCAACACAGTGTTGAGTCTGAACTATGGACAGATTTCCAATAATATTATTTAATTAACTTCCAAATTAAATTCCAATAATATTATTTCAATTAACCTATCCCAGGTTACCATCACCACCAAAAGACTCAAAATACATAAGAAAAATGTGAGCACTTCGATTCATCATCATTAGTCATCAATCCTTAGATTGGTTTGACGCAGCTCTCCACTGAGTTCTTCTATTGGCTAACCTCTTCATATTTAGATAATTCTTTTCTTTCACACCCTTCATTACTTGTTCTATATATCTTGCACGAGGCCTTCCTTTGCTATTCTTCCCTTCCACTTGTTCCTCGACGATTGTCTTCATCAGGCCATCATGTCTCATGATGTGGCTGATTAGGATGTCCCGTCTTCTTCTTAGGGTATTCATCCGACTTTGCTTTTCTCCCACTCTTCTTAGGACTTCCACATTACTTACTCCGTCAATCCATTTAATCTTAATCATTGTTCTGTAGCACCACATGACAAATGCTTCCACCCTTTTCTTTTCCGCTGCTTTCATTGTCCATGCCTCACTGCCATAAAGAAATATGCTCCAGATGCATGTTCTGATGAATTGTTACCTTACTTCCACGCTTGTATTTCCAGCAGTAAGTAGATTCCTCTTTTGATAGAATGCCCTCTTTGCCTAGTCTATTCTGCTATTTATTTCTTGCTTCAATCATCATTGGTTACTCGGCTTCCCAGGTAACAGAGCTCTTCACCTCTTACAATTTTTGTTTTACTAGTTTAACGTTGATTTTGGCCTCCTCTCTCTTGCTGCACACCAATATCTTAGTCTGCCTCTTATTGATCTTCAGCCTATATCCGGCCATTGTCCTTTCCATGGTTATCTACATCATATTAAGATCCCTCTCAGTCTCTGCTATGAGTGCTATGCCATCAGCGAATTGCTGCATTCTAATTTTTTCTCCGTGGATATTCACTGCAGAAGACTTCTCTTTGATTTCTTTGATGGCTCTCTCGATGTAAACATTAAATATTACAGGAGACAGTGCACAGCCTTGTCTCACTCCTTTTCTTTAACTTGCCTCTTCACATCTGCATCCAGATTTAATCATAGCTTTTTGGTTTTTATACAAACTGTAGATAATTCTTCGATCATTTTAGGACACTTCATTCCTTTTTGATTAAATTATGTAATACTCTCAGTTGATATTCTCATTACAGCCATTGCTCTACACATGCCTTTCCCAAACTAATCTTCCCCTTCCCCCTTTTCTGTACTCTTGGTAGATAAAATATATTTCTATCATTATATCACCTATCTCATTTCTACCATTTCCCATGTCATTTTCAATGTATATTTAGGGTGGTTTGAACTGATTAGATTAAATGAAAATGAGGAGCTCTACGACTTTAAAACGTTAATAACAGAAGGAAAACTCCAATGGTCATAATATTTAACATACCCAGGAGGGGAAGAAGGAGATGGGAAATTTAACCTGCCTGAGAAAGATTCACACAAACAGGCACACAATCATACACACACTATAAATCATTCTATTTGTATTTTTTATGCAGAAAAATTGATTTCTCATCAGTGAAACCCACAGACAACATAAACTCCCTTTAATGATTCCTTTATGCCAATTTCAGGAGATAGATTGGGATAACTATAAATCACTTGTATGTACCACAAAATTTAATTTCTCTCTGGCTTCCTTTTTCTTGTTTATAGTTCATAACTACAGTTATGAACTATAAAGTACGCATGCCTACTTTATTGCCATCTCTTCCTTCACCTCTGTGTTTAAACTCCCATACTATTGTGATATATTCCTCATTTACTGGAATGTTCATAACATCTTGTTATCAATAGTAATTGGTGGCTTGTGGATAGTCACTGCCTGTTAATCATACATATCATTTCTTAGTTTTTGCGTAATCAACTTGTATTTCCTATATTAACATCTTTTGTTTTAATGATGAAGATTAAATGGATCATCCAAGTGAGTAATGAGGAAGCCCTAAGAAGAGTGGAAGAAATTATGAGTGTTACGAAAACTCAAATAAGGAGACAAGACAAGTTGACAGGCCATATCATGAGACATGATGGCCTGATGAAGATGATTGTCAAAAGACAGGTGAATGGGAAGAATGGTATGAGATATGTATAGCAAGTGATATAGGATGTGAGAGAGAATAAATACATAAATAAGAAGAGATTAGCTGATAGGAGAATGGAGTGGAGAGCTATGTCAAATCAATCTCCGGATTGCTGACTGATAATGATGAAAATCCTTTTTAAATCTCAATACCTTCTGCCTGCCATTATGGCATTTAGAATATAAATCATTTTCTTCCCTTTTCTGTGTTTACCTAGCATTCTTTCCACTACCTTCCTTTTCATAATTCTTACATCTTGTACAACAGCTAAGTGAAGGAGCATTTTTATTTCACAAATATTATTCCATCACTCACCTACTGTACGCCCACAGCACTTCTTCCAAGAAGCAAATACAATTAAAAACGATGCTGCAATTTCTTTCCCCTCAAACCATTATGCATTAGAGTTCTTTACTCGTGATGCCTACATTTAAATTCACGAGGGCAGCATAAAATGGCCAATTTTTTTTCCAATAATTTCTGCCAATCATTGAGTGAAAATATGGGTTACTGTATTTATCCCTATTTTCAAAGAAAACCAATCAAATTTTGAAATTCCAAGAGCCAGAGAGCTTTCTCTCAGGGTCTAAAAAGTTAAGTGCATATGTTGCACACAACATGCAAAGTACAGCAGCTTGCTTTTAGATTCAGCATTCAGAAACAGTGGACCCTGAATTAGCCTGCATTACAATTCATGTTGCTTGGAATGAAATGGTACTCATGAAAGAGGGGGTTGTAGTCCAGACCAGAGGTCCACAGCACTCAGGATACCAGGATGATCTGCTCCATTAGGTCTGACAGCACACAAGGGTGAACACAGAACGCCAGACCAGCAGAAATGAGGGTGAGGGATCTTCCATTCTGCAAAGGAGCAAAAGGTACAAAAATAATGAGATTACACAACATACTTGAAAAATATATGATAAGAGCTTAGTGCTTAAGTAACGATATAGATGGAAATTAGAGATACACCTAACAATGCACTCTTGAAGTAATAAGTATGAGACGAATAAAATAACGGTTTATGATTAAAATGCTTTTTGAGATAAATTTCAAAAAAATGATTCTATACTGCTGTACATATGTATATGAGACCAGTTGCAGTGGCGATGTTGGTAATATACCAGCATGACAACCCAAATGTAGAGGGTTTCAATGTTGCTTCAGATATGGTTGTTGTGTTTTCTTAAGAGTTGCGGTTAGGATTACAAAATTAAGCTAGTTGGAGTTCTATAGCCTTAGCAGTTAGAGCACATTGAAACCTGATTTGACTCCTACTACAGGTATGTCAGGCATTCATTGAACGCTACAGTGTGTGCTGTGGAAATGATTTTTTCAAACTTTCTAAGCAATGGGCTAATATTTTTATTCTTTACATTATAAAACTTACAACTTTAATGTGACAGTAGTATGTCTGCCCATGTGTATCATAACAGTACCTGCACAGGGGGTATGTCAGTAGTATTTGGGTGCATTGTGCACCACACTATGAATAGCAGTGCTAGAATTTATTGCAATAATTATTTTCCGTCATCATAGGTAACATTAATATATCTATGAACAGTTCCCTAGTTCTCACATCTTCGTATTATGGTCCTCTCTACTAATATTTTTCACCACTTCTGCCCAGCCACATGCCACCCAAAATACCTGCTTTTTATTTTCATTGAGTTTACCCATCATTCCACCTATTTAATTTCCTTCAATATCCTGTTATGTACCACTCAAAATTTTTGCACTCTGATTTTGATGCCTCCTTAAGATTTACCCAAACAATTTCTCTTCCCTATGACCAATTTTAATTCTTCTTCATTCATTCCCCTCTACACTAAGCTGACCTATACTATTCTCCATACTTGGTTTTCTAAAAGCCCATAATCTAAGCTCATTCTTACAATCTCACCCTCTGCCTTCTCCTAATTTCTGACAGTAGTCTTTTTTCCTCTCCAGTCATAATTTCCAATGAATTTGTAGGAGAAAAACAGCAGGCACAAAAAGTACCTACATATCTATCTTCTAACACACCCCTATAAGCCTCCAATCTTTTTTCATTTCATACTCACACTCTTTTAAAAGGTACTACATTTCTGAGCTGTTAATTGTGTATTTGCTACTAGACTTAGGACTAACCTTTTATTTTAGTCCATTGTAAAAAGATCATCAATTGCAAGATTACACACTGTGAGATATTACAATAGTAATACTTAACCCAAAGTGTGGAATATTATAATTAACTTTCATCCATTACTTAAACATAATAAAGCCTGAAGTAGTAGAGCACATTTTATTTGTGTCTTCATTCAAAGATTCGCAACATGTTTTCCTCTGAGTGAATGTTTCCTTGGCCAGCACTATTATTGCTTAATACATATAACCCCATTTCCATTATTGTGTCTCCCAAAATAAGTGATCTATTTCACCCAAGGAGGTTAGAACGTACTGGAGAAGTCATTGGCATGCTAGGTCTCTTCTGGAGACAGCATGTGTATTAACCCTTTTACTGTGGATGGGCCTATCTATCGGCTCATTTAACTCGTGCGAAAACTGTTGAGGGCAGATTTTTCAGCCGAGTTATTTTGGTATGTTTCTCAAGGTCTTCGTTATCTGTGGAGTGTAGGCTTTCTGAAACACATCAATGTTAGTGATGACTCATGTGTTAGCATATTTTTTTTTTGCTTTGTGTCAGCACATCCTCAGACCTTTGCTGTAGCACCATATCTCAAAATGGTGCCACAACTTTAGAAAAAACACCGAAGTTTCGTTCAGCAGTAAAAGGGTTAAAACCCAAATAACAATGAAATCAAACCCTGATTTCATAGCAGCAGCATCTGTGAATCTTCCTAAAGCTATTTAAGGGAGGTATAAATGCCCTTGATTCCTATAGGAGTGGATTTTATTCCTAAAACTGGTATGAGTTTAAACTACATGTTTGACACTTGCTAGCATATTTGCACTATTTCCTCTGCCTCTTTGACAAATTTTATAAATTTATTCCTTCATTCGTCTGACAATTTCAATTTTAACCATGAACAAAAGTAACTTCATCTGTATGAGTATCGTGTATGTCCTACTCAAATCAGCAATGATGCTTCCTCCTCTACATTCCAACCTTTTGGTTTCACCTGCTCTAGCATATTCCTTAGCATTCAAATATTTATTTCAACCTTTTGAGACCTCATGACTTTTGCCCTTCATCATCAATCTTCACACAAAGTCTTTTGCAGGTTGAATCTAATCATTAATAAAAAATAATTGAAATTTAATCATCAAATTAATAAGGAGGAGATTTAACTTTTCACATCTGACTGAAAATAGTATACTATCTCCCTGTTCCTATAGGAACAGGGAGATGCATATCCCCTTAGATGTGAGCAACCTGCTAGACACAACAGAAGCAGGTCTGCTCAAGGGCCTTAGCATTTTAGGCTTAGGGCCTTAGATCAGCGAAAGGAAAAACTTTCCTTATGCCATCTGGTAACCTAGAAAACCACTCATCTGGAAAAAATCTAATCAAATCAATAGCTGGACAAAATACGGAGGCCTCCTTGGATATCAACCTATGACCCAGTGGGTGGTGGTGGATATTGAGTGGCTGAACCAACGTGGGATCCACGTTGACTTTAAGTGGATCCATGGTGATTAATATTAAATATTTAACGGAATTTCTACTTTGTGGAAAATAACTCTCTGGTGACATTGCGTCGTTTATCATCCTGAAACCACACTAGTTATGTGAAAATGCATCAGAAATTGTATTTCTAAATTATGTTATTCATGTAACTGCAGGATTAGATTTATGTAAAATAGAATCAGCGGTGTTAAACATTTGCATAAAAGGCAGAGTTTATTTGTATATCCACTACACTCCTCCTGGAAATTCACCATAAAATTATTCATTCATTTTATAATTCTATTTTACTAAGATTTTTAATATCCTTCTTCATAGTAACATCAGAGTTTATATCGGTGCGCTTTGTCCGAAACTGCAGACTACGGCTGGACTCAACCTGTCTACTGATGATTCAACAATTATTTCCATTCAGTGGCCACAGTAGCATTTGAAAGAGTAATTAATATTTCTAATATTTATTAATTAATTAATTAATCTCTCGTAGTTGTTCTAAGTTTCATGCCCCTAGGTCTAGGGTTTGTTAGTTTTAGGGCAGTACCTACTGCCGATTTAATTTATCCACCAAATTTCCACGTGGGTTCCACGTTGATCCCACAACCAAAATCACATGGTATCCACGTTATATTTCCACCTAACCTCCACTGTAATTTCCACGTGGGTTCCACCACCCATTTCTCACTGGGGACCTTGGCTAGAACCAAAATCCCACCACCTGATACAGCAGAGGTTCCCATCTGGGGGCAGCCCCAAGAGATACAGAAACAAGTACTTGGGGTACGATGAATGAGAGGTAAACAAGTATATAATGCTTTTGATGCATTCAAAATATTTTTTTAGGTACCTTTTCCGCCTCTTTAAATCTGTAAGGTAAACTAAAAATGGATTTCATATTACAGTGAATAAGAGGCACAAAAGATTGACCAAAATCTTTGGGAGTATGGATACTAATCAGGCTGGTAAGCCCTGTGATAGACTATAACACCTCCATACAAGCTTTTTACATCACAAAATCATAAAACCATGTAACAATAAACAACCATTTTACATTAATGCATTCCAGTTCTATTTTAATACATTCCACAAATTGCACGACAACCTTTTTAGCACTCTTTTAGTATACTTAGAAACAAGCAAGAGGATTGTCACAAACCACAAGTTCTGTGGGGTAGGTATAATTACATGACTGTTTTGAAACAAAGAAATCTGGAACTAGGTATCTTCAACAGGTAGGCAACATTTTTAACAGAACCAATTGGACTGTATTAGGTATTATTTTGTGGGACCAAATGTAGTAGGTACCTACGTGACAGAGGTTTAGACCATTAGCATTTCTCGTCATGACATTATGTTTGTAAAAAACATGATATACTGAGAATTAAAATATATATGTAACTGGATGTAAAAGGAAGGTTAAATTATACTTTATCTGGAAATTTTAGAACACTTTTTTCTTCTGATAAATGCATTTTTATATAAACAGTAGAAGGCAGAGAAACTAAATGGAGCATGTAGCAAGGGAAAAGTGTGTAATGAAGGACGTGATTAAGTGAAGGATTCTGGGTAATTAGGATGGAGAGACGAGGAGAATGGGTAGTTGGAATAGAACATGGTGAGTGAGGTAGGAGGGTATCAAATGAAAAATGTGGGTCATAGGGAGAATTTCATGCCAATTTGAACCTATCTTAACTGGTAGTTATATCCCTGATAATAAATAATACACCAAACAACAGTTCTCATGAGGGACTTAAATCATGTCTTGAAAGCTAATTTTAGGCTAAAGTACAGCATTAGAGGCATTAAGGAAACCAACAAGATTATTAGATTTATTCCTAGGTGCATAGGAGGGTGACTTTTTTTAAATAGCATCAAACCTTTCTTCTTCAATCACCTTCCATTGCAAAACCACTTAAGTTTTAACACGTGATTTCAATTTCGGGATCTTGCTGTGATTAGGATATAGAGAATCTATGATTTTTTTTAAAATCCCGCTTCAAGGTCGCTTCTTATTGATACAACGAAGGGCATGCATTTGCGCCTAGTATCGACCCCTCTCCTTGTTAGGATGCCAAATTACCCGCGGAACAGGAGTCGTAGGTATCCTTCTTCGGCACTATGATTATCATAACGAATGATAACAGAACATGTGTTAGACAAACAAATGCAAACGTTCCTCGGATAGGGGGGAAATTCAATCGCGAAGCAGATATACGGCGCTTTCCGTCGAAACCTCTTTATAGTCGATAATCAGAAAATGAAACAATGAAAATTCAAATCCACAATGGTACAAGGTACTCGAGATAATTGTGAAAATGTTAATCGGCTGATTCTGCAATAGCATATATCCACATACGTTAAAATATTTCCATAAAAACAAGCTGAAAAATCACGGTTTTTTATCAGTTACACCTAACTTGAACAATATTTTCTTATGGTCCGGTCATTGGAAATCATGCTAGGGTAATGAATGTGTTTTTAAACCAAAAAACGCACTTCTTCACGAGAAAAAATATCCCTTGGTGGCAGTCCCTCGAAAAGTTCCACGATTCGTGAGGAGATGGCGGGCCGATCGGCGGCGCGGCAGGAAACTCGCCCCGTCCCCTCGCCATACTCCCGCACCCCGAAAATCCCCGGCACCCCTCTCCCGCATCCTTACAACCCGCTGCATCCAGCCGCCCTCCGCTCCCATTGGTCCATCCGTCGGAAAGGAGCGAGTCCATTCGCGGGGCCACGGGAGGGTGGATCGAGGGAAGGCGGCGAGGAGGGCGAAATAGGGGATGTGGTGGGGGGTGCGGGGAAGCAGAGAGAGTCGATCGGACAAGGGGCGCCTCCGCCACAGATGAGCACCGACGGGCGACCATAAAGGGCCGACTGCGAGGGAAACGGGGAGCGCCGGCAGAAGGAGACGGGGCTGGGACACAACTGGGACAAGGCAAAGGGCGCGACGGAGACGAGGCGTGAATAAGACGAGGGCACGACGAGGAAGGAACGGACAGCCGGGATTCGTCCGAGTCGCGACGCCGGAAGGTGACGCAGGAGGAATCGCCTCCCGTTTCCCCGGAAGGGAAGTGACGGGGAGGGGACTCCTCTCCCGCAGATATATACGAGGAAGCGGCCTTCCCCCATTTCCGTCGCCCGTGAGTGAGCGAGGCGGACATGCTGTCGCCCGCTGACCCATCTCGCCCCCTGCACCAGCACCAAGTCGTCGCCAGCACGCCTGTGGGCCGCCGCGCGTGAGGTTCGGTCGGGACAGCGGGGGACGTCAAATCCGCGACCGCACGAGCGCTTTCATTCGCGAGGGAACCATCGCCGAGGAAGGTCGCGATTTCCCCGCAGCGTCCGGAAGAAGAATCGAGGCTGGAGCTCGACCCTGTCCTCCTCACCCCAAGAAGGCAGCCTAACCGTCTTCCCACCCACAACAGGAGGTGACAACAGGTCCTCCCCCCCCACACACGGACAAGCGAGAGACTCCGACCCCGCCGCCTTCACAGCAGCTGTGTCGAAGTGGGAAGGACCCGCGTGGCTGAGCATCAGGTTGGTGTACCTTGTGTGCCGTGTCTGTTCGGTGGAGAAGGGGGAGGGAGGGTGGATGCCCTGGGCATCTTGTCGATCCACCGCGCGCTTTCGAACGATTTCACCCACCGCCTTCCCCTTTGGGGGCGACCCATTCTGGGGAGGTGAGTGGACCGAGGAGATTGGTGCCTAGGCTGTCCTTTGTCCGCCACGTCACCCTAGATTTTTACGCTTCGTGCGCGGAAGGTGTTGGCGAGACAAAACCCACACACCCACGCCCCTTTTTACCTCCTCCCCTTTCTCCACTGGGCTAAGGGTACGGGTGGGAAGAGGGGGGAAAAGGGTTTTCCCCCATCCGCGCGCGTCCTCCGCCAAAGGCAGGTAGGAAGGTTGGCTCGAGATCGATCAGGTTGGACCCCCCCCCCCCCCCCCTTTCCCCTCCCCTGCTACGACTCCTCCTCCCTCCCTCCCCACACTCCATCCCCGTCTCACCACGCAGCCCCCCCCCCTCCCTGCGCCACCCCAGCATTTAACCCACATTTATGGGGGCACAAACACTCACGCACACGGATTACGCCCCCGGTGGAGCGGATGTAGCGAACGCCTGTTGCCCCTGGTCGGTGCGGGGAAAAGTCGACGCCTGGCACCAATGCCGTGGGTGGTGAACGAAAGCCTGAATGAGGCCAAGGAACCTGATACTACAGGCTCTACTTAGCAATTTGTCGCGTTTTCCGTAATACGACCTGACCTATGATTATTGCTCTGACTGTGGTGGTTAGGGAGCTGGAAAGAATAAATTCGTGCCTGTAATAACGTCACAATATCGACTAACTGCTCTATAAACTGTATACGCTTGATTATTAGGAAGAGATGTAATCACTCCCTACGTACGAGTACTAAAAAGTAGAGGAATAAAAACTAACCTGATTGAATAACGAGGACAAAGAGGACTAGGAGGTAGCATATGGATGGAAGGATTGATGCTATAAAGGGACCAACGCAAAACCCATGACTATGGTCTGATTCAAGCGATGTAGGGGAAATAAGACCCGGCCAAGGCCAAATCAGAGCCAAATTTTAAATGTGAAAGCTCAATATTGTTGTGCGTAATTCCCCAGCTGCTTTGATAAGCTATTTCCGACATGATTCCACAATAGTACGACACTTCGTCACCATGAAGTAATTCATGTTGCAACGCATAATATAGTTTCATATGAATATTTGTGAATGTTTACATACAGCTCTGGATCACCGAAGTTGGCTTCAGTCGCAATCGGGACTTAACCAATACGCTGACGCATGACGCTGAAAATAAGGACAAGATTTTTTCCTCTTTAGTCATCATTTCCATGATTCGCTGCGTCATTCTTTTTCCGTTTCCAATTATACGAAAATTCGTTTTTCCAGTCTTTAATAAGTCCCACTTGCCTCATTTCCAGCCACATATATGTTATCGCTGTCAATGTTTCCAGTTTTTTTCCTTTTTGTATCTCAGGAGTGTCATTTTCTGCAACTCATTTTGTGAATGAATGAGTAAATATCTATCGCCAGTAAAATAAAATGTTTCGTGGTATTTTATTGGCCTCCATGCAATGATAACTCGTTTGAAGTCTGCGATATTCCTCTCTTATATTCACGAATTAAAATATCCCCCCTTGGAAATTAAAAACCTTTCATTCAGCTGAATTCATGTCTACAAGTCAACGTCAAAGTTAAGGTACTAGTGATATGTGCGATCTGTGTGTAGATTTCTCCAACGGGGTTTTCCCGCTCAATCAAATTTTGAGATATTCTTTGCTGTCATAGGCGTCCTAACCAGAACGTGTTCTACATTGTTTCCCTGATTTATGCCAGAAATTATCCAGAATAAACATCTCGAATTACATTAATCTACCTGTATTATTTTCGTAAGTTTAAAACTCCTTTGTGGAACACAATGCATAGATGACCGACAGAACTGAATACCCATTTTTTACACCAGAAAAAATCAGATGATGCCATTTCAGGAAGCCAGAACATAAGTCTCTGGTGGTCTAAAAATCATATTAAGCCAAAAATCCAGTGACTAACATTTTTGTTTTCGAGAAAACCTCGCGCTGATCCTAGATGACCGGTGATACTTTCCTTTGCATCCTGACAAGCGTGGTTCAAATATGAGTGTACGTCCTGGACACTTCATTAACGTGGTTGCTGGATATTGTCAAATGTTGATAAACAAACTTTATTTCCACAACTATACAAATTGATGACCATCAGCAGATTTTAGAGCACTCTGAAATAATTCGCGTGAAAAACGATTATTTTGGACCCATTCCAGGGTAAGAGTAACGGTGATTCCTTTGTCAACGTTTAATTATTGCATACACCAGCAGTTCAAAGCGTTTCTGAAAAAGGAGTCGTTTCTTGGTATACATAGGTATGCCTAACCACCTTTTCACGTACACTTGGCTTTGATGCCGATTAAAAGCTAAAGAAAATCAAAACTACGGTAAACACATGGCTAGTACATACATAGCGCTCCTAACTTGCACAATAATAAAAAAATAATAAAATTGCTGGCCAGTTTTGCTAACTAAAAGATACTTTTAAACAGCCTGGGTAAATATTCCCCCCTTTCTGTCGCAGGACACGGTACGCAAACTTGTTAAGTGAAATAATGGATGCGGTAACAAAAGCGCGTTACTTTTTCGGTCGGAATCCCGTTCAAAGAGAAAAATCACACAGCTGGCTTCAGAGATGAGTATTTTTATTTTCAGCCGGAAACGATATATATAACGAAACGATTAGTAATACTGCACTACAAAATGAGAATGGACGTTTCTTCTCTAAATGTAAGTGTATGCAAGAATCAGGTTTATTACTTCTCTGGAAAACTAATCTGTCAAGACAAAAATGTCTCCTTCAATTGAGCTTCAAACACAAGACTGCCGCCGCAATGGCACAAATCATCTTATAATAATGAAAATATATTTCAAAATCGATAAAATACGGCTCTGTAAAGAAATTTCTTCACCAATGCCAAATTAAAATTAAAGTATTTGCGCTTACGAACAGTTCAAAGTACTACAAAATTACATTGACACGAATTGAGTACAACATCCTACGGGATATAAACCTATAGATGATTTCGATTATCATTGTTAATACAGAAAAGAACTTAAAAGATTACCTTCTTAACTTCCTCCCTTGATGCATCCAATTGTATCTAGAATCTTCGAAATACTCTTGAGTGTCGTAAGGCAATAGCTGAGAACACGTAAAACAGCATGATAATGACACAGTAAAGGGCTACAAAACCTACACAGACCTACTAAACGGTATTGAGAAAAAAAACAAGGGAAAACCTTCAAAGGCGGCAAAATAGTTTGCAAAGTTTTTAATCCTCATTATAACCCTGTGCTCTCTGAGGTTTATTTTCAAGATTACAGCATGCAATCGAAATGCTTTATTTACAAATATAAGACAGATGCATAATATCCCTTAAATGAGTTAGCGAGTGGAGACTAATGGCTCTCTAATTTCGAATTTCTCATTAAACGCGTGAACATGAATTGCAGCTCATGATGTTTATCGTAATATATTTTACGAAGTTAAAAAATAATTGCGCGAAACTTTTATTTATTACATTTATTCTGAAGCGTATAACTTTTTAAACCATGAAATACTCGGTTCTCGTCACTATTCCCTTACTTTTATGCAGTAAATTTGTAGAATTTTACATTGAAAGGCCCAAAGTATTGCGCGTTAAATTCCAACATGTTATTCTTTAAATGCGCCCTCGTACGGATTGAAAATTAAGCATTTAGGTTTATAAGCGTAGCTGTGATAACGTTGTCTTGCGAGAAGTCAGAGAGACGCTTCAGGAGAAACTCATTGACTTCGTATCATAAACATTTTACGAGGCTAACGGAACGCATGCATTCACGGTTCTGATTAGGGAATATTGCATAGTTCTCCGCACACGGTCTACAATGTACGGGGCTTTTGTTCCTCATGTCCTGAGCTGTCGCGTCCTTACCCATTACTAAGTGTATACCGTAACGTCAACTGATCGTATATCGCGAAGATTTCTCACCTGCTTGCCGACACGTATCCCGGGAAAACATCGACGCAGGCTGGTTGCTCGTAAATCTCGTATCTCATGGAGGTTATTCAAGTAAAAGTGGATTGGAAGGGGATGATGATGACTGACAATTGTCCGATGAAATTGGAGGAAAGTGAGAAATGGTGATCTAATGTGTATTGGAGCTACGTCATCGACTGGGCGGAAAGAGGTCAAGAATTGCAAACAGAACATGAGATGAGGGAAACAGGATTTCGCCGACGAAGTATCGAGCAGTTTGTCACAGAAAAGGTTAGTTTGATTAGTTAATGGAATCTCCCCACCGGCAATTCTCCGTAAAGCTTGAACACAGAATATCGAAGTCCATAAATGGAAACGTAATGTCCACATTTTTGCCACTAGGGGACCATCACATTAATAATAAGAGTCCGGAGATAAAAGAGGCGAACATTTATCACGCATGAATGATTTGCGAAAAAAGTCCGAAAATCCAGGCCCAATATCTTTTCTTAATAAAATAAATACACATCCATCGCTGATTTAAAATAGAGATGAGCCGTAACACTAAACGGGCACATCCTGCCAACGCTCATGTAAACTCACGGTTCGTCTATTGATGACATGCTTGTTTCAGCTACCCGCTCAGACAGATGAATACAAGCAAGCACTTTAACTGCTTTAACCTTATAACAAATACCTACGGAAATATCAATGGATAAAACAATTACCTATGAAGAATGGCAGAAGCGGTCAACAGTATTTGATTCAGGGCTTAATTTAGCAACCGTCTCGTGCAAAATCACGATGCGTTTTAGTAGTGAAGTAAAAAATCACCGATTCATTAGAATTCTCATGAAGTCAAAATTTCGACCATACCAATTACCTGTTCCTTTTCAATTGATTTGCGTTACCCACTTACCGATGACTACACAGGTAGTTTAATCAACTCGAAGCACTATCTTAAACTCAAGGTCTGAGCCAAGATTTGTATCAATGGGAGTATGAAACAATTTATTTTTTCTTTTGATGACTCCCCATCAAAACATCATACTAACATAACGCTTAAGGAAATTATTAATCTACCAGAGTCAATTGCACTTTGGGAAATCCACTTGAATTTTGGGCAAGAGTACGCTTAGAACGTATTCCGTAAGCAACGATAAATTATACTATTTTGCAACTAAAATCAATGTAAATTGTAAGATTAAAATTTGAAATAAGAAAATAGATGAAACATAGTAGCTGAATGAAATTCGTTAAATCTCGAACTTAATTCATGAAAACAAGGAAAAATACCAGAAGGCGTTTCATCGTAAATGCTATTCCACCATGAGAAGGCAGAGGTCCGTGAGCGAGATAAAACGGTCGTCATTATTAATAAGATGAATAAAATTACGCTTAGCTGCATGACCTCTAACTGATGTACTGTAAGCAATGAAATGCGAGGCACAGACATGTTCCTGCTAAGAAGAATCCATTCAATGTCCAGACACGGTGATGAAAGGGGATAGGGTAAATCCGCAACGAGTATTAAGAGGCTTGATTCTCAGAACACGGTTGCATGGTGCATGGATCGCTTCCTTCATATCACTCCAGTGCGCCAAGATATCGTGAAAGAGACCCATTCATGAGCTTTAAATGAACTGCAGGACTTAATGCCCCTTCCGATGGAGAGAGCCTTGGCTTACGCTAACCCCAATTCAAGTGAGAAACACCCACATATTTTATCGATCCAGAATTTCCGGGTGTTGCGCATTGATCGCCGAAAAACGAGGAATATTCTGAAGGTAGTGGTGTTGAAAAGCTTCCATTTCAGTTGCAGCGATAAACTTTCGCACAAATAAAAAAAAGTACCAATCTTACCACAACAAAAGTAAATTTTAGCAATATTTTAAAATGAAAAAACAGTGTCTTCCGTTGTTTTCCAAGGATACTCACACCATGAAGAACAATTTAGTTGATACTTAATTTAACATGTTTTGATGAGAAGAAAATTCTGCTCTCAAATAGCTTAAAACTTGGAAAACTTAAAACAACACGGTACGGAACACCGTATCCCACTCAACATTGAACGGTCTTATATTCGATAACTCCAGCGCACAAAAACAAGAAAATTTCACTAATTTGTAATTTTTATGTGTATCCGGAATTGAAATCAAATTATACCAAAACAAAGTGATGCAAGAAAACTTGATCTTGCTTTTTTATGAAAAAATGTTTTACACCATTGAATTACACTATTTATCAGTTACTACTAGTTTGATAGTTTGAACTAGTTAGCACCCAATACGTCTGGATATGAAACAAACTAGTTTTCAACGCATAAGCCTCATCTTCAGATACCTAAAATGTTGAAATTACTTTCATTAAATACCTCTATGCGATTTTATTTCACGTACGCATAAAGAATGTGGATATAGATTTCTAGTATATTTGCATGAGAATACTTTAAGCTTACCATAAATGAAAGAAACAAATTGTTTATCATCCATAGCTTATATTAGAGAACACTACGGTTCTACTAAATAAGGCATAAGGTGACACACGTGCGTGTGAGGTATGTTTACAACCTTACACGGGGAGAAATGTGGGTTGAGAGTGAGTTTTGAAGGAAAAAGAGGAGGTTCATGGACCCAGAGGTGATTGAGATATGGATAGACAAGAGCGCAAAAACAGACATCAGTGTTAGAAGCCATGAGACATCAATCACAGGTAATACAAAAAATTGGGAAAACAAGGGTCCGAGAGCACAATAATGTATCTGAGGAAAAATAATGAAGTGCCAATGTCGACGAGCCTTTGAATAATAATAGGCAAGAAGATAAACTCGCTTGCACTTACTACTCTTTGCAACGAGCATGTTTTCGCGACTCTCGGAGAAAAGAATCATGTGAAGAATGACTGGCTTTTAGAATAAGAGAGAGGATGACTTCAAAAAGAGTTAATTTGAATAGTTGAATTTCATGTTTTTCCGACCGCTTAGCGAGCTTTGTTTTCTAACTTAGCTTAAACCGAAAAGGAGCGGCAAGATAGGCTAAATGCATTTGCGAAACTTAATATTATCAACTGTTCTGATAATGCGCTTAGAAAAATTAAATATTCAGTTGATTTTGCATTTTTGTTTTTTATCAAATAATCGGTTTTTCGAAGCAGGTTTCGGGTCAAAATGCTTGAACTACCCGTTCGCCTCACCTCTGCCACCTAATTCGGCCTCCTTGACACAGCCGATCACGAAAGTAGACGTGTTGAAGGGCATGCATTCATGCTCCTAGCTGAGTAACCTATATGACTCCCACACGCCACTCCCATCGCCCACGCCCTCTCGCCCAATGGCAGAATAATTTCTCCGAATCCCACTCAACTTCTCGGTTATTTTCCGTCTCCAAATACAACCCTAAAGCCTTTCTGTTTGCCAAAACTTGGTGAGGTATTTCATTTCCATGGATAAAGCTTGACTCACACGATCATTTTTCACCGACAAATTATGGGACAGCGACAATGAAAGCTCAAATGACAGCTGAAAAATGTACATCCAAAATTATCGCTTTCAGGGATAGCTGAAATGATTGGGACTCCCATCCCTTATTTCATCATTTCAGTTGGTCCTTTTTCTCATTCCTGTAAAGGTACATGAAACCAAAAGGCAGCCAATAAGAGCGCATGCCAGCAAAAGTAGAATGCAGGAGCCAGTAATCGAACCTCATTTGTAAACAACACGCAATCGGGGAAGGTAGAAATTCAGTGTGACGAATGATTCGAAAAGGGACGAAGAAAATAACCGTGTGACTAGCGAAAATGATAGCTCGAGCTCTGGTTTATTCTACCCCTGAAAGATATAGCTTCGATGATATCAGAACACCCACGAGAAACATGATTGTGTGATCCAGGCTTAACAAACTGATCTACATACTGATAATTGAAATTGCGAGGCACGTGAATTCAGTATGCTGGGAACATCCGTAAAAGCTAAGAACCCTCCCGCACAAAGATGGCGTAAAGTTTCGAGTACCTAAGATCGTGGAAAACTGTGTCAGGTACGTGACTCGACATACGTGATGCTGTTATTAGGGGATACCTCCGATAAATAAGGTAATTTACGCCGTTGAGAATATGTGGGAACTTTTGGGGAGATGTAGGAATATAGGGCGTGGAGGAATGGCGAAGAGAAAACTGGTGGTGGAAATATCCCATTCGTGACGAAAGGGTCTTAGAAGTGAATGGTTTTACATCCAATCCAACGGACGGAGTAGTGAACACGAGAACTCTCCACTCCACACTCAAGTTAGGAACGTGTAAAGCATTCCAATGGAAAAATCTGCCACTTCCAGGATTCGATCCTGAACCCTCGGAATGGGAAGCCAGAACACTATCCACAAACCTGGCACAACCCTCTCTTGTGAATCGATTCGCATGCTTAGCAGCAAGTGATTGAACACCCTCCGAAATCCGCAGCTGTGCCAACCGTCGCGGTCACCTAAAGTATCACGCGCCAATAATCGCGATACCGTACCACAACATCCGGGAATCCCGAAGTGTGGAGAATAGCCGACAAGCAGTGATAGATGATCGAAAGAAACTAGTTTGGCCCGATCGCGCACAATCGTGAAATCAGGGCACACCGACCTCAGGGTCACGGAAAGAACATCGGCAGGCGTACCAACAATCGCAGGCGTACCAACCAAATTACTCGATGACCTGGCGCATAACAATTACTGGATCCAAGTGAGGGATACATGGTATGATTGCTCCCAAAGGATTTCCATGCGCTTTAAAATAATACCATCAACTTTATGGTTTCAGGCTCAACTTCGTGAAATTTTATTCCCACAATGAAAAATACAACTTTGTAACAATTTCACAGAAATTTAATGGTCACGACTGGTTTCATCGAAGAGTCGACATCGACAGGACACCTGATAATGTCGACTCTTCGACAGGACACCTGATAATGTCGACTCTTCGACGAAACCGGTCGTGGCCATTAAAATTTCTGTGAAATTGTTACAAAGTTGTACTTTTCATTGTGGTCATTCCACCAAAATCGGTTTAATCGGATGTTTCAATATACGATATAAAACATATCTCATTAATAAGGCTATAAATATAGGGCCATACGGTCATAAACCCAGAGAGTTTGCTCTCTATTCGCTTATCCTCTCTTCAAACCAATGAACTGTTCTCTCATTAATTCCTCCATCAATAGCTCATCCAAGGTCTTCTTCTGCAGTTATTGCTATTCACTGCTTATTTTACAAATGTTTTCATGAGGCCATCATGTCTCAAGATGTGCCCGAAGAATTTTCTCCGACTTCTTTTCAAAATATGATTGGGACTTTTTCTCGCGTTCTTCTTAGTGTCTCTTCACCATCTACCTAAAGTGGTCTATGCAGCTGATCTTTATAATTCTCTCATACAACCACATTTAACAGCACTTTTCCTCATGAGTCCTTTCTTTTCTTCGACTGCTGCTGTCCGCGCCTCGCTTGGAAGTACGCTGCAGCTTTCACTTAAAAAGTTTTACGCATTTTAGGTTTCATTAAGGCTTAAGCAGAAAATGAATATAACTAAGTGAACTCTACCGAGAATCTCTGCGTATATTTTCTGTGAAATTCACATTTATATTCTCGTGCATAAAAATGTATGTTTTAGGAGTATCAGGATGTTGCCCAAATAAAATTTGAATTTGACACATTTTAGGAGATTCCTCAACGATACCTTAGAGGTTCGAGTGTCCAAGAGTTTAAGGTCATGGGTGACGCCGATTGGGGAATAAGGCCTCCCCACTTCCTCCGTGAGCCCAAAGCGAATATTCGTTCACTACCCTTGACGTAGGACTGAATAATTTCCCCACAATTCGTTTTCCATATGCTCTGATTGAAAACCTTGACGTTTTGGTAATTAGCATCGATGTGTTACAGTTATAGAAGTTACACAGGAGGGGGTCCAAATAAAGAGTTCATAAAAAAGAACATACCTAGTGATAGCGGGTGAATAATCTAAAAAGATCAAGTAGCCTTAAGTATGCTTCACAGCACGTGAATGAGATATTAACTTTCGTATCTCCTAACTAAATGTAGCATATATTTCGCTCTATTGACAAATAATTTTTAGAATCAATATAAATAAAGTTCATTACCTATACTGACTTTATTCTATAACTGGCCCTGATTTCTTTTCAAAACTCCCACCCAGTGAGTGAATGCAACCCCAGTAAATTAAGCCAACAGATTACAACCTTCTAACCGACTGCATGGTCTCGTGCGCGAATTCCCAAATAAGTAGATCCCAAATGCATAACATGTACGCCCGAGCAACATGGTATGGAATAATGCAACCAAATGATTCAATCCAAAGAGGGATGCTACATGAAAGGGACGCCAGCTTGCTTTGTACGTGATTCAGTGGAGCGCGTGCACATAAGAAAACAGTTTCGCGGTCCATCCTTACCAACGACGAATGCCGAGAAGAAGCAAAACTAGTCCGCGGATACGCGCATGACGGACGGACGCGCTCTCGGGGAATAAACAGAAGGAAGAGGGCGGAAGACGCAGAAAGTGGTGCTCGGAAAACTTTTCCTCGGGGGGGCAGGAGTTCCCAGCCAGAGAGAGCGAACAACTCCCCGAGAGTAGAGAAGGGACTATATATTTGCCCGATCGATTTCTCCAGGGTACCAGGGAACAGCAGGGAAGCGGGGAGGAGAGAGGGAGAGTGAGGAGGAGGAAGGGAAGCGGAGGAGGGCGAGAGGAGGAAGACGGCAACGCAATGACCGAACGCGGAAAGTGAATTGAGAGGAAAACGGAATGATCATCTCACCGGGGGGAATGGAAGGAGGGGCGCACGTGACGAAGAGATGGCGGATGCTTCATTCACGGAATGGGGTCGGGAGAGGGGAGAGGAGATGGCGCGGGGGGGAGGCTTTGCCTCCCCTTTGCCATTGAGAGGGCGAATCTCGCGCCGGTAAAACGACCGAGGGCATGTCAACATGTGGACGGGCGAAGCGAATTGATGGGGCGGGATAAGAAATCAATCGACAAGAGCCCAGCGTAGCAAGTCGGTCAGGTGCGTATGAACACCCCGCGCCCCTGTTCTCGCAGCGAGGGATGCAGCCCCCAAACCCTCATTTTCACGGCGCGGTGCTCAACTTTGATCCGAGCAGACGGCGGTCGGGTGACGCCAACCGTCCAGTGTACGAGAGGAGAGATAGCGGAGGACACCTGCAACATTATGTGGACTTGTCTTCCATCACCCGACGCTCCAGTGATCTGTGACGACAGGGCTCTCGAAGTACCCGATCTCGTCAACTGCGTTAAAGTCTTCATTCAATTTGATTAGTAAATGTCTACGTCGATAAGCTACCACTCGTGTTGAAGCAGAGGGCGTGTGGTAGAATGAAAAATACGTTAGGAGAAAACGGATAGAAAGAGAGTTTTTTGACCTATTAACATTTACTTGCATCGTGGTCTTGGATAGTTTGTGGGAAAATTAATCACCGAATATTTCGGCCCGACAGTTTGTCTCCGTGAATTAGTCCTTTCGGTCTTTCTTGCTACGTTAGGTTCCGCTAGTCCTCGCAGCTCGGATGGATAAAATAAATCCATCTTCACACGCAATTAAAAAAGCAAGCGCCATGCTCTCGATGTGTAAACTGTTGCCGACATTCTGGAAATTAAGGTTAATATCTGTATCTTCATCTACCGATCCCAACTGTCAAGTCCTTTATAAACAGCTATAACAAAGCATGATATCAACGAAAGCATTTATTAGGTAGGTAGGTTTAGTTTTATAGGGTGCGTCGACAACTATGGTCATTTGCACCACGCACAATATAATTTATATCAATAATTATGCATAAATACATATAAATATATTATATTTTACTTATTAGGTTAGTTTCCTTTAAAAAAGTAATGACTTGGCTTAGGCGATCAGTATCGTTGCCTAGAACTTGCTCTAGGTCGCCGCTGATGCCTAGCCTGTTTCGTGTGTCCCGGTATTTGTCACACTCAAGCATTTATTGAATTGGGTGGTGGACAGTATATTACTGCTACACTTTATAGAAACAGCTCCATGCTCGTTGAGAGTTTTTGAGGTAGGGCAAAAGGTTTAAAGCAATATACTGGTTGCATAAACAGTTTCATGTATTTACCAGGTTAGATATGAATGTAAATGAAGTAAATGGCAATCACTACGCAATTCAATTCAGAAACTAATTTCATGTCAGTTGCGCTAAATTACAGAGTTTCAAAAAGAAAGAATGGAAACTACGCCACTTGGAACAATCCGATTTCAGCCATTGCTACCCTTTTGAGAAACAGACAGGCGCTGCATTATCCTCCGTGTTTCGAGACTTAGGTCAGTTTTCCAACGCGGAGACAAAGATAAACCATGCGCATTTTAAGTTAGGACCATAGGAGCACCTAACACATGTCGTCTTTATGTGCCACATGAGCACATCTTAAGATGATCTTAGGCGACACGCATAAATTAAGTAAGATCGCTGTTCTGTTAATGTTCTTTACGCTATTTATGGCCGAGATTTTAATCACTTATCAATCGCACATACGCAACGATAAGAAAATGTTTATGCAGCTGTTCTCGTCCTTCACGTGCTGTCAATAAGGTAAATGCCAACGGTGAGCGCGGCACGGATGATTGGGATTCGCCAATTTTGCAAACTTATCTCGTCCCAGTTTTAATCCCGTGATAACGCTCCGATTCGCCGTTTTCATTTTCACCTGCGGCAACCCAGCCGCTATCCGGTATTTATGTATATAAACACTTTTTTTCCGCCCCCGCGGAACATCACCCTGCTTTATTGCCATCTGACATCCGGGGACTCGTTATCTGCTCAGAAGCTGAGAAGGGGAGCGGGAACCTCTTTCACGAGGCGAAGGGAACATCATTTCAGACGAGGGCGAAATATTGACGTCAACCCACGCAAGCCATCCGGGAAATAAAAACAAACTTCTCCACCAACCCCGGAGCACTCTCTCCGATCCAAACCGACAAACCCAATTACGCCCGCGCCTCCCACGCCCTGGCTAACCGCCCCCGCCTCCCCCGGAAACAGCCTCGGTCCTCATGGGAGGGTACAGAGAGGTAGGATCTAGGCCTGACCCGAAAGAAACCGAGCATCCCCAGCAACCAAGGCACATCCCTTCTTTTTTAGCGCGTGTTCAGAATACGCTAAATCGGAGTACATCGTGTTGCAAATAATAATGATTAAAAACAGTCATACTACAAGAATACGCCTAATTGGATTAACGCGTGTCGATAATAATTTTAAAAAACCAAATTGCAAGAATAGCGCGTGGGAAAATCGTAGGTGGGCGGGGTAAAATTTAAGTACGCCTGGCGTATCGTTTTTGTGAAAGCGCTTCGAATCCACATTCCCGCCAACGCACGATTGTATCAGTATCGCTTCACCCTGCATATAATAAATCTTAACATTGAAGACCGTATTTGACGCATATATTTTACAATATATACTTTATATTTTGAAACAAATCCGAATAAACAGATTTTAGTGGTATTATTTTAAAGGGCATGGAATTCTTTAAGAGGGAGATCATAAGTAGAAAAGAAAGGACGAGTTCAAAGAAAACTGAGCAATGATTGGTAAAAGTTAATCGAGATAATAGTGGTAACAGGAAATTTGCTACAAGCCTATTGAGAAACGTACACCGGGAGACTGAGGACCGAGAGTTTCTGAGCAAATGAATTCGTAATTATTGTTGAAGACGCATGCTACACAGAGAACTTGTATTTTTGACTATTCTCTTGGTAGATCGTAAGAGCTTCGAATAGAAGTTTTTATTGAGGATAGCGAGCAAACAAATTAATTTTTTCCGAAATTTCTTGGTGCATATTCTTTTTCTCCTTGAACCAAATAATAATACCATTGGATGTTGTTCATGACAGAATAGTCGAACCTTAGAAATGTAAAATAATAGAAAATAGTTCACTCCTGGCAACAAGTAAAATTTAAATTTTATGGAATAACTTAATACAGGATAGCATTATACCGTGTGGAAACGGGAAGCTATCCGGAATTTCTCCACCTTTCAAAAATTCAACCTTATCCCACATGGCGCAACAGATGTAAAGTCAAGGAAGAAGAGACATAATATCCAAATACATATAATCAATTCCCGCCGTAACACAAGTGACAAATCTAGTCTCGGAGTAAACTCAACTCGGTGACGTAAATGCACTGCAGACAGTCCACCAGAGAATAAAAAAAGCTCTCATGCCCACGAAGGTCCTTAGTTCCAGCGACGCAAATCATCATTTATGCCTGTCAGTCCCAGAGTGTGATATATACCCGAATGCAATTGATACCTACCGAGACAGTACCCCCTCACCTGGATTGGAAATATCCTGTACAGGCACCACCCGAAGCTCTCAAAAGCACTGCTAGGTTGCATAAATGACGATCGGTGGTGAGGCGTACCCAAGCTCTCTCAACATGCCCGGATGGCGTCTCAATGATATGGGCTCTGCCATATTGCGGCATATCGTCGGCGACATTTACTTGATGTCTCAACGCAATACGGTAAAAGCGACCAACGGCAAACTTCGGCACGGGATATTATGTGATTTCAGGCGATATGCAATATCACTCGCGATATCATCCGATATTGGCAATTAACATCACAGAGTCGGCCAACCGACGCTATTGCAATATGACGGGCTATGTTCAAAACTGCATATCGCACAGCCTTACTCCGTGGCCTTCATATTTTAAGTACGATTGATGTCATCATCGCTGCAAATAAACTTACCGTTTTTTACTTAAAACCATGCAATCAATGGTGCATGGAGGAGGGTTTGTATTTCAGAGAAAAGCTTTTCATATACAACGGAAGGTGAATTATCCGCGCTTGTAAACGGAAATTCACCTTACTTTCACCACATATTGCAGGGTTACCCATAGATTTGCCAATTACCCAAAAGAGATGGAACACAGTGGAATTTTTTTACCAACGAAAGTCAAATTCTGTCCTCATCCAAGTCATTCATAATTTACCTCTAGTTCCCATGCAGTATCCACAAAACCCCACGGGTCGTCATACTGCGAGATTCATTTAACGGTTGAGCATTTGTGTTCAGGACTCATCTAAAAATCCCGGCACCATTGATCTCTCAATAGCAAAAGAGCATTTCATTTCCATTGTTCCAATCTGTTACTCCTACATCCTGTTAAGTTGTACACTCAAGTCCTATTTGCTGAAAACGGACCCGATTCGCCTATTATTGATTCCTTATAAAGCAATGTTTTCCAGTTGCAAATAATGATAAAAAAATTAGCATATCGAACGTGAAATCATCCATTTCGTAGCTATTTCATCGGTATCCGGAACATTCCCTGCAATAGAACGATGATTCTCTTGCATGGGTCTTAATAATATAGCGTGGCAATAAAAATGCAAGATCATCGAACAATTGGTCAATGAATTGGTCATCAGAAGATTCAGACGCAGTGCATGTCCTCATGTTAACTTGTTGCTCATCTGAAGTATCCGAATGAAATATCTCGACTGCGTGCTACGCGGATCCTAAATAAGCCAGGACATACTTATTTATCACGATAAGAATTCCTTTTTGAGGGATAAATCAAGTAATAGTGACCTGCTGGATTGAGCAAAATAAAAATTTAGTCCTCGAATTTAATATGAAAAATCACGATTTACTAAAAGCCACCGCAGACCGCATGAAACTCACAAATTGGCTTTAAACTCTTTTCCCGGATGCGAGCGTCCTTTGGCTAGAAGTCCGTTATGAAATCAGGAATTCACGTCGTGCCATAAAAACTTCGCAAACGACCTACCGACTTCTGTACCGATCCACACACACACACTCACGATTTTCAGTATCAGTTATTACGGGAGAGAGTGACGTAGAAAACAGATAAAACGAAAATACACGACCAATACTGACTCTCATCAAATGTGGATTTGATCGGAATACATTTGAGCAGAAATTTTTAAATGACGGATGTAACTGGAAAAAGAGTGACCATGAATTTTGTGGTTTTATCATTGGCTTCGGATGAAAAATATGATATTAAATAATATTTTGCCGGAGCAGATAGCGTTTACCGAAAAGTTTCGAGGTTCTTCGTCCCCCGGTAAAAGTTAGCTATTATATCAAAAAGCTCATAACGGAAGTCAATTATCAAATGATGCGGTACAAACCTTGAATAATATTGATTAAAAATAAGTAACTTAAGAAATATATGAGCCTTTTAGTACCCTTTACGATACATAACTGGCCGGAATGAGAGAGTAAATAATAGCAAATTCTACTACGGGTTTTCCGGAATTATCATCCCGGATTCGACTCGTAAGTTGACTGACTTTGTTGTCACGTCAATTACAACAAATTGTTGACTAGTGGGTATGATGCACGATAACATACTGACAGTACCTACAGTAAACGCCCGATTATCTGTGCGCGCGTTATCCAGGCTGCGGATTATCCGTGCATCGCCAATCTATTTAGTGTATCGGCAGTAATCTCAAAGTTGAGTAAACTTTTGTTATTTTCCTCCAATTGTGACTTTCACTACGGCCCTACCGACTGGTCCGATGTCTTAGGCCAGGGCTCATACGAGGCTTGCGAACATTTAATTTCGGCCATGACAGCTCTACTGGATTATTTTATGTCATAAAATGCTTTTATGTACAGCGAGGATCTTTTCATTGGCAATTTGTGATATTTTCTTAGGGAGTTAATTTATTTTGGCGGCGCACCGTAGAGAAATTAATCCTGAAAGAACCAAACAGACGATTATCCGTATTTCCCAAATATCCGTGCACCCTTTCACAGTCATTACCACGTTAAATTGGGTTTTTACTGTACCTCGAAAGAAATATTACAGTATACTCCTTCGGCTTCTGGCTCTTAATCGTGGAAGCTCACGTGTTTCGGAGAAAGCTTTTGCCACTTCTAAATAGCTACCGTTCTTTTACGCAGAGCAGAGTAAAAACCACCTCACTCAATCTCCCTGTCGTCTCCGAAATTCACTCCCACGCGTCCATCCCACGCGTATCCAAAATCCAAACCTTTCTCATTAATTCTTTTCCCCTCGCTCAAATTTCTTCCCCCTCTCTCCCCCCCTTCTGCCCCTCACCAAAGTTATCAAACACAAACACCAGGAACCCCTGTAACGCCTCGAAAGGAACGTAATTTTACCTTTCTTTCCTCCGGACTCCCTTACTGTCGTCGGAACTACCCTCCATACTGACCAATCCTCATGATTGACTGTAACAGTTAGTCCTAACGAAAATTAATGCATTATTGAACGCAAAAAATTGAATAAATTCTTTAGATATATATAATATATTTTCGTCCGAGAACAGTCCTAAAAATACAACTGAATACAAATGGCGAAAGAAGAAAATTTCATACACAAAAAAAAGTAATGCGGAAACAAAGTTACCATTAAACAAGAGGAAGAAGCAAACAGAGTCAGAAAAGAAGACGCCTAAAAACAATGCCATCAAAGAAGCGACTATTTCTTGGCACAAACTGGCAACCAATATGGGATAATATGAAACGAATTAAACTAAAAACAGATTAGGAGAACAGATGGAGAGACGAATATTAGATTACCTCCTTTATTTTTAGAGAGAAGATTTTCTGAGCGGAACGGTTCGAATGGCATCAATTCTGATGGTTTCTCCGTACAGGTTTTTAATGGCAAAGCTACCCTCACAATGCTACAGCCATTTTGGAGCAGAGCAGGGGGAAATGAACCTAAGCTGCTTCGGCGTAGCCTGAGCGTTCTCCCTGTTGAGAAGGCCTCAGGACTCTGAAATCCCACTAACAAGGAAACCAGATTACGTAGAATGATGAGAACGAGGAGAGTTGAGGAGAAAATAACGCAGCTAGGGCGAGCAGGGGGGGACGAGGAGGTGTAAATCCTCGGAGCACCTACCCACTGTTTGACAACGGCCGATGATGATGAAAGACGGAGATGGGAAATATAATATCGGAGGCGGATTATGAGACAAAGCATGGGAGAGGATGAAAGAGGGAGAGGGGAGGGAGGGGAGGGAAATGAAGGAAGTGGCGGACTCGGCAACCTGTTGAGGGAGCCATCGGATCGATCATGGGATTCACATGGAGGGAGAGGGGGGGGGGGAGAAGGCTACAGATAGGGGGGAGGGGACGGGGGGAGAGAACAATGGCAGGGGATGAAGAGAGGCGGGAACGCAAACGTTCCTTCCCCGCTAGGGGATCCACGCCCTCCAGAGATGTTACCCGACGCATAGAGCCAACGCTCCAGTTACCATCACACGGAAAAGGGTGCCCAATTCTCCAGGGAGCTCGCTTTCAAGCGCGCGCAAAAGCGTGCAGCGATTGGGTTTTATGATGTCTGGTGTATTGGCCCATCATTTTTTAGGACTAGGGTATGGATTTCAGTCCAGTCAGAGGTTTTCATTCTACTACAGATCCATAATGGAGTATCAAAGCGAAAGGTATTTTAAGTTTCAAGTACTTCGTCAGATCAGAAAAGCTCGCGGATTCACAACGGCGTTAATGCCGTCAGCTGTCAGTCGTCATCCCTCGCAAGCACAAGCGAGACACCACAGAAATACTATCTCAGGAGAAAAGACTAGTAACCTGAAACACAGGTATATTATGCTTGGATCGTGTGTGGAAAAAAACTATCGTTAACATGTTTTGCTTGTATTTTATTTATTCAATCCAAGCAACGAGGCATAATCAATGACATCAGTTAAAAATGCATGACTGGATGCATCTCAAATGCCGTGTCGCAAACCGACAGACATCAAAAGTATGAATAGAGTAACTAATGGTGACGTTACAAGGTGAGTGGAGGATAAAATGAGGTGAAACATCTCATTAAAATTCAGAAAAGATGCTGGAAAAACTCTATAGAGTACATCATGAGACAAAATGCCTTCATTAAGACACTCGACGAGGAAAATTTGAATGTGAATAGATGTGTCCCGAATAAAATGTTCGCTATGATGACATTGGCAATGCTTGTTGTCGGTCACCGTTATAGAGTACAATTCAATCATTTCGAACTAAGTTTCCAAAATAATCCGAGAGAAAGAAACCCGAATACAAGAAAAATGGGAGTCTAATTTTTATGCCTGCAAGAAAATCGTTTCTCAAGTAATCACTAGCAAGTCTACGATTGAACACGATAGCAATACTGGCTCCTATCCCTCTTCCGTACCTATACCCCTCTGATACCAAGAGCGAAAACTTCGAAGGAAAGAATGGAAAACGGCTGATGCGACGCCTCAGCACGAACTTCGAAGTTTATTTCAATTGCTAAATTGTCTACTGATCACTAAAAACATAAATAATCTCTAGGTAGAGCAAGTTGAAGAAAATGAGCTTAACATTCCCGACATATTTCTAACATTAACAACCCGCTTACTCCCAAGATTAACTGTGCGCAATGAGTGTAAAATCGGGTATAAGACGACAAACCTAATCGCTAATGTGTATGCTATTGGCCTGAAATTTACTTTGACGGACTTTTTGTCACGCTATATCACTTAATCGAATCTTTTATCACATCTAACCTCTTATTTTTTTCAAAAGTTAGCCTCCATTTCTCTACTATCTTTAGTCAAAACCGATACTTCGAGTCACAGATTATGCTGCTGGACTGCGGGGGCATCTCCTAAACGTCCTTCAGATTCACTTAAAAAACCTGTAATTTATCTTTAAGCACACTAAGATCGTCTTTTTCTACACCAACAGTGTCGGTATAGCATCGAAATTTGCATGCATGTCAGAACTAGATCTGTTACCCCTTTGTCAAGGTTACGTTTATCTCCATTATTTTACCAGTTTTTATTCATATCATCCATGAGTTTCTGCAAACCTGCTGTAAATAATGGAATAAATGTATAATATATATCATACTACGATAAAATGAATTTCTGAAGCTGCTATACTGTACTAAGATTATCCATAAAATTTCATTTGTAACTTCGACCAGGAGTTAACTATGTTCCTTTGCTTTACATTTCCATGGATCGTATATTCTTTTCATTTGCAACTTCGACCAGGAGTTAACTATGGTCCATTATTTACATTTCTATGGATCGTATATTCTGTCATGGACACCAATAAATTCGCAATTATTGGTGAAGACGCATGTTAATCAGGGAACGTACATATTTGAATTTTCTCTTTGAAGGTTGAATGAGCTTAGATGAGAATTATTTATGCGGATAGCGACAATATAAACATTGCATTGTTACTTAGTTCAAGGAAGAGAAGTTGCCCCGAGAAATTCCAGAAAAAATTAATTTATTCGTTTGTTATACGCATAAAAACTTATCATCTAAGCTCATTCGACCTTCCAAGAGAAAAGTCAAAAATATACTTTCTCCACGTAGCATGCGTCTACACCAATAATTACGAATTTATTTGCACATGAACCCCGGGTCCTCGTTTCTCCCGCTGTACGTTTCCTCATCAGTCTCATAGCAAATTTCCTTTTACCACTATCATCTTTTATTAACTTTAATCAATCAAAGTCAAAATTTCTCCGAAAACTTACTTTATGTCTACTATTTTGTTTGTGTATTTCTTTCCTTATGAAGTCCCATTCCCCTCCCAACCCCAATATACAAGATTCTCCAATGTAAATCAGTTCCATTTCTTCAACGAAAAAGTTTTGGAACCGCATTTTACGCCATATATTTAAGTACCCGACGTTTCAGACCTTCGTAGCTCCGATTATCAAATACCTTCTCTTTATAAAATTTAATTTTCATAAGCATTTTGTTTAAATTGAAAAGCAAACTATTCATCCTTTTTTGTAAAGTCAGGGTACAGGTATTCTATTACTTCCACTTTCTCTGATGCGAGGTCTCCTATCTCAGAGTTTAAATACCTACCACGTGATTTTTTTAAAAATCTTCATTCCACTCGTCTTCTGTAACTCTGGGAAACTCAGTTAATTAAAGGCCAAAAAAAAGATAAAAATCCCTAAAAAGGCGAGCTACGTAGGACACTACCTACCATCAGCAAATAATTTTTTGCTATTTTTCATCTACGCAGTTCCTAATCCTACTTTTCCATAATGATAAAATCCTATCTTTGCACAAAGGCCAAGTCTAACGAGAAATCCCACCGCTCGCGTAAAAAAAAAAGCATTCCTCTTTCATCGCGGTAGGATGATTTTACATCTGCCTACGCTCCGGGGTCATCATAGATTCCAGAATCTCAGAATTCCATTATTCAGAAGAAAGCTCTGCCTTATCTGCGCAAGCGATGGCCCCTCAGTTCGTTGACATGGAGCTGGCGACGTCATCCCACGTCACCGCCAGTTCCCACCGCGACGAGCGTGATGCAGAGTTGCGTGGGCGGACGAAAGCCGAATGGAGTGAAGAAAATGGAAAACAGTTGAAAGCGGGGGAGATCGGCGTGGGAGGACATAATTGGGCGCGGGGGCGGCGATAGGCGGAAGAAAGGGGTTGTGGGTGGAGGAGGGAAGAAGGGTTCGGGAACCGTCGACGACCTGATTGCGAGTGGGAGGACGAGCTGATAGGGGAGGGTGGTGGAGATACGCAGAAAACGGGCGCCATTCTTCGGAAACAAATAAGCGTCGACAAGCACGAGATGACGGTCACGCAGGCAAGGATACAAAAAGAAACGCGGCCAAGATCGCTAGATTAAATACGGCCAGCAAAGCGCGCACTGCAGCTACGGGATGAGCTGCCGTCATAATCTCCGTTTCCAGTCACCAGTAAATTGAAAATACTGAGAAAATTAATTGCAAAAAAAAAAATTAACTGGGGCATATCACCATAGATTTTTTTCCACTATTGCAAACGCGGATCTTTCGGGAATGCAACCTTGTTTTAACAGAGTGGTCCAAAGGCCTCTTTATTATTTGCAACTCTCCGGAGGCGATGAATGACCTCCTCCCTCTTTCTAAATTTATGTGCCGCACTAATAATACTATTAGTGTGAAGACAGAAACCGGCAAATATAACACAATATTTTTTTCAGTTATTCGTCAATGTTGCGAGGACGATAAGCAAACATGTGACATCAGACATCTTACAATTTGCCTTTTCCTGCAGCAATGGACTATGAGTACGAAATTAAGAACCGGCGCGAACCGGTTCTCAATACCGGCTATTTACATCTCATGTAAATACTGGTGCCCGTATCAGCGCCCATACCACTGACACGGGCACCAGTGCAAGAACGTCACAGAAAAAAATATCATCCGAATATACGAGGATATTGTTACAGGATTTTTTTCCCGGGGAAGACTAGAAATGGTGGAAATTAAGAGTGACGCTCAATAACGGTTTATATTTTTTATCTTCGTATTAAGCGGAACAGATAACTTTTCAATGTAGGCGCTCAGAATATTCCGGGGATATAACAATAACAAGTAAACTACTACCAACCGGACGTAGATCCCAGAAGTAATATGAAGCCAGCAGGTCACAGCGTTCTAGCCGAAGTCTGGTCTAGTTGGTGGGTTTAGAGCTGACCATATATTAAGCCCAACGGCTAGTGAAATCTACATCAAAGTAGAGGGACAGTACTCTCCCCGCTGGTTGGTTATTCAGGGGAGGCGGCCGACAGCTAAGGTCATTTGCACCATTTAGGATTGGTGGGTAATTGGGTATTGGTAGGAGTTTTCAGGAAACGGAGGAAGGGTGGAGAGAAACCCGGCGTCGGCGTTAGCCTACTCTTAACGAAAGGCGCCAAGGGGACCACGGCTTAACGTCCCATCCGACGGACGGAGTACTAAACTTGAAATGCCCTCCACTAGGCACTCAAGTGGGGACCGGTTTTCCACTGAAAAATCCGCCACTGCCGGGAATGGAACCCGGGCTCTCAGGATGGGAGGCCACTACTCTAGCCACAACACCAACCCGATCTCCTTCTCTCCCCGTGCCACCTGTGGCTTCCCAGAAGTAACTGCTACCGATAAAATCACGATTTTTTCGTTGAAATATTCGTGTTGCGGATCAAAACCAGGGACCTCAGAATAGTAGCCCAACTACATCTAGTGAAAGAAAAACTTAACTTTGTATTTTTCATACTTTTATTGAGAAACCCTACCGGTTTCGACACTCATTGTCAAGGGGTCAATGGAGAACACCCTTGAAAATGACACGGGAGTGTTGAAACCGGAAGGGTTTCTCAATAAAAGAGGGAAAAATACAAAGTTAAGTTTTTCTTACACTATGTTAATTTTTCGTAAAGTATCGCCTTATTCTTTTCAATTTATACATCTAGTGAATCTACCGGATTACCACGGAGTCTCATGAAATAAACAAACGTTCACTTCTTCACCTTTTTCCACAGTTGCATCATAATGGCCCTACAGGCTACGCTCATTTTCAAACGATGTGTGTATGGCTGTGCAAGTCCTCCCGGAACGACATTTGCTCTCCCGTTGAGCTATTTTCGCAAATATAACGAGGTCACTCATGTGTAATCGACCAGGTGATAGCCCTTAGGGTGACCGATTTTGACCAAATTTGGCAGAACGGCTCCATTTGATAAGAAAATGAAAACCCCAAAGACATTCAGCAAAAAGGAAACAGTTTACGAGAAATTGCAACGTTGCAAAATTCGAATTTTGCAAAAGTTACTACACATTTTACGGAATATCTCCGAGACTATTAAGCTACAGACGTTTTAAAAGTTTTTTTTTAGTTTTTGAATTGGAGAAATATAATAAGGGATGATATTGTGAAATATCAACAATTTTATGAAGTTTATAACAATTTTAAATTTTCAAATCCATTTTGACAATGTGCATACCTTGGATTTTGTTCATTTTTTGATATGTTGTAGACATAACCCTCCTCTACAAATTAAAAAAGTTTGCCAGAGGTAATATTTCATTGAAGAAAGAAAAATATTTTTGAGTGAAGGTGTGACGCCCGCCGATCACCGCGGCGCCCGACTTAACGGCCGATCGTATGGTACTCTGGTGTCTTCAGATCTCTGTAGCTTTCTCATTCATCCTCTTCTCACCAATTTTAACCATATGCCAACTCTTTGCCCGTGCATATCGCTATTTACTTACCCCAGGTGTGACCACAGCCTTAGAATCTTATTAGAAACTTATTTTCTTTCAAAATTATAGAAACTTATTTTCGTTCAAATGTCCGTTTCCGGTTAGGGTATATTTTTCCGAGATATCCGTTCTCCGCTATAGTACATTTGAGGGTTGTAACAACTAATTCTTTCAGGATATTTCTAACTCCCTTTCATGCCACCGAAAACGCTCTTTCTCCCTCGCTTACCCATAATTCTACCTTCCATATCGGCCTTCCGCATTATTATCTTATCCACTCATCCACCTACTCTGTCTTTCTCCGCCGAAATGAAGAGAGAAATAGCGCATAGGAAAGATCCATTAGATGAATGAAATGCAAAGAAGAGTCGGAGACACTCCATCAAAAACCTACCCTAACTGGTTTATGGCTATCGATCAATCATTCAATCTGCCGCCCTAATCTCCACCAACGACTTTCTCTCCTACCACACCATTCTCAGGACCTTATCCTTCGTGCTACGAACCGTTTATTGTCCTTTTCCACGTTCCTCAAAACCACATCTCAAAAGTCTCCAATCTATTCTCATCAGCAACTCGCCGCATCCAGCCATATAACACCACACCGCATATCAAGCACTCGACCTATGGAACTATTTTCCAAGTTTTCACCATATGATCCCTCCTGTTGGTTAACGATTATGTAGCTAAAGACACTTCTCTCCAGACATAATTACTACTATATTTGAGTTTCAACAAAAATGTTACCTAAATTCCAAAATAGTATTTCATTACCACCTGTTTAAGTCGATATCCTCATAAATCAGCATTCAGCTTCCCCTCATTTTCCTCCAAGAAACTAATTTTAGTTTTCTTATGACCAATCTTCAACCCAAATTTCTCTCGATGGTTCATGGTACGTCTCATAATTATTGTAATTGATGGGTTGACTGACTCATAGTCAATGAAATCCAATTAGTTATTTGAATTGTCTCATTGGCTGTCGCTATGTTTTGCGCAGGTTTAGAGCAACACATTTACTTAGTAAAACAGGTTCTGCGTGAAATACTCAACTGACAAGAGTTTTACTTGCATTACAGCAAGCGTATTCAGTTCGAAGACGCCCACTGTAACGCAAGCAAAACTGTAGTTAATTAAATATTTCCACGCGTAGAAACTTATCAGTGGAACCTGCCATACTAAAAAGCCGGGATAGCCTTCTCACGATTTACATTCTTGGATGTACACTATTAATACAATATCAACGATATCAGCCATGTACGTAGCCTGGGTGGGGGGTTTCAGCCCCCCTTCGAAATTTTTCCCAATAGTTTTGTTCTTCTGATTTTATTTAACTGGGCATGAAAATCCGGATTGCACTGCATATCATTCAAGCGTTAAGTGTCTAGAAATGCGATAATTAGTTTGATGTATGTGTGTGGTTAATAATTATTCTTTTCAATCTGATACGTATGTAAGCGTTACAATTTTGTTCTAGGGCCGGTCAAATTAACCTCTTCATAACAAGGCAAACAGTGAGAAGAGATAAGAATTGGCACTGTGAAAGTATATACCATGAACTGAAAATTAAGGGAAGAGATTTGTAACATGTCGGCACGAACGGGCAAGGGTGATTTGTTTCAAATTACGCTGCACTAGACTTAGACCCCCCCGAGGCAAATTTCTGGCTACGTGCCTGATAGCAGCGTGAGTTTTTAAAAGTCTTTTTCATTGCACGTCAACGGGCGTTATTTTGCGGATGGATGATTGACATAATTTCTTTCTGTTTTGTTACAGCTTCTCCACCGACTGAGCAGGAGCAGTCGAGACAGTTGCCATACGAGGAAGAAGGGGAACTCTCTCTGAGGTGCCACATCAATGCCAGATCAAGGCATGGCGGTGGTGGAGGTTGGTACGAGCGGTGGGGGGATTGCGGCGGCGGCAGCGGCGGCCGCCGACGAGCCGGACCTCAGCACCTTCGAGAACAAGGTGGGCGCCTACCGATATTCAATAGAGGGTGGGGGAGAGCGCTTCAGAGGTTTCAAAGAGTGTTCCAGAGGCGACGGTAAGGGTGGAGAACGAAGCGATGGAGCGCAGGAACGACGTGGCCCATTAAAGGAAAAAAAAAAGTCATCAGACGCCAACACAAAAGAGCTCTACAAACGCGGGGTAGAATTTTTCACCCAATTTCTTTGAAGGGGAAAATAGGTCGGTGGTCAGACTGGTGGAGCGTGTTTGCCTGGCGATCTCAAGGTTGCAGGGTTAAAACCCGCCTACGTCATAAATGGCTATTTATTTAATAATTTTTTTTTAGTTCACCCGACATGAAAACATAGTACTTAATAGGGTAAACTATTTTCACAATTAATCATAACTACAATCATAATACAAAAAGAACTTCATACACTAATAGTACAATTAATTACCAAAACAGTCAAGGCCGGCTGAATTTCACATTCAAAATTCTGTACAAATTTATAATGTCGCTAACATCGACAATATCTGTCCGCAAAAAATTTCCTTAGGTAAGTTTAGATTTAATTCACTTGAAATTGTATTGAATGAGATACATATTCTGTTAATAGGTGCATTCATACAATAATTTGTATTCACACTTCTCATATAGAATGTCCTTTTTAGCCTTTCTTTTTTGTTGGGACTAAAAAGTTCAATTTCCCAACTAATTCTATACAATTACCTTTATTAATTCTATATAATTACCTATGTTTTTCCACCCTCCGGATTCCTCATTCGAGCGGGCCCAAAGTGAGGGAAAAACATTATTTAGTAACATTAATGACTATCAGTTAAAAATGACTATAAAATAAAGTAAGTACATGCAAGATGTCTAAAATAATCTGTAAATAGTAGTCCGTTATTCTCATAAGCTAATTCCGTTACACTCACGAAAATAGCCATTATGAAGGCCAATTTTTTTTCTCTAATACGCGTGCCTGAACAAATTTAATCCTATGCTAACTGCGACGATTGAAACAAAGCATGGCACTTAGTAAAATTTAAGTGTTTTTCCAAAACAATAAAAGTTTACTGAGGACGGTGCTTCATGTGAATCCTGTTACTGTCCTTAGCGTAACAAGATATCTTCACCAGGTTTTACGTGGCGGAATCCAGAGGGTAAGCCCAATTTTCAATATTAAAATGCTATCGAGTTGCCCAAGCAACTCTGGTTCACTTCCCAAATGAAGACGAAATAAAGGTGAATGGACGGATTGTTCCGATTAACTGAAATACGGGAAAACAACAAAATGCATTGAGAGCAAGCAGGGAACAAACGTGAGACACAATCTGAAAACCAGTACTTCAGCCACCATTGAATATTTCTCAGGACCTTTCTCGTAGTCAACACGACAGGAAACCTATAGCAACTCCGGGCTTATTCCATACTTTGCGGCTGAGAGTAGAGTTCGAATCATATAGGGTTCCAAGTGTACTAAAGGTAAGTGGGCACTAAGGAATTATATTTCAAATCAGAACCTTTGCTTGATTACATCCACCACTGTTATATAAACGCTTATAAGCATATATCCACGGCAACCGAACCTGTAATTTGCTTTAAAGTAGTAAGTAGTAAGCAAGCTGAGTAAGATTTTCATTCGTACGAGAACTGGGAATATTCATGTTATACGCAATATGTGCTTCAGTTATATCCAAAAACTGCTATTCCAAAACAAATACCTATTTCCACCCAATAGTAGCTCTCCTATTCCAGCCAAAACATGTAAGAGCTGCTGTTTTGACTGCGCCATAACTGTTCACACATTGAATTCAAATGAATAATTTCCATTCTGTGGTATATGTAGAGTTAGACTTGGGTTTTAAGTGGTTCAAAGGCAACGGTTATATCGACTAATCTAAGCTTCAAATCCTAAGATATGCAGCTCCATTCATGCCCGAGTTTGAATTCGAACCTACCATCTTTGGGTGGCCAAGCAGGCACATTTATAACCTACCTTCCGCGGCCAGCAAATCTCCGTTCACCTTTACTTATTGCGTGCGTTCACGGTGCGACTACGTGCTTGTATCTTCCATATTCCAGCTATCGCAATTCCGTATTTACTATTTTTTTATCGTGCCGCAATACCTAAGATCTTTATTCTAGTAAGACGAGCGATCACGCAAGCCTAACACTGGATTTGAACCAGCAAACTTTGGGGCGACCTAGCTATATCGCGGCCGCCCCAAAGGAGCAAGGCCTGGGGGTCGCCTCTCAGTATCTCTCTCCCCACTTGCTTCCTCCTTCGGTTATCTCGGCCGCGCCTGTGCCGTAATGGACCCCCTTATCGGACTTCCGAGTTTTCACACTCACCCTCCAAACTCTCTCCCTCTCTCTATTTCCACACGCAGACGGGACTGGCGGAAGACATGAAGTTCCTCGCGAGCATGCCGGAACTGTGCGACGTCACCTTCCTCGTCGGAGACACGAGGGAGCCAGTGTGTGCAGTTAAGGCCGTCCTAGCGGCGAGGAGTCGCGTGTTCCACAAAATGCTGTACCAGGTGAGTAAGGGTCGAGAGCCCCGCCATTTTCTCTCCCACGTGCCTCGGCGAAAGTTCCTCTTTCAGAAAGCGGACACACTCGGCAAATTGAGAGGCCCAGTTCCTTACTCAGCTACGTAAATACAGGAGAGAATTCAAGTCAACAAGGTAAGACTGCGGCCTGTTCGGGAAAGACCCGAGACGCCGTCAATCCACGACAGCGACAATTTGACGTCACAACCTCGAATATTCCACAAACATTCGGATTGTTGAGGCTTTGGCGCCACATCATCGGCTTTTTCAAGGCTCGAGAATTTCAGAAAATCAGAAATCAAGAAAATACCCCGGTTCTGCTATATAGAGATACAAGCGTCTATCTCCATGTTTTCGGACAGCAAAGGCACTGAGCCAATCATCAGAGAACATGACTAGGCAACGTGCTGTTAGACTAGGTTCTTCGCATCGCCAATGAAAGCATGCATTGCCACGTAAAAGCGAAAATTCCGTGGAAATACATATGCCTATTTCTGCTGAATTATAATTATCCAACCCAACAGACTTTAGGAAGGAATCTAAATGTGGGATATTAAGCATAATGAGAATGACTCCATTGATTTACTACATTTAGTAGCAAGAGTAAATGCTATGGCCAAAGATGCATTTGCAGAAAGAATAATTAATGCAAAATTTAAGCACAGACACGAAAGAAAGATTAAGACCTCAACAGCTGAGACGAAAGATGTGAATGAGATTTATGCATGCATAATATAAAAAAGTTATCCGATAGGAGAATCGAGTGGAGAGCTGAAAACCAATCTTTACCTTTAATTTTACCTTTAATTAATGATATATATTGGCGCATTAAATGGCAGCGAAAGCTGCTTATGAATGTAAGAGAAGGAGCTGGATTGGTAAAGGATGCGGGGTTGTGGAGTAGGGTGGGGATTAGCTAGGTAATAGGGGAACCCAGCGGAGATGTATTACACACTTTGGTTGAGAAAAGGATGTGGTGGAAACTCAAATGAGGCAAAGAAGTGGAGGGACGAAGCATTGAAAGGTGATACAGGCTCCTGGATCCTGTGACTCAGGGGAGAATAATGGGTAAGAGGGAGTGGGATAAAACGATAGAGGATTTTGAACTTGAGGAAAAGTAGAACTAGGAAACATTTTAGGGGGTGCCAAAGCAAAGATTTCAAGAGGTATGTAGTATAGTACATTGGTAGTGTAAGGCGACAGGAATGATGTTGTTGTTGTCATTTGGGGTAGGCGACCGACAACTGAGGCCATTTGCGCCAAAGAGTATAGGTAGGTAACTGTGTAAAGGTAGGAGTTTTCAGGGAACGGAAGAAGGGTGGAGAAAAAATCGGCGTCGGCATTTGCTCGCTCTTACGAAAGGCGCCAAGGGGAACATAGCCTAACGTCCCATCCGACGGACGGAGTACTGGACTCGAAGTGTTCTCCACAAGTCACTCATGTAGGTACCGGTATACCAATAAAAAATCCACCTGTGCCGATCGATTCGAACACGGGCTCTTAGGATGGTAGGCCAGTATTCTAGCCGCAAATCCCAACCCGGTCCCCACGAATGAATATGGGGAAAGAGAGAATTAATATGGTAGGAGCTATCCAAGAGTTCCGTTACCTGCAGAACACTAGTAACGATTCAATTTCATTACAAACAAGTGAAGAGACAAGATTCTAGACCAACTCCAAATCTGCGAAAGAAATGTTTACTTATGGGTGAGATAAGATGGTTTCAAAAATTCTCCTTATCATATCTTCGTTCGTAAAAAGTGTGCAAGCCTCCTAAGATAGAAAGAAACACCGTGGTATCTCTTAACCATCAGGAGAAACAGCTTAAGTTCATGAAATCATACGTCATATATTATATTTGATTCATTAGTAACAAATAATTAAGGTAAAACTACAAATAGCCTCACCCATATTTGCTTAAATGCCCCATCAGGCGACGCATAGTTAGCAGGATTCAAAAATTGTCTCAAAACATGGTTAAAATCTCCTTAGTGGCTGAAATCGCGCAACTACGCAACATTTCTTGGGATCCAACCGAAGAAAAGAAAGAATAAATGTCCAAGGAACCTAATTTGCTGAGCTTCAATTTTTTTCGTAGAAAACCCCACGACCCCAGGTGTGAAACTGGTGTATTTGGAAAACAATTTGAACTGGCTGTTTTTTTTCGGAAAACCCGCAGGAGACATACCGGCTGAGAGACATTCAATTATTCTAGCGGAAGTACGTAATATCGTGCTTTATTTACCAGGAAGTGGTGTCAGCGGTTGGCATTATTACGAGTGGCTGGCCGAGGCCTCGACCTAATGCGGCCTAACGGGTCGAGGCATTTCAGAGGGAATACGGAGAATAAGCGGTGAGGTTTCCGTCGACGAAGCTGACGTACCTAACGCTGTGGAAATATTCTAGAAAACGAATTTCAGTCCAAGCTATTCAAACATCTAAGCAGCATACCGCGCAAAGTCCAAGCGGAAATAATTAAAGACGAAAGACGAGGAAATTATAAATTGGAGACAAACGTGAAGCTTTGGATGGAGAAGACATGTTATTTGCATAGAAAGAGTAAGGTATTTACAAGGCCATTTAGGATGGCTTTTCGAATTAGTAATGACGAAGATTAACATGATTAGACAGTAGGTGTTATCCACTCACTTTCATGTGATTTATTATAGCCTGATATAAATGTTCAAAGAAAAAAAATCTCAGATTTAGAACAAGAAACAATTTCTCTTCCCGCTACGGCTCAATGTCTGTTTGGGAAAGAATTTGACATCTCAACAGGCGGGGAGAAATGAACACGCGAGATTCTTAGGAACCATAAGTCATTTTTCTCATAAACTCAGCCTCACTAGTAATGCAAACTTAAAAATAAGACCGATGATTAAAAAACTTTACCAGAGTACCCATGAAAACTATTTCCAAAAACAACCGAATTTTCAATAAGCATAGAACTACTCTCTCACTGAACAAGAAAACTTGGTATTTTTCACTATAGTTTACTTCTCTAAGACTAGTTTCGCCGCGCAGGCGACATCGTCTAGTATAGTATGTTGCCTAAGCAACGAAACCGGTCGTAGAAAAATAATTTATTGTGAAAATTAAGCTACGTTTTCATGTGGCCGTTTTTGCGTTGACGCACACTGCGCCACCAATCAGAAGCGAGCATGCCAACGCAGCCTGCGTTGCCGTCGGAGTTGGTCAACTTTCATCTTCCTGCGTTGACGCAGCTGCGTCAGAGCGAGGAACAACGCATTCTACCTGTCATTTGTTCGTCACGCGATTCTTTCGCTGGATTATCACGTATACCACGGTTTACCACCGTCATATGTTTTGGTGCGTTGCTGCTGGCGCTGCCGGTGACATGAAAACAGGGTATTTTCCTGCCGCACAACGCAGCGTCAACGCAACGCAACGCAAAAACGGCCACAAGAAAACGTAGCTTTAGTTTCCTAATTCTGTTGTCATAAGTTAGTCCTGAATCTGTAAATAGAGTTCGTCATTAACTTTCTCGTTTGTTACTCTTGTAATATCTCCCATCAACATCAACACGATCAACACCAATAACCACCCTCAGAGATTGGCTGGGAGGAAAGTCGGATGACTCAGCCAATGTGAAACTAGAAATAATGAAGGCTTGCCAATTGACAGCAAGTAGGTATTGATAACCCATAACAACCAGCCAGTGAAACTATTATAGATCCAAACAGCGATTTTTATCGCACCGGCTGTGCTATACGGACCAACCAGAGAGGGTAGTCTTCGAGGACGAAGTTGGAGAGAAGACCTTCAAAAATGGCAGAGGCAATACTGCCGGCCGGAAATTAACGGAAGAGATTCACTAACGAATGCGGCCATCCGAATAACTTTGAATGAAAGAGTGCTCCGCTTCCCCTGATCTGATTGTGAGAGATACGTCATTGACTTTTAGTAAGGCCTCATGCTCTTTCACCGATGGAAAATCTTTAAAAGAGCTTCTATCGCAAATTGTACATCACAGAAAACAACTGAATATCCAGTTTTCTGTCTCTTAGTCGACACAAGACAAAAGTTATAGGAAACGCAAAAACTCAGGAAAAGTCTTGCCCCCGTCTTTAATATAATTTCATCGAGAATTGAGCCAATGAAAATAAAATTCATGATCAACTGCATTGTTTTTGACGAGTGTTTCGGGTTTTTTAAAGCTAGAAATATTTTTTTCAGTATTTTTCACTTACACTGGCAATTGCATAACCAGGTAAAATTTTACCACATTTCAAAAGCGGCTGACAATTTGTTACAGAGATATATAACCTAGGGCAAATCATATCACGCGTCTAATACACAACGCAGAGAATGAAGTTCCAGAAATTTATATAATATAGGACAAAGCGTCACTTTGTGGAATTTAGTTACACTATTCATCGACACGAATAAAAAATAAAAACTTTTGGTCTATTATATACAGCTTTTTAATAACCGACCTAGGTTTCGACAAATTTTGACCTAGGTTTTGACAAATCGACCTTGAGAATGACAAACATTTGTCGAAACCTAGGTCGGTTATTGAAAAGTTGTGTGGAATAGACTAAAAGTTTTTATTTTTTATTCGTGTCGATGAATAATCCAGAAATTTAATTTTCCATGACTAGGAGTCGCATATGATTCTATCTGTTTAAAACTACTACATAATTAAATCTGGTTAAATATATTTGCACAACGAGAATCGGCGTGGATACGCTTTGAAGCTTGGTAATACTCATGTCAACAAAAATAAACATACGCTTTACAGCGCCCGAATTCATAGCAAGCATGTCATTTTTTTTCTGCGACAACTGCCGGTTAAGGATAACTGGTATGAGTGGTAGGAGAAATAGCTATCATCCAGCCCCATATGTTAATCGAATAAACGAGAACCAGTAATGCAAAGAGAGGTAGCTCTTGCCGAGATCGCATCACAAAATTCTCCTTTTCTATCAGCCGGCACTGCAGGCAAAAACACTAAGGAAGACGAAATAAGCGGAGATTTATGAGCAGTCTAAAATATCCAAAGGTACACAACCATTTAATGTTCCTGGATATCATTACCCCGGGGAATATTTCTATCCCTTCCTTGGCCCGATAAGTCACGGAAAACTCAGCAAAATAATGAAAGAAAATTTCACTTAAGCAGATCTAAGGTGCGAATGAATACAGCAGTATATTCCCATCAAAGGGAATCGACCTCCCACGCCACCAGGCAGCAGGTGCATGAAAGTATAAAGCTACGTTTTCATGTGGCCGTTTTTGCGTTGCGTTGTGCGGCAGGAAAATAGCCTGTTTTCATGTCACAGGCAGCGCCAGCAGCAACGCACCAAAACATATGACGTAGTAAACCGTGGTTGGGCGACAATCCGTAGGGAAAGAATCACATGACGAGGCACAAATGACAGGCAGAATGCGTTGTTCCTCGCTCTCGACGCAGCTGCGTCAACGCAGGCTGCGTTGAAAGATGAAAGATGACCAACTCGGATGGCAACGCAGGCTGCGTTGGCGTGCTCGCTTCTGATAGGTGGCGCATTGTGCGTCAACGCAAAAACGGCCACATGAAAAGGTAGCTTAATCCTCTTTTCGCTGTTACAGCTGTGTAGGCGATTACGAGTAACTAAGAAGCCCTTGCAAAATGAAAGAGAAATGAAAATATGGTATAATGTGGATGGTCACATGCATGTCTATTTGTGACCAAACATGAGCATGTCCGGCCAAAGAAATTTAATTTGAAAAAGGAGAAACTTGACGGGGGGGGGGGATTTTGAACACGAGATCAGAGAAAAAAATTGAAAGCCCAAAGGACGATTATGTAGTTGAATGATTCAGAGGCTTCATATTTGAGGACAGAGGTTGAGCCTAGAGAGCCCTTTGATTCAGAAATAGAGTTTAAAAAGAAGAACGTAACTTATGAGCTGGTTCAGTGGGAACTCGACAATGTCAAGCGCTGGAATTTATGACTATATGGCATATTCAACTAGTGGCCTACAAAATAGGCCTTTTCACGATTATGACGCCAGAACCATGAGTTTTCCGAGGATTTCGAAGTCCTCGTGAATAAGACAAGAGTCTGCGAGACTTCACTTTTAAGTGCTGATTTTGGCGTTCTCACACTTGGATACTTCGAGCACACGACAATCTCCATAACCACCTTATTTTCGAACCATGAATTTTTCTAAGGGGGAAAGGCAAAGAAACGTGATGGATGTAGGAGGGAAAGAAAGAACACTGGTGGAAATTTACAGTAAGACATGGAAAGAGGACATATTATGAGGTAAAAATAACTTGATGGCTGCAATAGGAAGGATAATGTTAGATCAGCAGTGAAATGAAAGGAAAACTACTGCGAAATTGATGTCATGAGGGGAGGTGAAAGATATCTCATCTCACACACTCACTCAAACTTTTAGAGTTGTACTTGCAGTATAAAGGCCGCTTAACACGATACAATTTTTTGCACAATTTCTTGAACAAACTCTTGTATAGACTGAACGAAATTGTATGTTTGTCTGAATGGAATTAGAACACGTTCTATTTCCCGTTCAGTCATTCAGACAATCGCACAAGTTTTCGTACAATTTGCCGCTTTACACGGTAAAATTTCCTCATGCAAGAGTTTGTACAAGAAATTGTACAAAAAATTGTATCGTGTAAAGCGGCCTTAAGAAAATCAAGGACTCACGACATGCTTTCGATGAATGATCATTATCATCAGATCTGATTATCTGACCATCATCAGGCCTTGTGATGATCATTCATCAAAACCCAGGTCGTGAGTCCTATATTTTATTGTGGTATAAGTAAAGTTCTTATTACTGGAGAATAAAAGTTTCGTCAGCGATGGAATCCCTCATGGTTGATTCCGAGAGGATTTTATTTTGTGAGATTGTTTTTCTATGTTAGGATGAAGAGATGCATTCCTAATCTTCTAGTGTGTCTGTCAAATTCCCCAGATTCATTTTATATCACGTTCTCGCAAGTATTTTTAGTCGCGATTAATTTCCGTACCCGATTTTTTCATAATTACGAAATACTGTCAACACCGGGTTAAAGTAATCAACTGTCGACTGAGCGTACAACTTTACTGTGGATGCCATTGCTCCATTGGCGGGTGATTTTTTTTCCTGCCACAAGGAAAAATAAAGATTATATCTTTACTTCAAATGAAACTTTTAGGGCATGGCTGGATAAGGAGTCCAAAATCCAGTAAAATTTTAAATTGGAGAGGTGGGCGGGGGCCTTCTGGAGCCCCCTGGTACTTAGACCTCTTTAGATTCATTGTGCCGACCCATATTTAACCTGCCCGCCACTTGTAGACGGGACAAGAGCAACGTGGTAGAGGTATGGAAGGGGTCACCCATTCAACCTCCGTCCGGGCCCAACGTTGCTAACTTCGGTGATCTGATGGGAACCGGTGTATCAACTTGGCTAGGCCCTTGCTCCCAAAATCCAGTACATATATTCCCCATTAACCCAGCTACTTACATGAGAAAATGAGTAAGCGAGTGGCTCGGAGGGAGTATTTCTCCTAGTCCGTAAACAATGCATGCACCAAATATTCGTGTAAATTTCATTCGCCTTTCTGTTGAACTCTTATTTCCCTTCCGTTCCACAGGCGCCGAGTCCGCAGCAGCGGAAGCGGGAAGCGCCGCCGAGGGAGAATAAACTGCGGCTCTTCCTAAAAAGGAGCAGCGAACCGCTCCTCAATCTCCAGAATGCGGCGCAGCAGGTAACAACGAAACTTTGAAGGCCGACGCCTTGAATTTAAGCAGCAAGCACCCTCCATAAAATCTCAACTCAAAGAGATCTCCCCTCGCATTAACTGCAAAACCTTCCGTACTAAAACGCGATGGCTTCATTCATGGCATTACTACATGATGAAAATGAGTGATGATATGACTCGTTCTTTTCATATGCAGTTCACTGTTTCAATGCACACGTTCATTCGTTACTTTTCGTTCGGATCGCTTTTAAATTTGGATGGTTGTCGGTGAATACGACACCAGAATAGCCTCGTTACAAGTGATAACAGAAAATACTCTGATGATTTTTGTTCAGGAATGAGGCCGAAATTTGCATTCGTTGAACATCTGTGGGGTGTGTTCGGAACCGTCGGAATTATCTCGAATAGGTTACCAAGGAGTCACGTGGTACAAATACGAATGGTTTTCACATTTTGTTCTGAATCGCTCCTTACAATATCATTAATTGTTTTCACTTGAGTTTTTGCCATCTGTCTCGGATATAGAGCCCCCAGATGAGATAAAACACAAGTGTAAAGAATGAATAAGGTTGTAATAAGCGGTTTTAGCACACCAAATTTGCGAACCATTCGTGTGTGTACCACGTGACTTCTTGGTTACCTATTCGAGATAATCCCGACGGTTTCAAACACAGACCTCCTAAAGAAGAGTCAACGGTGTTTTACGTAAGCTGCACGAGATTAACAATACAATGGTAAGTTTCCGTCAGTATCATTATTACGAGTTAAGACAATTTACTGTTTTAAATTCGATTTTTGACTAACGATGATCTTCAATATTATTCACCGCTGGTTCTATAAAAAATCGTAACGCTATATACTGAACTGCATATGGAAAGGATAGACTGATGAACTGTCTAAAAGCATGACTCTTAACATTCACTGAAATAAGTGGAATGATAAAATTTATTAAAATAAGCAGAAATGCCTTCCTCAATGTTTAATTAATACCGATCAAGCACTAATATTACTCCCAATTAAGTGTAGCGCAAGTGGATGACCTATTGTCCTCATAAGACTCAAAATATACATTAAAATTATTACCTATCATTACCAGAAATATATCTAACCAAGTTTTTAAATAATCAACCAATTCATGATCAAAATTACCCTAGTTTACCAACTGGTCAAATAAAACAGTACGTGAAGTCTGATCTTGTAAACTATACTATTTTAACAGATTTTTAGAGGTTCTAGTATAAAAAACTACAAACTTTCATTAGCAATTCCTATGGATCAATGGATGTACAATTCATTACACACGCAAATGTTTATCAAGTTAGAATGGCTACAAACAAAAAAAACCTACATGGCCAGAAATTTGAAATTGGAAAATTAATAACAGAAGCGAAATCGTGTTTGATGCCCTCACCAAGTTACATCCAACTTACTACACTGGCTACGAGGATTAATAACCAATTTATAGCTCGTTCATTCGATTGAAACATACATGTGTATATACTCTTCCTATTCTGTAAATATTTCCATTTTTATAACTCATAAGCCATTTGGATTCTAAGAGCAGAAAATTTATTCTGTTTTCAGTCAAAGAATGCTTTTATTTTGAATTGTTTGTTGTGAATCCCATTTCCCGTCATCACATGCAACCAACTTATTTAATTCGATCCTTGTACACTATTCCCGACCAACAATGATTGGAGAGGAGTCATCTTGTAAATAAAACCCACCATTTTGAACGCTTCTAAAAACCCAATTGATCAATGTATGTGTATCCCACCAAATGTACAATATTCTTTCCCTGTCAACTTATTTAAAATAAATTTTTCAGTATCCTCTTCATTATCTTTCTCTTTTATATCCACTACACTCTTACAGCGATGTAAAAAAAACACGCCTTCCATCACTCGAACATCTCACCATTAATCTTTCCGCATGCTCGCATCCAGACACGGAGTACACTTTGATTTTAGAGCCTAGTGACATCACGCAAAGAAAAAGATTGAAGCAGAACTTGCATGGCTTCATTTACCTACTCCCCCTCCCACTATGACGTGATCAAAGCACCCACACCCACAAAGAAAGTTCAGATTTTTCAGGTCACAATTTCCAAAAGTTCCTGCTGAAATACGTAAATGTTTTTTCTTGCGACTTTTTCTCTTCGCCCGCAGCGCGGCTTCTCACAGCAACTGGCGCCGATCCAAGAGGTAATAAAAATGCTCGGTTTCATTCATTACTACCTAGAAAATTTTTCATACAGCCTTCCAAAGCTATTACTCTATATATATAATAATCTATTTATACTTTTTTACCATTTGTTGTACTCGCCTTTTGTTTTTTTTTCATCCTCTCCTTCCCTAACAAGTCCCCAATGAGGTTGGGACTGTGTCTAACATGTCATGATCTCTCATAGACTTGTTAGAAAAAATTACTCGTAGTCAACGTTTGTGCATTTTTCAGTATAGTATAGGATTTGACTTCTTCGTTTTATAGAGGCTGCCTGCTCCAGCATTAGGCTTTAAGGTGGCATCTTTCTGATAACTTTCTCCTCTGACCATAATGGTTGTTCTCTGCTGGCTCCAAGTTGTTGTAAGGTTATTGCTCCTCTGTGTCCCAGGTCATCAAAGTAAAAAATCCAATGCCAACATAATTCATAATTCATAACAATAACGTGACGCCTTAATTAGAGGTGAGAATGAAACTAAAAAGTCAGTTCTTCCATGTAACCAAAGGTCAATATTAACTACAATAGTTTCAAAGCAACAAAATCTAATAAATATATCGTTTCAATATAAAGTAGTACCTACCATAAGACAAGTTCGATACTTATGCATTTGAAAGATGAGAAACAGGGAATTAAGAAACTTTTAAAGAGACTATACGAATTAAAAAGTATAAATTGAGATCTTTAAACGCCCTCTCCTGCATTTGATTAGACCAAACGTAACTCTTGGGTCTTACCATGCTCAATGGCGTCCATTGAAGAACGCAGGCGAAGAAACAAAATAATTATCACACGGAGAGAAAAATACTCTTACAGCAACTTGGAGCCAACTAACTCTCGTTTCAGATTACCTGTGTGTTTGTGCGTGTGTGTGTGTACTTTCCTATACTACTGACATTGAAATAAATAGCGTCTCAAAAGAAAAATAATCTTCTATGACTACGTAGGACCACGGAATCAAGCGGTATTCATTTGAAATATCAACCCGGTCCAACCGTCATGAAACATCCGTGACCCCAACTTTTTCCTCGGGAACTCATTTTCAGAGTCCAATGGTCCGGAAATATTCGGTTATCACTGTATAGATTTACTGTCAAAACGTTGTCACGTGAAATCCTCTCGTCTGTCTATTCACGGAAAATTGTGTACCGATTGTACGCGACAATTTTTAAAATGACTCAGGTAATAAAACTATTACCATTGCTTAAGTCGCTGATTGATGAAATAAGAGAGTACTTGCACGGCATGGAGCACAGAAAAGAAAAATAATTTAACCATTTTTATGGGAATGCATTTCCTGTGGGGAAGAGGCCCAATATTTTTAGGTTTTATGGTAGGTAATGTTTTGGCGTGTTTACAGAAACGCCGGACGCAAACCAAATTTCAGAGGACGGGAACCACACGCAGGATGTAGAACGGATAGTAGATATTTTGAGCGATTCGGAGCTACTAATATGTTTTAAGCTAATTTTTCTTTTAAGATAAACACCTTTCAGACCGACATTCATTTCGTAGGTGATATCATAAGTGGCTTTAACTGTATTAATAGTTTTATCAGTATTTCTTTAAAAAGTTCGCCAGTAAAAACTGAATTCAACTGCAAGGAAAAATGTCCGTTTTAAATATTTCTACGCAACACGAGTCTCATTTTTTCAACAGTCGCGTGAACAGGTGAAGTTTTCATTGCAAAACATGCTTCGTGATCTTTTTTTGTTGATTACTCCTTGATACTTTATTACGTATTAAATTATAACTCAGTATTCGACGGCAAAATTTTTATATCCGTAACTTTTTCATGAAATTACTTCTTCGGTTACCGACAACAATTACGCGAGCGTAGCCATTTGTACTGGGGTTCGATAGATTCCTAAGTCGCCGCAAGACCTTTTAAAATGTTTGCTCCAATCTTTTGAGACGCCATTCGTACCTGTTTTTTTTGTGATCCCCGTTTGCCAGTGATTTATTTGTGAGTAACTCCCACCCGCCTGAGATCCCCCCGACGTCACGTCCGGTCAAACACGACGCGTGTCCAGTTTCTGGAGTCCCTAATAATCTTTTCCTTCGGGCTGCGGAGTTCCATTACGCCGCCCTAACCGGCCCATCTGCCCCCGGCTACCCCATCTTCCACTCGTTCCTCGAAAAGGGGTGGGGACGGGGAGTGGGGAGTTAGAGAGAGAGCAGACCGCCTTGCTCAAAGAGCAGCGTTGTCCGCCAGCCACCCAAGAGGGAGGCCGACTCAAGAGAGCGCTTTGCCTCTGGCTTTTCCTCCCTCCGCCACCCCCTCACTTTTAATGACCCGGCCCGGGGTCTGCTGGGGGATATTGCCGCGGGGCATGTGTTGGCGAGGTTGCCTGCGCGTGCGTTTTTGACTCCCACGTAACGCTTTGACGAGAGGTGGCGATCTCAGTGATGGGTACGTCCCGACCCTCACCACCTATATAGTAATGCATCTACTAACCACCCCCGCGGAGTAACGCGGGAAACTTGTTCAATGTTTGTGACTCGTCCACGCGTCTCGTCATTGATAGATTATGGGTGAAAACTATCTGGTAGAACTAAGGGATCAGGAGGAACCAAGTTGCTGAATTAGGTATTCGGAGGTGGTTAATGACGACTTAGATCATTTGTGCCGAGTAGATTAGGAAGATTGGTGGAGAGAAACACGGTGACGGCTCTTGAAGAAATATGCCAAGGGGTCCACGGTTTAATGCCTCATCCGACGGATGGGGTACTGCACATGAAGTGAACTCATCTAAGAACCACGCATTGACCAGTAAACCAATGAAAAATCTCGTATTCGAGCCCGGGACCCCAGGATGGGAGGCCAGTACTCTAGCCACCACACCAAACCGAACCCCTCAGGTGGAGTGAAGCTAGTAGAGGAGTCTTATCAGGATTGGGCTTTGACGGTGCCTACGGCATTTAGCGCCTCACAGAAATATTAAAAATTCAAAATTGGGATAGAAATGCAGCATCAATGCAGACTAGTTCCTACGCGTAGTACACGCCATTGATAAAAGTTGAACGTATCTCAAATTAAAATAGGCCACAAAAGTTATGTTTCCAATAATACCGATTATTTTCCGTTTTCGAGAATTGTCTCCTAGAATGACGGTGAGGGTTTTAATAAAGCCACACGATCAACACTACGAATGTATACATGATAAAGTCGTGTCACATCACGAAAGATCTTTTCACGATATAAAATAAACTGATACCGTGATATGACTCACGAAAGACATGGAACAAATTTAAAAACATGACTTAGATGAGCCTCAAAGGCCTTTATGCCTCTATAGTTGCACGAACAACAGAGCTATTATCTCAAAGTGGGGCAACTACCAGATAATTCTCTCCATTTAGAGAACGCGTTATGCTTCGCATTCCAATTTTTAAAACATTACTTATATTTTACATAAAATAAAGCTTAGTTTAAAGGTCAATGCGTCTCTGACGAAGTTTCCAGTCTATAATATAATTTTGGTTTGAACAAGATGTTGGTCATAAAGATTGACGTTTACATATCTATTTCACGAAGATAGGTTTCATCACCTTCATTACTTTCTGACCTCCACAGAAAGGTAAATAGCATTATGATCTGAATAGTCTGTACTCGAGGGAATCGTCATTTAAACTGAAGCTCAAAATTGAGGATGTATCATAGCCCGCCTCACTGTTAGAACATTGAGAATATCTTAAACACCATTAGCTGAATATTTTCGTTAAACTTAATGAGAGCGCAGAATTAATAATATTTAATAACATTTACAGAAATTTTTGGGAAACTAGATATACCATTGGATATCGCAGGTAAGGATGAAATTTCTACGACATTATTTTATAGAAGCTAATTTCTTAAATAACTCGGGGATAGCCATTCAAATTAAAATTAAAAAAAAATATTTAAAGATAAAGATGGAAAATGAGAAATACCTGCAGCATTTCCCACGTAAAGAGTAAGGATTGAAGAAGTGAAATTTCTGAATAAAAAATTCGTGGCAGCAGAAAACGGGTGATATGATTTATTTGGAGAGCTGAACTTATCAACTCCGGAAATTTTTTATGGGAATGGGCAGATAAGATTAGTATTTTTAGAATGAAATAAGAAAAAAACTCAAGGGACCCATAAAATTGAGTTTTCATTGAGACAGATATTGAGCTTAAAGTGCTCAAGGTCACCAGACAAATCAATTCAATGCTTAACGTTTATCGCGCGAAGTGAAAACGAGCCGGAACACTCCCGATTACGGTCTCAGAAACATTGATAGCTTCTCGTCCACTCTGAATACCCCGCGATTCTCCCTTCGACGCCATCCTTCGCTCAATATCAGATTATGTTGAGTGAAACACCTGCGATTAGGTTAACACGAATATTCCCGCAAGGTCGTGTTTACATTAATGACGGACGCCATTGTGATTGTCCTTTCGGAATAGTAAAACCTCTGTTGCTTGGAGAAAATTATTGTTTGTCATGGTAATCACCAATAATTGAATGAAAAAGTATGTGTGTATGTAAATATAATTAAGGACTGTTTGCATCCCCTTCGCACACACATCTGTTGCACCTTCTTTCTCTCCTCTCTCTTCTTTCGTGTATCTCACCGTCTTTTCATATCACTCCACTAAGAAGCACTTTTTAAAAAAATATCCTAAAGCAAGTAGTTTGTTGATTGCATCCATATTATTCTTTGTACTTCTTTTCCCTTCTCTGTTGTGTTCCATTATATTCCAAGTGCCATTTCCTTCCCTGCTACCAAAATGTATGTTCACTGCCTCGAGCCGCTGACGCATGGCGAGCGCATATCGCCAAGCGTCAAGAGCTGAAGCAAGCGCAAAAAGGGAGCACAGGAGCAAAACCCTTCCATCCTTCAGACCGATCCTTCACTCCTCCTCCACGCAGCCCTTCCCACCGGGCATTTTGCGGAGGCGCAAAGGCATTCCTCGTGGGCCAACGCGAGGAGGACTAGATCTCAAAGAGAGAAAGAGAAAGCACCGAGCGCAAACTTCTCGTGAGCGTTCCACACGATGGCGAAGCGATTAATTCCCTCCCCATCTTTCAAAAGATACCGCGCCGGGGAAAAGCGACGAGTTCTTGCCACCGCGTCGCCATCCTTTCGGGCATGGTGTATATTACCATGCCTTCGGGGAGCCTTGGCGGCGAATGTCACCGCTGACCTTCAACAGTCAGTCATCAATAGATGCGGGTCAGTTTGGACGCTCGGCTCCACAAATTCTCATTCCCGAGACCGGAGTCGAAGCGAAAAATAGCAGCCCCTGAATGGAAACTAACAGTGGACTGAAATTTCAATTAAAATCACCCAGAGGCGGTAAATTTTATACATTAGTTCCTGATAATGAACCATTACATAATAGTGCAACATTACAACATATAAGTTACAGCGATATGTGACCAAGGTTGAGCCTGAAAACATCATACTTTAGCCCTAAAGCGGTACAGTCGCAGTGAAAAAACTAAAATTAAGTGTTTTCTACAATAGATTCAGATTCTTTTTTTCTCTCCTCTCTCTTAATAGTACCGTAGGTAGATAAGATTAAAAGTTATATCGATTCCAGTATTATTAGAAAGTATTATCCATATATCGATACCGTCCTAAATGAAGTTGTAGAGAGTGTTGATGGTTTCAGGCGTTACTTCAAGGCGTTACTGAAATTTTCTTGTATTCATTATGAATGATAGAATACACTTTTTAATCCCACAATTATTATCTCACACTACTACTACCATGGTTTCGACGGTAAACGTGATGATATCAATTTGCAGGCCCAATTAAATCTGACGTTAACCGTCGAACCCATGGTAGCAGTAGTGTGAGATCAATAATTGTGGAATTACAAAGTTTAAACTATCATTCATAATGAATTATGGAGAGTGCTTAGCAAATTTTTATTTCAATATATATCATGGCCATTACCGAGTATCTAGAGAAGAATATTACTGAATAAATAATGGTAAAACTTACGGAAGAAATTGAGGTAAGCAAATAGTAGCGTGCTTTAGAGCGTGTTTAGAGCCAAAAACCACAAAACAGAGAACCAATACTGGAAATCAAATGGGAAAAAAACTAAAGTAGGAACAGACCCTCACTTCATTTTCATCGTTGCATCACGGAAAGCCCAGTTTCTGCGGAAATCAACTTGGCCAGCGGAAGAGAGGAGGTCTAAGTGAAATATTCGTGTAGGGGAACCGGATTACAATCTTTGGCATCAGTACCCCATCACGTCACTTTCTCATTGAGTTCGCAACCAGCTGGTGGGCCCCTGTAATTGAGCATGTGGATACGGCCCCCTCGACGGCGAGCTTCATGAAGATTGCTTCTCGTATCAGGTTCACCGCGGGCATTAACATCAACCCATGGAAGAGTAGAAAGAGCCTTCGTACCGAGATGAGCCCCGTCCAAAGTGATATCATCGGCAAAATTTTCGAGGAACAACGAAACTCAGTAAGGATGATTAATTACTCATTCGAATGAGAGGAAAAGATCAAAGACCTGTCATCCAATCATCCAACGAAGTATTTTCATTTGCTATCCGTGTAGATTATCGTCTCATCTTAAGAATATCTAAGATCACTGAGCGAAACTTAAATTTCGAGAAAAATACACGGAGACCGATAACTTGAAGGACCGAAGGTCGCCGAAACTCACTGTTCTGACATCCCGGTGTTTTTGCTCGGGTGTCCAATCACACTTACGTAGCATAAAACTTAATTTTGGCGGAGTAGCTATTTCGTGGGGGTAGGATAAGAAGAGGGAAAGAAAGTCTTTTTCGTTACATTTGAGGAGTCTGCAGAACAACGTCCATTCTTTGTTTAGCTCTAAAACTCAAAACGCAGCAAATTTTTTTCCAGTGGCCGCCGTTAAAAATTCATGAGCGAGAATGGGCGCCAAATAACATGAAACAGGAAAAAATTCATATTTCAGTTGGAAAACGAAGACTAACCTCAGATTTCGAGCGGTAAGCGTAGTAATAGTATTTGAACTAAGGCTAAGATGATCGAACTGCTTAGAATATATCGCATCCGATTGGGCTGGAGTTGTATGCGAATTCCAGAAACCGTAGCTTGATAAATTAAAGAGAAAAATAGCACTACACTCGGCTCCTTGATCGCAGAACGTACTCTTTTAAAGAATAAGTTTGTGAATTTTACTGATATTATAGCGCTATTGCAGTCACTTTTCAAAATCCATGGCATGCTAACGAGTGAATACTCATTTTTTTCAAACGGCAACTCTGAAAAATGTAGCATTTCTCTTAGATTTTGACTTTCGTAATGAGTGAGAAATTTCCTTTATGGTGGAACGAAAAAAAATGCGGCCACTTTGAATCTTCTGCCCCGAGCATCACGCAAATCTCTCAAAAGTAGTCCTTGGAATGCTATCTGCAACCCCCGGCTGGGAATCGATGCATCAAAACTTCCTTAGACCGCTCCTATTCAAGTATCCTTTGACTTAACACCCTCGCCCCTTGCACCCACCCACTGGGAGAGACCCTGAAGGCCACTCCGCACGCGTAAAACCCTCCCGTCGAACCCTGCCGCTCCTTCCGCGATCCCTGCACCTACCGAGAATGGGTCTTGCCCCGGCCCGCCATTCGTGCGGCTAGCGGGCGCCGTGCACTAACCTGGCCCACGCGCCCCCTTCTGGTGTCGTCTGCAGCCGCAATCCAACCAGCACCACACGCTCATCATCGAAGAGTTCGAGCCGGACGTCTTCCGCCAGCTCATCGAGTACATCCACACGGGCTGCGTGACGCTACAGCCGAGGACGTTGCTCGGTGAGACAAAGTTCCTTCTTCTTCCTTGTTTAGTTTCCTAGCATGACCATTGGGGGCGTCATTGCTGTCTTTTTTTAGCATATGATGAGAATGTGCAGTATTTTTTTTGTTGAGTCTCCGAGGGCGCATTCGGCCGCAACAAATCTAGATTTTCCTTGAGCCAGAATTCACTACAGTATTCATGGTCGGTCTGGTAGAACCCAATAATTATTCAGCTTAACAAACAATGAAATTTCACAAATTAGGATAAGTTTATTCCTTTTCCTGAGCCAACTGTGGTTTCCCAGAATAATCTGGAACCCAAAAAATCATTCAGCAGCGCTTAAGCTCAACGCGTCCTGAGTCCTCACCCAGATTTAACTTAGTAGCGAGTACCCACTGACTAAGCGAGAATAATAGTGCAATATTTAAACATCAACAAACCACTACCTCCAAATTATTCTTAATTATAACGCAGTTTTGTAATACATCTGTAATGTAACTACCGATGCACCCGTGTAAATTAAACCATTTGCGGAAATATTAATTTTAAAAATTTGTCGTTCTTACGCGTAAATAATGTCATTTTAGCTTACTTACAAAAAAATCACAGCATTTTAGACATGGTAGCCGCCACTTCTTTTCCTTTGATCATACTTATAAATATTTACGATAGCGAGGAGATTTCTTTATGAGATAGCTAGGAAATTTCTCAGCCCCATTTGCTGTAAACGACAAATCTCATCACGTCCCACTTAAGCAAGTATAAATATGCAATTTTTAACATGTACCAGAGAGTTTTAAGTTTTTAATTTTATTTTTATATGCATAAATTAAAATCTAAGATATCACAAACATCCTGAGAAACCCAGCTCTCTAAAAATGACGCCCCCTGATATCCGCCCACAGAAATAAAACGTTGCGAAGATGAAGTAAAAATATTATGACCATGCATGTACGGTGAAATTGAAATGCATGACTTTGATCTAATTAAGACTTATTGAAATAATTATGAATTACAATCAAGTGGCATGTGGTTTGATAGTATAGAAGTTAACAATGTTTATCGACCACACCTGAAAATTTAATCATTATTGATGGAATCCAGCCTGGATGAAACCAGAATTGATGGAATCATCATTGGTTTTAAAGGGGCAAATTTCAACCTTTTTAAACGTATTTTTTACTTAGAATGTTTCTTTCATTACCCATTTCTCTTTTATGCTATATACTCCACTACTCAACCCCGACAAAAAATCATATCCACCCTTTTACCCTAAATCCTTTACCTTAACCTTCAGAGTTCCAACCCATATTCCATTCGCTCTACCCTAACATTCTTAATGTTTCAACCTCCTTTTATTTCCTACCTTCACATGCAACTCTTCGCCCGTTTTAATTTTAGTTTATGGAGCCTTCTTCATTATTCAAGTTGACTCTGTGCTCAATTTCAAGGACTTCGCCAGCCTATTCGCAATATCATGATCAATTTTCCTCTTCAGAATTCTCTGAAGGAATCATGTTTTCCTTTTGAAACGCCTCAACTTCTACCGCTGCAAGTTAGTGAAAATGTAAAATTACATCTGCACCAAAAAACAGAAAGTAGATGAAAAGTCTCCTCAGCTTCTGATATAATTTCAGACCCTCAGATATAATTTTAGATTCAAACTGAAATTCCCTGCGTGCCAAGGGGGATGCCATATTTTGTGAGACTATTATTCTTTCTGCTATGGCTCCTCCATTTTTATGAAAGGCGGGTTATAGACTTCTGTTTTTAGGTGATCCAGCGTCTAAGATCGTATCAAATCATCTAACCTGAGATCTAACTCCTTAGACACAGCATCTAAACCCTGGGCGGAATTCTTATCCGCGACCTTTGGGTTACCAGGCCAGCCGTTACCGACCACGCTACCGCTGTCGCCTAAAATACTCATTTATAGTCGTTAGAACAGATGTCTCTGGCATTTAACGCAAAAGTAAACATGTATTCTGGTTTAGTCGCGAAAGCTGCAAACGATACATTTAGTTTTAATTAAACATATACATAGACTTAATACATTGCAGCAGTTTGCTGATTTTGAATACTCCATATATTTTTTAACAGCTAATCAAATGCAAAAAGAAAATTAAACTATGGTTGTAAATACTTATTGTCAATTTGAATAAAAATCTTAATTATTTCTTAAATATCAGTACCATTGCATTTAATATAAAAGATTCATCACGGGTCAAGAACGAAAAGGGCCCCAACTATCCGATATCTAGATGCTTCATGCTCTTGTGGCGGAGTGACTAGCCTCCAGCTGGCTCTTCGATGCAACAGTGTGGGTTGATCTTGAACTGAAGTACTTATCGCGTCTATTTTGGGAAATCACGGGCATTTCCACTCATAGAACCAGAGACATAAACCATTCAACTTCCTTTGAAAGCATCCCTTCCTCTTTCCTGAGACACACTGAGTCTGAGGAGAGTGAATGTTGAAGTGGTAGGTGCAGGGCAAAACTTCGTTGTCTTCCTTTAAACTCGCGTTTCCTTATAGAAAATTCATGAACTGTATATTTTCATAATGGTACCCGGTGAAGACGATTCGATGAAAAAGAAATGCTCAACTGTGCCACATTCAAACCAGGTAAAATTTATACATAATTTTGTAAAAATTGAATGAATTCAAGGTATCCTTGATATATCTCGCTTAAAAAAAATCTTCACGGTAGCATTAAGAATAGCGCTAAGTAATTCATTTTTTATTGGCCCAGATGCCTTCAAACATAGGTACATATTGGGAGGCTTAATTAAGTTGAAAATATTTAAAGCAACACTCTCTCAACCTGGCCTTTCCGCAATCTTCTTATTATTTTTTATGATACCCAACAGGAGGCGTAAGGTAAAGCAAATGGAGGTTGAGGTGCTTCAACAGGAATTAATATGAATCGTTCAAAGTGTTATTATACGGTTTCTGGTTACGTAAGGAAGACAGAATAACAGGTGTAGAGCAGGCACGTAGTCAGGTGCTTCAGCCCCCCCCCCCCCTCCCCCGCCCCCCTGAAATTTTTTCCCAATAAATTTGTTGATCTAATTTTAACTGGGCATTACAATTTAGATTGCACAGCATAGAATTCAAGTGTTAAATGCCTTGAAACGTGATCACTAGTTTGATGCATGCGTGTGGTTAATAATTGTTCTTTTCAATCTGAGATATATGTATGGGTTGAACTTCTGTTCCGGGGTCGGTCAAATTAACTGCTTCATAACGAGGTAAGCAGTGAATTTTACCAGTGAAAAGAGATAAGTATGGGCACTGTAAAAGTAAATACCAAACACTGAAAATTAATTAATAAGGAATAATAATAGGGAATTATTAATTAATTAATAAAGATAATTAATAGGGAATAATGATTAAGGCCGGGATTACGATGAACGTTTTCTGACGTGACGGAAACGGACGGTGGCGTTGTTGAAGTTAGGAGAATGGGAACGCAATGAAGCTAAGCACGATGGACGGACGTTGACGTACCGCCGACGTACGTTGAGCAAAGCTTGTCAAGGTCTAGCTTTCCCGTCACGTTGGTTTCCGTCAACCAATCACGAGTGACTTAAAATCAAGTGGGGGGAGGAGGGTAAATGTTCTGATTAGGGTGACACTTTTCAAAAATTTTTTTCGACCACTGAAAACCGTCCTTTTTCGATGCAATTTTCACAACACAACCTGCTATGTTCACACTTTACTCACGCTCGAAAAGTTTTGGAAAATGGTAAAAACTTACGGTGTTACACCAATTGGAACCCAAGAGGTGACTGTTCGCCTCGCCGCCATATTGGAAAACGGCAGTGTTTCCTATCTACCGTCGATCGTGATACACCACCAACAAATGAGCCGCTACGTTGCCGTTCACCGCCACCGTCCGTTTCCGTCACGTCAGAAAACGTTCATCGTAGTTGGAAACGAATGGGCAAGGCTTTATCGATTCAAGTTACGCAAGACTTAGTCCTCCCCCCAAGCAATATTCTGACTACGTGCCTAGTGTAGAGTTCAACTTAACCAGCACGCGATGAGACTGAAAAATAACGCGTGAGATTTCGCTTCTTTAAGTATTTGTTTTCGACTCGCTCCACAGGCGTGATGAATGCCGCCGACTACTACGGGCTGGACGAGCTGAGGCGGGCTTGCGCCGGCTTCGTGCAGTGCTGCATCAACGTGGACACGGTGTGCGCCCTGCTTGCCTCCGCCGAGAGGTACATCCAGTACAAGTGCACCAAGTCTCTCGTGCAGAAGGTGAGCCCAGCGACGAAAGTGACCGACATTCTCTGAAATAATCCAACGGCGGTCTGCGGGCATTTATCGAGTTGGGTCCTTGCTTGTGGGTGCGCGAGCTGATACGTATAAACAAACATTTTATATCTCCTAGCATGTTTCCAGAATTCACATTTTATTCAACTGTAATTTCTCCATACTTTCATTAACTCAATAAGGGAGCACGAACGACAGTAATACCTATTCCTGTTCAGAAAACTGCATGACATTTTGAAATACGCGAAAACGGAGCGTTATACTGAAAATCTGTTGGCAGCACTGCGTTTGTTATAACGTCTAAAATAACTACGCAGTTTCAATTAAACGAGGCAATAAAATAAAAACACGTAGTGTTTTTATTTTATTGCCTCGTTTAATTATAACTATTTTTAATGCCTCGTTTAGTTCTCGTCTTATTGCTCTTTGAGTGCAAGGTGCTTCAGTGTTCGCGTCCAGGGTTCGTGACCAATAATCTACAACTTGAACAACAAAAATTTTAATAGTGAAATTTTCTGAACAGACCGCGTAAATGAAATTCTAACATTTTATTGCATAAATATGATCGATTCTTATCGTGCGGCAGAATTGTTAAGCACGGAAATAGTGATTTATGGTGACTTTTTTCATTAACGGCTTTTTTCCTTGTCACGTATTCCCTTCACACTCCTACGAGTCCTCTCCTTCCCATAAATTGGCACATTTACCATGAACTGTATCATGATGAACATTAGCTTATACATCGACAACGATTTCTGAGCCGCCAAAGGGGGGAAATTGGTGGTGGAAAGTAAATATTTTTTCATTCGCGGTTTTTTCCTTGTCTCGTGATTTACTCTAGTCTTACGAGTCATATTCTTCCTCTAAATAGGCACTCTTATCATCGGCAATATCGTGATGGCCAATAGCTCATGCCTCGAAATTATTTTCCGAACCGCCAAAGAAGTACCTGCCCCGTATCCCGTCTCAATATTTCCTTACGCGGAGAGAACCCTGCTCTCTTACCAACCTATAGGCAGCCTCTCTCCTCTTTAGGGAGAGAGGGGTTTCACAGTGCTGGAGACCTACGGTATCAGCGCATTTCGCAGCCAACTTATATCCCCTCCCACAATCGCTCGAAGCACCAAACATATCAGTTTAGTTAATAATATACCATTTGGTTTAACTAAGGACAACACGTGGGCTGAGAAAAAACGCGTTTTCATATTCATGTCAAAAACAATATTTGGCGATTAACTAAGAGTTAAAATGATCACATTTTTAAGTACAATCATAATGCATAAAAATCTCCTTTTCATCGTAATAAATCCAGATCTGGGATTTGAACCCGTATAATCTGCATTTGAGGGCTGACACCAGTCACAGCCCGAGCCAATAAAGACCAGAGGACGAGCTTGTCCACTGAGCTGAGTACAAGCCGTGGATTAGGAGATAAGCATTTTTTCATGGCTTGATGACGGTACACAATGCAGTAAAGAGGTTCAAGCTTGAACAAGAACGTTTTTCTGGAAATGTTTCAAATCAATTTACATTAAAGTCATTTTTATTGACTTCTGTCATCTATTGACCAAAACTTATCCTACGGTTTCGAGTAGTCGCTTTTTCAAAAGGGATTCGAAAATCTTCATTTCACAACGACACAGATTTCAATATTTCTTTAAATATCGTCATGCCTGTCATACCCAATTTGTAGTGTACGTTAGGCTCCGCTCTTCTCGTAGATTAGAGCATTTTTTACTTCATCATCATCTCGGTCAACAATCCTAGGGTTGGTTTGACGCAGCCCTCCACTCGATTATTCTATCGGCCAACCTCTTCATATTGACGTAGTTCCTCTCTTTAACATCCTTCACAACTTTCTCCATAAACCTCATAAGAGGCCTGCCTTTTCCATTCGTCCCGTTCACTTTTCCCTCGACGATTGTATTCATCAGGCCATCGTGTCTTAAGATGTGGCCTATTAAGTTATCCTTATTTACTTCAACGTATGGAAATGCCAATTCTAATCTTACACTCCTCAGAAATCTCAGGTATGCGGTATAACTATTTTGAACAAAAAAAATCACAATCACTTTAAAAGAAACTCAGATTCAAGCACTAACTGTAAGAAATTGTTAATATTCAATTAACTTATGATAATTTAATTTTCAATCAATCAAGGCTCGCACTTTTCAAGAGTTTTTAAAATCACTACGCGTTTAAACTTTCGGACAATTTCAGGTAAAAGAGGTACTGATATCTCCGTGGGTTAGAAAAAGTGCGTGTATTGTTTGATTGAATGTGTGTTCCTTCCACTATATCAACCTGAAACTATACAAATAACTTTATTACCAATATGCATAGTATGTATCTACATTAAGTATATAACAACATTGAGGAGACACTATCTTTTTAATTTGTGTTCCTGTGTTATCATTCCGGTAATCTTGACTCTAGTGAAACTATTTAGGCATCAGTTGTTCTCAACTATACTTAGGTGTCCTCTAACTCTGTATGGCTACCAGGTCCTGGAGTTCGTGGATGAGCATGGGAACGAGGTGCTAAACCTGGGGTCTTTCACCTTACTACCTCAACACGTTGTACGCCTCATTATGGCCAGAGAAGAACTCAGGGCGGACGAATTCACTAAGTTTCAGGTATGTTCAATCCTTAACCCCTTGGAAACAATGGCCATTCAAGACAATATATTTGCATGAGGTTGGCTGAGACTAATATGGCGTTTAGAAGGTTAAACGAGCAACAAGATATATTTGGTTTGTTTATTGTTTGTTGGGGGTGAGCTGGATTATAATTGGTGCAAAACATTGCTAATCACTTTTAAAATAAATTAATTGATCAAATACTGTATATTGTGTACGATATTGTGTGGAAACGAAGAATCACTGACAAATCACAAAAATATGCTATGTCCACAAGTTGAAATTGTTTTTTATACGACCAAGGTTTCGCTTATGACGGCATCATCAGTTATATTTTAGCTGCGAGTTTTGCCAATTTTGTGATTTACCAGTGAAGTTGAACTTTATGGCGATTTCCTGTCTCTGTGAATAAGTAGACCTGCTATTCTACTGTAACAGCAAAACTTCATGGAATATGGTGTTGAGATCGAAATTCAAATAGCCATTGCCTAAGCTGAATACGGTCTTCAAACATGAGTACAAAATAGAGTACAACCACCATAAAAAGTACGTCTCATAACCTGAATGTAAAACTCAGCAGGAGCAACTAATCACGCTACGTACTGCCTTTACAGAGGGCCAATTAAACTTGCTACAAAACGTGCGCCTGAGTGAATACACCTGAGCTGCATTTAAATTTCAAATTCACGTTAATTTCTTTAATTGCATGTTTTCCAAAAAAAAATTAACCACAGGCGGCACTGATGTGGGGCAAGAAGTACTGCGACAGCAACCCGAACACGCCGCTGAAGGAGGTGATTGGGAATTTCCTCGAGTACATCCAGTTCCACAAGATTCCGGCCAACGTGCTGATGAGGGACGTTCATCCCCTGGGGCTGGTGCCCTACCACATCATCATGAACGCCCTCGCGTACCAGGTGCGGGTCACCAAACCACACTCACCCTCCCCACCCTCGAATCAAAAAGCAACATCTACATTCAAATTTTCCGAGCTCTCCCCACGTACATTCGCCTTGACGGACGACAGTTTCGCCGGATTCACGGTCGGTACCTTCAAGTTTGAAGTGTCACAACCTTCGGCCTTAACCACTTTGGACTTGAAGATGACGACTATAATGCTTGCGGATATGTAGTCCTTCAAGACTAATATACACGGGAAGAACCTGGTAAAATTTAAATCAAACTTTGACCAAGAGAGTCTCAGTAACAAAGAGAGAACATATTTTACCTATGATGTAGTGTTTCTCAACGTTTTTCCATTGCGGTATCTTAGAAATAATATCCATACCCAAGGGTACCTCACCAAATGACTAAATTTATTTTACAAAGCCATTTATTACTATTTCTCCGCGGAACTCCTGGTGAAAAACGCAGGTATAGTGGCTCCTCGAACCACGGGTCGTACCTATAGTTTACAGAGGCCATCTCTAACACCATTATTTGTCAATGAATCTCGGCTTGCGATGCAAAACGTTGCATTGGATCAAATTTCCATGGTTTTGTGCTAAATAAAAAGGCTACCCGTCGCGTAATACTTAACGCTTAGCGGCATAAAATTCAAAGAGTCCAAAACCCAATTACTCTTACTGCAGGGGAGATGACAATATGTAATTCTATCACAGGGGATGTAATTACATCGCCCAATGAACGTCAAAGTTTATAATAATTACTTCAGTCTTTTGAGGAGCACCTCTTGGTTTAAACGCAGCTAACTAATGATATTTTTATTCGCTAAAGTCCTCTATAAGTTCATTAAACGGAAGAATTTTGCAAATTAAAGGAAGGTTTAAAGGGGCATTAAGTATTTCTTGTCCCCTTCATTAAAACGTAGACATTAGATCTTACTATAAATTGATACACTTTCAAAATCATTAGAATGCTTTGTAATGCTATTAAAAAGCAGTTCACCTTATTAAATTAGCATGAAACATTCATCAATAAAATCCGTAACCATCTCCTCCGGAAGGGAAGTAAACGCTTTTCCATAAGCATAAGATGCCAATTTAAAAGCAAAGAAATGAATAAGGTCTCTTGCAAGCGACTAGAGTAAGAAATGTGCAAACAAAAACTAAATTATAATTAGATTAATCCTTCGAAAGGTATCATACTTTCCAAACGAATTGTGAACGAAAATAGGGAAAGGTGAAGCACCTTTTACAACTGGTCTACAGCTGCTTAGATAAGCAGTTTAAAAATCAATGACAGTGGATTCCGCATTGATATAGATAAGTAACTCCCATCAATAAATACACTATCCCTAGCAAAGGGAGAAAAAAGGACAGAGAAACTCAAATTGAATAAAATTACTTTCTTTTGTCGAGCCCCGAGCCTTGGCTTGCTACCTTCCCCATCTCCTCATTTCTGTTTACTTTCAGCAGGAGTGCATTTAAGATTTAGTGTGTGTGCTATATAGCAATTTGTTGGTTCAGTCCCAATGGTAAGAGCTTCGCAAAGACGCTAAAATGGAACCGCTATGAGAATTTCGAAAGAATACTGATACTTTGATAAAATTGGGAACAAAATCGTGAAACTGGTGCCAAGACAAAATTAATAAAGGTGTCGATTCAATTGATTTAGATCTTAAAAGTAATTCACATACGTGTAACTGTCATTTGGATTGATTGGATTTGTAAACTGCTCTTGGTACAAGGAGCAAAGAGTAAGACACTCTCCCACTTGCTAAAGTTAATTCAACGCCTTTCACCTACAGTGGCGATAGTTACATTACTGTCACGTGCTGAAAACTGAAGCCTAAACGGAATTTCACTAACGTTTAATAACCGAGTGTGAATGCGAATTTTTTCATTAAAAGCGTGGATCTATTTCGCTGGGCTACTGGTGAAATTATCCTTTGTCAATTTCCATACATTCTATAGCCGTAAGCCCGATCCCACTTAGTGATACTCTAACTTTTCATCAGCAATGCAATCTTTTTATCATCCTTCCAGTGATACTTAATCCATTGGAATCACGTACTTCTTTAGATAAATGTGAAATCATTATTTCAAAAATAAAAAAATCAATAAAAATCTCTTGTCCAACTCCCACCTAAAAATATCCTAGTTCCTCAGTAGTTTTAGGTCCTTCTTTGGATACGTAGCACCTAGGTCCTTGAACGGATGTTGTCAGCCACTGTAGGGCATGTACTCTTTAAGTTTCTCCTTCATGCGAACACGATTCCAACGCATTCATTCATCAATCATGCGTTCATTGCTTTGTTAAGCTACCGCTAAGGGCGAGCGACGATCTCTGGAACGGTTCACAGTTCACGCCTACCGGCGCGGCGGTTAGTTCCTATTTCGACACGAGCCATACTAATAAATTTCCATGAAAAATGTGAACAGCTCAACTGCTAGGGGTTGTTTGCATCCGCAACGTGGGTTTGTGTCACACCTTTTCTCTCGCGGTTCCGTCTCGGCGTCAATGCAGAGTTCTGCACATGCTCGAGGGCAGAGACCTCTGGGTTGCACTCTCAAAACTCTTCCCTCGCTACTTCATAGTCACTGATACTGCAATCCAGAAGTCTCTGGTCGCGGGGCACCCTTTAAGCCCCACGCTCCTTTCGCGTGGGTTGTTGAGATCCTCTGCCCTCCGTCGCAGGCAGACCCAACAAGTGTCGACCCCTCCAAGCTCTCCCCCAACCGAGTGAGGCGGCGGTCCACCACAGGCAACCAGGGACGCTCCATGTCGGTGCAGAGCTCCCTGGACCCGTACGGGAGCAACACCACCCTCAGCTCGTCCGGCAGCAGCGAGATCGACAGCGGCCGGGTGAGCTCGGAGGGCGGCGGGGGCACGGGGGGCGGCGGGGGCGGCACCGGGGGCAGCGGCGGCGGCAGCAGCGCCACCGGCAGGGCCAGCGGGGGCAAGCACTCCAACTGACGGGGCATCCCCACGCCGAGGCGGCCGCGCGGCCCCCGGCGGTCGGCGGCGGCGGCAGCGGCGTGACCCTACGCTCCGAAAGGGCTCCGGAAGGGGGGGGCCCAGCGGCGTGGACGAAGGGCGGAACGAGCGTCGAGTAGACACCGCGGGGAATGACACGAGACGCGCGGATATAATACGCGTACGTGGAGGAGGAGTATTTGGGACACCTCACGGCGTTTCTCAAGGGGACTTATACTCAAAACACAAAAAGAGGCCTTTTTTTCATTTAGGCGAATAGTAGTCTGACGGAAAGCGCTCTGAAATTTTTTTACGATCGTGGTTGGGACGAGGGAACTTTTGTAAAAGCGTAGTAGGAATATAAGATATGTAAATGAGAAAAAAAAACTAAAACGAAATCATAGGTATAAATCATATATCTTTTTGATAAGAGTTCGAGTCATAGCCGTTTAAATTTTCTTACAATGCCGTAACGGAAGAGCATTGGGTAATGGCGGGTAAATTGACGGAATACGATAAGTTCATACTTTCATTGGCACATGAATGAAATGTCTGACGTTTCACGCGGTCAGAAGAGATAAACAGGGTGTTTGGCCCTATCTTCCTGTCAGAAACACAGCGAAAAATGTGAGGCCAACTTTTAATCGGAAATCTCTTTAAGTCTCGAGAATCGTTCATATTTGTTTCTCATAATAGTAAACCCTCAATTGTGCAGCATATCCTTTTATATTTTATTCTAATTCTTTTATATCCACACTATTTTTAAAATGTGTACCGGTCTCTATATGAAAAGAGACCTTCGTTGTTGTCTCCCTCAATTGTCTTCTGCAATCTTTCCTCCACTTTTCATGAATTTTTATTTTTATATTAAAACAGACTTGAATTGTTGTGAGAATTAAGATGTAAGCAGAAGGAGTCAATAACTTTGTTACTAAAATTGGATAATTGTTCTATATTAAATATCTCTATATCTGTTAACTGATTGTCATGCTGAATGATATAGACTAGTTGTTGACGTGCAGTATTCGTCAGTATGATTGTTAACACATCCTGGTAAACATGTTATTACTAATAAAATAAAGAAACTAATAATGACAATGTGTTTTATATCGACAAGCACTCTTCAGCTTTTGATACACAATCTGTCTGGAATGGTAACAGAATTTCATAAAAATGACAAATTTAAGCTTAAATCATGGTAGTTGGTAAAGAAAGGGAGTAATAAAACGCAAATCTACATTATAGTTACGATGAAAAAACTCCTTAAAGGAGTCTGAAACCACTGTACTTATTTATTTCTTGTCTCTTCAACAATGGACGAATTAAAAAATACATTTATCATTCTATACCAATGGGAAAGAAGGATGATATCATGGAACACCCGGTCTACTGCGGCTGACTAATAGAAGAATCTCCAAGAAAACAATGTAGTAATTATTAATGAAAACTGTTGGGGAGTGACGTAAGAATGTCCATTCTCAAGTATGCCAATTTTTAATCAAATCAAAGTAGAACACTGCGAAATTAGTGTTGAAAACTATGCATGTAAACCTTCACAAGACTTAAGGATGAAGTGGCTTTTAACGTGTAAACTAATGAATACATTCAAATACACGGCCTTCATTTAAATTTTACTGGGAAAAAGATGAAAAAGAAACGAAAAACGCGTAGACAAGTGGAAATCAAATAAAATTTTACCATAAATATAAATAAATTATTAACATCTCATTTTACTGCCAAGATAACGGCAAATAATATCGCTAATCACTATATCGACCATGAATGTATGTACTATACGCCCGTTATCCTTACACAGAAGTAAGATAGGATACGAGAGAGATTGAGAGAATCCCCAGAAGGGCGTTTCCCCCTCCATCTGAAAATAGGTTACATTACTTCTTTTTACTCGCGTTTACTCAATTGTTGAAAAATAACAACTACTGACGTGTTACATTCTTTCATTAAAAAATGTCTTGCACTCTTCACACTATGCATGACTAGGATATTGATTTATTCGCAACAATCTGAGTAATTACATTCATGACTTATCTTTAGCGAGTTCATGGATAAAAATCGAGTAAAACAATGAACGTGGAAAAAGCGTCATTTTAAGGGGTTGAAATGAAAACTTTAAGCAACAAAAAATCAATATTGTACGTTAACTTATCAACCCCAGTCGTACTTTCAACTATTCAGTAGAAAAGCATTACAGAGAATAGAACACGACAAAATAATGTCACCACTGGTCAATTTTTAATATAATTTGAAGGTAAGTACAAGACGCGGTTTTCCGAAGAGGCAAAAGGTCAAGCTAACTGACACGGATATATAGATAAACTACGATAAGAGATAGTATAGGATACTTAAAAACTGTTTCGGGGATGAATTCAGGCACGGAGTTTGCATATTCTAAAATCTGACAATGTCAAAAACAGACTTGTATGGCAATCTTGCCAGAGAAGTCAACATATTTGCTTAACATTTACCCACTATCATTAAAGCCATATATTTTCCAAGTGTTTAATTTTTGTATAACAACAATGTCATTTTAATATCACTGTATCGTTCCCAAGAGGGTATCCAAGATACCAAAGCCATTTCATCTTAACGGGATTCCAAACAACAGTAGAAAATATTAAAAATGATACTGCATTTAATTTAGAAAAGAAAAGGAGTACTCATACTTCAATCAGAGTTTATGCTCACTTAAAATCGGGCACTTTCAAGCAATCCTTAGCAAAAAGGAATGTATTAAAAGGAATGCTCCCATGAAGCAGCTAAAGTCACCTAAGTTGATTTTCCTCACAATTGTGTCAGAAAAATCATTCTTTGCTTTTCCCGTCTATATTACGGGAATTTTATGAGATAAAAATTACGCAAGAGTGTAATGATTGACACAATAAACGATAGAGGACTTATTTGGACACGCCCGGCAGGAGTTACGTATTCTTTCCTAGAAAAATCTAAACAGCCAAGCTTGCCATACTATAGGCCAAAATTAATGGCAATTCATGTTTTTTGCCCATCAATAGCATTATACAAGTTTTTACAGCTGTGAGTAGACTCATTCCAATTGGTAAATCCTTCGTAATAAAAATTAGTGATGCAATAACCGCTACATTTTCAATCGAGTTATGCTAAATTTAGCAATGAATTGAACATAGAGGAGTATATATATTAGGTTTTTCCTGTTCTCTTTTATTCATAATTATAATGGGTATAACACTGATCATAATGATGATCATAGTCAGCACCGGGATAAATATCACAAAAGCTTATTTTTATTAGCAGTGAACTTTAACGTTTTCTCCTTCAAGGCGACTACATACACACACACACACTCCATACACACTGATATGAATTGACCGAGAGGTTCCATATGACTTATTTTTACACATCTCATCCGGCTATCAGCGCTCTTCCAAATAACTTAGCGGGAGGGACGCTGACAGCTAGATGAGACATTTACATTAAACCTGTTTATTCTCCCCCACATTTTTATCCACGAGTTTCGTTCTACAATGAGGCAAAATTCTTTACCCGAGCGACACGCAGGCATTGCGTTCAAGTTCCCAATTAGAATGATGAGCCACCATATCCAAATGGTACGGACACGATTCAGGCATTCCTAACATTTGTGAGAAAATGGGATCGACGAAATCAACCAGTGAAGTTGACGGAAATCTTGCCTTTGACCTTCAAGTCTCTTCAGTCAAGGCCCCCTTAAAGCCCGTTTCACACGTTACTTGATCCAGCACAAAGTCGAGTATACTTGCAAGTATGCCAACTTTCCAGTATCGTGTGAATATAGCCAGTATGCTGGCTAGCGAGCATGCTAGTATACTCGCCGAGATACTGGATTTCATACTTGATGCGGTACTAGATTTCTGGTAGCTTCCAGTAGGACCAGCAGCCATCGACCAATCAAGTCACGGTATAGACGCTGTGCGAACCTTCCGATTTTTTAATTGGTATGGAATGATATGGAATAAGCGCTTCATAGCAAGCACAAGGTCAATTATCGCGTGAAACCTCCCAGGACGGTTCCAATCATGCTAGATTCCGTCCTCAATATCAAGTAGCGGCCAGCACACTCGTTCTTGTTCTGGATCAAGTATCGTGTGAGACAGGCTTGAGGGACTTAACTTGAGAAGTCTATAAGAGAGACCCTAGGCGAAAATCAGATTTGATATATGCTAGGAAAAAAGAAGTGGTACGCGAAATCGTAATTTGATTACTTCTCAAAAACCAACTGGATTATGAAACACAACAAAGAGATACAAGCATGAAGAAAGAACTGCTTGACTGTCATACATTTATGAACAATAGTGGGAATAAATTCTGACAACGGGCAAAAAACCTGAGTTGACATGATTTTGTCACTCAGCGAAGACCATTTTACACGCATTTTTGATCATTCTATCCATTTTAATTGTTATATTTTGATCCCAGAACACTGAAAAACAATGGCAAAACAGAGATGACAATCCTCACAAAGATGAAGTCGGCCATTTACCTGTATTCTTTAGCTACAAAGATAGATAGAGGTTACTTACCTATACACCAGCAGCTGCTCGAAGGACAACGACGGCTGAACCTCATGGAAAGCCCAAATCTATTAAGAGAAAAAATAAACATACAATAGCATAAATATTTCAAGACATAAGATATTTAACTATGGCAGAAACAATAGTTATCATCGATAGTTATGTTTCAGTGATTAGTCCGATAAAGTTAAGCTCTAGGACGTCAGCCCTAATACCACATTCCACAAAAGCATTGCTCAGTGAGACACATGCGAACGCCTAAGACATTCTTATACATTGAAACACCAGAAGAGTACAATGGGCTTTATGCCAGGCAAAGGCACACGCGAACATGTAATGCTGGCTCGCCGAATAATTGAGATTGATACAAATAAGACGTAACTACCTACATCAGCTTTCTAGATTATTCGTAAGCGTTCGACATGTTCAATTGTGGTGAACTTTGCGAGACGAGGGTGTCTAGCAATCTAATAGGTAGTACATTTAATACACTCTCTATACACGCACAACATATGTGTCGATAACGTTTTGTCGGACAAATTTCGTGCCGGGAAAGGCGTTCGTCAAGGCTGCGTGATATCGCTCATCATTTTCAACACAGTCGGCGATTGGATTATTCGCATTGCCCTAGATGACTTTCAAGGATGCATCAGTATCGGTGGCAGACGGATTACGAATCTGAGTTACGCAGATGACAAGGCTCTCAGGCTCTCCTCAGCAAGGACAAAACTTGACCACTCTACTGCAGCGTACTGAGATATCCAGCGCGGAAGCAGGTCTGCAGCTCAATCGCCAAAAATTTCAACTTACAGTGATGAACAGATACCTCAACTGTCGAGAGAATGCCATTAGTCATGTACCCAAAAAAATGGTCTTATACCCGAGTGTCCTGTTGTCAAACAGTGGTGGCAGTGAAAAGGAACTGAAGCGGAGAATAGCGATGGCCAAGACAGCGGTTGAAAAGCTGCAAAAATATGGAAGAGCAGAAGAATCAGCATGTCAACCAAAAGTAGACTTATTCGATCAATGTTCTTCCCTATCACGACCTATGGATCGGAGACTTGGGCAATCATAGCCGCCAAACGCAAGAAAACTGAGGCGTTCGAATAATATGTAATGTTATCGAAGAATGATACGCATATCATGGACAGAGCGAAAAACTAACACCTCCCTCCATTCCATTTTAATTGAAAATTGGATACAGAAACCGACTACTGCCAACAATTCTGAGCAGCTGCCTCAAATTCTACGGTCACGTCATAAGGTGTAATGGCTTAGAGAAGATAGTACTCGAGGGTAAACCTGGTGCAAGAGGCCGCTAGGTCGGCTACCGTTAAGGTTGACGGATCAAATTAAGACCCTCACCAACCTCAAGCTGAGCTAAGCAGTAGTAATAGAATTAATTTAAGGTGCGTCGACTGCTGCGGTCACTTTGCACCTTTACTCAGTTCGGGGTAAGAATGAAGTTAAAATTTAACCACTTGATGAAATGGGTAACACTATGATAGACGAATATGGGAAAACTGAAAAGCATTAAAAGATTAAAATCAGTCGTATTTTGGATAACAAATTGGCTTCCTGCAGGAATTTAAGAGCGTAATCAATGCGTGTAGGATTATCACCAATTACCTGACTCAGCTCACCAGACACATTGTGACGCTCACGTAGTGCCCGATATTTAACGCAATCTACAAGGAGGTGTCTTATGGACAACTGGCAGTCACAGGAATCGCAGTTTGGTGGTTCTTTCTCAATGGTAAAAAGATAGGAGTGAGTTAGTGCAGTGTGCTGAGCTAAGCAGTCCACGTGGCCCAAGATATAGAGAACTGGCGTCAGATCCTACACAATGTGTGTACTTAGTCCATTTTGGATCACAACGATCGATATCGAGCAATTGACCGAGAGAAAGAGAGAGAGAAATAGTTCAATAAAATATTAAAATTTCTTTAAATACCCAAAGACTTCGAGAAAAATATCATCATTCCTATTCCCAAAAAGAAGAGAGTGGAGAAATGCGAATATTTCAGAACTACAAGCCTGACAACACATGCATGGAAGATATTGACAAGGGTCATCTACAGAAGAATAGAACGAAAAGCAGAGGAGTTCCTGGATGAAGATTAATTTGGATTCAGAAGGGTACAAAAAAGCAATATTGGCCTTTAGGCTGCTCATAGAGAGGAGAATGGAGAAGAACAAACCGACATTCATTGCATTTGTGAACTTAGAGAAGGCTTTTGACAAAGTGGATTGGAATTCAATGCTTGGACTTCTGAAAGGAATTGTAGTGTCCTACAATGATTGAAGAATTATCCACAGTTTGTATAAAAACCAAGTAGCTATGATTAAATCTGGACCCAGCTGTGAAGAAGCAAGAATAAGGAAAGGGGTGAGATAAGGCTGTGCACTGTCTCCAGTAATTTTTTATGTTTACATCGAGAGAGCCATCAATGAAATCAAAGATAAGTCTTCTGGGGTGAATATCCATGGAGAAAAAATCAGCACACTGAGATTCGCTGATGACATAGAACTCATAGCAGAGACAGAGAAGGATCTGAATAAGATGCTGATAACCATGGAAAAGGACAATAGCCTGATATCAGCCGAAGATCAATAAGAATAAAGCTAAGATACTGGCGTAGAGCAAGAGAGAATAGGCCAAAGCCAACGCAAAAATAGGAAAACAAAAGCTGGAAGAGGTGAAAGAGTTCTGTTACCTTGGAAGCCGAGTAACCAACGACGGACGAAGCAAGAAAGAAATAGTCAGCAAAATAGCCCAGGCGAAGAGGGCATTCTATCAAAAGAAGAATCTAATTACCGCTGGAAATACAAACGTAGAAGTAAGGAAACAATTCAACAGAACTTACATCTGAAGCGTGTTTCTTTACGGCAGCGAGGCATGGACAATGACAGCAGCGGAAAAGAAAAGGGTGGAAGCATTCGAAATGTAGTGCTACAGAAGAATGATGAAGATCAAATGGATCGACGGAGTAAGTAACTAGGAAGTTCTAAGAAGAGTGGGAGAAAAGAGAAGTCTTCTGGAGGCCTATTAGCTAACTTTCGTGTTTCCGTGTCGGAAACCCCGTTTCCGAGTCGATCGACACGGACGAATCGTCACGGAAACAGACTGAATGCTATTAGCTAGGCTTTTCGGAACCTGGTCCACGGAATCCACGGTCGTTCCTTGTTCACGACCGGAGCTACGAAAATCGGCAGGGTTGCCACGTAGTCATCACCCAAGGTGACTATAATAGGAGGTGGTCTCAGCTGGCGCGGCCGTCGGGCGTGACGTCACAGGGTTCCTAAGGCAGCGCAGTGTACACGTGCGGAGATTAGTAGTATCGGCGAATGCAGCGTCAAAAAGAAGCATAGGTATATAATAGGTTCAGCATCTCTTGTATATACGGAGAAGGAACTTATTTGTCACCAAATGCACTCAAAAAGAAATAACATTAAATATTTTCTACGAATAATTATGTCCTCAAGAGTGCCTAAAGACTAGTGCATTATTTTTAGGGTTAATGTTATTTCGCCTTCTATGAAATATGTTTAACTAATAATTATGTAAGAATGTAATTTATTGACCAGTGCACAGTACTCTTCTGCAATACATAAATGAAATAACAGGACTTTGTGTTTATTCCTCCAACTATTTAGCTATGTAAGCGCCTACTTTCAGTGCTACTGTCCCCTTGGAGCCTCTCATTAAGAACATGCTAAACATTCCGGGTTTCTTTTCACCCTTCCATTCTCATCCTGGTACCTTTCCTCCCGGCCAGAAGCTTGAAAAAACTGGTGGGATGATATACCAATGATAATCAGTCAGAAGTGTCGAAAACTTTCGGAATCATGAAACATTTGAGTGGTACTAGTATATTTATGGCCATCATGTCTGTATTCCACTAAGTGTTGTCACATTCAATCCAAGTTACTGACAACGAAATTCAACAAGCATTTACATGATGACAACAAATTAAAATGCTTACATTTTCAACATCATTCTTTTATTGCAATTACTTTTGTGGAAAACAATGAAAAACAGGAGATCCAAGAACATGGAAAAGCATCTACGCGATGAGGGACTAGGTTGTTATTTTTTAGCTTTTTTTTCCTTCTGCCACTGTTGCCTGTCGGTTATTATTTCCCTATTAAGAGATTTTATTCTAATGTATACCCTTTGCAATATTAAATTTTTCAACACCTTACTGGGGATGTCAACTTCTGTGCTTATTTTTTTGTAGAATGTATCTGTAATACTTTTATGGATGACTTTCTTCTTATTGCATATTTTTTGGAAAAGTATTTCAAATTTCAACACTTGCTCTCGCCACCAGTCACTTGGTTCTATCAACCCCCCCAAATGATAGATGGCTAATCCAAGTTGGCAATCTATAATCATTAGCTGAATGAAATTTATAAGTGTAACTGCCTAACTCAGGGTGCTTGGCGTGAAATGTTTTGCTACCCACCCAGCTAAATATAGCTTGGTGGCCTCCTCTGAAATAATACTCTCAGAACCTTGCCTCTGATCACATGGGTCACTGGATGAATCTGCTGAGTGAGGTGCTTCCCTAACCTTGGCTTTTGATAACTTTAAACCACATTCTCGTCACCCTCTCGATGGTGAATTCTTCTGGGGCAAAATCTGTATTGCTATTCCTTGAAATTACTCCCTGATTTCGCCCAAGAATGATCATCCTCGCATTAGGGCATTTAAAGGAGAAAGATGATGATTAAGCCCTCCTCTGGGTCTAAACTGAGGAAAGAGGTTCTCCCAGCTATCTTGATTGAGCTTCGATGTCGTATATATGATCAATCACTGGAGGATTTCATCTCAATAAATAAGGCTTTTAGAGAACAGATTGACATCAAAATGCCTTTTTGAAATGGTAGCAGAGATTTCAGGCCCCTGCCTCCCATGTCAGTGACCAGGAAATTTTCAAGATCTGCCACCTGTGATTCAAAATCAGTGCCAAAAACACTTTTAGATTTTATATTTGCATAGAGCACACGACTGTTGAAAATATCAAACCACTTATTAAAATTTTCAATAAAATTAGCTAGAATTAGCCTCTCTTGCTTGTCACCTACATCATAAAGCTTCCAAGCTGTGACCGTGGTATGGGACATAAGTTGAGCTGCAAGCCTAACATTTTGTCTTGAATGTTTCTCACAGTTGATGTGAGAAGAAGTTATGCGCAATAGAGATGACACCTCACTTCCAGCCTGCCTGATTAATTTATGTATTAGATCACTCTTTACAAAATCACCATTTCCCATTATGAACCCTCCGTCGAGAAAATGGTTCCTTAATAGCTTAAGAAGATGAGGGGCATCTGAAAAGCAGTATACTTTCCTTCCTCTGAAAGTAAACAAACTTCTTTCATGGAACTCTCTCAGCTCTTTCAATAGCCTTAAATATGCTCCAGAATTGTCGCATACTTCTACTACAACAGCATACCCCGCAGAGGAAATGTCAGTGATTAAAAATTCCAAATTAATTTTTGATATTTTTGTGTCAAAATTGACGTAAACCGGTTGTTTCGACTGGGAAACAGTCCCCTCGCAATCATTACTATCATTTTCTTATGAGCCCCAATAATCTTATCAGCTGAAAAATAGGTACCTAATTCAAAAAAATGATTAAAAAATATCAAAAGAATACAATCATTAGAATAAATCTAAAAATTCTCATTAGAGCAATTAAAATTTAAAGATATCATACAACACAGTTCTCTTTTATCCATCTCATATACTTCTTCAACTTTCATTACATCACACTGAAGGACTGTACATTTTTCTGAAGGTGACATCTTTAGAGAGGCCACTCCCATTACTTTTAAAACATCCTTCAGTATGTCTTGACCTATACTGATGTCACTGGCCCATCTCTGTAATGTGGATATTCCTGATTTAAATAGAAAAATGAGAATCGAAGGAGCATACATTTTGCTAGAATTTTAATATTATTTTATGTATAGGATAATTGGATATAAATGTTAAGCTTATATAAGTGTTATTATTATTTCTTGGACGGTATTAATAATATTAATAGGATATAAAATGCACGAATCTAATAAAAATGTATTGAAATGTAGTTATGCACTGAATGCCAAAGCTCTATGATGGGCAATTATTGACTAACCTGGGAGAGGAAACTTTAGTTGGTTTCTTAAGTAGATGTAGCATCTTTTGCTTAAATATATAATGAAGAAAGCCATTCCAATTTCATCATACGTCCATGACTTCACCTGTTTTTTTCCCCAGAGAGTAATAGGGCAATCTGACCTTCAGTAAAAATTTTTAAATGTACTTTTTTCACACTTTCATTCACCAAGGCCTCTATTTCATTAACCTCCTTCTGAATCTCTTTCATATTAGCGTCATACTTAAGCTGTAAAGCCTATAATGGCAGAAGAACACAACTGAACTATATTGTATTCATTCTGTTATCAATGAAACCTCGAGAAAATGTGCTTTGGCATGTTATAAAATTTTAAGTACAAACTTACGTTGAAGTTCTCGAGCAACTGAGCATGGTCCTTGAGAAGAGCTGCCTACATTTCCTCCACAGTTTCCTCTACAAGCTCCTAAATATGAAAATTCAATTCGTAACTGCTGCAAAATTATTGGTGAAAGAAACGTCATTTGTTTACCATATTGTAACCTCAAATTTTCCATTCACTAACCATCGGTTCGGCAAAACATTTCTGAGTGTGTCCACTTGCTTCTTCAAGAAGTTCTCTGACCAAGGCTTTCTTTTCTCTTATTTTCTGACGATTTTCTCGAGCATTTGGAAATTTAAGATGGTGGTCTTGTGGATGCAAAAAATGCAAAGATGGAATACTTCCGGGTCTTCAAATATTTTTCAGTCTCGAAAAATTCATTTCGGCCGTCACGTTTCTTACGAAATTCTCATCCTTGAAACGCTCGGAGCGCTCATGTCCATTATCCGGATTCCAGCTATCTTTCCTTTTGCATGCTTCCACCCACAACTGTTTTGTATGAGGATCTTTTGGAAAGCTGAAATACCCTATGTACTTCTCCCCACTCGAGGCTCTCGTTTTAAAAAAGCTGTTTGAGCACACAGCAACAGAACACCGTTTACCAGGCATATTTACATGAGTAGATAATTTTTATATATGTAGATAATTCAAAACTGAATTAACATAATTAAATCAACACTAATTCCACATCTAACGCCCCGACAAAACGTCCATACCGTCTATTCAAGTGATGTAATGCAATGGTTATCTCACCGTCACGGTATCCACAGCAGCGTGGAACCCTGTGACGTCACACACTTCCTCCGCTACAATCAGCTGAGACCACCTCCTATTCTACTCACCTTGGTCATCACCATCGTCCTGCCGGGCAACGTCATAGATTCAATGACGCATCACCTCTCAGCCAATGAGAGCAATTCATGAAGCATTTTTTTCATCGTCTGCATCATATGCAAAATATGGAGCGCGAAGGAAGTAAGTCAATGGATTATTCAATATCTATTAATTAAAACGTGCAGTTCATGATGTCGTTAGAAGACGACGCCCGTGATACCATGTAATTATTTTGTGGAATAGTACGATTGTCCTTTTCAATAACATCACGATCACTTTTTACTTTAGATTACTCATTACAATCTTCGAAGTGGTGCTTGAACTAGTAGAGTTTACTTGCAATATGTTAGTAACCTACACAATTTCACAAAGAATTTTCCTTAACTCATCATTAGAAAGATTTCTTTAACTTTTCAATTACAATGCGGTATTTTTTTTATTTTCCTATTAAAAACTTCCACAAGGTTCCACGAAATAGTAGAGTTTTTACTGAACGCACACGTAAAATGTATGAATTCATCCCGGGTTTGGCGTTTTCCAGCTGCCGCTCTGCCGACCATTGGAATCCCGAGAAACAAGTAAATTCATTGTATGCCGGGGAAGTACATAACCCATAATTTCTCATTATCCTCCACGCAAAAAAGCAGAAGCTTATCCTCCTTTGCTGCGTAGGTCTCTCTTCAGTCATTACGGCTGATTTGAATATGATAATTTAAAATCTGACGAATCAATTTGGCCTTTATCTTGTAATCCTGTACATAACCATCGGTAAAAAAAACTCCAATTTCCATTCTTCAAGTGAAACAATTTCTTGTGGCGTTGGGCGTGCACTTTGGTGGTATAACTTTAAGTGTACATGTTGGTTGATTGAAATCGTCAATAAATTTTTCATCATATAGAGGCAGATTCGTTTGCGCTGCGCAAGAATCAATAAATAGGAGAAACTTATCGTTTTTTACAAATCAGCACTTGGTCAAAATACAGTTAATGCGTGTTGCCCATTAGCTTCCCCGACTTTGAACAAGTCACAAAAACGTTTTGAAATCGATTAACAACCTCTTCAACTTCAAGTTTCACTTTTGGACAAAATCGTCCGGCCACCTCTTGCAAACAGATCAATACTTTTCGTAATAGAACACCGGAGTAAGTTAAACTGTATTGGGCTGTGGAATAATGTCATTTTATTTCACGTATATCACGATCACACTTCATGCTCTTCCGTTAATTTCGTACACAAAAAAACGACAGGACGTGCGGACGTATTTCCGAGACCACCAAATTACGTAATTAGTACGTAAAATAGTTAAAATGCATCCCGGGTAAACAGGTTAAAAATATGTAAAGCAAAGGACAGTCGTACAACGAAACTGCGAAGAAAAAGAAATAGGTAACAGAGAGTCTCGAACCATGGACGTTGACATTGTGTAGCTAGTACTTAACCACTGACCCAAACTACACTTAACATAATACTGTCATTTTAAGCCTTATATTGGTAATAAAATATTTCAAACTCGTTTTTTGATGAAGTTATTGGATATATAACCCTATATGGAGGGTGATTCGTAACTAATTAATCAAGGACTACCTGCCAGGCAAATTTCGTCAACATCCTAGACCCGAAACTCGGACACTCCTCTTGTGAGTTCACAGCAAGCTTTTATAATAATAGTAGTGTATTAGTAATAAAACCCTCGAATGAATAGCTTCCAAACATTAATAAGAATATTTCCCTATCATTAAATTCACTACACACATCCGAAATCTCTTTCTTGAACATTAACAACGAATTAATGACTGTGTATACGAGCATTCGTATGTGGATTCTTTACATTCTTCTCTATGCCATTTTCACCACTCTTTCTTCCCTGTTATCTGAACAAGGAATTAACTTAACATTTGCTTAAACTCTGGTCTTTTTAGAGCGGGTGGTATTTTGAGCACATAAAATATAAACATTCATCAAAGCAGACGACTTTACTCCAAGTTGGTAGGTACTCAAAACAATGGCAAATTAACTATAACAAACATTTCACTTTGCGTTTCTAACTATGTAACAGCACAAGTCAACATCGATCCTTGCTGGAAAAACACACGTCGTCACTGAAGGCCTAACTAATTAAATTGGTAGCAATGTTTTGAAGAACGGCCCATTGCGAGTACACATAATTTACAGTTAATATAAAAACACGAGATAGGTAATTCGAACTCACATCAGACCTATCTGCCACAATTGCAAATAACCCCACCACTATTTTAAACACGCCAGAGAGAAAATATGCTCATCAAACAGGAATATAGTAGAGGAGGTGAGACACTTCCCAAATTCCGACACGGAAACTCCACTTCCCGAGACCCATAGGGTAGACGGAAACTTAGACCACGGAATCGAGGACTATCTTCCCGAGAAAGTGCCTAGCTAATCGCGACTTTGGCGATCTTTCCGTGAGAGTGACGTGTTTCCGTTTTTCAACCCCCGATTCCGTTTTCCGTTTGCTTAGCTAATAGGCCCCCTGAATACCTTAAGAAGAAAACGGGACAACTTGATCGGCCACATCATGAGACATGATGGCCTGATGAAGACAATCTTCGAGGGACAAGTGGAAGGGAAGAGTGGCAAAGGAAGGCCTCGTGCAAGATATATGGAACAAGTTATAAAGGATGTGAAAGAGAAGAATTACGTAAATATGAAGAGATTAGCCGATAGAAGAACTCAGTGGAGAGCTGCGTCAAAACAATCTGAGGATTGATGACTTATGATGATGATGAAGAATTCAAAAAATAAAAAAGTCAACTTTGTACTGCCCAGTTTCCATTTTATTTTCTGTCATGTCGCTGAAAATAAAATCGAAGATGTGGGCATTACTAATATGGCTTTTTTTCTTGTTTTCAAAGGTTCTGTACCACTACATCTCGCCTGATACCATTGAATTTATTTTTCACTCAACATGAGACTAAATTTGAATAAAACAGTAGAATCAATAGTTTTACGGAATAACCGACCCAGAGTCAATGGTTTGTCTCAACCGATAGACGGCGCACAGCAATTTAATTGCTCTCCGCATCGGAACTAGGATGCAATGACCGAAATTCTGAATCCGAAAAAATCTCCATCTCTGCCGGGAGTTGAATCCCGGCCTTTGGGCTAGCAACTCCAGCCACCACGACAATGCAAAATAAAGATGAACTAGATGAATTCCACAGACTGGTACCCTTGCCTATTGCACTACCATTTGCACCAGTATCATTATTAGCCGCAACGTACAGAACGTTCATTGTTATTCATTAACGGCAGAACACTGCATAACACGAAAATTACTTAAAATCTGAGTGTTAAGGTAGAGTGGCCAAGGTTTTATTGTTCGTGCGCCAATTTTCTGTTTTTCTAGTGAAGATGTGACCTGTAATATTAACGCTTCTTTACAGCCACTTTAATACAGGGAGGTATGGAGGTTTTTAACAGTTATAAATTAAAAGATTTATTATGTACCTTGTAATATAAGGATGCACTGTAAAAAAAGTTTTGGGAAAATACGATAAGAATCATTGGCACTATAATTGCCTATGAGTTTTGTCGTAAAACTCCGATAAGATTTCAACTATGAATCTTATCGTAAAAGTCCAATGAGTTTTAAACATTAAATCTTATCGTAAAATTCCAATGAGTTTTAAACATTAAATCTTATCGTAAAATTCCAATGAGTTTTAAACATTAAATCTTATCGTAAAATTCCAATGAGTTTTAAACATTAAATCTTATCGTAAAATTCCAATGAGTTTTAAACATTAAATCTTATCGTAAAATTCCAATGAGTTTTAAACATTAAATCTTATCGTAAAATTCCAATGAGTTTTATACATTAATCTTATCGTAAAATTCCAATAAGTTTTAAACATTAAATATCATCGTAAAATTCCTAGAGGAAGGTGAAGGATTCAAGAAATAAATTACTACAAAATACATATATATTCAATATGGTTTATTAACATAAATAACAGAAGCATAAAAGACAAATAGGTTTACAAAACACACCATGCTTCCTGAAGGACTCTGGCCCCAAATTTATATTCTTCCCTCCATTTAATTAATTTGGATGCCAACCCATGATGATAATTCTTTAAAGTCACCTCCGGGAAATTAATGGCCGTATAATAATGGCAATTATAATACTAGCATCTGCAATGACATAAGTAATATTTTATTAGCACAGAAAATACACTGCAGTTACAATTGTATGTATAATTCAAATATACAGTGCCCCATTGATCGTGTGTCATTTTTGACCTATAACTTTACACACTTTCTTTCAAGCCACGTGGATGAAATTTGGTACCTGGCTGGAAAAATGTAAGATATGTTGTGTCCAAGCAAAATATTAAAAATATGACCTTTGACCCCAGAAATATGTTACAACCTAAAATCCAAATTTTGCCTTATGGGCTTTGAACATTACAATAATCTAAATACAAAAAAATACAATTATTTAGCAAAACTTTCAACTAAGAGGTTTTTGGACACGAAGAACACGGTGGAAGAACTTTTGAGTTCGAAAATTTCAACTGTGACCCCTGCAAGGTCACAGTCAAAGTCACAGGGTTTACAAAAAATGAATCACCGCTACACATCTGTCGATAGGTTAAAAAAGGTGCCAAGGTCGATGTTTAGGTCATTAGATCCCTCTTTTCATCCCTTGACCTTCAAAGGCAACTCAGGGGTCAAAGGTCATATGGTTGACAAAAAGTAAAATGAGGCTACAAACTTGTCAAATCATAGGTTTAAAAGGTGCCAAGATCAATCGTAAGGCCTTCAGATCCCTCTTTTCTTCCATTTACCTTCAAGGGTATCAGGGGTCAAAGGTCATAGTTGACAAAAATTGAAATGATGCTGTCGAATCATAGATAAGGTGCCAAGGTCGATTAGAAGGCCTTCAGATCTCTCTTCTCTTCCCTAGACCTTCATTGGTAACTCAGGAATCAAAGGTCACGGTAGTGACAAATTTTGGATCGGGGCTACAACGAAGAATTTCTTTTAGAAGTGACCAATATGATTGCTAAAATCCTTCCAGGAAGTCTCTGACCTGGAACGGTTGGGCAGGGGCTAAAGGTCACCAGGTGTGGAGAAGAAAACATTTCCGGGCATCGAAGAAATAAAGAAATTACAACGTGTGCAGAGTTCATATCCCCGAATATGCGGGAAGACACATTCACACACACTTTTATCATTTATCGGGCGAATTCAATTGTGCCTGGCATAGAAAGTAGGGTATGTAGAATAAGTAAAAATTGATTTTTCATTCTTAGTGCTTCGATATTGTCATTTTGAATTTTAATAATCATTTAATGTTGGATACTTAAAATACAATTTTGACTAAAGCATAAGATAAATTTATTTTTAATTGAATAAAAGAAATTAACTTGAAATCAGTGGAATTTTTTCATTGATTAGTAAACTCGAAATCACCAACTACCATATGACCCAAAGGGTTAAAGGAACGACAGTTGGGATCTGAGCACCTTAATATTGACTTTGGCAGCCCAAATAATCTCAGATTCATCTTATTTGTTTCCCCGTCTTCCCATTTCGAACATCTGTGAACAATGATCTGAGTGTAGCCCTTTGAAGACAGGAGACAACAAACAACACCAATGAACTTCTCTAATTCTTCACCCTTTCGAAGCTAGAATTCAAAATGTCTGTTGCCCTAAATTCCTAGGTTACATCTAGTGATATTTTACCCTTGCCCAACTGTTCAAGGTCAGATATATCATGGAGGGACTATCGTATGGGGCACTCTTATAAACCTATGATTTGACATGTTTGTAGCCTCATTTCACTTTTTGTCACCCTTGTGACCTTTGACCCCTGAGTAACCCTTGACGGTCAAGGGATGAAATGAGTGATCTGACCTTAAAATCGACCTTGGCACCTTTTAGAAACCCTGATTGGACAGGTTTGTAGCGGTGATTCATTTTTTGTAAACCCTGTGACTTTGACTGTGACCTTTCAGGGGTCATGGTTGCAATTTTCGAACTTGAAAGTTCTACCATCATGTTCTTTGTGCCCAAAAACCTATTAGTTGAAAGTGTCACTACATAATTCTGTCTTTTTAGTATTTAGAATATTTTAACATTGAAACCCCGTAAGGCAAAATTTGGATTTTAGGTTGGACCCTATTTCTGGGATCAAGATGTCATATTTTTAATATTTGGCTTAGACTCAACAAAATTTACAACCTTTTTCTAGCCAGATACCAAATTTCATCCATGCAGTTTGAAAGGAAGTGTCTAAAATTACAGGTCAAAAATGACACACGATCAATGGAACACACTATAAGTTACATTGATAAATTATTTTAAATAAATTGAAGATTTTCAGACATTCTCATTGTCACAAAAATATTCAATGTATTGTAACACATCACTTTTAAAAATTACTTAACGTTTTCATTAAGTGTTAGTCTGGAATTGATGGTTGAAATGCACTTGTAAATTATAAACTTTTGTTCTCATAACTGTTGGGCTAAGGTAAGAAATTTTTGATCTGTGGTAAAGGATGTGAATGTTATCAGTATTCCTTATACCATGAATATTCGTATGAATGTTAGTGCTGTAAAGTTAGGCTGGAAAAGAGATAATTAACGAGGATTGTAGTGTTATATGCATACTCAAGTTACTGTTAATAAATTAAGTTTTTGAAGAAGTGGCTTACATAGCAATGGAAATGATATTCCCATTATGCATTTAATAGTTTAAATTTTTAATACTGTGAAAATTGTCCCAATGGATATACAATCTAATAATCAATAAAAAAAACTCACCTAAAATGGCCTTATACGCTGGGGCATATAATTCAGGGCACTGAGGTCCACTCCGTGAATTGATGTCCAATCGTGAACATTAGAGAAATGCATCCTCAGTAAATACTTCCTCTAGGAGAACCTATGCCATGGTAAGCTTACTCGTGTGCTTCACTCCAGACTTAATACCCATGTATGACGTCCTGCTCAAATATATTGTTGAGCCTGGCATCAATTCCTGCAACTACCATTTAAAACATCAGTATAGAAATTCATGAATAACAGAAAACTTCAACACCAAAATTATTGCTATGATTGCAGCCCAAGAAAACTTAACAGCACTTAGAAATCAGCTTAATAAACAACTGCAGTGGTTTGCACTAACTGACATTCACGTAACAAGTGTAAAAAGTTACATCTCAGATATGCTGCAACATATACCTAGGTTTTGATACTTCCGATTTTCCTGACCAACATTTAGATTTTTACTGACTTTTGGAAATGCAATAAAGAGACAAAGTCCGCAATTCTGCATGAGAAGGGGGTGAAATATTGGCATAAATGCATGACTAGGATAGTATTTATTAATATCTTATAAACAAAAATTCAGGTACAATTTGTCCAGAGCACATGAGTTCAAGTAAAAATTAAATTAAAAGTAAAATAAAATGCTGGTAATTGCACATAAAAATATGGTAGATCAACAATCAAAAAAGATGATTTATTGCAGGATATGATCTGCACAAGAAAATCCACATAAACAAAAATAACCCCAATAAGATGTCCTAAATGACCCATAAGGCTTCTGAAAAACAAATGACTTAAAAAATTTGATTTACTTCAGGAACATATTATGGTATAATAAAATGAACACTAACTAAACTAAGGTAAGTGAGGGAGACCATGTGCCATTAATTGGACTTTTATGGGATAACCAATAAAATAAGCCTTTCTCTGGTCCAAATATTGTAAAGCAGTGGGAAATTACAATCCTACCATCTAACTATTAAGAATAAAATGTAACCATGTTGAAAAAAGATGCTGACATATTTGACCTGTAGCACTAGTCTTCTTTTGTGCCACAAATTGCTTAAGAGACACTTCAGACGTGGCCAAATTGAACTTGTAAGTTCCTTATCAGTATTTTAATTGAAGGTCAAGGTCATATGTATAGTTTCCAAATGCCATAAAGAGCAAGCACAGTATCATCTAATATAACATCTTTGATACAACATGGCAACATTACCTTAACATGAAATGCAACAAAAGTGAGTACACTGAAATATTTATACCATTGAAATCTCTCGAATTTTGTCTTGGTGAAAATCCATACCTTTTACTGCAAAAATCTTAAATAAATATGTAAGTGACGAGTAACTTCCTCGCAGTCATATTTTCTCTAATTCAAAATGTTAGCAGTGTGATTCTTTAAATTATACACAACTCCATCAAACCCAAAGAATGGTTTCAAATCGCACCATTTATCTTTCCCCAAGGATATTCAAGAAAGTTATATGCTCATTCATCATCACTACACTGGCAAGTTATTTCAATTCATTAACATCCTCATCTTTCTCAAAGAACTTACGTTTTTGGACATGCACTTGTACTTCAACTGATTAGTGTCATGTTCGTCTTCTGCTGATTCCCCATTCGGAGTGGATTCATCCCGCTCTGGAGGACGCACATCCACTGGTGAGACGCTGGGGAGCTGAACTTGAGACACTGGCCTCTCTGATTCGCAAGTAAAGCGTAACGGATTACTCTCATGAGCACTATGCCCATTTGCGTCTTACTTCATTCGTGTGTAGAGACTCCGGCACTCCTTTATTAAGTCGCCAGCTCTTACCGAATCTGGAAAAAAATAACAGTGGTATGAATAAATGAAGTACGTTGGCTTGAGCCTTTGGCAAACGATCAGGATATTGATATTTAAGTACCAGTTAGAGCCGTCGTTTCTCCTTTCAGCGCCACGATTTGATCATACAAATCTTGCATCCTTTGTTTAGGTCACCAACATCATTATTTCCCCGAATACCGTTGTACTTGACTTTCGCTAGGATTGATCCCAAGCCATTCCTCCTCCTGCGATCCTGCCTCATCCAGAAACCAAACCTTTCCGGTGCTCCCCATCGATGAGCAGGCAATTGTTAATTCAGGTTTACTGCCTACTAAATATAGTCACATTTAACATTGCAATAACTTAAGTGCATTAGAGTTAAAATGCTGTTTCACAAGAAGCAAATATATGGAAACTTGCCTGATATCCTGAAAATGTTGGCTTCAAAAACTGGGTACCTCGACCTTTTTTAGAGAAATCATAAGATTTAACTCTCACTTCAGCCCTCAATTTTAGGCAGGCATCGTTGGCCGAACTTAGCAAATCTTCATCTTCAATCACTTCCAACGTGTCGTCTGACCTGTACTTCTCATGGAGATATTGGTGTTCAGAGGATTTTAAATTACTCATATTGTAGAACGACAGGGCACTTTCCTCGCGGTAACAAATTACGCACACTCAACGACATTCTAACAAGCACCATCACGAAACAATAATGGCGGCGCCCGTGGCAAGAACAAAATACGACATGGACTCGACTGCAGATCACCTAATAGTTATCAACATCACACAAGATATTTCACATCGAGAAATTTTTTCGGAATTTTTTATGCTGACATTTCACTTAATAGTTAATAACTCTTCATCCTTAAATATACATATATGTAATATACATACCTCTTCGAGATTATTCAGATCACTGGGTTTGCTACTAAGCAATTGAGAAACGTCTGGCAGACGTTGTTGCTCCCCTTGTCTGGGAGACTACGACCTTGCAACGCCTTTCATGATGTTCGGAATGCCAAAGGCTGCTAGGTACACGTCGTAGTTTGGTTGGATATGCTTTAGTTTAGATGTAAAAAATTAATTTAAATTCATTATTCTCAGCGGGTCAAATATAGGCATAGACAACACCTCGCTTCCAATGAAGGAAATTGGTGGAGTGGTTACGGTCGTGGACTCACGTGTCGAAGGTCATAAGGTCAAATCCAAATCGTGGCTTTTTTTTTTCGTCTCGGTTTCATTAATTTTCATTGTTTTCCATTACTTTCTATTGCAGCAGGTCTCACCGGACGAAGGAACATTTTTCTTACCCCTATCCTCGATATATTATATTGACGTCTTATTCCGAACGCGGCAGCGTGACATATAGTAGCTACCCTGGGGTTCGCTCACTAATTTACGTGTCCATTATAGTGATCAACTTCCTAATCACCGTGGAACACAACGATTTCATATGGGTGCATTCACATTATTGCTTGCGGTCTTAAGGCAGTGAACACCAGCATGCGTAAATTAGATAAAGAAGAACGAGTAAAGCCGCGGGAGTTGATGACTAACGGAACCTCGTCCTCGGTGAAGGTATAGTTTATATAATCCCTAGAGCTGTATTTCCTTAATATCAAGGGAAGGAAATTTTAAAATTTTGTTTCTTTTCCATATGTTCAAATGACACACAACATCGCCGGGATCTTCCCAAATAAATGTCATTTTCATTCCTTCAGACACTGGCGTGTTATAACTAACGAATTGGGGGATACAATGTATGATTTCTGTGTATTTCATTTAATAGCAATTAGGAATGAATAAACAATAATTTAGGAATAAAAAATACTAACCTTCTTTGGAAAATTTCCCAGATGCACTTGGATCACAGGAGCTAATTCCTTCGGAAACAATTCTTCCAGATAGATGAGCGATGGATAAACGCCAGATATCAAAATAATTTTCTTCCACTCGCGTTCAGGCAGCCAATTTTTGGTACTGGTGGTAATTAGCGACCCTGCCTGAGATGCGATGACTATACCGGCTACGTGTTTCAGGCATAGAACCAGTCTTACAACCTTATCACCCCTGTCCAAATACGTGTTCGACGTACGGCAAAGCCATGGCATATTGCAATAGCAAGGGAGCGCTTGGACAAGGGGGAGAAGAAAGTAAGAAGTCCGAAGCATTGTACATCGGCTACTCGGAAAAAGCCATTAGCCTCGGCGCGGGAGGTGGGGGAAGGCCTCGCGCTTATACAGTAACCTTTGTTGGGAAAATACAATGATATTTAATGTGTAAGCCAGAGACTGAATTTTACAATGATATTTATTGTTTAAATCCTAGCAACCAAAATTTTCCAATGATTCTCATTGTATTTACCCAAAACATTTTTTACAGTGTGTGAAAGAGAAGAAATACGTGAATATGAAGAGATTAGCAGATAGAAGGACTCAGTGGAGAGCCCTGTCAAACCAATCTGAGGATTGATGACCAATGATGATGATGATTGCAATATACTATAAGAATTTCATACAAAGACATCAAAGGCAATATCAGTGAAATTTAATTCCTTCCTCACAATCCATTCATTATCCGTACCGTAGAAAAAATATGAAACCATAACATTCACCGATGGCGTGAATGATGTCGCGTCCAGCCCTCATTCGTATTACGCCCTCTAAAGTCAAAATAGTTTCACTATTTCTCTCATTCGACATGCATAAACTGGAAACAAATTAAATAGGAAGGTGCTTTTACACTTATGAAACTGGCAATTTTTAAATTACGGGTGAGAAGGAAAATACAAGTCTTTCATATAGACCAATGATATCGGGGTTAATAGGAGAACAATTATATAAATGACCTATACAAGTAATATTTTTGTTACTCCACAGTCAAATGAGTTAAATTTATTCATGGAATACTTTGCATTGAAATGGTTTTCGATTTCTTATACATCTACTAAATATTTTGGGGGTTCAAGCGTTAACATTTCGGTCTTTAAGCCCGTTGGAAAGTCAAATAATAATTCTGAAATGTTGAAAACAGGGGTGACCAGCCTGCGGGCCAAATGTGACCCAGAAAGAAAACTTAACGAAAATACTTTATTAACATTAAATAAAAAATTATATGCATTATTGTAAAATTAAGTCCTTTCTTATAAAACCACAAAGTATTTAGTTGCCTTTATTTTTTTAACAAATAAATTTAATAGAATTATAAAACTTAAAACGAGTAGTAATCGTATTTATGTTCAAGATTAAATACATACCTGTAAAAGTACAGCCCGAGAAAATTCTTCGCCAATAAAATGAGCCATTGCCTTAAAACTCTCATACATTCCTGATTTACAAGGGTGAAATACTTGTTATAAAACTATCTATTCTTTTAAGATAATATAATCTCAAGTCTCCCAATTATTTTTCTAACTAATTTTACGATGAATAGCTTGCTTACGCTCCAACATTGGCTTAAGGGTGCAAATGACGTTAAATTTGGAATGTTGATTTTTACCACAAAAGACAAGTTTAAACTATCAAAAAACCGCTGCCAGATGTGTAGATACTCTTTCGATGCCTAAACTGTCACCAAAACTGTAAACCATAATAATTCAGTTACAGATAAGGAAAACTTACTCAAACATGATATTACAAGCTTGGCGCAATGCGTGGGGTTTCCGCAAGTGGACCTTCACTTGTTGCCAGACAGCCTCCTTCACAAATCACAATCGATTTTCGAACATTTTCTTCCTCTTTTGATAAATTCTATTCCAGGTGCATGATAACACAGTTTTTCGCAGCTTATCGGAACATTTATCCATGAGGATAAGATCTGTCAAGATTTGTATAAAAGATAAAGCGGAGCTCCAAACGACAAGTAGACGTATTGTTGTCAGCGGACAGAATATTACTATTCTTCGTGATGTGAAGGACAAAGATAATTGATAGTATAATACGTTTTCCACGATGGGTTCTAAAAATACCTCATCATGAAAATAATAACTCCGATTGTCCCGGAGGAACTGTATCTTTCTAGTGATATTCCTTCAAGAATTAATAATATTTTATGCACAGAGGTAGGAAATTTTCATTTTGAAGAATTTCTAGTTTTCTTCTCTTTTTCCAACCAAACAGAGTTTCATTTTGCTCAAGGAAGAGAATACGAAACGAGAAATTGAAAATACGAGAAAAAAATGACTCAACAGAATATGCAGTAGCTTCTACACTAATCCCCTAGCAATACCTACTTCGGCTGTTATCCCTCGAATTTATTGAGTAGGTCGTGGAGGTCGGGTTGGCACATGCATGCCTGGCAACCCAAAAGTCGCAGGTTTGAATCATGAGCAATGGTAACTAGTATGATTGTTGGGTCATGTTCATCCGACATGGTTAGGCTCCTCGTGATAGCCACGTCGGTAACGATCCGTCCAGGCAACCCAAAGGTCGCAGGTTCGAGTCCCCAGTTTTTTCAAGGATCATAATTTAACGTTACACAGTGCGATATGACCTTAGTCATTGAAACACCTATATCCTAAGACCACCAATACCGTGATCATACTCAATGGTGTAATATCACCATAATAATCTGGGTACCTTTAAATTCTACAGCAGTCAAATGTTTTGAGGAGTGTGGTGACGTGAGGCATGAAACGTTGTCAGTTGGACAGGATAAACTATGTGAAAACTATTCATTGGATGTAAGGTCATTTCATAGTTTCTGACTTGAGTTTTTCCGAGGCAATATCATACAAGGATCTTCACATTATAAATTTCAAAACCAATATTATCTTTTCTTTATTATTAAGCCCACCCTCTATTAGCCATTTAGAGAAAAAAGTTTCGTTTGATTTTCAGAAGTTACTGATTCTACTGAGAAACTATGAAGTATTGATTCCAGTGAGAAATACGTCTGCTTTCAACACCGCTTTACGTACGAGCAAATCAAATCACTTTCACCGGATTTGAAAACGTACTGTTGATGAAATGAAAACGAGAGAGCTGTATTCCCTACTACCTCAAAATTCTGCCTAGCAGTCTAATAGCAGACGCATTATACGGTTCAAAGGCCTTTCATCTGAATGAGTTCAAAGAATTTTCCCAATTAACTATATTTCTCATGTTCCACTATAGATTAGGAGATTGGCTTCAGCAAAAATGGTCAACCATATCAATACAGATAGTAAATATCTCATAGTTGGCTAAATGAGTTAAGGTGAGCAATAGAGGAAAATTTTTTAACATTAATTTCTAATGAATACACAAAATTTTGACTCTCCACCGCTCGTGGACCTGAAGAGATCGAAATTCAATACCATCTCACCACTGTCCTATTGTAACACCATTTACTCAATCAAGTAAACGATTGTCTGGTAAGTAAAAACTTAGTTCCCTCCATTTTAGATTTCATCTTTTTTCACGATGAAACACGTATAAAAAGGGCAAATCTTAGAATAAAAGTATTGCTACGGTAAAATTTCATTCACATGACTGTCTTCGCAGCGTGCGATGATTCATTGCAACGCTTCCAGTTGAGGGTTGGGAATGAGAAACACTGGCAGCATCGAAACTCTGATTCAACCCTGGAGAAATTTGAGCGCAAACGAAGAAAACAATCTAAGACGAGTGAATTAAGGTTATCCTTCAGTCTGCGATTAGGGGCTTCCCAGTAAAGGTACTCTCTCGGCTTACTTTCTCTCACCTCGCTCCCAGACACCTCTGGTTCTCCTGCAGTACGGCCAATCAGTTTTCCCTTTTCATTTTTCTTCTCGTAACATCGTGACCTATTTAATTCGCGCTAGCATCGGGTCACGCGTGAAAAAAAAACAGGAACAATCAAACGACTTCAATAAAACCCACAAATTTTAGTCAAATCTGTTGAGATTTCTCTTCGGACATTTTTGAATCAAGTTTGGCACTTAGCCTCACACGATTAGCAACAACGACTTGCCCAAAAAAATGCTACCTCTCTCGCACTTTACGTTCACAGGACAATCTAGCAAACAGTGCTGAGCAAATCTAACGATTCCCGTAGTGTGGAAACCAAGTTGAATGACACGCCTCCACTGTGCCTCCCAAGTAATGTAATAAAGACGACGAAATGCGAAAACTTCATTGCATTACAGCATTCACAGCCGTATGAACCACCTCTCGCCTCAAACTCAGTGAAAGGATACGCTAATGGGCAACGAAACTAATTGTTTATAACGCAGAACTTGATCTGGAAATGAACTTATCTTTTTTTAGCCAAGGTTAATTTTTTCAAAATTTCAATTGAATAAAACCTCTAAGGGAACACTTTAACTTCACCTACCGGCCTGAGTCCAATAACACATAAGGATAAGTGATCCTGCTACCGGAATTTTTAAGCTATATTACTAGGGTCCGTCCACTCACTTCAGCCCACTAACTTAAGCAACGCTAAAGGGAGGGGGGTCGGGTTCGGACCAAATGTTATGATGAACGCTCGACATGGAGGTGGTAGGGGGTTCCAGCTTTCCGTTGGGAGAACGGTACATTATAAATGTTGACTTCGCTCTTATAAACACACTGTAATTAGTGATTTTGCAACAGTATTGAGACTTAAAATTGGTTTTCATCAAGGAAATTTGTTTTATGATTCATAAAAAGATGGGATTAATTGACAGCAGTACGTAATTTAGTGTGGGGGTCTTAGAGAATGCTACAGAGAGTAATTAGTAAGCATTACATAATACATGGATAGCCCCCAATTTAATAACTTTTCAAATAAAAGAAGTCTACATGTCTCTTGACTACATGATATTCTTCTGCTCAAAATACTCCCTGCCATCATCAATCCAAACTCTCGTCCTTTTCCTCTCTCTAGCCTTATTTCCTTACATTTTCTTCGCCATTACCTCCTTCAAAACACCCTTCCCCTTCCATGCATTCCATCCACCCTCCCTGCTTAGTGATATCTTGCCTTTGCCTATATCTTCACCAAACCAATCTAACTGTGCAAAATGTCACGTCTTTCTTTAATAATATCAATGCCAGTAGAATAAACAAAGAGGCACCGGACATGTTATAGGACACGAAAAAGATATTTGTGAGAGAAATTCGAAGGATGGATAGATGGAGAACGTCTCAAAAAGGGCCTAATGGGCGATAAAAATTTTATAAGGGGAAAGACAAATAAAAGCCATTTCATACTTGGTGAGGTAGTAGATAATTTGTGAAGAACTCAGTATGGGAAAAGCGCTTCGCAGAGGAAGTGCGCCGTTTGATAAAATTCTCCAAATGCGATCGACAATTATTTTACAAAGAAAAAGCACTACATTGAGTTACTATGATCAGACCGAATGTCATCACGCAATTGCATGAAAATGGAACGAGCTTTAGGGCTCACAAATTCATGATCACTCCTAATGTAATCATCATTACTAATTTGGTGTGACGCACTAGATTCTCCTGCCACCTCTTCATACTTATATAATTATTCCCTTTCATATTCTTCACTATTGCTCCATATATTTCAAGCGAGGCCTTCCTTTTCCATTCTTCCCATTCACTTTCCCCTCGACGGTCGTCTTCCTCAAACCATGTCTCAGATACGGCCGATTAACCTGTCCCGTCTTTTTCTTGAGGTTTTCAGAAGACATATTTTTTCTTCCACTCTTCTTAGGACTTCTTCGTTAGTCAATCAGTCTATCCATTTTATCATCATCATTCTTCTGTGCCACCACATTTTGAATGCTTCCACCCTGAACCTTTCTGCCGCTGCTATCGTCCATGCCTCAAAGCCATGAAGAAGCATGCTCCAGATTAAATTAAAATGAAGTGTGATTGTGTATCCAGCTGTAAGAAGTCTATTTTTTGGTAGAAGAATGCCCTTTGATTCCACAATTGATTCCACAAAGAAAGAGGACGTATTGGTAGCTCAACTGGTAGAGCACCTGGCCGGAAATCAGGGGGTCCGGGTTCGAGTCCCGGTCAAGGCGAATGATTTTTTTCTCTGTGGAACTCCTTGCTATAGTGCAGAAGAATGCCCTGTTTGCCTGAAATTTTGTACGGGCTATTTTTTCTCGCTTCGTCCGCTGATGACTATTCGACTTCTCATGTAGAAATACTCTTTCATTTCTACTAGCTTTTGATTCCCGAGTTTAAAATTGGTCTTGGTCATTTCTCTTCTGCGGCAAACCATTACCTTCGTTTTCTTTTTATTGACCTTAAAGTATAATCAACTTAAAAACATCACCACTGTCGATTTCACAACCGATTAGAATAGAGGAACTGGTGTTTGGATATTTCGCAAATGAAGCGAGTGAAAGAAGTAAGTTTTTATTCGTTTAGTAGCATTAAAAAATTATAGAATTCATATTATCGTTATGGTTCTTCGTACAATTAGGGATATGAATAGCTGTAAATATATCCAATAGTATAAATACAAGTGTATCAAAGGATAGCATAGGAAGTTGCACGTCGGTATAAGGACTTTAAACTGACGCAACTAACAGCATGTTATTGCATGCTTGCTTTGCAATTTTTATCTTTTTTTTTTAAATTGTGAAATATAGACTAGAATATATTTACTAATCCTTTTTATGCATGATATGTACTGCATATTTTATGTGAATTCACCCCTGCCTCACACCTTTATGATGGCTTGCAGGGTATTGTGTAGATGTAGATGTATGGTAGGAGAATTGTTTAGGCAAGAGAAAGAGATGACTCGATGATGTCGAACAACTCAAGAGCAGGAATATAATAATCCAGGTGATATAGGAGGGTACAGGGAAGAATGCATGAATGTGGTAGTAAAATGAGATGCAACTATTTTGGGCAAATGAATATATTAGCTTCAAAGAGCCATTTATCTTAAGATCAGCAACGTTTTATTAGCTTTTTCAACTGTCTTACATTAGGATCGACGATAAGAATATTCTTGCATAAACACACAGTGAACCGCCGCAAAGGAGTGTGGCAAGTTTGAAGGCAATGAGCCATGAAAGTGAGGTTTCAACGTTGATTGGAAGGAAAAAAGAACGTAATTTTTTGGAATGTATTATACTTTGTTCACATTGTGGTAAAAGTGTACGTGTAAAATACGAATTCTTGAACATTTCGTTTCCACAGTTGGTCTCTCTTAATTCGTCACTTCTGTATGTCCTACTGATGCAGTATGGAGCTGTTAGAAACACATCTGCGACGTCGGATCCACAAATGTAGCCATGTGGATGGAATACGAGAACAAATATCAATAGAACCCTCTCGTTTAAACCCATGTTTAGCTAACACAAAGAAGGTGCGGATTGAGAAACGCTTCTTCCCAACGATTCATTACGACATCTCATCACCCTGCGTAGCTAACGTCACCATCGAAGGAGTTGCCCCCGTCACGCGCAAAGGCACAGATAACCTATCAGCGCCTCCTCGGTGTGTTTCGCTCGGCGGAGAACAGAAACGTGAGGATCCCTCGCGTCTTCGCGCAGCCGAGTCATTCCCGTCCCGAAGACAGTCGGCAATGGACGTCCGTCGCTTCGCACAGCTCCTCGCGGCCCTGTCGGCGGTCGCGGCCGTCGCCGCACAGTGGGACCCCGACGCCGCGCCGGGCAAGTCCACGATCGTCCACCTGTTCGAGTGGAAGTTCATGGACATCGCAGACGAGTGCGAACGATTTCTCGGTCCCCGTGGGTACGCGGGAGTTCAGGTAACTCAAGACCCGGGATGGGCCTGGTTTTCAGTTAAACCTATCGTCAATTGAAGTAGGCTTCGGTTTTTCCCGGTGTATTACCCGAGAGAATATCTCTCGGGTTATCCACCGGATCAGGTCTTTCAGGGCCGACGTTTCGAGGGATAACTCGTCCATCATTATCAGGGCGTTGACATCAACTAACAATTAAATTTAACGCGAGTTATACTGTCAACTTGATTTAATATAGGTACAATGCACCATACACGTGTTTCAACGCCTCGGGCGTTATCATCAAGCGATTAAAACATGTGCAGTGCTTTATATATTAAATTAATTGGTCAGTATAACTCTGGTTTGATTTTATACTTAAAACGTTGTTCCACCACGTAGCGCCAGATACAGTCGAATTTATGTCGGCATCAACGTCCTGATAACGATAGACGAGTTGTCTCATGACGATGGACAAGTTGTCCTTCGAAACGTCGATGCTGAAAAACCTGACCCGGTGGAGAACGCAGAGAGATCTTCACCGTCGTCAATTGATTTTTTTTACTCATAGTGATCCAACGGTTAGGATAGATTGAGATGGAATAACCCAACTCTTCCGGGCATTACATTCACCCAACGACTCCTTCCACACGCAATTTATCCCTTAGAATAGATGCAGTTTCTAACCCTTTAGGTTGAAGAATGTACACGAAGCCGCCGGCCGTTGTAGCCAGATCGGTAATATGATATATAAATTGACCTGATCCATTGGCCTGGCAACCCAAAGGTTGTGGGTTCGAATTCCGCCCCGGTAATGGATGTGTGTTTGCCCTAAGATAAGACCTTAGATTAGTAGGCGCGAAATAACCTTAGCCAATGGAGTACGTAAAACCCAAGGCAACTACTACTACTCCTAACCGTCTTCTGCTATCCATAATACCCTTTCTCTTTCTTTGCCCTCCTCGCATACTTAGCATCCTATCTAGGATAATGGCCTTCGGCATTCCACTATCCCAAATTATCTATTCCAGCTACCCACATGCCAAAAATCTTCTTTCCTCCCCAGCAGCGCTCAACACTTCTTACGTCCTCCTTACCAGTCTGAATATTTACATGCGGACACAGGTTTCAACCTTATATTATATGGCGTTCAAATGCCAATAAATACACCTATCAGAAATAATTAAGTTTATATCCTTTTTATTCAATTTCTAAAAATTGGATGGATTCGGAAAACTTCCAAATCTGGACACTTAACGTTCAAATTAAGGGATTTCTACCACTGCTGGTATTATCTTATTTCACCGGAATTACACCAGCATCTTACCTTCCGGTACCATTTATAAATACAAGGAGGTATGTCCAGTATTTTTTCAGAAATCAAATGTTACAAATTCGGGTATTTTTTTCAGAGAACGAATGTGACAACCGAGTGTCATACGAGGCCCTCTTGCAAAGGCAGAGCGTCCCGAATCCCAAATCAGATACGCTATTCCTCAACGACCCTCCTATTAAGGTTCAAGCGATGCGAAGCAAGCAACCGATGATGTACCCCCAAAAACTACGTGACTAGCATGAGGGAGAAGACCAGCGGTTGAAGACGTCCGGAGAGACGATCTTGGGCAACAACTTGTGATACAGGCGCAAGTTGTGACCAAAGACAAATTAAAGAAGCGGACAAAGGAATTGGAGACCATTGGGACTAAAACCAGAGGTGATCAACGTGCTATGAGGGCTTACTTTCGACTGAAGAACCTAAAATGAGATGGAAAGTCGGAAATTCACTTATCTATCTTCATTAGTGGCATGAAAGATTTTCAATCTTGCAAATGTTATTTTCATCGTAAAAATATTAGAAAATATTTTAGAATAGCCCTTTTTAGTTAAGTTATAATAAAAATCAAACAAAATAAACGTACATATTCATCACTAGGTTCAAATCGAAATATTGATTAACTCTCTACTCAAGTCTTCAAAAATCTAACCTCTTCCTGCCAACACATTTTTACTATATCCTTTATTATTTGCCCCATGCGCATCACCACGTACTGATAAAATACATTAGGGGAATAATGACTACTAATGGCTACTACCAATTGCTTCACTAACAGGATAATATTCTTAAACTCTTACCAATCACTTCTATGGTTTCCATTAAGGTTGAATACATTTACATGAAATTCATTTTTTTCTTTTTTAAAATCTGAAACTCAATACGAAGATGTCTCCTCGATATTTTCCTTTGACGACCATGTGGAAGCTACACTCCGTACTATACGGCAGCAAGCATTGGATTATTGAAATATACGAGGATACCTAAGCGGGAAAACCAACAGTCAGCATTTTCTCGTACATTTTTATTTTTCACTGACTGAGCCGATTATCCTGATATGGCAGTAAAACTAACAAGAATTTTTCTTTCCTCTCATTACTAGTGCTGCAGAATATTTTGGACTTCCTATTTTTATGGAGAAATAGTATAAGGTAGGAGCATCTGTCAGTTAAAAAGGGAACAATACATTGTTTTCCACCGGTTAAGACAAGTTTTGATGGAGTGACCCTTCTCTATGTATTGCATTCATCTATCGGCTAAATCCCTACGCAATTTCTTTCTCCAAGCCGGCATAATTTCGTAACCTTCTTCGTTTGATGCATAGCACCTTTTCCCTTTCTTCTCACTCTCGCTTACAAAGCTTTCTACCGGACACCTTTAGAATAGCATTGTCTCTAAGTACCTGCTCCATCCACCTTATTCTGCCTTCTAATTTCTACCACTAATCTTCTTTCCTCAACCATGTTCAACATTTCATCTTTCGTTCCCCTTTCCGTCCATCGCACTCTCTCAATTCCCCTCCAAACCCAAATTTCTAAGGCTTCCAATATTTTCTCTTCTTCCTTCCCTGGAACTCATGTCTCAGATCCATACAAAACCGTACTTGTAAAAGCATTTAGTATCCTCTCCGTGAAAACTAAAATATGAAAGGCTGATAATACAATAACCAGAAGTACTGAAATAAGCCAACGGAATTATAAGGATGAGAATAACGGAGCTGAAGACCCATATCGATAAGTTTGTGACAGTGCGCATGAATTTCTCTCCAGAATTATTCGCTTGAGTGCGTATTGACAAATGGAGACCGTGAGGAACAATGAAGCAAAAGGTTCAGCATATTTGAAAAAAAAATACAGCAGTGTATTTCACAATCCAGTAGCTATCATTATTAGGAAAAGCGATATGCCAGCCTCATCGGAAGACCACAAGGTTATGTGGGATTACTTTATATAAACTTCTTAAATCCACGAAAGATTATCATCACTCGCAAAACTTTCCTACATAAAAAATTAAGTTAATCCATATAAATTCCGATTCTTAATCAGACAAACGATTTCCAATTTTAAAACGTAAATACGATTAGTACAGATATACGAATTCCATCCAAAGAGTTCGAAAATTGAATATTAGACTAAAACGGTTTATCTTATTCAGAGAAGACACCTGCATATCGAATGCACCACAAGTTACGTCCACACCTATAAATTTAAATTTTATCTATGGGATTCACATACAGTACCTAGTTGACGATGAAAAAGGCAGAAACGCCGGCGAAACTGTCGTCCCAGGAACTATGGACCAACGCGGAGGGAATCCCGAAAGCCCAACATCTTTAAGCAAGACAACCCGCGGAAGCCTACACAAGGATGAAAAAGGCATGCTACTTCAGCCCGCTTTGCTTGAATAGTTCATTGGGGGAATGTGAGATTTTGCAGAATAGGTTACTAAAGTTGTATCATCAAAAACTACAAGTTGATGCACCGCAATGGTAAATAAAAGCTATATGCGTTAAAAAAAGAAATACAATAGATACGGTATGATGACTTATAATAAAAAAAACGAAAATTGTGAGATTTTTAAGATCAAAAATGGCCATATTAAATTTAAAACTCGAAGGTCACATACTGGAGCAGGTAGAGCAATTTAGCTACTTGGAGATCATGCTTGAGGAAAAGGGGTAGAGCAGCAGCGAAGTCCTAAAGAGAATCATGTTGGCAAGATCGGCGTTGATTCGTCAATGAGAACTGACTTAACTCTTACATTGAGTAGTGAGGTAACGAAAAGACTGGTTCAAAGTCCAATGTAGAAAATACAACGGTGTCGGGCGTGACGTAGTGGAATCGAACCATGGTAGCTAATTTACATAAGTTTTAATTTTTACATACTTTTATCCACACGACGCGTTTCGACGCTATAGTGTAATCTCCAAGTGACAGACAAAGTATTAGTATCGAGTTCCGGTATTACATTAATATCTTGGGAAGGGAGGTCATAGAGAGGAGAGGGTCACCTGAAGATGACGCTACAGCGTCGAGACGCGACATGCGAACGGCACCGAAATATTCGCTATAAAGAAAAGCGATGAAAATAGACTGTCGACTTTTGAAATTTGGGTGTGGAGAAGGATGGAGAAGGTAAGGCGATTTAAAACGAAGATGGAAGTGCAAGGGATAGTAGATAAGGAAAGGAACTTGATAAAATAAATTAGAATATGGTAGAGGGAGCGGAGTAATAATAGGCAAAGGTGTCTTGAAGGACTAAATAGAAGGATTGATAGGAGGAGGTAAAGAGGTTCGCCGAGCTGCAGTGGGACATCGTATGAAAGAATTTTACGTCTATCTAAACCTACCTTAAACGGAAGATCACTAATCATAGTTCTTTCCCTCACGCTCTTCAGGTATCTCCGGTGAGTGAGAATGTAATAGTGGATGGGAGACCCTGGTACGAGCGGTACCAGCCCATCTCGTACCACATCGCCACGCGCTCAGGGGACGAACGAGCCTTCGCAAACATGACTGCCAGGTGCAACAAGGCTGGAGTCCGGTGAGTGAATCACTTTCTACCTAACCATTACTGAGGAATTAATAATGCGATAGGTCACGCACGAGCTGGGTCAATACCAAATGGATAACGTTAGGTTCTGTGAAAATCATCGGCATCTGCTATTCTCGGTGAGAAAAAACTAACTTAAACAAGAATAAATATAATCATTCTATTATCTTCACATTAATTGCCATGCGAAAAAATTCACCTGTACCGGGAATCGAACCACGAACCTTTGGCTTTCCGGGCCACTGCGCAGACCACTACGCTACCCAGGATCCCTAATTCGCATGGCAATTTTACCGAGGTTCAAGGTATTAGATATTGAGCCCTCGCGGTCCATCATGGATGGCAACGCAAGGGAGAAAGGGCTTCAAAGAAGCCACGACCAGAGGTGAACCCCATCCAGCGCTAAAGCCGCGCTTGGCGGTAAATGTAAGAAATTCCAACCCTGCCGCGTGAACGGCGGTGAAATTCACATTAATTGCCATGCGAAAAAATTCATTTTTTCGCATGGCTATTAATGTGAATTTCACCGCCGTTCAAGCGGCAGGGTTGGAATTTCTTACATTCTATTATCTTGATTAAAATCTGCTATTAAGTCAGTCTGTTGTAGCGGCTAACTCATTATTTCTCATATGACTGAGGCAATGTATCCTGGCAGAAGAAAGATTGTAATGTATTTCTGACGCCAGGTTTGCTGTTGAGTGTAAGAATGTTTCTAATTGCAATTATTTTCAGAGTCCCAACGATAAGAGGAAGATTGGGATGGATTTCGGTGCTCTCAAAGCTCCTTTTTAACCACAACCATGAATTCTGACAGCCAATTCTTCAGTCCAATAAATGCTCAATTTTGCCGGAATTACGTTTTAAATGCCATATTTCTTCCATTACCATTCCTCTTGCCTTAACCACTTCATCATTCTACAGAGGCCTTTAAAAATCTTATCGCCTACTTCATGTATGACTAATATTATTACTAGTGATCGATGTGATTTATACTATGTCCTTCGTTAGTTCCACATATTTCCTACCTCTCATTATTCTATCCAAAATAACCGTTCTTCTCCTCCCTCTAACCCGCTTACCCAACATTTTTCAAACTTCTTTTCGCCCACAGCACATCAGGAATTCCTTCAATTACTTTCTCCCCAACATTTTCTCCAACTTCAATCCCAAGCACCAAAGACTTGCAATATACACGCTCATATATCCTTAGAGCCTACGGGGAAATGAAGTGCTGCGATAGCTAGAGTACTGGCTTTCCACCCTAAGGTTCGAGTTTAAATCCCGATAGTGGCAGATTTTTTTTCATTGGCATATTCTTGAACTTCAGTACAGTGTGGAAAATTCTTGAATTCGGTAATTTCTACGTCAAGTTACACCGTGGCCCCTTTGCGGCTTTTCGTTATGAGAAGGTTAACGCTGACGCTGAGTTTTCTTACACTCTGACCACGTTTCCAGAAAGCAATCTTACCTCTACGTAACTTCGAAACAACGCATTATTTTTACTCTAGACCAAGTATTACCCATAATAATAAGCAAGAAAGGTAAAAAAAAACCATCTGATTCATATTCATAAACCCAAAGATTTGTGTGGACAGATCGTTCATGGTTTCGAGCACATTTTACGGCCTACCTATATAATGACTTCCTCCGATAATAAAGTTGATAGATAGGTTGTGACAATTTCACATTTTTTTTGTCGGCAGGATAATGCAAGAGAATAGCTTCAATAGCTAATCTTCCTGAAGATTTTGAATGCTTTCCACATTTTTTCTGTACTTCATCTTCAAGATACACAAGTGGGCTTTAGTGGCCTGCAAGTTACTAAGCAACGGTGCAACTGTTTAAACTATTGATTTTAGTGTCAAAAATCCTATCCTACACTCAAATGGGACCCGAAAAGTGATCCTCGGGATAACGAAAGAATTCCCATTCATGATTTATTTAACGGCAGCTCCAATGCCGAACCACTTCGTGAGTGACAATTACGTTGCCACCAAATTGTTTACCATGAAAACAATAAAGCATCGCATGATGACAAGAAGCGGACCTATGGGAACATTGAACCAAATTCGCACAGCTTTGCGATGTAGATAATCAACAGCTCTCTTCCTCCCACACCTTTTCTATTAACACCGCATGGGACGTCCACGTCCACATATGTGTTGCAGGAAATGAGTACACACAAGCAAATGCACACGTGCACAAACAATAGAGGTCTAACAAGACCTCGCTAGGCATTAAAACAGCGCAAAAGCGCAAGCCAAATGAATATGAAGGCAGATGGAATAGATTTCTGCCGTTCGAACAGGTACAGGTAGGCGTGTAAGAACATTCAATTCTCTCGACGCGCTTTCCACACAGCCCGAATGAAGGGTGTGGATTTATGCTGGAATATATCTTCCGATTCTTATGTGTAGCACAAAAAATAGAAATTTCACGATTAATAGAGACAGAATCTGACTGAATTTGCTCCAACTGCCAAGGTTACATCGCGCCACTTAAGAGTACAAGGACTCGGTCTGCAATTAATTAAATTCATTTTTACACGACAGGACTAAAGAACCACCTCATTATTTAGCAGCTCGATAATTAATCGAAATGTTTACGTTTACAGTCCTAATAGATAATATATATTCTCTCTTTCAGAAATATGGATTATCAAGTAAATTTTCAATGTCGAATTTTTATTCAAGTGTTTGACATTTCATTCATTTATTCGTGACTTTCAGATACCAGGAAAACTACACAATACGTTTCCGCTTTTATCTTTATCGAAACGAAAGGAAGGACAACCATACGAGGCGTATGCCTGTAATCTGAGGCCGCTTTCTATTGGTGACGGTATTAAAATTAGGCAAGCAAGTAATCGAGAATAACTGCTTGTTATGCAACAATAAATGACATGATTTTTGCATTGATGGCGAACTATTGTCTTCAACACTCCAGCAAAAACAACCGCTCGTATCATATATAATTATACCAAATAGAATAACTTGTTTCCAAACGTAACTACTGGCGTTGGCTGTTATTACGCCGTGAGTACCCACTATTTAGGGACTGGAAATTACCTTCGGAACAAAGGATTACATGAGTTTTAGACAACTGTACAAAAAGAGATTGCTGGCTTGTTCATGAACTTTACCCATCAATATTTAAATCGTTTTATCGATATTTATTCCACTGATTGCGAGGGGGGTTTATTTGACCAGACTGCCTGTGAGACAATTTGATTGGTACATGTAGATCCATGGTAGAAGAGCCGAAACTGTAGTCACAGGGGGGAAGAAATGAAGTTACCGGGAGAAATTCGAAGACAGTGAAGGTGGATGGAACTAGTAAATGGTCGCAATGGTTCTGAAAACGATTTATATGAAAACGATAACACGAGAGAATGAATATTTGAAATGGGACAATGAGAGAGAAAGAAAGCATGACTTAGGTAATGTGGGGAAGGGATGATAAAAAAGTAAAGTATAGCATCAGCATTCCATAAAATATAAGCATCGCCATCATCATCAGCACACAATCCTTAGATTGGTTCGAAGTAGCTCTCCATTCGATTCTCCTACCAGCTAACCTCTTCATATTCACGTAATTCTTATCCTTTACACCCTTCACCATTATCCCATGCCTATATCTCATCTCTGCTCCTTTTACATTCTTCGTGTTCACTTGTACCTCGACGATTGCCTTCATCAGGCTATCATGCTATCATCCTTCCTTCATCATCCTTCATCAGGCTATGATATGGCCGATGGAACTAGTAAATCGTCGCAATGGTTCTGAAAATCGATTTATATGAAAACGATAAAACGAGAGAATGAATGTCCCGTCTTCTTCTTAAGGTTTTAATAAGACTCATTTCTCCCACTATTCATAGGACTTCTTCGTTTCTCAGTCGGTAGATCCATTTAATCTTCACCATTCTTCTGCAGTACCACATTTTATTTAAATGCTTCCTCCCTTGACTTCTCTGCTGCTGGCATCGTCCATGTCTCACTCCCACAAAGAAGAATGCTCTACATGAGATATACCGAATGATAACAATAGAGCCATGATCACCACCCCATTGCTGTTTTCCTCCTTCACGCTTGAAAACAAGGCCACCGTCATCGCTCTGTTGAGCTAGAATCAATCCAGTAAACAAACAGGTCCTTCAAAAGGGCAGGGTTTGGAGGTAGCTTGTCCCGTGCCAGCTATGAGATGGGGAACTGTTTCAATTTTCCGCTCGAAACTTTTCACAAACAACGAGCAATATGGAGCATAATGAGGACGAGTCGTATCACTGGTCGCGTGCCTGCATCTGGCAAGCACATGCTATGTCGTCAAACACAGATCGAAAGGGGGTTGTACCGTATCGAAGCGACACTGTTTGTTAGCAAACAATGTTTATGGACGACGCGTGGGATTGTCAATTCTCCCGCCTCACGGATCGAAGAGTTTCCCTTTTCCTTTTATTCAACAATATAATCGCCATAGGGGCTTTATAATAAATCTTTGCTTAATAAATGCGTCATAAAAACTGGGGGAGCCATTCTAGATTCAGAATGATTCTCTTAGCACTGTACTTACTCTTCCCACTCATCACATGCTTAGAGAAGGGTAGTGCGTGTATTACATTATACATGATAATAATGCAACATGACCAGTTTTTTAAACTATAATTTCTTATGAGGAAATTGTTAATTAAATAGATTTAACTTCACTTTTAGAACAGGATTTCACGCTTTTAATCTCGGACACTACGACTTTTTAGCTGCTCTGGTAGTGCATCAAATTTTCATCACATCAAAAAGGAAAGTAATATCTATGTCCTATAGGTTCGAGAGGCTAAAGTCATTTGCTTAATTCATATGCAGAAATATTCAGCCCAATATTTCCTTTAAGATTCTCCGGTTTACGAAATTCAATAATCACACGGAGTTAGCGAAACAAAAATTTTCCAGGTCATATAATAAAAATTATCCAGTTTTCATTTTTTCGGATACTATGGATGCATAAGTGATCGAAGCTGTAGAAGTTACATCAGAATTTCATGAAGCAAAGAATTGTTATAGTTACAATAACCAAAATTGGGGAAAGAAAGAAAAGTGTCACAAATCACTTAAAACGATTTCTCTTGGGCGAAAAAGCAATCATCAATAGGAAACATACATTTTCAACTATGCTTAACGGGTATTTGAAACTGTAAAATTGACAGCAGATAAAAGAATTCTAATTTTTAGCTTCAAAAAACTTGTGATATTTTCGGAAACATTGAATGCTTCCAATAAATGGTAATTGAAGATGATTTCTACGCATTCTAAGCAATGGGGGAAGACGACCGACAGGTAAGGTCATTTTCGACATTTAGGATAGGTGGGTGATTGGGTAGAGGTAGGAATATTTAAGGGAACGGGAGAAGGGTGGAACGAATCCCCACTGGTATACCAGTAAATACCTCTCTCACTGTGGGACTTGAACCCTGGTTTTCGTAATCGGAATTCATCACTCTAGCCATCACACCACTCCGATCTCTATTTTTCCTGCGATTTTCTAAAGAGGTGTAGGAACATGGACTACTATATTTTTCAAAGGACTCAACTGGTTTTTCCAGAAATTCAGTCAGTTATGAAATAATTCAAGAGGTAGTACGTGCAAAAGCCCTTGCTCCATGGTTTTGCCACCACATGTTAATTTCCAATCCACAATGTGACTCCTCGTAAATACTTCGTAGATAGTCATGTTAGACCAGTCTCAACAAATCACGATTATCAAGTGTATTGGCTTGATCGGTGAGGGTAGAACACTTCGAATACTAGGTCCAAAGTTGTACGTCATTCACTAAGTCAAAAGAGCAGACACTTCCTCCTCTATCGTTATCTAATGGTAGATCGGCATTGTCTTAAGAGTGTAAGGAAAGAGGTGTTTCAACTGCGATTGAACTTAATGGCCTACTTGCCCTTTGCCAAACGCTCCATCCACTTGGTTACCACGCCACACGTATTGCGTGGCGTGTATCTCGATTATATCCAATCCCATCTCCATCACATCCAATTGCAGGATATACGTGGACGCGGTGTTCAACCATATGACCGGAGACCACCAAAACGCCCACGGCACTGGTGGCTCTACCGCCAACACATTCGGTGAGAGCTACCCGGCCGTGCCTTACGGACCCAACGACTTCAATCCAAAGTGCGACGTTAACAACTATCAAGATCCTAACAATGTAAGTTACCTAACTTTAAAAAGCAAAGTTCAAAAAAACAACATCACATTTGATGTATCCAGACTGAGATGGTCTGGACTGGAAGGCTGTAGTAATAAAAACGCATGGATTGATATTATATGTCACATAGACAAGGACACGCGAAGAGATAAACCTGTGATGGTATTATTCTCTTAAGGTTTTACCTTGAAGTTATACCTACCTGAAAATGTCTTATGACGTTTGAAAATAACTTTCCCATCTGTAGTAATTTGAATATTGGCCGCGTATATGAGCTACCTCCTAAAATATTGACTGTTTGTCAAGAGGAGTGTACATTTTTAGACACACGGAAAAGGAAACAGTCATTTTCCTAAAAAATGTCACATTTTTGGATTTTCCCAGTTACTAGTGGTCAATTCCAATGTTTTCCTCATCACTTGGACACTTAGTCTCATTTTATGGCTTCCACACCGTTCCTGATCTGACATCCCATTGAGGAATGGCTAGACAACGCGATATACCTGTACTTCATGGAGTACACCGAGGAGAATATCGGTAAAAAGAGTCAACAATTTTTGTTGCTAAATAAGCTATACACGGTAAAAATTAAAGAGCTCTATAGAATTTCACTTTTTTATTCTGCCGATTAAGACAAAAAAATTATATGTTCAAAATTAAAGTCGTAAACTGTATATTTTTGTTAGAGATGACGGGATATTCCGTTTCACCAAAATTTTGTTCTTTTTATATGGTTTTGACAGAATTCTATTTTTTGTAGTTCTTAGCTTTGCTAAAATCCGATTTATCCCCCATCCTCATCGCTCATACTACTCGTGACTTCTATATTCGTCACCACTAACCCTGCTTTCAGCACAAGTTCTAAGCCTCCCGTCCCCTTTCATACATAACACTTCTACCAAGCGACTGCTTGCCATATTGACAATGACGCTAATATGTTAAAATTGTTTACTATTGGCATAGTAAAATTTGAACTGAAATTTCATAAAGTTATTTCTTTTTTATCGGGCAATAACACCAGAAAATTCCAACTAGTGCCGCCACCATCCATCAGTTTAATACTAAATACATACCTAACGCAATAGCATTCTTAAATTCAATCTATATATATAAAAATGAATGTATGTGTGTGTGTGTGTGTATGTCCTTTATGCATTACTACACCATTCATCGGATCGCTATGAAACTTTGGAAAGTTGTTGAGTACGCTCCGCGAAGGTTTCTATAAAATCGATAATTCAATATCGATACTCTATCGATATAATATCGATAACATATGGATACATCGATACATTATTGATACAAAATTGAGGTGCAATTATTTAGGTGTTTTTTTCAAAGTTTTATAAAGTATCATTACAATATCGATACTGTATTGATACAATATTGATAACTTCATGCATTACCACAACATTCATCCAATTTCCATGAAGCTTTGGTTAGTTGTTTTGTTCACTCCATGAAGGTTTGTACAATATCGAGAATACAATATCGACACTGGAGACGGTTCAATGGTGCACAAAGCATCGCTCGAGGCTCTGGATCGATCATTGCAAGATTTGCGAGGATACCTGAGACCTTTTGAGAACGCATTAATATTGCTTGCAGGAGATTTCAGGCAAACATTACCTGTAATTCCTCGATCGACACTAGCGGATGAAATAAATGCTTGCCTGAAATATTCTACTTTGTGACGACACGTAAAGACGTTAAAATTATATACAAATATGCGTGTCCAGCTGCATAACAATCGATCAGCTGAGATATACTCACATAAATTGCTGGAAATTGGGAACGGAAAGGTGCCGGTTAATCTGACCTCAGGTAAAATTCATTGCCTCATAAATTTTGCAATTTAGTAACGTCAAAAGAAGAGATGGTTGAAAAAGTATTTCCCAATATTCAAATCAATTATAAGGATCACAATTGGCTAAGTGAACGAGCTATTCATGCGGCCAAGAACAAAGACTTCTGCGAACTAAACAATATTATTCAGTCTAACACTCTAAACGACGCAGGCACATATGTACAAGACCGTCGACGATGTTGTGGAAGCAGATGATTCAATTGGTTATCGAATGGAATTTTTGAATTTACTCGATCTGCCAGGGATACCACCGCACGTACTGAAATTGAAAATGGCGTGCCAATTATCATGTTGCTAAATATCAACCAGCCAAAGCTTTGCAACGGCACGCGGCTTTCAGTAAATAAAATAATGAGCAACGTCGTAGAATCCACAATCTGCACAGGAACTTTCAAAGGCGAAGATGTCCTCATTCCTCGCATTCCTATGTATCCAACAGATATGCCATTTCAATTTAAGTGATTTTATTCCCAATTCGATTGGTATTTGCATTCACCATCAACAAAGCTCAGGGCCAATCTTTAGAACTATGTGGTTTAGATCTAGACACGGATTGCTTCTTACATGTACGTGTATTTTGTTGCGTGTGTGTTGCGTGTTCTAGAGTCGGCAAACCAGGCAATGTCTATATCTGCACAGACAATGGAACAACAAAAAATATTGTATACCCATAAGAATTGTGAAATTAAACATACTATAAACGTGCGCTTTCCATTTAATCAGATTGAGCCACAGCAACGCGTGGCCGGGTCAGCTTGTTCAAAATAAAAATTCAAAATTGAAAAAATAAAAAGCAGATTTAAGAATGAACAGTCATCATCATCCCAGAAACTTAGAAAATATTGTCATTTCAAGGTCCGGAATTGCGAACTTGTTGGCCTTCACGACTTGAAACTGAGTTCCGAGTATGTCCGAGGGAAAGTGGTGGAATTCCTGAACCACCTCGTCGACTTAGGAGTGGCCGGATTTCGGTAAGTTTATTTTTTTCTCTTCTGCCGGGCAACTTATGGGATTGGTCCATTTATTTTATATCCAATTCAACAGATCGATTGCCTTCTCTAACATCGTCCCATTATATCCACCATCTACCACGGGAATCGGTTTCTCACTCAGGAAATGAGCCGAGGGGAGTTGTACTGATGATTTAGAAATAGCTGCCAACCAACAGAGAGCCAAAAATTACTGGAATCTTCCACCATTAAGCATCTTCAAGGGCATTGCACTAAATTAACAAGTTAACTACGTGAAAATAATCGATTTGTTAATTATTTACTTGATAACAACTACTTGCATCTTGCCACCTTTAAAGATGTACAGCTTTTGTTTAGGCAAGTTTTTCGCATTGGTACATTGAAACTTAATAGCGCACACATTATTGATCTAAGTGAATAGTGGTTTAATAGTTCGCAATCGGCAAATTTTTCTGTGATGGACAGCCAACCAGGAATTACGCTACTGTAATAGAGAAATGAGTATTTATAGAAAACACACAGTTCCATCTGTAATAGTTAAATATGACCCTTATGTCCCTTTAAAAAAAGTGAGGAAATAAAAAAAAGTGAGGAAATAAAAAAAGGAAAATTTTACGATTCGTCAGGGATCGAGTAGGCAATCGCATGTTATTAATATAAATTATCCTAAATCAGTAGAGAATATTATCACGTGAGTTTTGGAAAGGCAATACACCATACACTATATTTCAGTGTATAGTGTGTAGCCTATGTAAAAGATATAATAACCTAAGTCACATAAGAACATGCGTGATCTTTACATAGAGGTTTCCCTATTAAAAATTATATCATCACCCCATTTACACGCATAAAATGATGAATCAACACTTACGCACCAAAATTAGGTAATGACCAAAAATAACAGCTATAGTATGTACTATAAGACACGGTTTTTCATTGCAAACCATGTAGATCAACTAGGTATTTCCAGGATCACAGGATTCCCTTTCAATAACCAAACCTTTAAAAGATACTGACAAAGAACACGAAAAAATCCTCTCGAATATTGATGAAATGGGGTAAACACTGAATAAAAACTACACCTGATACAAGAAGCCAAATTCAAAATAGAGAACTTTAAGTTACTAGCAATCAGATTACCAATCAGTGAACAGCGGTAGCCATGATGTAATGGGATCCCAAACTAAAGCGAAGTCGAGAGAAGATTCGCAACACTAATGCGGCTATCGAGAAGTCGTCAGGATAAGGAAAAATGGTTAATTTCCTTATTGATAAGCAGCCGATGAATATACTTATAGGCGTGATTCCGCTCATTTTTTTCAGGTTGGACGCGGCAAAACATATGTGGCCGGCCGACGTTGCGAACATCATTTCCCGCGTGAAAGACCTGAACACCCAGCATGGATTCCAGCCCGGTACACGCCCGTTCATATACCAGGAAGTGATCGACTTGGGTAACTGAAATCTCGTTTCCAAATGGAGAAGTCACTTTCGGGCGAATTTAGTGTCAATAAGTGCATGTGAACCAACTCCTATTTCGAATGCCAACAGGTGGAGAGGGAGTTTCGGCGCGAGAATATCTGAACATCGGGAGGGTCACTGAATTTAAGTACTGCGACAAAATCGGTGAGGCGTTCCGCGGAAATAATCCTATCAAGTACCTGGTGAATTTCGGTAAGTCACTCCACCAATTCCCCTAACCATTAGCCAAGACGTTTCCATACCCCTTGACTATTTATGTATCACCGAATGATTTATAAATATGTGACATAAGCATCCCTTTTATTCCAGTTTTCATTTATATCTGCTCTTGTGCCAAAAAATTAATGGATGCAGAAATTAGTCGAATAAAAACCAATTGTTGTTTGCATTTTTAGCGATAAAAATTGGAAATTCTAAATTTTGCCTTTTGATAAACATCAAATGGGGAAAGAGAAAAATGATTAATAATCATTAGGGTTAATCGAAATTCATCCCAACGATAACTTCTATTTAACCGCAAACTTAAAGTCTTCTCCAGGGTAAAACATATATTTGAATTTCATAATATAAACTCCTTAAAATCTAGCTTGTTCCATATAAAAAGTAATTCCACTCCCTTGTTCTATTTTTATCTCTGCACCACTATCCACCATATCAGTTAAGGAGTTTATTATTTAGCTTCTACGAGTATTACAGAAATGATCTCAATAGTCCCATTCTAAAACAGCCAATGACAACAGCAAACTCCTGTAGGTCATCACACCGGGCCAGATAAATAGCTGCTGCCAAGGTTTCGCTAGCTGACTTTGCCATCGTCTTCATGGCGAGTAGTATACTGTCAGAGTCAGATGCGAAATGTCGGCAACCGCCTTTTTCCTGATCTAGTGGGAAGCCCAACAGAAGTTCACCTGCATCTTTCACCCCAAAAACACCAGAACTTACCAAATCAATGACGCTGTTTCCCAAGACATTTAACTGAGAATATTTGTCTTCGCAAGGTATAAAACTGACTACCTTTCCATTTACTCTTCATGTAAGAAAATAAAAAATTAAACTACATTCCGTCTACGCTCTCAGGAGAGGGTTGGGGCTTCATCCCAAGCAAGGACAGTCTTGTCTTCGTCGATAATCACGACAACCAGCGAGGAAGTGGTGCAGGCGGATCTTCTATCCTGACATACAAGGAACCAAAGCTGTACAAGGTAAACATTAATAGAGAAGAGTTTCTTTGGAAGGTATTCCCAATAATAAATATTATCCAAGGGTCTGAAATGGCTTGTCTCTAATCAAATAACTTTCGTTCATGTTTCTTATAAATTTCTCTGGTCCATTCATCGCTAATTGAGTTCTTGGACAAACTTAGCATATTTTTCACCAAAGACACTTGTTTTAGGTGCTATTCTCAGCAAAAAGTCTATGATAAAAGACGACTTCTGACGACTTCTGAACGCCAGAGCTGACTTCAGGACAATAGCTACTCGGATAATTTTGAAGGTCCTAATTGGCAACTTAATTCAATAAAAAGAATAAAGAGAATGCTTGCTGAATCACCAATGATTCTACACGCACATGTTTTTCCCATTTTTATATCCACGCTTTTCTCTATTTTAAATATATTATATGTCTCAATAATTTAATTCTCACTCATTTTTACCGCTTAATTACAGCGGCTTAACGTCTCATCCATCACAATTCATCATGGGAAAAATTAACTATCACTCTCCATTCAGACGAGAGCTTTAAAAAAAAGCATTTTATAAGTTCCTTCGTACATCTAAGTCACAGTAACTGCCAGTTAAAGTGGGAAAATCAACCACCGTAGTATCAGTTATAGTTCAGCATCAGGCGATCATCCTCAAACCAGGAGTCCAAAATAACCCGTGAGGTTCATATATCCACAGGAATGAAATAAAAATTTTAAATCTATGCATAGATGGGTCTCATGGGTGTACTCATATATCTAGGAATGAAACTATCATGAAGTCTAGACTAAACCGTGAAGGATTAAAAATGCATGTTAAATGGGGATCGGAATAGTTTGGCGACTAGATTACTTGCCTCCCATCCTGAGAGTTCGAGTTAAAGGCCCGGGTTAGACTTTCCTGTTCCATACATGACCCGACTTGAAGGGATCCGTGCAACTATACTGCAGTACTTAGTTCATTGGATGGGAGGTTCAAAAGGAGGTACTGTGTAGCTTATCTTTGATAGTTATTGCAGACGCTGTGTTTCTTTCCACCTTTCTTCCGTTTCTCATGAAAATCTCACCTATACCCAAATACCCACATTTACGTCACGGCGTAAATGGTATGACCTTGCGGCCATCTCCTCCAAACAATAAAAACAACTCAAATTTACTAAATAGGAGTAAATCTGTATTACCCTAACGGTAAGGAATCATTTATTTTTCTACTTACATCATCAAATGAAAGATGATTTTTTTTCAATGACTGACTTCATCACTATCATTTCACCAAATGCACCGGGTTTTGGGCCAGTCAAGTCCTGAATTCTTCTCCTCCTTCCTGATACACATAGATATTCCTCCCTCACAAAATTTCACATGCCCTAAACCTGTGGTTTTCAACCTTTTTAGTCTTGCTTCCCAATTTATATCCTTGAGAAAACTAAGTCCCACCATGGTACAAAGAAGTGTTCAGTTTTTCCCGACATTTAGCACGTATCTGAGTAAACGCGTGGGTTGTAGACGTGCGCCTCTGCAATATCCTCGCAGAGGTTTGGGTAGGGAGAGTATTCAGCCGCCTCTGGTCCAACGCAGTAAGCTCTGAAGACCCACAATGGGACCTGTCCCACTTTGGTAAACACTGCCCTTGACCCGGGCTTGGCTAGCTATTGTAATGAAAAGATTGTCCTCATCATTAATTTTAAAAAATTTTGAGTCGGAAATAAGTTTACAAGTAACAATATAAAGTTAATCATGTGTTTTTAAAAATAGCATAAACAAAACTATCAAAGTATTATTTTCATTTTCATCTTTACTTCATTGCTACATTTACGAACCTAAAGCCATACGTGCCTCGTATGTTATTTCTAAATTTGCTGTTTTAGGCGTAACATGGTGGAATATATTCATGATGAAATACAATGACTTCGTGTTTCAACAAAAACCTATTAAAAACTATTAAGACGACCCGCGTCTTAATAATTTTTTTTTGGAAATAAGAAGTCATTTTAATCCAAAGATCTACAGTTTGTCGACCCATGCTCGAAAATAAATACCTCGAAAATTCTTTGGTGGCCAGTATTTTTCTATTTGAGCATGGGGTACTAATCTCATGCTTTAATATTAACTCCCCGACTTGAACCATTATTTTTCAAGCGAAACTAAGCATATACTTAATTGGCATTATCTAGCATATCAAGTGCTACATATCGAAGCTTCTTAAACTACTTTATCGCTGTCGGACATCTCGATGGGAACCGACTCCTAACTTTCGTTTTTTCCGTAATCACAACAGATGGCAGTGGGTTTCATGCTCGCCTGGCCATATGGGTACCCACGAGTCATGTCCAGTTTCGCCTTCGACAACAAGGACGCCGGTCCACCAGCAGACGGGCAAGGGAACACCCTGGACGTCACCATCAAACCGGACGGGACATGCGGCAATGGATGGGTCTGCGAGCACAGATGGCGGCAAATATACAACATGGTAGCATTCCGTAACGTCGTCGAAGGTACGTGTTACGCCTCGAGTTTTTCCTCCTTTCCATCGATATTCCATCCATGTGGCTACAAGTGTTTACTCAAATTCTTTCGCATGCCTCCTAAAACTTGGGTCACACTTTTATCATCAGTATGTGGATCATATTTCCTTGCGACTTGGTGTCCATCACTAGAGGTAACATTCACGCAGAATTAGTCTCATTTAGAACTAATTTATATCACAATGCACATTGCGTTTTGCCGAAGACATGGCTGTGATTGCATAAACTTCAGGTGATGCATGTGCTTTTCAATTTTGGCATTACTTCAAATATGGGGTTCCTTATTTGTATTATAAAAGACTAACTGGTTTTCAGGAACCATTACTGATAGTATTCCACAGATAAAGGTAGGTAAGATGAACATAAAATTCTTGCCACAACCCCTATCTTTCATGTGATGCCTCCTTAAATCTTCATTTCGTCTCATTGCTTTCTCTTAATTTCCTCAATCACCTTCATTTCCTCTCCTACCATTCCTAGCACTTCCTTGTTCGTCTTCATTTCCACACGTATTACCAAATCCATCCTTCTCCACACCCACGTCACAAATATCGACATATTCTTGAGAATTTTAATAATATAGTTGCTTTATTGACTACCAGTGTTACATGGATATAATTCAAAGGACTCTTTTATTTGCAGGTACATCTGTGAATGACTGGTGGGATAACGGCAGCAAACAAATTGCCTTCTGTCGCGGTGGGAAAGGATTCGTAGCCTTCAACGATGAATACGGAACAGATCTGAAGCAAACTCTACAGGTAAACAGTCATTTGGAATGTAAAAGGTTTAAATATTGGGAGTAAAAAAGCATATAAAACAAATCTATTAATGGACTCAAGATTCGAACTGGATGTTATTAGTTATCAATTGTGGTCGCCGAAGACTACGCATTGGGTGAAATTATGAATTGGATCATTCGACTTCACTAAATGTCAGCAATATTTTTTTCCTTGAAGTCTCCAATTTCTCTCAAAATACTCTCAGTAGCAGACTCGGTAGCTTTAGACGAAAAACTCTTTAACGAAGCATATAGGAATATTTTTGTGGTTTATTTCTAGTCACACAAAAACTTTTTCTCAAAAAAATACACACAAAAACTTTTGCAATTCCAATTTTTGCCAATGTCATCCTTAAATCGATGCTTTTCGTTATTTCTCTCTTTCCCATTGGTGTTAAATATTGATGAACGACTCGTATACTAGACTTATCTATCTTAAAATATTAAAATTAAATTACCATCATATTTCCTTTTCTCCAGAAGTCCGAACCCTACCCATCAGAAATTTTAGTTTGCAAGACTGCCCACACTTCTCAATGTAATCACATCAACTTTTTACATAGTACCTATTGTTACCTATTTTACGCGAGCATCCTTGTTTTGATCCCGTGAAGCATGTTATCTGTTTTCGCTTCTCTTTTTTTTTAAATCCGTCAAAGAATCTGTGGAACTCTTAACTCCATTTTATTTTCTCTTATAGACTTGTTTGCCTGCTGGAACTTACTGTGACGTAATATCGGGATCCAAAAGTGGATCTTCGTGCACCGGCAAGAGGGTGAACGTCGGTGGTGACGGTAAAGCATACATAGAAATCCTGAATAACGAAGAAGACGGACTCCTGGCTATACATGAAAAGGTGAGTTGCTTCTCTACTTCTGAAGAGACATATGCCGCAAGTCGGCCGCGGTAGCATGGCCGGTAACACGCCAGCAAGGCTACTCGAAGGTTGCGGGATCGAATACCACCCAGACTAGGAATGCCACATCGGATAGAATACATACATTATTATAAATCCCCTGAATGACTCTGAATTCGAAAAAGAATCCCGTAACATCAAGCGGATTGCAGCCAATATCGGCTATCCATCCACACTAAAAGACAAACTTATACGCAACAAAAGGAGAAAATTAACTGTAGCCAGTTTGTATTTAAAAAAAAAGAACCCCAGTTAAAAATTGGTGCTCGATTACTAATTATGGGAAGATTTCCTCTCGAGTGGCGAAATTTATACCAAGTCACCGTTTTAAAGTGGCATTCAAAACCCCATTTAGTGTGAAGAACCTTCATGAGGTCCCCATTGACCCTCAGAAGAAAAGTGGTTTATACTTAATGGATTGCAGTGATTGCGGTGAACAGACGAGCAGAAATTTTATAACAAGACAAAAGGAGCACACAAAGGACTTTTAAAATTCAATTTTAACAGAAGCAACTTCACCAAACATCTTTTAACTCACGGACATAAAAGCGATTTTACCATGACACCCCTCCATTTACTAATGACAGACGAAAGCTGAAGGCTTTAGAACAGCTGGAATTTTTTTTAAATCAATTTGACTGTGATAAATTCCTTGTTAATGAATGTATGCTCCCGGCCTCTTCCCCCATCCTCAAAGCTTTAACCCCCTCCCCTTTGTACTCTTGGTCCATCTCTCGCGTTCGCTTCCTGTGTTCCTTTCCTTTCTTCCTCCCCCGTCCCACCCCCACCCTCCTCTCCCACTCCCCTAACATAGATGGAAGAGGAGACTTTTAGTCTCAATCTCGCCCCAATAAAGACGCTTATCTATCTATCTCACCTCACAATGTCTTGTATATAAGGCTTGCACTTCCCTCACATTTTACCGGACGACGATGTGAAACCACGTCGAAACCCGGGTCGAGATATAATAAATCTAGTGATATTAGTAAACGTTGCCTTTTCTTCCTCTGATGGAAAAAGAATTTAAGTACATCAACCAGCAAAGCGAAAGTTGATTGCTGTCAGGGATATCTGGAAATCTTGACACTGTAATGTTACCATTGGCGGAAATAGCGAAACATCTTACCAATACAGGGATTAGTTGATAAAATAATAATTTAATATTAATGTCTACGTTAAGCCAAAGCGCGGCATGCGCTGGAAAATATTTTTTAATACATAGCAAAATTTTTCCGGTGAGCATCTGTTTTACTTCAAAAAATTAGTAGAACAACAAAAGAGCTTCAAAAACAACCTCTGGTAGAGAATTCGATTCCGATTACATCTATTCATTAGTTTCACATGACCATTATTACGCCGCAGGCTGCGACCCATAGTTTTCGTCAAAATTCTAGCTCCCTTTAAATATCGAGGAATTCAGGCACTTTCGATGGCCAACGGAATATTACTAATGAATTCGTACACAGCTTACACCTCGTCCCTGACCAAAACATCGGTGCGATTTGAGTGTTTTGAAATCATCGAGTCTATGTTACATCAACCCATCGAGAACACCACTCGATGTTTTCGATGCATCGGACAAAAAACAACGAGTAGTGCGACATATCTATGTCGATGTGGCATCTTTAGCCCAGAGTAAGGATTTTGTGCGTTTGCGTTGCATTTTAATCAGCGGAAACGATTTATGCATACAAACCACAACCAACAATCTAGTTACAACTTAACATAGAACATTCTGGGTCTTTTCATTATGAGTTTATGTATTTGAACACACCAATCGAATTATTTAAATCCACAAAAGAATTTTTACATCCCACACTTATTCCAGAAAATTTATGTTTAGAATGACCTAAGAAGGATCAAATAGGCAGTAATTTAAGCTCTGTATGATATTTCACCCTGAATCTCATATGGTGTAGTGAACAAATCAAGCCACATTGCCTGAAAGAGTAAATCTGAGAAATCACGAGTTTTTTTCCCTCGTGGGTTTCAGAGAATACCAACAGGAATATTTCCAAATTGTATTAGTATGAATGCCTTTTACTTAATAATATGGCTAATGATTTTATATCCTTTCACAGTCCAAACTGTAAACTGAGTTCCCGAATGGTTGCACCTGCAGAATGCCAGACGAATAAGTTATGCACATCAAGCAAATAAGCTGACACTGCAGAACTATGCAGAAACAAAATGCACGCGTACAAAAACCATCATTTTTCAGTTAACTACAATATCCTGGAAAATCTCTAAATTGAAACATAATATTTTCAAGGATCCGAGCTGAAGTATTGTTAATAAGAACGTCAATAAAATACCTATAGTGAGATGTAACTTGTCAACTTGAAATAAATTCTCGATATCAAATTCTCAAAATCGGCATCATTCTTGTCCTGGTACCTTATTTACTAGTAAGTATTGTTCTTTATGATAACAATCGTGTTTCCAGACAATTTTCCTGACCATGAAATACTACGCTCCACACTACCTTTTGCCAATATTTTCTTCACACATTTAATTATCCATTGTAAAGAGTATTGAAGAAGAGCATGGTACATTGACACACTGTATGTTTGTGTAACTTGGTAGGCATGATAGGATTTTAAAAAGCGAACTTAGAGAAGATATGCTCGGTGGAGAGAGAAAGAACGATGAGTTGTTGGATATGGGAGAGAGGAGGAAAGTTGAGGAAATTTTTAAGATGGCAGAAAATACAGCAGGAGATAATACTAAAAGGCTATGAAATCTTGTAATTTGTAGTCTTGAAGACTATAAATGACTATTGGGAATGGATAAGAAGAAAAGAATAAGGAAAACGTAGGTGAAGGTACAAAATATGCTGAGTTTAAAAGATAGGCAGCTTACGACATGTATTGCGAGGTGAAGGCAATGACTTTTGATATATCAAAGATTTCTGCATCTACAAAGTGCCCTGCAGGTATCCTTGAGGGTGTGTGGCAGGGGGTGAATCATTATCTAACATACTCTGAGAACGCGCATTAAAAAACCTATTGCTACCCCATAAGAGAAACGTGTTGGTCACACATTAACGGGCACGTACAAATAAATTGAAAGTTACTGCGGCATATCATTTTTATTCGTGGATTAGACACTTCTATGTTTCACTCAAATATTTTTACACAGGCTATGTCCGGGTACAAATGGCACCGGAACATGAACATTAAGGAAGAGGATGCAAGTAGAATGTTGGCTTTTAAGGTACGTATGGAGAAGGCAAGCATGATGGAAGTAAAAGCAAACGAGAAGGACTGGTATGGTGGAAGAGAAAAGGAAATTAATTTGGGAAATTAGGAGAAGGTCTAACGTTTGGATAGAACAGGTGATAAGGGGGAAGTTTGTTTTGAAGGACGTATTAGAGGGAATAATTTTGGGTAGAAATGGATGCAAGCCTCAAAACAAAATATTCACTCAGTTTTATTCTTAAATAAACGTGTTTCCGTAGCAATATGGAACCTATACCGCGTAAGTAACGTCAGAAGGAGTTTCAGGTCACGTGACTGTCATCAATTTTCGGGAACATTTTAATAGCGTTTGATAATCTTTATGGTTGGCATAGAAAATGTTGGCTAATATATTTAAATTTGTGATAAAATTTCGCATCAAGTACATCAATAATACACGAGAAACAAATGTCATGCATATTCCCCATTGGATAGAATAAGAAGAAGCATGAGAAAGTAATGAAAGGCATTACTTGAAAAATATTAGCCGTGGGGAGAAATATATTTCAATAAAAAATCCTCCTTGAGCTGTAGAACACTGGTAATTATGCTTGAGAGTGCGAAGTAAAGATTTTTTTTGAGTACACTAGAGCCATAAATGAAATCAAAGATAAGTCTTCTGGAGTGACTATCCACGGAGAAAAAATAGCCATGCTGCGATTCGCTGATTACATAGCTCTCATAGCAGAGTGAGAGAGAGATCCACATAAGACTCTAGTAACCATGGAAAGGACAATGGCCAGATATCAGCTGAAGATAAATAAGACGAAGACAAAAAATAAGATATTGGTGTGCAGCAAGAGAGATGAGGCTAAAACCAACATTTAACTAGGAAAACTAAAATTGGAAGACGTGAAAGAGTTCTGTTGTCTAGCAAGCCGAGTAACCTACGATGGACGAAGCAAGAAAGAAATAGTTAGTAGAATATTCCAGGCAAAGAGAGCATTCTACCAAAAGAAGAATCTACTTACAGCTAGAAATACAAGCGTAGAAGTAAGGAAACAATTCATCAGAACTTACATCTGGAGTATGTTTATTGACGGCAGTGAGGCATTGACGATGATAGCAGCGGAGAAGAAAAGGGTGGAAGCATTCGAAATGTGGTGTTGATTAAAGATTGATGAAGATTAAATGGATCGACCGAGTGACAAATGAAGAAGTCTTAAGAATAGTCGGAGAAAGGAGAAGTCAGCTTAAAACTCTACAACGAAGACGGGACAACTTAATTGGCCACATCTTGAGACAGGATGGCCTGATGAAGACAATCGTCGAGGGAAAAGTGAACGGAAAGATTTGAAAACGCAGGCCTCGTATTAGATACATGGAACAGGTTGTGAGGGATGTAAAAGAGAAGAATTACGTTAATATGACGAGGTTGGCCGATAGAAGGATCGAGTGAAGGGCTGCGTCAAACCAACCCTAGGATTGTTGACCGATGATGATGAACGGTGGAGCTTCTTACATTACACCTACGCAGTTATTATGTAGCATGTTATGATATCTTATTTCTCACCACGAAAAAGATATTTTTGGGCTTTACGGCAGTTTGTATCTCTAATATAGTTTTCGTGATTCCTAATGAAGTCAAAAAGATACGGTACTTTTTTTCGCAATTTGCTATTCCAAGTCGACCGGTTTCGTCGCATAGGCGATATTCGTGATTCCTATACACATCCTTGCTGAGGCCAGTAGTTAAAAATGCACACCGTAAATTTCCACTGTATTTCTCCTCGATAAACCCGGCGCTCTAAGGCAAGGTTTAATCTCCGATAAATGCACAGAGATAAATAGCATTTTCTGGGTAGTCAGTGGTCTTGTCACTTATTCATGCGAGGATTCTCGCGATTCTTTGTAATGTCATTCAACTTCTATGCGATAGATTATCTCCGAGTAGTAATCGAGTGTAAACACAATAATTCTCTTCTAGAGTTTATCTCAACTTCAGAAGAATATGTAGTACTGGCACTCAACATTTATATAGTCATTTGAAGGGATGGTTGGCATTTCTGCAGCACAGTCAAATAGTACAGCGATTTAAATAGCTGGAAGAGGGTGAAAATGCGTATAAATTGAGCAACGCTTAGCTCTGCCAGCAAATTTTGACCAAACGAATTTCTTCGGGTATTCTCCGAAAGGAATCATTAAAAATTAATAAAAATTCACCCCGTAGAACCCAAGGCGAGAAAAGGAATTTTGGGAATCACATTGGGATAACAGAAAACCACACGGAGAAAAAAACAATGAACTCGAAATGAAAAATCTACTGCTCGATATAGATAAGAAGCTACGAAAGGTCACAGGATGCGAAGACCACTGTCCTAAGGAACCCAAGGGTGGTGATATAGGAGCGGAGGTTTGGAATGTTTATAGTCGGAGATTGAGGTTGCTAGAAAACGGCGCAGAAATTTCAAATCGTCCACTTTATTTACATTCTAACGAGGTCATCCACCGTTTAAAAGTACAATTAATTTCCTGGGAATTTTTTTCAAAGCAAAGTATGTATCGTACAAAATATTTTTAAGTCCTATTCCATAATACTCGGGGCTGAGCTTAAAGCCACCGAGTGCGTCCACCGGGTTGCGGACGGTCGACCTCTAGATATAGAGGTTAGCTGCGAGATAAGGGAGTTTACTCGTCGAATAAGCAGTCGTGGACAAAAAGCGACGGCATTCCGAGGGGGTATTGGTCTATCCCTGGGTAAGATAGGCCTATAAATAATACAGAACCTGTGAAGATGCCGTGACTTGGCGACGGGAGGCCGCCAATAATTACGCTTCTCATCACCCGGAGGAGAGGGCAGCAGCTCTTCTTCACATGAGTGAAGGTGGAGACCACAGTGGTCGGTACAGCGACACTCATTTCACTACAGGCGTGGTAACATTTACTTTAACGGCTGTAGTACTGCGATGTGGAAGGCAAGGGGAAACCACCACATTAATATCCCGAGGAGTCGCAGCTACTCCACTCTTTCCTTTATTATCAAGACGTGATGGCACCCTCTCGAGTAAAATATTCCGGAGGTAAAATAGTCCCCCATTCGGATCTCCGGGCGGGGACTACCCGAGAGAGTACATCAGTCAAATGTGATACACTTTTTAGGGTAGGAACATGGAACGTGAGATTGCTTCGGACCTGTGGAAGACTGGAGAACCTGAAGGTAGAAATGCGAAGAATGGACCTCGACGTATTAGGAATCAGCGAAATGAAGTGGCCCGAAGAAGGAGACTTTTGGAGTGGAAGCTACAGGATTATACATACAGGATCATTAAATGGTAATGCTGGAGTAGGGATCATGCTCAGAAAGAGCGCCGGAATGCGTGTGAAGAGCTTCCTGCAGTACAATGAAAGGATAGTAATGGTGAAGATCGAGACCAAACCTGTAGATACTGTGGTGGTGCAGGTTTACATGCCTACGACTGACTATGAAGATGAAGAAGTGGAAGACGCCTACGAAGATATCACGGAAGTTATAAAACAGGTAAGAGGAGAAGAAAACCTAATTATTTTAGGGGACTGGAACGCTATCGTCGGCGAAGGTCAAGATGGAAGAATAACTGGAAAATACGGATTGGGAAACCGAAACGAAAGAGGAGAAAGGCTGCTGGAGTTCTGCACTCAACATAAGTTAGTGGTTGCCAACACATTGTTTAAAAATCACAACCGCAGAAGATACACATGGAAAATGCCAGGAGACAGAAGAAGATGCCAAATAGACTACATTTTAGTGAAGCAGAGATTTAGAAACCAAGTGAAGGACTGCAAAAGCTACCCTGGGGAACACATCAACAGTGACCATAATTTAGTGATGATGAAATGCCATTTAAAATTCAAGAAATTGAAGAAAACAAAGAAGAATATATGGCAAGTAGAAAAACTAAAGGAGGCTCAACATCAGCTGGCATTTCAAAAAGCAGTGGGAAACAACATAGGAGAGAACCTGAATGAGAAATCAGTGGAAGAGTGTTGGGAAAACATTACATGTGGACTACAGGAAGCCGCAAAAGAAGTTCTTGGAAGAAGAAAAGGTGCCAAGAAGAAGCCATGGATCACGGAGGAAGTCTTAGGAAGGAATTTTGATTGAAAACGAGGACAAAGTGAAGAAAGATTGAAGAAAGAAGAAAGTACAAGAATGCGAGAACTGAAGAAGGGCAGCTCTGCTACAAAAGAATAAGGAACGAAATAAGTCGCAAAGCAAGGAAAGATAGAGAGCTGTGGTTGAAAAATCTTTGCGAAGATGTACAAAGCAACCTTGCACTTGGAAAGGTGGAAGCGGCCTACAGTATAGTGAGGAACCACTTCAAGGAACGGAGCGCAAGATGCAATGCCATAAGGGACAAGAATGGAGGACTTTTGATTGAAAACGAGGACAAAGTGAAGAGATGGAAAGAATATCTGGAAGAGCTATACAATGGAAAAAATCTCAGCACAAAAGCTATTGAAGAGGAAAGCGAAGTGGAAATAGATGATATGGGGGCATCCATATTAAGATCGGAATTCGACGCTGCAGTAAGGGATCTTCGGATGAATAAGGCCTCAGGTATTGATGATGTCCCTGCAGAACTAATTAAAAATGCAGGAGAGAAGACATTAATTCATCTCTACAAAACCATCTGCGACATGTATTCAACAGGGGAAATTCCAAGGGACTTCGAGAAAAACATCATCATTCCTATTCCCAAGAAGAAGAGAGCGGAGAAATGCGAAAATTTTAGGACTATAAGCCTGAAGACACATGCATCGAAGATACTGACCAGGATCATCTACAGAAGAATAGAACGAAAAGCAGAGGAGTTCCTGGATGAAGATCAATTCGGATTCAGGAAAAGTAAGGGTACAAGGGAAGCAATATTGGCCCTTAGGCTACTTATAGAGAAGAGAATGGAGAAGAACAAACCGACGTTCATTGCATTTGTGGATTTAGAGAAGGCCTTTGACAACGTGGATTGGGATTCAATGCTTGGAATTCTGAAGGGAATTGGAGTGTCCTACAATGACCGAAGAATTATACACAGTCTGTACAAAAACCAAGTTGCTGTGATTAAATCTGGACCCAGCTGTGAAGAGGCTAGAATAAGAAAAGGAGTGAGACAAGGCTGCGCACTGTCTCCCGTAATTTTTAATGTTTACATCGAGAGAGCCATAAATGAAGTCAAGGAGAAGTGTTCTGGAATGAAAATCCACGGAGAAACAATCAGGATGCTACGATTCGCTGATGACATAGCTCTCATAGCAGAGACAGAGAATGAGCTGAATAAGATGCTAACAACCATGGAAAGGACTATGGCCAGATATCAGCTGAAGATCAATAAGAAGAAGACTAAGATATTGGTGTGCAGCAAAAGAGAAGAGGCGAAAACCAACGTTAAACTAGGAAAACAGAAACTGGAAGAGGTGAAAGAGTTCTGTTACCTGGGAAGCAGAGTAACCAACGATGGACGAAGCAAGACGGAAATAGTGAGTAGAATAGCCCAGGCAAAGAGGGCATTCTTTCAAAAGAAGAATCTACTTACAGCAGGAAATACAAGCATAGAAGTAAGGAAACAGTTCATCAAAACATACATCTGGAGCATTTTTCTTTACGGCAGTGAATCATGGACGATGACAGCAGCGGAGAAGAAAAGGGTAGAAGCATTTGAAATGTGGTGTTACAGAAGAATGCTGAAGATTAAATGGATCGACCGAGTAAGTAACGAGGAAGTGCTAAGAACAGTGGGAGAAAAGAGAAGTCTGCTGAAAACTCTAAAAAGAAGAAGGGAAAACTTAATCGGTCATATCTTGAGACACGATGGCCTGATGAAGACTATCGTCGAGGGAAAAGTGAACGGGAGGATTGGAAAAGGCAGGCCTCGTATGAGATACATGGAACAGGTTGTGAAGAATATAAAAGAGAAGAATTACGTCACAATGAAAAGGTTGGCCGATAGAAGAATCGAGTGGAAAGCTGCGTCAAACCAATCCTAGGATTGTTGACCAATGATGATGATGATTCCATAATAAGGATAAGAACGCAAAAATCAGTTACTTAATATGCTTTACTGACGACTCTTCTGGGGCGATAAATTTGCAGTTGCATTCATAAGTTCCAAATACGTTAACTAACGGTGATAATATGGCCAATGATCGAAAAAATCTTTCACCTGCAGGTGCAAATGCTTTCGAAACATTGTACTGCCCAACGCAACGTCGTTGATTCAATCTGTTTTGTTTTTGAGGCAGGGAATCGCAATCGGCATGCAAATATAACGTTTAGTGATCCAGAATAGCCGGAACAGCGAGTTCTGCGTTCGGGGATATCTGCTATCCACTAATTTCTAATACCTTCGACAGAGGTATAACCTGCAACCGTAGGCGAACGATACCTGTATTTTCGCACCGAAATATCAGATAACTGGTCCAGTTTCCAACTCACACCAATCGTACAAAACATGTGAAAACTTATTTTATTAGTAACTCTAAATCACATATGTCAAACCTAAGGTCAGTCTGTTGGTACAGGAAGAGCTCACCGAGCCCTACGGAGAGGGAACCTCGAGGGAGGAGTGTCACTTCCTTTCCTTGTGCCGCTTATGGTTTCCGAAAAAATCCTGGTGCCCTGTAAATTATTCAGCAAGAGTTTAAACAGCCGAGTCCAAAAAGAACAGTAACGACATTTAACCGGTCAGTAGGCAAGAATTCAAAGCACATGGCTGCAACGCCATCATTACTAGCGATGAACCGTTTACAAAATAAATGAAAGGAGCAAGAAAAAATGAGTCACCTTATGAGAGGACCATGAACGTACTCACAGCACTCCACGTTTTTCATGGAAGGAAAGGAAGATATTCAAGGATGCTTATTTATACAAAATTATCTTGCAAGAATATTTTCCAAGATTTTTTTACCATTTCTGTTAGTTCAATAACTACCTACTAAAAGTGAAATCACAATATGCAGTACACATAAATCATTTTCAAGCAATGAAAATGATTTATGTATGCTGCATAAAGCAAAATTTCATTGCTTTTCAGCACATTTCATTATATTATTTTTTATTCAGATCATATTTTTTAGAATCAATAGCACTGAAAGTAGACACGATATTTAAATAACAACGACAGATTTTCCCAATGATAATTACCTCTGAGTGATATAATTTATCTGTACAGTAAAAGATACCACATAATGCTGCAAATTACGATTAAACTCGGTATCATGAGTACAGACACCAAAAATAAGAATGGACGGCTGAAACATTCAATCGCCCAATCTGATTGAAAGCCCATGAGAATCAACATGAGCCCGACTTGGAATTTGTTCGCTACAATCAAACGCTTCATTGGGCCCTTCGGTATAAACTGCTTGTCATTCAGAATGAGAATCACGACATATAGAGTCCCAAAAATTCCGTGCCACGATATGTAGTGGCACTCATTGTTCAGCTCTTTCACAATCCAGACTACAACGATACCAGATATATAAAAGAACAGTCCGAGAGATCTCAGCTGGCGTAGGTATTTGAGTCTATCTTCTGACGTGATAACCGTGCAGGAAGGAAATCCTGGCGACAGTCTCAAAATTATTTGACATAGAAAGCATGAGACCTATAATAAACGAGGGATACCTTTATTGCCTTCCTTCAACGAAAACACACACGCATTGATTCAGGACTTTCGGAGTTTCCTTACCGAAAGCACCATCAACAGTGGATGAAGATTCATCAGTGTCATGCTCCCGAGTAAGTTCAGAATTAAGTTCACTATTACAAACACGAGGTTTGCTATAGTAGCGACAATTGTGTATTTTTGGATCCCGTAACTCCATTGTATTACAAAATTTACCAAATTCGTCCTCCTCAGCCTGTCCTTGTCTTCTTGCGATATCTCGGAATCTGGAATCTTCACATCCGAATCGCTGCTCGTGAAGTCATCTTCACGGAAAAAGCGATTTGTTCTTCCTGGTTGTACGAACACGAACTGTCGCACAGCAGGGGCGATTTGCCGCACCCCGCAATAACAAGGGCAGGAGCATCTTTCACGTTCAAAGCTCCTAACGTTTGGGTTTAAAATGTAGCTCATGCTGTTATTCACACGGTTGCTATGGGTGAATTAATTAAACACATCCTAGGGCATTTACGTAGTCCCTATGGGTCTGTCCACCGTTACTCTTGTGACATTTTGACGCATTTTACTCCATTAAAACTGTCAGGGTTATAGAAATATTAGATTTTTCAAAGTAAACACTTTTGAATGAATTAGAATACATAATGTTTAATAATTACATCCGAACATTTAGGACTCAGGTCATCAATTTAGTATATAAAAAGCACATGGAAATAGTGTTATGTCTTGTGACCAAAAAAAGACAGCTGAAATGCACTATATAACATAAATCAATTTTCTCTTCTTCCAATTACAATATACCATTAAAATATTGTTTATATTTTACTCTAGTGTCTTAGGAATGAAGTACAAAAATATATAGTGCATAAGTCTATTAAGAGACAGACAAAAACAGGGTTACAAGTAGAAAAAGTGGTTACTCTTGTGACCGTTACTCTTGTGACGGATCGTCAAGCATGCAGTGAAGGCACATACAGCAAATTCAAATTTGTTCGTGAAGTTTAAATGGTCGGGGTAGCACTTCAGCAATGAAATGGGTACATTAAACATGAAACTAAAAAACTAAAAAAATGATCTGACTACATATGTGGGCCAACACTATAAGGGGACATTGTAACAGTACATTACTTCCATTTTTGGTTATTTATTATTATACACACTACATTTCACCCATAATGCGGCCATAAAATCAAAATATAACCCTTGTAGAAGAGATGTACATAAGTAGTAATTTCTTTACACCTTTTTTTTTAATATTTAGTGACATTTTAAAGTTGGTGATATTTGACGAGTATTCCTTACTTCATTAAAATCCCACTTTAAATACATTTTCTGATAGTTAATGAAGGAATATATAAATATATTATTTCCATAAATTATTTTCCAGTCCATCCATTTCATTATGCAAGAAAAATTTTCACTCTACCATGAAAATCTCTTTTTTCCAATTTGTCCACTTTCTACTGGACGTACCCCTATATGAACTACACTAATCACACTGCTATGAATCAAAATACCCGTCATTATCTGAATCTTAACTTTTCATCCATGTACCTAATTATTTACCTCCAACTTCATGTGGGTGTTTTTATCCATAATTCTTTGTGTTTCATGGTGTTGTACCAAATCAGCCATGAGAGATTTCGCATTTTCTCGACCTTCGTGTTCATTTAGATTTTATATTGATGACGCTATATTCGAGAATATCTGTTATGCACACGTTATTGGAAGTGAGATATTCACCCCACACAAATGGAAATTTAAGGGTTCCACTATAGATGTTACGGCCGAGTGATATGTTCCTTTCAATTATTTTATCAAGTCACCATTAAAGGTCAGTTCAGGAATCATTTTCAAAATCAGCATGAATACCAAAATCCATTACCGCTCAATCAAAACCTAGAAACAGTAAATATTTCTTTCCCAATTATGACAATCGACCTTAGCCGAAAACAAATTCTTCAATTCACTCCGATTTCAAGTTGGGGAATGTTTAGGGCACTTTCCCTATAAATGAACTAATGACTTTACCTACTTGTCCACAATTGTGCTAAACTTGCTATGGGTAAAATCAATTAAAATGCCAGAAAATTACCTCAAACAAAATATCCTTCAGATGCGCAGAGAAATGAAATGTGTGTGGTTTTTACGCATTTTAAAATTTTTCTAATTTTTCCGTTTACCGGGCCCAAACTAAAGCACTAAACCGATTGACGACGCATTGTGAATACGGTGATTTGCTCCCATTCTACTGGCTATGGCATACAGCACAGACCATATACCAAATACCATATAATACCAATTAATAATGAAGATGAGACGAAAAATATTAAATACAAATGCATTGCAGAAGATACACAAGATCGGTTCCATAAGTAATGGGACTGCTACCGGCGCGAGGACCAGTAGTCTGGGGAAGTTTTTAGGACTGGAGTGGTGGTAGGTTATATAAGGAATACAGTCCTACATTCGTCAATGGGGTCGTTTACCATATTTTTTTATTGCCGAATCTGATAGAGTTTGTAAAATAAAAAGACCCGTATTTTTCCGTTTTTTGATCCGACAATTATTTCCCGAGTTATAAGCGGCGAAAAACTGATGTTGTTAACCCTTTCGGAAAAGTGTGCGTGGTGCAACCTCTGACGTATATCGACTTCGTCCAGTCAGAACTGAGCCCGCGAAGCTACTTTGCCTTATCGCAATGGGGGAGACACAGCTGACTCGGCCAATGGGAATGATTGCGACAGCATCTGTGCGAGCAGACCTTCCGAGAATCCCCCTCCACTCCCTTCCTCTCCCCTGAAAGTAGTCAAGGACGGGGGGAAAATGACGTAAATGTTATCAAAGCAGATTTTTCGGTGGGCGTCACCTATTGCTTATTTTAATTTTTGATTTATGAGTGAATGGTTGTGGTTAGAAGATTAATTTTTTCACTAAAATTCGTTTTTCGTTTCCATCTAACGATTTCGTGTACAAAATTGCGATTTCGGTTCCGAGTGAACGCCCTCATTATCCCAACAACGACGAGGTGTGGGCAAACGCGTTGTCCTGACGTGGAATCTAACTTTCTGTGAATCTGGACTGATTTGAATAATGGATGCGCATCACCTTTTGACAGTTCACCCTCCTCCTCACAAGGAACTTCCCACTTACACGCCTGTCTGAGTTCGGCTCAGGCTTAGCACGCTTCACATCATCGTCACTTCCTAATGCTGAATGGCCGCTCGGTTTATTCTTCGCATTCCACGTCTTCTAGCCCTTTGAGAGACATATGTCACCTTCACACTAGAGCATGGGACAATGCTTCAGAAAGCTCCATTTAACACTCGACTTTGTAGCGGATTCGCTAAGCGGAACGCATAATTTGATCGCATAGCGCTGCTCCAACCTTAGCTGCATTTTGCACTGTGACGCAATGCCACACCAGTGTTCGTTTCACTTACTAGCTACTCCCTCAGACGGCTCGTAAGCAATGGGGGCGTTTACTCGGAACCGAAATCGCAATTTTGTACACGAAATCGTTAGATGGAAACGAAAAAAGAATTTTAGTGAAAAAATTAATCTTCTAACTACAACCATTCACTCATAAATCAAAAATTAAAAGGAAGGGAGGAAGGGAGGAAGGGAAGGGAGTGGAGGGGGATTCTCCGAAGATCTGCTCTCACAGATCCTGTCGCAAACGCTCTGATTGGTAGAGTCAGCTGTCCCCTCCCCTCCCCTTCCTCCACCCTCCCCCATTGCGATAAGATGAAGTAGCTTCGCGGGCTCAGTTTTGATTGGACGAAGTCAATGACGTTAGAGTTTGCACCACGCCCACTTTTCCGAGAGGGTTAAAAAGTTAAAAACATCGGTTTTTCGCCGCTTATAAATCGAGAAATAATTGACGGATCAAAAAATGGAAAAATACGGGTATTTTTATTTTATAAACTCTATCAGATCCGGCAATAAAAAAATATGGTAAACAACCCCATTCTAGGCTTCAAACAACATGGAAAAGTTATTTCAACCTCTACAGCTCAAACCTAGCACCACCGGACAGGCACGTTGCCAGGGTGGGGCGGCTTCAGCCCCTCTCCTCCCCTCCTGAACACTTTTCTCAATAATTTTGTTGCTCTGATGTTAAATGGCATGATGATCTGGATTACACTGCATATAATTCAAGTGTTAAGTGTCTTGAAACGTTATCACTAGTTTGATGCATGTGTATGGTTAACAACTGTTCTTTTTAATCTGATATGTATGTATGGATTGAACTTCTGTTCTGGGACTGGTCAACTCCTTCATAACTAGGTAAGCAGTGAAATTTGCCAGTAAGAAGAAATAAGAATGGGCACTGTGTTAAGTGGGCAGTGGCAGTGTCTGTGGGCACTGTGAAATAAGAATGGGCAAGTAAATGCCAAGAACTGAAGATTAAGGGAAGAGATTAGTAACATGTCGGCACCGAACGGGCAAGGTTGATTTGTTTCAAGTTACGCTGCTCTAGAGTTAGCCCCCCATCCTTAAAGCAAATTTCTGGGATCAAGTCTGCACTGAAAAGTGATTTTTTTGGGTCCATTCCAAAAGCTCAGGCTGCCGTGACGTGTTCTCTCAAGGCTATTGAAAAATAAGACTTCAAAATATTATTTCTGCCAATGACAGACCCACTGAAAACGATGTACCGATGCTGAAAATGACCACTTTTAATATTTTTATGTTTCACTCACACAAAATATTTTCAATGAAGCGAATTTTATGGAATCACTCATAACTTGCGAGATAGGTCTGGTAAGAGGAGAGAAATTAGTATGACAAATGCAAACTTTTAAACGGTTGATATTCAATCCTTAATTCTCATTAGTCAATACAAGCAATTTTGAGCATTAAATCAAATGATTCGCATACACGGAGAAAAATAAAAAGATTTCATCCTTGGAGTACGGTAGGTAAGACTTTTATAACAGAAATGCAGACATCAGAAAAAAGAAGAGACGGCTGAAACATTCAATAGCCCAATCTGATTGGAAGCACGAGAGAATCAACATGAGCCCGACTCGGAATTTGTTCGCTTCAATCAAACGCTTTATTGTGCCCTTCGGTATAAACTGCTTTTCATTCAGAATGAGAATCACGACGTACAGAGTCCCAAAAATCCCGTGCCACAAGATTAAGTGGCGTTTATTGCTCTGTTCCTTCATGATCCAGACCACAATGTGACAGGTGTAGCAAAACAATCCAAGAGATCTCAGCCAGCTTGGGTGACTGGAACTTTCTTCTGACGACGCAATAGCGCAGGAATGAAATCGTGGCGATTGTCTCAAAATTATTTGGAGTCAGGAAAAGTAAGGGTACAAGAGAAGTGATTTTGGCCCTACGGCTGCTTATAGAGATGAGAATAGAATAGTGAAATCGGCAACCTTATGCTAAGTCGTCAGAACCATAATTGCCATGCAACTAACCTGCGATAGAAAATGCGAAAATCTCCTTTAGACAGAAAACTATAATGGGGTCGTTTACTATATTTTTTATTGCCGGATCTGATAGAGTTTGTAAAATAAAAAGACCCCTGTATTTCCGTTTTTTGATCCCTCAAATATTTTTCGGGTTATAAGCGGCGAAAAATTGATGTTTTTAACCCTTTCGAAAAAGTGGGCGTGGTGCAAACACTGACGTCATTGACTTCGTCCAATCTCAACTGAGCCCGCGAAGCTACTTCGCCTTATCGCAAAGGGGGGGACACAGTTGACCCTGCCAATAGGAGTGATTGCGAAAGGATCTGTGCGAGCAGACCTTCCGAGAACCTCCCTCCACTCCATTCCCTTCCCCTAAAAGCAGTCAAGGACGGGAGGAAAATGACGTCAATGTTATCAAAGCAGCTTTTTACGAAGGTGTCACCTTTTGCTTATTTAAATTTTTGATTTATGAGTGAATGGTTGTCGTTAGAAGCTTATTTTTTCACTAAAATTCTTTATTCGTTTCAATCTAACATTTTCGTGTACAAAATTTCGATTTCGGTTCCGAGTAAACACCCCCACTGACATCCAGCTCTTGATGATGTCAACACTGCATGCTTCGCATAAGCTATTGAATCTGGATGTGGGCACGCAACCCCCTTGAGTTAGGGACGCTTCCAAGGGACACTGGAAACATTTAAGAAGAGTTCGTGTAAGGGTGAAAGAGAAAAAAAGGAAAGATGGACTCGTCATTTCCCTTCCATCCGTTCTTCCTCCCTTTCACCCATCTGCACCCTTCGTCTCTAATCCTACTCTGAAGGTCACCAACCCGATGGGCCCATAGATTTTAAATATGGGTAGACGGCACATGACGTCACGTCGACATGTTCAACATAAACTCGTCGTGGGTCATGTGATTCGGGTTAACAGCATGGTGAACTGTGACTGCAAGGAAAGGTTCCTTAAAGTAAGCTCCATTTTTTTCCACAGGTAAGTGTTTTTCATTTTAGATGGACACATTTCTTTCTAGGAAACCCTTGAAATGGAGAATATGAAACCCTCAGTGGACAAGAACATGAACTCTGAGCCAGGTACAGTGTATAATTTTAATTACTAAACAACTAGCTTACTGTTCGCTCTGTTTATTCTTTATACTGGGGTGATCTCTTCAAATCCTACTAATGGATTTTGAACTGGTTCTGTGTAGTAATAAATCTTATATCTATGGTGGTGAGGGTGGCCTACATTTATATTTAAGTGAATATTTGAGGAAATAGACGCAAATTCTACATGTGTGGCTGCAAGTGGAATGCTTTAGTTTTTTGTTTCTTTGATGTAAGAAAGATATAGAAAAAGTCTTTTAAATGTCACTCAGCCCGTACTCGGGAAAATTGTTTACGTACTCGGTTACATGCTAGGTTATTTTGTACGGAATTGCATTTGCAAATAGCTTTAGGAAAACCAAGATATTTCTGTAAAAATGCCCACTGTACGCCAAATTTCCAATGCTAAAAGGAAATTTGGTGTACTAGTAATGTCCCGTTTTGCGAACAATAAATAAAAACATTCAGCCAGTTCATCTCCCATTAATTGTTGCAATCATTTAAATGTCATTTTGGGGATCGGGTTGGTGTGGTGGCTAGAGTACTAGCCTCCCATCCTGAGGGTCTGGGTTCGATTCCCGGCAGTGGAAGATTTTTCAGTGGAAAACTGGTCCCCACTTCAGTGCCTAGTGGAGGAAATTTCAAGTTCAGTACTCCGTCCATCGGATGGGACGTTAAGCTGTGGTCCCCTTGGCACCTTTCATTAAGAGCAGGCTAATGCCGATGCCAGGTTTCTCTCCACCCTTCCTCTGTTCCCTTAAAACTTCTACCATTAGATACCCAATTACCCACCTATCCAAAATGGTGCAAATGACCTCAGCTGTCGGTCGCCTCCCCTGAATAACCAACCAAATGTCATTTCAGATCAGAGCACTTTGACAAACTGCATCTGAGTAACTCAAAATGTATTCAAATTATAAAAATATCATTTCAAAGCCTCTTTCTCTTGCAGGATTTGTGTTTTGTTGATTGCATCCAGCCTCATTTTTGGAATCAAGTGAATTAGTGGTGTTCTTGCACTTACATTGGAATGATGTGACATGTTTTTCCATGGATTATATCAAAAGTCTTCATTTGTATTGGCCCGATTAGGAAGGAAATTGTTGTGACTACCTGGAGTAAATGAAATTATATAATACCCAGAAGCAATAGCAGGGAACTGGGATGTGTTTTACTTGAAATGGCACTGTGTGTTGTGGAGTACCATTCTGTTTTTTTTGATGATGTAGAAAATCATAAGCCATTTTTCTCTATGATCACCTAGTGCATGTGTGACGCATGTTTGCATCTTGAATCTTCATGTTGGCAACTTTTATTTGGTAACATGAAATCATAGTTCAATTTTTTTGTGCTAACGTCCTGTTTTCTATTATTGAAAATATACATTTCTTCATTAAATTTTTCATAACATGTATGCTTTGGGATGCTTCCTGTTGAGTCCCTCTTTTAAAGCTACTATCAACATACATATATAGTTGTGCTAATAGTTATGTAATATAATAGTATATGGTTTAGGTAAATTATTTTTTCTAATTAAAGTGCAGCATTTGTCATGTTTTCAAATCCATGCATAATGAGGAAAACATTTTATTTCAGTAAAAATGATGATTTTGGTTTATGATAGCCCTTAGGCACAGCCGTCAGTGCTAATAGACTAATCCTGCCTATTCGTTTTTTACTGCCTTGTGATAGGCAAGTCTCTTCGCATTTCCGGGGGTATCATATTGACCTTTTGGCTGTGAATATGAAAGAAAACATCACTAATGACCACGTTTTTCCCTTCCATTCCCCACTCCTTGACCTCCCGCAGTTAATCCAAAACAAACCCTCCCAGCACCTGAAGTCCGTCACCCGTCCCACCTCCCCTTCCTTACCACAGACCAATGCTCAGCTCAAAATTCGCAAACCTTTCCTCACCCCTGTCTTCAACTCTCTCCCCCTCCCCTCTAACCCAGGATTAGGACAATATTCACCCGCCACCCCCACCCTCCTTACGTGACTATACATTCTGGCATGTTTAACTTCTATGTTAGTCCTGATGATGCTGCAGTGCAGTGAAACATGTTGACTCGTTCGAAATAAAATTTTTATGTGGAATAGTTGCAAAGTTATTTTAATTCATGTCCGTATCATATTGAGTTATTTAGGGGTTATAGTCCTCAAGTGCTTTGTATGTTACCTATCACCTAAGAATTTTACAGTTCTCATTAGTTAACCAGTCACAAGCACTTAAAGAAAAGGCTATCAGAACTTCTTGTCATGTCTACACCATTAAATAATCTTTTGGGATGAGATGAATAACTTTTGAAGTGATGCGATGAAAATAAAGTTTTAAAAAAATCTGAATCTGATCAGATCTGAATAAGTTTCGAATAACCATGGAAAGTACAATTGCCAGATTTCAGCTGAAGATAAATAAGAAGAAGACTAATATATTGGTGTGCAGCACGAGAGAAGAGGCTAAAACCAGTGCTAAACTCGGAAAATTAAATCTAGAAGAGGTGAAAGAGTTCGGTTACCTAGGAAGCCGAGTAACCGACGATGGACAAAGCAAGAAAGAAATCATTAGTAGAATATCTCAGGCAAAGAGGGCATTCTGCCAAAATAAAATCTACTTACAGCTGGAAATACAAGCGTGGAAGTAAGGAGCAATTCATCAGAACGTACACCTGGAGCATGCGGTAGTGAGGTATCGAAGATGACAGCAGCGGAGAAGAAAAGGGTAGAGGCATTCGAAATGTGGTGCTACAGAGGAATGATGAAGATTAAATGGAACGACCGAGTAAGTAACGAGGAAGTCCTAAGAAGAGTGGGAGAAAAGAGAAGTCTGCTGACAACTTTAAAAAAAAAGACGGGACAACTTAATCGGCCACATCTTAAGACACGATGGCCTAATGAAGACAATCGTCGAAGGAAAAGTGAACGGGAAGATTCGAAAAGGCAGGCCTTGTATGAGATGTATGGAACAGGCTGTGAAGGATGTAAAGGAGAAGAATTACGTCAATATGAAGAGGCTGGCCGACAGAAGAATCGAGTGGAAAGCTGCATCAAACCAATGCTAGGATTGGTGAGCGATGATGATAAAAAAATCATAGTTGTTAGCTTCCCTCTTACTATTTTCAGATTTCTGGCCATATTGGAAATTTAACCAATAATTATGTCATGGTTGGTGTTAAATAATCTTGTGTACAACTACCATAGTTCCTAGCTATGCGACTTCACATTCGTAGGTTGGTGTAAGTGTCTAATCTCTGACGTTTTAGTGTCTTTCATAGAGAAATCACTCAAGAGCCAAAATAAGATCAGCAGGGTACTTTTAAATACTTGATTCCCTACGTATTCAGCTGCTGGATTGGTTTCCAGAAAGTTCTCTGAATATTGTCAAACAAATGACTTACTTTTCCCATGAAGGTTTACTCAATGTTGTAAAAAACATTGATAATTCACCAAGGCTGATTCTCGTCAGTGACTTGTGTGAGTATCGTGGAATCGATGGTGAAGAACTTTGTGAAGAAGTTAAAGTATTTAGTCAACTGCACAAAGTTAGCTACCGGAGCATTGATTTATCAGATGTATAGAGCTTGTGTGACAAGAGTCTGAGCCAAAATAATGACGAAAGTGACATCCATTATCCATGTGACAACAAGCCTGATGGTCCAAGTACGGATCCTAATATAGCCAAACAAAGATTTCTGGATCAACGGGTCAAGAAGGATTCATTTGGCCTTATAGGTGCTTATTGAATACAGGGTACGGCAACATAAATTCCTTTGTTATAAGGATATATCCATATAAAAAAGGAAGTTATGCTGCCGCACCCTGTATTTCTGGATTTTCTTATTTAACGATGTTATAATACATACTTCTGGCATTGCCAGAAACAAGTGGCTCAGCAGAGAGGAGCAGATTAAGAATTGTAAAAAATAGGTTGATAAGCAACATGGGAGGTGTCTGGTTCTCCGACATGCTTGTTCTTTCTCCCGAAAAAGACATTTTCAAATCCATTCATAACAGTGAAATTATAGAAAAATTTTCTTTGACAAGTGAGCAAAGAAAAAAAACTACTACTGTATAAAGGACATCAAGGGTAGGGTAGTAAAAATGGTACCACCACCACCAGTACTGATATTATCTGTATTATTTTATTATTACATATTATTATTTGAGTTTTCTACCAGTATAATTTGTACATAAGACCTATTTAAAATGATGTAAATGGGTTCCATTTTATTAAAGACAAATCTTAATTTAAAATGATTGGTTTATTTATAGGTCCTTATTTTTTGCATATATCACTAGTACCTCTCGCGAAAGCTTATTGACTTCAGATGTGCAGAAGAAGACTGTAGAGGGGTTAAGTTTAGTGGAAGGGGTAGGGAAAAGGGACATAGGGGAAAGCGAAGACATGGCATTTGTGCCATGCATGAATGCATTTCAAAGAATGGTATTATTATGACACAAACAACAACACATGCTGAGCATCCGAACGACATAAGCTTTTGCAAGAGCTGTATATAGCTGTAAAGTGTAATATAAAGTATCATAATAGCGTCTTTGCAGTATGTTGACTGCCTATATTGTTAGATACAGGATCCAGCTGCATAGGTTTTGGAGAGCAATATTCAATATATTTCCCATTCTTCTCTTAATTCAAAATATGAAAGAGGCCTTCAATTACTTTAATAAAATATAACAACTAAACGATTCTCATTTTTACAATTTATTCCTTTTTTAAGCATGCTATTGTAAAAAATAAACTCACATCCTTATGATTTTTTGTAGCTTTATATTAAGTTTTAATTAGATCCCCTACATAAGTGCAATAGTCTGCTTGAGATTTTATTTCAATTTTTTAGAGTTATTTTTTGAGGGTCTGGTCATATTCATTGGAGTAGGAGTGCACAAAATGTATTCACTCATAGGTATTTGAGTACCCAAATGAATACATGAGCACCCAACGAATACAGGAGTTCCTGAATGAGTACATGAATACCTCGATGAGTAGATGAGTACCCGAATGAAAACATGAATACTTGAATGAGTACATGAATACCTCGATGAGTAAGATGAGTTACCAAACACGTACATGAATAACTCGATGACTGGATGAGAACCTGAATGAATACAAGGACAACTACCTCAGCGATTACTTGAATACCTAGCTGAATACCCCTGAATATGAGCACCTGAATGAATGGTAGGAACAGCTTGGTACGCAAATAAAAGTTATGAAAAAATCAAATTTACTGCCTTCTTTTACCACAGCTGCATGTGTGTTAGGTAAGTAAGGTAACGTGAATAACTATTCTGTGATTCCAGGCCATCACTGGCCTTCCTGGCCATCGGAATAAAAATAATTTTCACTTAATTGAAGCAAATGTGTGTTGCATCTCATGCGTGAAACTTTTGGAAGGAGTCAATTTGACTGTCTAGTGTACCTAGTTATCTATCTCATGATTTTCTACCATTCCAGGCCCTTAAGATTACTCTTTTGATATGTGTACCAATGTAAACCAATTTAAATCTTGATTATCCTCCATTGATTGCAAAATTAAGAGATTAAGAGTATGTAACGTTCACTTTCTTGAACCACTCTTAGCTTGCCTTTGCCGGCCGGCTTTGCGTTGTCATGACCTCCCATAGCCCCTTCATTCCTTTAGCCAGGCGTGAGGGTTTTGGGAAAGATAAGAACTTCCCCTCCTTCTCCTTAAACCCCCCTCTCCAACTTCCCTTCCTCTCCTTAAACCCCCCCCATCTGGATAGGTCGGCCGGCTGGCCATGATAAACAGGTTTGGTTGAGGAGTCAGCTAGCTTGCAACTCTGGTCATCGGGCTGGTGATAGCGGACTCGTGCGGTGTCTGGCTCTCTGTCGTTGAAGCTCGAAGGATTCGGTTGTCTGAGAGAGCGTTGCCGTTAGGCTGCGAACTTACACCCGAAGGATTTGAGGCTGTGCCCCTACAGCTCTTTGGTGAGTTGGCATCAGTCTCTTTGCTATCACTCATCACTGCATTGAGTGTTTCTGTCTGGCTGGTCGCTGAGGGAGTGGGTTCCTCCCTTTCTCTTGGTCTTTCCCCAGGGCAGTTCCTGCTGGGCCGCATGGACCCAGAACGGCTCTCGCTGAGCCGCAGGTGCAGTTTTGGCACGGGATTTGAACAGACTCAAGAGTTTCCGTGGGACTGAAAGCGGGATCGAGCATGCGTCGCCGCCAAGTCCACAATTCTACGTCAAGTCTGGATCTGTGTCTCTGGTAGACTATTGTAGACAGAGGAAGAAGAGCTGATTTTATTGTGTCATGGTTTATACCAATTGGCAGTGTTAATGTCATTATTTCATGGTTCATTCTACTTGCTTTTTCTAAAATTGTTATCAACCTTTAATATTATCCATAATTTCCATCATTAATTATTTCCTACGTAGTAATGTAACTACGGAAGATCACGGTGTGTTAAACTTGTTTCATGTTGGATTTGATATGAATAATTCCTACATCCTGTTATTGTTATGTGCAGTCTAAGAAAAATAAACTGCATACATTGGAAGTTTTGTCAGATGTAATTGGTGTCGTCCGTAGGAGGTAATTAGGCTCAGTCAAGTGGTCCTTTTTGGTCTCTCCCGTTTGTGTTGCCCTTAGGAAGACAACTTTGGTTGTCTGGCGCCCAAACTAAAAATAAATTCCTATGAGGTTCCACGACAGAGATTGGAGCCTGCCGAGAGCTGCCGGGAGAACAATACCTGGTAGGCAGATCTCAGGGATCATAGGCCCGAGGATTTGCGTTGCAAGTAAATATAATAACTTATTATCGAAGGCAACACAAGGCACATAGCAAGTAAAAGTGTTTCCTTCTATGGAAACTCCATTGCTAAAAGTGAATTCAAAGTATATATGTAGATTATGATTTGTTATTAACATTCTAGCTTTCCCTAGAGTTGCTAATCCAGGCTCCTGAGAAAAGAAAGCGAATATAAGCATCTATTCATGCGTTATGTCTTGCAAACCTCAGGGAGGGCACGGAAGAAAGGACACCTCGGCTTTTCGTGCCACTTGGGAACGTTTTCGCCACTTCAGTCAAGGTGGTCAAATAGTCATCCCAAAACCTTAGCGGTCAATGTAAACAGTGGTATTCACTGAGGCAGGTCCTCAGATACTCACCGGGGTATTCATTCGAGTGCTCATATTCAGAGGTATTCAACTAGGTATTCAAGTATTCGCTGAGGTAGTTGTCCTTGTATTCATTCAGGTACTCATCCAGTTGTCGAGGTATTCATATACGCGTTTGGTTACCCATTTACTCATCGAGGTATTCATGTACTCATTCAGGAACTCATGTATTCGTCGGGTACTCATGTGTTCATTTGGGTACTCAAATACCTATGAGTGAATACATTTAGCACACTCCTACATTGGAGCCAATCCCTCAAAACCAACTATACAAATATAGATATCACAGTTATCGACATGTGTTATGATTTAAGATTTTATTGCCAGAAAAGTGTTAAAATAATTTTGTGAAGCTAATAATTAAAAACTCTCCGAATCCTCCATTTCCCTCGGTGTTACTCCATACTCCAGCTGGTAAGTAGCTACACATATACCAGTGGAGGGAAAGAGAGGGGGGAAATTTTTTGTTTTGGGATGTAATGCACCATAAACATTGGGGGAGATGGGCACCCCTGATGGCTATAGCCCCAAAAACCCCTTCAATTTTGATGAGACGGGGCTCTTCTACTATGCTCTCCCGGAAACAACTTTAGCATTGAAAGGAGATCAATGCCATGGAAGAAGGAAGAGCAAAATGAGAGTTACGGTGAGTCTCTGCGTTAATCAGACAGTGACTGACAAGATTAAACCAATTTTTATTGGGAAGCATGAGAAGATGCAGTGCCTACAAAAACATTCGACAAGAAAACCTTCCTGTTTTTCATGGTTAACAGTTGGATGACCAGAGTAATTGTTCATAAAACTATCATTCGACTGCAAAGAATAATGGCAGGAAAGAACAGGAGCATTCTCCTCCTGCTGGACAATGCAAGCTCCCACAAGCATCCAAGATAACCTCGCCCAACCGAATGTGCAAATTATCTTCTTTCCTCCTGATGCAATCATTGAAGTTCAACATTTGGATAATGGGATAATTCAAAACTTTTAAGTAATGTACAGTAGGAGACTTGTGCAGTGGATGCTCATGGTGGGTCGGTATGTACACTTTTTTTATGCTTTCTAGTTATTCAAGTTGTCTCTATAATGTTCAGTTCAGTTTTTGGCTAACATTAATATTCTTCTTATATGTATGTGTGAAGAAATGGGGATAACTAGTCAGGAAATCCCAAAATGGACAATCTTGAATGCAACCTGAGCAGTAGGAGAGTTGTGGAAAGATAGCTCATAACTGACCGCAATGTCCAGTTAATGTTTGGATAGTAAACTCCCAATTATCAATGTGCTCGTTATCCAGGCTGCAGATTATCCATGCATTGCCAGTCTATTTAGTGTATCATTAGTGGTTTCAAATGTAAGTAAATTTTTGTCATTTTCCTCCAATCATTACGTTAATTACGGCTCTACCGACTGGTCCAATGTCTTATGCTAGGCTTCCTGCAGCGACCCAAGGCTTGCGAACATTTAATTGCGGCTGGGACAACTCTACTGATTTCTTTTTGTCGTAAAATGCTTTTATGTACAGCGAGGATCTTTTCATCGGTAGATTATTCTATTTTCTTAGGGAGTTTATTTATTTTGGTGGTGCACCAGAGAGAAATAAATCCTCTAAGGACAAAACTGCAGATTATCTGTGTTTTCTGACTACCCATTCACCCTTTTCCAGTCATTAGCATGGAAAATTGGGAGTTTACTGTAATTGCAAATTTTTAAACTTTAAAAATTTGCAACTACAGTACAAATTTTTGCACTTAAAAATATTAGGGCGTGGAGGATGCATTTATCAATAAGTAAAGGGGTTTAGAAAGTGACTTCAGCAATTATATTACTCGCTTTGGAATATCACCATCAAGATTGGACTACCTTTTTATTAATGATGATCTCCAAATATTCAACGATGAGACGGATAACAGAGACACCACTGTGTCAGGGACCAGCCAAGAAAGCAGAGAGGATGAAAATGACGTGGCTGTTATTCCACCAAAAACATGATGTTATGTTCGCTATAAATATGCTACATAACTTTCAGATGAGCAATAATGTTGATGCTAATTTCAATTTTCACTTGACAAAAATTGAAGCCATGGTAGAGGAGGTGATGGAGCGGAGCTAAGTTCAAAAACATATAAAAGATTTTTTTTAACAGAGTCCTAACAGATGTGTCCAAAAAAAATTTTGTTTCATTTCGATAATAAAATTTTTTATTTGCTGAGTTTCTTTCTTCTTTAGATGCCATTTATCCTATCCATAATTTCCGATAGTCAACTTACAGTTCATGCCAGTGATTCAAGTCTGCCAACAAGTTTGAATATTGATGATCGATCTATCATTCTTGCAAGGATCATTTTATTGCTAGTACTTTACGCTGTTTTTAGTCCCCATGTTAACCTCCATTCACATGTTATTTATTCTCGCATCCATTATTCCCTGACGTATTTGTATTTATTCATGCCACTTTACTGCATTCATCGTTTGTAAATTACAACCCCAGCTTAACATCACCCGTAATAATCATTGGATAAAATCAAACGAATGTGCTTGGTTTCATACCTTTGTGCATAATTCAATTGTAAATCATACGTATGCATCTGAAGCCATTCCACGGCATTACCATTTAAGTATGAAAGATTGAACAGACAAGAAAACTAGATAAGGAATGTTTTTTTACGATGTTTCCTAAAAAAAACACGTTCTTATGAAGTTCGTTATTACGAACCCCTGATTTATTGGTCCCGTGAACTTCGTAATAATGAGAGTTTACTGTTTAGAGTTATGTAGATAAAGCCTTTTTAAATGCATTTACCGAAAAAATAAGGTACTGGGAGAAAATAGTGGCCCTCCGATGCTAAGAAAATATCAGGGTTGGGTCAGTAGAATATTCTATGTAGAAAATGCGTAATCTACGTGTATTTTCTACCGTAGAATATGTAATGTAGAATATTGCTAATAGTTACATATTCTACGTGTAGAAAATTAATTTTACATATACTGCTAAAGAAGTGATTACGATTATTGGAAAATTTTATTTTAACATTATACCAACACATTTTAATAATTAAACCTATATTTAGTGCATTTTCAACATAAATAGCCTATTACAAGCCTGCCATTGCTAGGCCTGGGAGGAAATCAATAATTATCCAAGACTGAACTGTCTAAATGCTAAATTATCCACGAGTCAAAGCAATATTTTCTAGATTGATTGGTGTAGGCCTGAGTCATTTGTAACCACTTCATATCATTTTTTAAATTTTCTATGGCAAGTACTTGCATTTAGTTATATATGCAGTAGGCTAGATTAAGGATTATATTAACTGGTATTTTAATTGAAGTAAAATTATGTTCATTGCCACTAAGTGAATCACTATAGGAAGTATATTACTGGGATAGGAAATTCTCACTATTTTTATACCATTTCATTTATCTGGCAGTCTTTCCCACCCTTTATTTCACCAAAACATTTCACCAACTAAAATGAATGTCTGTCGCCGAAGTGCATAGAAAACCCTGTCAACTCGTTGAATATTCAGTTGTGAATCTTAGTTAATTAGCTGTGAATCAGTCATATGATGTATCTCTTTTGTATATCCTATGAGATATTTGCCTAGTAGGATTGTAATTCATGATCACCATGTATTCCGCTCATCACAAGGAATCCGAGGCTATGTTGTTCGGGAGATTTTACATTGCGTTTTCTTTAACTTCCGAGATTCAGGTCAAGAGGTAGTTGCTGCACACCTTGCAGTGTTGCTTTTAGTAAAAACGTGCTTGCAGTTCTAAAAATACGAGACGATGATTATTAAAACGGTAATACAAGTACGATCACACGTGTAAAAAAATCTTAAGTAAGATCATCTTCGATTCCCATACCCCCCTTCGTGAGACAGCAAGAAGTGTCCTCCTCCCCTCCTTTCATGCTCAATGTCATTATTGAATGGCCCCCTTAGCTCCATCTCAAAGCAATTTGGTCTGGTCACAAACCACCTCAAATATAATATTCCTGAATATGATGCTGCCAATGCTAATTGCCTCCTGTTTTCACTCAAAGTGGCGCGATTACGTTTTGTTTGTTTATACAAATATTTTTACATTTTTGGTTCCCTCTTACAATCAAGGGGTTATAACCACGTTAATCAAATTGTTAGTCGCTTCTAAACGTCACTCGTGCCATCAGATTTTGATCCAGTCTAACAACTTGGGCTTGGTTTGTATTTTTCGTGCAACCTGTGCCAGAGTCCGTCACTAAATTCACCATTAACTTTCCCTTCAATGCCTTTTCAGTAATCTTAAACTTCCCAGAACTACCACGACACGCTATCTCTTCCTTGAAGAATAAGACATTGTCAATTTGTAATTTTACCGAAGGAAACATACACGGCCACGGAAATACGATACGCGGCCGCATACCCGTGGCCGTGAAAAATGTATTAAAAGTGTGTATAATTTGTGTGAGGGCTTAACTTGTGAAGGTTTACTGTATTTTTTCATTCCTTTAGCTTTTAACATTTTCTGAGCTTCGACGAAAATTTAATTCAGCAGAAATAAAATATTCCAATAATAGCAGATCTTTTGGCGATCGGTCAGGGAAATTGGTAAGGCCATCAGGGAAAAGTTAGGGAATTTGAAAATTGGATATCAGTAGCCACCCTGAATTACTGAACACTCTTTCAAGCTGCGCAGAACATGCAGGGGCATTAAGTAAATTATTTCCAAGATTGCTAAAACCTGGATGCTTGCATTTAGTAAGCTCCCAAAAGGTTGATGGACTTTTGATGCCCTTGTTTCTCAGCTCTAGAATACACTGTCTTTGCTATGACTCATGAATTTCGCTAGGTCTTCCAACCCATCTCCATCACCCGGGATTTGAACCCAGGACCCTCTGGTCAGTAGCTGAGCACTCTACTAAGCCACCACAACACCTAATCAATGTAATACTTTACTTTATTTTTTTAATTGCAATTTTCGACATTTTATTAAACGTAAAACATTATTTTACAACCAAAAAGTAATCAACATAATATTCTACATAATCTATGCAATATTCTACATAATCTACATTATCTACACTATTTTCTACGTGTATGTAGAAAAATAATATTCTTCGTGTAATGACCCAACCCTGGAAAATATGTATTATCATCTCCATCCTGTCCTTTTAAGTAGCGCAAAACTTAAGTTCTCCTAGTGTTAACAAATCATAATCAGTTCACAAGGCATTCAATGAAAATTTATGATAACATTTTCACCAAAAGAAGTGGTCAATCAAAATTTCCCTAATCTTAGTAAAGATAGAAGCAATGCAAAATATGAAATGCTAATCTCAGCAGCTTCAGGTGCATCATACACATTACAATCTGCAGAAAGGTTACAATCACACTTATTAATCCAAGCTCCGCCACACAGAATATGTCACATAATCTATCAGATACCATTAAAATCCCTTGCACATCCCTTACCAATTCTATCAGAAATCAGTGCCTTGAGGTTCACAGTAGCAATCTCTCTACTTGAAACACTTGGCTTAAAAAAATGAGAGGAGGAGTGAGTTACTTTTAAACTGAAACCTCCTGACTAGTGAATGCTGTTTTCAAAAAAGGTGTTTTATTTGGGGGAGGTCGGGCAACATGTGAATACAAATGTGGGGTGTGACACAAACAAGTCCTCCAAGCAAAGAATTCCTGACACAAGCCATCTGCTGACCAAAAAGCACACAACACTCTTAGCAAGATATCTCATCATCTCCATAATGTAACAACGCAAAAATGTGAATGGTGAGATCTCTGGTCACACTCAAATCATGAGCCTATTTTGTACGACAAGATATCCTGTCATACTCAGCCAGGTGATCAACAATATTAATCTTAAGAAAATTTAAGGTATCACGATGAAATCATGGTAAAATTATGAAATGAGACTATCGCCACCGACGGGAATAGCACCCAATGAGTAATATGAAACATTATATCACAGTAGCCTTCTGCTATAAATACAGTAATGCTAATAATACCAATACACTGTAACATAAATACCTCCTCCTCTTCCATGTCATTCATAATATCAGTTATTTTATCAATGCTATTTCTCTCTTAAAAGGCTTAGGGAAGGTATTAGTGAAGCTATGTTTGAAGGTAACTCACCCAATTCAGAATTGTGAATCATCTGTATTCACAATCATTCACCATCCATAAGGTGAATAAGACAAGTAGTCACCACCATCAGATAAGGGGCAATAACTGTTGAAGCTTCTTTGACTATTCTGGAGCACTGACCAGAAGTTTGAGCCAATAACCATCAGAGAAGGATGAAACCTGGGTGAAACAAGAGAGAGCATATATGATGAATCATCACCCTGACCTGGTTAACCTCGTTTGTAACACACTAGCCTGGCAACCAAAAGATTTAAATTACCCAAGGGACATGAATGTTGCTTTTTCTTAGTATTTCTACTAAATCAAACATTACTTGCACTTCTCCACACAATTTTTTTATATGCTACATATTTAAACTCACCTAGTCATGCTCGGGTACAAGACCAGTCTACAGGTGAATGAGTGAAGATGACTCAGTGAGTTGAATTAAATAATATAATTAAAATACCCATTCAAAAGTGTAAGCGATGATTGATTTAATACCTATGTGTTCCTTCAACTACATCAAGCCTGAATATGTTCAATCTTAGTATGTAGTTAAGTTCACATGGTATAATATAATCTGAAATGTTTTAGAATTCTGTTAAAGTAGGCTAGGTTAACCTAGGTTAGAATTAGGTTAACCTGAAAAAAAAACAAATTCTGCTACAATGCATTATGACTAGGGGTGTTCCATCTTAAAAATCACACTAGCAAGTGAACCGCATGGTAATCACAAAGAATTGAAATATACACAATATTGTGAGATGAAAACATGATTTCTGTACATTGAGAAGGTATTGTGTAATCCAATTCACTTTCTATTTACAACTGAATCATGCGCCACGCCTGAGTACAATGCTGTTGTGAACTACTAAGTTGGGTATAATGCATTGCCAGTGCTTCAAGGGGCAATGCTGTTAATGCATATAAATATGAGCACAACTCAAGTGTGATGGCAGTGCCACTGGCCCTCTTCTAATGCCAACTCTAATAGTTCTTCTCATGTCCCAAATAAAGCAGCATGTCTCTCATAGTCCGTGGCGGTGACAAGCGCTACAAATTATGTGTGTGAGTTCCAATAAGATTCAGTATTGTAGGTTACTTAAGTATTGAGACTGCACAAATGTATACTAATGGCACTTTTTACAACAATATTATGTAAGCAGTTTTTAAATTTCTTGTGTTAACTTCATATGTGTATTCCTATTGGTATATTCTAAAACATTGACAACACAATGCAGGCTATTTGGGCTCCCATTAACATACTGACCAACCGAGGATAAAACTTTTACAATGGATTTTTTATTTATTGTCAGCTCAGCATGAACATCCAAAGATTTTGCACATGTGATGCCATTGACCACGAATGATCAACAGATGTATGTCACAGCAAAAATAAAAATATACAAGTTTGAAGCTGACGTATATATGCAGGCAAGACCAGAAGCCAAGAAAGACATTTTTCTCAAAGATATGAATAATTTTTCCCTTACAGAATGTTGAATTATCACAATAAGGAAATTGTAGGAATTTATATCCTTTCATCAAATTTCATTCAAATATAACTTTACTCAAGAGATATAAAACTAGCCCACAGGTCAAATCATCAATGCCATTTTATTCCCTAATAGCTGCAGCCCTGTCACCCCAATCATACCTGGTGAAAATATTCAATGACCCAAACGATGATATAGCCAGTGATTAAGGAGTTTTAGATCAAATCAATGGGTATGTCACTATAAACTCAATGTCTACCAAATTAAAGAAAAACTTATTAAATAATTGTTTGTGTCTTATTTTGCTACTTCTGATTAAAAGTATTAATTTGAGATTTTGAACAATTGCATCATCTATTAAGTTCAGTCACTGGGAAAATCACTGGGCACCCGATGATACACCCACTGTGGTGATATCTATACACCTAATCACTGGCTAGGTCCCAAGAATCACTGGGTACAGTGACTTTCAACAACTAGCTGGTTTATTGCTAAAGCAATGTACAGTAAACTTTTCAAGGATTTTTAATGGTATGTTAGGAATATTTAAAATCTTTACTATGAATTACCCTGATGATTTTTTCTGCTTTGTTCCATTAAAATTCAATCACTGGGAAAGTCACTGTCCCATTTCATTGAAAGAGTCACTGTCTGAGACACTGAGAAGTCACTGCCTGGGTCACTGGACATTTTTGCCTGAGATGTGCTCAGTGAATTATTTGAAAGTTAGTATCAGTTCCTATAGCAATGCAAACCTTAAACAAACAGGTCCTTTTTTGAAAACTCAAATTTATCGAAAGTAAGTGGCATCATTACAATGTATACTGATCTAGCCATTAACACAAGAAGATGATTCCTTGAAAACATGAATTAAATTATAGAAAGGAAAATTCTAATACAGTCAAAGAAATGGAGATCCTCTGAAAATGACATCCCCTGCAAAAAATCATTCTTTCATTACCCTTTTAAGCAATTAAGTTGAGGCCAAAGTCGGCACTGAAGCTACTAAAAACGTATATGGACCACTATTTTTCAATGAGAAATCTCATTCTATCTCTAAACAAGATATGGATGAACTAAGGACGATCAAACTCCTTGTTGGCAACCACATATCAATAAAGGGCATGTAAAAATTATATGGTATGATGCTTTTAAGAAAAATTACATATATACCTAATGATTATAATATTTATTTCATCCACAGGGTACGTTGAAACAAACATTGGATAAGTCAAGTCATTTACAAGGCACAGATATCTCAAACATCATGTCCTCTATTATGATTAGCCTGCATAACAAAACAGCTTCCAAATTACTGCTTTTTAATGACCCCACATTTTAAATTAATACTTCCTCAAATGATATCAAGATGTAAACCACTTTTATGACTGACGACCATAAGTACATAAGCATAAAATGTGTTGCTCTAGTGTAACTGATATCCCTACCTCTATTGTTACCTACCTCTATTGTTACCTACTTCATTGTGTAATTAAATGCTCCCTCCTGTTTCTGATGAACAAGTCTTTGACACCTGGTATTCTCCCCAATAGATTAAAAAATTTAAAGGTGATTCCTGATGACAATCAAAAAAGGGAGTATGCCTGATTTTCATTCATAATATCCAATGGCGCGTTATTTTCGGCGCTGCGGCTATTTGCGGCTACATTTCAGCATTATACAGGGCGTTTATTCGGAACTGAAATCCCAATTTTGTACACGAAATCATTAGATGGAAACGAAGAAAGAATTTTAGTGAAAAAATTAATATTGTAACCACGACCATTCACCCATTAATCAAAAATTAAAATAAGCAAAAGGTGATGTCCACTGAAAAAGCTGCTTTGATATCACTGACGTCATTTTCTTCCCATCCTTGACTGCTTTTAGGGGAAGAGAAGTGAGTTGATGAGAAGAGAGATGTTGCCGCAACTGCTCCTATTGACAGAGTCAGCTTTGTCCCCCCCCCCCCCCCCCCCCCCCATTGCGATAAGGCCAAGTAGCTTCGCAGACTCAGTTGTGATTGGACGAAGTCGATATACGTCAGAGGTTGCACCACACACACTTTTCCGAAAGGGTTAAGAACATCAGTTTTTAGCCACTTATAACTCGAGAAATAATTGACGGATCAAAAAACAGAAAAATATGGGTCTTTTCATTTTACAAACTATCAGATTCGGCAATAAAAAAATATGGTAAACAACCTCCATGTAATCAAGTATTTGCCAAAAGTAAGAAAAAGGTTATTTTTTAACAGATCACTGTCCTTTTCAGAAAGCCATAATATTCTCTCCCCAAATCAGAAAGGTTCTTGTAAACGTAAGTCTACTTCCCAAACTGCGTATGATACAATTAGCCTTTCCTGGATGACTTTTATAATAAATTAGTTCTTGACAAATTTGGAAAACTTTATGTTGATTGCGCATTGCAATTAAATAAACTGGATAGGCTTAAAATTCATGACAGTACAAACAATTCATTTAAACCTTATCCACCTATGGATTAGAAACGTCTTTATGGTTCTTAAAATTGATGAATTAAATGAAAAATAAACATTTCCCATTGCACAAGATTTCTTATTGTGTAGATGGATTTGTTAAGGGGCATATGGACTCCCTCAATTCTATTTTTGTGTATTACAATTTTCAATGTTGACCATCAATGGGGTTGTTTACCATATTCTTTTTATCTTATCACAGTAACTGTCTACTGTGATGCTCATGATGTAATACTTATAATTGTCTTTAGACAGTTTGCATGCCATACACCATCATACTCTTCATGTCCAGGGTTAACCCTTTCACACTGGTGTACCTACTGAGAGAAAATATTTCCGTGCCATAAATTCCTCCAGAATTTTTTTCCTCTGCCAGTACTGAGCTCTCATGAAGCAAGGTGTCGAGAAAGATGTCTTTCCTCCACTTTGTGACCTGACCCACCTGACCTGACCTCGGTGTCTCTGACCCTTTCCTCAGCCACTAAGAGGAGATTATCTTCATCCTTTTCTGTGTCTGAGGGCAACCACTTTTAATGCAATGATTTTTCTTAAAAAAATATTAGAACACTCTAAGTAAAGCTTAACCCTGGAGCGCCCAGTGTTGCATCTATGCAACAGTGTAGGCTTGTCACAAATTTGGCTCAGCGCTTGTTACAAAGTAATGCTATAGAGCCAACTCAAATGTCTATAGGTTCGGAAAGAATGGGCAAGCTTCCCCAACCACCCCTCGTCACATTGCCGTTTTCGTCATTGTGACCCTGGCAGCTGAAGTAGACGGAACTGTCACTGTGTCAACAATGGACGTGTGGCTCGTGTAAGTTTCTTTTATTTAACAAATATTTATTGTCAACTGCTATTCAAATATTACAGTTTTACTCTTAAAGGATGACTTTAGCCAGTTTATTTTGATTGTTGGGCCCTTTTCTGTTTTAGTGGTATTTTTGGAGGGTACAAGAGGGGTGTTGCGTACATGCAACGCTGGGCAGTCGCAGGGTCAGTTGACGTAAATGGCTACATTTAGATCTTGGGCTTGTTAGAAACACAACTAAGACTCATAACCATGCCCTTTCAAGTCATTTGGGGCTACTGGAGGTCAAAATAGTTTATTTATACATAGAACTATAATAGATCTGAGCCTTGTTTAAATGTTTCTTTGTTTTTACCATGGGTTGGAAGAATTATTACTTAGACTGAACGTTTTTTGGTATATATCAACCTTCATCTATCGTATACTGCACCGATAATAATTCCTTCAATGCTACTGACAAAATGTGGAAAGTCCATCCCCTAATCGAGGAACTTCAAATGAAATTTAAATTGTATTTTCATCCCATGCAACACCTCACTTACGAGTGCATGATTCCGCACTATGGTCCCCATTCCTACAAGCAGTTCATTCGAGGCAAACCCATCAGGTCTGGTTTTAAGGCCTGGTGTCTGAATACCCAAGATGGATGGACACCTTGTGGACTTTGATATTTATCAAGGAAAGAATCCGACTGGGAATGAGGAGTATGAGAAAAACTTTGCAAAATGCTCCGCACCCTTACTATCGATGATGGACAGTCTACCAGATGGTGTAAAGTAGTTTCCATATAAGATTTACTTTGACAATTTTTTCACTGGGATGAATCTTCTACAGCACCTAAAAACCGTGGTTATGGTGCGACAGGGACTATGAGGGATTACCGAATCCTGAAAAGCAGCCCATCACCATCAAACACGGATATGAGAAAGCAAGAGTGTGGCAGTTATGATTACTTCACTGAATCTTCATCAGAGGTGATGATCTGTAAATGGATGGACAATGCTGTTGCGTTAACCTGCAAGGGAATTACTCCAGTTGACAAGGCACCATGATATTCCACTGCTGAGAAGAAGAGATAACTAGTATCTTGCCCTTGGCTCATATGGCAATACAAAACATTCATGGGAGGGACCAACCGTATGGATCAGAATGTGGGTCACTGCAGAATAAACATCAGGGTGAAGAAGTGGTACTGGAGTATATTCACTTGGCTTCTTGAAATTGCTATGCACAACGCTTGGCTTCTGGTGAGAAACACAGGCTCCAATGCTACGCAAGTCTAATTTTGTACAGCTATCACCCAGTTCTACCTCAATCTCTATGGAACAGCACGAATGCACGGCCATCCGCTCTCAATGGGAAAATCATCAGAGGAGTTCAGACATGGAATATAGCATTTTGTAAAATTCATTCCAGACAGGAAAAGATGCAGGTGTGGAGGAGACAACTGCAGGAGTATTGTTCACACCCTGTGTTCAAAAAGTAATGTTGGACTTCGCGTCAACTGCTTTGAATGGTATCATACCCAATAAACATTTTCCAATTAAAGTGTATCATTGGTTTTTCATATGACCTCACCAATCTCATTTGATATTTCACTTCTTTATATCTTATATTTTTTACAGCTTGTTATTCAGATAAATAGATTTATGCAGCTAGAAAAATGGTAACTTACCTTACATTTTTATGTATGAAACTGTGATTTGATTTTCTATGATAATCAGTATCCATGTAAAAATAATGATTTCCAATAAATGTTTACTAATTACTCTTGTTTTTAATTTATACGAATCCCTTTTAATCCCCTCTGCGTAAAACATAAATTACAGATAAATTTAGATATGCACTAATTCAAAAAGGCACAAAAATAATCACAAGTCAAATTGACTTCCAGACCACCCGGCATTGCATATATTCTGAGACTCCAGTGAGGTGTACTCTAAAAGCACTTGCATTTTCTTTGAAAGTAAGTGACCAATGACCAATATCCTAAAATATTATAAAAAAATACGACAAAATACTGGGGTTAATACAGAAATCAATTCCTTTTGTTATATTATTGTTTACAGCTTTTAAACAAAATTCTACAGTTAATATTAAGAAATCTATCACAATAGATGTATCAATGGTTGCAATAGTAAATTATTTTTATTGCTATGCACTAGGAAACATGTCTGCGCATAATCAATCCAACTATGCCTATATGGATAGAATTAATTTCTTGATATATAACGGAAATCTTAAAAGTGAGGCGATATTTCACAGGGTATTACCAATGTACTATGGTATTTTGAGGTATGCCTACCTAAAAATAAGATAAATGGAGAAAAAAATATTGGCTGTACACACCTAGAACTATCTCTTCCCTCAAACTATGAAAAAAAGCATTTCCTCGCATGGAATGAAAAATTCTCCCAAATTTGTTAAGAGCCTCTTTGACAGAATAACTCTGTTAATAAAAACCATAGAGCCCCTTTTAAAATGTATATAGACTCAACAAAACAAAAGGAGTAAAGTTCTGGAACAAGATTTCCTGTGAATTGTACAAATATTTTTTTAGTTGCTACAGTGCATAAACAAAGAGGTGGGACCACAAGGTGGGAATGGCCATCTGAAGAAGGGTCTAGATAATCTCCACCTGTAAGCCGAGGAAGGGTCCTCAGACCTCTGCAGTGGGGTCCTGAATGAAATCTCTGGCCCTTTTCGCTTACCTGGCCCCAGAGAATTTTCAAGACAGCATTCATTCTCTTACATAGAAAAATGTGTGTAGTTCATAAACGCCATTTGTTCACATGGATGAAAAATCTGTGCTGTTTAATAACTGCGTTAGTAGCAAAAGTGTTAACACAGGTTTATCACGTACAAAACAGAAGTTAAACCAAGTACAGGTGACCTGAGTGGAACTGGACAACAACTGTTTAAGACCCAAATCAAGAAAAACAACAGCAAAATGTAATAGGTCTAAGAAAGAATTATGGTAGTCATCATGAGATTTTTTACAAATCCTACTTGAGTCAAATGTGGATCAATAAGTGCTTTTTGGGAGAAGATGGCAAACAGGTAATTATGGATGGGGGACAACATTGATTCAAAAGCTACCAAGGTGTAGATAATTTTTTTAAATCTTGAAACAACAACTGAAATAAAAAAATAATAAATCGAGCAAAAATGAGAAAGAAGAACAAGCAGCTACAAAAAGGATGTAAAATGATCATCATCATAGTATTCTACCAACGTTGTTTGGTCTTTGGATAGACCCTGCCTCTCCAGATAACCTGTCTAAAAAGTCCTCATCCTTTCCCCTTATCCTACAGTTGCCTGATATACTCACTTCTATAATGCCCTTCATAATATTGCTACCTCCTAATATTCCTGTCATACCCCCTTTCTGTGCCTTCTAATTAGCCCCATCAACCTCTTTTCCTCCCCAACCATGTTAATATATTTTTGCTTGTCATTTTCTGATCCCAGGTTCTCCATATGCCTCCACACCCAAATCTCAAAAGCTCTTTTCTCACACTTCATGTCTCTGAATCATGTCATACCATTCTCCATAATGATGTTTAAAAAAAAACTTTTCTCTGTATCCTTTCTCAAAGACCCCTTTCACTACAAAAAAACAACTTTCATCTAAAATTGCTCTCATATAAGTGAAATATTCTCTGTGGACCCCGTTTATGACCTCCTATTTTCGTTCATTTTTGCATTCGTCCTTCTAAAAAACTCTCAGACAGCAAAGGAGAAGAAAAGGGTGGAAGCTTTCGAAATGTGGTGCTACAGAAGAATGATGAAGATTAAATGGATAAACTGAGTACGTAACGAGGAAGTCCTAAGAAGATTGTGAGAAAAAAGAAGTCTACTGACGACTCAAAAAAGAAGACTGGAAAACTTAATCAGCCATATCTTGAGACACGATGGCCTGATGAAGACAAGTGTTGAGGGAAAGGTGAATGGGAAGATTGGAAAAGGCAGGCCTCATATGAGATACATGGAACAGGTAGTGAAGGATGTAAATGAGAAGAATTATGTCAATATGAAGAGGTTGGCCGATAAAAGAATTTAGTGGAAAGCTGCATCAACCCAATCCTAGGATTGTCAACACATGATGATGATAAAAGAATTTTCACATCTATAATAATTACCATTCAATCCTAGGCCTCTTTATAAAGAGGCCTAGGATTGAATGGTACGGTTATTATAATAACTTCTCATGAGTACAAGGGTAATAAAAGAAGGCAGATTACAAAATCCCACTTCCTGACACATCAAAGCCTGGATTATTTTCATAGAAGAATGAAAGTGCAGATAATTTCTCGGTGTAGACAGATCCAAATGAAAAAAGTGAGATATGTGAGAGGCTCTCAAGCTAAAAGCTTCATAGTTGAGAATACATAAAGAACAATTACTTCTATTTTCTTCATCAGTTTGTAGAAGGCCTTAAAGGATGCTGACAGAGACTAATTGAAATTAATTAAATGGGAATGTAACAATAAAAACAAGAATAACGGTAATGTTAATACTAAGGTATGAAAATAAAATATTATTAAAGGGAAGGAAGATGTAGGACAAGTGAATGAAACTGTGCTATTAAGATATCAAAGGGCATTAGTATCCAATTTCATATTCTATTCGAAGTATTTCAAAACCCTTATCTCATTAAATCCCAAAGCATAACAGTGCTTTATATCTAACAAAGTGTATCACTGCCACCAAAGTGTTCAACTCTAGGATTGGTCATGTTGGTGAAGGTTGATGTCACTAAGTATTAAGGAAAAAGGAGGTGAAATTCCCACATTAGGGGAAGATGATCATTCCTTTCCCTGGGTCAGTTTCTATAAAGGACGTGTGCCCAGGAAACCACTCAGCTAGGGTTTAGCTGAATATCTCCTGAACCTTGTATATCTATAGCTCAAAACACTGGACTTCCAAGCTATCCAAGTGATATGATGCTGGTCACTTCACCCCCACAATTCCTGGTCATCAACATTTCCCTTACAAAAATATCAGCTTCATTACTATAAGATCCAGAACAGTAGGAATATAATCAACTTTATAAATGCAGAAAAAGAAAGATGCCGTTTACTACCAGATATTCTTTGATAAAATAACTAATTAACTGGCAGTTTCATTTTCCCCTAAGTAGGTTTACTTCAAATTCCTTCTTCAAGAATTTCAAATTTTTATAAACACATAGGTAGGTACATAGATCTATACAGGTAGGTGGTGATATATCACCACCTGCCTTTCCCATTGCAAACATTTCTCCTTAACCATTTTTTAACATATGAGCTTCATGATCTTCTTCATTCACCCATTCCATAAGCATATAATTCTTTCCATTTTACTTATCTCCTGTAATAACCAACGCCTTTCATTCCACTTTCTGCCCAAGTTTAGTTTAAGATTCTCATATCTATCCTCCACCTGAGTCAAATAGCACAGGCCATCAGTTAATACTACTTTTCTTCACAAACTCCATGTTTCAGTGCTTATTACTACGTAAAAACCACATACTAATTAATAAACCAGGGTACTCTTTCATGAACTTAATACGCTTTGCTTGCTTTTTTACTACTGACAACAGTCTTACATACAGGTACTTATATGACATAAAAGCGTATGATAGCATGCAATCAGCATCTTTAAATACTTGAGGTTCTCGAAGAATGGTATTACCTAAAAACAATTCCTGTTGTTGCAAAAACCTGACCTCAATGAATAATTTGACGTTAAAGTAGCACAATAGTCCATAAAACCAAGGTTTTCTCGTTTCTTCATCAACAAATTAAAGTCTAGGAACTCATGAGTAGCATGAAGATTTGATTATTTAAAGCCACTAAATTTCCAGCCATCAAAAGCTAATTAAGATCATTACCAACTTACGTCATAGGCGAGAAAAGTTAAGTCTTCAAATAATATGTAGGGTCACTGAATGTAACGATCTCTCGCGCGGGTCCTATGAGTAATAACAGTCAAGAATAATTTTCTTAAATAAATTGAAATAATTCTACGTATAACCATAATCTATTTAGATAATTACTTACATTCCGACGTAGTCCTGCGAACAGCCTTGACAATAAATTACATGATATGATCATCCATAGTCATTATAACATCGAAAGCTCCAGATTATATTAAATGCAACCAGTTTAGTTATACACTCCGTGTACGATTCGGCGGAGAAGGTAGTTTGTAAATATCAGATTTTATACAAGGTGGATAACACCTTACGTGAGAGATTTAAATGGAATGGGAATTGTAATTGGTGCGTCAATTGTTTTTAATATGAATGTTAAAAAGCAAATTACTTAACGAACGTCAAAATATAACTTTACTTATAAAAGAGAGTCCTGAATAACAATTCTTTTATCTATTATTTCAATTTCTTTCATGATAATTACCTTTTAACCATAATGGAAAGAAATATGATAATTTCAAATTTTGAAATTGAGTTCTCCAAGAGCATCTAAAATGATCTAGATTATTTGATTTTGGAATCAGGAAATTCAGTTCTTGATATTTTTCTGACAACTCAACATTGTATTTTCTTTTTCCATGATTATCAATATGCAATATAACTTATATTTCTCGCAGATAAAATCATAAAACTACCGCTGTGTGACGTCATCACCTTCGAGAGAACCAATCACATTCCTCTCAATTCAGCCGGCAGTTGAAAGACGCTTGGAGGCTCTTGGGAAATTCGGATGCTGTGAAGGCCTTTGTCGTCTGTCGTCCTGGATGGACATAATTGAAGAATTGTGCGCGGGTGGAGCGTAAGCCACCGTGAGAGTTTTGGGGCATTTGATAAGTCCCTTACTTCTTATATTTGCGGCTCACGGAGTGATTACAGTGAATCAAACCATGAATGAAACAAATCAAGTGAGTTGTGAGGCTGTTGAGTCTTCGTCCGATGAAGTAACACCGGACAGCAATCAAGACAAATCCCTTAGTTTAATGCGCTACAAGGACCTCCAGCAGTTGGCAATGTCTCTTAACCTACCTGGGAACCTTAAGGTATGCCATCATGTTTTTTTTTGTAAAAACACTTAGCCTGTCTAATTGTCCCAGTGTGCGGTTGTGCGACTGTTTATGTAACGTAATACCAGGTGAATAGTTAAAACGATAACTTATATTTTGACTAGTGTCATTTTAATTGAAAACGTGTGGTGGTTGTTGTTAATTATGGTTCACATGTCTAATTCTGCTCGAAATATATGTGGATAATCTCCATTATCCGTTGGTGAATGTGCTGTTAAAGTAATAATCGTTTTGAGTTCGGTACTATATCGATATATTTCAATTTGCGGCGCGACTTCTTCCTTGTTAGTTACTTCGGGTGCAATGTGATGCTGGAATGTGCTGGAACGTTAAGATTCATAAATGAATAGATTCATGATTGGCTTATACGCCAAATCTGTGTGTGATGTTTAAGGAACAACCTGTTAGCCACCTCTCCAAGGTGTTCGCAAGTCATTTTGAATGTAAGTCGCAGTTAGAGCTAATTGTTTGGTTTTTCCGACATACTTTCATTTATATTTTTACTAAATTTTGTAGTAATCTCAGAATACCAGTTCGCCAGATGTATTTTGAAAATTGGAAAATTGATCGTAAATGGGGGCACCTGTGATCATTACAGAAATTATTATTATTATAAAAATGTGGAGAAATTGATGTTAAGTTCATTTGGCCACGATAAATTGTCAACATATGTCTCGCATGCCCAAATATTCTTTCGTTTATGTCAAGTCCCCTCTGTGTTTTTATTTTTTCACGGCTTGAAATGTAGAGCGGTGGCACAGCACACACACCCTCGCGGTGGCTTGCAGGGTATGATGTAGATGTAGCGAGTCCGTGCTGATATCCCTTCTTTTTTCCCTCGTCTTTCTTGCGAGATCTCTGTATGTGAAGGGCACACAATTCGTAGTTCCACTATATATATGTCGTCCTATAAATGCAGTCGGCCCGGTATCAAGTGATTTAGCTGCCATTGCTAATTGGTATTCTTCCGAAAAATAGTCATAAGTGGGTTACTTTGCAAACCTACTTTGTGTGCTACGCTGGAATACGTTTTTTTATTTACGGCAGTACATACCGAATATCTTGCTTGCGATATTTAAGCATTTGTAGCGTGTGATGTACGTTAGTATCAGGGCTGGATTAACCACCAACTATTAATGAAGTTGTAAAGGGTGCCATGTAGATTCAAGCCGTGTTCACATGTTGCGGAAGGCGGAAATTGCGGAATTCATCCAGAAACGCGCAACAGATCTCTCGAGAGGCAGAATGGAAGGATTGGGACTGGAAGCGCGGAACGAAACATAGCGGACCACTTCTAATCTGGACGACGTGACACGCTCACCTCTTCTTCTATCGCGATTGTTGACCTTGCGCTCTTGGATCTCTCTGGATGTATTTATCATCTGACCACTAATTTGATCCTGTATCTTACAGACCCTCGCCTTGGATTTTACATGTATCATTCTTTGATGGATCACGTCGTTCCTTTTATTGATAGGAAAGCTTATTTCGTGGCAGGGTATCCTGTAGATGTAGATGTTTCGAGAAGCCAGAAGAACAAAAAAAACAGAATTTAGGATATAATGGAGTTCCGCTTGATCACATGATTATGTTATACATGGGCCTTTTCATCTCAGATTTGGTAGATTCAGCAAAATCATATCCTAGCTGACATTAGCAATTTTCCTAAAAATTCTGAGGTGAAAGCAGTAGGTTATTCCCTTGATGAATATTGATGCCTTTATCTGAGTACCTGACCAAGAAGTCAGTAGTACCCAGATAGCAAGCCAGCTGGATTCCATCCTGGATTTTGGCTGAATGAATCCAGCTGTAATCACGTAAAAAGCACAGCTGGATTCAAGCTTTACACTGGATTAATCCAGCTGGATTTACGATTGCACACTGGTGAATTCCACTTTTATTCCAACTGATTTTGGAATAGTGGGTAGTGGACATTGGCATACATTTGAAGCCATTATTATTAGTATTCTACCGGTGAAGGTAGGTTTAAATGGACATATAATTCTTCCCACCCCATAAATTTCACACGATGTCCTCCTTCAGCCCCTCATACCTCCTGCCACCCATCATTCCATCCAAGCTACCCGTTATTCTCCTCCCTCTTCCCCGCTTACCCAACGCTCTTCCCTCAATCACCTCCTTCAAAACACCATCCACTTTTTTACCCTTTCCATCCACACCTTCTGCCTTCTCCTAATTTCATATATGAAAATTCTTTCCTCTCCAATTCTAGCACTTTATCGTTCGTCTTTCTTTCGCCCCACTTTACTTTCTCCATCCACCACACCCACATCTCAAAAGCCCCAAGTCTATTTTCATCTTCTTTTCACAAAGCCCACGTTTCCACCCTATATGGTGCAACGCTCCATATTAAACTTTTCACCAGTCTTTTCTTCACTTCCCTACTCAACGCCCCTGTCATTAGTTCACGCCTACGAGTAAAATCTTCTTTTGCCAATGCAATTCTCCTTCTCACTTCGATGCTGCTATACCCTTTTTCTTCCAACACACTACCTAGATAGCTAAATTGCTCTACCTGCTCTAGCTTCTGACCTACTTTTATTGTTCAACTGGCCCTTTTTGTTCTTGAAAATGGCATTACTTTGGTTTTCTTCTGGGTTATCTTCGTCCCGTATCATTCGCACTGTCCCTGCAACGCATCCAGCATTTTTTGCAAGCCACGGACTCACGGATTTTATCAATTTCCCCCCGACCTTCCTCCATCCTCCAGCTCATCCCAAGCCTCTCTCCCCATTTCCTCCGAGTATATGTTGAAAAGTACCGGCGATAACGGACAGCCCTGCCTAACTTCCCTCCCTATTATGGCCCAGTCCGATTCTCCATCGGCTACTCTCACTTGCGCATTCAGCGCCATGTATAAATTCCGGATCAGTCTCCTGTCTCTCCAGTCTACTCCTATCTTCCGCAATATTTCCATTAACTTGTCCCACCTCACTCTGTCGAACGCCTTTTCGTAATCAACAAAGCACGTGAATACATCCTGATTGTATTCTAGATTTCTTTTCACTAGTATTCTCATTACTGCAATCGCATCCCGAGTGGCCCTCCCCTTCCGAAATCCAAACTGATTCTCGCCTAAGAATTCGTTTGCTCTCTTTTCCATTCCCCTATTGATGATTCTAAGCACTACCTTTGCCGCATGAGAAATCATACTATATCTATCGTTCTATATTCTTCACATTCTTTTGTCACCCACTTTCTCGGTATAGGTATCAGAACGGTTTTTACAAAATCCTCCGGCCAACCTCATCTTATATTCTACGAACAACTTCATATTATCTCTCCCTTCCCCCTCTTCCTAGTTTTTCCAGAAGCTCAGCTGGAATTTTATCTACCCCCACCGCTTTACCTGCCTTCATTTCTCGCCGTGCCTTCTCTATCTCACTATCCAGTATTCCGGGGCCCACGTCATCCGGATCTACGTCCTTCTATGTCCAAGTTTCTAGGCCAATTTTTGCTATCATACAGTTCCTCAACATATTCCCTCCAACTGTTCCCTCCAACAATCTGGTTCCACTGCTAAATTTCCCCTTCTGTCTTTGATACACGGGACCGTTTTCCATTTCCTGATTCCCGATAACATTCTAACCTTTGAGTACAGACTGCCTATTTCTCTTCTCTGGAGTCACTCCATCCCCTCGCATTGCCGACTCCACCACCTTTCTCTTGCTCTCTTTGTTTCTCTCCTAAGCTTGTTGTAAATCTCCTTATAACGCCGTTTGCCTAGCTCTGTATTTACATTTTTTTAAAGCCATTGTTGCATGCAAAATATGAAATGTCTGACTTATGACATATCATAAAACAAAAAATTAATGATAATGCTACCATATTTTTTTTGTTTGTTAGCACAACATTTATTTTAGATATTTTTGAAACTTTTATGGAAATAATAGGTGGCATTTTTTGTTATTAATAATTACACTATTTCTATTTTTATTGTTAAAATGAGTTCTGTATATATTATCTTTTATATTTTTATATTTAATTTGCGAATATCTATCTATATAATACCCTGCATTTCACCATCAAGCTAATCGCAAACTAGGATTCATCAATAGTGTGTGTGGTAAATGTGACGGTCGTGCACGAGAAATCAGCTACTTTTCCCTTGTTAGACCTCATTTTTAATATGCTGCCGGTGTATGGGTTCCCTACGAAATCGGTTTAAATTATGAACTTGAACGTGTGCAGCGAACATCGGCATGATTTGTAAAGGGACGCTGCAATAACTATATTGGCGTAACCAGTCCATTAAATGAATTTGAGTGGGAATCATTGTCAGATCGCAGGTTTAAATTTAGACTTAATCTCTTAAACTAATTCCAAGACAATATTTTCAGTGATGACGTTACAAATATTTTGCGAACCCCGACTTAGCATGGTAGACTGAGCCATGATCACAAAATTAGAGAAATTGATTGCCGGACTGACAATTTCTAAATGTCCTCTCTTCCTCGTATAATTAGTGATATAAATAGCGGTAAATATGTGTAATACATTTACATTTTTACAGTGATTCCATTTATAAAACAGTAAATATATCCAAAACGAGTGTAGCAATGGATAAGTAATTGGTATAAGGAATTGAAGTTAACCCGACTAAAGGCATGTTTTTGCACCTTTGCCTTGCTATTTATATCTTTTTTAAATAGTGAAGTAAAGAACAGCAGATAAATACTAATCTTTTTTATGCATGATATGTAGTGCATGTTTGGTGAGAATTCACCCCCTGCCACACACCTTTATGGTGGCTTGTAGGGTATTATGTAGATGTAGACGCCTTTCCGTCTTCCGCATCCATGTGAACCCGGCTTCAGAAGTGACTGAAACGAGTGACATGTACTCTAGAAAAATTAGGAAAGTGCTCAAATTATCGCATGGCTACTTCTTGTCATAACTTATCACGATCAAAATGCTCTTATTGTGCTTATAACTAGGAGAATAATTATGAATAAGTTTCGCTAATGACCAGTTACCAACGAATTGTCCCCTTGTAAGTACAGTGAATACGAGTCCAAAGGTGATAGTGATTTACTAATATCCCGTGGGTGAAATCAATGAACGATCGAACTTTAGAGAAATCCCTTTTGCTAGGAGGGGAGATCTGTCTAGCATGTCCCTCATCAATGAGAAGAGAGGTAATGTTTTGTGAGAGGTTGACGACTGATTTAAAAACCACTGTCGTTCTTGACCGTATTATTAAATGAAAGGACCTTGGCCTTGGAGTGGCAGAGGGGATCGCAGTACACGTCAATATCTGTTCCCCAGTTCACAGCTGACATGGAGATAAGACAATATGATTTCGTAATGGTCAGCACCCTGGAAGGTATATCATGTCGTAACTCTATACGTTATCACTTCCTCATAAAAAAGCATTGATATCTCATTTGCCTGCAATTTTATTTGATAGGTGGAGGAGCTACAGAAATATGATGCCCATCGTCTTTCATTCAGTGATAGCGTAATTACTGATTAATTGCTTACGACGATGCGTGGCTAATATCATTCCATTGAAGCCGAATTTTTCTTTTCCCAGGTTTGCGATTTAAAAAAAAAACAAAAAAGGAAACAGAAAATTAATTGTACTTTGAGAGTTCTAGAAAACTTTCGATTCTTGGTTGACTTGTTAAAATTTAAGTTAAATCGATGCAGCGCGGGGGTTTCCAGAAGTGTTATAAATTAGGTCGTATTTTGCCAGAGTAGTACAGCGGTTTCATTGTCCTTATGTATTTCGACGCCGTATAATTTTGATTAATTATTTGCGTTTCAAGCCCCTTTATTGCTCGTTGTTCCACCCTTAAGAATTTGGATTCTCGAAAATTGGTAGGTCTTGTTTTTCTAAGATCTCGTGAGTTTAAGTATTTGTATCTGAGCACTAATGACTGTTATGTATTATGGGAGAAAAAAGTTTCCCAACAAATGGAGCGACGCTACTGCCGCTCTGAGAGAAAATCGGATTCCTTTCTGACGGTACAATATTCTTTGGTCTCGGCCACCACGAGGGAAGTTCAAAAACTGTAAAGTGATGGATTCATCGCCCGAGCATTTGACGGAAAACCGAAAGCTTGCCTGCCCCGGTCTGTACATGTGCTGGCGGCCAGAACGGACGCATATTATTCTTCGCATGCATTTAAACGCTCTATTTAACCATCTTGATCTCGCCGAACTTTCCTCCGAACGCCGAACCTTTCTGCCGCGCGTGTCCGCCTCTTCTCTTTCTGTCTCTCGTTTTGAAAAAGCGAAGAAGTTAATATTATTTAGCAATAATGTTGAGAGCTGCCGCTAATTACTGTTTAATAAATGTATGTACAAACTTATGTTCAATACACCAATCATGGTGACAGCTTCACTACAGCTTGGCGGAGCGCTTTGTTCCTCTGTAACATTTGGTTTTTATTAAGTCGTCGGGACATACAACTTGCTTTACATTAGAATTGTCTTTCACTATAGAGTCCTGAGGGAAACCACGCGTATATTCGCTGAACACTGGTGCCAAACGCTGTTAATGAAGCAGGGTAGAGAATTTAATTGTATCATTTCGATTGGTAAAATCTCGTTTCTTATGTATAAAGTATGAAGAATTTTGGATAGAAGAATGTAATATTTTGACTGACTTATAAAAGTAAATGTCCTACGGCTGTCGGATCGGAGTGAATTCGGTGGTATTTGGAGGTGTTACTTGAGTGGATTCAGGTGGTAATGTGTATGTCGGTTGGCTGAAATCTTCCATGAATCCTTCATTCAAATGAGAAATATTTCTTTGTCCAGCCCAAGACTTAATGAACAAAAGAAAATTATTGTTATTTACGCTCTTGGTCGAAATATAGCTCGTACGTATTGCTTAATAGCTCCCCCGACTTTGAGCGAATCGCAAATAGTTTTTATAACAGTCTATTCAACTTCTATTTTCACTTTTGACCCTAATCTCTCTGGCACCCTTTGGAATCAAATTCCTCGAGCAGAAGTGTTCTAGAGTGACATATTAAGTATTGAGCTGCATTTGAATTGGTCATTTTACTTATTTGGCTGATACGCACTTCCTTAGCTTTTTCTCCGCAATAAGAAATCATTCGCTAAACATGTGCTTTATAGATATTCCCACTTCTTACAGATCACAAATTCGTGGCAATATTGTAGAACTATTTCTGGCTTTGGTATTAGAAAAATGTTCTTAGTTGTTTATTATTGTGATTACATTTTCCCTTAACTCGCAAAATTTATGATTAGTCCACAAGACTTGAATAGGATCAGGAAATACTTTGTGAAAAAGTGACATGGTGTACGAAAAACTTGGTGTATTTTTTACAATTTTTATTGAATATTACCATACGGTTTGGTGTCATTCTGACATGAGTGTCGAAAAACTCGTGACACTCTGACGATGACATGAAAGTTTCGAAAACTGTTTGGTTTTACTCAATGAAAAGTGTGTAAATACATCTAGTTTTTCTTACACTAGTCCAAAGACTAAAATATAGCTTTGGGATCTAGTGGGATTTTATTAACATTGGAGAGAATTGCAAAGAAGAAGACTGCTTCGACTGTGTGATCATCATCATTACCTGATGAAAAAGTCACCTCCATAATAAACTCCGTCGATTTTGGACAGCTGACAGTCTGTTTCGGTGACGAGTTAGTGACCAGAGAATTTTTTACCGTAGACGATAATCCAGGGTTGAATGAGTTGAAAAATGATTATATTGAAAATGTTTGAGGTGATTGGTTGCATTAAGAAAACAGTGCATACAATAATTCAGGTGGAGTTAAATTTTTCTCGAGCGATATATTTTCAAATTATCAAAAATGCACAACGTTGGAAAACGAAAAGAAAGCTGGAAACTCAGAGTCATGCGGCCTAAATATTGCAAATTGCATGACCGCTGTGGTGAATGAACGAATGATCGTCCTACTCAATATTGTAAGACCCCAACTTATAGATACCTCGATAGCTGGCAGTATTCGATAAGCAAAATAGGAAGATACGCTAGTAATCCCAGCCAAGTTAAGTATAATAATATTTTTAGTCAAATCCAGTTCAGAGAGGGCGGAAATTTTTCGGGGAGCCGTTAGACGAGCAGACCAAGAGCTGGACATAAAAACTGTTTCTTTACCTTCTCTCCCGAAGAATTTCTCACGGCTTACGAAGCAGCGAAACACGGAAAGCGATTGCATCAGTAGAAGATAGAACCATCCGCCTGTCATAAGACAGTTCCAAATTCGCTTGAACGGCAAAACATAGGTTTCCATGGCGAAAGAGAAGAGGGGTCGAGGACAAAAAATAGCATAACATTCTTTTAACGTGTCTTGGATAAAAATATGTATCCAGTGCTTACGTAAAATAACAAAGTGGTGAACGAAAAACATTCGCCATCTATGGGTCTGGAATGGGGTCGTTTACCATATTTTTTTATTGCCGAATCTGATAGAGTTTGTAAAATGAAATGACTCGTATATTTCCGTTTTTTGATCCGTCAATTATTTATCGAGTTATAAGCGGCGAGAAACTGATGCTTTTAACCCTTTCGGAAAAGTGGGCGTGGTGCAACCTCTGACGTATATCGACTTCGTCCAATCACAACTGAGCCCGCGAATCTACTTTGCCTTATCGCAATGGGGGGACACAGCTGACTCTGCGAATAGGAGCTTTTGCGACAGCATCTGTGCGAGCAGACCATCTGAGAACCCCCCTCCACTCCCTTCCCTTCCTTGAAAATCAGTCAAGGACGGGAGGAAAATTACGTCAATGTTATCAAAGCAGCTTTTTCGGTGGGCGTCACCTTTGGCTTATTTTAATTTTTGATATATGAGTGAATGGTTGTGGTTAGAAGATTAATTTCGTTTTTCGTTTCCATCTAACGATTTCGTGTACAAAGTTGCGATTTTGGTTCCGAGTAAACGCCCCCATTGAAAACTTCGTATTACCAGGCAGTTGCGTTCCAGCTCGAACACTCCCTACTGATATTAATGGAGCAATTCAATGGTTTACATGGACGGGACGCGGAGAATACTCAAGCTCGCTTTTTGTTCACTTTTTCAAATGAGAGAAAGAGAGCGAAGAGGCGGGCACCGAGTGAATCCCAGGACTTTGCCTGAGTGCGAGACAGGGAGCGAGGCCTGAAAGAAGAAGAACTTCCCTCTTGGTGGCGGAGACCACAGAATATTGTACCGTCAGAAAGTAATCTGATTTCCTCTCAGACCGATAGTGGCGGCTCTCAATTTGTTGAGAAACTTTTTTCTCCCATAGAACTTAATCTACGTGGTGTACTTTTCTTACTGACGGAAAGATATTTTTTGTTTTCTATAAAGGAATAAGTGGTCCGACATTTCCCTAATGTGATATTAACTCCTTTATTGCAATCGTTCATTTGGAAAACGGTAGATAGTCATCCACTGCCACGAGCTGCACCACGCGGTGATAATCTATAGGATTTAATTTTTTGGGTGCTTCGACAGCATTGGTCATTCGCACTATAATCTATGTCCGCTAAATCACGTTACTTAGGCATTTCGAATTGTACTCCCTTCGTAATCGCACAGAACATATGATTTATCAACATAACCAAATTGTACTGTGGATGTCTGTTGTGATTATCATCCAGCTGGAGCTGATAGTTGAAAAAAGCAGTATAAACTCGCTACATGATACATCTCGCCACTCGCCACTAGGTTCGAAATGCGATAGCCGCTGTTCAAACTCAATTTCATCATCGTCTTTTCGCCGTATTTGTCAGCTGGTTCCACCCTACTTCCCCTCTCGTTCCAGTCCCGCGTGCCTCACTGAGCTTTGTCGCCAAAGTGTCAGGTGGCCTTTTTCCCACGGTAATTTGATACATCGTGTCAACGTCTGCCTGCGGATTAGTCTGTATATGTCTGGCTCTTTTGTTCCATGGCATTATGTTTCCTTTTGAAAGAGATGCAGGAAATGTTTAGGTAGGTGAAAATGAGTGGTGAAATTTCCGATGGAGTCTAGATTCTTTTGTTCTGTTCCTTAATCCTTATAACCCTTTCGTAAACGAGCCATTAACGTTCCTTTATTTTGCTACCCCCAGTATATTCCAATCTTTCCGTCATATGCTTCATAAGTGCATCCAACTGCGTAAGTTACGTTGCAAGTTTAACCTAAGTTTTGTCTTAATGCAAATAACACTCATGCCCAAGGTGGGATTCGATCCTGCGATCTTAAGAGGACGCAGTACATAAATTTTTTTCCACTTCTGAGTGTGAAGATAGTTTTCCTGTCGACCGATAGAGTTACCCGAGTCAGTGCCATTCCAACGGGTGTATTTGTTTGGAGTGTGTCTTCTACGGCGTTCATGCCTTGTGTGGGGGAAGGAGGAATCCCCTCCCAATGCCTCTATTGCCCCATAAGGGGGGGCCTCGGGCTTTCCCTTCGGTAATATGATCCTTCTCTACGGAAGAAGATTTCGTAACCCACTGAGCGCAAGGTTGTCATTTCAGCGAACGTGAGGCTGACTCCGCAAGAGTGGCAACAGCTCACACACATCGTCTCTGTCGCCCTTGCTATTAGGGTGTATTAGGGTGCGCGCGGCACGATTTCGTCGAAAAATGCTGCGTGATAACATGACTTCTCCGGCCCGAAAGTTTAACTTTAAAAGTTAGAAAGTTTAATCACTTTATTTTACCTGTTGTACTAGACAATGCATATGGCGAATTATGTTGTAACTCTATCAGATTGCTTTTAGAATTAACTGACTCCACAAAGTTCCTAGTTTCTGCAGTAGGTATTCCCGTGAAGTATGGCTTTGGTGATCAGTCAATGTCCTCATCAAAATCGACGAAATAAATAAATACATTGCGATTTAATTCTATGTTAGAGTTTACGTTCTCATTTCGGTTGAAGCATCGAGTGTGCTCATCCCTTTCTAATTCTATACTGATCCCTGCTTTTGTAATTCTTCACCCTATTCACCAGCAGTCGGTTTAGTTTCAGCTCCGACTGTGTTGCATGAGAAGTTCAAATCACTCGCCTCTCAAGTAAATGGTGCTACCTGGGTACTCTACCCCACCACGGGAGGGAAAAGAAAAAGTCACATCGGTTTTTAATATGATTTATTTTTTCTGCTTTTTGCATGCCAAATTGCCCATTTCATTCTTCTCTCCCTCCTTACCTTTCTTTTCGCAATTTCTCTTCCCTTGGGCAGCCAAAATACTGGGGGCATTCCGAATCGGCATTGATCGGGGCAATCTCGAATCGACTAACTCGGGAAGCATATATTCCAAGTAAATTTTTTTAAAATTTTCTACTATGAATTCTTTCCAAAATCCATCGTCCCTGTGGATCCTCTCCACTTTTAATCCTAGTTTGGTCCACACTGCGAATACACAGAAATCTCTTTGGGTTATGTGAAGCTGGCCTTGAATTTGAAAGTACTAGTTGTTCTTCCGGTTAACTTTCATTCCGTCGTTCTTCATCCGAAAATTAACTTTACCTTTCATTATTGCTTCTTACACAGTCATCTCTGCAGCCGATGATGGGCATTTAATTTACACAATACCTCAAAGGAGGAATTGAGGAGAATCAAAATTGCAGTACATAATTGATTTTATCACATTTACACAGCCAGTGTAAGGAAGCATTCTACAAACACGCCCAAAATTCGAGGCAGTGAGCATTTTTTGGTGCATCGTTACCAATTTAACACTTTCTCACTGCTTTATCGTTTTCCTCTCTATTTCCTTTGCATCATCCTCGTCCTTTTTTAGAGAGTCCATAAATAGCCGGCACTCATTCGTAAAGTCCTCATTAGGCATATCAGGCCTTTTAGAATAGGGGCCGTAGTCGGGATCAGGTTTTTTTCCCAGCCGATTAAATATATTCCTTCTCGACTTTTTTGCAATTTCCTGCGGATGGAAGTAGAAATTGCCTACCTCAGTCTTCTTTGGAGAGACCTTTTACAGTGGTACTCAGGACTCACATTAAAAACAGTTTGATAAAGAATCTTCAGAGGGTTTCCCGAATTGAAGGTGCCCGGGCAAATCTTCCCTTTTTTGACCAGGAAATAGCAAACTTTACCCTTTTTCCACCACTCAGTTTTGCAATGATGGTATATGCTATATATATGGTATGCTATGGTATATGCTCGACAGGATAATTATCCACATCTTAAATAAGGCTTCGGCTGTGGCGACTAATCATCAGGACAATATTAGTTAATTTTTCATGCACCCCGCATTCTTTCAGCGCTGGCACGTTTTTTTGTCTTCCCGGGCTCCCATCACAGAAATATCCTATCTCTACACACCGCTCATATTCTCCGAAAACGTGGCTAGGGCTGTTGAGGATATCCTTCCGGAGCAACTTATTTTTTTGCGCAATTGACACATTTTTGGCATTTCGTAAACTCAACACCTTTTGTGATCGCCGCTCACAAGCGCAAAATGTTTTCGGCTATCAATTTTCATCAATCAAAATCAAAATCAAAAATCATTTTGCATGATATCACGTTTTTCACGGCTTCTTGTGATTACAAGTTCATTTATTTTATTACAGTACCTTCTTAGAAGGTGATTACGGCACTCAACCTTTTCCACGATCAAAGTCTTGTAAGGTCTCGCGTCTAGAACTTTTTTGTACACACTGGAGTCGCCGTTTGCAATGAGACGAGCATATCGGACACCATACATCTCTTCACTTCTACGAAATCCAACAACAACGGTAGCAGCCTCCATGCTGAAAGAACTCTGATGTGAGCCCCAATTCTTAAAGCATTTGTGCTCTGCAGCTTCTTGCCCTCTCGAAGCTGCCCGGGCGCAAGTGGTGCACTATTTGTCCTTCACTGCTATGAAAATAACTTTTTTGGAGTTAAATCCAACGATACTTCGCGCCCTTGAATGAATGTGCACGATACTTTACAATGCGTGCATAGGAATAACAGAAGATAATCTTGTGAATAAACCTTATTTCATCATGATTTCAGATTTAAATGGTTCTTGCGGGCGAGCAGATTAGAGGAATATACTCTCTCCCTGAGTAATAAATAGACGTAAAAACAATGACTGAAGAGTGGCACTGAAGAAAATTTAAACTCAGATGAAATTAGGTCCCCTTAAAGAATTCTCGCTTATTCCCTAAAAAAAAATAAATGATACCTCCAAAAGATTATTGTTTCACCAAAATATATCGCAAATTCTATGCGTCTTTTTCCTTTACATAATATTTGCATCAAATGGGTATTTTCTAGTTTGAAACATTGAATATTTACTACTCCTGCCAATGATGAGTAGTTACTGCGATAAGATCTCTTACACCAACTCCCGTCAACAATCACTGTGATTAGAGGGACTCCATCTTTCTCAACATCCTCGTTTTCTATTGCTTTTGAGGCTTCAATCTTCGCCGCCGTCTATATTTCTATCGCACCGGACATTTCCCATCCTTCGCGCACTTTTTCGTGGCATTTTTTATAGTTTTTTTCTGCCAAGACGGGGATATCCATTGCAGAAAATATTTCATCTAGTTGGGAATAACCGCCACCTGAGGACATCACACCAGCGAAGTTAATTTCAATACTCGTAGAATTACTGTCTGCAGTCCACATATTTTCCTTGGCATTGCACACTTGGCACATAAATGTTAAATGTTTTCAAGCCTAGACGACGTTCTCCCACAAGAAACATATTTCTGAAAGTGCATTTGAAAGGCGAATGATCAATGGATTGTATTTTTTTTAAATAATGCAAATCCACTATCCTTCGAGCAGACACAGAGAGCTACAGGTTCCTCACGCATTTCCGCTACCTCGATCAAACTTTCCGAAGAACAATGAAGGTCCGCTGTTGAGGTTGTTGGTGTACGCACAGTAGTTGTTATCACTTGAGAAGGTGCTTCATCAGCGAATTCATTCGAGCCTCTTTCTTTCCGGTTCTTAATTAATATTCTGCATTCAGAATTGGCACTGAAATTATTAGAAAATTTTGTTCAAAACGGAGAGAAACTCTCCTTGTAAAAGATGGAGTGTGTGTACTGTCTGTAAGAAACGCCAAGTCCCTTGGGTTCCGGATTCTGTATCTTACTAAACATCGGATTTTATTCACCGGGCCTTTTTTCAAATAACATAAATTAATGGCCACGGTGAGAAAACATTTCCGTGCTATTTGCAACTTGGACATGAACTTTTTATGACATGTTTCTTATTTCCATACTTATGCTTGAAGATATACATCCCAAAGCACAAGAAGCATGCCTTTTTTCCTCGCAGCCATTACATTACATTTTTCCTTGCTTCTTCCCTCCTTCGTGCTAGATGCTCATCCCTCCTTCGTTTCCTCGCGGCAGACAAATTCAATTTTCTACTGCTTCTACCCTTTATTTGACGCTGTTTTGCAGAAGGCATTGTAAATATACTTGGTAAAAGTATGGTAATGTAACAATACTGCGGTAGTACTGAATTCTACAAGATGGAAAACCTTCTCAAATGCGGCTAACGTGTGTGTTATGGATAAATGACTGGTGGCTCAAACAGTTCGCTAGCAACTCTTGTCAACGACTACCTCGCCCCGAAGATTAAGACCCTCGGACTCTTCCCGGGGAAGTCAGACTCCACCCCCCTTTCGTCTTTCTCCCCCCCCTGTCGTCTTTCTCCCCCCATCCTCGTCATTCTTCCCCCTTTTAGTCTCCCCCCCCTCATCTCTGCAGCGAGCTATTAGATATATGAGATGGTCAGTTCCGTTTCTGAGAGAGCGCTCGCGGCGGGAAAAAAGAGAACTAAGACAACAGCGGGGGCTGCTGTAGACGCCGATTAACACGCTAAAATGTCACAAAACTCATGTTTGATTTTCCTAAATTATACATTTATTTGAGAAAATTTCTCAGTGGCAGTGGGTATGCCAATGGCAGACATATAACCCTGGGAAGCGACTTTGCCAAAAAGGCCGTTTTCTGAGTCGGTTTTCCGCAATATTTCCCGAAAAAAGGCCCATCTTTGTTGAATATTCCTTCTATTAACATTGGATTCAGAAGATTTTTAAAAATATAGCCTCCTAATTTCACTTGTTTCCTTGATTTAACCAAAACTTTCAAATTGATACAAGCAAAATTGACTGAATGAGAACGGATCGCAGAAGATGCTACAAAATAGGGGGGTACTGCGTCCTCTTAAGGCTGACACGATGCCGGCCTAGCTACCATGGCCGTCAGTAGCAGATGTTTGAGCCAGCGATTTCAAAGCATTTTTCAAACTGCTTAATGATTTTTTTCCTGAACGACTCTCAGTTTTCTTCTCAAGATTTAATCAGCCCTGCTTACTTTCGCGGCACTAATACATGATGCTTCTTAGTTATGGTAAAGTAGCACCGTATGAAGGTTCAGCTGCGCCATAAACGATTCTCTTGTAGTTGTCCTCGGAGGCATGCACTGACTATTACTAACTCATACACTATTACTGATCTATTACCTACGCCTTGCTGAATTTTCCCACACCCACCTCACATGATGAAAAATGTTTCAAACAATGAACTCAGGAAAGTCTCTGTACCTTAACAACTCAGATTAATTTTCTAAAAATATTCTGCGGAGTTTAACCTGAGGATATTATGTGAGTACAACGGCATGGCTATATTGCTCGTATGAAAATTGTATGTTACTTGGAAGTCGGAGACAACCTGAAATCATGTGAAGTGGTCTTTGTGGACGATTTTCCGAGAAATGTTCTTTTCTGTACCAAGATTCAGTGAAAGGTGTGCACTGGGGTAACTGCCAGGCTACGATTCATTCGATTACATGTTGCAATAGTAATATGAACGATCAAGTTTGTGCCCCTCAGTGTGGTTATTATTTCAGACTGTATTAATCATAATGCCATATTTCAAAGGACGCTGCTCTATAGTGCAATCAAGTTTACAAAACCTACTCAAAAATTTTACGTTTTCGAAGTTGCGGGTGCTCAATATAATAACCGCTAAAAAATGTTGTAATTGTTGCATCGCCAAGATTTCGGTTCGATGCTGAATGACATTTCTATACCACATCGCAGGGAAAGGATACAAGAGATAGATTTAAAGGACACTGAAGACAAGCCACACGTCCCAGTCTGAAGCTCAATTTTAAGAAACATATTCAGACCCTTGAGGAACTTTACAAATAGGCCACGTGAAAGTAGTTTAACACTCGAGAAAAGGAGTTTGTAACCACCGAGCAAGTGAAGGAGAAAAGAAGAGCCTGAGGAGAAGATTCCGAGATACACCTTCCAAGAAGTGTATTCATACCTACCGTACGGATATCCGCAATCGAAGGAAGACTTGCTGTTGAAGTACCGTTCTCAGTAATCCGAAAAAAATCGTGGAATTTTGTGGTATAATATTTTCAATTTTGTGGTACAAATAGGATTAGGAGAATATGGGTTTTTGAAAGAAAAGTAAGAAGTTCAGCGTATTTCCGATGTGAAATTTTATATTAAAACATTAATTTCCACGATTTTTTTTACTTTCATCTTTTAATTCTGCGGCAATGAGGAAACCAACCTCAGAAAGCACAGCAGTACGGCATTGGGTTAAACGGAGACAACGTTGATAAATATCCCCTCGATTTCTACTGCACGCATTATTATTGTTATAATTTACAACTTTCATAATATAAGGGATGCTTTGGCTGTAACATAAATTGTGCATGAAGGGTTTGCAGAAGATTACCTCAAAAATTTCTTATACCAACTTTCTGACTCTGTTCAAGTTAACTGTGTGTAAAGGTAAAATAAGGAATGTAAGGCTTTAGAATGCTGATGGTGTTTAAAGATGTGAATAATTTTTATTTTACTTAATAAGGAGAGATAAAAATAATATATTCCAACTCATCTAAACATTAAATATGAATCTAATTCATTGCCTCACGTAACATAATTTATATTTTCACTGATTCCGGAGAATTAAGTCATTCGTATCATGTGTGAAGTCATTCTGGGAAAATGTTTAAAACGTGAGTTAAGGGTGAACAATTTAATAATTTAAAAAGTTACGGGAGCAAAACTATGGGATATCAGGGCCATAGACTGGGAGGCTATGGTATGCGAAGAGAAACAAAATATCCGTTTAGATGATATTGGTAGCGCTCTGCTTTCCTTGTTGTTTACCCTGAGAGTAAAATTCGAATGGGATATGTTGGGCGACGGATTAGTGCACCCGTTTTTTTTTTTTTTTTTAAAGAACTGACAAAGAGAAAGAGGTTTCGGAGAACATGTTAATAGAGTATGTGAGGAGAGTAGTACTGGAAGACGAGGACGGGACAAGGTTTGTCAATTGTTCTCTGAGGTCAAGTGCCGCTCTTCATAGATTCTAAGGCTGTGGTCACGCCTCGGCGAAGCAAATAGCGATATGCACGAGCAAAGAGTTGGCATACGTTTAAAAATTGGTGAGAAGCAGATGAATGAGAAAGTTACTTAGATCTGAAGACACCAGAGTACCATAACATCGGCTGGTAGGCGGGCGCTGGGTGACAGGTATGCGGACCTGTATCCGTCATACACGAGAGTACTCGAGGCCTAAATAAACTGCTATCCAGAGGAAGTGACAGTTACCGACACCACAGCAGTCTTAAAACTTCAGACGTAAGACGGGAATACCGATCGCCGATTTTTTGACGATCCTCCTTTGAGTGCGGCCATCACAGCTAGGTATCCATGAAAAATTAATTTCCCATTTTGCAGTCATACTTACCACATTATCATGTAGACACCCAATGGACACACGCAAATTTGAAGAGTACTATAAGGACACAGCACACCTTTTTGCATCACTTTATGGATGGTACAAAATGCCCAGTTCTGTCCATAAGGTTTTGGTACATGGCAGTGAAGTAGCCTCAGCTGCAATGTAACCGATCGGACAACTTCCCGAGGAAGCGTAGGAGGCGCGAAACAAAACTATAAGATATTATAGGGAGCATCATGAAAGGAAATGCTCAAGGTGAATTGTCGAACCCAACTTTTACTAAAATCCGTGACAAACAACTTTAATTGTAACCTCCCAGAAATTGAAAATTTGTAAACCTTTACATCTGTTTTCTAGGATAGATACGATGGACGATATATTCAAAAGGCTCCTCCTCTCTCTGATCCATTGGCATCCTCCAAGAAACTAATCGTATCAAAATCAGTCAATTTTACCCGCACAAATAAGAAATTTACACGTGCAGAGCAAACTCATTTGAGTGAAGTTTTGAATCGGAAACTTAAAATTATGCAACTTTAACGTAAAATGATTTTTATTTAACCTTAATATTCGTTTAATTTTAAATGAAAAAATAATTTTCCTTGAATTTGCCAGAATTCTCGCGCTCTCTTTGTTTCATCCTCAGATATTTTATATCCATCAACGATTCGAAAAATTCCAAAAAAGCCTTTTTTCTCATTTTTACGTTTTCAGACCACTGTGCGGCGGGCGTAACGCCTTCACTCAAAAATATTTTTCTTTCTTAAATGAAATATTACCCCTGGAAAACTTTCGGAAATTGCCATGGAACTAAAGGATCATGCCATCAGTACAGAATAGTTTACTTACTCCTTGAAAAGCAATTAAAATACCCAAACTGCAAGAATGAAATCGCACTTTACTTTTCCACAGATCCATACAATCGCGTACAGCTTATATTCAAATATCTTATTAAATAATGGTGTTCGGGATTAGTGATTATTCCTGTCAAAAAATTCCTTCTGCACTGTGCGTGTCTAATTAATGTAACGGTTTACTATCTCTTCTTCCTCCAACGCATAGTGAAAAGGAAAAATATCTCAACACGTAAATCCCCCACTCTTGCAGAAATTGTTATCTTGTCATATCAGAGGCGACTCTGGATTCATCGGCTTCTTTATACCCCAGCTGGAACAAGTATGGGTAGATAATATTGCCTGCGTCACACCTGTGGGAGTGTCTGTGCCCTTCACTGTACACCCCGAAAGGAAACAACAAAACAACCCATCCCTCGTCCTTTAATCATTCCCTCTCCATTTCACTCCCCCTGCCTTTCCAGCCAAAGCGAAGAAGTGGGAGGTGATCTTGGCATGGCATAGTCTTCCGATGTTTATAGTAGCGCAGGAAAAGCCGTGTCAGCATCTTATTGGAGATACCGAAGCGGATGTTGAATAGACTGAGTCCCATGTGAATATAATAGATAATTTGCGTGCTAGTCAAATTTACCGAGGTTGCGGAAGGAATAATTATAACATCGTTATAATGCTATTAGTTTATAAGCCGAATGATGTCCCTTGAAATATTTTTCAGTTGCCTGCTTTTTCCACTTTTTCTTTCAACGCGTACATTATGTATTTCCCGGACAGCTGACCCCATTGTCGTACTCGACTCATTTCTGATTTTTAAGTAGGCAAATGGAGATGGGATTTCCTTCTGAAGGCGAAACGCTTTATGGCACATTTTTATCCAAGATTCACGTTAAAGTGTCTCCTCAAATTTCTCATAACATGTATTTCTTGTTAGTTATGTGATTGTTTTCGTCAATGAACTGCCTAATTGCAGCGTTTTAAAGCTCATGTCACGGACTGGGGCATCTACTTAATCACAAATTTCTCTTTTTACGAGGTGAGGAAGTGGTATGCCTCTTACGAAATTTTTTGTTGGAGAATTAACCTCGGAGAGTTAATCTGTGGGTTATAAGCAGTCGATTTCATTAATGTACACACGTGGTACAAAGCTGTAATTGCTATTTTTAAAAACTTAAAAAATTTTATCTCTCCGAAAAATTGTCATTATGTCTTCACAAAATTTCGGTACTTGTCTCTGTACACGTCACCTTTAATATTCGGTGATACAGTTGATTTTCGGGTAATTGGCCAGTTTTGAGGCTACGAAAGTAAATGTTACAGTTGACCCCCACAGTGTTTTTTTTTAATACTTGATATGTTTACGCGTTGGCGGAGGTAGTCAGGTCGGTATCCCTCTCACCAAATCAATCTAATCTAATTTTCAATCCAAAGGTCGCGGCTTCGACCTCCGATTTTGGCATGAAATACGGTAGTAATAGCCGGCTAAATAATCGTAGGAGTATTTGAGGTATAAGTTAGATGCATTTATTTACCTCACTCTTTGTTCTGAAATGGTTTACTTTGGAAGAAAGGCTCTGTTTTTTCCAGACTTGTCCGCATTTAGCCACAGCTCAAGTTGAGGTGTGTCTAGTAAAGCTTTTGGTAATAATTAAGGTATTCATGTATTCTTGCACCCTAGCACAAGACCCTGGTGGACCTAATCACGGCCAAGCGGTCCAACAGGGAGGCGGATGTCGAGAAGATGATCACAGAGCATCGGGTCAACAGGAAACTCGTTGCGAAACGAATCCGCGAGGTCAAGGGTCGACAGGAGGAGTCGGACGAGGGGTGCATGATTGCGTCGCACTTCATGGAGCCCTCTGGGGTCGAGTACGCGTCGCTCAAAGGGGAGGCAAGCTCCGCTGCTTCGCCTGGGAACGGCGAACGTCCACGCAAGAAACGCATTGGGGAGTCGGGTGCTCCAGAAGGGCCTAGTGCATCCTCTTCGGCTCCCCCTCAAGGTCCTGCTCCTGGTGCCGAGATGCAGAACGCTTACGTCGGTCAGGTATGGGCTATATTTCTTTTGATTATTGATTGAGATGAATCCTTGTCACTTAATAGGTGGGTAGTGTATCGTTTTTTTATTGTATGTCTTGGGATGGGTGAGAGTAGATATAATTTCACTAGTGATTGGACCGTGCATAATATCCCAGGGTTGGCGATGGAACCAGGAATTTGAGGCTGTGCAGTAACCCAATGTGAAAAGTAACCCGAAATCGACGAGGAGCTTCGTTGAATGCACCATTTGACTGTACCTGTTCCCAATTTGACTTCTTTTTCATTCATTGTTTTTGACATTGGCTTGACGCAGGTGTCCTCCGCGTATGTTAACCTCTATAAACAGTAGTTTCACCGGCGTTAACTTCGTTAGGGAGAAGAGATACTTCCCCAGAATGATTCGAGAAGCCATCTAGTTGTGCAAAACACCATCTACAAAGACAACTGTGCTGTGTGGAATACCCTTCCTCAAAAACCTCCAATCGGGACAGTCACTCGGTTTGTGATAGTGGTGTAAAGACTTATTAATTATAAGATCAAGTACTGGTTACGTTCCTACATCGTACCTACAAATCCAGTTATTATATCGTGTTTCGTGATGTTTTCTTTTGAGTTTGATCGCATTTCTGGTAAGGACCGGTTCCAGCCGAAATCCGATTGGACCAGAGCCAAACATACCTATTGCTACGTCAATAGGGATAGCAGAAATTAGAATGTGGGGCTTAGCCCGGCATTCTGAGATCTGGCAAACTACACCAAGTCTTAGACAGGCCAAACTGTATATTGGAGAACTCAGGCCTGGGCTTGTCAAAAGACTTCTGTCACTAAACAGGGGTCAATTATGAACAGTAGTGGGATTGCTTACTGGGCACTACCAGGTGATGAGACACCTGCACCTCTTGGGAATTGTAGATTCACCTAGATGCAGGTGGTGCGAAGAAGGGGATGAAACCACATCCCACATATTATGCGAGTGCCCTGCTGTGATGAGGACTCGAAATAGGTGCCTGATGCCTTAAGCAAGGCGATTGGGCTATATGGGTGATTTCTCTAGAAGGGTGAATGGGACAATGGGCCAATAGGTCTAAGTGCCTCAGGGCCTCCTTGGAGGAACTCCACCACAATCTAATCTATCTATTTACTTCGACAAATTACAGTTGATACAGTATGGCAGAGAATAAACAGGAAAGATTAATCGGCATCAACACTTATGAACTCAAATATTGCTACGAATATACCTCGAATTTTCAGAAGAAATAAAGCCGATTTCACACGATACATGATCCAGCACAAGACCTAGTGTGCTAGCCGCTACTTGATATTAAGGACGGAATCTAGTATGATTGGAACCGTCCTGGGTGGTTTCACATGATCATTGACCTTGTGCTTGCTATGAATCGGCTATTCCATATGATTCAATACTAATAAAAAAGAGAAGTTCGCACAGCATCTGTAACGTGACTTGATTGGTCGATGGCTACTGGGTTTTACTAGAAATCTAGTACGGCATCAAGTATGAAATCCAGTAGCTCAGCAAGTATACTAGCTAGCATGGTTGGTAGCCAGCATACTGGTTCTATTCCCACGAAACTGGAAAGCTAGTATGCTTGCTAGTATACTTGACCTTGTGCTGGATCAAGTACCATGTGAGACGGGCTTAAGCCAATTTCTAGTTACAAAAGCAAAAAATAGGAATAATAACTTAAATGATAATAGGTTAGTGGGGATAATAACTCAAGCACATACCTTGCTGCTCTTGGAGGGCCCAAATTTCTCCCTTTTGATGGCTCGTATACATTTTGCTAGGAGGTCCACTTCCGTTGGAATGTTAAAAATGGACTCTTTAGGCCTGTTCCTGTAATTTCCGCAGCACCATGGAACACAACAGGAGGTAGGCATGACACCCACATCGTGATTTATCTATGTCCAATTTGTGCATGCTAAGGCTCACATGCAAGAAAAATCACTAAATGCAGCTATGACAGTCAAAAGTGCCATGAAGGTGTATGGCAGTCCGGAGGCCTTTCCCATTGATGAGAATCTTCAGAGATTACACCAAAATACTAATCGCAGTAATTCTGACTATCTCGAGAGAGAAAGGAAGAAGAAAATAGGAGACAAGAACAGGCTCAGACATAAACGGAAGCTAGAGAGGAAGCACGCCGGAATTACACATGAAAGGAAGCATGACGGAGCAAAAAAGAAGATTGTTGAGGAGGAAGAGCAAGTGCTAGAGTTGGTGGATGTCGTCAAGAGCAAGAAAGCCACTACTGCTACTCTTCACAGTGATACCAATAAATGCTTGTCAAAAGCATTAAATGCCCAAAATTTAACTGAAATCGCGGGATCGCATGCCATTGTGGAGGCCGCTGATTAACTATTGGAAGAAGGGGAAGAGAAAAGTAAAGCAGCCGATGTTTTACGGAAGTTCGACGACAAAATAAAAACCAAAGTCATCCACCAGCTGGAATCTGTAGCCAAAAAAAGACAGACTGATGAGTATATATTTTTCATCTTGTATATTTTATTCAACTTAATGAATAAAATTGTTCATATTTTCAACTGCCTTATTTCTCTCAATTTTTGCTGGTACCTCAACCTCTAGCACTTAAACCAGACAGCTTTTAAGAATAAAATGCATAATTTTGCCTAATAATGCAGATTTGGTCCGATTTACCTTGATTTTCATGCATATTATGAGTCTGTTTTGGTCTATATTTTCATGAACTTGGGTCTATAAAGTCTATATTTTTTTGCCCTGAGCCTATGGGATTCCTGTAGTATCATACATGGGTGTGTAAAGTGTATGCATCCAAAATAGTTAGATGAGAAAATCCCTGTGTGTAATTTTTGCTCATACCACTGCATAAGGGTAGCTGTTTTCTGCTGTATCATGCCAGAAAAGATTACTGACATAGTTGGTAGGTAAGTTTAAAAGAATTCCAATAAAAAAGAATCAATGACATAGGAGCAGTAGAATTTTAAACCATAAAGTGTGTTTAAAAGATGTATTGTTTAAAGGTCTGCTGGAACAGAGGGGTATGTGGCATTAAAACTCTTCGGTGCACGATGTGTTAATATTATCTTAATAAATAAAATATAACCATAAATCAGTCTTTATCAAAAATTTCAAATGCATGAATATGTCAATGTATTTTGTTAAAAAGTCCAATTCAATGCATTAATCAATAGGAATGCAATGAATGAAAGAAAACTCGAGACTAAAACATAATGACAGGGCTACTGCAAAGCAATTAACTACTGTTGCACCAAGGTTTCTCAACTTGTCTATTCAAGCAATGCAAAAATATGTATATTAATCCTGAATACTGTCTTGTAAAACAGAATCCTTGTAAATGGAGATGATGAGACAGGGTGTCATAAAAATGTAAATACATTTCGGAAAAGGCACTTGCCGAAACTGAAAAGTCATCTGTTGTATCAACAAATTCAGAAGGCAGCTAATGAAAGAGTTGTCTAGATATAAGAAGAAAGAAGTAGAAGTATAGGATAGTGTTTCAGTAGTATGATTTTCCTTCAGAATGTTTACCACTACCAGCGAGATGCATTGTGTTCTCAAAATATTTACTGTCACCGTAGTTCAAAGATCACGTACTAGCCGTGAAAACTTTAGTGGTGTTACCCACTGAAATTGCACAATAGCAAATATTCCACAGAGAAAAAATCATTCGCCTTGACCAGGACCCGAACCTGGACCCCCTGATTTCCGGCCAGGTGCTCTACCAGTTGAGCTACCAAGGTGTCCTCTTTCTCTGTGAAATTATAGATCCTCAAAGGAAGAAGATGGAAATGGACCATCTTGTTTCCTGTGTTTATGTAATCCGTTTCCATCTTGTTCCTTTAAGGCTCTATAATTTCCACAGAGAAAGAGGACGCCTTGGTAGCTCAACTGGTAGAGCACCTGGCCGGAAATCAAGGGGTCCGGGTTCGAATCCCGGTCAAGGCGAATGATTTTTTTCTTTGTGGAATATTTGCTATTGTCACCGTAATGTTATGATGGGCACCGAATTGCTTAATCCCTGTGCCTCTTAAACGCAGAGCTGAATCACCCTGCTATGCTTCTGTATGTGTGTATATGTAATTAGGATAAAATGTCTTATTTCCCAGGAGTTGTAAAGTAAAAGTCTAGGAAACGTAGTTCTAGGTAGGTCTTTTCTAGGTTTAGAAAGGAAGTCTAGGTAAAGTAAAAATTCCTGGAAAAAGTAATGGACATTGTCCCCTTCCCACACATGGAATGGAAACAACCCCCCTTTAATCCTTGAAACTCTGATATCCATTTTTTCAAATAATTAACTATACCTAATAATATTGATCTGTTGATTTTCATTTACTTGTAAATGATACACACATGCTTGCTGCTTGCTAAAATTTTCTCACTTGCTCTTTAATATTTGGAATAAAGTTGTATGTCAGTCTCATTTATGCGTGCACAATTACTGGGTTGATTAGTAATCATTTTTTTTGTTATTCAGGCCTGATGTTGTTAATATTGACTATTCTGCTTAAAATTATATAGGTTGAATATCCTTTGGAAAAGATGCTAATGATTTCTTTTGTTATTAAGGTTCATAATTGTCTGTTAGCACTTTAAGTAATGCGTATAAAATAGGATTTTGACTCCAATCTATTCATATTCAACTCAGGAAATTTCTCGAATAATTTTCAACTTGACTTCCCATGGTTGAAACTGTCAAATAGCTTGTTCCGATTATCTGTGATTCATACCTTGGTGACATACACAGTGGCATGTCCTAATCATCATCATTGGTCAACAATCCTAGTATTGGTTTGACGCAGCTTTCCACTCGATTCTTCTATCGGCCAACCTTTTCGTTGTGACGTAATTCTTCTCTTTTACACTCTTCACAACTTGTTCCATATATCTCATACGAGGCCTGCCTTTTCCAATCTTCCCGTTCACTTTTCCCTCGACGATAGTCTTCATCAGGCCGTCGTGTCTCAAGATATGGCCGATTAAGTTTTCCCTTCTTCTTTTTAGAGTTGTCAGCAGACTTCTCTTTTCTCCTACTCTTCTTAGCACTTCCTCGTTACTTACTCGGTCGATCCATTTAATCTTCAGCATTCTTCTGTAACACCACATTTCAAATGCTTCTACCCTTTTCTTCTCCGCTGCTGTCATCGTCCATGATTCACTGCCGTAAAGAAATACGCTCCAGATGTATGTTCTGATGAACTGTTTCATTACTTCTATGCTTGTATTTCCTGCTGTAAGTAGATTCTTTTGATAGAATGCCCTCTTTGCCTGGGCTATTCTACTCACTATTTCTTTCTTGCTTCGTCCATCGTTGGTTACTCGGCTTCCTAGATAACAGAACTCTATAACCTCTTAGGTTTTTGTTTTCCTAGTTTAACATTGGTTTTCGCCTCTTCTTTCTTGCTGCACACCAATATTATAGTCGTCTTCTTATTTATCTTCAGCTGATATCTGGCCATAGTCCTTTCCATGGTTGTTAGCATCTTATTCAGCTCCTTCTCTGTCTCTGCTATGAGAGCTATGTCATCAGCGAATCGTAGCATACTGATTGTTTCTCCGTGGATGTTCACTCCAGAACACTTCTCCTTGACTTCATTTATGGCTCTCTCGGTGTAAACATTAAAAATTATGGGAGACAGTGCGCATCCTTGTCTCACTCCTTTCCTTATTCTTGCCTCTTCACAGCTGGGTCCAGATTTAATCACAGCAACTTGGTTTTTGTACAGACTGTGAATAATTCTTCAGTCATTGTAGGACACTCCAATTCCCTTCAGAATTCCAAGCATTAAATCCCAATCCACGTTGTCAAAGGCCTTCGCTTAATCCACAAATGCAATGAACGTTGGTTTGTTCTTCTCCGTTCTCTTCTCTATGAGTAGCCTAAGGGCCAATATTGCTTCCCTTGTACCCTTACTTTTCCTGAATCTGAATTGATCTTCCTCCAGGAAGTCCTCTGCTTTTCGTTCTATTCTTCTGTAGATGATCCTGGTCAGTATCTTCGATGCATGTGTCGTCAGGCTTATAGTCCTAAAATTTTCGCATTTCTCCGCTCTCTTCTTCTTGGGAATAGGAATGATGATGTTTTTCTCGAAGTCCCTTGGAATTTCTCCTGTTGAATACATGTCGCAGATGGTTTTGTAGAGATGAATTAATGTCTTCTCTCTTGCACCTTTAATTAATTTGCAGGAACATCATCAATACCTGAGGCCTTATTCATCCGAAGGTCCCTTACTGCAGCGTCGAATTCCGATCTCAATATTGATGCTCCCATATCATCCTTCTCGACTTCGCTTTCCTCTTCAATCACTTTCGTGCTGAGGTCGTTCCCGTTGTATAAATCTTCGAGATATTCTTTCCATCTCTTCACTTTGTCTGCATTTTCAATCAAAATCTCTCCATTCTTGTCCCTTATAGCATTGCATCTTGCACTCCGTTCCTTGAAGTGGTTCCTCACTATCCTATAGGCAGTTTCCACCTTTCCAAGTGCAAGGTTGCTTTGTACATCTTCGCATAGGTTTTTCAACCACGTCTCTCTAGCATTCCTTGCTTTGCGACTTATTTCGTTCCTTATTCTTTTGTAGCAAAGCTGCCCTCCCTCAGTTTTCGCATTCTTGTACTTTCTTCTTTCTTCAATCAGATCTAAAACTTCCTCCGTGATCCTTGGCTTCTTCTTGGCAACTTGTCTTCTTCCAAGAACTTCTTTTGCAGCTTTCTGTAGTCCACATTTAATGTTTTCCCAACGCTCTTCCACTGATTTCCCATTCAGGTTTTCTCCTATGTTGCTTCCCACTGCTTTTTGAAATGCCAGATGATGTTGAGACTCCTTTATTTTTTCTACTTTCCATGTTTGTTTTCTTAAATTTCTTTTTTTTTTATTTTTCTTAAATTTAAGAAAAATTTAATTTTCTTAAATTTTTCTTAAATTCTCTACTTTGTTTTCTTAAATTTCTTGAATTTTAGATGGCATTTCATCATCACTAAATTATGGTCACTGTCGATGTCTGCCCCAGGGTAGCTTTTGCAGTCCTTCACTTGGTTTCTAAATCTCTGCTTCACTAAAATGTAGTATATTTGGCATCCTCTTCTGTCTCCTGGCATTTTCCATGTGTATCTTCTTCGGTTGTGATTTTTAAACAATGTGTTTGCAATGTGTTGTTCCTAATAGTTTAAATGCTTATGATGTTATGATGCTTTAAATGTTTAGATGCTTATAAACCAATCAGGTTTATAAGCATCAGTCATTGCTGATTCCTTCCTAGTGCACTGCAGTCTTATATCTTAGGCTTGTGGTACACTTGTGATAAAGAAGACCTGTCCATCACAAAAATTAAACAATTGAGACCAGTAAACATTCCATCAAGTAAGCATTATGTAAAGTGATATTGCGACAAGTAATAATCATCATCACAAGTCATCAGTGTTAAAATTGGTTTTATGTGCTCTCCACTTCATTCTTCTATCAGCTACATGCCAATGACATAATTTAACTTCATTAGGGCAGCACCTTTTTATTTTATATGTTAAAAATTTCCAGTCTTGAAAATTTACAACATTTACTCATTCACTTTAACAGGCTTTAAATTTTTGTTTTAGAGGCCAAACGATCAATACTCTTGACAACCAGTTCCATTGTGTTTTTAGTCTCATATGGTTCCAGCAGAACCAAAGAATACTTTTCTGAGTACAAATGCTGTTATGCTATAGTGATTTTAGCCTGGAATGGAAGCAACAAACTTTCCAGTTCGCTGTAATGGAAGAATTTGGTGGGTCATTCATATTTGATAAGTAGGTCCTTACTTCAGGTTTTAACTGTATTTCCTGTAAGATCCCAGGATTTTATTTCTCATTTTACATCTATAATATGCTTTTAAAGGGGTCATGAGGTTGAAGTTCTCCCCTGGATCTGTCGTACCATTTGCTGATTTCATTGGCCTTAAATTGAAGATAGTGAATTCTTACAAGCTATATGCTGTCTTTTAAGGCTATTAAGTTTACACTAGAAGCACACTAGCGATCATTTTGACAGTTTTGAATTTCAACAGATCTCCCTTTTCTTCATATGGATAAAAATTGTTGATATTTCATGACTTTTAATTAATAGTATAACATCCATGCACCCAAAATTTCTCATCTCAGCTGCTTCATTTATGTAACATTTGCTGATATGCCTGAAAGCACTAGAGCCTGTCATTTTGCATAGCTCTATAAATGCTCACCTTTTTTTCTTCCAAGATAGTTTTTTCTGGTGTGATTAGTAATGTGAAAAGTAGAGTGAAGGGACTGAATGCACAACTGCTTTACTGTGTGTTTACTTAGAATTTTCTTTTTTATTTATTATGATGCAATAATATCACAGGAGTATTGCACAGACTTTATTAGAGTTGTATCAAGAAATACATCTAAAACCTCTAGGAAATACATCCAAAACCACTTGGAAATACATCCAGTGTTCTGCTTCATCCAAGAGATATAAGTTTTGCTGTTTTCCTCCACCCTCTTCATCGGTTTTTTATATTTATATGACAGTTGAGCTTGGACTGTGAATCGGGTAGGAGCAGTGCCCTGAGGCTTCTAAGCAGCAAGGTACATCCTGGTAACATGGCCTTTCTTTGGATCAACTTGTACCATTTTTGCTAGACTTATGAGAAATGATTCTGATAAAATTACGAACTCTACCCAGTGCATTCTGATTCGGATGATGGGTTGGTAGATTAGTGGGTAATAAGTATGCAAGAAAATCCAGGACTGTCACCACAATCCAAACACAGTATGTCTAAAGATTACATGTTCAGTTCATGGTATTTATTAATTGATGATCGTATGCTCCAGCATATCAACCAGCATATGCACTGAAGCGGAAGCAGTTCACTTGGGTGAAGGACATAGGACCACAAGTGTTGAAGAAATTGAAGCTATTATTGTACTAATGTATGCATGAAGTTTTGTTGTGCTTCGTTAGATTGTGATACCTGATCCCAGGTGCCTGTTTCATTCTTTACCTTTGTGTACTCAGGGCAGTATTTACCATATGGCTTACCAGGTGGGCACCGAGAGAAAATTTCAATGTAGTTGTAAGTAACCTGGCACCTACTAGCAGATTAATAATAGTGATAGATATTTGTACTCATTAAGTATCATCTTTATAAGCAAAGAAAAGTCTATGTCAAGCTGCCAGGTTGCAAGAATTTAACATTGGGGGCCTCGGAGGTCATAAATGCTTCCCTGGGTGTACTATGTTGCAAGTTAAATTCTTTTCAGTTTCCTCAAAGCCTTTGTGATTTAGAATATCTTTAATTGTTTTCGTAATGTTAGCATTAGTATTTTCTCAGTATTCTACACCTTGGGGTAAGCTCGACAGCTAAATTTCTTTTAGTTTCTTATTACCATTGTCATTCACTTTGTATTCATTGTTTAATGGCTGCCGAGAACATTTTTAAGTATGAAAACCTTATTAGTGTTGTTATTATGTAGTGCTACTCACTAAGAACTAAATGAAGTTCCTGCTTTAATTGAACATAATTTTTACTGATGGTAATTTTCATGTTTCATGCTTGTTCTGCTTGTCGGCAACACACAAAAAATTAATTAAGCACTAGATTTTTATATGACATTGTCGGCAAAAGCTGCCCAGGGGAAAAAGTTACATATCAAAGGATGTGTATGAACAAGATATATTGTGTAACATTATGCATTTCAAGCAAAAGAAGCTTGAAATGGAAATATAGATTGCAAAACTTAGGTAAATCCAAAACAATTTTTATGGTCTTCTTAAGTAAATTTTAATTGAATTTTACTATCACTTGTCGAAAAATAAAATTAATTACCCTATGACATGCTGTTGCAATAATAAAAGATGTGTAAAAAGTAATTCTTATGTATTTCAGATGGGGAGGGAGAGTGCTGTGTGCCATTTGTTTTTGGTTCAGAGTGGTTTGTAATTTAGTGTCACTTACAATCCTGATAAGAAAAGTATTGGTACAAATAGCAACATTCTTTTGAACAATTAATGTAAAAATATAAGTGATGCAAAAACGGAAAAAAGTTGCATATCACAAAAGTTGTTTTCCATTATCACAAAACTATAATCTTATTTAGGTTGTTTTATTTGGGATGAGGGTGGTAAGTGTTTAACAGGCAAGGGATGGAATATTATTACTGGAATTAAAACCAGATAGAGTCACTACATTAAATAAGTCAACATATTCAAAAAATCTTTCATTTCTCCACACAACATGTTCTCATCAAATCATTCTCGTGACGTCATGGGAGTGAGCATCAGGCCTGTACATCAAATGGCCTTGGATGGGTTGAATCCATTTTATTTTGATTCTGAATATCAAATCCTATTTTGAATCTGAATCTTAAATATATTTTATCAAGGAATGATGATATCATTACATGCATGAATACAGGGCTACTATAAGACCTGCCCAAGTTGCCACCCAATATCGGACATATGTCGGGCCGATATCATTTGCCAATGTTCTAATGTCGGCCCAATATCGCTGGCCAATATTGGGCCAATGTCCATATGATAACGTTTTGCGTCATGTAGCCAATATTGGCAGCCTATATCGGCCAAATATTGGCAGCCAAGATTAAGCCAATGCACCAGTGTTCACCCGATATTGGACCGATATTGATCCGATTTCTTCAGCCATTGCTGGACCAATATTAGCAGCCAATATAGGGTCAGTGTATACCCTATTGGAAATTTCTCATAAGTCTCATAAGAAATTTTCTCATAGTAAATTGGCAATGAGATCTTATGAGAAATTTTCTCATAAGATCTTACGAGAAATTTTCTCATAAGTCTCATAAGAAATTTTCTCATAGTAAATTGGCAATGTGGTCTTATGAGAAATTCTCTCATAAAATTTTGGGCAGGGAACCGTTCCAGGGGGAACCACCCTGGAACCATTCCAGGGGGATCGGTTCCCTGCTGTTCTCTTAAGAGAATTACAAAAATTAATTGTAATTACAAAAAACCCTATAAGCTGCTCCTGGAGATACGTCGTGGAGCTCCCACCTTCTCCTACTCCAAAAAAACTGAGGAACTAGAGAAAGCTGAAATAACAAGATCTCGGATCAGATATAGAATATCACATTTAATTTGATTCGGCATAATTGCCATATATACACATAATTCGACCGAACTAAATCTGTGAAAGTTTAGCGTTTCTTAATGTCACATAAAGAATTCACAATTTCATTAACACACTTATGCGTGTTAGAATTTTAAACAAAGAGGACAGTTTATAAATTTATTATATTTATTGACACTACTTCCGGTTTCAATCATTGCATTCACTTGCCTTTGTAACACACAAGATTCCAAATATGAGGCATAATCTCAAAAATAACCAATGTGACAATAACAATATTAAAAAACCACATGAAATGAGAATGAAAAGCTGTGATCGAGCTTGCTCAATGCATAAGATTTTATATTAATGGTTGATCAAGGTGTTCAACAACCAGAAGTCTTTTCTTTTAATAACGCTCCTCTAAAACGTGAAATTATATTTTTCCAACGGGGAATTCGTTTAAATATCACCGAAAGTCATCACTGCACAGTCACAACACACACAAAATATTCACATTTATCATGTAGCTGAATGATGATCTGAATTCTCATTGGTTCATTCCGAATGTTCCAATTTGTTCATGACTTTAATGTGCCTGAAAAATGATAAATACATTCAATTCCCGTGTCAGCAATTCAAGAAGTCTGCATGGAAGGCAGATTAAAACAATGACAAATTCGTTCAATACAATCACCTGCCATAACAATCAGTCACTCACCGTAAGGTTATTGTTCATTAGAATTAAAAAATAAGCAATAAGTCGATACATACAACTTTCCACAAACCGCAAACTATAAAAATGTGAATATTCACGTTAAAATTACTCGTGGGCACGACAGTTGTTATTTATGGTTTATGATATTGTTCTTTTTAAGAAAGAAGTTTCCTAAACTTTATTTGAACTGAACGGACTCGGAATTTCATCGTTGAAAATTAAAACTCAATTTTTTAAGGGCATACCTACAGTAAGAATTTTATTTCCCATTTTCATAACATTAACAAAGGATTGGTTTTAAGTTTAATACAGCTAAATCGTCAGTGCAATCTAGCTTTTTACATTATTATCAAAGAGGCAAAAAGTTTAGCATTTCTCCACATTTTCAGCTAGTTCTTGACTATAATTATACTTATCAGTGTTTACAATGAAGGTTATTATGGTGGAATAACCATATGAGATTTACAGAAAATTTCGAAGTATTGAGGTAAATAACACTTTGGGTTGTAATTCCATCAGGATTTAAACAAAGAAACATTTCCTGTAGAAAATCAGACAAAATGCAGTACATCATTTAGCAAATAGCCAGGCCACAGGCTTCACACTAACACTAATAAATAATAATAATAAACTAAAAATTCAATGTATGCTCCCCTTCAAATCACCTATTTTCTCCATAGACTTCAGCCTCGCATGATATGAAGCACGCTTCTTATAACACAAACAGATATTTCTATAAGACTCATATGGCTTCTCATAACACTTACAAGAAATCTTATAAGTTCTAATGAGGTGTCTCATAAGTTCTCAAAGCTTCTCATAAGCTCTTATAAACTTCTCATAAGAATTCATGCTTCTCATAAGATCTCATGAGAAGGCCACAGGCCCGGCTGCAAAAATGGTTAAGTCCCAAGTTAAGTGTGTGAAACAGAAAAAAAAAAATTTTCCCAACCTAATGTTTAATTCGTTCCATAGTTTGTGAATTGAGTTTTAAAACATGCTTTCGGAGCTTCGTCAATATTCGCCTCATAACAGAAAATTATTGACCAGGCCACAAAAATGGTTTGAGTCCCAAGTTGTGTGTGAAACAGAAAAAAAAAATTTTCCCCAACCTAATGTTTAATCCGTTCCATAGTTTGTGAATCGAGTTTTAAAACATGCTTTCAGAACTTTTGTCAATATCGCCTCATAACATAACATCAGCAGATGATGTCGGTCCAATTTAGGCCGCCTATATTGGGCCAACGATGGCAATGAGGGGCCGATGTGCCAATCTGAAGCTGATATTGGGCCAATATTCAGCCTACATTCATGGCTACTTGGGTGGATACCTCGAATTCAAGGCTTTTGGTCTCATTTACAGTATTGGTCAGAAATATAGCTTCAAAATTATAATGCTCAATGCATTTTTCATAATTTTCAATTTCTTGTGTAAACCATTTCTCATTGAGTACTGATTTGTGTCTTAAAGCCATTTTCTAAGTGTCAATTATTACATCCTGCCTTTCTGTTGTTTTTCTGTGTGTTGAGTCTAATAATCCTTTTCTTCTTTTTTTCCAGGTTGCATATCCATACAGATATGCTATGCAAGCCAGTCCTGCCATTTCTCTGCCTAAAAGCATTTTGGCCAACATCCTGACCAGCAATGGGTCGGGACAAACTCTTCAGCTGAAAACGCATTTAAGATGCAAGCCCATTAACAATTATGGAATAGTTTCTGGAAATTCTATGACAAATAATAACTCGCAGTTCTCATCTGTGGAAACTGATAACTACAAGCATATGGTTAAGGCTCAGCTGTCTACAAATATTCCATCAGCCATTAATAAAGACTCCGGCACTCAAGAGTTCACTCAGGGAGACCGTGTGTACCCGGTCATTCATCAACAGCCTCAGTTGGCATCAGAGAGTAATTATGGTACACCATATACCATCTCTCATCCAACTTATACCACAATGTCTCACTATCCAAATCTTCCCAGTTCACATGCTCATCTTCAGCAGTCTTCTTTTACTCAGCCTGATAATGTTAGTGTCAGAAATGTAGTGTGCTTTGGGTATCCACAGCAGACTGATTCGTCAACCAGTGATGGAATGAACTCATTGGTGGGAAAGCAGTCAGTAGCCCAGGTGTATGGGCCAAATTTCTTCATGAACCAAAGGTTGGTTGACAACAGTTATGCCCTCAGTCTCCTGGATGACATAGCACACAAGCAAGGTGCTAATTCTCATATGCAATATTCAGTTTCCCCATCACCTGTACTTCCAAGCAATCCAGCCAAGTGCTGGGAAAATTCTAATGTTACCAGTACCAGCACAGCATCACAGGAGATGCACCAGAAGTGTGCATCATTATTTGGAAATATCAATGCCATCTGGCATTACCAGGGCATGCCTCTCAACTATAATGATGCATCTGCCATTCCTTCAGTTATAGCTCATGATTTGACAATGCCATCACGTCGTGTGTCCCATGAGGGTAACTTGGGAAATTTAACTGTGTCAGGTAATCAAACTCAGAACCAAGAAGAAAAGGTTGATTATCCCGATCACTCAGAGTCTGGATCGGTGCATTTATACCACCCTTCTAGAGTCATGGAAGAAAGTGAGAATTCCTCTGATCATCAATCCATCCATTCTGATGAAACTGTTAACCATGTGGAGCAGAGTCACCTTGCAACTGAGAGTTCAACACAAGCCCTTATATCATCACAAGCTGGAGAAGAGAGAGTAGATGGAAATCCTGATATGGCAGTTATGAAAACTAGCCCTCTTTTGGAGTCTAATTCCAATAATGTAGGAATAGATCAAGGTAGCAACCTTGATAAGCAGCTCAGCACTTCTCAGCCAAACACTGTTGAGGCTACTACTGAGTGCACTCAGGAATTGGTCTCAAGAGATATTCAACCAGTGCCACATAGTGAAGATACTAATATGAGTTACTGGAGCAATATGTATCCCATGATGAAAACTAGCCTTTCACCACATTATTCCTCAGGGTTCAATACACATTGCTCATCAGGTTATGGGACTATACCCCACAATGGTAATGCATTACCATGCACTGAATGTGATTTAACTAAGTATCCCCCCCAATCTACCTCTTACCATTCTCTGGTAAACCTCAATTCTTCTCAGTCCTCCCCGATTCCAAGCGGTCAATACAACCATTCAATGGCTGTTGGGTATGATTATCGTTACGGTCAGCAGCCATACAGTCACATCCAGAAGTCATCATATTCTCCATATTCTGGGCAGGAAAACATGGTAGAAATTGATTCCACAAATAATCCTGATGATAGTGCCGATGGGTACCTTCAAGAGCAGCAGGATGGTGAAAATCTTACAAGATCATATGTGACCCCACACTCAATGGAAAGCATGTGGTCATCAGCCCAATCATCATCCCAGGATTTTGATAATCCTTTAGTCACCTCTTCACCTGCGGGCAATGAGCTTGAGTCAGCTCAGGATTCTTGCATGGAGGGAGTGTTCCCTGACGAAGGAGACCTTGAGATGGAAGATGAGCAAGGATTGGCCTTCCCCAATATTTATGACTATGTTATGGGTGGTGCAGAAAATGAGGCAGAAGCTGGGTTAGCAGGCAAGTTAGGTGTGGAACACAGTGGAGAAGGTAACAGTTCTCCGTTGTCAGGGAGGGTGAGTGTTGAAGAGAAGGGGGGCAAGGAGCACATTCAGGGCCAGACTTCAGTTGAAGATCCGGCCGAATCTGCATGTGAGGAAAGTGACAGCACTAGGAATGACAGTGAGTCCTTGGGCAGCCCATCTAAAGACTCGCTGAACTTGAGCACGAGCAGCATTGCATCGGAGGTAAGTGAAGAGAGTTTTGTTTTCATGAGTCGGGTGTTATTGAATTTCCATTCTTCATGGCTCATTTTTCTCTCTGCTCGGAATCAGCTGTCAAAACTGAATTATGCCCAATCAATTGAAAATATAATTTTCTTATGAACATGAGGGAACTTTTTTTAACTCTACATCCACTTGCAATCATGAAAATTCTCAGTAATGACGTGGCATCAAACTTAGTGAAACTTTACTTTTCAACACATTCAGCGCTCTTCAATTTTATTATGGCACATGTGAGTGTCGAATCTATTTTTCAAAGAACCGATATGGAGCGTGTGACTGCTTAAGAAGTCACCCACCACTGACAGGAAAACGGTGCCACTTCTTAAGGCAGTATCACACTAGCCATTGCCGGCCACGGTTGCCATATAGGATGATGGATTGGTGTTTACAGTTGGTGTAAACAGTTACAATTACACTGACTGCTTATCTAATCGGCCGGTCGTGCAGTCGCAGCCAATAATACTTTGCCTCATGGGTACATGCTGTTCCTGTTTACATTTCATTCTCTGTTGCCTCAAATACAGGATTTCTGCCTCAAATACAAGATGCAAATTAATTAAGTATTTTTAATCTCACCTCAATAAAATTTATGCATCCTACCCAAAAAAATAGGGGATGCAAGAGAGTTTAATACTATTTTAATGGTATTCTTAATACTTTTAGGGTTTAGGCAGCAGTTTAAATGGTAACAATCTAAATATCACAAAATGTCAACACAAACAATGCGTGACCACAAGAAAAGCTATTGGCCAGTTTCATAACCGGCTGGTTGGAAATGACACGCTCCTGTAATCCAACTGTTGAGATATGGTTGGTGTTGATCAATAATAATGTCTTTATTGGTCGTTTGTTAAGTGATTACAATTGACCTTGTCATTTACCACAGGACATACTTACATGAACATTACAACATCACAATATAAAACACAGATACAAATAAAGATTCCTTCAGAAAACCATGTCAGTTGCTGAATTAGTAAAAAAAACGCATTTACAGATTATAAAGATTTTGATTCCAGCCATGAATATACCACTGATTTGAATTTAGTAGGGCTGCTTCATCTTACAGACTTAGGGATATGATTATAAAGCCTAATGCCCATGTTGGAAGTAAAATTTTGTGATCTTTTTAACCTGTTATGGCAAACAAATAATTGATTGTTTTGTCATGTGTTATGGCTGTGCAATTCTGATCTTGTTGTATAGGACTGGAGGTTGGCTTTCACATGAACGAGTACTTCATATTTATACAAACTGTAAACTGTCAGTATTTTCTGTTTTATGAATAATGGCCTGCAGTGTTCAGTAGAGGATGAATGATTTATTATTCTCACAGCTTTCTTCTGTAGCAGGAAGAGTGATTTCACATCTGGAGCATTCCCCCATATTTTAATCCCATAGTTCAGGTGACTATTGAACAGAGCATAATAAATGGATGTTAGATGTTCTGCAGATATTAGAAGGCTTTGCTTTCTGAGTATGAACAATGATGTTGAGAGTTTTTTGGTGAGCGCTGAAATGTGTGTGGTCCAGCTTAATTTAGCGTCTAAGTGGAAACCTAATAGTTTAACTGAGTGCACCTCTTGTATTTGAGATATTAAGCTACAGATGTGTGGTGTTTTGTAAATATTTTGTAAAAAAGCATTAGTTTTGAAGAATTCTGTGGCAGCTTTTACATTGCTGTCCAGTAGGCCAGCAGCATCCGAAAGGTTTTTGCAATCGCGCATCAGTGTAGCATCATCAGCATACAGAATTGAGTCTGCTGGGATGTTTTTGGGGAGATCATTTATCATTATTAAGAATAATAATGGTCCCAGGACAGATCCCTGGGGAATTCCATTTTGTATTGTGACTGCGGAGGATATCTGGCCATCTAAATCAACACATTGTGTTCTTCTGGAGAGGTATGACAGGAAAAGAGGCAGTTCAACACCTGAAATGCCATAGTATTCCAGCTTGTCCAAAAGAATAGGATGATGGACACAGTCAAAATCCTTAGAGAGGTCACAGAGAGTTAAAAGAAGGTTTGATTGTTCTTCCAGAGATCTTATGATTTTATTGACATCGATTTCCAGAGCCTGATTGGTAATCTTTCCTGTGCGGAAGCCATACTGAGAAGAGGAAAACAGACTATTATTTTCTAAGTAAAGATATAGCTGAGATTTAATCACAGATTCAAATACCTTGCCAAAGACCGGGATCACTGTGATTGGGTGATAGTTCTGAGGGTTATCCTTGGCCCCTTTCTTATGAATGGGGATCACTTTTGAATATTTGAAAGCTGTAGGAAAGATCCCAGATTGAAGACAGGTTTTGAAAATAATGCAGAGAGGTTCAGAAATATTTTCTTTGATACTCTTTGAGTAAGTTATTAGAAAGGCCATAGATATCCTTACAATTTGATGTTTTAAGTGATTCTATGATCTTAATGCTATCACAGGATGTTACCCACTTCCAATGAAACTGGTGATTGTTTTCATAATTTTTAATTATCAGCTGAATCGCCTTATTTTGGTCAGCAGCAGGTTACTATATCCTCCTCAGATTTGATGAAGAAATTGATGAAGGCATCTGGGGATATTGACTGATTGGGAATACTTTTCATTTTTCCTGTCTCTTTGTTTATTATTTTCCTCATGGCCCCTATTTTGTTATCAGAGTTGTTGATGAGGATGTTGTAAGAATCTTTTTTAGCTCTTGTGATATGTGCATTATATGCATTGCATAATTGTAACAGCAACTTACTGTAATTTTCATCACAGTGTACTTTACAAGATCTATGCTAGGAGATAATTTTGTTTCTAATATCCTCTAACTCAGGGGTATACCACGTATTTTTGTTTGCTTTTTTTGTTGTTCTGATGTATTTCTTTGGAAAACACAGCTCAAAAAAAACCATGAATTCTCTAAAGAAAATTTTAAAATTATCTTCCCCATTAAAATGCACTAGTAGTTTAAACCAGGTAACACTGGACAATAGTTCTTTGAGGTACAGAAGTCCTTCAGGTGTTATAGGTCTGGTGGTTGTGCAACAAGATTTATTTTCAAATTCACTACAGGGTGTCTTTACAGCCACAGCAAATTCTAAAGCTAGGTGGTCCGAAAAAAGTGGATCAATGATTGTTGTACGATAGTCAGCCTGATCATATGTGGTGATTATATTATCGAGACATGCTGAGTGTCTGGTGGGACCAAAGTTGGTGCAGTGGAGGTTAAAAGAACTTAACATATTCGATAGTTGGACAGAATTACTGGAGATGATAGACATATCCACATTTAAGTCAGCACACAGTATAATATTCAAATAATTTCTCATGCCTATAAAATGCTCTAGGGTATGTTCAAGATAGTCACAAAATACCTGCAGGTTACCCATTGAAGAGCGGTAAACAGAAGCAATAACAACTTTAAAAGATTTTTAAAAAATTGTCACTATTTCAGTGTTCCTCAATATTGAGATAAATTGCGACACCTCCATACTTAAAGGAATCTCTACAGAAAACACTGGCCACTTGGTAACCCGTTATGGGGTACAGATCTACTTCACAGCTATGGAGCTAATGTTCGTTAAGGCATAAAACATCATAGTTATTATCGAATAAAATGCGATCAAGTAAGAACATCTTGGTGCACAGACATTGCACATTGTGCCTAAAAATAGTCAACTAGAGGGATTCACTTACATTTGAACTGATGGAATGCTGTACATGGGCTGGGTAGGTTTTTACCACAGTTGTGCCATATTCACAAGAACCGTAATCACTGGTCACAATAGAGGAAGAGATTGGTCAACTGTACAACCACAACCAGCAAGGGTTAGTGATACAGCTTTAGAGGTCATCAGCACTGAATTTGTTAAGGGAAGGGTGTCATTTACATCTCAGGATCCATATTTTTTTTACTTTTAGAAAAGCTTAAGCTGATAGTTTTTAAAAACCAACTTCGACACAGCTGGTTATAACTCGCTCTCAAATAGTTTCAGGGTTTCATTGTAAGTTATATTTATTTGCTTCCCAAATGCATACTAACACTCAGGGTATTGTACTGACTAAATAGGGAATAAAGATGAGGAAATCTCATCTGTCCAATATTTCTATAATACAATTTATTTTCAGTATTGTACAACTTTCCTCACTCTAAGCCAATGATCGGATGGTTATAATGACATTTATCCAAGTACACTGTCAACAAATTATAATCATATTCAGTTGCTACATCATACCATTGAATTATGGTAGGTAATTTTAAGGATAAGCAATGCCTGTGACCACTCAGTGACTGTAAGAAGTTATTGATGCATTTTTAGCATACAAACAGATTTTTAAAATTAACACAAATTAAGGATGCTCCTCAGTGCCTTGAGCAAGAAAATATTAATACTTTTTGTTTTTATCACTTTTATTATTTTTATTTTTTTAAATAAATTGTTTAATTAATTTATAATATTTTCAAAAATAATTTTTAATTCTTTATATAATTTTCAATTTACACAATTTTTTAAGCCAGGGTAGCGATTGTCAAGGAAAACTGGGAAAGCCTGGAATTGTCGGGGAATTTTGGAAATCTGGAAAAGTCAGGAAATTCTCGTAACAGTCGGGGAGAAACTGGGATAGGAAATTCTCGTTATTTTTATACCATTACGTTTACCAGTCAGTCTTTCCCGCCCTTCATTTCACCAACTAAAACTAATGTCCGTCGCCGTCAATTCATTGAACATTCAGTTGTGAATCTTAGTTATTTAGTTGTGAATCAGTCGTACAATGTATCCCTTTTGTATATCCTTAATGCGATATTTGCCTAGTAGTGTTAAAATTCATGATCACCATATATTCTACTCATCACAAGGAATCCGAGGCTATGTTTTTCGGAAGATTTTACCTTGTGTTTTTTTTTAACTTCAGAGACTCAGGTCAACAGGTAGTTGTAGAACACTAGCTCGTAGTAAATACATGCTTGCAGTTCTAAAAATACGAGATGGTGATTATTAAAACGGTAATACAAGTACGGAATTGGTAGGAGAGGAAAGAAATTTGATAGATGAAATTAGGAGAAGGCAGAAGGTGTGGATGGAAACGGTAATAAAAGAGGATGGTGTTTTGAAGGAGGTGATTGAGGGAAGGGGGTTGGGTAAGCGAGGAAGAGGGAGGAGAATAACGGGTAGCTTGGATGGAATGATGGTTGGCGGGAGGTATGAGGGGCTGGAGAGGGACATCGTGTGAAATTTAGGGGGTGGGAAGAATTAAATGTCCATTTAAACCGTTCTTCACCGGTAGAATACTAATAATAATAAATAATACAAGTATGATCACATGTGTATACAAAATCTTACGTGAGATCATCTTTGATTTCCATACCCCCATTCGCAAAACCATATGAAGAGTTCTCCTCCTTTCCCCACCTTTCATGCTCAACATAATTATTGAATGGCCCCCTTAGCTCCCTCTCGAAGCAATTTAGTGAGGTCACAAACCACCTCAAATATGACATTTCTAAATATGATGCTGCCGTTGCTAATTGCCTCCTGTTTTTGCTCGCCGTGGCACGATTACATTTTGTTTGTTTATACAAATATTTTTACATTTTTGGTTCCCTCTTAACAATCAAGGGGTTATGACCACGTTAATCAAATTGTTATTCATTTTTAAAACTTGTGCCATCTGATTTTGATCCAGTCCAAGAACTTTGCTTTGGTTTGTATTTTTCGTGTAGCTTAGTGATAACTGTGCCGGAGTCCGCAAGTAAATTGGCCATTAACTTTCCCTTCAATGCCTTTTCAGTAATCTTCAACTTCCTAGAAATACCACGAAACGCCACCTCTTCCTTGAAGAATTAGACATTGTCAATTTATAATTTTACCGCAGGAAACGTACTAGGCCACGGAAATACGATACACGTACAGCCTCAGAAATACAATACAGGGTCGCAGATATGTAAATATATTAAAAGTGTGTACCATTTGTGTGAGGTCTTAACTTGTGAAAGTTTAATATATTTTTTCATTACGGCGGATGTTCCTTGTATTTTTTCATAGCTGTTAATGTATTGATTTCAGCTTTTAACATTTTCTGAGTTTTGACGAAAATTTAATTCAGCAGAAATAAAATATTCCGATAATAGGAGACCTTTTTGCGATCGGTCAGGGAAATTGATAAAGCCATCAGGGAAAAGTCGGGGAATTTGAAAGTTGGTTATCAGTAGCCACCCTGTAAACTTATTGGCCAGTTGAAGCTCTTTTAATCTGGTTAATTCATGGAAAACTGAACTACCATAGCCTTTTTATGCATACAGTTCAATTCCTTGTGCATTTTATCTCTGGTTTCTGTGACCAAAATCAAATACTGGGCATCTATTCGGGTGCAAAAACGTCAGATCAAAAGTAATTTATGGTATTCTGAAGTTAGTTGTAACAGAGCTTTTTTTCAGTATTAGGTATTACTTCTTATGAATATTTGTTTGACCATGCTCTAGATCTGAGCCCAGAATGGATCACAACATTGTTTACTCTAATATTCGACCTTTAAAACTTATCCTTTCATTAACATAAAATTTAGATACTTTTTGCATGATAGCATTTGCTCAAACCCATGCAAAGTGCTGCTAACCACGGTCATTTTTAAGATAAGTCTTGTGTGTGCGTTTTTCTTGACCATTAGGATGCACTTTTTTAAATCAAAAGTGTCTTGCATCCTAAGGGCATAGGGTGAAGCTACATTTTTATGCATACATTCTTTTGTTGCCGGTGGAGATACCCTTCTGTTTACTGTCACCACAGATTGCACAAGACAGCTTGCAGCTTTGAGTTAAAGATGCACTCTTGATAATTCATTCAATCCTCTGTTTCTGGAATTCTGGAGTGGATAACCTTGTTAATACAGTTTATATATTGGAAATTATCCTATTTTTTTTATTCCAAAGAATTTTTAACATTTTAAGATATTGATAATTATTTTTTCTGCTAAAATTTAACATGAAAAATCACAATATGACTCATGTGCTGATAATTATAGTACTTGGCATTTTTTCAAGTGTTCTAGAAAGAGAAAGTGATGCACGTACAATTTTGCTTTCAATTCGGATGCAGAGTTCATCTATGAAACTTCGTCTGAGTAGCTCATCCCATGATTCGTCCTTTGAAGATAATGGAACTCCAGCAGTGGCCTTGAAAAGGAGAAGTCAGCCATCCAGAGGGAAATCTTCAAAAATATATCATCATAAGATCAAAAGTGGAAAAGGTGGCAGCTGTTCATCTCCAAAGCGATCTGGATCCCGTGGGAAAACAATAACGAAGAAAGATTTAATATCTTGCCCATGCAACCGAGGGAGTTGTGCTTGGGTTGGTCGAATTCCCACCCTAGCCAGCCATGTTAGATCTGTGAGTTTCTCCCTCTTTGCTTTTTTTCATGTATGCTTCATATTTCAAGATGGTAACTAGCACTATGCCATTAGACTCGTTTTGATTTAACATTCATTACTTAGCTTGATGAAAATTAAAATTACCTTGGAAGAAGTCTTTCCATGGGATTTGAATGGGGTAGTTTTACTTCATCAAAGAAACCAGAAGTCATTTATTTCATATAAATTGAATTGAATCAGGCGATACATTGTGAAATACTGGCAGAAAAACAATTTTTTTTATTTTTTATTATTTTATTTAGCATTTTTCAGTCAAGTTATTGAATTACTAAACCCTACCCGTTTCAAGAGCCAGGTGGATTGGACATACCTTGAGGCACAATGAATTAGTTAAAAATATAATAGAAGGGAAGATTGAAGGTAAGGTCCAGCAAGCAAGACCAAGGGACAAATATGTAGGGCAAATAAAGAAGGATGTTAAAGAGAAAACATACCAGGGCGTGAGGGAATTAACACTGAATAGGAAAGGATGGAGGGCTGCAGTAAACCAATCCTAGGATTGAAATACTGATGATGACCCATTTCAACACTCATGTCATTATCAAGGGTACAATCTATGAGTACTCTTTACGAGTACCCTTGATAGTGACACGAGACAAGGCAATAAAGTGGTAGGGTTTAGTAATTCAATAAAGTGTGTGAAAAATATATTGTTCAAGTTTTTCTGTCAGTTATTTATGGAAATTCGTGCCCCATCATAAATATATATTCACCACTTGCAAATAATTTGGATTAAGATATTCCAGGTGTCTAGATAATGAAATGTAATTTTAAGATATAGATAGTTTTTCCAGGAGTTTAGGTCCTTGAGAAAATGAAAAATTTGAACTATTGGGCTGACAATTCAGAAAATTTATTTTTTCCTTCTTCAGTTTATTTGTTATTGTTAAAAAATTCACCTAAAAGAACTTAAAGCCCTGAAGAAGGAAAAAATACATTTTCCGAAACATTGGCCCTGTAGTTCAAATTTTCACTTTCTCAAGGACATAAACTCTTGGAAAAACCATCTATACATTAAAAAAAGGTCTGGAAATCAACTTACCAGTTAATTATAAGTTAATTTGAAAAAACTCAGAATTGGTGGCCTTGTTGCTGACATAACAGGTACATATTTTATGTTGCAAGGCAAAGGGAATATTTGTCTCTGGAACTGACTATTGTATTTCATAGCCCCAAGCTCTAGGAAACATGTAGGTATCAATAATTACCTATAAAAATTATCAGATATCAGAAAGTGTCCTCTGTTAAACATGGTGTTACGTAATAGTCATTTTATAGGCTCCTACTCTTCCTGCTCATGCAGTCATCTGCTACCACGAAGCATGGTGTCAACTATGGGCCAAGTTCACACCTTGCATGGTAACATGAATGTTAACACTTTCCGGTCTGACCGAATGTGAAGTGCTGAACTCTCGTGGACTGCCATTTTTCAATGGTTTTCGTAAGTCATTTGCTATGAACTATTTAACTTCACAGTTGTTTTTTTAAATGTGTATTATAGCTTTTACTTTTTTCTTTCGGATGAAATAGTTTTCAAGTCATTGCATGTTATAGTTTATTTTAAATGTTTTTTTGATCATTTGATTGTTTTGCGTCTCAGAAAAAATTCCTACCTGCTCGTTACGTGTTTTGTAGCGCAATTTCGCCATGAAAACGGTTACTTTCAATAACAATAATGAGAATTGGATTATAGATTTATTTTCATCACAATTATAATGGTTTACAGTTTACCAAAACATCAAATTTTTCATAAAATTCATATTTTACACTATGACAATGCAACCCGCAATGCACACAGGGATAATTTTCTTCGATAAGCGTTGAAATGGATACAAATTCCGTTCCGTATCAACAAGTCACTAAAATACACCTCCTTCATGTTACCGTATCCATTATAATTCAGGTATTGATTGTTTCACATAATTGCCTTTTGTGTGATACTGAGGAAGACAATCCGGCACACGCAGTCCTACAGTACCCTTCTGCAAAACCAACGTGTTTATTTCCATGTCTTCTTTCTGGCCGTAGTCCATCTCTCTGAGCAGAATTTGCACACTGGCGGGGTTGGTTTTGTTAACTGCTGAGGAATTTTTTAGCAAAATGTCGCCCTGATAAGTGATTCCCTGGGGAAGTGAATGACGAGGATGAAGATTCAATTCCCATCTCTCATTTCTCGGCAAATTTCTTCGCTAACTTGGCAATGCACCTATCCAGCTGCACTGAGGTGGTTTCAGTGCCACTATTTTGAAAATTATGAATGAATTTACGACCATAATCACAAATCCATGAAAAAATATCTTTTTCCAGCATTTGGATTATTTTCTGTGAAAATATAACTCATTACTGATGCTATATCAACTCCGGTCTCTTTCTGGTTTCAGCCAACAATTACATCTGGTTTGAGTTTTTGTCTTCATCTTAGAAAGTCGGTGGAAGATAGTGAGCACCGGTTTGCCTCCGTTTGCATTGCCTTGATGGTGTCCGTGGTGAAAAGTAACAAGAAGTCCCATTCATTTTTGGTGCTGTCAATTTCAGCCAAAACTTCACTGCTTTTTTCACACGTTGGTAAAAAAAAGTTGCACGCCACTCTCTGACCAGGAAGAGTTGATTTCGATTGGCGGTGCATGTTGCGGTGCATGTTGCAAGTAATATGGATCTTCATTCAATAAACACATCAAGTCTAATTGTGCACAAGTTCAGATACTGAAAGGTAAAACTCAGAAAATGTATTTCCGTTTGTAAGTGTAATTTTCTCTCACCCGAATCCCTGCTGCTTCCGAAAACCGCATCCCCAGCTGGAACAATATTTGCATCGTCTGAAGAAAAGGTACATGCATTTATGAACAATCAAAACATTTGCATTCCATTTCTATTTTTATTCCGGCAGGATAATAAAATATAATGAATATTCACAAACCTTCCTATTCCATGTTGTCATTGGAATCATCAAAATCACTTCCTAAATCTTCAGCAAAAATATCTCTACTTTTCGATTCGTCAATCTGAGTTCCTGCCGTATTACCCATGAATTAGATAATACACTTTGCGATAGAAATAGAAACAATTAGAGAAATAATCTCTACGTAAAGAAATAACAGCTGGAAAATCTCCAATCGTATGGTTGGTGGCGTGTCGAGTGAGTTGCATACATAGTGTCAGTACTAAAAATTGGACAAAATGTAATAGGAACGATCAAAATTCTGAAGTTGGTATTCCAAAAAAAGAAACATATCACATCGATAGTGCGGTCCATAGTGAATAATAATATGTGGCACAAAAAAGCAACGGGAGAAAGCAACACGAGTAATGAACGCGTGAAAAAAAGACGTCCCGCACCACGTAAGGGGTCCGGTACAATACGGGAGGGAGCATTAGAAAACGACTGCTGATAAAAGTCAGACATAGTTGTCATAGTGAGATTCGGAAACTCTGGAGTTACTATATGATACAAAGAAACGTATTAGACGAGAATGAAAGATAATCCCATGCGAAAACATCGTACACGAAAGAAAAAAAATGATGAACGTAACAGATACGGGCATAGTCGGCATGGATAAGTGACTGAGCCCGTATCACGTACGGGCATAGACTCCAAAGTGTTAACAGTTTTTAAATGAGATTACTGAATGAATAGTTTAAAATTAAATCAAATGTAAATCGTAATAAATGTTCTGAATAAATGTTCCGCGGATACTTGTTAATGAACTTTCATAGAGTGCACAGTCTGTTTAGAAGCATCCGCAGTACCACCTAGCGGCAGGTGAAAGATTGTATGTACCTTTTTTGCCACGCACATAATTGACTGGCATGCAATATTTTGCCTTTGCATTTTCAAACTTGACATTTTTAACTTTTTTTATGAGGTAAAACTTCATTTAATACTGAATGGCTTAAAATACATAATTCGCAGATTATAAACTAGTGATCAAGGCAATAAAAAATATGGAATCACCCTATTTGCTGATATAACAGGTACATATTCTCTGCTCAGGTAGAGAGTATAAGCTTGGGGACTAAACATTAACCTCTTGTGGTAAATGGCTGGCAATTCAACAGCCTGTCTCCAGGGAAAGAACTGGCAAATCACTGGTTGTAGTATAAATGTAATTATTTTTTATGCTGTAGGCAATTGAATTATCTACAGTACTTTTTTCTTTTCAGAAATTATGTTTGTCCTTTCCTGAATTTAGTGTAAATATATTCTTGAATTATTTATTGTAAAAATCAATGTTTATATAGTGTTACCATATTTGTCCAAATATAAGCCCCCATTTTTTGAAAATACATCGACCATAAAAAAATGAGAGGGGTGCTATTTTCGGGCACTAAGAAGTTTCATTATATATGTATATTCATCTAAAAAGCAATGAGGTTATTGGGAAATAATACGTAAATATACATAAGTGCTATTTCTATTTCATCATTTTCACTCTCGGTTATGTACTGTCTGAATATGTACTCCCCCAGGCAAAGAACAAAATCGGCCATAGAACTGCATAAAAATGAGGGGAAATAAAACCCTCGTTTTAGCCTGTCAAAACATCCAATTTACCCTTATACCAAAATTTACTCAATAGGTACCATATAAAGTTCGAGTAGCTAGTCTAGGAGATATTGCCCTTCACATTTATCTTTCTACCATTTTTATTTAAACAAACTAAAAATAAACAAATGCATTGTATTACGATAAATTACAATCACATCAAAGGTATCTACCAACTAACCATTAACTACTGAACGTAAATAACATGGGTGCCAAGACTGGCGTGACACTTGTTGAATGTCCACAACATAGAACATAATGAAAACCATTAACTCTTACAACCTATAAACAAAGACAATTATTTCATAACCTGTCACACGATTGATGTGCTTGGGGCAAAGAAGCTACGGTTGGGTACTGTTGTGCTTCTGTTTATCTCGAGGCATTTATCTCGAAATACTTGTCTGCTCCACCGTGTTCCGAGCAGTTTGGAAATAGCGTTCATTTCACAGGCTGTTTGCAGATAAGTAAAAAATATGAATCCAGTAGAGAGAAGGGTGTCCACGATATGGCAATTAATGGCCCACCAACTCTTAAATGAGTGGATAATTTACTATTTAAAAAACTAGTGGGTAATTTTAAAATTTGAATCGTACGAGTTACGATGAACATTTTCAAATTGATGTAGCAAAATATGCTGGAGTTAAAGGACACCATTCAGCAGCTGAAAAATACGGTGTGGACAGAAAAAGTCTGACTTTGCCGAACACAGCTTCCTCTACTTCTCAAAACCTGCGCATCTCGCAGTACATTTCAGGGTCCGGTAGACACATGGAATTGGAAGTGCGTGTTGTCAGATTTGTGTGCCAAAATTGAGGGAATGGTTTAGCTGTGTTACGCCATATGATCTATAAGGAAGATAGAAAAATTGTAAGTGAAATGGGGATTTCAAGGGCAGATTTTCAAGCGAGTTCTGGGTGGTTATGGAGGATGATTAAAAGGAATGGGTCTTCCTTACAAAGACAAACAATGGCCGCCCAGTGTCTACCCCAATTCTATGAAGAGAAGATGCTAAGTTTGCAGCTTCCATTATTCATTTACGACCGTGGCAATGATACCTGTTAGGGCAAATTGGTAACGCTGACCAGACACCAATCTATTTTGACATCCCCAGTTCTACTACTGTGGAAGAGAGGGGGTCAAAATCGGTTGTTAGGTAGCATTATTTTGATGGGTGCTTCAACTTCTAGGTCATTAGCATCTCAGCAACCCTCTTTTTAGGTTAAGATTATCAGCCTTATATAGATATCTATGGACTCAACATTTTGGGGATGAACTTAGAGTAGCTGAATAATGTCTGTTTCTACCGCCCTGATGCGGGTGGTAGAGCAAAAGTTAATTGTGTGTGTAAGAAATACCTGATAATGAAATGTACAAATGATGGTGAAACTTTCACTAAGGTATCCCCTTTTGTAATACATAGAGTTTTATCGAGCTCAGTCACAGGCGAGCTAAAGTCTGTAAAGAAATTACGAAATGGTACTCTCCTAATCGAGACTGCAAATGACCAACAAAGCGAGGTGCTACTTAAAATGACTTTGTTTCAGAATACACCGATACTTGTAGAATCCCATAAAAATCTCAACACCAGCAAAGGAGTCATCTCTCATTTTGACCTACTCCACGTCAGCGCTGAGGAAATAAAAGAAGAAATGTCTGCGCAAGGTGTAATCGACTGCTGGCGATTGACAAAAAAGAAGAATGGCGAAACGATCAACATAACGTCTGTCATCCTTACATTCTCTTATGAAAGACCCTCCGAGAAGGTATTCTTATGATTCGAATTCGTCCCAGTAAGGGAATTCATACCAAGCCCCCTTCGCTGTTTTAAATGCCAATGATTTGGCCACATTTCCCAAAGGTGTGAGGGCAACACTATTTGCCTACGATGTGGTCAAGGGCAACACGAAACGGATGCATGCGAGAATGAACCTTACTGCGTTAACTGCGGTGGCAAGCACCCTGTATTTTACCGAGAATGTCCTAAGATGGCCGAGGAAAAAAAGATAATGGAAATAAAAACTGTTAACAAAATACCATATCTAGAGGCTCGCAAGAAGTACAGAGAAACGGTAGTGCCAACCTTTTCCCGATCTTTCGCCGTTGTTGCTTCACAGCCAGTGCAGAAGACCACTTCATCCACGCAGACGAAAGACCAGAGTGGAAAACAAAAAAAAAAAAAACACTTGAATGACTGTCCGAAAATTGCAGAGCAGAAAGACACCTCAAAACCCTCACCGCAATCAATACAACATATCACCTCACCTATGAAAAAAAACTCAGCACCAAAAATAAATAGACAGTCTGTTAATACCGGGGTGCGCGAAAACGTGCCTTCCTCAGCCCTACAAGAAACAACTCTTCTTGTGTTGAGGGAATGGACGAATCTCTGTCCAAGACAGAGATACGCCTTGTCAGGCAGAAGGAAAAGAGAAGGCATCGAAAGAGATAATATATCTCCTTCGCAATAGTATACCTATAATGCACTTTGCAATTCAGTGGAACTTTAACGGTTTCTATTCTCACAGAAAAGAGATAGATATGCTGATATCTGATATTAACCCACAGTGTATTTTTATACAGGAAACCCACTTTAAAGCCACTGATGCGGCCAGCATAAAGGGTTACAAATTGATACGCCTAGACGATTTAAGCGGCCGAAGAGCACAAGGTGGTGTGGCTATAGCCGTCTGGGAGGCCCTATACACCTCTCGGGTGGATCTCAACACGCCTTTGCAGGCTGTTGCCACCACGATAGCCGCTTCGGGGAGGATTTCTTTCTGCAATGTGTACCTCCCGGAATGGGCCCCGGTAACTTATGAAACTCTTGAGAACTTGATAGGACAGCTACCAAGACCATTTGTATTACTTGGGGATTTTAATGCCCATAGTTGTATATGGGGGGACAATATGAGGGATAATAATGAGCGAGGAGGCATGTTGGAAAGAATTTTGAACAACCACAACTTGATAATTATTAACAATGGAGAAACGACACGCTTTAACCCTTACAGCAGAGAATCCTCCGTCATTGATTTGTTCATATGCTCGAGTAACGTTGCTAATCTGTTCAATCTGACCATACATAATGATTTGTGTGGTAGTGATCACTTCCCCATCCTAATCAGTAAACTGGATAATCGAGCGAGCTGGTGCCAACCTCAGCGGTGGAGTTTTAAGAAGGCAGACTGGGCGGGTTTCAAAGACAGCTGCAGGTTCACTTTCAATCACAACTTAAAGGCTGTGGAAAATGTGGAGCGTTTTACGGAGGAAATAGTTGCCGCAGCAAATAACAACATCCCTAAGACAGCAGGCCATGCTCCTAACCGTCTTGTTCCATGGTGGAATGAAGAGTGTGCTGATGCAATCAAGTGGAGGAAACAAGCCCTCCACATTTTTCAAAAATACCCTACGAGCGTTAACCTAACGGCCTTTAAATGCTTGCGTGCTAAGGCACATCAAGTAGTGAAAAAAGCAAAGAGAGAATCATGGATATCATACGTGTCGACAATCAATCAAAGAACACAGTTGTCACAAATATGGAAGAAGATAAGGAGCACAACCGGTAATCACCATCCGAACTCCACGCCTACTATCCTTCATAACGGTCACACAGTAACTGCAGCGTCAGAAGTTGCCAATGTCTTCGCGCAACACTCTGCATCACAAGCAGCTCCGATAACTACCATGTAACATTCCACCGCAGGAAAAGAGAAATCGAAAGGACTCCTCTAAATTTCAGGGCAAATAGAAATCACGAGTACGACCCTTTTTCACTCTGGGAATTGAAGTCTGCTCTGCAGGAGTCGAAGGATAATGCGCCGGGTGGTGATGGGGTGCACAACTCCTTCCTTAAACACCTTCCGGAGACGACTCTAATAGAACTGCTGAAAACGTTCAATAAGCTGTGGACCGAGGAAACTTTTCCCGGTATCTGGAGGGAATCGGTGGTTATTCCTATCATCAAACACGTGAATGGCCAATCGTCCCTGGAAAACTATCGACCAATATTGCTTACAAGTTGCACTTGCAAGCTATTGGAGAGAATGGTAAATAAAGGACTGGTCTGGTACTTAGAAAGACACAACCTTGTACATAACATTCAGTGCGGTTTCAGGCGCAATAGATCATTTAGTCCATATAGACAACTTCATCCTGGAAGCTTTTATTTTGCCACAGCATGTGATAGGTATATTTTTCGACCTAGAAAAAGCATATGATCGGACGTGGAGAGACAAAATTCTACTCAGCCTACATAAGTGGGGTCTTAGAGGCAACCTGCCTACTTTTATAAAGAATTTTTTATCATGCAGGTATTTTAAAGTCAGGATACGAAATACCTATTCTCAGACCCTCACACAGGAAAATGGTGTTCAGCAAGGCTCCATTCTAAGCGTAACCCTCTTTGCCATTGCTATCAATGACATAGCAAGCAACGTTTTGGATCCAGTACAAGCCTCACTTTTCGTAGACGACTTAGCAATCTTTTTCAGATCAACTAAACTACGTCTTGCGGATAGGCAAATACAAGTCATGGTCAAACGACTGGAAAATTGGGCCAAAAACAACAGTTTTAGGTTTTCTGCAGAAAAGACCAAGTATATGCACTTTCGCCGTAAAAGAGGAGTATTTCCAATTCCCACGGTGAAGCTGGACGGAAGAATTCTGGAGTGTGTGGAAACCACTCATTTTTTAGGATTAAACCTGGATCAGAGGTTAAACTGGCATAGCCACATAACCTCACTGAGAAACAATTGCTCTAGAGTGCTCAACGTTTTAAAATCCTTGACAAACTCCTTTTGTGGTGCTCACAGACAATCTATGCTCATTCTTCAAAGGCTTTGGTACTCTCGAGGTTAGACTATGGATGTTTTATTTACTCAGGGACTAGAAAATCATACCTATGGCCGCTGACATCTTTGCATAATTTGGGCTTACGCTTGGCCACAGGTGCTTATCGCACCAGCCCAATTTTAAGCGTTTACTGTGACAGGTGAGACTCCGCTAGAGACACGAAGGAACCTACTTATGTGCAATTACGCCAGCAAAATAATGAGTCTCAAAACCCATCCATGTCACTCTGTGATATTCAACCCTCGCTTTATTGACATATTCACTTGGAGACCTAAGGCAACTCGACCCCTAGGTGTCCGATTTCTGGAATTTACCAGAGATGCAGACGTCCGTATCCCAAGAGTACGAACAAATTGTTTTGGGGAGTCCCCACCTTGGAGAATCCCTCGGTCATCCATAAGCCGACTTGGCAAGGCACACAAAGGGCCAAACCCCTTCCTGCGAGCTAAAAGCCCTGTTCCTCGAAAGTCTAGATCAGTATGACGGTCATGAGGTGATATACACCGATGGCTCTAAAAGCTCCGTAGCTTGCGGATGTGCCTTCGTCCGTAACTCATGCTCGTTTAGTTTTAAGCTAGATCCTTGTTTCAGCATCTACTCAGCTGAGCTAATGCCGATCAAAATGGCTCTGGAGAGCATAGAAACGGTTTCCCGATCCTATTTAATATGTTCGGACTCAACAAGCACTCTCCAGTCGATAGGGACCTACTCACCGTCACATCCTATTGTCCAAGACATACACAGCCGATTGGCTCTCCTATTCCAGCAGGATATACAAATATCTTTCTCATGGGTACCTGGTCATATAGGAGTGAAAGGTAATGAAATGGCCGATCTAGCCGCCAAAGAAGCTTTAAATAAACAGCGGATAGATGTTGACACTGTACTGTCTGCAGACATTAAGGCAATTTTTCGAAAAGTAATCTACAATCGTTGGAGAACAACGTGGGAAAATACCGCCTCAAACAAACTAAGGCGCATAAAGAGAGATGTCTCTGCATGGGATTCTTCCATCCGCGACAGTAGAAGGGAAGAGGTTGTAATTATCCATCTCAGAATCGGACACACAGAGTATTCCCATTTTTACTTATTCTCAGTGGAGAAAGAACCACCAATCTGTGATGAGTGCAGATGTCAGGCCTCAGTAAAACACCTCCTACTGGAATGCAAAAGATATGAAAATGTACGCACCAAGTATAGCATAGAGGGTGAACTGAGAGATATTCTTGGGGACGACCCCGAGAAAGTTTCTGGAGTTATTAAGTTTTTAAAAGAAGCCAATATATTTTCAGCCATATAATAACAGGTGTATTATTGCGATGGCATAATACAGTGTCACGTCAGAGAAACGGTATCATGTTACCCAAACATATGACAAGAACATGGCGGCGAAGGTGCGAAATGACCATTAGTTGTCGAAGCATCTAAAATCCATAATACCTACCATAATGTCTGTTTCTTTTAGATAAGTGATAACAAGGTCTGTAGTTGCCCCGTCATCTTTAAGAACCACCCTTAAGTCTCCCCGGAGATTGTCTCTCTCTCATTGCTCTATAGTTCTCACATTCCGTTAGGATATGGCAAATCGTAATTGGGGTGTTACACGTCTCACAGTGAGATTGAATTTTTCCAAGTGTAAAAAGGTAGGAGTGAGTGGGCGCACAAATCAGTATCGATTACAACAACAGCAAATGAAAAGACAAGAATTAAGTGCATGCTGGGCATCACAGCTGATGGAAGGGAGCTACCACCGTATGTGATATTTAAGAGTAAGACTCAAAAAATAAAAAGATAAGTTTCCTCCTGGGATTCATGTATGGTTTCAATAGAAAGGGTGGATGACAGAAGACTTAGTGAGAGACTGGGTGAAAGTGGTTTGGCATAGAAGACCAGGAGCCCTCCTCAACAAGCCATCAATGCTTGTGCTAAATTCCTTAAAGGGACATGTTACTGAGGAAATAAAAAAAGATATCAGGGCAGGAAATTCTGACATGGTTGTAATCCCTAGAGGAATGACGAGCACGCTTCAGCCACTCGATGTGTGGATAAAGAAACCCTTTAAGGACAGGTTGAAAGCAACTTAGGCTGTGTGGATGTTGGAAGCAAAAAGGAGTATACTCCATCTGGAAAAATAAAGAAACCTTCTCCTGCCCTCATCACTCAATGGGTACGAAAGTGTTGGAATAGCATTCCTGAAAAATTGTGATTAAGAGTTTAAAACAATGTTGTATATCTAATGAACTTGATGGTACAGAGGATGACATTGTTTGGATGTATTCTGATGAAGAGGATGATAAACACTGGTCTCCTTGTAGTCAAGAAGAAAGTGATTTGTCAGCTGATAGTTAATCAGAAGAGGAGGAATCAAAGACATAAAATAGAAGATAAAAAAATGTGCACTTCATTATATTTATTAGTCGTAGAAACAACTTTGGCCTTAACTTTGTGGAATTTTCCATACTTGAAAATAAGAATTAACTTTGTAATGATTCCTTTGGATAATAAGAATAAACCTTGTATTGATAGGAGTTCCTGATGATGACACCTCAGTGTTGAAACCGGAGCGATAATTGAAGTTGGATATTTTCAAAGATTTATTAGTCTTAAGTTGTATTTCTAAGGAAAATGCTAATGTATTTTTCAGAAAAGAATAGGGGCCAAAAGTGTGTAATGAAGGTTCAGAATCACTTACCAAATGAACATGGGTATTAAATGCATGAAAATTGGTCTAGCATGCTTAATTTTTAATGTATTTTAATAAAATTTGAAATATTGCACTCACCAGAGATTTTAACATTTCTTTTTGGTGTGATATTGGGTGAAGCATGCCCCTTTATGCAGAGGAACCTTGTAGAATCCACATATATTGAGTTTCCTTCCTAAGTTTATTTGCAGAACAAACTCGTCACATCCGCGATGGATATTTCCTCTTCCCATACCCCACTATCCTCTCTAGTGTGTGTTTCACCATTCCCCCCACTAGCCTTGCCAGGTTATCTCGATGAGATCCAGGAAATCTCTTTCCTCTGTAAATTTTGCACTTGCTATTCATAACAGCCAATAAAAATCTTAAAGAGAATATATTGATAAATGCTTATATGATAATTAACACATTAAAGCAAGCAATTGCAAATGACTCATGCTACTTGTATTTTTGTCACCAGCTACTGGATGCATTTTTTGGGAAAGCATGTTAACGAAATAAGCTCCAATAAACTTTTTTTTGCATGAATTTCAGTGGAATGAAATCAGGTCCCTGAGATACTTCTTAGTTTGCGAGGAAATCATGCATGTGATGTAATAGTAGTTTTCATTGCATTTAGAATCTATTTGCTTTCTTTCCTTATCTTTTAGGTTCATTGGGAAAAAGTGGTGGCAGCTGATGATACTTCATATGTAGTGGAGGTGAAGGAATTGAACCAAAGAAATTATGTTACATTTTTTCAAGAGGCTGCAGGAACTCTTTACCTTATTGCTGTCCACAAGAAGAAGGACCAAATACTAGCAACTATTCAAGTAAGTTTATTAATTTTTTAATATAGCTATATGTCAAAATTCTTAACTTCCTGAGGCCTGAGTAAGCTGAATATGCCGATTCCAAAAGTTGAGAATGGCCTTGGACATAGTGAATTACGATTATCTCATAAAGGCAGTCATCAAGAGGAATGTGAATGAGGAAGGCTACATACGAGATACATAAAGCAAGTAATAAAGGATGTGAAAGAGAAGAATTATGCCAATGTAAAATGTAAGGTGTTAGAAGAAGGGAGTGGTGGGCAGCGTCAAACCAGTCTTAGGATTGTTGGCTGTTGATGATGATGAAGAATGTTTATGGTAATGAATAAATCTTACCAAAGCATTTGATATGTGACTAATTTGTGGAGTATTCTTATCAGCACCATACTAGCGTAGTTGCATGCCAAGAAATTGTGTGTGTGTGAAGAAACGAAAGTGTGGGAAGATGCAGAAAGTTTGTGAATTCATTGGTGACTATTGAATTTTTGTGCATGATAAATGTAATCACAGTATAGGGTTATACTCAGTCATCTGTTTCCTTCCCATTTCACATTCTCGATTTCATACTAGTGGTATTATTAAATCTCAATGGCTGAACATGAATATTTATGAAATGAAACCCTAAATGTGAACACCTTTGCCTTCTCCAAATTTGTGTTAATGACATCATTTCTTCCCCTACCAACCCTAGCTCTTAGTCATTTGTTTTCTTTTGAACTAACCTTATGTTCACCATTCTTTCCTTACTTCAAATATCAAAAGTCTGCTGTCAATTTCTTCTTGCCTATGCAACCCTACTCAACAGCACCATCATTACTTCTCTTCTACTAGAAAACTCCTCTTTAACCAAGGAAATTCTCCTTAGAAGGTTAATGATGCTCCACCACTTTTCTTCCAACACACAGCACATGTAGTTAAATTGCCATCTTTGCTGTAGCAATAGTTCCATTAACTTTTTTAACTCTATTGAATGACCTCACTTTTTTTAATGTCTTTTCAAAATAACAAAGCACTGAAGTGGATCCAGATTATATTCAATGTTGCTTTCCACAGATATTCTCATAACTGCAATTACATCCCGAGTTTCTCTCCCATTATGAAATACAAACTGATCCCTTCTTTCCCAACCTTTTTTTCTGATATCCTATCTTTCTATTGCTCAAAATTACTACCTTTCTCCCTTATATTTCACTCATTACTACTGCTCCTCCATACTGATTCACTTCCCCTCTGTGTTTTATCACTTGATAATTATTGCTCCAGAGGTCCCCTTTGTGATTGCTTACTTATTTCATTCCTAACAAATCTAGTTTTCTCCTCTTCATTTCCTGCTTCATTTTTTCTAGAATTCGCTTTGCCCTTGACATCCCCCCATGGTCCAAATTCCTCTTCTATTTTTTTTATCCTCTGTTCTTTTTTGCCACTGCCATTGTTATTATCTCTCTTTTCACGCAAGGATTTCTTGAGGAAATTACTGCCGGTGCATTGCTTTTCCAACTGCCAGGTAAGGCACCCACAGCACTCATTTTGTGAATGGGCCCTGCACATGCCAGGATTTGTAACCTTACTGTGCTAGTCCACTGTGTAAGTGAAAAATCAGTGTTCGTCAACAAAAGTGTTGTAAATGTGTCACCATCACTTGATAGGCCACCCTACTGGGGTCAGATGCCTTCTTGCAGCTGCCTCATAGAGGAAGCACTGTGAAAATATTACCTGCACTTTCTTATGTCTGGCTCCTAGCCTTCAACCTGGGTGTCTGTATCAAGAGCAACTTCATTGTTTCTCTCAGTTCATCTCTAGAGATCACAGGTTGCATGCAAACCCATCCAACCATACCAAGGTGTAGTCCAGGAGGAGGGATAATTAGTACATAAGATGTCTTTTTTTTTAGTGTTTCATAGCGGTGCACCTCCTGTTCCTTTACCCATACATTATGCATGTTATGGGCTCTGGGGATGGAGGATAGGGAATATGCCAGATATTTATGGATGTCATAGAATGCAACTTTTCTCTCATGGTGATTTATTTATTTATTGCTATTTGAGATTTGTAGCTGACATTTTCTACCATTTTAAGGCAGTAAATCATGTTTTCGTTGATGAGCTCTCTTCTGCCATCTGCTAACTCGGAGGTTCAATCAATTTTCTGTAATTGTCTGTCGTTGTATGAGAAGGAAAACACCTATTTTTGATTTATCAAAAAATAATAATAATAATAATATTTATTTACTCCACAGTTACATACATAATTTTTAAACAGGTGATTTGGAGCTTTAGGCAGTCTCAAAGGTGTCACCTGTGTGGAGACTGCCTTCCGTAACTAAATAGCATTGCTGGCAATTTACAAAATAGTTTTCCAAAGCATAAGAAAGAAAAAACAGCTAGGAACATTTAAAGTTTGCTCATAATGTAAATTTTTCATTTTTACAATGGTAATAACATTTAGAGATAGTAAAGTACATTGATGCAAAACATAATATCCATATATTTTTTCGTAATTGACAACATGATAAATCTCTGGAAGTTTGTTACATTACTGAAACTACACCCAATTTTGTCTTTTGCATGTATGTACATTAATAGTAATATACATAAAATATTTTAATTTGTTACAACTTAATTCATGATATTCAGTGAGTATGAATTGACATAAGAAATTATTACAACTCTGATAGATTTTCAATTTTGGCATGTGACAATATCCATTCTTTTAACAACCTGAAAGTTTTGTTTATATTAACTGTATTTATGATATGTTCCGGTACAAAGTTGAATATTTTAGGACCTAAGAATACAAAGGATCTCTTATACAGAGTGAGATTTGGTTTCGGAGGTCGTATAACTAGTTTCCTTCTTAGATCATAAACATGGTCACTTCCGGTTATCGCAGGCAAATTGCCACTCTTTAGGTAAAACATTTTCAACACTTTAAAAATAAACATATGTTTTATGGGTAGAAGCCGTAATTGAACAAATATTGGGTATGTATGTGCACACCTCTTACTATTAGTTATAATTCTAACTATCTTTTTCTGCATTGATACGACCGGCTGCAGGGAATTATTGTAAGCTCCTCCCCAGAAAATCAGTCCATACCCTAATCTCGAGCCTACAAGTGCTTCGTATAGAGTTTTTTGGAATGGTAAAGGACATCTGTTTCGAATGAAGTACAATTTAGAAGCATAGTAACGGAGAGTTTTTGCTAGTTCATTTATATGGTTTTTCCATTTTAGAAATGTATCAATGGTGATACCCAAATATTTTATACTGTCTACTTGGTCGATATTTTTACACCCGCAACCCTGTTTCGGACAGTCTACATCATGATACGTTAAATTAACTATAAATTTATAACAATTGCTTGGATCAAATGCCATAAATTTGGTTTTATCACTTAGTTCAAGGCCGTTGTAGTCAAACCATCTACGTAGAACATTTAAGTCTCTTTGTGCATTTTTTGCGACAGTGTTAAAGTTACTTTCACTATAGCACAAGGCCACATCATCGGCGAAAGCGGTAACTGATCCTTGAAATTCATAATTGCACAAATCATTTATGTAAATAAGGAATAGAATAGGCCCAAGCACTGAGCCTTGGGGTACCCCTGTCTCCACCAATTTAAAATTGCTGGAGGCCTTACCTACCCGTACACACTGAGATCTTTCTGTTAAGTTACCTCTTCCAATGTAATATAGTTGAGCACCCTTAATCTGGGAAACCCTAATTCGGGAACACCCATAATCTGGCAATTTTGCCTTGACCAACTACCTAGTACTAGTGGAAAATGCCGAAACATTTTTCACGGAAACATTGCTTCATAATCTGCCAAGATATTATCCCATTCTTACGTTAATTTTCCCATTCCGAGAATCAGAATATTTTTATCATATTAATTTCTGGGGCTTTGTGTGCCATGGAATTATTCTGCAACTTGAACTAAACATACAAAATTGAAGACATTGCTGATATGGAGTAAGACTAATTTGCAGATTGGCCACTTTCAATGGCACGTGCATTTTTGATAGACCACTAGACGTAATTTGATAAAATTAAATGTTATCTGATTATGTTTCTCCCAAATATGTCTTACCTATACAGTTGTGGCAACAGCTGAGGAGTTAGGCATCAGTAAAGCATTTGTCTGAAACATACTGAGTGGGGTCTTCAACAATATAACATTTTAACTCCTTGGTTGGGCAGCAATTTTTCCTTATCTTTCACCTGGTGGGGAACAAATCCACCAATTTTCATGGGATAAAAACCTATTCACATGTTTTCTGGTACCTTTTAGAGAATAGTTCAAAGTTTTTTTCATTGAATTTGTAAAAATAATTAATTTCTTATTTTAGCACATTTTTCCATTATTACATGAATATGGAAAAACTCTAGATATTAGCCTACAAAGAGCCATTTAAACATATTAGAGATAAAAATCGAGCACTGAAACATTATTTTGTTTTAAATTTAGTAAAAGATGGCATTTATATTGTTTTAACAATTGTAAAATATTACGTTTTACATTGTTTATGGCACGATTATAGTGAAAATATTCCAATTTATCAGGATCCAAGTCTGTTTTATACCTTATTGATGGACATATTCTTACTTTTTTGATGAATTCTGTTAATTCATAAGCAAATATTAACTTTTAAACAATAATAGGTTATTATTATTAACTTTTTAATTGTTATTTCATTGTTGAATTTCATGTGTTATGCTTGAAAAAATGTCGCCTCACTTAGAGGGGCATCACTTCTTACCAAAGATTTTTTCCCGTTTTTCCACCATGGCATCACACAAGCCGCTCGTGTGCATACATCCTGGTTGTCTCGCTACTTCACAGCCATTAGTTTCCCGCGATATGCCGCCACTACTTCCCCCTTTTTCAACTTTTTGCGAGTGAAATTCTGAGGGATATTTTTCGTATTCTCTTGCACAGTTCTGATTGCATCAATCTCAAAAGTTGCTAAAACATGGAATAGCTTGGGCCTACAAAATTAGTTGTCGATACCAATAGCACATCCTTGCATCAGCGTATCCAGAGTGAGAGTTGGGTCCAAGCTCGAAGAGCATGTGAAAACTGAAATGTCAATGCCTTCCAGTCTTACAACTAATTGAGTGTTTCTTCCTGTGTAAATTAGCATTTTTCTCACGTATTTGGTTTTGGAATCGTATAACTTAAATTATTGCGTACCCAGTCCTGAATATTTTTTAGTATAAACCATCCAACCGAGTCGATGGTTCCAAAGTAAATGGTTTTTGTCAATACATAACAGCTTATCAGGAGTGTAGCTCTCTAAAAGGTTTTTCAAGAAATCATTCATAATGGGATATATCTTGTAAAGGTTTGCATAAAATTGACCTCCTCTGTGATGAAACATATGGTTTGCAAAGTGCAAAACTTCGAGCAGCAAAATATCTCGCTTCTTGGTCATTATTTCATCAAATATTGGAGAAAGTGGTAATTTATTTTTGGAAAAATAGGGCCCCTATTTTTGCTTCTGTATTATTATCAATAAAGGAGGATAGTAGGATGCCATAAAATAACTCGGGTTCCTTTTTCTGTTTCAATCTACTCATTTTCTCGGTTTTTTCTTTTCACCTGTAGCCTCCTACTTTTTTCTTCTATTTGTTGATTGGCATTCAAATTTGTCTGGGTGGCATTAATTTCACAAACATTTTCTCCAAAAAATGTGCAGATCTACCAGATGGCTTCTTCTTGCACAAAGCTTGTCAATCGTGTATATTTGCTTGAAACTGAGCTGCTGCTAAAATAGTCGCGAGGCTCCACTGCCATTCATTCTCATAGCATAATCAACTGTCTTCGGTCCAGTGACTCCTTCAACAGACACTAAAATGTTCTCACTCTACAAAGCTGTCTTCACCACTAAGATCTAACATTTCTGCTATACCAATTTCAGCTAATCTTTTTTAGCCTTACTGATGTAAGGCTAATGTGAGCTTTACATAGAAATAGATAGCATGATTATATAGTCTATGTGATATAGATAGTATTTCACACTATATATGTATAAATAGTGTGAAATACACAATACGATTGCTTACTCGGTTGATTACAGAGTGAAATTTCATCGCGATTTTGTCCCAGTTCTCAAAATAATAACCGGCAATTCGATGGTTGTCGTGATCATTCGAGGTAGGTAAACTTCAATACCCAAGCTGTAAACTACAGTGGTAAAAACAAATATAAAGTAATAAAATATGGCTGATGTTGGTGTAAAAATAGTCAATATATATTATGTTATAAACAATTTATCATTGATTGTGGAAAAAGTAAAAATAAGTTTTTTTTGTATTTTCGCGAGTTCACTGCAGCCAAAACGGAGAGATGTATGTATATTACAATCAAGTAACATTTTCAAAAACAGAAACATAAGGCGGGTTAAACATGCAATGAAGGAGTAATTAATCCTCGGCGTAAATGATGAAAATAAAAGTTATTAATGGATTAAAAACGGGAAAACAAACATAAAATCAGACCAAGTTCTGCAATTATTTCCGGTTGTTAAACAAAGGAAAAAAATTAAAAAAGTGAGGAGTGTCGGATGAATCATAAACAACACATCTAAAACATAAAGAATCATGGTAGAAGACTATAGTCGTAATACCCACCACGAAATACAGACATTCGTGGTGCGTGGCTTTAGCCACGCTCCCCACTTGGGGAGTGAATTCATCTGCGGCTGATCACTTAGCCCACTTAAGGGGTTATGAAGCTGAAAGAGTAAATCCTCAATATTTTACTGTTAAAGTGACACTAAGAAATGGATGACAGAGAGAAACTATGAAAAAAGATTTAAGAGCAGATTTCTATCGGGTGGTTTCAATTGTGTCGAAGTGAAGGGCTTAGATAGTTTTTCGGGCCAAATGCTAATGGAGCAGACTAAACTATTTCCGAAACACATATATTCTAAAAGATGTAATGTGGGAAATTTCGCGTGCATGCAATAGTATTTCACAGTCCGTTCTAAAACATGTGCGGTTTAAATTGTGGCCTGCATAACCTTAAGTTTGATGTAGATGAAATAAGTGGGATAAAGCTTTCAAAGAATTTCATGTTTCTGAGGATAAACATAATGATGATGGAGTTAGTTGACTGTACAAGCAGCATCCATAACCCTGAATTAAAGGAAATGGATTTGGTATTTAGAGGAATGGATAGCTAGCGACCACGATACTCTCACCACACAACATTTCACAGATGATGAAATCATTGAAATGGTAATTAATAACAATAAACCCAAGTGGGAATGAAGATGATGAGCCTGAAATTGTTGAAGGGAGACTACTATTGATGATGGTCTTTAACCCTTTTACTGCCAGTGGACCGACATATCAGCCCTCTATGGTCGTGCAAAAACTGCCAAGGGCCGATGTATCGGCCCACTTGCATTACATATTTGTAATATTATATTTCCATCAAATCAGAGACAGCATGAATGATTTTTTCATTCTCATAAAAACTGAAAATGTCGTCAACACCGAGACAAATATGTGATTCATATAATAAAATTAAGTGTTTCAAATATTTCTATAATTCATAATCTAGCGAATTTCATGGAAATGTGCTTGGCAGTTTTCGCACAGTCTACTTTAAAGGGCTGGCAGTAAAAGGGTTAAAGAATCATCCAGTCAAGATGCCCATGATGTATTGATGGGCTGCCATATAGATGACACACATTGACTTCATGTTGAATCAGCTGGTAAAAAATCAAGCGGGGTAGGAAATATGTTGCACGAAGCCCAGCATAAGAAATATCAAATTTTATATACCCTTTACAATAATAATATTGTACTTTTAAATGTGCAGCATTATGATGCACACAATGCTTAGATTCTGTAATTTTCACTCACGGGGCAACTTTGATACTTTTAAGTAATAACTTTGTGAATTAAGAAACCATTCCTTTCTGATTATTCTCAGTGACTCTTTTTTAAATAATGTTCAGTAAATGGCAAATGAATGTATTGTGATATAAATAATTGACTCTTTTCAATGAAAATATCTCGGACTTAGTTGGAATAGTTACCATGCACAGCCCATAGTCTGGCAAAATCCCTAATCCGGCATCACTTCGGTCCTGACTGTGGTGGATTAAAGATCCTCAACTATAACAAAATAACCATCCTGACTCCAACCACCCATTTTCTAAATTCATTATTCCATAGACTCCTCTGATTTCAGGAAAGAAATGAACATATGTAGTAATAACCATAAAGGAAAAAATGGGTACAGTAATCATGTATGTAATTCAAAAGCATTGCCTCAAAAAAGTGAAGGAAAGTAAAGTTGACAGTTAAACCTGGTTCACATGGTGCATTTTTCTGGCATGGATATCTTAAGTGGAGTCCTAATGGGTGCTGTGCGTCCTCGCTTGCTGGAAATGCAGACTGCTGCAGGCTTCCCTGATGGCTAGCTTGCGTGATTTAGAAGTTAGGTCCAGTGCTGTTTTTCTTGCCCGTTTTGTTAATGGCTGTTGGTGATAGCCAATCATGATTAAGCTTCGCATCATGTGGTCAAAGTAAAGTTTCTGCAGTGGAGGTGCCAATCTGCCATGGTTCTGTCCCTTGGTTCTGCTTTTATATACAATTACTGGAGAATATTTTCAAAAATAATGAGTGGAAATCTATGTATGTACTTGGTATCAATAGAAGATGCTTACCAAGGCATAGAGAGAGGAAACTAGCTATGCAATTTGCAGATTGAAGTATCATGATAAACATATTCGAGTATCTATGTATGTGGCCGCATGTCTTCTTCGCTTACATGTTGAACGATGTATTTGTTGACTGATGGAAACAATGAAGTAAATGTGTATAACATATGTGTGCAAACCACAGTGGAAGGAACAAGGTAAAAGATATCAATCCTAGCTCTGCTACTTAAGTTTTCACCCCAATGCTGTCAGGGGTCAGGCACCACATATGCGTGGCGAAGAAACTGAACTATTTGGGAATGGGGGACTGAAAGCTAGGATAGCAGAATGCTACATGTGGAACAATACCCATCAGCGAAATCAGCTTAGCAACGTCCTTTGTCACCCTCTGAGTAGCACGTATAAAATCCAGCTAGCTAGTACTAGAGGAAAAATGCAGTGTAAACTGGGTAGTAGACAAGCCTCAGGACATTCAGCAATCTAAACCGAGGAAGGTAGTCAGTTTTTCTTTCTTGGACAAATTCATTTTTGTGCACTAAACCATATTCCTAAGAAGTATGTGCTTTTCCTCCCCAATTTCACTAGGAAAAATTTTAATTCCGAGACCAAGTGAACACTCTTGACAAAAGTATTGTGTATATGCTCCACTTAGGCAAGTGTTATGATGATGCATATGTTGGAAAATTGATAGAAACATTCCTTTCAATCATTAATTATATAATTGCATAATTAAATCAGAATTATTGAGCACAAAAAAAGTATGAAACAAAGACTAAATCATTCTTTGCTAAATATTTTTGGAAACTGGTCTCAAGTGCAACTTTGATCCAAAATTTTCACATGTTCAGGATAAAAGTTGTGAATTGGATTTTTCAGAAATGTTTATAATAAAGAGAAAATCAATTTAATGAAAAATCGAAAGAAAATGACCAAAAGTTAATGTTCATCCTGTCTTTATCTGTGCTTAAATCTGGCATATTCCCCATCCCTCTAGTCCATAACAGACACACACCCTGAATTTACATCGCCCTGCCCCCTCCCTTCCTGCTTGCCCTCTAATTCAACCTTAACCCCCTGCTCTCTCTCTTGGCACGTAATAGTGCTGCAAATCTGTTGCCTGCCACCATGGAAATTATGTTAAATCATCAAAATCAATAGGTAAAAATAAATCGAAAAATGGAGTTGTACCAAATAATTTCATTTTTATCTTATTATCATGTTACAGTAGTGTTATTAGTTGCCAGGAAATAAGTCGACTATTATTTTTTTCCAATATCTAAAACAAGGCATTACCTTTTATGGACCAAATCTCTCAAGCAAATTGTCAAAAATTGGATGTGGAGCTAGACAACCTCGTGTAAAATTGAATTCTAAAGAAGAATATTGTGTATATTTTAAAGGAAAGAGGGCCTGTTTTTCTATCTGAGAGACCTTACAAGGCCTCCCAGATGAAATTTTGATCATTCAAGGTGGCCATTCTGTGCATTTGATGAAACAAATCAATCTTGATGGTGAGACTCTGATACAGTTCTGTGCTGCAGGTGTGTATTCAACCAATAAACTATGAGGTGAAAATAATTTTCATTGAGTGTTGACATTGTTTAATGTCATTTTGCCAGCAAAAATCTTCTTTGTGAGTGAAAAAGGCCAAGGAACTACAGAAGCATTTAACGCAAATGCTTATTGTTTCATCAATTGGCATTGATGGCAGAAGTGTGAAGTTGCAGCTATTCATAAAAAGAAATATAATAGTGATGTGTGTTGAATGTAAGCACTAGACCTTCATGCCATGGAATCCCAAGGCATGGATGATCTCATCGATTTTTGAAGCTCATCTTCCTGCCCTTGATGGCATGATGGAATACTGGAAAAATTGAAAGTAGAGAAAAACTGGTTCTCAACATTTTTCTTTTCGGCTATTTACTCTTTCCAAGGTTTAGTTTCTTCTAATATCTCGATGAAAAGTGTAAATAAATAATATTTATGTTTACTGAAGAGGATATGAGCTTGCCAACTGGTGCATATGGAGATAGTGCTCTAGGATTATTTTCCAGTTCTCTAAAATTATTATTAAGCTTAGTCCTAAGTACCGACTAAGTTGTGTACTTCTTGAGTAGCCAGTTATTTTCTTCATGCAATTTATATTATGTTTTAGGCGTTAAAATCAATCTATCTGTTACCATTAACCAAGTTGAACATGTTAATTATGAATGTGCAACAGTGGACCTAGTATAACTTGCGAATCCCATCATGTCATGCTGCTTATCACCTGAAGATGAATGCAACAAAATCTCCATTATATCTTTCGTCAGGCATGCGGAATACACCTTGAAAGAATCTTCATTTCCAGTTGCATTTGGTGAATCTAATAAAAATATCCTCATCGGCCATGGTTCTTTTAAAAAAATACGTGAATGGTTTGTCACCGGACGCTAGCATTCTTTTATGCACAGCAATGAATTAGATGCGGTAACGTCTGGGTAGTGCTGCAAACTAAGGGTTTATAATCTAAGCTGAATTTAGAAACCCAATATTACCACAAGGCATTCTGGCTGGGCTGGAAGGTACACAACAATGTCATTGGCTTTTGAAAATGAAGAAAAGTGAAGAATAGTCTTGGCACTCATGAAGAGCATCCATCCTGTGGGATTTTTTCAAATTCCATTATTTGTTTGGGATGGTGTGCAGTGAACTTCATTTTCTCCCTAATGAGTGGCTCATCATATATCTTCAGATGGACACCTAGATATGGTGAAATAACATGAAGATCTCCTACTGATGGTATCTTTGACTTGCAGGTAAGAGAAAGATAAGTGGTTAACTATCAAATTGAATCATTAATCTTGTTACTAATATTAGTTTCTTTGCTAAGATTATCCAAGATGCTCAGTAAATGACTGAATATCATCAAGTATCTGTCACTGAATATAAACATCCAAATTTTATTATATGTACTAAACAATCCTTCATTGCAGACCTAAATTTTCTTTGGGACCTACTTTTCATTATTCTGTTATTTCCATCAAGATTTTGGTATTCAGCTGTCTTATTATTGAAGAGGATCAGGCATAGATAAACATAGAATCGTGCATGACACCTGAGGCATTTAGTTTCTGGGTATTGAGGAAGAAACATGAATTGCACATCACCAATGCCACTTACGCTATAATACCCTAGGAAAAAAAATAATTAATGAATTTCTAGTCATAGGCATAATTCGGTAGTGCCAAGGGGTGGCAGTTGAATATGGCCTCTGATTTTTTTATGGAAAACAAGTTTTTTTTAATATTACAAACTTAGAAATTCAAATTTTACAATCATGTTTTCTTTATAAAATTTAATTTTAATAGGAAATGATATTTCACTCCCCCTCCCTACAAATCTAAGTAAATTGTTGCTTATAAGTTCTAACCCCCCAGTAATCCCTGCCACCCGATCTAAAGCCTCAAATCACAGACCTGTTGCTATTGTATCCCAGAAGTGAAATTTTGTATGATCAGTTCCATACATTCCTCTTTCTCATTTGAGGCGCATAAAATGCGGTAAAATAATAGAAATTGTGTTTTTGGATAGGATTAGTCTGATTGAAAATTAGTGAGTTGGAAATATTTACCATTCATATTTTCAAGAAAAGTAGTTAAATATCTTAGTTTCATTCATTTTTGGTACATTTGCCCTTCCTGGGATGAATTGTTCCATAGTCCTGAAGGAAACATTAACCCATATTACTACTGCCAAAGAAAGGTTAACCAGCCAGGTTAATCATTTCCAATGTGTAATTATTATCATATTAATGATATAAGAGCTTTATTCATGGAGGAAGGTTCCATTTAGGTCTGTAGAAGTCAGTAGAGTTAGAAGCTTAATGCTATCATATGGGAACCCTCTTGCTTATTTCTCACTGAGTAGGTGTAAAAAAAACTAGCAGAGCAATTTATTTTAACCCTTTCGCGCCGGAGTCCTACGCAGGAAAATGCTTTCCTTCTCACGGGTTCCTCTAGAATATTTTTCCACTCCCTGTACGGAGCTCTCTTGAAGCAAGGCTTCGAGCAGGTATGTCTTTCCTCCGCTTTGGGACCGGACCCAGCGGGGTTCCCGACCCTTTCCTCAGCCACTGACCAGAGATTATCTTCGCCCTTCTCCAAATGAGAACCCACCTCGGCTTCTGTCCGCGGTCAACTATTTTTAATTCAGTGATTTTTGTTAAATAAATAATAGTAAGACTTTAACTGGGGGTTAATACACAAATAAATTCCTGTTGTTATAAATACCATTTAGAGATTTTAAACGAAATTCTAATGTTAATATTAAGATATTTAGCACAATAGACATAATATCAATGGTTACAATAATAATTATTTCTGTTGTTTCGCAATAAAAGACGTCCGGGCATAATCCAACCATACCCGTGTTTTATATAAAAGCACATGCACTTTTTTGGTGCTATACCTTCATCAGGAAATATTTTTATGTAAATATATTCGCAATGGTAGCGCGAGATAGATTTTGCTGCCTAGCAATTATTTATTGTATCTCCCAATATTCCATCACGCACGCATGCGGTTTTCTTCTAGTTTTAACATAAATGATTACAACATAATTATCACTCTTAGCCACATTACACAGAATAAATTTGAATGCTGAACACCAAAAAGATTCAGTTACAAGAAAGTAAAGTTTATTGACTGCTAATAAATTAGCATAAACCACACCCTTCAGCGGGATTTTCAACCTATAATGTAGATATAATAGATTTCGCGGTATGTTGTGTGGTATTACCATTACAGTTGTTTTCCAATATATGTTCATAAACAAGTAAAACGGAGAGAAAAATATCGGTACTACCTTATCGTCAAATCATAAAAAAACATACGTCTTTGTTCCTCATTGCAATGAAAAATTCTCCAAAATCGGTTTGAATCTCATTGACAGGTGAACTCTGTTAATAATAACGTTAGAGTTCCGTTTAAAATTTCTAGAGATTCAAAAAAACATAAGGAATTAACTTCTGGAACTCAATAATGCGATTTAGAAACAAATATGATTTTGGTTTTTCAAATACATAAATAAAAAAGTGACCGCGAACAACTGCCGAGGGTGAGGCTCGCGCTGCGAAGAAGGGTCGAGATAATCCCCGCCTCGTAGCCGAGGAAGGGTCTTCAGACCCGCGAGGAAGGGTCCTTTATGACACCTTGGACCTTTTCTGCCTACCTGACCCCAGCGACGTTTTAAGACGCCCTTCGTTCTCTTGCGTAGAAAAATCTGCGGCGTTTATAAACGGCCTTCGTTCACAGGAGTGAAAAATCTGCGGCGTTTATAAACGGCGTTCGTAACGAAAGGGTTAATAATGTAATTGGACTATCACTGACCAAAGGTTGACTGAGGCCAATTCTTGACTGAGGTTCATGCCAGGTGATTGCACATTCCATTTTTTCCATCATAGCCTTCATCATTAATGGATTGTATAAACATAATACTCTTAGTCATGTCTGGTATTGACAGTATGTAGTTACCTTCTTTTTGCTGAGAACTAGTGTGAATGACCCTCGTTTTTGAAGCACCCTTAAAACCAAATTCTACTACTGAGAACTATAGTTGAATGTGCTTTATTGCTTATAGTCTAACCATTGCTCTTACACTAACCATCAGTTGAATTTTGATGTAGTTCCAATTCATCAGAAATATTCTTTTAATTTTCAGTCATTACCTGGGTCAGGGCGCAGTGGTATTCACCTTAATGGTACCAAGGCCTCCCTTGAAGTCTTGTTGAAGGATGGTAATTCACAAGGATGGCGGGGGCGTGTGTGGAGTATATTGGCTCCTCCCACTCCAAATGCTCAGAAGGCAACGCCACATAGCCCTGTTTTGCTTCAAGAGCGGCTATGGTCCAGGGGAGATTGTCTGTCTGCAGAGCTAAACAACATCTGTGATCAGAAAGTTGGTGCCTTCCGCTTTTATGTTAGCATTACTCCTGGCCAAGTTCAATGCTTAAACTCCTCATTTGTGGATGGTGATATGAGTGTCAAAGCTGAATCTGGGACTCAGAATCATTCACTCAAGAAGCCCATGGTGAGAAGCATGGAGGACCCAAAACAAGATGGCCATGAGCAAGATAAAATTGCTAATCCAGAACTTAAAGAAAACTCTAAAACTGCTCCTACTGGTTTAGACACGGATAGCTCATCAAGTACTGCAATTTTGTGTAGCACAAGCAACGTGTCAACTGACAACTCATCTGGCAAAAGTAATTCTTCAAATACCTGTGACCCATCAAGTGCCTTAGAATCATCAAATGTGGATAACTCTAGCACTTTTCCCTGCACTCCAAAGAATAATCGTCGGTCTAATACTGAACCAAGCATCAGTATTACTGTTCCATCATCTGTAGTAAATTAGAGTACTTTATAAATTATGGTTATTTATGAAAGAAGCTGTTGGTGGTCCTTGAAGAAAGTCTCCCAAAATGGGTTATTTAAATGTTAACTTAGTACAAAGTTATAAGATTATCCCCACTGAGTATTGGGCTCTGTTATCAAAGGGTGTTATTTTTGTTAAGAAAATCATTTAATATTATTATTTGTTGATCATTCAGAGTTTTCGTATTAATTTCGTAAATATTTTACATCAAGATGTTAGGATAAATATGTCACCATGTATGGAGTAATTACTGTTTTATGAATTTGATTACTAATGAAATATCAATTATTAATTTTTTGCAAATTGTTTCATTTAGGACAAAATGTAAACATGCTTTTAATTATCAAGTTCTCGTACCTGAGATTGAGTAGTAAATAATATGAAATTACATGGAGAAGACTAGAGAAATATTTTTGCATCACTTTGTGATTAATTACCTGTAAGTAACTTCGTAATTAATTCACTAATTCATTTGTGTTTGTTTTATGGCCCTTGAATTAATTATTTTTGTCATATGTTGAGGTGCCTAGGCATAAACATATTTGTATTTTTGTATTGGTTCTGAAGTTGATTTATATTTTTAAAAGTACAAGTTTTGTGTCTTGTAACAGTAAGAGGATTATCACATTTCCACTTATGCCATTTGTTATTAGATAAGAAGTGAAACCATAAGTTTTTATTGTGATTTTTTTCTAAATTTGTTTATTTTGCCTGAGGTTATTATGATCTTTATTGGTTGTGATTTGATGTGCCTAAAAATATTGAATTGTTTATTCCTACCCTAGTTTTTTGAATAAATTATTACTTGAAGCATCCAGATAACATTAACATACCTTTGTCTTGAAATCAACAGCATTCAAAGTTCATGCTGTAAAGTACCATGTTTTCTTGGAGTTAATTCATCCTAGGAAATCCCCTGCACATCCATGTGTGCGTTATATCTGAACTTCCAAAATGGATTTGAGGAATATTTTGTAAATCATGTGACTTGGACATAATGTTAGAATAATCATAGCCAACGAGCAAAAATTAGTGTGTATAACATCCAGGAAAGCTTTTTATCTTGGTCAAAAAAGTCATCAGCTGATGTTTATGACACTGTGGAAATGTTAATGTTGCCATAGTAACACGTTGCATTTTTTTACGGTGAAGCCTAATGATTCTAATGCATTAATGATAGCCTTTGAGTTGACTTTTTATTGCAGTTATATTATTTGCCAGTGGTGTTAATTTAAAACTTTTGTGGGTAAATCAATGTTACCCTGTATTTTTGAAACTAAATAAAGTACGTAAATGCATGTAATACCTGTTAAGGTATTATGTGATACATGTATGCATTAGAGTGGCAATAAAGAGAAAGGCAATTGGTTTTGTGTATTATTACCTTGGATTAATATTTAAATGGTGAAAGCATGTGCGTGATGATCTCTTCAGTAGAAGTTTTCCATTTGCTTTGTCTCCACTAAGGAAGAAACAACTTCAGTGGAGTTGTGGTGTCACTAATATGGAGTGATGAATTACCTTTGATCTGTCACAAGGATGTTTGACTTGGGTTGTAAGGTCCCTCAGTGTGACTTGTGAAAGAAGAATAATCCAGGAAGGGAAGTGAAATTGATAATGTACCGGGTTCTCTGCAAACATTTGCAGTTGGATGGATGGATAACCAGATGGTGTTGTAGTTATGTATACTGACATTTCTGTGCATCATGAAACCAAAGTTCAGTCAGCCATTCCAGTATGCCACTCAATGACATGATGTTAAATGTGTGACGTACTACCACCTGAGTTTTGGCATTGTGCTGGTTGAGGGAACATAAGCTTCACTCCAATCCTTCATCACACGTGGTCTTATAGTTTCCTCATCTTTCAGAATGACATCAGGAGATAAAACTGTTGTCATAATATTTGAGTGATAATGTGAATTGGACAAGTAGAAAGCAGGTGGAAATAAAATTGTGAATCTCTTTCTTTTGTGGGAAAAGGTGAATTATGAATGTAGTGTATCTTTTGATGGTAGGAGAGCTGGGAATCAACAGCCGAAGGAGGAATGGAGTATTTGTACTCGGTAGTAACTCAAAAAGCATATCGCAAAACCCTCTTTAAGTGTCTACAATTAAATTTAGTAAGAGAGTGGAATGAAGAATTACATGTTGATCAAGATGTAATTATGTGTATATGAATGGAGCCTTGGCAAATTACTATGTATTTTAGTAGGCTAGTGGGTGATTGGTTTGATTGTGGTATAGGAATGGGGTTTAATTAAAGTCGGAGAATAAAGGGATTAATTATTGTAATTTTCTCAATGAAATAATTTTTGTATGAAGTAGTAGTCATAAATAATTATGAGAAATCTATGGGTGGCCCATCTTCCATTATATTTTAGCTGTTTCATTGAAAAATAAAACCAGGGAGACTTCCAGAGTTAGTGGTCATCCATTCATTATGAATATTCCATATATCTTGGGCATCAAGCTAATTGAAAGGGATGAAAGGTTGTTTGGGAGAATAAAGATGATGTAACATAGTTGTCAATGCTTAGCTCACTTTGATTTGGATGCATGAGCTATTTTGAAGACAATCGCCACATAATGTGCCTGAATAATCGAATCCGATTGAATCATGGCTGAGTGCTTGCAGCTGCAGTGCTGCAACCTTGTTACCTTAAAACATCCACCTATCACCAACCATTAACTAATCAATCAAATTGTCTTCAGCACAATGGTTGCTTAGGGATAGCTTAACCTTTCGTTGAGGCTGGACATGGATGGTGAATTGATAATGGTGGTAGTTCCCGATTGGAACACTTCCTTCAGTGAATGAAGTATAAAGGGGTATTGCAAAATAGTCTATGGCATCAATAAAACCTGCTTTTTGAATAGTAGTGGTATTCCATACTTGAAGAGCTCTAATGGAGAAGAAATTATCACAACTTGAGGTCAAAGATATGAAATTGGTATAGAATAAGTGAGAATATAAATTAAGATAGTTTTGATCAATTGCAGAGGCAACAGATCCTGTGCATTCATTAAGTAGCCATTGGCGAGAGAAGAGCTACAGGAGAGAGATCTACTGATGTCGGGTGGTAACAAAATGAAAAGAAAAATTGTGATCAGTAGTGTTCAGATATAGGAAGTGCCATTCGTTTTTATTCATTTGTGTTGAACTTGAGTCTGTAATGCTCCAGGAAAACAAAATTTGGTGGAAGTAGGGATACATTGGGGAATTAAATGAAGGAAAAGTGGTTTTGTTCCACAAGATGATTGTTAATGGTCTTGAGATGTGAACAATCATCATGTGATTGAAGAGTGGGAGTCCATGAAAGTGAACAAATTAAGCATAGGTGAAGAGAGTACGCAAAATAATGCAAGATTATTATTATAAGAAGCCCAAAATAGATGGGAGTGGAGTCTGGAAAATGGTAATCATCTGTCTTGCATTCTTAACCTGAACTTGGAGTGAAATGGTCATTTGTAAATGAGACACTTGCTAGTTTTGATACTGTGAAGGAATGCTGGAAAAGCCTTAGTGGATAAGAAGGCAAAGAATAATGGTTATTGCAAATGAAAACTCTTTGCTTGTATCAGAAGTTACAGCTGAAATTAGAGCAGAATTGCTTATATTCCCCAGTGCCTACTTAGTTATGTGTTTCTGCATTCTGGACCATCTTGGTGCCTCTGAATTTCATGGATGAGAAGTGCTACTGGAACTTATGAAAATATGGAAAGTTCAATTTTTTAATAATCCGTTTGGAGTTTTTACTTAAACAAGCAATCAGGTACTAATAATAATAAAGTTATGCCTCACTTGTTCCACAGTTCATAAATGGGATTTGTTCTTTTTTTAATATGAGTGTTTATCAACCCTTGTATATACAACCCTTACACATATTGTAAAAGGGTTAGTTGACGTGATTTACAAGGGTGAAATAATTTTTCCTCAATCCATAATTTGTAGTGAGCAGTGGAAAGCTAGTCAGCTGAAAGTGAAAATGTTATTTAAAGTGAATCAGGAATGGACAGCATTTGATGAAGCTCCTGAATGCTGCTCATATGGATGTACAGTTTCATTTTAAGGGATGTTGAATTATGTTGGCTGGTATTTCTAACAGCGGTTCAAATAAACAGGAATAATCTAAAAATTGGAGAAACAGTGGCTGAATCCATATAAAACCTGGACATATACCTAGTAGTGTAAAGTCTCATCATGACTACCAACAATGAGAAGTCTGAATTAAATATCAGCTGAAATAAGAGGATTCCTAATTCCTCTTTTATGGTGAAAATTCATCCCCTGGGGACTTAGAATAAATGAAAATTCTTTAAATTGATTAATGTAATCATAAAGTGCTTCAGTATTGCAATTGGAGAAACAGTGGCTGAATCCATATAAAACCTGGACATATACCTAGTAGTGTGAAGTCTCATCATGACTACCAACAATGAGAAGTCTGAATTAAATATCAGCTGAAATAAGAGGATTCCTAATTCCTCTTTTATGGTGAAAATTCATCCCCTGGGGACTTAGAATAAATGAAAATTCTTTAAATTGATTAATGTAATCATAAAGTGCTTCAGTATTGCAGTGCTGATATTGCTGTTTGCATGAATATGGAGAGCCTGTGAAATTGAGTTCTAATTTTCTTGGCCTCAAGTGAATCTGTCTTGAATGTAATGGAAAAGTGACTGTGTGGCTTTTACCCCTCGATTGCATTGTGGCAATGGCAAATCTGAAATCACAGTAGTGATGAGGAAAAGTGACCAGAAGAATGGCAAAGTTAGGTATGAGTTACATGGAATAAATTGTGAAGGATGTTAAAGAGAAGTAGTGTGTGTGCAGATACGAAGAGGTCAGCTGCTGGAAGAAATAAGTCAAAATTTTCTCAGGGTTAATGATGTGTTCCATAAATTGATAATGATGTGCACTATAGCCAGATGAACAAATTGGTGCTGTTGTAAAATAGACTTGAAGGGGTTTGATACAAGGTATTAGAAGGGATTGAATTATAAAGTGCCTTCAGTAGCTGTGGATGGAAACCTTGAGTGAATAGATGGGACTACAAAGGTCTACTGGGAATTTGAATTGGAAATGCCACATTATCTGGCTTTCAAAACACAAAGAGGGAGAAAATTAAAAAAAAAAATTAATAGAATTTTTAAAGTGGCTTGGGAGTGTGAAGAAAACATCGTGAATAAAGGATAAGTGATAATTGGGCATGGTAGGCAAGGAAAAGATGTTTCTGATATTGAAGAAGATGGTGTGAGTGGAATTGATGTTTTAAGGGATGGAGACGATTGAGTGAGGAGTGAAGAAAAGAAAAAGTCTTGTTTTAATGCAATTGAAAGAGGTGGGAAGTAAGTGAAAGTAAAGGAAGGCATCATGTGAAGTAATATGTGTAGTATCTACTATTAATAATGTAGTAAGTTACTGTTCAATGATTCTCTAAATAATTGGCCGCTTGCTATGCTTATCATTGCAAAGCTTAAGGATGTTATTAGTTTTAGCTTGTTGTATTGCCTCATTTAAAATTTTATATCATGTTATATGTATCTTGCCTGTTTTATTGTTGTTTACCTTGGATTGTGGTCACTACTTGTGAACTCTAACCAACCCTTGGTGTATCGTAGTTGGTCCGTGTTTTTCTTTTCCGGTATTCTTGTCAGAACCATTGTCACTTTATCTCATATATAAATTTGATCATTCTCATTAAATTCCTTTTTTCTAGTGATTTTTCATCAGTATTCATGCTGCCTCTGAGAAAATAACTTTTGTAATCCTTACCTGGTCATCTGCCCTTTACCCTTGAAGTTAATAAGGATCAGATCAGTCTGAACCCTAAGTAAGTGATGAATAGTGATTTATACTAATGCCTTAAAAGCTTTACTATGAAGTTGTACAGTGCATGAATAATTTTCAAGTTTATTATGCCTCTTTGAGTAACTCTTGATTTCACATTGAAAACAATTTTTTCATTTGTATCTGTTATATTTAGCATCAAAATGTTCTCAGAACTTCACAAATAGATATTAGTAATGTGTTGTGTTCAGCTTTCCTTTTCTTACCACGTGGCATTGGCATGTTGTCATGTGGGTGTTAGGTGATGCTTTTTCTAATGAGATGAGTTATTCCATTTTCACTCAGTTTTGAGTGAGGCTCATCTTTATTATTATCTAATATTTTGTATAATTCAATGTTTGTTTTATAATGTAGAATTCGTAACGTACTAAAATATCATTATTATTTGTATGCAACTTGGATCATGCATGAAGTTTCCATAAATTCATAACGTCATTGATTAATGGCTAATTTATTTCTCTGTTCGTTAAAAATTTCAGGCAAGTTGATGAAGTAAACTCTTCAACATAATTTCTTCTATTAGGTGCAGAAAAAGACTTGCAATGAAAGAATTGGCTGGAAAGCCACTACATATTACAAATGATGAAATTGAGGAATTTGAGGTGAGAGAAGATAATAATTTATTCCATACCAATGTGTAGCAGGTAGGGCTATGCGATACCACGATATATCGTCGGCGAACTCAATATTCCCTTGATATCGGGAGTCGATATTTCGAAAGGCGATATGGCGATACCCCGATATGACGATATCCTGATCCTGGTGTTTTTTTCTGTCACCCTTAATAATGCCTCTATTTAGCGCAATTTCTCGGTAATGGTTGATCGGATTGAAGTGCTATAAACGGTCTCTTCCTTATAAAATACTACACTTCCTCGATCGTTAATTATATATTTTAAATTGTCTAATTTGTTATTGTTATTAACTATAACTTTTCTATCATAAAATTATTTTAGCGCAATCCTCTATTTAGCGCAATTTCTCGGTAATGGTTGATCGGATTGAAGTGCTATAAACGGTCTCTTCCTTATAAAATACTACACTTCCTCGATCGTTAATTATATATTTTAAATTGTCTAATTTGTTATTGTTATTAACTATAACTTTTCTATCATAAAATTTGGATGTAGGGAATGGAATGGCCATGGTGCGATTTCGTCACTGAAAACTCGAATTCAACAAGAAACGTTTAAATTTGTTTATAAAATTATTGTTTTTAAACCATAATTCGGAATTTAAAAAATTTTCACCTTTTCTTCTACCAAGTAAAAATTGTTATATTTCAGCTCATGTGGGCCGTATCAAAAAATTGAAAGGAACCTCTATTATCTAAAATTATATGCTCTTTCGCCTTAAGTTATTATTAGAACGCGGAAAAAAAGTCTTCAATTTTGAAAAAAAAAGTCGCCTAAAAAGTCAACAATATTTTTTAAAAAAGTCTCTCAAAAGTCTGAGTTATTTCCGTGAGAAAGTTGCTGAATTGTTGGAGAAAAGAGCCTAGAGATGCTAGTCCAGGCATTAGGGTATTTTACTTGGAAAAATTAGAGGTAGTTCTGGAAATTGATTTATCCTATGCTTTTTGGGTCGCTGAATCCGAATTTCTAACTTCCCACCAAAAATTCCCCCCGCAAGCCCCCCAAATTTTGAAAATAACACTCCAAAAATGGCTTTTTTAAGTTTTGAAATCGTTCAGTTTTGATTTTGGGGAAAGCTAATCAGATAATCGGAAAGTAGACAATATGAGCAACAAAAAAGTTAATTTAACATTTTGACGTAGGACGAACAGGGCCAGCGCCCCCTGAAACATGCGCCTCGGCGTCGCGGGGCTGTATGCTCCAAGTTATGCAACCCCGCTTAACCACTCACGTCGTTCATATTCGCTCTCCCGCCTCCCCATGGTTCATTTTCTTCGAAACTCACCCTCCCATCTCATTGTTCCTCTATTTTAATATCTGGTAGTCCCCAGCACCCTACCTCTTACTAAAAAGGCATTAGATGACAAAGAGGGTGGAAGTACACTCCATTGTAAAACCTTGGAAACGGCGTTTTTTCAGTCAAATTTAAAGGGGAAAATTTTATAATATACAATACAAAACAAGTTTTTACATAGGATGGAAAAATGATACAATTATATGAAAGATCATCTAGAATTTCCGAAGAGGTGAACACGTCACATTGTGTGCAGATGATCATTAAATGAGCCTACATTGTAGCGAGGCAAGCATGACGTAGATGAACCTGGATCAAGCGGAGAAGAAGATGTTAAAATTATCGCGAAAAACAAGAGAAAAAGGTCCTCAGCTTCCCCGAAAATAGGGGTCCTGACCTGTACAATGGACAACAAATAAGTACTTTTTTCTCATTTTCGGTTTTTCTTGAACAGAAAACTAAGTTTTGAACTATTAAATCAGGTGATCAGGTAAATAATGTTATAAGGCAGTTGAAACCTGATTTAATAGTTCAAAACTTAGTTGTCTGTTCAAGAAAAACCGAAAATGAGAAAAAAGTACTTATTTGTTGTCCATTGTACAGGTCAGGACCCATATTTTCGGGGAAGCTGAGGACCTTTTTCTCTTGTTTTTCGCGATAATTTTAAAATCTTCTTCTCCGCTTGATCCAGGTTCATCTACGTCATGCTTGCCTCGCTACAATGTAGGCTCATTTAATGATCATCTGCACACAATGTGACGTGTTCACCTCTTCGGAAATTCTAGATGATCTTTCATATAATTGTATCATTTTTCCACTAATCTCCTAAACAAAAGCGGAGTGCTAGCATACAGTGTAGCGCTGTCGGCTTGTCAGCAGACCACCCGGGTTCAAATAAGCTGGTTCATAATTATATCAATACATTATTTCAGATCAATCTATCCCTTTGTGAAGTCTTTGGACACCCTCAGCAAAAAAAAAACTCGATGTGCGAGGTGGCCCAGTGAAAGGAGCATTATGTGAATTTGACATGCAAATGGATAAGTACGGGGTGAGCTCTACCCTCACCTATCCAAACCAACCTTCGGGTTGAAGCACTGAGTGAGTGTGATTATTTCATGAACGGTGGAGCAATAGAAAGAATTCATTGCAGTTTCCGGAGCTATTATTAAAAGTTCGCATTAACAATTGTTAGGAGCTTACATTTTACAGTACATCTCTGCTCCCTGTAGTACCGCATGAAAAACACAGATGCGTCCAACACACAGTTGAACAAATGTGATCAAAACAGCCAAATATTAACTTAGGCCTGTGGTTTAAATAAAAAGGCCCATAAAAGTCTTTTAATCAGAAAAGTCCCGCCACGCCAAAAAAGTCCCAAAAAGTCTCTAAGAAAGTCATTAAAAACTGTTTTATTTGATGAGATTTGTAAAGATTTGCATTTAAAACCACAAAAGTCCCACTTTTACAAAAAGTCAAAAGACTTTTTTTTCCGCGCTCTAGTTATTATATTGTAAGTCGATATCCCGATATGTTCATATCACGATATTTCCTATTTATATCGCGAAACCGATATATCGACGAATCCGCGATATCAGAATGATATCGTCGTGTAATATTCAAAACAGCATATCGCACAGCCTTAGTAGCAGGATTTCTTTAAGCTTAGGACTTAAGAAGCATGAAACTCACCCTCACCCTAATATTTAAGCATAGTTTACATCGTATTCTGAGTATTTAATGATGCTAAATTAAGAATTACGTCACAACGAAAAGGTTGGCCGATAGAAGAATCGAGTGGAAAGCTGCGTCAAACCAATCCTAGGATTGTTGACCAATGATGATGAAATTAATCCCTCATTAATCCTTGTTATTTTTGTTTTATTTTACTTACAAAACTGTTTTCTTCTCGTGGAAACTCACAGTTATTCATAGTTAACCATGATCTAAATTGGTCAATGCCATTTTTATATGATTGGCAAACATTACAAAAATAGTTTACCGTGGCCATAATACCTAGGTTAGATGGTGCCCATAAATTGAATTTTGAATTTCACTTCCTTGATATAAACTACACTTTTACTTTATTTTCTGTCCTTTGTTAACTTCATTCAATGAAGGACAGTTTTTCCGATTTTCCATGAGCAGTGCTGGATTGGAGCAAGCATCCAATGGTGGATGAGTTTTTTTTAACCAATTATGTTTTACAAAATATATTATCAAACTAGGTTGTGTCCATGGCCAGATAAAGTGTAGGTGGAGGGTGAGAAAATGACATGATGGGCTGTATGTGGATGGTAGTGGTACCCACAGCATACAGGCAAGCGGCAGTAATGGGATGGTAATTTAGAGCATCCTTAGTGTAGGGGACCAGTAGAGCAGCTGTACAGAAACCCCCTGCTATGGAAAATCTATGACTTCCTGGGCTGTAAGACGTGGGTAGTGGAAGGTATCCCTCGTGCCCATGAAGTGTAGGGAAACAGTAGAGCGGCAATATACCTTGCAATATTTTTATTTTCTAGTATATTTACTTAATATTCAGCATAGTTATGTAACATTTTCAGTTAAGTTAGGAATAAAATTGAAACAATTTTAATAAAACAAATAAGGTCTTAAAAAATGTTTTAATTAATTTTTAGAAGTGCATAAGAAGACCTCAAGCTTCTTCTTGAGAAGTACGATATGAATCCTTGTCAAGGACAAGAACATTTTGCCAGTGAAAAATTGAGGATAATTATTTACGTACCAACTGATGAAAATTCTGATAAAGCTTTTGCAGAATGAATTCATTCATGTATATAATTTCCATGTATCCAGTGGCGTACGCAGGATTTCCTTCTGGGGAGGTGTCAAATATTTATGTGCGTCATCATAAATGATATTTAGGTTATTCACTAAAAAATAGTTATACTAACATTCTCTTTTTGTGAAGACAATTCAACCATATTTTTCAACCCAATAAGCAAAATTCTAAACGCTTGTGCAAAATATAGTAAATTACGGGAATGATTTTGGGGGGGGGGGGGAATCAGGGGGGTTTAAACCCTAAAACCCCCCCGTCGGTACGCCACTGCGTGTATCTGAACTTGTCATCAGCATTTATATTTTAAGTAGAAGGTTATTGTATTTAATGTCTACTGTAGACCCATTCCTTGATGTTGTGCCGGATTCAGTCAAAATAGTAGGTAGGTAGAAGGTTTGGAGGACTTTGTATTTTCGTGGCCCTATTTCCGAGAAATATTTCTCTCATCTTATGCGATAACCACAGATCAACAGCTCAATTGTAGAAAAAGCATTCTATTCACCCCATTTATGGATGGTTTTCTTCAAGTAATTTGTGGTAAATTTCCGATTAGTTTTGCACTGGTCAATATTACAATTCCATCTTGATGTTCAATCTTGCAAGTTGCGTTTTATGGTCCCGATAGCGTAATCCTGAGGAGAAAAAGTTGCAGTGATAAACTCGTGAAAGACATGGATTAGAGGAGGATAGGGGGAAGATGACGGCTGAAAGCAAGTCACAAGATGTAGTGAGAAAGGAGGAAAATAGCTGGAGGAAATAAGGGTGAGTCCGGTTACGTGGTAGTGCTGTGTGCCAGGAGAGAGGAATAAGCTGTATTAGCAGAGGAAGGTAGATTTTGTAAATTTATTCGATGTTTGCAGTCAATTACATCGTTCCATAGTATCAGCCTCAACTTGGTGGAAGTTGAATTTCGTAAATGAAATATTAACTATTTCCTTCCACAGATTTATTTCCTTGGTACGACATGTTTCGACAGATCGGTGTCATCATCATGTAACATGATGATGACACCGTACCTGATGATGACACCGATGTGTGGAAGCATGTCGTACCAAGGAAATAAATCTGTGGAAGGAAACCAAGTTAATATTTCATTTACAATTACATCGTGTTATTTGATGGGTGAACGGTAATGGAGAGTACTGGGAATTGGAGTTCAGAAAGTTGTGAATTCGAGTATGAATATGCAATCTGGAACCATCGTACCCGGTTGAAACTAATATTGAATATTGTAGATAGGAATGTTTTGGGGATATCTTCCGCGTAGGTTAATTGCTCGGACGAACGTTTCGTATGTGTTGCAGTTGGCATCTTCGACGGATAAGACGCCAGAAAAAATGTCAGAGTAATATGAGCCTACGTAGGAGATATCCCCGTAGAGATTCCAATCCATCCTTTCTCCGCGAAAGCCTTGATAACGACGTATATATTTTTTTTGCATGAATGATATATAAATGCTCAATATTTGAGGAAAAAGCCGATGGTTGCCCAGTAAACTTCAAAACATTTGTCTTCTTATATGCATGTATTGAAGGCCAATTAAATGTTTCGTCCTTACTCTTCATGGAAGGGCGTAGAGTTTGCATATACGTACATGATGTTACGTATTCATTCGTATGTAGTCTAAGTCCAATTTCTATGCGGCTATTTATTGGCCAAGTTATTCGATGACTAGAAATTCATCTATCATGTCGTTCAAATTGATTCATAAATAAACAAACTTTTAGGGGAGAAAAGGAGAGGGAGATGAATCCAATTGGAAGTACATGTGCTGGCCTGAGGAGAGAATGGTGTACCTTTGGAAAAGTGGCATTCAAGGAAAGGATAGGGGGATATTGGATCAAAACCTATCCTAATTCATAGAGATTTGAGTGAAGAATGGAAACGAAACTGCGTAATTTTCCATACTCGCGCGTAAAATGTCACTAGGATGCTAAGCACACGACTCCTGGACAGGGGCGTCGGACTATTTTCGCAGGGGGAAGAGGGGGGGACACAAAACCTTGAAAAGGGCCCGCATTTTTTTGCGGCCAGGAAGGGGTAGAGACTATAATTTCGCTAAAAGAGCAATTGAAGGTGTGAGAATATGTCAGAATGGAAAAATCAAGCTGGAAAACAAGTGAAATTTATTTTTAATGAAGACTACTCATCTATCAATGGCCAGGGGCAAATTCTGGGGAGGGGGGGGGGCTTCGGCCCCTCCTCCCCCCACTTACGACGCCGCTGCACCTGGATTAGGAACATTATGATGTTACTTACAGTGGATTCTAGGGCAAGTATTATTTGTATAAGGTGTTGAGGTGCTCCAACTGCCAATATTATATCGTTTTCTCTTATTTAAGATTGATCTCAATAAAACAAATTCATGGTCCATAAGACATTAGAATCCTCGACTTTTAGGTCTCCTAGCTGGCGCGTTACCGACCTATTTCGACCGAATCGTTGAATAATTCCTTTTCCACTTCCCATCTAGCCGTAGAGACGAGTTGTTATTCCTGATAAATGGCGGTGCAAATAAGTTTTCCATCTTTCCTAATGCCGTCAAAAGTACTTATTTACGTATCTTTCTTCATCGCACCCTGCGCTCTATCTTTTATTCCCACCTTCAGGAGCACGTTCACTTTTAATACCTCACCCAAACTTTTTGCTATACCCGAATTTAGCCTAAAAATGTCTTTCCCTTATTCGCAATGCCTAGCACGTATTTTTTTTGTCTCCTCTTCCGAGCGTACTTTGTAGTTTCAAAAAGCCGCCAATCTACGCTCATTCACTTGCCCAAAAGTTTTGCAGTCATTTAGAGCCGCCCTCCGTGCATGTGCAAGTGTGAATACATTTTTTTTGCGTTTTGTCTTCAGTCACCCGTATTTGTGGTAGAATCTTACAGTCAAATAAAATTCTTTTTCCTTGAGTTAAAATAAAACTTTTATTTCGGAAGGGGACCAGCGATACCACTCATGCCCTTATAGAAAAAGCGAATCTTGGACTTCCCTCTCCTTGGAAGTCCTCTCCTATGGTTAACCGTAATAGCTACATAGCCATTGGCAAGGAAAACGTACCTGTATGGGTTACGAATCCGCGGTCTTAGAATTAACCAACAAGGATCTACCCGCAGTCACTCAGGATGGTAAAAAAAATGCCCGGGTGAGGATCGAACTCACGACCTTAAGATTATGAGACTTACGCGCTGCCTACTGCGCTACCGAGGCAGGTGAATGAAACGATGGTTAAGCAAAAACTAAAATGTCGCTATAATTGTCGAGGTAGGCAGGTGAAGGGGGAATAGTTCATGGAGAAGAACTATTACCTAGAAGCATTTTACAGCATTAAATATAACCTGGGATTAAAGAAACATTTCCTAGTACTTATATACGGAGGATCCAAGAATTGTATACATACACAAGCTCAGGAAGGGTAAAAATAGAAGAAGAATTTGAAATATGGTGGTGCAAGAGAATGATGGTCAAAGTGACATATCGAGCAATTAATTAAGAGGATTTTAGAAGGGGCCGTAGGGTGACGGTGTCTCTAAAACTTCTGAGGAGAATACGGGAAAACGCAATCAGACACATCTTGGGACATGATAGCCTCATGAAGATCTCTTTGAGGGAAATTGGTTGGGAAGAATGATAATATAAAAGCTCAGATGTGCACAGCAAGAAGTGAGAGATGATGACCCATTAGGAAACCAAAGTGGTGGATTATTTTAGAAAATAGGAGCCAAAATAAATTTCAAAGTTGCGGATCACAAGCTGGATCGGGTGGAGCAATTTAGCTATCCGGGTAGTGTTGTAAAGGGAAAAGGTTATGGAAGCAACTGAGTTTGAAAGAGTTCAAATTCGTAGTAGAGAACTAATGACAGATTCGTTGATTAGGAAAGGCCAGTGAAATGTGTTATATAGTGTGTGTGGCATTGTAGAACGCCGAAAAAAGGCCTAGATGAAAACTAACTTAGGACTTTTGAGATGTGGATATGGAGAGGGTCAGGTGGATGGAAAGGAAGACGAACGAGGAAGTACTAGGGTAGGGGAGGAAAGGAAGGAAGAGGGAGTGGATGGAACGGGTGGTAAGGGACGAAAATTTTGAGGGTATAATGAAGGGAGGAATTCTGGATGAGATAGATAGATAGATAAACGTCTTTATTGGGGCGAGATTGAGACTAAGAAGTCCCTTCTTCCATCTAACCCCTCGTCAATGCATGAAATATAGCATATATGTGCATTTAAACGTTCTAAATACTCAAAAATATATAAAATTACAATAGAAAAATAATTTAAATTACAATGAGGAAAAAATAAGTAACATAATATGACAATGAAAAAAATTAATATAGTTATACAATATGAAAAATATGAATATAAGGTTTCGATTAGGAAAACCATATAAAATCGACAAGATGCAAATGGTAACATTAAAGGTATGTGTAAAAGACATGTACAGTTGTGGGAAAAAACGTGAGGATATTAAATGTGGGGGGGTCAGTGAGGATATTAAATGGATGAGCGGGGCAGAGGTGGGAGAAGAACAGGTAGTTGGGATAGAATAATGGCTGCTGGGAGGTATGTGGAACTATAGGCGTACATCATATGAAAGACAAGGATCGAGGTAAGAATTTTGTCCATCTAAACCTAAAATAAGTTCAACCGTATCCGGCGCGAAACAGTGGAAAAGCATTTCAGTGTCGGTAATTTTGCCTACTGTGCCCCATGTTTTACCTACTCTCCGTTTGATTTTAATGTACCGCCCAATCCATGCACAACGAGTATTTCAATGACTAAGGCAACATCATCGGGGTATGTATTACTTGTAGACCTGATGATGACGCCTAATGCCTTGAAATCTGTGTTATGTGTGTAGTAGTTCGCTCATTGACATTAAGTGGACGGTACAACTCGAGCAGTTTAGTTTCGAATACAAACCTACGTTAAACGGTAGATCCCTGATGATAATAATTGTGTAATCAGTTGACTAAACTAGTCTAGGCCGCGCTGGTGCAAATCGTCCGTGCGTTGGTCAGCGGTGTAGAGGGGAAGAACACGAATCACGGTCTCTCGGTGGTCGCACATTCGACGACCGTCGCGAGGGGGTGGCGACGGCGGGCCGGGTCCCCGGGTGGGCAGCGACCCTGCCCAGTGGCATTCCTCCCACGCGCCCGGGAATCGAACTCCCGCCCGAACGTCTCAGGAAACGACTGGGGACTCGGAATGGGCGAGAGGGTCGGTCGAGCCTTTGTGGCCGGAGGAAGGTTGGGAGGGTTTCTGCAATCCTTTCTGTCTCATCCCTGGAGTGGGTCCACCTTCCCCCAAACCGCACCCCCCTCCCCCCTACTCCTCCTCGATTCCTAAATCTCCCATTAGCCCTACCCCTTCCTCATCTTTCTCCCTCCCTCTGGGGGGTCGCGGATGGTGGTGTGAGAGAAAGGGCCTATGCCGCGCGTTGTACGCTCTGCTTAGGTCTTAGATCCGGCAACAACGCCGCCCGTGTCTCGAAAAACCGGTGCGGGTTGATTGCAGCGAAAAGAGTGGGAGTACGGGAAGGGGTTTGTGAGGGAGGAGGCGGGGGAGGAGGTGAGAGTGGTCGGCGGCTTCCCTCCTGGGAAAATAGGGGGTGGGCTGATCGTGGTGATCCGATTCACAAGTTCAGATCACTGCTGCGAGTCGTTCGTCGATCAGCTCAGTTCATCGAAACTTCGTAGCAAGGATTGGACCTTTAACTTCAATTTCGAATCTGGTGGAGTGGAATGTAATCAATTGCCATCGCATTTATTAGGTCACTGGCTTTATATAGTCATATTGCTCAATTTGATGTGGTGCCAACTTAGGTTACCAGACTTGTTTTTCCATCGACAGGACCGGATTAAAGAGTAATTAAACCAAGGCTCCTAATCAGTCGCGGGTGTATCATTCGTGACCAATTAGGGTCTCATGTATTTTAGGATCCTTTCAAGGCTCGCCAGCAAAGAATAATTCCGCATATTCTGGTTCAACACTCAAGGAAGTAATCATTGCAAAGTCGAGGGTAAGAGGACATGAGAAGCCAGGAGAAGATTGTAATGACAACTGGAAATTCAAGCTTGGTATGAAGTCAAGTGAAGATCCTCTTCATTAGAATGTACATCAGGAGAATTCTGAATCGCAGTAGGCATAAACAGGCCGTTGAAAGGGGAAGGCTTGAATAATTTTAAATATGGTTTCATGTAAGAATGAGATTAAATCAGTATCAAAAAAAATGGGGGACTACTTCATCGGACTTCTATAGGCCTTGATAGCCTAGTGAAGAGAGTCGAGTGAATGAAAAGAATGACAAAAAAAACCCTTATGAGATCCGTGGTGCAAATACTTAGAGACGTGAACGAGAAGAATTGCGAAAATAGGATAGGTTAGCCCTTTGGAGAATCGCATGCAGAGTTGTGTCAGTATATAGTCTGTCCAAACAGGGAAGGCGGGTAAGAGATTAAGGCACAGCTCGAGAGCTCAGCAATAGCCGCGTACCTGCCGTCGGCTAAACAATAGCCGGGGTCCGGTCGACCGCGTGCGCTATAATGAGTCCCGATTTTTTTTAACTATTTAACTTATTTAACTTTTACTTATTTACTTTTTATTAAACTTTTTACTGATTTTTACTAAAACCAAATCTAATCGAATAAAAACAATTTATTGTCATAAAACAAATAAGTTTGTATTGTATTATAAACAAAATACAATTTTTTGCAACCACTAAGTGTTACATAACTAATTGACATAACTCCGTCGTGTTTAGACTTATTTTTCATGAAATCACACGTAGAAATCAAAACTGTAATAAAAAATTACAAATTACGCTTACTTTTATGTGATAATTTTTCAGAGTGGAATGCGATTCGGGACTCGTTATAGCGCACGCGGTCGACCGGACCCCGGCTATTGTTTGGTCGACGGCAGGTACGCGGCTATTGCTGGGCTCTCGAGCGGTGCCTTAATCTCTTACCCGCCTTGCCTGTTTGGACAGACTATAGTGCTAGAACAGATTTCAGGATGGTGGAACTTGGAATTATTGTATTCAACACTCAAGTCCTTTTTGGCGCCCCATTTGTCGCATTAATGTAACACCCAGAAGTAATTTTCAGCTCTAGCGTTACAGTTTTCAGGCTTACAACGAAATTTCTCTTTACAATCTGTCAACTATTTCGAGATTTTTGTTGATTGTTCCTAATATTGTGTTTTTACAATTAATGGCGATGATCGAGCGTTGGCTTCAGTTGTCGCTCCATCAGCTGTCGCGGAGATTGTTGTTTTATATAGCGTATGCTATTTAAAACAACCATATTTGTTTTTATCTAAATGTGGTACTGCAAATTTTGACCGACAGTGGCGCTACACAGAAAAGATAAGGCAAAAGCTCATATTTTTCGAGCCGAATTTTTTCTGCGCCTACATTAACCTCTCCCCAAATGTGCGGTAATTTTTCTGTTAAGTGGCCAAGTGTGTGGAACTGACGTCGCGGGGAATATTTAGAACCAGATGAAAAAGCAATTATAATCTCTAAAATCACTTATCTAGTAAATTCATTCGCAGGAACCTATAAAGCTCAAACATAAATATCTTTCCTCTAATCTGAAAAATCAATTCAAGAAAACATTTACGGTGCTCCTCAAAGCGATTAAATGCGAGTTTATTTACATTGTAATGAAATTATCTTCATTCGTTTTCATCATCATCATCGGTCAACAATCCTAATATTGGTTTGACGGAGCCCTCCACTCGATTCATCTATCGGTCAACCTCTTCATACTGACGTAATTATTCTCTTTTACATCCCTCACAACCTGTTCCATGTATCTCATACGAGGGCTGCCTTTCCAATCTTCCCGTTCACTTTTCCCTCAACGATTGTCTTCGTCAGGCGATCGTGTCTCAATATCATTCTTTTGTAGCCCCACATTTCGAATGCTTCCACCCTTCTCCGCTGCTGTCATCGTCCATGCCTCACTGCCATAAAGAAACACGCTCCAGATGTACATTCTGATGAACTTTCTACGCTTGTATTTTCAGCGGTACCTAAGTAGAGTCTTCTTTTGATAGAATTCCCTTTTCGCCTGGGCTATTCTGCTGACTATTTCTTTCTTGCTTCGTCCATCGTTGGTTACTCGGTTTCCAAGTTAACAGAACTCTTTCACCTCTTCCAGTTTTTGTTTTCCTAGTTTGACGTTGTTTTTGGCCTCTTCTTTCTTGTTGCACATCATTATCTTAGTCTTCTTATTTATTTTCAGCTGATATTTGGGCATTGTGCCTTCCATGGTTGCTAGAATATTATTCAGATATCTCTCTGTCTCTGCTATGACTGCTATCTCAAGAGCGAATCGCAGCATGCTTATTTTTTCTCCGGGGATATTCACTCCTGAAGACTTCTCTTTGATTTCATTGATGGCTCTCTCGATGTAAACATTAAAAATCACGGGAGACAGTGCACAGCCTTGCCTCACTCCTTTCCTTATTCTTGCTTTTTCACAGCTGGGTCCGGATTTAATCACTGTTACTTGGTTTTTATACAAACTGTGAATAATTCTTCGGTCATTGTAGGACATTCCAATTCCCTTCAGAATTCCAAGCATTGAATTTCTATTCACGTTGTCAAAGCCTTGTCTAAATCCACAAATGTGATGAACGTCGGCTTGTTCTTCTCCATTCTCTTCTGTATGGGCAGCCTTAGGGCCAATGTTGCTTCTCTTGTACCTTTACTTTTCCTGAATCCAAATTGATCTTCATCCTGACACTCGTCTGCTTTTCGTTCGCTTCTTCTGTAGATGATCCTTTTGAATATCTTCGATGCATGTGTCGTCAGGCTTATAGTCCTAAAATTTTCGCATTTCTCCGCTCTCTTCTTCTTGGGAATAGGAATGATGATGTTTTTCTCGAAGTCCCTAGGTATTTCTCCTGTTGATTACGTGTCGCAGATGGTTTTGTAACGATGAGTCAATGTCTTCTCTCCTGCATTTTTTATTAGTTATGCAGGAACATCATCAATGCCAGAAGCCTTATTCGTCCGAAGGTCCCGTACTGCAGTGTCGAACTCCGATCTTAATATGGATGCTCCCATATCATACTCTTCGACTCCGCTTTCCTTTTCAATCACTTTCGTGCTGAGATTTTTCCCGTTGTATAACTCTTCGAGATATTCTTTCCATCTCTTCACTTTGTCTTCATTTTCAATCAAAAGTTCTCCATTCTTGTCCCTTATAGCATTGCATCTTGCGCTCCGTTCCTTGAAGTGGTTCCTCACTATCCTATGGGCAGCTTCCACCTTTCCAATGGTAAGGTTGTTTTGTACATCTTCGCACAGATTGTTCATCCACATTTCTTTAGCTTTCCTAGCTTTCCGAGTTACTTCGCTCCTTATTCTTTTGTAGCTAAGCTGTCCTTCTTCAGTTTTGGCATTCTTGTGCTTTCTTCTTTCTTCAATCAGCACTAAGACTTCTTCCGTGATCCATGGTTTCTTCTTAACAACTTTTCTTCTTCCAAGAACTTCTTTTGCGGCTTCCTGCAGTTTACATTTTATATTTTTCCGACGCTCTTCCACTGATTTCTCATTTAGGTCCTATCCTATGTTGTTTCCCACTGATTTTTGAAATTCCTGCTGATGTTGAGCCACCTTTAGTTTTTCTACTTGCCATATATTCTTCTTTGTTTTCTTCAATTTTTTTATTTTAGATGGCATTTCAAAATCACTAAATTATGGTCACTGTAGATATCTGCCCCAGGGTAGCTTTTGCAGTCTTTCACTTGGTTCCTATATCTCTGCTTCACTAAAATGTAGTCTATTTGAAATCTTCCTTTGTCTTCTGTTAATTTCCATGTGTATCGTCTTCGGTTGTGATTTTTAAACAATGTGTTGGCGGACGAATGAAACAAACGTTTTGCCGCACATAAATATTAATAATCATTGAATCTTATCGGCTTAATGAGATGTGCTGTTCGTCTTTCATCGAGATGTTGATGACTGTAGCAGACCGACAAGTTCTAGCGCGATTTTCCACGATGGAGTTGTAGCTAAAAATGTCCTAAGATGAAGCCTTGCGTCTGCATTTAGTGATTGGGTTTTTATTAAACATTGTTTGTGTTTATGTTGTGATGTGCGAGTTTTCACGTGTTAATATCTCTGCTCATGAATCTCACCATGCCATCGTGCTAGCCAATGTCGTAAATGGACCAGTTTAAAACAACCTCCGTATCGATTTTTTATATTGTGACGGAACGGGCTTGATTCTCCTTCGCCCGTTGACTCGTCGCAGTCCTTACGCCTTCGAGTACTGGAACCCTTACCTTGGCCTCGACACCTCGTCTCCTTCGGACTTCCCCGGGTGGGAACTGGTTTTGAGGAAAAGGGAGATCGCGACCTTTGTCGCGTGTTTGAGAAGGGCGCCACCTCAAAACCGCGGCATCGGACCAGCTCAGCCAGCAAAGCAAGGACGATCCAAATTGTTCGAGGGTCGGGGGGACTTTAAGCCAGGGCGGACGGTAAAACAGTGAGAGCCGTATGACGTGAGCGCGGGAGAAATTACGCGAAGCGTAATAATGAACCTCTGCCTTTTTTTTGTACAATTGACACAAGCAACATTTATTCACAGAAACGAGCATGAAAATGAACAAGAAGGCACTCTACAGCTAAATAACACAGGTCTTAATGACTAATGAGGGATGAAGAGGTGAATGAATGGCGAGACATAAATGGTACGAAATTAACAAAAATGAAATAATAACCCTGTAACACTTTGTCCAAATAAATGACCAAGCATAAAAAAAAATAGAATAAAATAAACTACTAAATGGAAAGAACTACAGGTTCCTCGTCCTTTTATGACTACTAATGATGAGGACGGGAGTAAGTGATACAGAAATATGGTCCCGTAGGACTATGATTGTCCACTCTTGGGATCTGTTTGACTCTTCTCTTGACCTGAAGGGACTTTAACTCTGCTTGGATATCTCGTACACCACTTATGCTGGCGCACACGGGTTTCACAGTGGGGAAGCGTGAATAAGAGGGTTGAAAACACATAGGATTGGGGAAATACGGGTGTGGCGATACTTATTTGTGAGTTGGTGTGGAGCTTGACGGCGAAATCCAGCGCGGAGAGACTGCACCGTTGAGTTTTCGGTATGGTGGCGTGGAGAACGGAATTCAACAACTCCTGTTGAAATAATGCACCTTCCGACTGAAAGGAACTCGTCCAACCTTTGGTTCCGGGGATGCGGCGACCCGCTACCTTTTGCGGTCTGTCACCCTTATCTACCCGAAACCGCACCTCCTCTTTGGGGTGCCGGGATCGAGGTCCGCTGCGTCTGGTTCCTCTTCTGGGGCAGAACGCAGGAAAAACCGCTATGGAATGACTTTATCAATTCCTCGCGGAAGTCGTGGTGATCTCCGACTCCAATTCTCGCCTCTCTCTCCGTCCACACTCTCGCCTAGCTTCACCAGCACACCTTGAGCTACTCTGCTCGACTCCCAATCACCAACTGCCAACTCCTATCCCTCCCGACTCAACCGTCGGCGTCCTCCTTGTAACGCTCATCCTCATCACACGTGACTTCAATTCAAACAATCACCAATAGACACCCGTCTTACACTGCCCAATGACCTGGGTCGACACAAGTGGCGTGATTCTTACACTTAAGGAATCCAATGCACAAGACAAAGGAACATTTTACCAGATATCCAAAAAAGAAAAAGGCAGGCGTTCATCTCGCTTACGCAACGGGGACTTGGTTCGGGACGGGAATGACCGACGCGCGGGTGGCGCGACCAGGGAAATAAAGATAAGACGGCCAAACCGTCACATTGCCCCCCGGCGTGAATGAGCTCCTTTTTTGTCAAAACAATAATATAAACAAAAAAAAGCGAGTTCACGCCTTAGACGAGAAAAAACTATTGAATCGAAAAAAAAAAAAAAATCTTACTTTGGGAAAGGAAGCTGAGATAAGAAAACAAAATTTACGAACGATAGGGAATCAATGAATAAGCATTGAAAATACCTTTAGACGAACCTTCTTCGTCCACAAGAGAATAAGCGTTCGAGCCGACGAGACCAGAGATCCTGAATGGACCCGAAAATAAGTGAAAAAACTTATGGAATAAGCCAAGTTTGGCGTCGGACACTTTAGGAGTCCGAAGAAGAACCAGATCATCAACCCTGAAGGGTGGATAGGTCCCTTTTTGAAAACTTTTCTTACGTTTCCTTCTTTCAGAGTCCCTTCTATTCGAGTTCCGCTCTTACAGCCCCCCGCACGTGGCTGATTACTTAAGAGCCCATCGGAATCTCGGTTACATCTTTGGGGTTTACCTTTGTGCTGAATCGTATTGATTCGCTGATTTCTTTCATACGTATTTTGTCTCGGATCATTATGCGGCGGACATGAATGATTATTATTACCACTCGTAGCCGTCAATGATTCAAATGATTGATCATACAAGCCCAATAATACAAGTAATCGATCGAGAGATAATTGTTCGGCCGATTTTAACAAGTTCTGTTCATTCAGGGGAAATTGTCTGATCAATGCATGTAGGATTTCTAACTCGTTCAATGGTGGAGAACACAGGCGTGCTTGTGCTAACTTCTCCGTGGCGAATTGCTTCATGGTCCCCGACGTACTTTTGGAATACCTACTCGTCGTCACCTTCATACGGTAACTGAACTGCGTATCCGCATCCCAATAATTTGCCAAGAATTTCTGCTTGAATTCTAATATCGTAGAAGGGAATGGTAACAGCGCGTTTCCCCATGTCTTTGCGTTACCATCTAGCATCTGATATAACAAACGTGATTGCAAAGTTGGAGGAACAGTCACCAGGGAAAAGTAATTCTCCACTTCTCTCATGAAAGCTATTGGATGTTCATTACTATTAGCTGAAAAAACAGGCATTTTTATCGCTTGCGCGGCAACTGTTGAGGTCACGGTGGCCGGTTCTTTAGCTTTTAATGCGGCCATTTCAACTTCTATCGATTTCAATCGTTCCACTTGCGCCTCGGCATTATCGTATGAACGTTCTAAGTTTTCAGTCCGAACCTTTATATTTTCCACTTCGGTCTGAACTATCTCCCGACATTCATCACGAACATGATGAGCCACCTCAGTCATTTCGTGCGCGAATTTAGTTTCAACTTTATGACGTTTGTCATCCATTCGCGAGATCTCATTACAGAAATTACCTTGAATTTTTTTTATTTCCGCTTGTTTCCGCTCGTTATCAGCTTTCATTTCTAATCTAAAGCCATTTATTTCCGATTTAACGCCATTTATTTCCCGATGCAATGATTCGTAACCTGCTTTCATTTCCTGTCGCATCGATTCGTAACCTACTTTCATTTCTTGCATAATGGACAAAAGAGTACTCATCGTTGGTTCGCGGGATTCCGTTCGGCTGGGGTCGCCTCTGCCGTCACCTACCTCCTGAGTGACATTTGATTCACTAACCTCCGCATCGGGCGTGCTCAATAGCATGCTCTGGAATGTGCCCACAAGTCCTTCCGTATCGGAATGCACGCTTCGTCCATCGGAATCGTCGGTATCATCCCTAGTCTCCCGATATTGAGTGAAAGCAGGCGATTGCTTATCGGATCCCTCCATAGTGGATTCTAATTGATATAACTCGTGAGTATGAAGTGAAACCACCAGAACATTCGTTAAGTCGAACACACCGCAAGATGAGAAAAAAAATACGTTGGACACGAAAAAGGAAATAGGATTTCGCGAGCTCGGCGCCAATTAACTGTGATGACCACCACTACCAGTAATCGCCTCACGTATCGTGACAAATAACTGTGATGACCGTCTCTACCTCTGGTCGCATTACGTTTCGTGAAGAAATAACTGATGACCGTCTCTACCTCTGGTCGCACTACGTTTCGTGAAGAAATAACTGATGACCGTCTCTACCTCTGGTCGCCCCACGTGACGCGCCAAATAACTGTGACGGAACGGGCTTGATTCTCCTTCGCCCGTTGACTCGTCGCAGTCCTTACGCCTTCGAGTACTGGAACCCTTACCTTGGCCTCGACACCTCGTCTCCTTCGGACTTCCCCGGGTGGGAACTGGTTTTGAGGAAAAGGGAGATCGCGACCTTTGTCGCGTGTTTGAGAAGGGCGCCACCTCAAAACCGCGGCATCGGACCAGCTCAGCCAGCAAAGCAAGGACGATCCAAATTGTTCGAGGGTCGGGGGGACTTTAAGCCAGGGCGGACGGTAAAACAGTGAGAGCCGTATGACGTGAGCGCGGGAGAAATTACGCGAAGCGTAATAATGAACCTCTGCCTTTTTTTTGTACAATTGACACAAGCAACATTTATTCACAGAAACGAGCATGAAAATGAACAAGAAGGCACTCTACAGCTAAATAACACAGGTCTTAATGACTAATGAGGGATGAAGAGGTGAATGAATGGCGAGACATAAATGGTACGAAATTAACAAAAATGAAATAATAACCCTGTAACACTTTGTCCAAATAAATGACCAAGCATAAAAAAAAATAGAATAAAATAAACTACTAAATGGAAAGAACTACAGGTTCCTCGTCCTTTTATGACTACTAATGATGAGGACGGGAGTAAGTGATACAGAAATATGGTCCCGTAGGACTATGATTGTCCACTCTTGGGATCTGTTTGACTCTTCTCTTGACCTGAAGGGACTTTAACTCTGCTTGGATATCTCGTACACCACTTATGCTGGCGCACACGGGTTTCACAGTGGGGAAGCGTGAATAAGAGGGTTGAAAACACATAGGATTGGGGAAATACGGGTGTGGCGATACTTATTTGTGAGTTGGTGTGGAGCTTGACGGCGAAATCCAGCGCGGAGAGACTGCACCGTTGAGTTTTCGGTATGGTGGCGTGGAGAACGGAATTCAACAACTCCTGTTGAAATAATGCACCTTCCGACTGAAAGGAACTCGTCCAACCTTTGGTTCCGGGGATGCGGCGACCCGCTACCTTTTGCGGTCTGTCACCCTTATCTACCCGAAACCGCACCTCCTCTTTGGGGTGCCGGGATCGAGGTCCGCTGCGTCTGGTTCCTCTTCTGGGGCAGAACGCAGGAAAAACCGCTATGGAATGACTTTATCAATTCCTCGCGGAAGTCGTGGTGATCTCCGACTCCAATTCTCGCCTCTCTCTCCGTCCACACTCTCGCCTAGCTTCACCAGCACACCTTGAGCTACTCTGCTCGACTCCCAATCACCAACTGCCAACTCCTATCCCTCCCGACTCAACCGTCGGCGTCCTCCTTGTAACGCTCATCCTCATCACACGTGACTTCAATTCAAACAATCACCAATAGACACCCGTCTTACACTGCCCAATGACCTGGGTCGACACAAGTGGCGTGATTCTTACACTTAAGGAATCCAATGCACAAGACAAAGGAACATTTTACCAGATATCCAAAAAAGAAAAAGGCAGGCGTTCATCTCGCTTACGCAACGGGGACTTGGTTCGGGACGGGAATGACCGACGCGCGGGTGGCGCGACCAGGGAAATAAAGATAAGACGGCCAAACCGTCACAATATCTATATATTTCATCAGGAGAAACATTTCTGGGAAAAACTTTTTCTCAGCTTAATCAGGAGTGCGGGTCAACGAAAGTGCATTATAATTCTTACCGGCATTGTTTTTATGTGAAACGGATGAAAGCATCATCCTGTGTTCTCTCTGAGTTACTTTCATTGCAATTTTCTCTCTCTCTCCCTCACCACGCCTGATTGCCCACCTTCCGTTATTGGTGTAATTGACCCCAGTGCTTTGTTGCCTCCTCCGTTAAACACTCCTTTTACCGCGACACAAGTGGGTTTTATGTCTTGGTTCTTTCAATTCTCAGGCTCAGTCTTAGTTTCCCCCTTTATCGTAGCATTGTATTGCCCAGGCACGTTGGCCGATGGGGGGGGGGGGGGGGGGGGGGGTTAGGGGGGCTTCTGGGGTTTCAAACGTACCGTTTTACAAGGCATTTTACTGTTCAGATTAACTGGGCATGATAATTCGGATTAAACTTCGTATAATTCAAGTGCTAAGTGTCTTGAAACGTGATCACTAGTTTGATGCATGTGTGTGGTTAATAATTGTTCTTTTCAATGTATGCTTGCGTTGAACTCCTGTTCTGGGGCCGGTCAAATTAACTGCTTCATTACAAGGTAAGCGGTGAGCTTTACCACTGGAAAGAAATAGGAATGGAAACTCTGAAGGCAAATACCAGGCACTGAAAATTAAGGGAGAGATTTGTATCACGTCGGTACCGAACGGGCAAGGCTAATTTGAAGTTAGGCTACACGGGCTACACTAGACTTACCCCTCCCCCAAAGAAAATTTCTGGCTACGTGCCTGCCCACGCCTCTCAACATTATGCAGCTCTCTGTTTATCCATCCTTTCTGCATTGAGCGTTGCTGTTATGCCTCGCTTAAGTATCTTCGGATAGTTGCTCCTTGGTCTTCATCTGTATTTGTTCTATTCCATTACTATCTTAGGTGTTTGATATTTTTTTCCTTCTCCTCTTGCCATTCATTGATTTCTAGTCATGTCTCATGGAAGGACTTTTTCATTACTCATCGTCCGTTGCATGTAAAATCGGACGACACTGTTCTTTAAGTGGTTTCGTCGCATAATTTAATTAGGGCATTGGTAAAACTTACTGTCCGGTAAGGTTTAGCTGTTACGGTAGATAGTACATGATGTTCAACTGCATGATGTAGTAATAATTCATTAATGGATTTCATTATGGAACGTAGACCGCGATAAATTATTCTCTTAGATAAACTTGTGGAAAATGATCCCGGTTTCAAATTTTCCTATAACCCGATCCATACTGCGGGTCGAAAATTAATTAATAAAATTCAGATATTACGGATGACATGCTTTCTCCGATTCATGGATATCGCGCAGCACCTAGATTTCCAAACACTTCTTGTTAATTCGATGTGTCGCTCAAATCTGGATCCGAACTGCAGAAGCACCACTCGGCTCTGCTGTTGTGGAGAGAGGAGCATCGAGGTGAATTGATCGAAAATAGAAGTTTGTTCAGCCAAGCCCTGAGTCACACTGTCATAGGCAGACTTTACTCCAGTATAGGGCAACTCAGTCCGTTCCATCGTGAAATGCACCATATGGTGAAACAACGTATTTTAGTCGCTGTAATTTGTTTAAGAAATATGATGTCGTTAGGAATTTTCTCCGCGATAAGTTTGTCGGTACTAGCGTTTCTCCTAGTGCCGGGGACTTTTTGTGGGGTGGCGGCTCTAGTTGAGTTGTTGGGTCGTAACGTATCCATGATAGAAGTTTCCGAGAGTGAGGTAGTCTTGTGACCTACTTCGGAAGTTATTTACGGGTATTTAACCACGATTTTGTTTTAAAAAAACATGCATTTTTAACGTTCTCCTAACGTGTATGAACTCGCCGAAACCGCGAGTCCAGTTTTTAAATAAAAACTGTTGTGGATGTGAGTACGCTTATCATCCACGTGTTTTTTATCTTTCAGACTCCTGATTTTCAAATCATTCATGTTTTCAATATTTGATCATTAAGCTCTCAATCTTATATTCCGGTTATCGAAAAATCAAAATTACTTCCCTCGATTACTATTTTTGCTTACGTTTAGATAGGAAGTCGCGTATCCAATCTTGCTACTTTTTCATCGATTCCGACTTACTGTCTTTTAAATATTATTTTTTTATTAGATCCATGTTGAAAGCCTTTTTATAATCCAGTAACATATCGACAATCTACTTTTCCATTTCTCCTCATCCGTGGATTATAATAATGATAATATTTATGTTGGTCCTCCCATGTATTACGTTTCACGTATATTCAACTAAATATTTTCGGGCATCACAGAACAAATACCCCTAAGCTGTGCCTCACGAGAGTTAATTTGAATAATGAAGTTTCAGGCGAGATGTAGTGGTACCGATGCATAGTGATTGGCCAAAAGAGAAGGTTACCTGGGAATGATTCAGTGCGTTGAAACCCGGTCAGTAATAAAATCTTAGTGGAAAATTGCTCTCTCATTTGGTCGTTTAAGACCTAATTTTGAGGAACCTGTGTTGAATTCTTTAGAATAAATTTTCTGCTGTTGAGAAAATAGATATTGATTATTCAGGAACTGAACCATATTCATATTACTTTCTCAAGCATTTTACTTGACGGGGATGCCAGCAATATCGATCTTAATTGAATGTTCACATTCTATTTCACGGCAAGAATGTAGGTAATATCGGGATAAAGGTTTTTTGAATAAAAGCGATGAAGTGAAGATACTCTTGATGTGAGAGACAGTTTGCCGATAAGGCATCTGCTTCTGGGTTGTCTGAGATCACAATGGTGGAAAACCCTTAGCTACAGTTGAGCAGACAATGGGACTAATCGACTATCATAATAGCACAGGTATCTGCACGGTGTGCGCCCGACATGTGAGCGAATGGCATATCTTTCAGTACGATTTTCAGATATGATACGCTTGAAAGCACTGGTACCATATTAAAATGAAGGAATAGATTTTTATGATTTATTTTTATCGTCGACATTGCAAGTATATGCTGTTGAAAAGTTTGTTGCTATTCATGTTTAAATCATCAATCGTTTGAGGAAATTGCTCGTCCGTTATGCCTTCAGTCATTTGATGAGTAGATAAACGTACTCGATATCTTTTTTGTAACGAATTTGTAAACAGATTGTAAATGATCCGTTACAAGACTAATATGCTAATTGTAATTGATCCGTAATGACGCTACCGTTTAAAATACATTTTCGTACTCTCGGGAATGTATCTTCCTCTTCTTCAATGAAGCGATTCGTTTGCATTCTCGCACTAATGATCCCTTCTGCTTCGTAAGATTTTCAATAAATGAATGGCTCTCATTGCAGATCCTTGTGACCGACTTCTTACTATCGGGATAAAAGTTATATGTAGTTAACCTCCGTGGATACGTCCTTTCATTGTGAACACTCTTGTCTAGTAGGTAAGTGATTTCCCGTTACTGTTATTTATAACAAGAGAATACTCGAAATACTCAGAAACTTTATCATTAACTTAACTTCCTATATTATAGTGATAAAAAAAGGAAGATATCCCATTCCTCCCCGTCTTTCTCTTTGTTATAGAGAATAGTTAGGTTCCTGATTAGTTTATTCATGGTTATGGTAGTTGTCAGAAAATATTGCATTTGGGATGGAATATGGCTGCATTAGCAACATTCATTGGAGGAGTTATTTTTTTAAATTAAAAACGTGATTGCAAAGTAAGGGGATGGAGGTGAGTGGGGTGGAACGTCCAGTTGAAAGGGAAAAATGAACCTTTGTTCTCTGTCAGTTATCGCGTGGGAGTAAGGATTAAGAGACTAATGCCTCATTAGCCCCCTCCTGGCTGCGCCATTTTGAGTACCTTTCTTAACTTGAATAATAGACCGCTTACCACCATTAGTCACCGTAAGTTCAAGCCGTATTTACGGAAGTTCTTAATATTCATACTTAAGGGCGGAAAAAACCTGCAGTAAGTCTCTAGTGGAGTGTTTCGTTAAAAAACTTGAATAGAGGTTTGTGGCGAGCTAACCAGTCTGGCGATTACAATGGCGTTTCACTGCACTCACGCAATGACTTTTTTTATGATATCTTTTTGTTACCTATGGCAAAACTCCACTTCTGACTTCGCCCGATCTTTTAAAGGGATGAGGCACGGAGAGCCATTTAGCTTGAAAGGGCTTTCCCTCGGAAAAAAGTGAAATGGCAGTTATCATTTAATCTGCTCCAAGAATTCCTTCTTTCCTGGTTTGATCCGAGAAAAAAAGTATCCGTATGCCATGTTTGAAAGATAGTCGACCCAAAATTGACTTCATAACACCCTGTTCCTCCACTTATTGATCCTTGAGATAGTCATTTGGGTGTGTCTTCAAATTTTAGAAACCGATTCAAGTCGGGTATCGCATCTCTGCCTATCAGACAGTAGACAATTTATTACGCTTGAACTTTCGGAGGGAGTAGCTCTAATGCTGGGTTTCACGTGAGGAAACGATTGACTACCGACCACTTTCCGATCCGACTGTTACTCATATTCCGCTAATTGAAATTTTGATCCAGCTGTCATAGTTCCAAGCCAATGAATTAAGTGATAATTTTCTAGGTGATTAGGTAGGGTAAGCTAGATAAAATTCCTCCTATTCTACCTATTTTTCATGTGGTGCACTTCTTTAGTTCCGCATATATCCTCCCCGTCTTTATTCTATCCAAAATATGTGGAGGTATATATTCACCTGGCCATGAATCAGTGAAAACGATTGATTAAAATGAATAATTACGATTAAATATTAATTGGTTGATCACAGTTTAGATCTGGAATTCAGGATATTTTAAAAGATCTGGCATAAGTGTCTATCGAGGAGAAAATTAGGCTATTTGGATGTTTTTTTTTTTTAAATTTCACCGGCTCCGCCCTAACTCGATTGCTTGTCCATATTGCTTGTATTTGGTAATAATCTCCCGTACTTGAAAATACTTAACTACGATACGATTCACCTTACTATGAGTCTTAATCAATATGCTCAACTAGGCAGCATTAAGGAAACCCGTTCCCCATAAACGGGAGGTAATGCTCGCCAATGATTTTGCTAATTGATTTAAAACTTTTCATGCTATTTTCTTATATGCAGTACAGCTGGATAACGGAAAGATAATTTAAATAACTGTTGAATTGTTGCCGATATTCATAACTTAATGCAGACAGAAAATTCATGTATTACATCATCTTAGTCCGTTCACCGCGATGGACGGAACTCATATGTCGTTGACCTTTGTTTAGCATTGTGGTGGAAGTGTCTTGTGCTGCAGCATTACTCGTCTAGGTCGTGTCAATTGAAATGTTACCAAATAAAACGGACATTTAAATTAAGTAATTGCACTGTGGACTCGACTTTGGTAACTTCACTTGTTAAAGTGCGTTACTGGTAATCAAGGGATCTGGTTCGACTTCCTGTCTAAGTGGATGCTTTTTTTGCCGGCCTCGGTGCCTGCGGGGTAAATACTTTGACTACTAATCCTTCGCGGGTTCGATACCCACTTGGATTTAATTTTCCATTCAGTAGCTTGTTTGCATGTCAATAATGCATGTTTTTTATCTTCAACCCCTGCCACATACCCTCGTGGTGGCCTGCTGAGTATTGCGTAGATGTATATGAATTTCATTACCCGGGAATGTATGTTTGTGATGTACTGAGTAAATTGTTAGAGAGGACTTCAATTGCTATGTTCGCACAATAAGTAAAGACGTGATCATTATTTTTTTCGATAGATTCTTACTGAGGGAGACGCGTTCCGCTCTTTCTCCCCGTCCGATATTCGTGTTTATGACATTTTAATCAGAAAGTGACTTTTTTGGTCATGGTTTTTCCACCGATCCGGAACATATATTCCGAGGGTGGGGGGGATGGGGAAGTTCTCGTGAACAATTTTGTTGAAGATCTCCGCCTTTCGAATCGTTCGCTCCTTTTTCGCGCGCGGGGCACGACCCGTTCTGCCCGAGCGATCCATTCACGAACCACCGGGAAAGGGGGGTGAGGGGGGATGTTGGTCGCTCGGCGGAAGAAGCAGTGGGAAGAAAGAGAAGAGAGGGAGGCCGGCTTGGAAGAGAGAGAGGGAGGTAGGGAGTTTGTGGTGGAGAGAGGGGGGCGATCGTTGAGTAGGGGAGGGGCGGCCCCCGCTGCAAGAGAGGCCATAGAGGAAGGAGGAGGTGGTCCCTTCGGACCGATCTCGGGAGGACTCAAGCCACTCTGCCGGCCGCGTGCGTCTACGGGCCCCAGGCGGGAGGTGATCTCGCGCGTGAAGACTCTCTTCTCACGCAAGTCCGAACGAAATCGAGGCTGTGGATCGTCCAAACGCTTTGCAAGGCGGGGAGGTGCTCGACTCCTGCGGTCGGATCTTGTGAAAGTGAATCGGAGGTGCGCGGTAATCATCCGCCGACCTTCTCCTCCGGGCTCGGCCGTTCAAATCACTTCCTTCGGTTACCTCTCTTTCTTCTCACGCTCGCGAGTTCTGCATCTCCGACGCGGAAACCGGCAGTGCCATCCGCGGGGAGTGGACGGTTGGTTTTCGTGTTCGCAGTTTCCCCGGCCTCCCCGTGTGTGTTGTCCTGTGTTCCCTCTCGTTGAGCGCTTTGGATTGTTTTGTCCCAGGAGGTATATTGGTGATGCGGTTCGCTCCGCGGATTTAGACGAGGGTTCAAGGGTGTCGTGGTTCACTTATACTTGTTATGGGATGTGTTTGTGCATGGGCCGTCATTGGGATGTTCTTCGATCGTGAGTTGCGGACTGGTGTATCGTTTGGGTTTGAGTGTACAAAAACCATGGTTCTCAACACCGGAAGTCGCCTTTACGCCATGGTATGAACGCACAGAACCTACCGGGAACTTAAAGTAAGCGTACACTGAGGAATATTTACATCAGCTACGGTATGCTACACTCCTCCATCCCTTTTATTTTTAGAAGTGCTATGGGTTTTTCATCAATCTCCCCGGTTATCTCTTTCTCTAAGATTTTAAAGTCCTGTTCCGCGGTGTTGTAACGTTGGGCCGAGGCCCTTTCCCAAAAATCGGAAGCCTCATCGTGGTGTAAAAGGAAAGAGGAGTGAAGCCGGAAAGTTTTTTTTGTGGAAGAAAACGTGCGTTCAAATGTTTCCTTCGCCTCGTTCCAGCGCCGTGGGGGTCATGGGAAAGTGATGAAGACAATACGCCGCCGTCGTTGGGAAGCACTGTGAGAGGCGCTCCCCCGGGTTGGCCGGCCGGTGCGCGCGGTCGGAGTTCACCCACCTCTCTCGCACGCCTCCTTCCGCCGAAATAAGAGCCGGGAGGGGGTGAAGTCGTTTGATGTGTCCGCGACGGAGTGCCGCTGCGATCGTCCGCCGTTGAGAGACATGTCGGGGGCGAGCGGCGCCGCCGGGGGTGGCGCCTGCGAGAAGCGCCACTCCCTCTCCTCCGGGTTCCTGTTCATCCGGGGCCGGAGCAGCAGTGTCCGGAAGGAGGGGGGCGGCGCCAAGAAGGGCAGCCAGCAGCAGCCGTCGTCCGGAACTCGGTGAGTCACTAGCACCCTCCTCCTCCCTCCCATCCCCGCGTCTTTTTTTCCGGGGCCGGTTCTCTCGTGGGAAAAAATAAGAGTGAAATGAAGCGGGATATTAACTCATTGGGGTTGAGAGCCTCGAAGTGGGAGATGCAGCGCTTGTGAGACGTCGGATATGGGCGAGGTGTGACTTCTTCCCCTTCCTCGCCGTACTGTTCGCTGTCTCACAATGAATGACTAAACCCATCATTCGCCAAGGGGCCACTGAACGATGCTTGGACTAGGGCATATTTTTTGTGTAGTCGCTCTTAAATGACGGTTATTAATCTCGTAATATTTTAAATTTCATTTTATAATATCCACGTGTTAAAAGGAAAATATATATATTGCAATGCTATGTATATATAAAATATGATTGTGGAATTGTTTAGCGAGATTTTCCGCCTTAGGTGAGAATACTTCTCGGGTCTCGTCTCAAACCTACCATTCGACTTACACGCATTTATAATATGCTGACACGTACTAGCAATTCAGTGTCGACAAATGTATTCCAAAACTTATCGCGACTAATGTTCTTTTGATATGCGACTTGGAATACTTACGGTTACGATAAGGTCTTTGCGGAGGACTTTCAAACGATTTTTTTGGTTGAAGATCGAACGTTGGGCACTCAAAACCCAAGGCGATGGCTTATAACATTTTGAAAGTCATGCGGGCTTATGGAGACAGGTGCGGAAAATTGATTGTGCCTCCAAACTCAGGGGATGTATGCGCTAAATATATATGTGACTAAGTATTTTTTCATGGAGTTCAATGACCGATAAGAACATTTCTTCTATATTTGAAATTCTCAATTTGTGATCCTTTTTCATATTTTACTGCTATACGAAGTAGCTTAAGTCTTCTTTTCAAATCTGTCTTTTTCTCATAGAAATACAAATTTTGAGTGTTTGTTTTTGACTGATCAGAAGTGGATAAAAATAGTATAGAACGAGCTAATGGCTCATCAGCAGCATATTTCCATATTAATGTTGTTGTTCCCTTGAAATAATTCCCTCGAAAATTTTTTTTCCTGTTATTTCCTCACGTAAAGAGACCTCTGCAAGCTCTTTCCAGCTATTTTCGTAATGTTTCTTTGGTTAATCTTGTTACGTTTTACTATCGGGATTTTACTATTCAGTGTTGCTAGATTCAGTAGTGCGTTGTATAACTGTCTTCAGTGATGAAAATGCTAACTTAGGCGCTGTTGAATTTGTCGTGGGAGCTAACAGTTCAGGAAATAATAAGTTTCTGCATTCGCCCCAAATGTTGCTAAAATCCTAGATATAGGTTTTTCCAAATTGTTGTTGGCCTGGAGTTAAAAACGGATGAAAGATTTCTAGTAGATTAAAGCATAAACATATTGAACTGGATGCAGCATTTTTTTAAAAGATTTTCTCCAGTATGGCACCGATCGAGGACTCAAGATTGGAATAATTAAGAGACATAAAATGTGATAAGATTTTGATTTTAGTGCTCGAGTAGTTTATAGGACGTTGTCTGTTATCACTCTCAGCTTGCCTGATAAATGCATCGGAAGACTATAATACGGTCATATTTTGGAGGAAACCGATGGGTCAAATGGAAATTGCAGTTGGTACATTGAGCGTGCTACTACTTATTCTACAAATGCTTGCAAATTCCGTTAGAGTCCAGTTTTTAATGCTCAACCCATCCTTTAATCTTTCAGTGTATGAAATCTTGTGTTGCATATATTTCTTCCTACCCTTCTATCAAGGCTGTGATTTACTACGCCCGTCATGCGCAACCATTTGATCAAATTATTGATCATTACTGAACATTAATCGCATGTTAAGTATTGACCTCCTATCTAAAAACCTTGTTTCGGTGGCGTGGAGATGAAAGCATATTTCTGGAACACTTACCCAATCGGTTCCCTCAGTCAGTTTCACTTGGAGAACGATTCTATTACGTCCGGACCACCCGTTGAGAGAAAAAGGCTAGAACAGCGGAAAACGTTTAGGAGAGGGTTAAATGATTATAGGATTATAGGCAATCCATCGTAATCAGAAGCCCTGCTCCGAAGATTGATCTTCTTCATTGGATCTTCATCGATGAAATGATTTTCCGCTTGTTGCCCTCAGCGTCGTAAGTAGTACATAAATAATTATTCCAAGTTTGGACGCCGATTAAGATGTGGAGAATGGCTCAACCGATTGAAATGTCTACTCCGTAATATTTTTTAAATGATGATGAATACGATGCTTAGGAATCTCGGGTTTGCATCATAATGTAACTGATTCAGTCAGTCAGTCGCATTGGTGGTCGATAGCTCGTACATATGTATGTACAAAGTGGTCCCCCTCGTTAAAGTTACTTTGCTGAGAATGTTTCCCATTAGAATTACGTGATGTCCAAGTTTTATATGTATCATACGCTCCCTTAAGAATTTAATAGCAAGTAGTGAACGGATTGGGTAGGGAGGTAAATAAAAGAGCCGTAAAATGTCTATTATGGACATGGCTCTCTATGTCGCCGAAACGTGAAATTTAAGGAAATATCAAAAACACCGTATGTTTCTGAGATTTAGATATGGAGGAGGTAAGGAGGGTGGAAAGGAATACGAACAAGATAATGGTATAGGCGGTAAGGGAGGAAAGGGTAGAGGGATGAATGGGAATTCATTGAAAAGGTTATAAACGGTGAGTCTGTTTTGAAGGACGTGATAGAGGCAGGAGAACTGGTAGTTGGGATAGAACGATCAGAGGTATGAAGTAGGCGGAACTAAAGAAGGACGTCATGTGAAAAATAGGGGTCGTGGGAAGTATTTTACTTCCCTCTAAACCTACTTTAATCGGTAGAACTCAAGTAACAATAAAAAAGTAAGCCGTTTTAGCAGTCGGCAGTATGCCGATAGGGGTAGTCTAGTCGGTAACGTTGCTGCTTGGCAACCACGGGAATCCTTCCTCGGGATTGGATGTCGTATTTGTCTTTAAAGTTTAAGTATAGATTTGACTGTACGATAGGCACCCAAGATGAAATAATAATCCGGAAGTGCTTGGATGACTCTTGATTGCCCTCGTGTTTAGTACTGCTCTGTGCCAGAGTAAATGAAAGACGTCCTCTTGCGTAACTTTGGCATCAAGTGATGTGATATCTAAGAAATGGTCTGACTTTGATTTGGTTTGACTGGGTCGAATTGTTAGTAAGTATTCTTATTGGGCATTTATACAGGTCTGTGTTATCAGATTTCTGGTAGGCAGAGGCATATAGCGAGGGGGTGGGGGGGTGGTCCGCCCCAGGCCCCGCTTTCAGCATAGTTTTAGTTTTTCTCGTTTTTACCAGACCCATAAAAACCTTGGTTTGCGTGAATAATAGGTTGTCTGAGCTGTTAACCTAAATAAATTCACTTAGTAAAATTCCACAGACTTTTATTGAAACCGACCTAGGTTTCGACTTATACAGTCATTATCAAGGTGACAATGGTACATCACGAGCCCCCCTTACAGAATAGATTGAGAGGGGGGGGGGCAGGGGATAGGGAGGAAGTTAACGTGCGGGAAGTGTATGATTGGTCTAAGGTGGGAGTGGGGAAGCGGGGGTATTTGAGCGAGCAATGTTAGGAATTGTATTACGGGAGGGGGAGGGGGGGGAAAGGTAAGGTTTGGAGAGGAGATTGGGAAGGGAGCATATCATACAGCACACATACATTAGCTTTTTTGGAATACAAAAAAATCTCAAGGTTTTCCAGATAGTGCAGCTTGTGGCCCTTACACTGCGAGTGAAGGACTTTTGGGATGAAGTCACTTCGGTGATCTTCTTCTGCTGAGTGCTTGGCGAACTGGGAACTTAATTACCATTCATTAAACGGCGCTGTTGTTCTTTTACCCGGGTACGAATAGCACGTCCTGTTTGCCCAACATAGACGGCTTTACAGTTGGTACCTTTACAACTAAGTATACACCACTTTTATCTAGCACATCGCATTTATCTCTAGAACTAAATAGTAAGTTACTGAAACTGTTAGGGTTGTAAAATGAAACCTTAAATTTGCGTCTCGGTATATAATTGGCTATTTGCTATGACAATTTGCCAATAAACGGAATTTTGCACCATCTTTTAACAATTTCTTGCTGAGGTATGGATAAACTGGTAACTGAGCGCATAGCCATTTTCGATTGTTGTCGCTGTAAAACTTTTTCAACTATCTTGCTGTTGTAACCATTAGACTCTGAAATGCGTTTGATCTGATTTAATTCTCTGTTGAAGTTTTTTTAAATGTTAATAAAAGTATGTGGAATTTTACATTTACGTTATCAATATGTGGTTCCACGAAGCCTAGCAATTTGTTATATATGTCTGAGCTGTCTTTTGAACAACATCGTAAACTTTATAATAAATTAATTGATGATCAAAGAAACAAAGTATGAACGCCGACTTTGGAAGTTTCTAGGCCCACCTTACAGCAATAGCATAAGCCCCGACCGTGGCCCGGACCGTATATACGACCGTGGCCCCGACGGCCCCGACCACGGTCGTATATACAGGTCCGGCAACTCCCTATATTACCCTATAGGCTGAGCTGGCAGACCCTTGAGGCTGAGAGAGTAGTTCCTGCTTAGTGGCGCTGGTAGTACATACCCCAAGTGTTCCGCCAGGAATACGTGGTGAGAGAGGCGAATGATACGGTGCTCGAGTAGAAAAGTGAGAAAATCTTTGTCCATGAGTGGCTTTCAGTTTTCCTTGGATTGTAAATGATTCATCGGTGAGTATAGATTTTGATTATATACCGATATGTGACTTACTTTTGAATATACTGAGCATAAAATGCCATTTATCATGCAGGTGTTCACAATGCCGATCAGTTGCGAGGCTCCGGGTGGCAAGGAAGGATACGGGTCGAAAAAGTCATCATTGTCTTTTTTTCCATTCCGAAAGATCCCGAGAAGCGTGCCAAATGGCAAGCTGCTATTCATAGGAAGGATTTGGTATTGAGGGCAAGACAGGTTGTCTGCGAGAAGCACTTTGCACCATCAGGACATTCTAGGGAAAATATTTCTTTAAATCGGCGATGGAAATATCATTGAAGAGGTAAGTTTTTCATAAAGAAATTCCTCTCGGGTTCTCCACCGGGTAAGTTGGTCCATGGCCGACGTTTCGGTGCTCGACTCGTGCACCGAAACGTCGGCCATGGACCAACATACCCGGTGGAGAACCCGAGAGGAATTTCTTCATTCAATTCGCCGGGAAAGCATACGCTCTTATTTCAAGTTGTTCATAGTTTTAATTATGATTATGCCCCCTTATTATTTTCATGTTAATGATAGATATCATTAACGAAAAGCCGAGCAACGATGGCTTATTCAGTCTCTTCAGCTCCATCGGACAGATACTGTTAAACCGTCAGGTCACGGTTTACGTATGTGAAAGTAGTATTCCTGCAATGAATTTATTAATTTAATTAATCTGTTATTATAAAATTTCTAAAAAAATATTTATCTCGTTATTGTTATTTTGTCATTAATTTTAACTGCTTGAACAGGGGCGTCGGAACTTGTTCCCTGGGAGGAGCCAACCTTGAAGCCCGGCCCGGCTCTTAAGAAAAGGGCCCGCATTTTTTGCGGATGGGAGGGGGTAGAGACTGGAATTCCGCTAAAAGTGCATATGAAGGTGGTAGAATATGCATCAGAAGGGAAAAGCCAAGCTGGAAACAAGTGAAATTTATTTAATTTATTAATGAAGACTCATTACTCAAGGGCCCGGGGCAAATTCTGGGGGGGCGAATGCCCCCCCTGCCCCCCACTTCCGACGCCGCTGTGCTTGAATGTATGTAACCCTGAACATTTTTTAATAGTTTTTCAGGGGATACTTGCAAGTGTCATTGGTCCTTATTCGAAGACATTTCTGGAAACCTTTGTCTTTTAATTTCCCATACTCTAGAATAAGGAGCGGCAGTTTCTGTCTGGAATCCTTGTGAATCACATCAGATTTGTGTTTCTTGTAGATGTTTTTGGAATTTTGAGTCACTGTTGCAGTGAAAAATTTACTAAATTTGTTTGGCCAAATAAATTTTATCTTGCTCTTCAACAATCTTACTTGACATTGTATGACTTAATTTTTTTGTATTTGCTTAATAAACGAATGTTGATTCTTGAATTTGTTTTCCTTTAATAGTTCGAACTATATGTAGATATAAATCTATATGCAATTACAGTTGAGCACCCTTAATCCGGGAGCCTCTAATCCGGCAATTTTGCCATGACCAACCAGGTACTTGTTAGTGGAAAATGCCGAAACATTTTTAACCGGAACATTGCTTCATAACCTGCCGAGATATTATTCTTATATTAGTACCGAGATACCATTCTTAACGTTAATTTTCCCATTTTGGGAATCAGAATAATTTAAACATATTAATTTCTGGTACTTCGTGTAAACTGGAATTATTCTGGAACTTGAAGTAAACATAAATTTGAAGACATCGCCGAGACGGACTACGACTAATTAACAGATCGGCCACTTTCAATGGCGCGCGCATTTTGATTGACCACTAGACGTAATTTGATAAAATTATTGGTTATATTCTTATGTTTCACCCAAAACATGTCTCATCCATACAGTTATGGCAACAGCACAAAACGTTAACCAACGCAGAAAAAGTGCAAGTTGTGAAAAATCTTGACGCCGTTGCATCAGTAAAGCGTATGACTGAAACATACTGAGTTGGATTTTCAACAATATAACACATTAAGAAGCTGAAAGAGAAAAATCATCAAAATTTTACTGTTAAAGTGACACGAAGAAGTAGACAACAGAGAGAAAAACTATGAAAGAAGATTAAAGTGCTTATTTAGATAGCCTGGTATCGACTGCGTCGAAGTGAAGGGCTTAGTTAGTATTTCTGGCCAAATGCTAATGTCCGTTCTAAAACACGCGTGGTTTAAATTGTGGCCTGCTTTAAGGTTTGATATAGACGAAATAAGTGGGGATTTAAAAAATTTCATTTTTCTGAGGATAAAATATGAGTATTGAGTTCGCAAACATCATCCATAACCCTGAATTAAAGGAAATGGAATTGGTAAATTTAGACGAAAGGATAGTTAGCGGCCACGATATTCTCACCACACAACATATCATAGATGATGAAATCATTGAAATGGTAATTAATAACAATAAATCCGAGAGGGGATGAAGATGATCAGCCTGAAATTGTTGAAGGAAGATTGATGATGGCCCTTAAAGAATAATCCAGTACGGTCGCCCGCGGCGCGCCTTACACGACACTCACGCATTGTCATCACGCTGAATCAGCTGATAAGAAATCGAGCTCGGAAGGAAATTATGTTACGCACAGCATAAGAAATAACAATATGAAACTTTTACATGAGCAGAAATATGCTCAATGCTTAGATTCCGTTATCTTCACTCACTGCGCAACTTCGATAATTTTAAATAACTTTGATTATTAAGAAACCATTTCTTTCTGATAATTCTCAGTTACTCTTTTAAAAATAATATTCAGTAAATGGCAAATATTTTGCTGTAAATAATTAACTCCTTTCAATGAAAACATCCGGAAGTCAAAAATAGACCAGTTGCTATGCACATGTCCCATAGTCCGGCAAAATCCCTAATCCAGCATCACTTCGGTCCCGACTGTGCCGGATTAAAGATGCTCAACTGTACCTTGTATTATCTGTGTAACTTAGTATTTTTTTAGTTTCTCACAATGTACAGCATTGTGCATTAGTTTAGGTGGCATGGTTCCTATTCAGGGGGCTTTGGCAGTGGTATCGGAATTAGAAAACTAGTACCTACCTAATGATAATGCGGCATCATGACACTTCACTTGCGGTTAGCACTTTCTGCGAAAAATACCGATAGACCGGGTAGGTAATGTCAATGGGGCTGTCAATAAAAATTGGGAGCCGACTTTATTCGCATGTTCTGTTCATAGACGGTACGTAGGTACGTATATATCGTTGCTTATGTGTGGGAAATTAAACTTCGTCTTGTAAAGACCGTCTGATTCCAAAGCGGCAACAAAAGCTTTTGAATGCTAGTATTGAGACCAATAATAGGTACTGGAGAGACTGACATCCCTTAATAGTAATAAAGTAACGGAAAATTACTTCCACGCGATATTAAGATAAGAATACGAATTCATTTACTTCCAAATTAACATTAGATTTCCCCAGCAGACGGAGTTTTCTGGCCAAGGTGACTACCAGCGCCACGTAGTTCGCCAATCCGCCACGGCCTCAAGAATGAGCCAAACAAACCCCCCGAGTGTCACTGGCGTGGCCCCGACGAGCAAAACAAGAGAAGAGGGCAAGGCGAAGCAGATGTGCAGACGCAGAATCAGCTGTTCGCCACTCGTCATCCACCCTACCTTCCATCCATTGTAAGTCAACCCTCTATGCAATGAACGCGATGTCTTACATGCCTTAATTTTCCGATTATAACACGAATATATTTTTACATATATTTTCCATACATAATGGTCTATCTGTAGCTGCGAAACGTCAATTCGTGTCTATGGAAATATTTTATTCAGTAAATAACTGAATTGCTATTCGCTACAAAGTGATATCAGTATTTAATTCGCCATAGTTTTTGTCCGCTCCTATCGGACTCCGTCCGATCTACTTGCGAGAGATATGTTATTATGTAATTTCGAGATGCCATTGGTTTGACGCTGCTCTCCGCTGAGTTCTTCTATCGGCTAATCTCTTTATATTTATGTATTTCTTCTCTTTCACATCCTCCATCACGTGTTCCATATATCTCACACGAGGCCTTCTTTGCCATTCTTCCCGTCCACCACATTTTATTTGAGGCAAATCATTCCCAGAAATACTTGCAGATTGTAGTGATCAGTTTTTAAAAGTATGCGTTAAAGCTGAGAAGCTTGAATATCTTATTATAACAAAGTTGGGAAGAACTGGTTAGCAATTCTTTAGAATGTGCGAGTACAACTTGTACTAAAAATGAGCATAGATATTGGAAGCAGGAGACGCAAGCGTGTTAAAAATGATGCCAGGAGAGAAGGCCAAAATGCAGGCTTGACTCCACAGCAGGAAGTGAAGAGTTCTATGTTGGAGTGCACTGATAAGTTTCTTGTGGAGCTAAAAACTTGATCAACCTCAATAGAAAATGTTTACAAACAGTTTGCTGCTTTTCATCCGATGAAGCTTGTAAAAGCAAGTGATGACCAACTTTCCCTTCTAGGTTAGCAACTAACAAAAATATTTGATGATTTTGAGAAGGAAGGAATGGTGCCAGAAATCATGAGGTTTCGAAGGCATCTATAGGCTCCAGGGATTTCTAAAGATGAGACGCAGTGTCGTGGTCCGCTTTGAATATGCTGCAGTTCATTATCGAAATGGATTTTCAAGAGTCGTAAATAAATATTTGTGAAACCCTAAAACTATTTTGACTGTATGTGTGTCTGTCTCTTCATGTGAAAGAAGTTTTTCTAAACTTAACTTAAAGCTATCTTCACTCAATAATGAGCCAATCCCACCAGACAGGCCTAGCCTTAATATCGATAGAGAACGCTGTTGCTGAGTAAATTTTGATGATTTAATAAATCAGTTTGTTCAAACATTTTTCTACCGACACTGGTCACTGACACGCAACCCGCAAATTCTAGTCTGGCAACCCGAGGGTCCCTAGTTCGAATCTGGTCGTGGATGTTGTGTTTTATTGGTAGACGATGCGATGTACCTGAGAGGTTGGGACTTGTAAAAACCAAGCTCTCCTTAATTCAAACACTTCCTTGGCGGACGCTTTTCGCTAATGCCTCCGAATAATATCTCTACAATTTTCAATTCGGCTGTCGATTCAAGTATTAGATGCCATCGAATACTGAAGTATGGCTTGAGACTTTCAGCTAAGAGGCACATTTTGATTCCCATATATTTGCCAAATATTTTTACTGCTCTTGAGAAGTTGGTTGAAAATGAATTCCGTATGAAGAAGGGATATGCATCACTCATCAATATTTTTTATATAATCGATCATTGGCTATTTCTTTCTTTCTAGAAATATTTAAATATTTCTTGATTGATTATTGATCATTTTATCGTCCTTTACCACATTATAGTACGCATAAAATCTCTCCAAATCGTTTTTCTACGGTCTAAAAGGAACTAGCCATTACTGTTGGAAATATTTCACTCCTATTAATTGGTTTATTCCTTTAGCACACCATTCCGCTCAGTAGAATCCGACCAGTTTCCTTCATTGATACACTTTCTTTTCTTTCTTTACTTCAATTACTTTCGCACGAAGCAAATATGGAAACCCTGAATTCTATAGAATCAGGCACAAATTTGTGAAATCTCATCGTAATAAAAATCAAAACTTTGTAAAAATTTCACCAAGTGTATTTAAAAAACGTCCGGTTTTATCCAGCAGTCGACATCGTAAAAATTTGATATGGAAATGTTTCTAGCCGAAAAAGTTTTCTTTGCGCGTCTTAAATACCTTGTGTCCAATTGTTACAACTCTTTTTTTTATCTGCTTACATATGCATCATTAATTAGCATGGAAATGTCTTCTATCCTTGGATTAGAGAATGTAAGACACTTTTCCATCCTTCGAGATTTTCAGTGCTGCCCATGTCGTAAGTAACTTGGGGATTGTTTTGATACAACTTCCGTAGGTACCATCTTATTTCGTCTTGTGTTTAAGTTGCTTTAGCCTCGTGCATTTTAATGCCTCTTCCTTATCCCGAACTCCGGTGATTTCTCCCTCCTTCTTTGTGTTCGTTTTACGTCGTGTCTTTAGCTAATTTTAGCGCACCTCGCACATTTCCCAACCTTAGTACTCAGTGATCGGGTGCTTTTTCCTTCAGAATATACCATCGTGATTACTTAAAAGGAGGCATATTGCCCATGAATGAAATCTCTGGCAGTTCTTACTACGTCTCTCAAACGGAAGTAGTTCATCTTGGTAACCCCATACGATGGTATTCCACTCCAGCCAGATACGTTTAAATCTCTCCCAAAGGGAATCCAATGGTGTTCAGGGCGCCAGGCCAGACCATCCTAGGAAACCGCTTAAGGTATTGGGTAAGGTAATTTACCCCCTTTCTTTCCATGAATGCGTTTTTCACACGCCTTTAAAGCATTCACGCTAGATGATTTCCTTCCTCTGCTATCAAATCGGCCCACGGGACCAAGATGGTGGTTTACCCCATCCTCGAAAGCATAACCTCCCATCATCGACGTGCTTGTGCCAGATACGTCGTTCCTTGTGATGGGAAAATGTCTTTTTCACTCTGTGGTTCATTTCAAAGTCTCCGTCTCAGAAAATAGTTGTGTTTGGTCTCAACCCACTGAAAGATTCATTCAAATATTTGTGCCGGTTCCAACTTTGCTATAGCGAATACATCTCAACTCTTGTGATATAATGATGATATAGTTATGCTTACGTCCTATTCGACATTTTTTATCCTCAATTAATGTATTGAATGTATGTACCTACAGTGATTTATATATTCTCGGTAAAAGTTAAAAGAATTAAGGTGTCATTTATTAATAGTTTGGTTTAATGATATAATAATAGTTTCAGTTTAATTGCTTTTCAGACCATGTAATAGGGTAACAGTTTTGGATTAATTTGCGGTAGCATTTGAAATTGTGTGTGGGCATGCAAGTTTTAATCCCTCCGCTCCATTTACCAGGAGAAAATATTTATTTCGAGGGTTCAGGGTGAATTAGGAACAAGAAAAATAAAGAATGGTGTATTGGCTTGAGTATTAGTTTCCGATTCCAATGGTCCCTGGTTGAGTTCGTGCGTGATGCGTGGGAAAAACAAAGCCCTACTTAAAGTATGTTCCTATATTCCCTGTAGACATGATCTACCTATTGTCTTATCGTTTTGTCGCTTCTTAATGCTGATAATCCGCGTTGACAGAAACATATCTGCAGTGTCACAATCGAACTCGTGCGATTTGAACTTTCCATGCCGACATCATGAATGATTGTTCTGTAGAGCTTCCTGACCAAGTTCAGTAGCCGAATCGTCCTTTCTGTCCTTTTTCAGATATATCTTACGAAACGCGCCGCTCCTCTTTGCAACTCATTCCGTTCTCGAACCGAACCTTTGTCTGATGGAACAAAATTGCCATCTGCCTACTCCAGTTAAGGCTTACCGCGATTGAATAACATCTCTCCTCTTTGACTTTTCTGCCGTTGCGCGTTCCGTCCGATCGTGTATCTGCGCGGAAAAGGACATTATTTGTTAGGGAGCGAGGGGGGACTTCCATGTGCTTGGAGTCGCGCAATCCTTTTGAATCGGGACGTTTTAAATGTCGCTGTCTTTCAAACGTCCCGTCGGCGATCGTGAGCCGTGCTCCGGATGTGAGGAACATCATCCGGATGGTGGAGAGTCACGGGATGTTCTATTTCGCTGGGCTGGAGAGATGAAGAAGGGTGGAGAGAGAGAGACCGGATGGGGAAGGTGAAAGAGGGGTGAGAGATATCATCCTCAGCGAGGTATTTCCTCGCTGGGATTCCATCACGCGACTTATGGGATCACTTCGCATAATTCCTCTCCATCTTTCTCTCTCAAGTCTTCCCACCATTTTCGTAACGAGTCCCGTACTCTCTTCATCGTGCATGATGTTGGGATAGATGTAATCGTTCCACTCAGCGGTCGTTCGCATCGAAGGGGTAATTCGAAACTCACTCACCCTCTTTCCCCTCCCACCCTTCCTTCCCCCCCCCCCCCCCTCCTCCTCCTTCCCGCTATGAGTCTGGTAGCTAAATGTCGATAAGAATCAATGGGTAATTATTTTTTGTCGTCGTGGAAAAAAATTTGAAGCCCTCGGAGACAAGTGTTTGCTTCATGAATTATGTATCGCTGCCATTACTTCTTTTTTTTTTAAATTTCGATGATTGGTGTGTTCGCCGTGAGTGTATAACGTGTGCGCCAAATCGTCCCCATGAGCTCTTCCGCCGACGTTTATATCACTTGATGTAATCCTTTCTTCTGCCGATCGGAAATTCTCTCGCCCCGGTAAGAATTATATACAGGTGCTTTGCGTTGCATGTGCGAGAATGGCGAGCGAGTGGCGTTGTCGGCGATTTCTTCGCGGTCGTGTAAGAATCCGTGTCCTGGCGACCACCGTTCCAACGGCTTTCTTTCTTGAGTACGAATGCTTTCAGTTACTCTGAATTGCGTTCGTGGTGATACTTAAATCCTCCCACAATGTCCGAACGGTTCGCCTTTGACGTTGACCTTAGGCAAGTGTTGTAACAAGTAATCGGTCTGAAATCAAACCCGCAACTGCTGAGCAAGCCCATATGACTTAGCAAGTAAATATATATATTTTTGGTCCCTTCCGGTAGGTGGATCACTTGTTTGCATCGAGAAAGTTTCTGTGGTCATTTGCGACACCTTGGATCCGAAGAAATCATTCATCTACATTACGTAAAACCCTGTAAGCCATCTCAATGGTGTGTGGCAGGGGATGAATAGTCACCGGACATGTACTAAGCACATGAAACTAAGAGGTGCCATAATAATTCACTTTGGAAACGTATTAGTTATGCATCCACCCGGCAAATGAAACTAAATGCGTACCACATGCATAATATACAATTATTGTTACGGGGTTAGAATTCCTTCATAAATTCATTAATTTATAATTCTCAAAGGATGCAATTAGCCACCTCTTCGATCCATTCCTCCCGAGTGTTCCTCTGCATTCCCGACTTGTCCCTAAATGTTATCCTTCTCAACATTTTCCCCGTAGCAGGTATTCTGCCATATAATCGTCAATCAGAACTTTCGATTAAATATTAATTTAAGCGGATTTTAAGATACCGCCGTAAGATATAACTGAATGAATCCAAGTGTCGAAAAGCAAATTTCTCTTAATCCTGAAGTTACTCTGTGGTCCTCTAGGATGGTTGAATTTCACTTGGTCATTTTTTTTGCATCCGTTAGAAATAAAATTATTGATTTGCACGGGAAGGAATAGAACTTACTGTCCACACCAAAAGTATATAGAATCGAGTTTGAAGTTCTATACATCTCAAAAACAGATGAAACAACTTTAATTTAAGGTATATCAGTGTGGTGGTGATTTAGTTCCACGCTTAACGATGGTAGGGGACAATTTTTCAATGATTACTTTGACATACGTTTTTGCTATAATAATGCAAATCGACTCAGAGAAATTGCGGAGAGAAGAGTCTATTTGGCCTTTTGTAATAACAATATAAAATTCATTAATGAATCAAAATTTTGAAAGGGTACGAATAATACTTTTTTCATGGTGTACGCGACATTTCAAGTGTTTATCTTTATTTGTTTACGTTATTTTATTCAATTTCGAAATTTAGTTTTCTCTGTAAATATGTAACTTGAGGGAACGCGGCAAGCACCGTTATAAATGATGAAAATTACTAACTATGTTCAATTAAACTTTAATATTCCAATCGAATTTTACCAATTTACTTTTACCAATGGAATTCAACGTCTTTGCGTCATTTTTAAGGTGGCGAGAAACAGAGGCTCTAGTTCGCCACCTTGACAATGAAGCTAAAACGTCGAAATCGCCGTCCGCGGTATCCAGGTTGGTAACTTGCCATCCTGTCAACCTAAAGGTCGCGGGTTTGAATCCTACCCAGGACATGGGTGCTCTGCCTGCCTTAGGATTAAGGTCTCAGGTTAGATGGAGCGATATATCCTTAGCCGTTGGAGTAGGTAAAACTCCAATCTACGTATGCGTTGAAATCGATAGGTAAAATAAAATATTATGGTGGAATAGTACAGTTATTTCTTTTTATCACGTATAAAATCAGGAAAGTAGGTTTAGGTCACTCGTTCAGTTTCTCAAGCCAAGGTACATACTTCGGGGGATCACTATGTCAGTTTTGAATTCTTTTCGCCCGCTGGAAGATGACGGGCAATCGATACCTTCCATTTTTAGGACTGGTACGGTGACCGGAAAAACCCATCCCCGACTTTTCTCTATCTCTCATCCTGTTCCTCACTAACAAGAGGATCACGAGGGCCGTCAAATTTGGGTGCCGGGGGCCGTCTCTCTCATCCGCTCCCCGCGGGATGGGAAAAAAATGACATCGCGTGGAAGAGATGTGTAGGGGGATTCGGCATTGGTGTACGGGGAGGAAACTGTCAAGGTCACGGCATTTCGGATGCACCGTCCTTTCTCACGGTCCAGGAATATTTTCAACCGACCCTCCCTCCCCTCCTCCCCTTCCACCTTGCACGAATCCCTCAACCAAATCGAAGGAAGCGTAACAAGAGAGACAAAAAAAACAGCACGAAAAATGTTACCCAGGAGGTGACCTTCGGGGAAGAGTCACGCCTGCTCGCGTAGTCCTCCTCCACCCCCTGGCCGTGGATTTGCGCTCAGTCAGCAGGGCAAAGAGTTCTTCACTGTAAGGGCCCGCGACATGATTCGCGCTACTGTTCTCAAGCAGCTGGACACGGGCCGAAGGCTCGGACAGAGCGACGCAGGCTGAACACGGCAATCGGCTCTGGTGGTGGGGTTGCGAACATGAGCTCCTCGGATGGAACGGCTTGTCGATGGAGTTGTTCGCGGGAGGCGTCCGGAACCGCCGCCGAGGTCATTTTCTTGGCGTGCCGGATTGGTAGGGATCGGGGAGACAACAAGGACGGAGCGGGGAAATCCCGACTTGCCCAGTGTCTCTTTAACTATTAAAAAGAAAGTCCCATTTGGCGAGCACGCCGCTGTATTTATTGCGTTCCATTGCACCAATATGGTTCGTGCATAAGTCTTCGTTATGTTTCTATGTGATAAAACGCGAAAACTTATTTATAAAAAATATGCACTAATAATTTTCCTAAACCGTTTAACTCTCTCTCTCTCTCCAATGGCGCTACAGCCGTAGTTGAGCCTTGGCCTTGTCAATTTTCCGCCTCCATCCATCTCTGTCTCTTGACTGTTCTCTCCAGTTCCGGATCCCTAGTAGGTCTCTTACACCCCTACTTACGTTATCTTCCCATCTTGCCCTTGGCTTGCAAACTGGTCTCCTCCCATACTCTCAGCGAAGAATTTTTTCCCACCCGCGTCGGTGGCATCGAGGCCTCATTAACTTAAATGTGTGAGTGGGGATTTTGGGTTCTTTATACAGTTCATATATTTCATAGTTCCAACGAATTCTCCATAACCCTTCACTGTTTACTGGCCCTTAGATTCTCCTTAGCATTCCTTCTTTCTAGGCTATCTAGTAGTTAAGCAGATTTGGCAGTCAATGGCTATGTCTCACTTCCATATGAAAAAACTGTCCGTATTAGGGTTTTATTGAGTTTGACTTATGTTTCCCTGTACTCATTTCTAGAATTAAAGACCGGGGGTAAGGAGTTGAAGGTACGGTTTGCAACATCTATTCGCTTTCTTATATCCTTGGTTTCATCGTTGTCCGAGGACACATTGGAACCCAAACAGGTAAAGTTGTTTATACCTTCAAAATTGTATTTCCCAATGGTGATGTTTTGCCCATCAATCAAAACTGTTTAACAGCAGTATTTAACCTAAAAGTTGGATTTTGATAGGTGAGGTTAGAGAGCATCTCATACTCCGTTGTGGTGTGAAATTCGCACATTCAGAAGATGGGGAGTCATTTCCTTTCCCTGGGCCACCTGCGATTTCCTACGCGTTCATAAAAAAATCCAATAGCGAGGATTTTCGGTGGGGGGGGTCCTGAACGGCTTCTGTCCAGGATTTGAACCTGGAACCCTCCGGTCTGTGGCTCAGCACCCTACCCACTAGGCCACCGCAACCCCGAAAAACCATTTAGGTAGATAAAATTCCGACCGAAAAATTCCACATTTTGAATTCCTAACATGTGCAGCCATATCGATAGAAAAAGAACTTTGATGTCAGTGTTCCGGTATCTTGCCAGTGAATATCATGGAGGGAAATAAGATAGAAAAGTGGAAATGATCCAATTTTCGCTTTAAATTTTGTTTCCCGCCTAGATGAAATAATTAAGGTTTTAGAGCACCCGAAAAGCTGTTTTTCAGTGTACCAAAAGATCCTGAAATGAGGGTTATCGATCGATATCGACATATGTCGTTTGCCCATGACTTTCGAAACACTACCTGAAAGCTCATTTTCAAAGTAAAAAAACACGATTTGGCTCTAGTTTTTCAGTTTAAAAAATTGCTAGATACTTACCTAATCTACGATCATTTCTCTAAGTAAGCAGAATATTTTCATCAAAATAAAAAAAAATATCCACGGACCTTACTGTGTTATATTCGTATGCGAGAACGGAACTACGAGGGCAAACTTAAAAATAAGGTCTCCAATTTATTTTTTCATAGAAAATGAAATTTATTCATATTGTTGGATACATCGTTGGAAAGGTCCACGCTTCAGCTATTTTTCGATGTAGTCAACCCGGCCGTCGATGACTTTTCTCATCCACACGATGAACTTTTGCATCCCGTCGTCATACCAGCTTCCGTCCGCGTTGCGAAGATAGGCGTTGACCTCCTATTGCACCTCGTCGTCCGTCGCGAACTTCATCCCTCCTAGGTGTTTCTTCAGGGCAAGGAACATGTGAAAATCACTGGGTGCGAGGTCGTGGCTGTACGCAGGGTGCCCAATCACTTTCCACCCAAACTTCGAGATCAGTTCCTGCGTCTGATTAGCCGTATGAGGGCACGCGTTTTCATGATGAAATGAGACCCCCTTCGTCAGCATTCCTGGACGTTTGTTCTTGATGGCGCGCCGAAGATTTTGTAGTGTGTGGCAGTATCTTTCCTTATTGATAGTGGTTCCCCGGGGCATCCAACTCCTCTTCCAACTCCTTCACCGCTACCCGGCGGTTTTTCAGCATTTCCGTCTCCACTGCTTGCACTGTCTCATCTGAGTGCGATGGCCTGCCACTTCTTTCCTCGTCGTGGACGTTTGCGCGGCCGGAAAGGAACTCGCGGGACCACTTACGAACGTTTTTAACATCCATACATTTTTCACCGTAAACTTCAACCAATTGGCGATGAATGTCGATAGGTGCCACCTTTTTCGCGGTCAAAAATCGTATGACAGACCAAATTTCACACCTGGACGGAGACGCGAGTGGAAGCTCCATCGCGGACTGCTGCTATGCCAAGACTGAGCTGTCGACAATGCTTCGTGGCAGCAGAGTGGTAGTGGGGAAACCAAGGAACACGGCGGTGTTACCGGATTGCACCTAGCTCTTCATGCAGCGACGCAATGACATAGGAGACCTTATTTTTAAGTTTTCCCTCGTATCTTGTAAGTCACCTCGTGGTGTTTTGCTAGGGGCAAAATATAATTTAACGTATTCAAGGTACAAATAAAAGTTACCGCTGTATAATAAATCTTTGTAATTTTCACAATAGTTTAATTCTCCACGACCGGTTTCGTCGCTAAGGCGACATTGTCCTTAAACTCTTTCACCACCACACCCTTGAACTCTTTCCTCCTCCTCTCTCCTCCCCCCTTCACCCCCCCCCCCCCGCAGATCCCTCCCGTGCACCCTTTTCTTTGCTCCCTGAACCCTTGCAACTACCCCCTGGACTTTCTTCGATAACCTCCCACACCATATTTTTCATTCTCCCCTTAGTCACTGTGACCCATCCATCTCCAGGATATACATACCTACTAGACTGTGAAAATAAACTGTACCGGACGATATCGCCTAAGAAGAGAAACCGGTCGTAGAGAAATAAATTATTGTGAAAATTACTAAGTGTTTTGAATAGTTATCATGAATTTTCATAAATTTTCGCAATTGAGCCTGAAAACATCGAGTTCACCAATTAAAAGTTCCGCTACTGCACATCAATTGATCACTACGTTGTCCTCGTTTATGCCACAAAATAGAAACTTTTGATGAAATTTACATTCATAAATGGGTTTCGCATCGATTCCCATTCAGTGTGGTACGTTATTGCTTACTCGGGGGAAGCGATCGACATCTAAAATCATTTGCGCCATTTAGATTAGGCGAGTAATTGGTCAGAGGTAGTAATTTTTCAAGGAATGGAGGAAGGAGGAGCAGTCCTTGCGACCGAAGAGTTGCCGGTTCGAATCCCACCGGGGCAAGGAAGTTGTATTTATAGTGATGAATAAAATAAAACCTTTAGTCAATTCCACACAACTTTTAATAAACCGACTTATGTTTCGACAATTGTTGTAATTCAGAAGGTACAAACATATCTGCGCAGCAGCCTTCTATATCCACCAGGTCATATAGTCCTACCTGGTGGATATATAAGGCTGATGCGTAGATATATTTGTACCCTAAGAATGACAACAATTGTCGAAACATAAGTCGGTTTATTAAAGGTTGTGTGGAATTGACTAAAGGTTTTATTTTATTCGTTACTATGAATATTGCTAAATTCCACAACGTGACGCCTTCAGTCCTATCTGATATGCATGGAAGTTGTGTGTGCCCTAGGATTAAAATCTTAGGCTAGACGGTGCGATATAACGTAAGACGCTGGAGCACCTAAAACTAAAGATTAATACGGTGGTGGAAAACGGTTGGAGAGATACATGGCGTCGTTATTAGCCTCTGCTAACGAAATGCTGCAAGGGTTCAGCGGTTTAACGCCCAATCCGACGGACGGAGCATTGCACTTGAAGAGCTCCCAACACGCTCCAAGTGTTTTTCCAATGGAGAATCTCTGCCACCTCCGGGATTTAAACCTGGGGCCTCGAAATGGGAAGTCAGTGCTCTAGTCAATAAAGCAACCCGATTCCCTGTGTTGAGTGTTATTAGGCATACAATTGTAGTCGTTATTAGTGGGCATCAATAGAGGCGATAGTTATTTACAGATATATTACACGCTAGGCTACTTTCATATATCTTCCTACCCATCCTGTCTTTACGACGCCTATCCTTAACCTTTATTGGTCGGGTAAAGAATGATATCCGTACGGATGCCTCTCTTTTATCTTGTATTCGTAATGAAATCAACCGTTTCAGACGGAGTTGAAAGGAGTTCCCAAAATAGTTTCAGCGTCGTTGGGCAACAGATCGGCCTTCAATTACTTTGTTAGTCTCTATAATTATGTACTACGATCTATTAGCAATTTCCATCCGAGTTCCTGTAATATGCCTGTGCCAGCAATAAACCTATGTAACCGTATGTTAATCTCTCCAATTTTTCCGGACGTTTTAACTCATTTTCAAACCTGTTGGACCTCGCATGTATACCACATATTTGAGGCGTTTTAAAACTATATTACGTTTTATTAGGTTAATGCTTCTTCCTTCTAGTCCACCACGTTGTGTACTTTGCTTTAGATAAGTAAGTCAGGATCCAGTGCTCGTCCCACTGCTCAAATTTTATATTTTTATCAACAGCTCTGTTAATCTAATCCGAAGCATTTGATGTGTAGTGTAAGTTTTACATATATTCTCACCAAATTCATTTCCCCATATTTTCGCAATAGAATTTTTTAGACTTCTACCTCCATTCTCTAATTCTTACTTCTCTTCAGATGAAACAACTTTTATGCACGGATTTGTAGTGAGGTTAGTCTAAGGCATTATTGAAATTTCTGATATGATTAGATGACGTCTGGTCTTACCTTCGTTCTACGTCCGATTTTGCACGCCTCTGAAAATTTTATGTGCCTGCATTATTTCCGTGGATCTTACTTTTCCGATGTAAGCAATGGTATTTCAAGTTAATCAAAAGGATAGTTGTTACACTGCTGCATTGTGAATGTAATTGTTAGCTGCACGGTGAATGCAGTTGTTACGTCAACAATCGATCTTATACACTCATTGTAATAACTTTCCATCATACTGAAACTATCTTAATACCCATTTTCTTATAGTACCTACCCCATTGGTATAACTACGTTTCAGGATCTGGATTAAAGAAGCACTTTTTTATTTAAATAGCCCTAGAAAGTGTTTTGTTTTGTGTTATGTTGCGATATTTTTTCTGTAGATCAACTCTCCATTCGAGGAAAAATCATATTCTTCGATCGATCGAACGAGACGGGAAATTTAGTAACAGTTGAATGGCTCCGGCGTGTTGCTAATTTCTCGTTGTCTTGAGACTCGAATCCATCTATGAAGGCATCTGAGAATGATGTTTGCTTGTTTTCCGAGCATGTAGTCATATTTACGCCCTCTAGTTTTTGTGAGCTTGCGAGGCGAAGCGTAAAATGCCCTCAAGTGGAAATACTTCGCCATCATGGAAATTAATTTTGTCGCAATCCACTGGGGCGTTCATTTTCTCATAAAAACAGGTCTCTCAGCGGATGTAACTCGTACTTGCTCGCATGTGCATGTTTAGAATAGACTTACCCTTTCTCACAATGTTTTGAATCAAGTCGGGGTTGCCATTTATTTGCACCTGCTTCAATATTAGGACTTTTAATTGAGTGTTAGAGTTGAGAAGTGGTCATTCAGCTCTGCGTATTATGTGAGCGAGTGGTTATTACTTTCAATGAAGCATTTTTGTGGCGTATTTTTCAAGGACATATGTGTTATTGAACTTTGATGCGATTTCGTGATTACTCGTAAAAGAATTACGAAAAATATTTTGTCGGAATCGAATATATTTTAAGCTTATTAATTCATCATCTCCGACGTGTTAGAGCAAAGTTTCTCCAAAAACTATTTTCTCCTTGATACCATTTATCTCTCAATTAGAAATATTATAGCTTTGGTGCCATTTTAACTTGCTTGCAAATTTAGTGTTAATTTGTGTAGCCTTCAGAAACTAAGGCTAAAGTGTGAATCGTATCCATAGATAGAGCGTTATGGGACGCGTTTCGTTGTTATTATGATTTATTACCTTCCCATTATTTTTTTTAAGTTAAAGTTTACACAGTCCAACGTAAACCAAAAATGAAACCAATGTTTCTTAGCTGTTAAATGACGGTAGTTTTTCGTTACTATGGATAGAATAGATTTGCAATACATAAACTAGGTATTGTATCTTTTTACCGGTATGATTTTCATGACGTCGGAATATTGTTTGTTGCTTGATACGTCTGTATAGACGCCACATGTAATTATTTTCCGGCAAGAATAGGAAACTGCCCCATAAACGCGATGGTGCTCAAGGAGTTGATGATGGGTTCCAATCTACTTCACCCACTCTTACTTTTCAACTATCTTCCATTTCCACTTTCCATCCATTCCCAGTGGTGTGCTGGCGGCGACATGAGGAAATCTGAACGATGAATGGGCTGCTATCTAATCATAAATGTACGCGTTTCTTCAAAAAAAATATCTCGGGCTTCATTCAGCGTGACCCGGCGGCGTCCGTAAGTATTTCCCAAGGAAAGGAAGGAGGATTCCAAGGTCTCCAAGGTGGGAGGTCTCAAAATCCTTAATAAGGGGTTCCAAGGTTCCTCCTCCCTGTGAGTATCTCCCTTCCATTTCTCTCCGTCCCGGTGAGAGTTTCGAGTTAAAAGGCGTTGTTTCCATAACACGGGAAGGAAAGGTCGCCACATGAGGTACCCGTGCTTGTGGAGTATGTGAGCAACTGGTATCAGGTTCTAAACCAGTTTTAGTCCCGAGAATTTTGAAGAAATATTGTACCCATGGGCGTCTCCTCGCTGGCTTGGATGTGATTGTTGATCTCAGTCGCGTGTCTACTTTCAATTTTACGAGCCAAAACTAAAATAAATCTTTTTCTTCAGTCGAATGGAACTTTTTCTTAAATGTAGCCATCACGGATCGAAGAAGATAAAGCCAGTTTTAGTGTTCTTTATGCTTTTATGCGTGGTGTTGTAGAGGTTGAATTGTGTTTTAATGTGCGCAAAAGCTAAGGTTGAATCGATCCCTAAGCGTAAACCTACGACAAATACTACACTCATGCCCTTAAACCCACGGCCTTTAGGTTTTTCTAACGGCGCGTTAACGAAACACGACCATCGTGTCTGGCCAATACCAGATGTAGTCGATCCAGTCAGCGAAGAATATACGGAGATATCACATGTGTGCTCAATTACCCTTGATCCTAGAATTATGTTGCAAAGAAACACTTTAATGCTGAAATTGTTTTCTACGTTCTTTCCTGGAAATTTATGAAAAATAAAATATAGCAACTTATTAAAATAATAGATTGTATTACTGGATTTTTTAGCCATCATCGGTCAACAATCCTAGGATTGGTTTGACGCAGCCCTTCACTCGATTCTTCTATCGGCCAACCTCTTTATATCGACGAAATTTTTCTCTTTAACCTCGTTCACAACTTGCTCCATATATTTCGTACGAGGCCTGCCTTTTCCATTCTTCCCTTTTTGTCTTTATTAGGCCATGCTGTTTTAAGTTATGGCGGATCAAGTTGTACCGTATCCTTTTCATAGTTTTCACTAGATAGATTTTTTAGCATGCATGTGTGAAAACTGAGTCGTAGTAGCTTAGTGGGTAGAGCGCTGAGCTACCGCCCGGAGGTCCCGGGTTCAAATCCCGGGCAAGATCCTTTCTGGACTCTCACCTAAAATCCTCGCGATTCGATATTCTGCGTGTCGGAACTTCATAGGCCCAGGGAAAGGAAGTGGCCCCCTTACCCTGAATGTGTGAATTTCACACGCCGATAGTTTAGTGCGGTGTGAGCTCTACCCTCACCTATCAAAGACAAATCTTCGGGTTGAACACGACTTTTATGTGTAAAAACAGGTGAATATCGTTCATTGCGTTCACAATCAGAAACACTATATTTTAGGAAAGTAGTTAGTGCAATAAGCTTAAATGATGAATTTTAAAAATTAAGTTTGATAGTAAATCTATACCTGTTGATACTGTATTCACTGAGAGATTTAGATGCATTGATTGGAGTGTGGCAGTAGGCTAACCCTACGAACAAATGCTCATCCGATCATGTCGATGAGATAGTAACAGTAGAAGTCCGTTAGTGCGTCGTAATAAGGTAAAGTAACTTGTCACGTAAATAAAATCCTATCTTACATCACCAAATGCAAACTTGGAACACGGGCCACCTTTGAGGCGCACATGTTAATCCGGACCTCAGGTTAACATTGTAATGACAACTAAGGAATTAGCAAACTTATAGTTATAAATATGAGATTTTAACATTAATCGTTTATGGCAGGTGACTGATAGTGGAGGTAATTTTCTCAGGGGAGGATAAGTAAAATTTTGGGTAGAGGAAGGATTTTTATAGACGAAGAGGGTTGGATGGAGAGAAACCTGGCGTCGTCGGCATTTATACGCACTCAGTGAAAGGTATCGGATACGCTGACGGGCGAAGTACTGAGTGTGTCTTAGAGTGCTCTCCTAGAAGGTCAGCTATTCACATGAGAAACCTTTATCACTGTCGGTATTTGAACCCAGCCCACAGTGATGAGAAGGAACGTATGATTCTAGGGATGGCGTAATTATGTGGACGGAGTGGGCAATACAATGTGATTTGAGTGATGAATTTAAGTCCAACTCTCGCAAGTGGGTCATCAGTGAATGTTGTGGGGAGGAATTGATCCGCGGAAACGAAGACTTTCCATAAACGAAGTAAGCGTAGAGATAGGATATGTCCATTTCTTAATGAATTTGGTTATTGGAGTGAAACCGGTTAGCACCTTAAGTGGAGTGAATTCTTCTGTTGCTCAATCGGAAAAAAATGT